>CM056212.1:8861653-10256653 GCA_029692085.1 Gymnothorax javanicus | reverse complement strand
GGAGATAACCCTACTCCCATCCCTGTGATGTTGAAAATTGTGAATGGACCCTTAAGCTGCTTTAGTTCTTACCAGTGACATTACACGAGTCACTGGTTTCTAAACCACTTGATGATTCTGTCAAACTCATAATCAGAAAGAGTGTACTGCCTTCCAGATCCTGCAGCACTTGGTGCAGAGATGATTAAGAAATGGTTCAGGGGAACATGACAAATGTCATCTTTATTCTGGGGCCACTGAAACTTCAGTGTTGGTACATAAAAGTCCTGGAGTAAACTGTTCAAGGGGTTGACTGTTCTTTGTGATCAGCATCCATCATCTGCTCAGTCTGAAACCCATCTTTATTTCAGTTTTATTTTCACTCTTGTAGTGGTACTGGTAAGAACTAAAGCAGCTTAAGGGGCCATTCACAATGTTCAACATCACGAGGGTGAGGGTAGTGCTATCTGTGTACACTTATTACATTTGAAAAAGAGGCAATATTGAGGTAAAACTGAATATTTTTACGGCACATTTTTGGGGGGAGGAGGAGCCGAAAAAATGAACTCTTTGTACACTTGTGAAAATGTTGAGAATTGTGAATGACCCCTAAAAACGGCATTTTAGGACGGAAATTGAAGAAAATGACTCAACAATTTTTAAATGAAGGTATGCTAGTTCCATAATGAAATTTATTTTTGAGGCTGTGCACATCAAGAGTTTTCCAAAAATATGCGTTTCATTAAAATTGAAGAATAACTATATCCTGAAAAAAGGGGCCGAAAAAGTGTCACCCTCCACAGGGGGAAAAGAAGGGTCAGTATTACCAAAGAACTATAAATGCTACAGGATATATTAATTGGTCGCTACAGAAAGCTCATGACCATTACTAATGGCTGATATTACCACAAATCCACATATTTCATCAGATGGGTGTGAAAATGGAACCCTTAAATGTGTATATTTTGATACCAGTTTGTAAAAATAGCATTTTTGAGAGCCTATAAAACCACAATAAAAGGGTTAAAACTACTTTGATTGGCAATAAAGGGTAGTACTGTGCCTAGAGATCAAGTCCTGAAAAAATCATGGGGTTAGCTTTATTACTTCCAGAGTTGCAGCCTGTTAAAAATGGAAAAAAATGCAAATTTTGCCAAGCGGGGGGCCACGCCTATTTTTTGACATTTTCTTTTATTTGAATTTAGTTGCAATATATATACACACAACCCCAATTCCGAAATGGGACGAAGTGTAAATTACTGTATTGTTCCAGGGGTGCTTCTCTAGGTCCTCCTGAAATCCTTGAAGAACAGTGGAACCCCGCAGACCCCTGTCTTGACCTTGGAAGTCTCACAATAGTGAGAAAAGTTCAGCTGTACAGCTACGAGGTGTGTATATGCATTCCATAAACAGAGCTGAGGCTTAAATGGTCATTGCACATGTCTATCAGTAACATGCTGTTTGATTATGTTTACTGCAGGCTGAGTTATCTTCATATGCTGTATACTCTGGCTGGGGCATTAAGCACAGCTCAGAAAGATATACTCAAAATACGTGCTCCTAACGAAAGCTGAGAAGCAAGACATTTTCATTTGCTTAAGTGAAATTCATTATATTACTGGCTGTAGAATCATTCAATAAATGGGTCAGATCCAAAACATCTTGTCCCAAAGAATAACAATTTGGGAATTGAGAAAAAAACAATACATTTGTGTGTTTTTAATTAAGGTGAATTGCTTAATTACAGCAGTAAATCACTGTGGACGTTGTTGGGCATTGATCATTTTTTGATTCCGTCCATAATGCATACATAATTGGCATATTCAGACTGATTATAAACAACCTCATTGATTCTTATCCCCCGCCAGGCAACAACCCAAAAGTAGGATGATGTCGTGGTGCGGTCTGTCCCTCTGTCTATCCATCCATCCATCCATCCGTTTGTCTGTATAGGAAGGTGCTTGGCTGGTGAAATCAACTCCTCCTCCAGGTTTCATGGGACTTCCTTGAAACTTTGCTCATATGCTGCAGATAGACTGATGATGCACATATTGCAGTCACGACTTTGGGGGGGTGGTCTCAGAGTGCTCTCGTATTTTGTTATACTGCAGGGGTATCCCAACTTGTATCAATAGTACATACCCCACCAAATTTTTAAGCTGAAGTCAGGAAGATTTCTTGACCGAGAGGACTTAGTCAGATTTTTGAACGAGTAGGGGAGACTGGGGTCCGATGAGCCATGGGGACCAATGAGCCATATCATTATTTTGCGATCAATCGATGACAGAGCTGCTTAAAATAGGCAAAATATTTGACCATTGACTGATGAGTCATGGGGATAAATGAGCCGTATCACTATTTTGCCTATTTTAAACACCTTTGGCATTGATTGATCGCAAAATAGTGAAATGGCTCATTGGTCCCCATGGCTAATCGGACCCCAGTCTCCCCTACAACTTTCAAGCCCCTCCCCTATTTGCGCTGAGATCCAAACCAGTCCCTCCCTCGATCTTTCATGCACATCCGAAGGCATGATTGTGTGATTGACAGGCAAACAGCACCCCCCCCTTTGCTGATTGGTTAATTGAACCGGGAGCCATAGAATTTCGCTTTACAGGCTGTGGGTGGAGATAAAGTCGTGGATTTTTTCCCAAAATCTCCTGATTCATATTTGCCTGTCTAAGCATAGTGACAGTTTCAGTAAATACGACCAAAAAATCTTCCCGACTTCAGCTTTAACTCTCATTCTATTATGAGACATTATTTCATTATTTCTCTGAATTCCATCCATTAACGTTTACAGAGATTTTGGATCTGACTCAAATACAAATTCATATTTTCTGAATTCAAATAACTGGAAGGGCATTTGGAGGGCAATAGTCTACTCTTCTACATTGGCTCTGTTGTGTCACTATTAATGTTCACTTCTGTAGACTGAATTTTGAAATGCAAGGCATTTAAATGAAAGGCATTTATTCAGTCAAGGCAATGTCTCGCAAAGGTAATGACTGTTATCCACCCAGTGATTTGGTTCCACTCCAAAATTTAATAAACTTTTCCTTTGACTATGCTGCACCTTTCCACCAAGTTTCATTCAAATTTGGCTGATAGTTTTTCCATAATCTGGCTGACAAAAAGACTAAAAGCCAGACAAAAAGCCCAAACCAAAAGCATTACCTCCAAAGGGGAAGTAAATACAGCTAATATTTTCAGAACTCCCACACATAAAATTTAAATTCTAATTGGCAGTCCCAGGGCCAAATTTAGAGACACAGGTGCAGCCTGGTCCAAGAATAAATTATATGGTTAATGGAGCACCTGCACAACAAAATTAGTTTTCAGTCCAGGGCCAAGCCGAATCTGTGTCAGAGAAACAAACCCTTAGTGCTGAACAATGTTTCCCCTTTATCTAGATACAGGGGCTACACTGACAACTCAAGATTCAGCAAGACCAGAACAGATGGAGCTCAGAACCTTTAATGTTTCTCTCTCAATCTTCTCAAACACCTCCAACTTCACTGCAGGCAATGAGACAGATGCCCTACTGTCTGAGGGCCCTTACCAGGCAGCGGAGGTGGTGATCATTGTACTGGTTACAGGGTCCATCAGTCTCGTAACGATTACTGGGAATATACTGGTCATTCTCTCAATCATATTCAACAGGAACCTCCAGACCATTAACAACTACTTCCTCTTCAGCCTGGCATGTGCAGACCTGATCATTGGGATCAGCTCCATGAACCTGTACACAGTCTACTTTGTGATTGGCTATTGGCCATTGGGGGCAGTAATTTGTGACCTATGGCTGACCCTGGACTATGCGGTCAGTGTTGCATCTGTTATGAACCTCCTCGTCATCAGCTTTTACCGTTACTTCTGCGTCACCAAGCCACTCAGCTACCCTGCAAGGAGGACCACCAGGGTGGCAGGAATGATGATTGCAGCTGCCTGGTTCCTTGCCTTCCTCATGTGGGCCCCAGTCATCTTGTTTGGGCAGTTTATCATAGGTGAGCGCATTGTGAAAGAGGGCGAGTGCTACATCCAGTTCCTCTCCAATCTAACCATCAGCTTTATCACCTCCATTGCTTCCTTCTACCTGCCTGTTGCCATCATGATCTTTCTGTACAGGCAGATCTCCAGGGCCAGCAAGAGCCATGTGAAGACGGGTAAGCCCGAGCCAAAACAGGACAACCCATTCAGCGGCAAAGCAGGAAACCACTTCACCATTCCCTGTGATGATGACGATGTGAAAACCCAGTGCACTGAGAGGAGCCAGAATGGCGGAACAGGTGGAGTTGAGCAGAAGGAGCCAAGAGTACCGGTACATCCTGAGAGAAATGAAATAGCGGAGACCCCTGCAGGTTACGAGGGAAACACCACAGCCCACAACCTGAATGCTACAATTGCAAAGCAGCAGCCCAAGAAGAAGGCTTTGCCATCGCGTGAGAAAAAGGTCACACGCACAATAATGGCCATTCTTGTTGCTTTCGTGGTCACTTGGACGCCTTATCACGTCATGAAGACCATCAGTACCTTCTGTTCAACCTGTGTTCCCTCTGGTATGTGGACCTTTGGCTACTGGCTCTGCTACATCAACAGCACCATCAATCCAGCCTGCTATGCTCTCTGCAATGTCACCTTCAAGAAGACCTTCAAACAACTCCTGCTCTGCCAGTACAAGGACATTCGCTTGGGCAGATAGAGATGGGATTATTTTTGTTTCTGTTGTTGTTATTTTCTGATATTTTTTAGATAAGAAATCATCTTGCATCACTTTGAACAACAGCAGGTACAACCTCAAAAAGTAGAAATACAAAAACGCAACCTAAAGATGTAATGTCAAATCGCAAACATCTCTATGCCAGTAAACTCGATTAGAATGAAAGAACATTTACTGCAAAACTGACTCAGCAAAAGTCTATGCTCCTTCACAAGATCAGAAAGTGCGTCTGTTTATTGCAATTCATATTTTCATCTGATAGAAATGATGTATTATTAAATGAGCAGTGCTATTAAAAAAGTTTGCCATAACCTAGAAAAGTTCATGTCTCTTAAAAACCAATACTTTTCATACATTATTATGAAATTGGATTAGAATTGCCGTTGGAAACAATTGCTTTTAAATTCATATTGTACATACTGCACGCTTGCAAACCCCCTATTTTTAGCAGCTATTCCTCAAGAGTACAAAAAAAAACACAGGTCGCCTCATCCTTGAAGATACATTCAGGTATTCTGGAGGAAAAAAAACAACTTTCAAAGATATAAAAATGAATATTTTGCCTCAATATTTATTTCTTCAAAGATGTTCACTCATATGAAGACCACAAAGGAAAAACAATCAGAGTCCAAATTTTACATTTTTGTATATTTTATATATTACTATTATATTTGTAATAATATATAATATTATTATATATTATAATATTTTATACACTATCGGTCAAAAGTTTTAGAACACCCCAATTTTTCCAGTTTTTTTTAATTGAAATTCAAGCAGTTCAAGTCCAATGAATAGCTCGAAATGGTACAATTCTAAGTGGTGAACTGCCAGAGGGTAAAAAAAGGTAGTTACCAAAACTTTCTACGAACAGATTAAAACCCCCCTACTCACAAGTTTGAATTTTTCATATGACAAAGGTATTCTCACAGGGACTCAGCAGGAAAGTGTAATATCTCTGCTCTTAAAACAAGAAGGTAGTGGCCACTATAAAGATCCGGTTCACTTAAAAATCTGGAGACCACTTACTCTTCAGTGTTATGATGCTAAAATATTAGCTAAATGCATGGCTTTGCTTATAAAAAATGTCCTACTTGATATTATACACCATGACCAGTCTGGTTTTATACAAGGACTAAATATTGCAAATAATATAAGACAATTACTTGAAATTATAGAACATCATGATAAAATAAAGAAACCAGGTTATAACAGACTTTGAGAAGGCCTTTGACAAAATAAGATGGGATTTCATTTATCAATGTTTAGAATTTTTTAATTTTGGTGAGTCTGTAATACAGTCGGTTAAAGTTATGTACAATAACTCAATCTCCAAAATTATAAATAATGGTTATATTTCAAAACCCATTGCCCTTTCATGGGGGATAAAACAGGGCTGCCCGTTTTCACCGTATTTATTTATTATGGCAATAGAAATACTCTATAAAAATACGAACGAATAATAATATCAAAGGCTTGGAAATGCAAGGTCTAAATACAAAAATTTCAATGTATGCTGATGATACAATTTTCCTATTGAGCCCTCACTATACATCACTACAGAACCTTACAAAAGACCTGGATGACTTTCTGAACCTATCTGGGCTGAAGCCAAATTATGAGAAATGCCAAATATTGAGGCTTGGTTCCCTGAAAAATAGAAATTTTACTCATCCATGTAATTTACCAATTCATTGGACAGATGGATTGGTCAATGTACTTGGAATCCACATCCCAGAAAATGTGAGCGAAATTTCAACGATTAATTGTAATAAGAAATTGAGTAAAATCGAAAAAATTCTGCTGCCCTGGAAAGGGAAACATCTGACCATTTATGGCAAAATAACTTTAATTAACTCATTAGTTGTATCCCAGTTTACATACTCATTTATGGCATTACCAACCCCTAAAGAATCATTCTTCAAAGTATATGAACAGAAGATGTTCAAATTTAAATGGAATGATAAACCTGATAAAGTTAAACGTACATATCTCTACAATGATTACGTATCTGGAGGGCTAAAACTCAAACTTAAAAGCTTGAAATCTTTCACTGAAGGCTTCCCTCATTCCAAAATTCTACTTCAATCCAAACTGGTTTTCTAGCAAATTACTTAAAAGTGTCCATCCTATGTTTGATAAAGGCTTCTCTCCATTTCTGCAAATTAAACCTATGCATTTTGCATTAATTAATGACATGTTTTCCGGTTTCTCCACTTTTCTGGAAGAAGCTCTATGAAGTTGATTACAATTTCAGTTCCACCCACCAGAAAATGCAGAATAAGTTCTACAACAAATAATCTGGTTAAATTCTAATATACTTGTTGATAGAATGATGATTTTTTGGAAATGCATGTTTGATATAGGTACTATTATTTTTATAAGGGATGTGGTGAATGAGGATAATAAACTCATGTCCTACAAACAATTAACTAGTTTTTATGGAACAGTCTGTACATTGCAACAATATAATCAACTTGTTGGAGCTTTACCAAGTGCTTGGAAATCAAAAATTATAAAAGGAACAGGAGGGCATTTAGCCTGTAGGCCTCATTTGAAAATGGCAAATTGGTTAAATAGAATAAAGATCAACAAACATACATACACATTTTACTTAAGAATAAAGAACTTAGATGCTGTCCCATTCAGGATTCTAGACAGTTGGGAAAATATGTTAGATACACCAGTCCCATGGAACCAAGTTTTCAAAATCCTTTACAGTACATCACTTGATCCAAAGATTAGATATTTTCAATATAAGCTAATATATAAGTTTTTAGCAACTAAAAAGATGCTAAATATATGGAGAATAGAGTCATCGCCCCTTTGTCGATTCTGTCAGGAAGAAGTGGAGTCAGTAGACCATTTATTTTGGTACTGTCCTATAATAGCCTTATTTTGGATAAAGGTACAAGGCTGGATATCTCAGTACAATAGTATACAATTAGATTTATTTAAAGTGTTACTGTGTGATGTAACAAAAGGAACACATCTAATCTGTAATATAATTATATATTTAGCAAAACTATTTATTTTCGGGTTGACATTTGTGGAGGCATTAAGAATTCATTCATTCATTCTCTATACCCGCTTATTCCTCACTAGGGTCGCGGGGGAGCTGGAGCCTATCCCAGCTGACTACGGGCGAAGGCAGGGACCCACCCTGGACAGATCGCCAATCCATCGCAGGGCGCACACACCATTCACACACCATTTGCTCTGCATTAAGAATTGAGAAATTCAAAAATTTTGTCAAATATTACAGTAGAATTGAGTGTGTGATGGCCCATGAGACAGGACTTGTAAATTATGCCAAAAGATGGGATATAGTAAGGGAGGCTAAAGGTTGGGAATAATGAGAGATGGAACAGGTGAGCTAATAACGACTAATGCAAAAGGTAGTAAAGCATTGTGAATGTAATTATTATTGTATTGTATTTCTATTTTTATTCATTTATTTATTTAATTTTTTGTGTGTGTTTTGTTTTGTCGGGTGATGGTAGGAGGACTCCTAGGAGGACTACACAATTATATAACTGACTGAATTAATAAAGTTGTCCTCCAAAGCGGGGGTGGGGGGGTGGGGGTTGGCGGGATTCAAAAAAAAAAAGGTAGTTACCCAAAAGAGAAAAATAATGTACATTTCAGAATTATAAAACTAGGCCTTTTTCAGGGAACAAGCATTTCAATGGAAGTTGATCAAGCCCTGAAAGTTGGTGCTACCAATTCCCACAGGTGTCCCAACTTTTCTTGATTACTTCAACCCTCTCTGTCTGAAACAAAATGGCTACTACAGCAATCTGCAACACCATGCAGTACCCTCGGGTATGCGCCTAGTTGGTCAGGGGTTCATCCTACAGCGACATAATGACCCAAAACATAAGTCCAAGAAAAAAGAACAAGATGGTAAGCTTGAAAACATGGAGAAGCCAGCACAGTCTCCAGACTTAAACCCCATCGAGCTGGTTTGGGATGAACCGAACAGAAGAGTGAAAGCAAAGCTACCTACAAGTGCCACACATTTATGGAAACTTCTGCAACAGAGTTGGGAAGAACTGCCTGTAGGGTCATTCCATGCCAAGTGGAAACACACCTGGGCCATCATGGCCTTGGATTTTACTTTAACTTTGTCCATTTGTTCATTTTCGCCCAAATAATGGACATCTCGGATTTTTTCGCAAACTGCCCTCTGGTATTGGTTTTATGGACCTCTGAAGAAATGGCCTATACAGGGCGCTTTTCAAAACATACTGTAGAAAAACCCTTATATCTCTGGCCCCATTACTGATACAGGTCCGGGGTTTGGATGGATTTGTAATATGAGGCTTCCTCTAGCACCACCATCATTTACAATGGTTGTATATGTTCTTGTTTCCATGGAAATTGTGTTTGAAGTTGGGAAAATTCCGTTGTGTTGATGTCTAAATGCAGCGTTTTTCTCTTGCATTTGCTTTTGTGGTTTGAGTGTTTTTGTCTTTGCATCGTTTCTGTTTTTGCAGCGCATTTTTCCAATTGGGGATGCTTTAGGTTGTTGCATTGCGTTTGTGTTGCCGTGGAAATGGAGCATTTTTCTCTTGCATTTGCTTTTGCGGTTTGCGTGTTCTTGAATTTGCATCCTTTCTGTTTTTGCAGAGCGTTTCTCCAGTTGGAGTTGTTTTGAGCCGTTGCAGTGCGTTTGCCCCTGTTGGCCACCACAGATCAGAGTATGCTACACAGTGCACAAAGAGGGTTACCACTACACAGAGGAATATTCACTGCACACAGAGGATTACACTCTGCATGCAAACAGTTACAGGCAACACACAGAGGATTACCTTCATCAAGTACGTCAAGATCTAACTCTTCATGCTTAAGCAGCGCTGTCGTATAGGGGGGAAAGGTGATGACAATTCTAAGGGCCCACAGTCCATTGGGGCCCACAAAACCCACAGAGGCCATCATGACAAAATTATTCTGCAAAGATTCACCCAATATTCATACTAATGCATCAGAGT
Source organism: Gymnothorax javanicus (assembly GCA_029692085.1). NCBI lineage: Eukaryota > Metazoa > Chordata > Actinopteri > Anguilliformes > Muraenidae > Gymnothorax > Gymnothorax javanicus. The sequence goes on along the minus strand of CM056212.1, from coordinate 10,246,960 downwards.
TTAAACAAAGCCAGGCATGCAATATTGATGAAATACATTTCAGTAACCCCCTTCTTAAAATATGGTTCGGTCCATGCTTTGTGCTTGTATTGGAAAATTATCTGCGTTTTTGCTGGCGAGATCGCGAACTAAGGCAGCAAACAGGGAGTACCGCCCTCGCGAATATGATGTCCAAAAAAAAAAAAACACACACACAAATCTGGACACCAGAAAAGAATAGAGAGAGGACAGCAGGAGCAAAGCAGGGGTCCAGAACATTACAAAATTCTTTTCAAAGAAAGGTGAGACTATTTAACTAGCTTGCTATGTTAGCTGTGCAGGCTGGCTATTCAGCTGCTAACGTTACGTTAATGTAAGTTAACATGCGGTCAGCTGAGTAAATAATCGCCTGACAAGAATGACATTACTCAGATATTGACGGTGTCATCCACTGAAAAGATCGGTAAGGTTATCATTCGCCAGCCATGATAATATGCCGTCAAAAAATCCGGTAGCAGCAGGACACGCTCCTCCATTCTTATTATGAGTGGTTACTGCATACTTAGCTCTTTCTAGCTGTAAGTGACTGTACAGGCTAGGTTTGGCTGGCGAACCACATGCAGTCAGCGTGGTAACCTTGAGTGTAACTTAAATAATCGCTTGACAAGGCTGAAATTACTTTTACCTTAAGTGTTTACTAAAACTAAAGTGCTACTTTAGCCTGTTGACATTAGTCTTGTTCACGCAGGGGGTAATTTTATAGAGCTTGCCCTCCTCTTAGCAATAACAAAATGAAGCTGAGTGCTTAGAGCTGTGGTACTGAGAAGCCCATTTAGATTTTGTTTATTCCAAGACTCGGTAGGTTAGTTCTTCATCAGTTGTTCCATGGAACATAACTTTAAATGTTTACGAAAGTAATATGAAATGGAACAATTAAACCTTTATGCACTGCTACTCCAGAATCAGCTGTGGTCACTTCATCTGAACCGGACCCAGCAATAGACCCGCACCACCAGTAGTCTGAATGTGTTTTTGATGGTGAATGTGAATAAGACAACTAATAATTCATGATTTACATAATGATACTCTCTTTGTTGAGTGGTTAATCGTAAAAAAGGAAAAATTGGGTGTATTGTGTTAGGCACTGCTAAGAACACTGAGAAACAGAAAAATAAAGAATAATATCATGATACATTGTCGTAAAAAAATGGCAATGGAAAGTCGGGGGTGGGGGCCCACAGTGATATTCTGTCAGGGGGCTCAGAATTCCTAGCAACTGCCCTGTGCTTGAGTGTCCACTTAAAACACTTTCCAGGGTGGACAGGGGTTGGAATGGGCACTTTGACCAGTCTGTGGCCACAAAGCCCTACTGGCAGCATGCTGTGTGTTCTGACACACAACTCCAGTAACCATCATGAAAATTTTCTGCCACTTATTCCATAGTAGCGCTTCTCTCAGTTTGGACCAGATAGGATAGCATTCATCGCCCTTGTGCACTGATAAGCCTTGGGTGCCCAACACCCTGCCACCGGTTTGTAGTTTTCCCCTCCTCAGACCCCTGTCTGTAGGTATTCACCAGTATTAAGAATTAAATTAGCTTTGCCCATTACAAGTGTATGAAATTTGAGCCTTGTGCTTTTTGTCTGGCACTCGCAAATGAGCCGAGTGGGCTCGTATTCAGTACTGAGGTGACTATGATACTGCTACTCAGTGCCTGGTGCAGGAAATACAATCCCCATGGAAATTTGTAATGAGGTTCGGACCCTTTCCGGAATTAATCAAATTTAAATTCATTTTATGGGCCGAGATTTGTCTACCAGGCATACAGATGCAGATCAGATCAAAGACACGGACAGGGGTGTGTTTCCCAAAAGCATAGCTGCTAACAAAGTTAGCTACTTATACAGTAGTTCATCCATTCACGGTGAATAGTTCCAACCACGTAAGTTAGCATCTGTGCTTTCGGGAAACACACCCCAGACTAATTGAACCAATCTAAAAAATTGAACCAATCTAAAAAAACAATTAATTTAAAACCAACCCTGTAATATTAGTTCCAAGTGACAGTAGCATGCATTAACATTACTAGTTTTAGTGTAAACAGTAGAATTCTGATGTTATTTAGATTTTCATGGATTGAGTCATGTTGGAATTACACACCTTTTTAATTTTGCCACTGTGCAAATACTTTTGGACCTCTTGGTCACTGTGGGTGTCCATAACAAACTTTGGTGCTGAACTGTTCCAGGGGTGCTTCTGTAGGTCCTGCTGAAATCCTTGAAGAACAGTGGAACCCTGCAGACCCCCTTCTTGACCTTGGAAGTCTAACCATCGTGAGAAAGCGTTACCTGCACGGCTGCTAGGTGTGTATACGCACTCCGTAAACGGAGCTGAGAGTTAAATGGCCATTGTACGTGCCTACTAGGACCATACTATGCGATTTATGTTTACAGCAGGCTGGGATCTTTATTCATTGCACACTCTGACTGGGCATGAAGCACAGCTCAGAGAAATATACTTGCAATACGTGCTCCTGTTGAAAGCTGCGAAGAAAAACATTTCATGCACTGAAAGGGGACCTATTATGCTGATCCTTCTTTTAATAAATATAAGTAATGTAATAATGTTGGATGTCAATACTTTACCTCTGTGAAGTTTCTAAACATAAGATACAGGGGTTTTGCCGTAATCCAAGAACGTGATTTCGTGAACGTGACTTCCTCTCTGAACAGCTTGTCCTGAGATCTTCACGAGATCTGGGCAAAACCTGACGTCAGGTTGTGCCGTCCAATTAATACAGACCTAGCCAGAGCCAATCACGGCACTAGACCTGCCCACACCGGAAACTATTTGAGCAGGCACAAACAACCGCAGATCATACTATGCCTTAGTAGTATCTACACTTTTGGAAATACAAAAGAAGAACCGCCGATCATTTGAGGTGCAGTTTTGTCAGTATTTCTTCCAAAGCTGCTCGTCCGTTTATTTTTAGATGCGAAGAAAAGCACCTATTTCTCTTACAAAACACGATGCCACCAGAAATCAGTGGGTAGCTTTTTTGTTTGCTGGCAGCAAACAGCCATAGCCAAAGGGAACATTAGCTGTTTGTGCTCAGCATTTCACCAAATACAGCTTTGTCAATAAAGGATAATTCGACGCTGGATAAGCATTCCAGGTCTTCTCAAAGTATCTCTCCCAAAGCTGCTCGTCCGTTTATTTTTGGACGCGAAGAAAAGCACAACAATTTTCTCTTCCAAAAGACGATGCCACAAGAAATCAGTGGGTAACTTTTTTGTTTGCTGGCGGCAAGCAGCCACGGCCAAAGGGAACGTTAGCTGTTTGTGCTCAGTATAAGGATAAGTCAACGCTGGATAAGCATTTCAGCTGCTTCTCAAACCTGAAGCAGTTGCATCGATCAAGCGCTCGGAGCCACAAGCTGTAAGTAACAATATAACAGTAAATAATGTAAGTGTAATGTAAGTGAAGCTAACGTGTTACGGGTGGCTAGCAGGACCGCTAACGATAGTTAGCACTAACAACTGGCCTCAAACGCAGGCTTTGTAAAATATCTGAAGATAAAGCCTGGATCGGTTGCGATTGTCCGTGACTCACAGACGCAGAAGCTGTAAGTTGATTTTACTGCATTGGCCTAGCTAACGTGGTGTTGAATGTGGCTGTAGCACTGCGGCTAACATAGCCTAGTTACTGTTGTTAATGTTTGTGTCCTAAATATGCAAGATTGATATCAGGAGACATTCAACAGAAGGTGTGTGAACATAAACCTCATTTGAAGCTAACTTTTTATACTTGTTTGCAATTTGGATGCTTGGTACAACTGTTCACGGTAAAGGAACTTGCTGTCTGTAAAACCTGTATTGCAGGGTAACGTTTGTGTCTGTTGTTATGTCCGCTCGGTTACCAACTACTGCATGTTAGTTCGCCTGCTGTGCTACTTAAAAATGCTCCTGGTTAACTTATATGCAGTAATTCTGGGGTGCGTTTCCCAAAAGCGTAGTTGCTAAGTAAGTTAGCAACTTACATAGTTTGAACTATGTAGTTGCGACGCCACTGTTTCCGAAACCACCGTTCGAACTATCAAGGTAACTTACGAAGTGCGAACCATCGTTAAACGACGCAGGTGTTCCCCAAAACCTTAGTTCGAACGAACGTTCGCAACCACTGTCGTTAAGTTGTGTAGTTCCAACTACTGCTCCCCAGCTGTAGTTAGAAGCTTAGTTCCGGGTGATTGCGTCGGAAAATGCAGTCCACGAAATGTAAACATGAGGTCAGTAGCTGAAAATGTTCGATGATCTTGCTGTACAAACATATATAACATCAACACAGTGATTTGAAAATGTAGCTACTCGGGAAAAACACTTTTTGTTGTATTTCTCTGTTCATGAGTGGGCCTATGCTTGGATATCTGGAATTGTATCTCTTGTAGCCTTCGCATGTGTTAGCAAAGAAACTTTAATGTTCAGCAACGATTAACTACGCTAGTCTAGTAATTCAACACTTGTTTTTTTTTCCCGCTGTCATTAGAGCGGGAGGTGGTTAATTGGCCTACTTTACGGGATCATGGTTCAAGACGGTAGTATTGTTGAGTAAATCTGTAAAGCTTGTGACTTCGTGTTGCTAGTCATAGGAAGAACATATGATCTCGGAGTTTACCTTCATGTATTTTTATGTATGGATAGGAGAGGATGTTGTTTCCCACTTGCAACTGTGAATAAGGTAGAAATCACTATATATATCATACAGTGGAAGGGAAAGTGTTGATAAAAAGAAAGGGTGTGGGGAGATGGAGGTCTTTTTGCATAACATTTGTCATTTCTTGTGGTCTGTGGAATGCACGGTCATCTTCAGCATCCTTTACAGAGATCTCCTCATCTTAAGGGAGCTGGACATTTGCTGTGAGGGCCATGCTGTGCAGGATGTAGATGAACTGCCAGTCTGAGAGGATTCTGGAGACTCAGGGGAAAGAGCGACCCTGACACACAGAAGGCCACGCCAGAGGGGGCCCAGTGTGGAGTGGCCCAGTGAGAGGATGGCATATGTTGAGGGGTCCTGCGTGCGGGTGCCCAATGTTGGGGGGCCCTGGGAATCAAACTGCAAGGGACAAGGCGTAAATGGGCTTAGAGGAAGTGGGCAGAGGGGGAAGACACTCATGTTAGGGAATCGTGCATACCATAGATACCTATACCCCTGGGACTCCCGCCAGCACTTCTGAGCTTAGCATGGACAAAACTCTCCTCAGGAGTAAGAGGAGGCCGACAGACCGGAGCTCCCACCACCAGTCCTCTGTAGTGCACTGCTTAGAGCTGCTGCTCTCCTTAGTAATGTCTAGTTGGCAATCCCTCCATTCCCCCCCCCCATATCCACTGCACTGCATCTCCATCTGTGGCCCTCAGAATATATTTTTTCTGTGGTCTTATGCCATTTTTTGTTCTTTGAGTCAATGAAATAATTTTTAAGTTAGGAAAAAAGGAATAAAAATGTTTACTTTTTATATTCCATTTTTGTCTGTGTGTGTATTTCTACGCCCATGAATAAGATGGGTGACCTTAAGTAAATATTTACTACATATATCAAAAGAGACAACGTGACACACAAATCGTCTAAATTTAATGATCACTTGTTCATCGGGGCACATGTTGCCATGAATAAAAAGACAGCGTGGAAAAAAAGACGCTGCCACTTTCTGCGGGAGTCGAACCTTCAGTGCATGAAGGCTATGCAGTTACAAATAGTTGGCTTTATCCACTATACCACAGAATTTACGTTATGTAAAGAAGCTTAGTATGTATGTATAACTGTTAAGAATGTTAATGATTAATGAATTTGAAAACTTTGTACTCGCTGGTGGAGCTCATCTCATTAAATGCATTGAAATGGCAAATCGTTCTTTAGATTTTTCTTTTTCTTCCAAAGAATCGTTGCCTAAAGTGTCTTTTCATTTAAATGGTAAATTGTATTGTAGCTAGTTTGTATATGATCACAAAATAATATGCCAAAACGACGAATTAGTATTGTAATATAGATCACAACTGCCGTATTTAGGTACAAATACCAAGTTTTTAAGGTTCCCGCGGTGAAAATCAGACCGGCGTGCTCCTGGTAACATTGTTGTTCGAGCGACAATCGCTCAAACCATCATGGTTCAAATTAACGTCGTTCAAACCAACATGGTTCAGACTACTGTGGTACGAACAAGGTACGAAGGTTTTGGGAAACCATCATTCCTCTGATGTTTGTTAGTTTAACGATGCATCGTACCATGTTAGTTCAGAGCTAACTTCCGTCGTTGTTTGGGAAACGCACCCCAGATCGGTATGCTTGTGTTACTTCGGTAAGCATCAATGTGGCAGTTTCATCATAACGCTGCCTGATTGTAGCCACTTCAGTTGAAGCTAACAGGAGAGGTGCTTTAAAAGGCTGCAGTTAGACCAGTCGTAGGTTTTGCAGAGCTTGGGGTGCGTGTTTGGTTGCTTATGAAATGATTACTTTACATCCATGACCGGGGTCAGCCTGATGCTTCACCAATATCTGGGCTAGCTCTCTGATGCTACCGGTGAAAGCAATCACGAAACGCACAAGCTATAACGTGTCTGGTATAACAAATGATTTCTCTGCAGCATTGCCTTGGTGTAATTTCATCCCCCTTTAAAAATTGTTCTGGCTTGTTATAGAAAAGCTGAAAAAGGCGGAGATTGAATATGAAATTCTTTCCTGTAGAAGTTATCGATTTGCTAGCTCCTCATAAGCAACTGTTCACGCTAACGGAACTTACGGTCTGTAAAACCTGTATTATGTTCATTACATAACCAGAGCTCTTTCTAGCTGTAGCGTACTATCCATAACGCGCCCATTTTCCGTGAGCAAACACTGGTCATTCCAGCGCAATAAGTAAACCATTACCACTGGCAATTTCCAAAAAGACCGTTTACCCTGGAGCTTTCACCCCTCTGTCATATACCAGCGCAGAAGCTGTTCGTTACTCCATGCCAACAGTTATGCAAACAGACCAGCAGGTCCTTATAGTACACACCTAAGCAGTCCATAAGTTGTTGGTCCACTTTTTACTGTTCCTCACTGTCCATGTTTCCCTCTAAACTCAGACCCACCGGATTTCTGCGGTCTCCGGTCTACACTTGGGTATGTCAACCCGTTCCACAAATGTGTCTGTATGGGGTGGATTCTAGCTTTCCCTCAATCCTAGCTATAGAGTGGAAATACCGGTGTACTCACCATAGAAGCCGTAGGTAGATAGCAAATTCGATCTTGAGCTGCCAGACTTTCGCACTGCGTCCTCCACTTTTGCCGCTGCGTTTATTAGAACAAGTTCATTTCATCAGATTTATACACATGTACAGGGTTTGATTGTGGAATTATCCCACCGATTCCTTAGCTCAGATGGCAGACGCATCTCACGTTTCACACTAGGGAGGCGGACCCGGAAAGCTGCGCTCTGCTGAGTCCCGCCCAGCTCTGCCCTCCATAGAGCTGGTCAATCAGAAGAAAGTGGGCACACGGGGAGGGGGGTGCCATAGCGGAAGAGCCGCCCAAACAAGGCGTTTCAGGCACAGACTACAATGGACTACAAATGGGGGTTTTTTGAGTATGGCAGTATGAGCTAAATAAGGACCCTTTTTTGGACTTTGAATGATCAGGAGTACTCTCGGGGAGTCCAAAATCAACATATAAACGTGGAAATGTAGCATAATAGGTCCCCTTTAAGTGAAATTCATTCTAATACTGGCTGTAGAATCATTCAGTGATTCAGATCCAAAACATTTTAAACAACCTTTTGATAGTTTTGTCCAAATTTAAAAAAAAAACATAAATACATTGATCATGCTATTTATCAGTTTTTAGATAGTTTTGTCCCAAATTGAATAACTATTTTGTGAAGTTGATAGTGTAAAAAATTAAACCATAAAAATACATTTTGTAATGTGTTTTTTTAATGAAGGTGTTATTGCATTAATAATAATTGTTGTACATTGTAAAGTTACACATTAATGGAATGAAGGTGTACATTGATCATTTTGGTGGACATTGATCATTTTTCTGATTCCTTCCATAATGCATAGCTAATTTGCATATTAAGACTGATTATAAACAACCTCACCGATTATTATCCCCAGCCGGGCAACAGCCCAAACGTAGGATAATGTCGTGGCACAGTCTGTCTCTCTAATTGTCCATCCATCCATCCGTCTGTCTGTATCAGAAGGTGCTTAGCTGGTGAAATCAAATCCTCCTACAGTTTTCATAGGACATCCCTGAAAGTGTGTTCATAATACTGCAGGGTCATTCCATATGAAGTCAACCGAAGGTCCCCAGGTCATCAACTCAGATTTGGCTCAAATTTATTTTTGCAGTACTTCTATATTCATCATGAACATGCAAAATTTAAGGGTCCTACTCCAAGGGGTTTCCAAGATATGGCCCCCAAAAATTGGGGACCACACCCCCAATCATAGGAATGGGCTGAAAATAGTTATCCAGGGTAACATGGGTGCTGGCTTTCAGAATATCTTCTGAAATACTTCCACAAATGGATCGAGACTTAACTGTTGCTAACGGGTCATTCCATATGAAGTCAACCAGAGGTCTCCGGGTCACCAACGCAGATTTAGCTCAGATTTATTTTGGGAGTACCTCTATATTCATAATGAACACATGCAAAATGTTGAGCTCCTTCTCCAAGGGGTTTCCAAGATATGATCCCTCAAAAATCCGAGGCCATGGCCCAAGCTAATCGCGAACGTTAATTTTTAGGGATTTTGAAGGCCAATATCTTCGGAACCAATCATACGTATGGGCTGAAAATTGCTACCTAGGGAATTTGGGTCCAGGCTTTCAGAATCTCTTGTCAAAACTTATCTATCCCTTTTCATTTTCAAGATATTGGCCTCTCAAATATGAAGCTTTTTATAGGCAGAAATAAAAAATTCAGTTTTCAAGGGCCCCCGATGAGGCCAGGATGCCTTACAGAGGCTAAATTGTGCTGAATTCCTTCAACTTGAGGACAGGTCTGTCTTTACAAGAAAGATTGACAGCAGCCAAGGGATAATAGTGGAGTTAAGAGACCCTGAAAAGGGTCCCGGCTTAAAAACAAAAAAAAAATCACTTTTTTTTGCCAATTTTGGATTGGCAAATTCACCATGTGGGCAGTTACCCATGGTAATGAAACTTGTTCTACATAAATGTATATATCTTGGGTTTATTTGATCATAATTACAACTTGTTTCCTCATCTCCTTCACTATTTAATAATGTTATCAAATATAGGCATTTTGGGGTAAAAACGCCAATTATTATCCACTTTGTTCTGCAACTAAAAGTTTTAAATAGACAGTGCCTACTCATAAACTCAAGGTACATCATTTCCTAAGATAATCTGACATCTGACATGATGTTGCATTCCCTCCCGAGGATCTCAGAGGTATTGCATCATCTTCCATAGGTATTGCATCAGATCTCCCGTGTACTGCCTCTTCTCCCATGGATATTGCATCAGATCTCCTGTGTATTGCATCATCTCTGGTTTAAACAATAGGGTAGCTAATGAAAGAATTAATTGAAGCTTCAGTATGGCTTCTGACAGGTGCAAAATTGGGATTTCCTTGGATGAGGAATGTGACAAACATCCATACTGCAGAAAATCAGGATGAATTTCATTGGGTGATCTTAAACCAGTCGATAGACAACTTTTGACTTGGCGGTGCAATGTCATTTTCAGTGAAGATGACCAAATCTGTTTCCATCACAAAAAAGTGTATTTGTCACAATTTGAAAGTCTGCAGAGGTCCTGTGCCGATCCATTTAACCATCATAAGAAACACATCACGAATACACTACAGGCTAAAAGTCTGAGCCACCCTCAGATTTTTAATGGTGCACGAAGTGCAAAGTAACCCCTTGGTTTTGGGGAAGGCATTTATACAGCATGCCTTTTTTACATAAAATTGTTCACCTCCTAGTGACATAAAATCACATAACACAAAGGCATTGGAACTCAATTATAAACATGATGGTCAGTGATCAATCAGTTAAGACAGCTTTAAAATGTAGTCTGAGGTCTGGAATTCACCCAAAACCTATTGTCTTCCTATATTTTATGCGCTAAAGTCATTTCATGTGCAAAAAATAAGGAAAGAACAGTTGATTTGTGATTTTTTTTTTTAAATCTGAGGGTGGCCCCAAACTTGGCCGATAGTGTATGTTCATGGTGTCATCACCCTGCATTCCTTTTTGCATAACAGAAATGGGTGTTGTTAATTTACTGTAAGGAAGTTCATTTCTCTCACTGTGATACGCTTGATTTGCAACATATCAGATATCAGATCATCTTAATAAATGATGTAATTTGCATTCATGAGTAGGGGCACTTACTTCAGGAAAAGTGACACACACCTTATTTATAATGTTGCTTCATATGGGTGGTGCTTGTAATGGCCGAAGGAATCGGGAGGCCAAATGCAGCAGCTAGGAGAAAACAGGACCAGTAAGGATTTAAAATACCCACAGGGAGAAAAATAGAAGAAGAAACAGAACAGCTCTCGTGCTTCCAAAACGAACGCCCAACAATACGAACCAGGAAGCAGAGCGAGAGAGAAACAAACAAATAGGGGAAGAAAAAGGAAACTTGCCTGAAGAAAAGAACCACGAAAATACTGCGAAGACATTCGCTAAGAATCCCTGACTAGAGATATCTTCTAGCTGTAGTGATAACTAAATCAGACACTCCAGCACAGGAGGCGTGGCGGACATCCGGCTTATATAGCCTTAGGAGAAGGTCCCGCCCACGCCTGACGAAACAGCTGGGGAGAATCCGATAGTTAAAGAAACAGACGTGGTCCAAATACGAGCCACAAAGAAAGTCTAAAGCCACGGACACAGCCAGAACCAAGACAGGACCCCCCCCCCCGCCTTTAAGGGACGGCCCCAGACGTTCCCAAAGAACCTCGTGCACGGAACTCACTCAGAAATAAGGGTGGGATCCAGGATATCCCGAGAAGGGACCCAGCACCGCTCCTCAGGACCATATCCCTCCCAATTTACTAAAAACTGGACCCCACGACCAACACGCCTCTCGGCCAATATGCGACACACGGTGTAAACTGGCCCCCCCTCAATCATCCGCGGCGGCAGCGGTGGTTTGTCGACCGGTGCCAGGACACTTGTGCTAACCGGTTTGAGCCGAGAGACATGAAAAGAGGGATGAATGCGCAAAGATCTAGGGAGCTGCAATCGGATGGTGACAAGGTTGATTTTTCGCACGATCTTAAATGGACCAATGAAACGGGGGGCCAATTTCCGTGACTCCACTCTCAACGGAAGGTCCCGAGTAGAAAGCTAAATCCTCTGGCCAACCCGATAAGCAGGTGCCAAATGGCGCCTCCTATCAGCGGCAGCCTTTTGTTTATGCACAGAGATGACCGGACCTTGGCCCAGACCAACCGACATCGCTGAATAAAACGATTAACTGAGGGAACTTCTGAATCCCTCTCAGCCTCCGGAAAAAGCGATGGTTGATAACCCAGCTGAGCCTCGAACAGAGAAAGGCCTGTGGAGGAATTACATCGCGAATTACGAGCGTCTTCACCCCACGCCAAAAAACGGCTCCACAGTGAAAGGTTGTCAGCCGCTAAACACCGAAGTGTATTCTCAAGCGACTGGTTAATCCTCTCTGTCTGTCCATTGGTTTCCAGATGAAACCCGGATGAAAGGCTCACGGAGGCCCCTAGCTGGTTACAAAAAGCACGCCAGAATTTAGCCATAAACTGCGGGCCACAGTCAGAAACCGCATCCTGAGGCAGGCCATGCATCCGGAACACATAGTTTACAAAAAGAACGGCTGTCTCCCGCGCCGACGGCAGCTTGGGAAGGGCGATAAAATGGGCGTCCTTGGAAAAACGATCAACCACGACCAAAATGACAGACTTGCCCTCCGAAATCGGCAGGCCAGTAATAAAATCTAGGGCGATGTGGCTCCAAGGACGCTTGGGGACGGGCAACGGCTGCAATAAACCTGAGGTGAGGAGGTGGGACCCCTTATTCCGTGCACAAATGCTACAGGCCGCCACAAACTCCCGGATGTCCTTATCCATGCTGGGCCACCAAAAGCGTCGGGCCAAAAATCGCTTGGTCTGGTGAACCCTCAGATGACCTGCCAAGCGGGAAGAGTGACCCCACTGGAACACTTGGGAACGAACCGCCAATGGAACAAACAAACAGTCAGGTGGCTCCCCGCCAGGACCAGGATCGGAACGCAAGGCCTCCCGCACTACAGACTCAACCTCCCACTCTACGGGAGCCACAATCTGAGCTACCGGAATTATAGGCTTTGGAATAGAATCGCGGCCCGAGTGATCGTAAATCCATGACAAAGCGTCAGGCTTGATATTTTTAGAGCCGGGGTGATAAGTTAACATAAAGTTAAAATGATTGAAAAATAATGCCCACCGTGCCTGCCAGGAATTATGTCGCTTGGTCTGCTAGATGTATTGGAGGTTCTTGTGATCAGTCCAAACCACAAATGGGTGTTCAACCCCCTCCAACCAGTGGCGCCACTCTTCCAACGCCAGCTTAACAGCCAGCAACTCTCGGTCACCAATACTGTAATTTCGTTTGGCCGCAGACAACGACTGGGAGAAGTAGGCGCAGGGGTGCGACTTATTGTCCCGATGAGAACGCTGGGACAAAATGGCACCCACCCCGACCTCCAAAGCGTCAACCTCCACCACAAACGGGAGGGAGGGGTCGGGCATAACAAGAATGGACTCCGAACTAAAACATTTCTTCAACTCCTGAAAAGCAGCCTCAGCTGCTGGGGTCCATGTGAACAACGAGGAGGCATTCTTCTTAGTAAGCGCAATAATCGGGGCAGCCACAGCGCTAAAATTATGGATGAACCTCCTATAAAAATTAGCAAAGCCCAAAAACCGCTGAACCTCCTTAACATTCTGAGGAGCAGGCCAGTTCCTGACCGCTGCCACTTTGTCCGAGTCCATACGGACCAACCCAGCTGACACAATAAAGCCAAGGAATGAGACTGTCCTGGCATGAAAAATGCATTTCTCCACCTTGACGAAAAGTTTGGCTTTGAGGAGGGCCTCAAGCACTTGTCTAACGTGTTGTTTATGCTCCGAGAGAGTTTAAGAAAAAATCAGAATATCATCAAGGTAGACAAAGACGAATCTCTCCAACATCTCCCGGCGGATGTCATTAACAAGTGCCTGGAACACAGAGGGGGCTTGAACACTAGAAGCGCCGGAATTTTATCACTACTAGAACCGCCATGAATGGTCGTTTGGACCGCTAGGTTCAAAACATTCTAATCCGTCTCTCCGAGCTCCTAATTAAGCAATTAACGCATCTCGTATGTTAGCATGTATCTCCAAAGAACGAAACAACACCAGCATTACGTTTTAACAAGTTTAATAATAGGCTACATTTATGAATATTTAGGCAATAGAATTATATATAATGAATCCACGCGAAACGCGCAAATTTGCGTCTTTGCATTGACTTTGAATGTAATCTGTCGTGCGAAAAATTTGTTTCGCGTCCGGTGTGAAAGCGGCTTTATTGTAAACATTCACAATGATATTTTTGGGTATAGAAATAATTAAACAATTCAGAACGGCAAAAACAACAATTAAAAACATCTATTTTGATTAATACAAATTCGGATTCAACATTTATAACAACATAACCATATGGAATATCTTATTCATAATGAAATAATTAATTGGAACAATGACACGGAATTAGAAAACAATAGGTAGGTGCTGAACTTTTTTTTCTGATTACCTTTTTATTTATTGGCTTGTCATAGCATTTAGCCAAATAACAGTCTAGAAAAATAAAATTCTGCTGGCGCAATTCCCACAGACGGGTCTGAAGCATCTGCAGCAGGAGACAAGCATCTTATTTAGTGAGCAGCTCCTGCGGACCTGGCGCTGCCTCCGTTTTGGTGCCAGTGTCTCCCACTGCTGCTGGCTCAAACTTTTTGCCAGTGCTGCCCAATAAAATAATTCTAGACTACTCTACTCTACCAACTCTGACAGTGGCATCGGTTAGTTGCTAGGCAACCAAAAGATACATTTTTCGAAAAAAAAATAACAGCCGGAAAACTGTACGGTCAGTGAGACCACTAATGGCAGAAATAGGTAGATTTGGTGATATTTTATGCTCCTTAGGTGTAGTCTATATAAAATCAATTGCACTTTAAAATATAGACACTTTTAGGAAAAGTCAATGACCCTAAAGGTTGTATTCTTTTATTTTGAAAAGTTATGACAAACAAATTTCAAAATGGTCTAAATGACCGTCATGGCGGTTCTAGTGTTAACCAAACCGAACGGCATGACCAAATATTCGTAGTACCCATCATGGGTATTAAATGCCGTTTTCCATTCGTCCCCCTCCCGGATCCAGAGCAGATTGTATGCATTGCGGAGGTCTAGTTTAGTGAAAAACGACGCCTCCTGCAGGCATTCAAATGCAGAGTTCATGAAGGGAAGAGGGTATCGGTTCTTAATAGTTATGTTATTCAAGCCCCTGTAATCAATACAGGGCCTCAAACTGCCATCCTTTTTCCCAACAAAAAAGAACCCCGCTCCAGTAGGAGACGTGGAGGGTCGAATAAATCCATTAGCTAGAGCCTCCTGAATATACTCTCGCATAGCCTTGCGCTCTGGCCCTGACAGCGAGTATAAGGAACCCCTGGGGGGAGTAGTACCAGGAAAAAGCTTGATCTCGCAATCGTAAGCATGATGCGGAGGCAAGGACGAAGCCCGTTGTTTGCTAAAAACCTCTGCGAGATCAACATAGTCATTAGGAACGTTGGGAGGTAAACAAAAGTTCAGAGCAGCCGCCAAACTCCGTTCCCATTCAGATCCCAACGTATCAACAACTGACTCAAAATCAGAAAAATCTTCCGAGTGGAAATCCCCTTCTGGCTGCTGCCAGTCAAATAGAGGATCCCACTCCAATCCTTCCTCTGCCCCATTATCTAAATCGGGTGAGTTAAGTGAGACAACCTCCCCGTCATCACTCCAGGTGTCAGCCTCCCCCACAGGTTGACGTCCGGGACGACACGCCAGAATCTCACTACAGTGAGACCTACAATCAGAACCCCACTGGACAAGAGGATTATTTTGACTGCCCCAAAAGATGTGTGGCCTATGTTCAAGCAGCCAAGAATGTCCTAAAACCACAGGGAAAACCGGGGAATTGATCAGGAAAAACCGAACTTCCTCCGAATGACCGCCAAATGGGATGAACATAGTCATTAATTCAGAGGACTAGGTTATAAGCCCAGTTCCCAACGGGCGACCATCCAAAGATCTGACCGTGCGTGAATGTAGAGGGCAGATGGGAATGGAATATTTCCTAGCCCACTCCGCATCCATAAAACAATCTACGGCCCCAGAGTCCAAAAAGGCCTCAGCAAATATTCTCTGTTTCCCCACAGTCAATTCTACTGCAATAAATGTTCGAAAGGGAGATTGGGTCTGTCCCTCTAGCGCCCCGCATACCGCTAGAGGGACTTCCCATTTCCCCTAAAGCTCAGGGCAACATGGACGAATATGTCCCGGTTTGTTATAATGATAACAAATTATTTGTCTGCAAACAGGCTTACGAGCCCAGCTCTCATATGAGCCATCAACCTGCATGGGCTCACTAGGAGTGGGAATTTCAGTGGGCGGAGTTTGGGCTGCGTGCATGTTGTAAGGAGAATTAACTGCTTTGCTAGCAAGAGCCAGTGCAGTATGTTTCTCCTTGTTTAGTTCGCGGATAAGATTATCAATTCGCACCGCAGTACAAACCAACGAATCTACAGAAACACAAGGCTCTAATGTCCCCAGAGCATCCTTTACCTCCTCCGACAAAGCCTGAATAAAAACTGTCATAAGAGGTGCCTCTGGCCACTCTGTCTCTGTGGCTAAAGATATAGAAAACTCTGAAACGCTCTCAGAGCCCTGCCTCAAATGCATTAGATGCGTAGCCGCGTCCTGACCACACACGTCCTGATCAAAAACAGAAATCATCTCCCTCACTAGAGTATCTACCGAATTAACAACCGGCGATCTAGATCGAATGAGTGGCCCCACCCAAGTGAGAGCTGTACCAGCTCACAGGGATAAAATAAACAAAACCCGTGATTCTTCATTAGAGAACCATGAGGGTTGCGCTTTAAAAAATATCTCACATTGAGCGACGAAGTTCTTGCATATTCCTGCCTCGCCTCCATATCATGGGGGTAACTGAAGTTTAGGCTCTCGGGGAAAGTGTGTGGATTGTGCTTTTGAAACATTTTGGGTGATCTGAGTGGTCAGTGCTCTAATACTCTCACTGAGGCTTAATAAGATATTTTCCTGCTTCTGCATAGCATTCTCCTGCAGGCGAATCCTACCCGCCAGCTCAGCTTGCTGATTGCTTAAGCTAGCGAGGCCCTCGCCATAACCTGCAAGAACTGATTGTTGATTGGCAACCACTTTCTCCAGCGTAGCCATTGCTGGCGACTCCATGTTTGGCTGGAGTGTGCTGTAATGGCCAAAGGAATCGGGAGGCCAAATGCAGCGGCTAGGGGAAAACAGCACCAGTAAGGACTTAAAATACCCACAGGGAGAAAAATAGACGAAGAAACAGAACAGCTCTTGCGCTTCCAAAATGAACGCCCAACAATTCGAACTAGGAAGCAGAGCGAGAGAGAAACAAACAAATAGGGAAAGAAGAAGGAAACTTCCCTGAAGAAAAGAACCACGAAAATACCGCAAAGACATTCGCTAAGAATCCCTGACTAGAGATATCTTCTAGCTGTAGTGATAACTAAATCAGACACTCCAGCACAGGGGGCGTGGTGGACATCCGGTTTATATAGCCTTAGGAGAAGGCGCCGCCCACGCCTGATGAAACAGCTGGGAAAAGAATCCGACAGTTAAAGAAACAGGTCCAAATAGGAGCCACAAAGAAAGTCTAAGACCACACACACACCAGAACCATGACAGTGCTACTTTATAATAAAACTGTACCCCTGGAAATAATGTGTTCCTGTGCTCACCAACTATCCATCTTTTGATTACATAATTTTTGCCAAAAGGAATGACTACATATCTTGCTAAATCATAAAACAAAATATAACACAGAACAATTAACCCTTTGTTGCACACTCAAACAAATGATTATGAGAGATTACCTTTAATACCTAGTTCATTACATGTACCTAGTAACCTTTGAATTGTTCTTTAACAAAAGGACTTGAATCGCTCAATGATGGTCATAATGAAGAAATTTAAAATACCGTGAACATTGGATGGAATGCAATTTCGGTTCTCTTGTGCAAAGTAGCCTGAATGCCCTTTGGAAGTAGCTTATATTTCGCATTATACACCCCATTTAAGGTTCGAAATCATTAATTACTGGCTGCTGGTATCACATGTGCACTTATATACATGTGTGTCATATACTGCATGTAGTACTGAGGTAATAAAACCCTGCAATTCAGCGTATGATTTTGTAAACGTTTATTGCTCAGATGGATTGTAAAGGGTTAATGCAGCAGAAACCCAGAGTAATCTTCACCTCACAGTTAGAAGACAAAGGAAACACAGGAAAGTGCATTAACCGAAACACTGAAATAATTTAAAGAGTCTAAATGAATCAAAGAATAATAGTGCGCCATGCTGAATCAATAAATGCAAGAACTCCAATGTTTTGTTTGGACAACAACATTAAAAACGGTACAATGGTACGTGCTCCGCACTGCGTAGGATAAGTTCTTAAGAACCTATCCCGTTTGCGGCAACACCTAATTCGATCGATTTCTCGTGGTTTTCAATCAAGACCTCTCTCACTCTTCTCATGAATGAGGGAGCTGTTCCCACGGAATACAGAAGTGATCCGAGCAGTTTACCTCATTTTAATGAAAGAAGAAAGGCAATTAAATTTCATCAAAGGTCAAGAAGTGAGAGTCCCCAGTCTGTGCTGGGAAGGCGAGTGGGGGCTGCCTCAGCATTTTCATCACAATTTTGAGAAGGGCACTCGTCCACTCTAATCCCTTATGCGGATTTAAAGTTCACGTTTCACATCAGTCCAGGGCACGCTCTCTTGACTGAAATGTTTCTGGAGTCCTGGGAAATTAAGAGGGTCCTTGACTTGCAGTTATTTATCATTCATATATGTTTATTGCGCTACATCGCTGAGTTTGTCAACCAGTGACGTGGTTGTGCTCATGCAGGTGCTTTCCAAAAAAAAAAAAAAATCACGCCCGACGCAAAGATTTCTTGAGGTGAAATTATTTCGCCAGAATCCCAGAGAGATTTTGATACGAGCGTGTTATGAAGGACTGCCCGCCCAGTTTTCTCTTCTCATATCCAGCCTCCCTGTGTCCCAGTCCCGCACTCGCTCACGAGTCTCCTCCACCGCACTGTCACTCACGCTTTTGCCTTCCAGACGTCAGTGTCGCATACACTACACACGCATGCCATCAGACCAGCAGCGTGAGATCGACTGAGGGCTGTTTACTCTCACCAACCAAACGGACGGCATCGTAACGATAACCACAACGGATCCTCGAGAACAGGTAATTAAATCGCAAAAATATAACGCAAATGCGCTACGTTTGTTCGAAGTTGGCACAAAGTGATAGTGAAAATTCATGTAAAGACAGTGCGGGTTACCAATGACATCTGTTGAGTCGTGAAATTTCGCGCTCTGTGCCCAACAAATTGACCTCAGTATTATAGCCGAAGGTTCTATCACGTATACGTTTCTGGGGCAGATCGAACCTTATAAGGTCACGAAATGTAGGGTGAAGTCGGGTAATTTTGGACAGGTAAAATCAGGTAAAATGGGACAAATAAGGTTTTCCATCTCGGACTCTTCAAATTTTAGAAGCCTATATGCGAAAGTTATTGCATTAGCCTATTGCTACTAATGCCCTTTATGAGAAACAACAATTTTTATTTATCTGCCACAACAAATTTTTAGCAGAGCAAAAAAAAAAAAAAAAAAAAACCACTGGTCCCTGCCCTAAGGCAAGCAGTGTGGCATGTTGATTTACTTGCTTTAGTAATAAAAGTAATGCAGCTAAAACAATCCTGGAATGACACTGAAAATGATTGTAAGACATTGCATTTTATTAAGTGCTTAACTTATTATCAAAATATTTTCACAATACTCTTTACTTTTATGAGAAAGGGTTTTAAATGACTCTCATTTTCCCTGAATGCATTTGGTAAAATGGGACAAACAATTACATAAAAATGGGACTCTTGGTCCGAAGTGAAACCTGAAAGTTTCTCTACCAGGTGGTATAAAATTATGAGATACTATGCTATTGTATTTCACCGCATCATATTACGCACATTTTTTTTTTTTTTTTTTTTTTTGTATTTTTGTCTCATAAAATGTTGAAGATGGTGCAATGGATCCATGTCAGCCACAATGGCCCCAAATGAACCACCATTGCTACAAACATTCAAACACATGCATTCATGTGCATATCTCACATTCGTAGACACACAATGCAAGTGTTTGTGCATGTATGCATGCTTGCATGTCTCTCCACTCCATTTCACACTCACACACTAATTCAGGTGGGGGAGGGAGATATAGTTTGAAAGGCAATATAGAAATGTCCCATTTTACTGCACTAGCTGTCCCATTTTACATGAACATGTCATTGGAGTGAGGTAGTGATTCTTTATAAACTTTGGACCTTCAAACACACAAATATTTTACTTGTCAACATATTTTCTTTTTTAGAAATAGAGCAGATATCCATATAAAATTCTAAAAGAAACATTTAAGGTAGTGTTCAGAATTTTAGATGGTTTTCTTAGCAATCTGCCAAAATGTGTCTCAAACTACCTGACTTCACCATAAAATATGACAACAAATTTGAGGAGTTGTGGTCACCAGATGATTTAAATGTACAAACCAACCAACTGCTTTCAATGCACAAACTTTAATTGATTTCTTATAGAATGTAAATTTTAAAAAATTGGGACAGTGTGTAAAATCGAAAAACTAAATTAATTTCTTTAATTTGCATGTAGTTGCAAACAGCCTGAAAAACTGTTTAGTTTCACCTTAACAACTGTAGCTCAATTATATTTGGAAATATTATCAAATTTTGAATGCGATGCCTGCAACACATTCCAAAAAATAATGATAGAGGGGAATGGAAAAGCTGGGAAAGTTGCGGAATCTTCAGAAACAAACCTGCCTTTGAACATTACACAGGTAAACTGGTGAATAGGCAATGGTTGATTTGATTATGATTTTTTAAATAAAATGAGCTGTCACAAATGGTTGTTTTCCAGCGAGATGGTACGGGTACGAGGTTTTCCACTTTGCCAAAAGCAGCATGAGCAGATTGTCAGAAAGCATAAGAACTTTTCTGAAAAAGGTCCTGGCTTAAAAAAATTCACTTTTTTTTTTGCCAATTTTGGGTTGGCAAATTCACCATGTGGGCAGTTACCCATGGTAATGAAACTTGTTCTACATAAATGTATATATCTTGGCCTCATTGTCATGGTTTAGGCGGGCGTTTATTTGTTGGACATTTCTTTGTTCTATCGTCTGGGACGATATCGGATTTCTTTTCCATCGAATTCCTGGCCCAGCTGGCTGATTGAGCTGGGGCGGAGTTTTCCGGACTCTATATATATGGCCGAGGGTTCGCCACGCCTATCGCTAGAGTGTCTGTTTGTTTCTAGCTCTTCGGCTGGAGAAAATCTCTCGTCAGATTTCCTAGTGATTTGTGATATTCCATTTATTGTTAGGAATTGCTTCTTTTATAAATTTTCTCTCTTGTCTCTTGTTGTTTATTCTCTCTCGTGCTGCTTCCATGTTGCAGACTTTTATTCGTCCTTGGAAGCGTGAGCTTTTACCGGAGGTGTGCACCTCTTTGTGTTTGTCTCTTGTCTGGGCTGCTCTCAGTTCTTTCTCTCACTGGTCGCGGCACCTGGCGTCCTATCACCACCCATTACACTTATTTCATCATAATTACAACTTGTTTCTTCATCTCCTTCACTATTTAATCATGTTATCAAATATAGGCGTTTTGGGGTAAAAACGCTCATTATTATCCACTTTGTACTGCAACTAGAAGTTTTAAATACACTATAAACCCTGGTAGTGTGGTGAACTCAAATGTTTTGTGTAAACCTATTACCTCGAAAATATTGAGTATGCCAACTTAATGATCTTGTGTAAAAACATGTACTTAAAACATGTAAAACAATAACTTTACCTTATTTTCTTTAAGTTCCTTCCATGCAATGCAATTAAGTTGGCCTACACAATTTTTATGAGGTAATCGGTTTCGACAAAACATTTGAGTTCACCACACTATCAGGGTTTACAGTGTAGACAGTGCCTACTCATGAACTCAAGTTACATCATTTCCTGTCAGGGTTTGGCCTTGCAGTCCCTCCCCTGCTGCATTCTTCACCTCCACTTTGAGAGGCAACAGGTGTGGCTTGTTAAAGTGGAGGTGAAGGCAGTCTATTTAAGGGCTGGCTATGCCAGTTGAGAGTGCGACTGCATTCTTCAGTTTTAGCCCTGCTTTTATTTGTAGCTGCTCCCCAGTTTTTAACTATGTGTTGGTTTTTCTTTATTGTTATTAAATCTTCAGTTTTTTCCCAGCCTGGCGTTTGGGTCCTTTGTTCCTTTTTAGGCCCATGGTCCTAGCTCCCGCCGGATTGACATTTGTATTTGGCGGGAGCGAAACCATGACATTTCCTAAGATAATCTGACATCTGACATGATGTTGCAGTCCTTCCCGAGGAACTCACAGGTTTTGCATCATCTCCTATGGGTATTGCATCAGATCTCCTGTGTATTGCATCATCTTCCATCGGTATTGCATCATCTCTGGTTAAAACAATAGAGTAGCTAATGAATGAATTAATTGAAGCTTCAGCATGGCTTCTGACAGGTGCAAAATTGGGATTTCCTAGGATGAGGAATGTGACAAACATCCATCCTGCAGAAAATCAGGACGAATTTCATTGGTTGATCTTAAATCAGTTGACGGACAACTTTTGACTTGGCGGTGCAATGTCATGTTCAGTGAAGATGAACAAATCTGTTTCCATCACGAAAAAGTGTACTTGTCACGCTTTGAAAGTCTGCAGAGGTCCTGTGCCGATCCATTTAACCATCATAAGAAGCACATCACAAGTAAGTCCATGGTGTCATCACTCTGCATTCCTTTTCGCATAACAGAGAACGGGTGTTGTTCATTTACTTTAAGCAAGTTCATTTCTCTCACTGGGCTACACTTGATTTGCAACATGTCAGATATCAGATCATCTGAGGAAATGAGGTAACTTGCATTCATGAGTAAGTCTATTTAAAACTTCTAGTTGCAGAACAAAGGGGACAATGATGGGTGTTTTTAACCCAAGACGCTTATATTTGATAACATGATTAAATAGTGAAGGAGATAAAAAAAAGTTGTAATTTTGAACAAATAAAGCCAAGATATATACATTTATGCAGAACAAGTTTCATTACCATAGGTAACTGCCATCACGGTGAACTTACCAATCCAAAATTAGCAAAAAAAAAAAAAAAAAAAAAAAAAGTGACTTTTTTGAGCCGGGACCCTTTTCAGGGTCTCCTAACTCCACTATTATGCCTTGGGTGCAGTCAATCTTCCTTGTACAGACAGACCTTCAAATAGAAGGAATACAGCACAATGTAGCCTCTGTATGGGATCCTGGCCTCATAGAGGAACCCTTGAAAACTGAATATTTGATTTCTGCCCATAAAAAGTTTCATATTTGAGAGGCTAATATCTTGAAAATGAAAAGGGATAGATATGTTTTGGCAAGAGATTCTGAAAGCCTGGACCCAAATTCCCTGGATAGCAAACTTCAGATCATACCCATGATTTGTTCCAAAGATATTGGCCTCCAAAATCCCTATTAATTAACATTCGCGATTCACAAGGGCAAAAAGGGGGCGTGGCCCTCGATTTTTGGAGGGCCTTCTCTCCGAAACCCCTTGGACTAGGAGCCTAAAATTTTTGCATGTGTTCATTATGAATATAGAGATACTCCCAAAAATAAATTTGGGCCAAATCTGAATCGGTGACTGTGGAAGATTCTTGTACTTTAGTTGAGTTCATATGGGGTGACCCTGCAGATAGACTCATGATAGGCATATTGCAGTCATGACTTCGGCAGGGAATGTTGTGCCCTCAGAGTGCTCTCATTTTTGGTTATGCTGTAAAGGTATCCTAACTTGCATCAATCATGCTTACCCCACCAAATTTTAACTCCCACTCTATTTTTGAAGGGACATAATTTCTCCGAATTCCATCCATATTATTTGCAGAGGTTTTGGATCTCACCCAAATGCAAAGTCATGTTTCTGAATTCAAGTAACTGGAAGGGCACTTGAATGGTACAGATTTCCGCAAAGGGAAATATTCTACTCTTCTAAATTGGCTCTCTTATGTTACAATTAATCTTTACAACTGTAGACTGAATTTTTAAATGTCCCCCATGATTCGGTTCCACTCCAAAGTTTTTCCTTTTGACCATGCCACACCCTTCTGCCAAGTTACACTGAAATTGGGCTCACAGTTTTTCCATGATCCGGCTGACAAAAAGACAAATAGCAAGACAAAAACACCAAACCAAAAACATGACCTCCTTAGGGAAGTAAATGGGTCATTCTACATGAAACCAACAAATACTGTCCCCAGAACTGAGTGCACTTTCCAAAGCTATACCAACATTGCACGTGCAGCCATTATTACAAAATGCAATATTTATTCAAATTGCATTCAGATAATACACTGAAATCTATGATCAAAAAAATTCTTGATTTGCTTTTAGGATGACTATTATGACAAAGCTACCCCCTTCCTGTGTCCCCAGATTAGAAGTTGCATAGATACTTTTGGTTTAAATCTGTTTTTTCCCAATAAATGATTGTTTTTGTGTTCCTTGCACTGCACAAGATAATTATCTATATGAACAACACTTTTTCCCATCAATTCATGTTCTTTGTGTATTTTGGAGTCATTTTTGTCTTGTCCATATTTTTTTGTGTAACTTCTGTTACCCTGATTGAATCATAATGCCGCCCTACAGGTGTCAGTCTGACAGTTTTTTTTTTACAAGAAATCCTCTGGAGCCCATTAGAGGGCAGCACATCATTGTTTAGCAGTTTTCAAAAGGTGAGTCAGTGCCATGTGCTTTTATCTGTCTTTTAAGTTTTAACATTTCAGGAGTACTGATATGACAAGTAACTTCTGTTATGACCATATGTCATTCATAGATCATGGAAACCGTAAATTAACATGTTCAAAATAACTTGTTAATGAATTATGTTGTCATAAATGTGTTCATTGGGTGATAATAGAGGATTACTCCTCCATTTCTTAGAAACACCCTCTTAGAAGTAACTTATGTTACTGCATCTTCTGTTACCACTGGTATCTTTTGTTACGTACATGTAATTTCTGTTACTCTACCCAAGGAGACCATTATGAAGGTACACTGAATATTTGTCATATGATGACTATTTTTCTATAATTAAGACCACTGGAAGCAACAGTTTTCTGGGCAGGTGGTAAAATTTAAAGGTCAGATTGTTACATTATGACATATTTTCTGAATCTCAAGGAACAATTGAGTTTAGTGATCAGTATAATTTTTTGTTCTGAATGTTACCACTTCAAAACAAATTGGTATATTTTATTTAAATTACTTTAAGGACACATGAAGGAGTTAAATCTCAGTTAAGGTGTATAATATTGATGATTATATTATAGCATAAAGGGAGTATTTGTCCAGTAACAGAAGTTACTTTCTGTCAAATTTATCTGTCCTGTTGTAATAAATATTATATATTATGAACTTGATTAAGCTTGCATACTCTGTCTGGTTGACCCTTGATATGTTAGCAATAAAATACTTTGAAATCAATCTAGACTACATCTTAATTTTTGTTAAGTACCCGAGCCAAATTGTTGGTTGTATGTAGAATGACCCAAATATAACAAATATTTTCAGTACTCACTCGTGTACAATTAAGCAATATCGCACGAGAGGGAGTGATGTTGTCGTTAAATATCATCATGGCTGTGATGCGGTCTTAGGCTTTTATACATCAGTTCTACAAGCGCCACTTATAAGTTGACGGCAATAAGAGATAACAGATTATGATTTCATTGTTTATCTGATAAGTTATGTGGCTTCGGCAGCACAAATAGTTCCACAAATGGATCGAGACTTGACTGTTGCTAACAGTGTTGCGTGAAGTTTGTGGTCGGCAGTGAGTGTAAACAACAGCTATTAAAACACCTGAGAGCGGAGTGATTCTACTGTTATATGTCCCAGTGTTGTTGCACTCTATCATCAGCTCTCATGGAATGCCTCTCGTCCAATCAAATAACTCGGTTGGAATGAACTGTTGTATAATTTGAATTCTAATTAGCAATCTCGGGGTTAGTTTTATGGATGCAGCTGCAGCCTCATCCAACACTAAATTACATTGTTAATGGAGCATTTTTGTAACAAAACCAGTTTTTAGTCCTGGGCCAAGCTGAATCTGTGTGAGAGAAACAAGCCCTTAGTGCTGAACAATGTTTTTCCTTTATCTGGATTTAGGGGTGAAACTGACAGCTCAAGATTCAGCAAGACCAGAACATATGGAGCTCAGAACCTTTAATCTTTCTCTCTCAACCTTCTCAAAGATCTCCAACCTCACCGCAGGCAATCAGACAGACGCCCTAATGTCTGAGCACCCTTACGAGGCAGTGGAAGTGGTGATCATTGTCCTGGTTACAGGGTCCATTAGTTTTGTAACCATTACAGGGAACATACTGGTCATGCTTTCAATCATAATCAACAGGAACCTCCAGACCATAAACAACTACTTCCTCTTCAGCCTGGCATGTGCAGATCTGATCATTGGGGTCAGCTCCATGAACCTGTACACAGTCTATGTCGTGATTGGCTATTGGCCTTTGGGAGCATTAGTCTGTGACCTATGGCTGACTCTGGACTATGCGGTCAGCAGTGCCTCCGTTATGAACCTCCTCATCATCAGCTTTGACCGTTACTTCTGCGTCACGAAGCCACTGAGCTACCCTGCAAGAAGGACCACCAGGATGGCGGGCATGATGATTGCGGCGGCCTGGGTTATTGCCTTCCTCATATGGGCCCCAGTCATCCTGTTCAAGCAGTTTATCGTAGGTGAGCGCACTGTGCCAGAGGGTGAGTGCTATGTCCAGTTCCTTTCCAATGTAACCACCAGCTTCATCACCTCTGCTACTTCCTTCTACCTGCCTGTTGCCATCATGATCTTACTGTACTGGCAGATCTCCAGGGCCAGCAAGAGCTGTGTGAAGATGAGCAAGTGCACACCAAAAAAGGGAAACCCATTCAGCAGCGAGGCAGGAAACCACATCACCATTCCATGTGGTTACAACAATGTAGAAGCCCAACGCGCTGAGAGGAGCCTGAATGGTGGAACAAGTGAAGTGAAGGAGGAGGAGCTGAGTGCACCAGTACATCCTGAGAGAAATGAAACTGCTGAAGCGCCTGCAGGTTACGAGGAAAACCCCACAGCCCATGGCATATATACAATATTGGCAAAGCAGCAGCCCAAGAAGAAGGCATCGCCATCGCGTGAGAAAAAGGTCACACGCACAGTGATGGCCATTCTTGTTGCCTTCTTGGTCACGTGGATACCTTATCACATCATGAAGATCATCAGCACCTTCTGTT
Source organism: Gymnothorax javanicus (assembly GCA_029692085.1). Lineage (NCBI taxonomy): Eukaryota > Metazoa > Chordata > Actinopteri > Anguilliformes > Muraenidae > Gymnothorax > Gymnothorax javanicus. Next base: position 10,220,205 of record CM056212.1, on the reverse strand, counting down.
CAACCTGTGTTCCCTCCAGCATGTGGACCTTTGGCTACTGGCTCTGCTACATCAACAGCACCGTCAATCCAGCCTGCTATGCTCTCTGCAACGTCAACTTCAAGAAGACCTTCAAACAACTCCTGCTCTGCCAGCACAAGGACATTCGCTCGGGCAGATAGAGATGGGATTATTTTTGTGTCAGCGGTTGTTGTTTTCTGTTATTTTTCTACAGGAGAAATATATGCTCTTGCATTACATTGAACAACGGCAGGTACCAGCTCAAGAAATAGAAATTCAGAACCTACAGTACCAGCGTGGATAAAGGTACCGCTAAAGTTAACGAGAAGTTAGCTTTGCATTTTCGTCCACCTTTCTCTGATCGGCCAGGCTGGTGGCGTAGGATTACAACAGGTGTCAGTGTATTCCCAGCAGGCAGAACTTGGGGGGTTCTGTCGATAGGGGGAGCGGTTTTTGGGTATGACTGGTGTGTACCAGATGTTATTGCAGGCCTTAAATTTTGGCAAGAATAAACTACTGCAACTGTTTCGGATACGACTTAATTACAAGTCAATTGATGTTTTTGTTATTAGAGTTTTAAAATATCTAATTCTATAAGAGGCAGTTAGAAGTAGGAGTAGTCGTGAAGTAGAAACGCTTTCCTTATGGATGACAACTTATGCATTTATTGTCACAAAATATTTATTAATACATTTAGGGTATAATTTTTCGTTGGATGCCCAAATTTTTAAATCTTGCTCGTGTCGCTGTAAATGTCAATAATTTGCCGTGACGAAATAGAGGTCTTAATAATGTAAGACATTGGCTTGCACGCAGTTCGCAAATTGATACTATACCATTAAAATCTGAATATAAATGTTTTACACAGTATACCGAAGGCGGATAAGTGATAATTTCTCACAAATGTGAAAATATAATCAGTCCCGCTGTGAGAACAGTTTTTAATCCACGCTACCCCATGACACTTGAAACTTGGCTTTATCGCGTTAATTTGTCGGTAACAGCCAAAGTTCATTCTTGAGATTAGCTCTAAAATTATGAGAAAAAGGCGACAAAAGCTAGCACACTTTATGTTCAACCGTTTGATCCAACTGAACAAGTCACCGCTTTCTTGACTGAGAGTTGTTCGGCTTATTAATACACAACGAGGACTAAAACCTCAGGATTCCAAAACATCTCTTGCGGACTTAGGAAAAAGTGACACCGTTATTGTAAATTACAACTTCATAGATATTTGCGTATTTTATTTCTATTTTCTGAAGTGCGGGTTTTGTTCATAATTTAAATAGGGGAGACCGGGTCTAGTTGTTACACTTTTTCTTTTAACGGCTGTAGAATTGACATTACCAGGTTTTTGTTATCAATATGCACAGTAAAGATATATAGAGAGTTTATTAGACTACATGACTGATCTGCAGCAACCCCTATATTCTGCGCATGCGTAATGCTGGTGAGGAAAAAATAGACCCCCATCACCGGTAACAAACTACCCCATATATGGGGTAGTTTGTTACAGGAGGAGTAGTTTGTTACAGGTTGCGGGGCATTTTGTTACACTAAGAATTTGCTTAAGTGAGACATGTTTCTCACTTAAGTAGGCAAGTTAAGGGGGATGCCTTACTACTATTATCCCACGAAGCTACGGTCAGGAACCTCTTGAGTCATTCTCTAACGGCATTGCCACGTTTCGTTATTCGTTTGTAATTTTGAGACATCTTTCTGAGATAAAAAAGGTAGAAAGTCATTCAGTGAAGTAATTTGATCTTGCCCAAGTTGTTACAGGTTTTGGGGCAAATTCTTACTGTAACAACTTTGGTGTATCAACTAGTCCATCAGCAACCCTTCGCCATTGTCCCGACATTTGGAAATGTTCCAGTGCAATCTTTGCATGGGTGTGTCATGACACAGTGGCTAATGTCTTCCTCTCTCATAATCCAGAAAATCTCGGGTATGTATCAATTACACTTGATGTTAATCGAAATCTCCCAAACACTAAGAAAGTTACTTTTTCAAGCATTTTTTCTGGAACTCTAACCTGCGACTTTCGATGTAAGTCCTTCTGCCACGTAAAGACGCGGGTCATCTTCGCGGAGCAGCAGGAAAAATTAGAGCGCCGTCTGTGTTTTATTATCGGAACTATTTAGAATGTAACAACATGGACGTGTAACAACTAGACCCGGTCTCCCCAAATATTAAAGTGGTGGCAAAACATGTTGTCGTTGTTATGCTTTCTCCGATAACGGCGCTTTAGAACTAAAGGTTTCGTTTCTAAATTCTTATCGGCAAATATTACAGCAAAAATATTACAGCAAAAATACATGAATTTGCGAACATTAACTTTACTGGAAATAAATATATCGCCAACTGCGCGAAAGAAAATCTGTAGCAAAAATTACTTCAGGCGCTTACACTATTCTACAAATATAATGGACGTCATGTTGTCCGACAAAAAAATATTTCTACGTTGACCTTATTTGGACTTCTTTGGGATGGGGATTTACTCTAAGATATGTGTGAAACGGCCGGCCAACATGCCTTTTCACTCACTCTACTTCTCGGTTCAGTGAGCAGGGCACGTACACCTGACGTTCGGCTGACACAGGGCCAACGGCACGTTGGCGAAAGTGGAACCCTTATCCACACTGGTACTGTATGGATGTAATGCCAAATTGCACACATCTCTTTGCCAGCAAACTCAACTATAATTCAAGAACGCATGCAAAACTCAGTAAAAGTCTATACCCATTCACTAGATCAGATAGAGTGTCCGTTTACTGCTATTCATATTTTAATCTGATAGAAATGATGGATCATTCAAAAAGCAGAGCCATAAAAAAGTTTGCAATGACCTAGAAATGTTTGTGTCTTTACAAAACTAATACTTTTCATTCAAAAATTATGCAGACATTGTTGTGACACTTGATTAGAATTTTTTTTTTAATTCACATTTTCTTTGTGATAGCGAACCTCCATGTTTAGCAGACATTCCTCCAGTGTACAAAAATAACACGGGTCACCCCATCCATCGAGATTCATTCAGGAATTCTAGGGACAAAAAATAACTTTTACAAATATAAAAATGAATATTTTGCTTCAGTCTTTATTTGATCGAAGATGTTCACTCATATGATCTGAAGATTCACTTTGTGAATCCCCCATCGAGAATCGTAATGACCTTAGGTTGTGCTGCTAGGACATTTAGAAACCAAGTAACCGCAATGCGGAGAGACTCACCTTAGACAAAGAATGGGGGTGTAACAGTACATGTGTTAGTCTAATTGGCACATGGAGGAAGAGGACTTATTGTTAATCTTTGCACAGCTCATTATGAGCAATGGTATTGCACACTTGAACAACTGTCACTTTGTCAATTGGTCACTTGTTTTTTAAACTGTATTGTTTTTCGAGTGTTGCTCTTTTTTTTTGTCTTTTGCAACCCTTTTACTGTTGTTACTATTTGTACTATTGTGCAGTGACTTCCCTCCTTTCCAAGGCAAATTTCTGCCAAGGGAGACGAATAAAGTAACCTTGACCTTGACAGAGGGATATACACTGCAGTGTGTTACTGACCAATAAGAGTACGCTATGCAGTGCACATAGAGGGTTAACACTCTACACGGAGGGATATACACTGCACACTGAGGATCACACACTGCAGACAGAGGATTTCCCTAATCCAATACCTCAACGTCTAACACTTCATGCCTCAGTGTTCGCTTTCTAAGGTGGACAGGGGATACCATGGGCACTTTGACAAGTCTGTGGCTACTATAGCTGGATTTATGCTTCTGCGTCGAATCGACGCCGTTGCTACGCAGAGCCTCTGCAGTGATGTGAACCCCCACCGCAGAGCCTCTGCGTCGCCTGCCGTGCACCTCGAAAATTTTCTAACTGCGCGTCAAAGCGACGCAGACCGCAAGGGCACTGATTAGTCCAACCCGAGCCTAGTGACGTGTGTGATTCAACGTCATTCAAGAAAATGACAACGGTGGCTAGTAGCAACCTAGCGCACAGAAAACTGACGAACCTAGCTTGATGGTTTACAACAGTCGACTGGCTATCGCTAGTTATGTCGTTTTTTATTTTTATCCGCGGCTATTTGTCACCTAATGATAGCGATGCGGTTGCTTATAAAGCTACCGCGAAACTGATAAATGGCTAGTGAAAACAGTTCTCCCGTGAACTGGCTGCGTTTGTTTACTCTTGCTTAAGCAGAAAGCAGCAGCCGTGAAATATGTCGAAGGACATTCCAAACGACCGTTAATTGAAAACCCTACTCCCTGCTGCCCTTCAGAGTTTTCACTATGAAGGGAAGTGACTTCGCAGGGTGTTGGATGTAGGGATTAATACCAAGGATGGTCCATGATTATTACCCTACGGAATGAAATAGGCTACAGCCCATAACGCAACGCAAACACTACCAACGAGTCTCACGTGTTTTCACGACAGGCCCTTCGGAAACCTGACGCCACCTAGCGGTTTGGCGGTGAATTGCTTCGCGGCACAGCACGACGCAAACGACTTCAACGCAGAACTTCGAAAGGTCCAGGACAGTGTCGAGGCGACGGCGTGCCGTTTGCGTGGAGTCGACGCAGAACCATAAATCCAGCTTAAGGCAGCGTGCTGTGTGTGTTGCGACACACTTCTCTAGTAACCATCATTAAAATTTTCTGTCACTTATGCCGTAGGAGCTCTTCTGTCCGTTTGTACCAGATGGGATAGCCCTCATTGCCCTTGTGCACTGAGTAGCCTTGGGTGCCCAACACCCTGCCACCGGTTTGCAGTTTGTCCCTCCTCAGACCCCTCTCCCTTGGTATTCACCAGTATTAAGAATTAAATTAGCTTTGCCCATTACAAGTGTATGACATTTGTGCCATTGGCTTACTCAGAAATGAGCTGAGAGGGCCCTGTATACAGTGCTGAGGTGGCTATGGCACTGCCGCTTCGTGCCTGGTGTTTGACATAATATCCCTTTAGAAATGTATAATGGGGTTTGGACACTTTCTGCCATTACTCGAATTCAAATTTATCTTATAGGCTGAGATTAGCCAACCAGGTTTATGGGTACAGATCACATCAAATTTGTCATTTATTTCCGAAAATGCAATGCTTTCACATCTGAAGACCAGTTTTGCGCACTGCGTATCCACTACTCAAATGCACTAGAAGCACGTGATTTGTTCCTGGCCAGTGAGGTACCTCACTTTAAGACAAAGTTTACAACATAACTTGATGAAAGCCAATAAGCGTCACAATTGCGTTAGCTGCTACGAAGCAAAGTTTTCAACAGTGTGCTACCATTAGCTAGCTTAACTGAGAAGCATTTAAATCAATAGATAAACATCAATAGCAATTATTTCGCTATTTAGCTAGTTAGCATTTATGTGCACCAAATATGACCAGCTTATTAAGCAAACTAGTTGGCAAGCTAGTTAAGCCAGCTAGCTAGCTAGCTAGTTCACTGACTTCGCTAGCTGTATTTGATGCATATAAATCAATAGCATACGGCAATTATTTTGCTACTTATCCAGTGTTGAACTGTGAGTTGTGATTATTTAGCTAGCTAGCTTGAATTTATGTGCACCAAATATCGCTAACTACCTGAGCCAGCTAACTAGCTAGCTGCCAGCCAGTTTGCTGGCTCAATTAGATCTATTTGGTGCTCGTAAATCAGTAGAAAGCGGCTAATAGTGATTATTTCATTACCTAACTGGCATAACATGGGCAAGTTGCAATTATTTGGCTACATAGCTTGCTAGCTTAGTTATCCATTAATGACACTGCCGAGCTTGTGCCCTAGGCACCAGGTTTTTATGCTAATTAACAATGATTAAAGATGCTTGGCTACAAATGTGAAATGGCACAGCTACATAGCTTAATACCTAGCTAGGTTAGCATAACAAAGTAAGTTAGACAACACAGCAGCAAACTAATTAACACAGTTTTAACAAGCTTGGCTATTGAGAAATTTACCAGTCATATGATCTTCAAAGAATGGTGCTATTGTGGTCATCGGGCACATGAACAACCCTCCTGTCAACCATGGTTTATCGGACACCAAATGTAGGCTATTGGAGGGAAATCAAAAGAAGAGATATATGGAAAAACTTGACCGTTTCCATGGCATCTGACATCATGCCTTGGTGCGAATTCCCATAATTCTCTAACATGAGCATCTTTCCGCATGAAATTGAAAAAGATTGCCCAATATTGGAAAAAAGCTTTAAGTATGTCCTAATTTGAATATATAATTTCTAAACAGGGGTGTTTACTGTGTTTACTGTGTGTTTTGCCATGATCGGAAGCTTACACCTATTGACCATGGCGGAATGCACCAATAATAGAGAGTGCGCAGTCTGTTTTTTTTTGGTCTACATCATTGCTCCTCCCTGACCATGTTCCTGAAGCCCTTGTTAGCATAGCGAGCTTATTATGGTGTAGTTATGCCATCATTACTAAAGGCCCCCTGTTCCCGAAAGTCTTGTTATGGTGAGCAAGGCATTTAGAGCTAATTGTTAGGCCCTCGCTAGGCAATAGTTAGGAAAAAGGCATGATACCTGTGGCTCAGATGGTTCATCGGTTCGTTGCATCATTACATAAGTTTTTTCTACTGTTTTAATTAGTGGTGAAGCCAGAAAAATTGGGTGGGCACTAAACATCTCTTTAAAACAATTATTAGTTCTGACTCGATCGCAATTTTTTCTAATTAACAGTACATGCAATCCGAAAACACTCCGCACTATCAGGCGTTGCTTGTTTACCTCGTTAAGGCAAAACAACAATCATTAATTTGGATGCTCAATTTTGTGCATTTCAAATCAGTGGCGGAGCCAGAACTAAAACTTGAGCGGCCACACAACATCACTCTACTACAATCATTAGTCCTGACTTGTTCTCAGTCATTTTCCTTTGTTAAGAGCCAGTTTTTCTAAGAATCAGGCAGAGGGTGATATATGATGGTCTCAGATTTGCCTAAAATTTTTGTTGGTGAAATACGGTTGGTTCAATAGAAAAACTGCAAATTTTTAGGTCCCAATACCTTTCGGTTTCTTTTTTAGGGGCACTAGAAGGACCAAAGATTCAGAGATGAGAAATGAGCGCTGAAAAAAATTCAGTTTTGGAATGCAATTATATCATTGTGCCAACAACAACCCACATTCATTTTCACATGTCAGTCTACTTTTTGTAGGGCTCGCATAAACTGAACATTTTTGTGGGTTGTCGAGGGCGCATCCTATAGGGGGCGTTGCAAGATGCGACTTTTGACTATTTGAGCAGTAATATCAGGGGCATTTCCAGACTGTGCCCTCAACAACCCAAGATGGTTTATTCATAATATGATACCATGGGACGTCCTTTACATAATCAATGCAAATTAAGTGTAGGATGTTGAGTGCGCAAGAGTATAGGTGGCGCTTCAGTCAGGGAAAAAGTGAAATTTGGCATCTTTGGAGGTCAAAGGTCTCCATGCGCCCTCATCCGATTTTGATGAAACCTTTTCTGTTGGGTAGCCCTGTATGTCTACTAACTGTGATGTGAAGATTACTCTGGGTTTCTGCTGCATTAACCCTTTCCCACCATCAGTTCTAAAGCACATTTTGCAAAAATGGAAAAGACTGCAACAACTAATTCACGTTAACTGAACTCTGGAGAATGTAATTGCTCTTCCATGAAATTGTCTTTGATGTTTATGCTCCTCTTCAGTTATTCACTTTACTAATAGACGACACCCAACAGAAACCTGAGGTAGGTGGCAGCAACGGTGCTTTGGCATGTCAGCCATTGTATAATTCAGTGTGATGCAGATTGCATGATAAATATCTCCAATTATCTCAACCACCACTTTTCTATTCAGGAAAACATAGGTAATACAGCATGTAGAATTGACTACCAGACCATGTTGTTGGGTTATTTTACCACCAGTACTTGAGAAACAAGAGAAAACCTGACAGAAGGCACAGTGAAAATCAGCACGATGTGAACTATGTGACCTACATGTAGTTGAACTGATACAATGCACTGAATGTAAGTGTCTTGAAAATGCACTGTTATCAGTTGAAGGGGCACTTACTTCAGGAAAAGTGATGCACAGCTTATTTATAATGTTGCTTCATATGGGTGGTGCTACTTTATAATAAAACTGTACCCCTGGAAATAATGTGTTCCTGTGCTCACCAACTACCAATCTTTTGATTACATGTTTTTTTGCCAAAAGGAATGACTACATATCTTGGTAAATCATAAAAGATAATATAACCCAGGTCAATTAACCCTTTCTTGCCCACTCAAACAAATGCTTATGAGAGATTACCTTAAATACCTAGTTCATTACATGTACCTAGTAACCTTTGAATTGTTCTTTAACAAAAGGACTTGAATCGCTCAATGATGGTCATAATGAGGAAATTTAAAATACCGTGAACATTGAATGGAATGCAATTTCAGTTCTCTTTTGCAAAGTAGCCTGAATGTCCTTTGGAAGTATCTTATATTTCACATTATGAACCCCATTTAAAGTTCAAAATCATTAATTCCTGGCTGCTGGTATCACATTTGCACTTATGTACATGTATGTCATATACTGCATGAAGTACTGGAGTAATACAACCCTGCAATTCAGCGTACGATTTTTTAAAACGTTTCTTTCTCAGATGGACTGTAAAGAGTTAATGCAACAGAAACCCAGAGTAATCGTCACCTCACAGTTAGAAGACACAGGAAACACAGGAAAGTGCATTAACCGATACACTGAAATAATATAAAGAGTCTAAATGAATCAAAGAATAATAGCGCGCCATGCTGAATCAATAAATGTAAGAACTCCAATGTTTTGTTTGCACAACAACATCTGAAACGGTACAATGGTGCGTGCTCCGCACTGCGCAGGATAAGTTCTTAAGAACCTATCCCGTTTGCGGCAATACCTAATTCGATCGATTTCTCGTGGTTTTCAATCAAGACCTCTCTCACTCTTCTCATGAATGAGGGAGCTGTTCCCACGAAATACAGAAGTGATCCGAGCAGTATACCTCATTTTAATGAAAGAAGAAAGGCAATTAAATTTCATCAAAGGTCAAGAAGTGAGAGTCCCCAGTCTGTGCTGGGAAGGCGAGTGGGGGCTGCCTCAGCATTTTCATCACAATTTTGAGAAGGGCACTCGTTCGCTCTAATCCCTTGTGCGGATTTAAAGTTCGCGTTTTACATCAGTCCAGGGCACGCTCTCTTGACTGAAATGTTTCTGGAGGCCTGGGAAATCAAGAGGGTCCTTGGCCAGCAGTTATTTATAATTCATTTATGTTTACTGCGCTACATCGCTGAGTTTGTCAACCAGTGACGCGGTTGTGCTCATGCAGGTGCTTTCCAAAAAATTTCACGCCTGACGCAAAGATTTCTTGAGGTGAAATTATTTCGCCAGAATCCCAGAGAGATTAAGATTTTGATACGAGCGTGTTATGAAGGACTGCCCGCCCAGTTTTCTCTTCTCATATCCAGCCTCCCCGTGTCCCAGTCCCGCACTCGCTCACGAGTCTCCTCCACCGCACTGTCACTCACGCTTTTGCCTTCCAGACGTCAGTGTCGCATACACTACACACGCATGCCATCAGACCAGCAGCGTGAGATCGACTGAGGGCTGTTTACTCTCACCTACCAAACGGACGGCATCGTAGCGATAACCACAACGGATCCTCGAGAACAGGTAATTAAATCACAGAAATACAGCGCAGATGCGCTACGTTTGTTCGAAGTTGGCACAAAGTGATGGTGAAAATTCATGTAAAGACAGTGCGGGTTACCAATGACATCTGTTGAGTCGTGAAATTTCGCGCACTGTGACCAACAAATTGACCTCAGTATTATAGCCGAAGGTTCTATCACGTATACGTTTCTGGGGCAGATCGAACCTTATACTAAGGTCACGAAATGTTGGGTGAAGTCGGGTAATTTTGGACATCAGGTAAAATGGGACAAATAAGGTTTTCCATCTTGGACTCTTCAAATTTTAGAAGCCTATATCCGAAAGTTATTGCATTAGCCTATTGCTACTAATGTCCCTTATGAGAAACAACAATTTTTATTTATCTGCCACAAAAAAATTTTTGGCAGAGCAAAAATTAAAAAAAAAAAAAAAAACACTGGTCCCTGCCCTTGTAAGGCAAGCAATGTGGCGTGTTGATTTATTTCCTTTAGTAATAAAAGTAATGCAGCTAAAACAATATGGGAATAACACCAAAAATGATTGTAAGACATTGCATTTTATTAAGTGCTTGACTTAGAATCAAAATATTTTCACAATACACTTTACTTTTATGAGAAAGGGTTTTAAGCGACTCTGATTTTCCCTGAATGCATTAGGTGAAATGGGACAAACAATTACTCAAAAATGGGACTCTTGGTCTGAAGTGAAACCTGAAAGTTTCTCTACCAGGTGGCATAAAATTATGAGGTACTATGCTATTGGGTTTCACCCTATCATATTATGCACATTTTTAAATTTTTTTGTTTTTTTTGTCTCATAAAATGTTGAAGATGGTGCAATGGATCCATGTCAGCCACAATGGCCCCAAATGAACCACCATTGCTACAAACATTCAAACACATGCATTCATGTGCATATCTCACATGCGTAGACCAGTGGCGTAGCCAGCGGGTGTGCCAAGACACGTCTCTTTATGACAATAATTAGTCCTGGCTAGTTCTCAATCATTTTCCTTGATTGACGCGTTTTCCAATTATTGTAATTTGCAACTGAAGACACGGTTTCTCTCCATATGCGATCTAACAGTGATTAAATCATGGGCACAATTCAGTACAGTTGCGGAACAAGAACAGAGAATTGGGTTGCACAAAACATCCGTTTAAAACAATTATTAGTCCTGACCTGTTCTCACTCATTTTCATGATTAACAAAAGGTTCACTCCGAGAGCACTCCACACTTAACAGCTGCTGCTCTCCCCGATTACGTAAGACGACAATCATTCATCTGGAGGCGTATTTGCTGTATTTAAATCAACGTTATTCAAAATTGCATGCCTGTCGACTCTCACGCAAATAGCTGGAGCCGCACGCTTTTTATAGCCTATTTAACTGCTGAGTCCCACTTTTTTTTTTTTATCAACCCACACAATACCGAGTGAAAGTCCGCGTTTCATTGGAACACGGACCAGTTCAATCATTGTGAAGCATTGGCCTATTAATAAGTAAACTATTTTGCTGTACTGAATTTAGCCCATGATTTCATCGTTGTTAGATCGCATATGGAGAGAAACCGTGTCTTCAGTTGCCGATTACGTTAATTGGAAAACGCGTCAATAAAGGAAAATGATTGAGAACTAGCCAGGACTAATTGCTGTCATGAAGGGACGTGTCTTGGCACACCCGCTGGCTACGCCACTGGCATAGACACACAATGCAAGTGTTTGTGCATGTATGCACGCTTGCCTGTCTGTCCACTCAATTTCACACTTACACACTAATTCATGTGGGGGAGGGAGATATAGTGTGAAAGGCAATATAGAAATGTCCCTTTTTAATGCACTAGCTGTCTCATTTTAAATGAACATGTCATTAGAGTGAGGTAGTGATTCTTTATAAACTTTGGACCTTCAAACACACAAATATTTTACTTAACATATTTTCTTTTTAGAAATAGAGCAGATATCCATACAAAATTCTAAAAGAAACATTTAAGGTAGTGTTCAGAATTTTAGATGGTTTTCTTAGCAATCTGCCAAAAAGCGTCTCAATCTACCGGACTTCACCCTAAAATATGACAACAAATTTGAGGAGTTGTGGTCACCAAATGGTTTTACGTATTAGGACATAATAAAAAATGAGCTGGTCCTAATCAGGTCCTAAAATGATGTAAATCTAACCACCGGTGGAAAACAGCACACAATAGATTGCACTGATTCATTATTTCTTTTACAAAAATTCAGTCAAAGGCAGAAGTCATGTGTGAAAAACTAGGTACACCCTAACTGCTTCTATTGGAATTAAGAGGGTAATTAGCAGCCAGGTGTTGCTGATCAAATGCAGTTGATTAATTGATCATCACCAAGTGTGACCACTTCCATAAAAGCATAGGTTTTGGCTCTTTGCTGGTCTGGAGCATTTAGGTGTGTGTAAACATTATGCCAAGAGGGAAAGACATCAGCAGTCATCTTAGAGGAGCAATTGTTGCTGCCTGTCAATGTAGGAAGGGTTATAAGGCCATTTCCAAAAATTGTGAGGTCCATCATTCTACTGTGAGGAAGATTATTCGCAAGTGGAAGACATTCACGACAGTTGCCAGTCTTCCCAGGAGCGAGACGTCCCAGGAAATTCACCCCAAGGTCAGACCGTGCAATGCTGAGAGAAATTGCACAAAACCCCAGAGCTACATCTAGGACTCTACAGTTAGTGTATAAAATGTTAAAGTTCACGACGGTACAATTCGAAAAACACTGAAGAAGTGTGGCTTGTTTGGAAGGGTTGCCAGGAAAAAGCCTCTTCTCTCCAAAAAGAACATTGCAGCACGGCTTAGATTTGTAAAGTTGAATCTGAAAAAACCACAAGCCTTCTGCAACAATGTCCTTTGGACAGACGAGACCAAAGTGGAGTTTTTCGGCCATAATGCACTGTGCCACATTTGACGCAAACCACACACAGCGTATCAACACAAATACCTCATACTAACTGTCAAGCATGGTGGTGGAAGGGTGGTGATTTGGGCTTGTTTTGCAACTACAGGACCTGGGCACCTTGCAGTCATTGAGTCAACCATGAACTCCTTTGTATACCTAAGTATTCCAGAGTCAAATGTGAAACCGTCTGTAGGACAGCTAAAGTTTGGCCGCAATTGGGTCATGCTACAGGACAATGATCCCAAGCACACCAGCAAATCGATGACTGAATGGCTGGAAAAGAAAAAAAATCAAGGTGTTGCAATGGCCAAGTCTAAGTCCGGACCTCAACTCGATTGAAATGCTGTGGCTGGACCTTAAAGCTGGATTTATGCTTCTGCATTGAACCGACGCCGTCGCTACGCAGAGCCTCTGCGGCGACGTGAACCCCCACCGCAGAGCTTCTGCGTCGCCTGCCGTGCACCTCGAAAATTTTCTAACTGCACGTCAAAGCGACGCAGACCGCAAGGGCACTGATTGGTCCGACCCGAGCCAAGTGACATGTGTGATTCAACGTAATTCAAGAAAATGACAACGGTGGCTAGTAGAAACCTAGCGCTCAGAAAGCGGACGAACCTAGCTTGGTGGTTTACTACAGTCGTCTGGCTATCGCTAGTTATGTCGTTTTTTATTTTTATCCGCGGCTATTTGTCGCCTTATGACAGCGATGCGGTTGCTTATAAAGCTACCGCGAAACCGATAAATGGCCAGTGAAAACAGTTCTCCCGTGAACTGGCTGCTTTTGTTTACACTTGCTGAAGCAGAAAGCAGCAGCCGCGAAATATGTCGAAGGACATTCCAAACGACCGTTAATTGAAAACCCTACTCCCTGCTGCCCTTCAGAGTTTTCACTACGACGGGAAGTGATTTCGCAGAGGGTGTAGGTCCTTCGGAAACCTGACGCCACCGAGTGATTTGACGATGAATTGCTTCGCGGCACAGCACGACGCAAACGAGCTCAACGCAGAACTTCGAAAGGTCCACGACGGCGTCGAGGCGACGGCGTGCCCTTTGCGTGGAGTCGACGCAGAAGCATAAATCCAGCTCAAGAGAGCTGTGCATAAACAAATGCCCTCAGACATCAACGAACTGAAGCAATGTTGTAAAGAAGAGTGGGCCAAAATTCCACCACCACGATATGAGAGACTAATAAAATCATATAGAAAACGATAAGCTCAAGTTATTGCTGCCAAAGGTAGTTCTACAAGCTATTGAATCGTGGGGTGTAGGCTACTTAGTTTTTCTCAGATGACTACTGCATTTTGGCAGAATTTTAGTTAAATAAATAATGGCATGGTGACATCTGCTGTGTGTTTTACACCTGAGTTTAGATTTACCTAATTTCATGTAAATGTCCCATTTTACCATACTAGCTGTCCCATTTCACATGATCATGTCATCGGAGCGAAATACGTTTTTTTTTTGTTTGGTTTTTTTTTAAACGTGGGACCTTGAAACACATGAAGCATTTTACTTGGCAATATATTTTTTTTGGCGAAATGTAGCACAAAACCATAGCAAGTTCTGTAACTTTGGGATAGTCAACTAAATTTTAGGTGGTTTTCTTGGAAATCTGCCGAAAAGTGGCTCAAAGTACCTGACTTCACCCTATAATATGACAATGAATTTTCGGAATCATGGTATCCAAATGCTTTTAATGTCCAAAATAACCAAATAGTTTCAATTTATGAACGTTTATTGATTTATTGTATGACCCAAAGGAATTCCAATGTATCTTTTGTATCAATTCCAGAGGAACTGATGCAGAAGGAATTTTGTTAATTTTCTTATTCTTCCATTTCTTTGAGAACAGCAATAAAAACTGTTTAAAGTTTCACCTTAACAACAGCTGCATAATGATTTTTGGAAACATTTGCAAATTCCAAATATGATGTCTGCAGTACATTGCTTAAAAAATGGGACACGGGAATGGAAAAACTGGAAAGGTTGCAAAATCTTCAGAAACAAACCATTTTTGAACATGACACAGGTTAACAGTTGAATTGGCAATGGATGATTTGATTATGATTGGGTATAAAATGAGCAGTCACAAAAGGCATAGTTGTTTACCAGAGAGAACACACGAGGTGCGCCACTTTGCTAAAAGCTGCATGAGCAGATTTTCAAAAATCTTAAAGTGCGAAGTCATCCTATTTTCTAGAAACAAAACTCATCTGCTATACATTTGACCAAACAATTCATGAACAGTATCTTGCTAGTTGAATGTCCAAAATTTGCCGCTTTTTCTTGAAAATGAGCCTTTTACTGAGGTCCGCTTGGAGATTTCCGAGAAAAAAAATTAAGTTTGACCCATATTTGCCAATTAGCGGATGTGGCATAACGGGAGGAGTTCCAAACGCGGAAGTCAAGCTGAATCATTAGGAAAACAAGATATCAAAGAATATTATTTCCATAAATTGATGAAAACAAATATTTTTCACATCAGAAGGGGAAAAGGAAACACGTGACAATCAGCCTGTTGGAAGGGTGGACCAAAACTACTTACTGAGAGTTTCATTGAGCCATGACGAGGAAAGGTGCCCGAAAATAGGTAGCCTACATGTATGATGATAACATGAGACTTTCAGATTCTACTAACTTTGATTCCACAGTGCACACTCGACAATATGGCCCATGCAGGTCAAATGAGGCCCTGTTAGCACAGCTTGGGTGCGTTTCCCGAAATCATAGATGCTGACTTTCAGAGTTGGAACCAGTGACTGTGAGCGGACGAACTGTGTAAGTTGTTAACTTATGTTGTGACTATGCTTTTGGGAAACTAACCCCCTGGCTGGCTAGCATGTTTAAGCTTTGCACTATTAACCCTATTCATATGTTTCTTTTTTACCTACGTTGCCTGTGTTTGACCCCAAGCTTGTTTTCCTACCATTTCCATGACAAATGTGTTGCACATGAAAAATCATTTCTCACTTATTACTGTTGGATCTTCTGATTATAATACAAATCCATAAAACAACATAATCACCATTTTGAGGGCAAAGTCACAAGAAAATCACCCAATTTTATTACTTTGCATAACTTTTTTGTTTTTTATTTGATTGGTGAGCTGTAAAAAGTATTGAATACATGGAAAACTGCCAAAATCGGAAATCTGTCAAATGGAATATTTTGATGCAGGGAAACATTCTATTTGGAACACAATAAAAAACACTATTTTTCAAATCACTTTATGACAAATATTTAGATTGAATCCGAATGTCTAGATTCCAAGGATTCTAAAAATATAAGCTTTGTTTTTGTATGATTACCGATTACCGAGATATTGAGTTTTAAAAAACATTCCAAATACCTCCAAAATATTCCAAATGTCACCAAAACATTCCAAATCATGGTAATTTGGAACATTTGGAATATTTTTTTTTCTAGAATTCAACATTTCAGTGACAAATAATTCCTATGAAAACATCTCAACTGTTTTCATTATGTTTGGGATATTTTATTTGGCTTTTTCCATGACAAAATTACCTCTAAATAGGCAAGTTCTGCTCTGGGGTCTATTGGACCCCAAAGCCTTTTTCATGGCTACTGAAGGTCATCGCTTTGTTGAATTGACCGATTTCTTTGAAAGTGTAAAACGAGTTGCCTGAGGATTACATGAAAGAAAAACTTGGTATATTCTCATCCGACAAAGATATGCCATTTTAAAGTCTTCTGGGGTCCATTGGACCCCAAAACACAGGAATAGGGTTAAAGTACAACCACAATTCTGAAATAGTTGGGAAAAGTAAATTGTGAATAAAATCAAAACGCAATAACTTTCAAATCGCACCAGCCAGTATTTTATTCACAATAGAACAGAGATAACATAGCAAATGTTGAACCTGAGAAATTTTACAATTCTATCCACAAAATGAGCTCATTTCAAATTTGATGGCTGCTACAGGTCTCAGAAAAGTTGGGACAGGGGCCTGTTTACCAGGGTGTAGCATCCCCTCTTCTTCTTCACACAGAGTGGAGGCATCTGGGCATTGAGGAGACAAGTTTCTTGAGTTTAGCTATTGGAATTTGATCCCACTCTTGTTTAATACAGGCTTCCAGCTGCTGGAGAGTTTTGGGTCTCCTTTGACGGACTTTTCCTTTAATTATGCACCAAATGTTCTCAGTCGGTGAAAGATCAGGACTGCAGGCAGGCCAGTTCAGCACACGGACTCTTCTACTACAAAGCCATGCTGTTGTAATAGCTGCAGTATGTGGTCTTGCATTGTCCTGCTGAAACACACAAGGCCTTCCCTGGAATAGATGTTGTCTTGAGGGGAGCATATGTTGCTCTAAAACCTTTTATATACCTTTCAGCATTCATGGTGCTTTTTAATCCATGCAAGTGTCCCACACCATATGCACTAATGCATCCCCATACCATCAGAGATGCTGGCTTTTGAACTGAACGCTGATAACAGGAGGGGTGGTCGTTCTCCTCTTTAGCCCGGAGGACACAATGCCCAACAATGGCTTCCTTTTTGCATGATAGAGTTTTAGGTGGCATCTGTGGATGGCACGGCGGACTGTGTTTACAGACAGTGGTTTCCTGAAGTATTCCTGGGCCTATTTAGTAATGTCAATGACAGAATCATGCTGGTGAGTGATGCAGTGGCGTCTGAGGGCCTGAAGATCACGAGCATCCAGTAAAGGTCTTCGGCCTTGTCCCTTATGCACAGAGATTTTTCCAGTTTCTTTGAATCTATTGATGATGTTATGTACTGTCGATGATGAGACCTTCAAAGCCTTTGCAATTTGACGTTGAAGAACAATGGGCCTCATGCAGCAACATTCTCTTAAATTTCTCTTATATTTTCTCTTATTTTTTTGCTCAGAGAAAAAATAAGAGAAATATACTCCGTATGCACCAAACGCTCTTACCGTCCAAATCTTCTCTTACCCAGATGTGCAGAATGTTGAATCCCACTTGATCGTAAATCGGAATCGCGTGCCCGGTTGTTTCAAATTAGCATAATATGACACCCACTAAACACCATAAAAGGGTAGGTGACGTGCCGTGTGCAAAGAGCAGACTGCTCGTGGCTGCTTGAGGGCACTTTCACACTTGGTACGATTGTCCCCCCCCTCCCCTCTACCCCCCGCTGGTCAGCTTTCAGACTGGTAATATTGTAACATACCTGCTGGCATAGATCTCAAAATTCCGATTCAGCGCGTTGCATTATGCACCTAGGTGGTTTTAAATAGGGAACGATTTTGAAAAGGAGGTGCCAATATATTTTGGGGGGTTTTATTATTGAGAAGGGGGTTTAGAATATTAATATTGCGAATGCATATGCTGCGTGTCTCATAATTTGAGCTGCCAGACTTTCGCACAGCGTCCTGCACTTTGAAATATCGGTGCCGCACTTCCTTTAGTTTGTCATGGCACTGATGTATTATTCTGTGATAACCAAGCGAATGTAACTACTCGCGAATTATTTCATAAATCTCCGAATTTTTGCATGTAGTATCCCGTTGTGATTGTATGTTTTCGTCCGCCTACATTTCGAGCAAGCGTTGAATTTCTTCGTATGAATGGATTTCGCCAGTGCATTTGTTTGAAGAGGAGAGCCGTAACACACAACAGTAATCCTCCGTGCTCAAGTACGGTTGCTTTCACATTTGGTTCGAGCAGCCATTCATCTGTCTCAGCAAACAGATCTGCGCGATCTCTAAAGACCCGCTGTCTGCGCAAGGCCTGGATGGCCAAAGCGTCCAACTGCAATAGGTAAGCCATTCAGAAGCAGAATGCACGCAAGTATCCAAGGGCTTTTATTGCTTCGTCCTAATTAGGATCAACTGGCCAAACTCTTCTGCCAAAGAATTAAATAATAGAATCATTATAATTTCTCAAAAACATAAAACAATCAAAATGTGATTACATGATGCATTTTTAATGTTTAGGTTTTAAAACTTTTGTTGCCGTGCACTGGACAAGGAATTTGTGGACAGAGATCAGTTTTCTGTTTTCTCCTATCTCGGTAAGAGAGCTCTCGACCACTCGTAAAATTTTCTCTTACCTAAGAGAAGCGCAAAAATAAGAAAACATTGGTGCATCCCAGAAATCAATGGGTAAGAACAAAATAAGAAAAAAATCGGGCATACGAACAAAAAGAAGAGAAAATGTGTTCTTATATCGCTTCTTGCATGAGGCCCAATGTTTTTAAAGTATTCCACAATTTTTTTACGCAAGCCTTCACAGGTTGGAGAGCCTCTGGCCATCTTTACTTCTGAGAGACTCAGCCTCTCTAAGACATCCCTTTTATAGCCAATCATGTTACACACCTGATGCCAGTTAACTTAATTACTTGCTAAATGTTCTTTCAGCTGATTCTCTTATATATTAATTGCTTTTTCAGCCCTTTTTTGCATGTGTCCCAACTTTTTTGAGACCTTTTGCAGCCAAAAAATTTGAAATAAGTTCATTTTGTGGATAAAAATGTAAAATGTCTCAGTTTCAACATTTGAAATGTTATCTATGTTCTATTTTAAATAACATATTGGCTCGTGTGATCTGAAAGTCATTGCATTTTGATTTTATTCACAATTTACACTTCGTCCCAACTATTACGGAATTGGGGTTGTATAAAGTTGCACGTTTAACAGTTGTCGCTGAAATTTATTAATTTAATGGCGGAAAGCGTTAGCATGCTAATTAGCAAATTATTCATCCCATTGACTTGAACAGATGAGAAGCTTACGCTTTTTTCATTGTCCAATTGCAGCTCCTAATCTTGGGGTAATTATGTGATCACTGCCGAACATTAGAGTTCAATATTGCAAAAAAAAAACAAATCGCAGTGATCGCAGAGTGTCAAAATTCATCGTTTTATGAGGCGTCATCTGTGATAACTTTTGTAAGAGTGAGCCGATTCATCAATGCCCTTTAAGTTGTTTCTTTCATGATTTTTTTAACCAGCAACTGCATTATAAAACTCTGGAAGGGGGAACACGATTTGAAGGGGGAGCAGAATCAGACGCATCGGGCTCCGTGAAATCCGCTCGTTTCTTGTCAACAAAATCCACCCTTGCCTTTCCAATTGAGGGTTTTTTTTTTTTTAGTTTATAGACGACAATGCCTCTGCTTGCATAGACCTTATTGTTGCAACCGTAAACAAGGCAGATATATGGCATTTTCCCAAGGGAATAATAATTGACAATGTATTCTCTGCCGCTGGCCAGGTTCCTCCCGTAACGTCATTGCCAAAGATGGCTGAAGATAAATTCTTTCCGAGATGATTGCGATTTGTTGTGTGGGTGGCACGGTGGCATAGTGGTTAGCACTGTTGCCTCACAGCAAGAAGGTCATGGGTTCAATTCCGATATGGGGCCTTTCTGTGTGGAGTTAGCATGTTCTCCCCATGTTTGCGTGGGTTTCCTCCAGGTACTCCGGTTTCATAGGAACACTCCAACCAGTACTCCTGACCAAGAAACTGGCTTTACAACTGGAGTTGGTCCCCAGGCGCTGCTCTGTGGCTGCCCACTGCTCCTAATAATAGGTCAAATGCAGAGGACAAATTACTCCACGGGGTTCAAATGTAGAGCACAAATTACTCCAAGGGGTTCAATAAAGTATCTCTCTAAAATGCGAATAAATTTGTACCGGCTGATTAGAATTTGAAATGACAAATGCACAAAGGATGTAAGATTTTGTGGTCCAAATCTTAATTTTGGATGTGCAAATGCAGGAAATTTAATAATCTCATGGTTGACACTCCAACATATACTGAAAAGATTCTAAAAATCTGGAGAAACAGGAGCACTATATTTGCATAAAATATTGGATGTGCATGACCTTCAAGCCCTCAGACAGCACTGCTTTAACTGACACGCTACTGCAACAGACATAAGTACATGGGCTTAAAATACTTCAGATGACGTGTGTCAGAAGATAGTTCATTGTGACATCATAAAATGCAAGTTAAGACTACAAAACAAAGCTGTGATGCCATCCAGAAGCACCGCCGACTTCTCTGGTCTTGAGCTCACCTGAAAAAAAAAAGACAGGCAAGTAGGAAGGAGTGCTGCAGTCAGAGGAGTCCATCTTTCAAATTGTTTTTGGTAAGAATGGGCATTGTGTTCTCAGGGCAAAGGAGGAGAAGGACCATCCCAGCTTTTATCGGCGATATGTTTAAAGGCCAGCTTCTATCATGGTCTGAGGTGCATTACTGCACTAGACATGGGTAACTCTGAGCAAAATTGACACAGAAGGGTACAGGAGCATTTTGGAACAATGAATGTGACTTCCAGATGTCCTCTATTTCAGGGATGCCCCTGCTTGTTCCAGATTAAGGCAAGCCACACATGGCGTATATTAAAACGGCGTGGCTTTGTGTCCCAGAGAGAATATAGCCGGCAGCCTCTACCTATTTCCCTTTGAAATGCAGTGGGTTATGGCATGTGTAATGGAACAAAAGAGACCTTGGACTGCTGACAAACCAATGCGTCAAATTAGGCACGAATGGGAACAAATTCTTCAGATGTTTAGCAATTTTCAGTCCTAGATGATGACATATGAATCAGAAATGAAACTGTATTGTCGAATTATACACTTTTTAGTTTGAATGGTAAAACCATGAAACAAGAGTAGAACACACCTTGCTCAGCTTATTTAACCAGACTTGAGCGCAACAGGATTTAAGCTGTATAAGGCCCCTTAAAAGCAGCTAATCAAATGGATGCTGCCGTGAATGTATTGTTTATTAGCAATGGTCCTTTTCACAGCGAAGTAAAACAGGAAAACAGAACTGATAAATTAAACCAGAAAATAAGCATCAAACACATCAACCCTCGGTGATGAAGGTACTTTCATGTAGAGCCAGAGGGATGTCAGCTAAAGCAGGGGAAAAATGGAAAGGGGACAAGGAAGTGTGAAGGGTTTCCAGACTAATTACGAATTTCTAATCCCTGCGACAGGTGCAAGACACATCTCTCTCACAAGGTACACCAGTAACTGCGAGTGTGCCAGATGTTGTTTTGACCGGAAGGATTAAAAAGGATAAACAAAAATACTTCAAAAGTCTCGGCTCAGAACTGTCAGAGATAAAAAAAACTAGCAGAGACTGCATTAAACATGCATCATGGTGTCCATCAGGCTGTGTGACAAGGAGGCGTGGTGTCATGTTAAACTGTACCACTCTGCGCTCTGTTGCCAAACACAGGTGCCACTCCATGGGTATCACTGATGATTACTCCACTATTATACTGTATATTATCCTGAATTTAAAACAAACCCCACAATATCAGTACTATGTGGCAGTGAGATGGATGTTCATAACTAATTTTAGTGCAAACCGTAGTATTCTGATGGTATTCAGATTTCCATGGAGTGAATAATGTTGAAATCATAGACATTTATAATTGTGCTACTGTGCACATACTTTTGGACCTCTTGGTTAGTGTGGGTATTCGTAACAAAACTCTGGTGCTAAAATGTTCCTAGGCTGCTTCTTTAGGTCCTTTGAAATCCCTGAAGAACCTTGGAACCCTCAAGTCCAACCTTGGAACCCTCATAAGTTATTCCCTTGCCCATGCCACACCCTTCCACCAAGTGTCATGAAAATTGAGCCCATAGTTTTTCCATTATCAAACCGAGAAACAGACGGACCAAATAACAAAACCAAACAAAAAACATTATCGCCGTAGTGGCAGTAAATATCAAAGTTATTTTAAAGGCAAAGAAAACATTGGTTTCAGCTCTTACCCAATAAAATCACGTTCTTCTCGTTCCATAAATATTTTTTGTGAATTTTTGTGATTTTTACGCACGGAGTAATCAAACATCAAACTTCTGAAATACATCTCATTAGCATAAATTAATGAATGCCGCTATTCCATATATTTTACCCAATCAAAAAATACTTTGTGTGGCAATGTCCCGGATGTTATGATGCCAATGGACTCCAAAAAAATCAGCTGATCTATAGATAGTGCATACAAATTAGTCTTGATTATCCCTCATGCTACAGCTTAATTTTAGATAAAAAGATCAAGGCTCGATACTACCGATCATTATTAGAATCTGAGTGAGAAAATCTGCCATAATGCTGCTGTGTGTGGCTGTTTGTTGCTCGAACAAAACAGCAAAGTTGGACTTGCTAGCGGGCAAAAGCTAGCACAAATTTCCCTTGGCGAAGCCTTACTTGCTGCGAGAGTGGTTGCACAAGATTGAATGAGAGGACTTTATCCCAAAGAAGAGTGACCTTTGATGTTCTGCACACTTTTTACCCAGTAGTTTCAAGGAGCACGCTCACGCAAAATATGAAATTCAATCACTGAGTAAATATCGGAAGGTTTTGAAAGATAATTCCATGCCAATTGAATTTAGACACTGGCAGGCACCGAAACCCAAGCACCTGACAACTTTTGCAAGGCTGGAGAAACGACAGCATCAGTTACACACAGAACAGGTAGGCCTCTGCAGGTACAAGAGTTCCAGTGTCCAGGTGACGCGGCAAGCTACCGCGATTCCAACGAACATGGTGCACCCCCAACAAGGCATATATCTGATCTTCTTGAGGTGATTAAGTCTTTTTTTCTTAAATTACCTAAAAATATATTATAATTGCCGGGGCAGTTTATTTTATTCGCTATCCGCTGTACCAAATATTTTTCTTTTGCCTTTAAGCACTAAAACATATACAGTTTGAATTCTAATGAGCAATCCCAGGGCCAGTTTTACAGACACAGGCACAGCCTAGTCTAGGACTACATTACATTGTTTGTGGAGCACATACAGAACAAAACCAGTATCACTCCAGGGCCAAGCTGAATTTGTATGAGACAAACAAGCCCTTACTTGCTGAAATAATGTTTTCTCCTTTATCTGGATTTAGGGGCCAAACTGATGACTCAAGATTCAGCAAGACCAGAACAGATGAAGCTCAGAACCTTCAAGCTTACCCTCTCAATCTTCTCAAACATCTCCAACTTCACCGCAGGCAATGACACAGACACCCTACTGTCCGAGGGCCCTTACGAAGCAGTGGAGGTGGTGATCATTGTCCTGGTCGCAGGATCCCTTAGTTTTGTAACAATTACAGGGAACATACTGGTCATGCTGTCAATCAAAGTCAACAGGAACCTCCAGACCATTAATAACTACTTCCTCTTCAGCCTGGCTTGTGCAGACCTGATCACTGGGGTCAGCACGATGAACCTGTACACAGTTTACATTGTGATTGGCTATTGGCCATTAGGGCCAGTAGTTTGTGACCTTTGGCTGCTCCTGGACTATGTGGTCTGCAGTGCTTCCGTTATGAACCTCCTCATTATCAGCTTTGACCGTTACTTCTGCGTCACCAAGCCACTCACCTACCCTGCAAGAAGGACCACTAGGATGGCGGGCATGATGGTTGTAGCAGCCTGGGTCATTTCCTTTACCCTGTGGTCCCCGGCCATCTTGTTCTGGCAGTTCATCATAGGTGAGCGCAATATAGAAGAGAGCGAGTGCTACATCCAGTTCATTTCCGATATAACCTTCACCTGTCTCACCTCTGTTGTTATCTTCTACTTGCCTGTTGCCATCATGACCTTCCTGTACTGGCAGATCTCCAGGGCCAGCAAGAGCCGAGTGAAGATGGGCAAGCATGAGCTAAAAGTGGATAAGCAATCCAGCTACAAAGCAGGAAACCCCATCATCATTCCCTTTGATGACAACAGTGTGAAAACCCATCGCGCTGAGAGGAGCCTGAATGGCGGAACAGGTGGAGTCGGGCAGGAGGAGCTGAGTTTACCTGTACATCCTGAGAGAAATGAAATTGCTGAGGCCCCTGCAGGTTACAAGGGAAACCCCACAGCTCACAACCTAAATGCTACAATGGCAAAGCCGCAGCCCAAGAAGAAGGCATTGCCATCGCGTGAGAATAAGGTCACACGCACAATAATGGCCATTCTCATCGTTTTTGTGGTCACTTGGGCACCTTATCACCTGATGGCACTCATCAACACCTTCTGTTCAACCTGCATTCCTTCCAGCATGTGGACTCTCAGCTACTGGCTCTGCTACATCAACAGCACTATCAATCCAGCCTGCTATGCTCTCTGCAACGACTCCTTTAAGAAGACCTTCAAGCAACTCCTGCTCTGCCAGCACAAGGACGTTCGCTTGGGCAGATAGAGATGCGGTTATTTTTGTTTCTGGTGGTGTTACTTTCAATAATTCAAATATATTTTCTTACATCCCTTTTACACAATGGCAGGTACAAGCTCCAGAAGAAGAACTACAGAAATGCAAAATATAGATGTAATGTCAGAAAGCACACATTTCTATGCCTGTGAACTTGATTAGAATTCAAGACTTACTGCAGAACTGATTCAGTAAAAGTCCACTTATTCACAAGATTAGAAAGTGCATCTATTGATTGCAATTCTTATTTTCATCTGATTTAAATTATGTATTAATAAATGTGCAGTGCCATCCATAAGTACAATAACCTTGAAATGTTCGTTTTTAAAAGACCAATGATTTTCTTTCAAAAACTGTGTAAACACTTTGCACTTCATTAGAATTACTGTTTGAAACAATTGTTTTAAATTCATATTCTTGGTATGATTGCCAACACCCATTTTAACAGCTATTCCTCCAGTGTACGGAAATTTCAGAGACAAAACGTAACTTTTACAAATATAAAAATGAACCTTTTGCTTCAATATTTATTTCATAAAAGCTGTCCACTCATATAATTTAAAGATTCCCTTTGCTTCCCCCGTCTAGAGTCAGGAATACTACTATTATTATTATTACACAAGGTTGTGCAAGCGGAGGGCTATTGCACAAAACCAAGATAAGGGATTAAGCCGGGATTTTCAAGTTATCCCAGTTTAATTTAGCCCTGACTCAGTTGCACAAAAGTAGGGGCACATAAGTTACCATGGAGATTTATTCTGTGCAGCTAGCATGCTCTAGACTAGGCTAACAGCCAGGCTTTGTTAATCCTGCTGCCTTATCTCTTCATTCAGCAATCACACTGATTGGAAATAAATGTGTTTTACAGTTATTCCATGGGCTTCTGTGTTTTGTCTCATTTTTGTTAGCATTACTAGATGCATTATCATTCAATTAAGAATGGCTACTGTTATTAGGGGCCTGGCAGCGAAAGCTTCAGGGAACCTATTGTTTTCGCCAGTATTATTATTCTTCTTCTTCTCCCTAGGAAATCCTACTTCCCATACATGAAAAATCACCAAACTTTGCACAAAGGTCCAGTCCCATGCCAGATTTACTCAGTTCCAAGGAAATGTCAGTATTCTTCCCGGGCGGGGGGCACAATAAGCATTTAAATTTAAAAACTTTGAAAATTCCTACCAAACCAACCGTACGTGCTACAGTTTTACAACTTTCACCAAAATGTAGCCCCAATACTTAAGAAACTTTTGTCCACTTAAACTTAGTACAAATAATAAAGTCTCTCTGTTTTTTTTTTCAAAAACTGTAAAATTTATAAAACTTCTTGCCCCACAATTTTTGCTCAATTGTCACCAAATTTGCTGTACTGAATCTTCAGATCGTCCTCCACAAAAATACCACCCGGCGTTTCGATATTTGAAAAATTGAGCCTTCAGTGCATGAAAACGTTTGACTGTAAACAGTACTGTAAACATATACCAGCCAATTCTTAATAAGTACATTTTCAATTTTCCTGAAAAAAAATTGATAATATTTTAGAGTCATGGTCGATGAAGTTTGCCAAATATCAGAATTTTTTCTCAAAAACTGAATTTTTGAAACCATTTTGAATTCTGCTCTCATGGAACAATTGGAGTCAATGTAAGAATGGCATTTTTAAACATTAGATTTTCTCTTATGAAGCAAAACACTTATTGCTAAAAACAAATCACCAGCATTTCTATGCTGTCAAGCTGCAATTTATGTATTATCAGATTTTTGTCTTGATAACAGAAATTTTGACAATTTTTGAAATCTTCCTTGACAACTGCTGCCTGGCTGGTGACTCCCTGAGTCTATTAATGAAGCCACACACCTGTGCTCACTTCCGGCCAATTAGCTCAATGAGTTAGGAATTCGTTCTTGATGTTAGTGGTTGTGAGTTCAAGCCCCAAGAGCGGCAGAATGGACATTGTAACGTTGATGTTTTTGTTATGTGCCTATTTAGGAACTTATTGTTTTCCTCAATAAGCGTTTAAATTTAAAAACTTTGAAAATTCCTACCAAACCAACCGTATGTGCTACAGTTTTACAACTTTCACCAAAATGTAGCCCCAATACTTTAGAAACTTTTGTCAACTTGGACCATTCTTTAAGAAAGGCATAGAGGCTTTAGAGAAAGTTCAGAGAAGAGCCACGAAGCTAATTCCGGGTATTAAAGATGAAAGCTATGAGAAAAGGCTGAAGATCCTTAATCTCTTTAGTCTTAGGAAAAGGAGACTAAGGGGTGATCTGATTGAGGTCTTTAAATATGTTAAAGGGATTAACAAAGTGAATTATGTAGGATTCCTTCAACCAAGTGTTGTTAGTAGATCTCGGGGTCACAAATGGAAGCTGACCAAAGGTAAATTTAGCACTGATATTTGGAAATATTTCTTCACCCAAAGAGTCATTTCGGTGTGGAACAGCTTGCCTGACCATATTGTTGAGGCAGAGACCTTGGGAGTTTTCAAGAGCAGGCTTGACTTAAAGTTAGATACCATTGAGTCATTGAGTATCTGAAGTGATATATTCACGATAGTACAAAGAAACTGGCGAGCCTAGTTGGGCTGAACGGCCTGTTCTCGCCATTCATGTTATGTTATGTTATCAAGTAGTCCTTTATAAAAGAATTTTTCAAAAATGCTAATCTCGCCTGATGCAGAGGGAGGGTCAGCCAACATTTTCATACAAGACACAATGATGGGTGCCATGTGAGTTGTAAGAAATGAATCTGAGAGCTGGATGGCAAACAGCATCTAGATATTTAAGGTTTGAGGTATAGGGTCCTAGATGGCAACACTAAGGGCTATAAACTGCACAAAGAGACCTGCACATCATACTCAGAAAGCCCAAGGCTGAGTGCAAAGGGAGACGCACCTTGTAAAGAGAGCCACATAATACTATGGAAGTGGCTATTCGCCCCAGAACGGGGCGAATTGGGGGAAAGAAATCGGCTATCTGCTCCGCAATGGGGCCGACAAGAGAAGCAGTTCTGCTATTCGCACCGCAGTTGGGCCAATAAGAGATTTCATTTTATAATCTTTGATCTTCGCTTACACAAAACACACAGAGGGTTACACACTGCAAGCAGTGCAATACACACTACATACAGAAAAAATATTCAATGCACACAGAGGGTCACGCATTGTAGGCTACACAGAGGATTGCTCTTGCAAACAGTGCACTACCACACTCAAAATGCTGCCAAGGCAATTTCATCGCGAATTGAGAAGCGCACTTGTTCATTCTAATCCCATCGGTGGATATGACGTTCCCTGCACATTTAACAGCAAGTCTAATGCATGATTTTTAGACTTAAACGTTTTTGGTTCGGAGCCCCGGAAAATTGAGAAGGTCCCTGACCTGCTGTTATTTATAATTCATTTATGTTCACTGCGCTATATTGCTGTGGTAGTCAACATAACGTGACGCGGTATCTCGTGCAGGTGCTTTCCCAAAAATGTCATGCCTGACGCAAACATTTCTTGAGGTGAAATTATTCAGCCGGAATCCCTGAGAGATTAACATTTTTTGATACGAGCTTGTCGAGAGGGACTGCCCACCCTGTTTTTCTATCCCTCTCCGTGTCCCTGTCCCGCATTCGCTCCTGAGTCTCCTCCACCGCTCTCTTACTCACGCTTTCCCCTTCCAGACAGCTGTGTCGCATACACTGGTACCTTGGCATCGCTTTTCTCTACACGCATGCCATCAAACCGAATGCGTGGCGTCTGAGACCGACGGAAGTCTGCGTACTCTTACCTACCTAACGGAGGGCACTTGCGGGAGAAATACAACGGATTCCCGAGAACAGGTAATTGCATCATAAAGCTACAACGCTTGTGCGCGATGTTTGCGCAGTATTGTCATAAAGTGATACCGCAGATCCACGAAAAGGCAGCGCGGGTCACCAACAGTATCTAATGAGTCGCGGAATTTCTCGCACTGCGGCTGAGATATTGGGTGAAGTTAGGTATTTTGGGACATCAGGTACAATGAGGCAAATACGATTTTCTGTCTTGGTCGCTTTAAATATTTGAAGACTATGACCAAACATTGCTTGCATTTTTGCTAAGAATGTCCATTACACTGTAAAACCAAATGTTTAAGTTCTGAACATATGCTAAACACTTTTTGTAACACTTTTTAAACATGTCACAGTGTTTAGATTCAGTGTTAAAAGTTAATTCATCAAATATGACAAACCCAGATTGCGACATCCAATGAACATCAGTGTTTTGAATGAGAACACCAGTTTACAAAAATAGTCACCTGAAGCCTTATTTGTAAAAATTTACGTGGATTTCACACCTAAATAATACGTACGCACAAAAAAAAAAAAAGACATTTTATGGAAAATAACCTAATTCATAAACCTATGGGTAAAATAAACTGCGTGGAATTTTCATTCATTTAATCAGGATGGACTTGGAATTTATTGACATTGTGCATAATCGTAATAATTTCCCCTTTTTTTAAAGTCAAGTTTGTTTTTATAAATCAGAGATTCTGCGAAGAAAGTGACGTACGTATCTTTTTTTGTGCCTACGCACCGTTTATAAATTAGGCCCCAGGCATTTAGCTTTAACTCACTGGTGTCCAGATTATAAACATGTCACATGTTCCACAGTTTGACAGTGTAGGGGACTCAATTATTTTTAATTGTCTTAGATTTGAACAGTGTAAATACTTGAAAAATCACTGGTCCCTGACCTTGCAAAGCAAATTATGTTGCATGCTAATTTACTTGCTTTGGTAATAAGAGTGCTGCAGCTAAAACAAGGCGGTATAACACCAGAAATGGTTGTAAGTTGTTGCACTTTATCAAGTGCTTGACTTATAATTAAAAAAAAATCAAAATACACTATACTTTGAATAAGAATGAGTTTCAAGTGACTGTCTAATTTTTCCTGAACGCATCAGGTAAAATGTCACCAATAAAATTATGCAAAAATTTGACTTTTTTCTGGAGTGAAACCTGCGTGTTTCTCGGGTACCAGCTGCTATAAAATTATGAATTGCTACAGTGTAATGCTGTGGTGTGTCACCCTATAATATTACTCACATTTGTTTTGGGATTTCTTTCACGTAAAATACTGAAGATGGTGCGACAAGTCCATGTCAGCCACAATAGCCCCAAATTAACCACCACTGCTGCAAACTTGCAGGCACACACGTCTGTGCATATCACACATAAATAAACAAACAGTGCGAGAGTTTTTGCATGTATGCACACTTTTTCTCCCTCACTTTCACCTTCACACAAACACACACATTAAGGTAGGGAAGGGCGATATAGATTGAAAGGGAATATGTAAATGTCCCATTTTACCATAAGAGCTGTCTCATTTCACATGATTGTGTCATTGGAATGACCAGGAGCTTCCTTAGAAACTTTGGAACTCCAAGCACATTAAGTATTTTACTTGGCAACATACTTTATAGAAGTATAGCAGAGAACCATAGCAAGTTCTAAAAGTAGCGTTTCAGGTAGTCTTCGGAATTTTTTTTTTTTTTGGGGGGTTGCGGGGGTTCTTGGTCATCTGCCAAAAATGATTATATATATTATTATAAAATTAAGTACCTGACTTCGCCCTACAATATGATGACGAATTTGCTGTGTCATGGTAACCAAAAGGTTGTAGTGTACAAACTAGCCAAATGATTTTAATGTATGAACTTTTATTCATTTGTTGTATAACCCAAATTCCAAAAGAATTGGGACAGTTGGAAAAATGCAAAAACAAACCAGATTAATTCTTTTGTAAATTCTCTTCACCTTGCATGTAGTTGAGAACAGAAAGAATGACTGTGTGAAGTTTCATCTTATCAACCATTGCTTTTTGGAAATATTCTCAAATTCAAAATGTAATGCCTGCAACACATTCCTAAAAAATGGGACAAGAGAATGGAAAAACTGGAAATGTTCTTCAGAAACAAACCAGTTTTTGAATATTACTCAGGTAAACAAGTAGACAACGGGTAATTTGATTATGATTGGGTAGAAAAAGAGCAGTCACAAAAGGCACGGTTGTTTACCAGCAAGACAGTCAAAAATTTTAAGAATGTTTCTCACACAAAAGCAATTTAGCAATCTTTTAATTTACAGCCCAAAATATAATGAAAAGACGCGAAGAATCTGGAGTTACCGGTGCACTTTATTTGCATAAACTATCAGATGTGCAGGGGCGCTCCGGTGGCACATTGGCTTGAGTGCATGCACCACATAGGGTTAGGTCCTTATCGTAGCAGCCTGGGTTCGATTGTGGCTTGGGCTGCTTGCCGCAAGTCGTCCCCAATCTTATCCTGCCTTTCCTGTCTCTCTCTACTGAATACAAATGAGTACTGGGAAAATCCCCAAAAAATTATCTTTCAGGTAGATTACTGCTATTAAGCATGAAAATCTTTATTTCATCAATTACATCAAATTTCTTTATTGATATGAGAAGCAAACATTCAAATTAGCAGGGATGGAGGTGATTTGCATAAATTATGCAAATTAGGTGTCCAAGATTGCCGCCGCAAAGGAGCATATCACGACAATTTCAAAACACCATACCTCAGCAACTAATAGACATATCAACTTCTTATTTTGCACACAGGTTGCCTGATCCAGCATCTTTGGGCTAAACCACTTAAAATTGGATACTTAAACAAAATTCAAATGTTTTGAAGGACTTGACTATTCAAAGGACTTGAAAATTCTCTTCCTCATTATATATTCAGCACCCCCTGAAATTAAAAGAGTACCAAAAGGGCCATATTTTTTAGGTTCAGGACAACCATCATGCTGTAAACTATTTATGTTCCAAACTTTATTAATATCAGACGAACGGTTTTTTGAGAAATGGCGCATGAAAAATGTGGAAATGGTACGAAAAGTCAATTTTCAGGAAACCCTAAAAAAACCCTAAAAACATCTAAAACATTAAAAAACCAAAAAATGATTTTTTTTTTTGCAAAAATCAGTATTTTTATAGCAGTAATCTATCTTAAAAAAAAACACATTTTTTTGGATGTGCATGACCTTCAAGCCCTCGGACAACACTCTATTAACTGACACGCTTCCGCAATACGTGATGGGCGTAACTACATGGGCTCATAAATACTTCAGAAGCGTTGTGTCAGAGGACTCAGTTCATTGTAGCATCATCAAATCCAAGTTAAGAATAGAAGACAAATCCATTGCACCATCCAGAAGCACCGCCAACCTCTCTGGTCTCAAGCTCATCTGAAAAAGAATGACTTGGAAACAGGAAGGTGTGCTGCGGTCTGAGGAGTCCATCTTTCAAATTATTTTAAAAAATAATGTTCGTTGTGTTCTCAGGGCTAAAGAGGAGAGGGACCATCCCAAATTTAATACGCAACGTTTTCAAAAGCCACCTTGTGTCACGGTCTGGGGCAGGGGTGTCAAACTGGTGTGTATAAGGGCCGAGGAGCTGCAGGTTTTCAATCAAACACTGCAGAAGCACACCTGATACAACTTATTTAATCGAGTGATCTCAGTCTGCACAATTGATTAGTTGTATCAGGTGTGCTTCTGATCGGTTTATTTAAATCCTTCAGCCCCTCGGCCCTTAATTGAACCAGTTTGACACCCCTGGTCTTGGGTGTATTACTGCACTCAGTATAGGCAACTGTGAGCAAAATTGACACAGAAGGGTACAGGAGCGTTTTGGAACAACATATGTGACTTCCAGATGTCCTCTTTTTCAGGGATGCCCCTGTTTGTTCCACATAACGGCACGACACACGTGGCGTGTATTTAAACTGCCTGACCTTGTTGTCAAAGAGAGTGAGTGTTGCCTGCAACCTCTACCTATTCCCCACTGAAACTGTATGGTGATATGAAATGCAACAAAAGAGACCTTGGACTGCTGGCCACCTGAAATCCCTTTTAGGCATGAATAATTGGCACAAATATTGCAATTTTATCTGTCCTAGATGATGACATATGAATTAAAAATGAAAAAAAAATTATTTTTGGATGATACACTAATGAGTTTGAAGCGGTAAAACCATAAATCATGGATGGAGAACACTTTACTCAGCATACTAAACCAGACTTGAATACAGCAGGATTTAAAATTTGGTGTAAAACAGCTGTATGAGGCCACTTTAAAGCAGCTCATGAAACGGGTGCTGCTGTGGTTGTATTGCTTTTTTTGCCCATTTTCATGGCAAAGTGAAATATGAAAAAACAACTGATTAATTAAACCAGCAAATAACCTTCAAAGGCGTTGGCCCATTGGTTCATTTTCATGTTGAGCCAGAAGGACTTTTTTCAGCAAGGAAAGGGGGACAAAGAAGTAGGAAGGGTTTCCACATCAACTGCAAAATTTCAATCCCCGCAACAAGTGCAAGGTGCGTCTTTTCTTACAAGGCACACAAACAATTATGAGTCTGCCGCATGTTTCTTTTATCTTAACTGTTATTACTCGTAAAAGAAAAATAGATGAACAGATTTCGCTCTGAACCGTCAGATTTAAAACCAGCAGAGATCACATGAAATATGCATCATGTGTTTATCAGCCACGTGACAAGGCGGCAGTTAGTCAGTATGGCATTAGAAATTCTAATTTCAAGTGAAATGTTGTCACTCTGCATTCTCTTGGCAAACACAGGTGCAGCCCCATGACTAACACTGGCACTTACTTCATTATACTGCAAAAGACAATGAATTTAAATCCTTCAATATTAGTGCCAAGTGACCGAAAGATGGATGTTCATTCCCAGTTTTGGTGTAGACAGTAGAATTCTGATGGTATTTAGATGGACATGGATTGAGTCATGTGGGAATTACAAATCAAATCAAACTTTATTTATATAGCACTTTTCATACAAGAAATGTAGCACAAAGTGAAAAGGCTATCATGGGGGGGGAGATGTCCACACCAAGAGCTGATCGTAGCCCATTGCCACAGACATGCCATTGCAGCGATCACCCCATTCCAGATAGATCCTAGTCCATTTATAATTGTGCCTCTGTGTGAGTACTCATAAACATCCTGGTTTGTGCGAGTGTCTTTAACAAAACTTTGGCGCTAACCTGCTCCTGGGGTGCTTCTATAGGTCCTGCTGAAGTCCCTGAAGAACAGTGGAACCCTGAAGACCCCCATTGTGACCTTGGCAGTCTCACCATAGTGAGAAAGGGTCACCTGTCCAGCTACTAGGTGTGTATATGCACTCCATAAACGGAGCTGAGAGTTAAACTCTTAAGCCCTGAGCCTCTGGCTCAAGAATGACATGCCCAAAATGAAATGAGTATATCTCTGCAACTACTTGCTCCATTTGAATAATCTTGGTATCGTAATAAAGGTAACACCTTGGTGATTTTTTATGGTGTAAAAATCTGTAAAGATGTCACTGAGTCACAGTAAACGAAGATGGAACACAGCATAAATGAAAGATCTCATTTGCGCCTAACAAAATTTTACTTCTATCCCTTGTGAAATTATTCTGTTGCAGCCTGAAGACTCTAAAAAATTACAGCACAGAATGTCACCATTATCTGTGCCAAAGTTTATTGTAATCAAGTAAATCAGAGGAAAATTAGAGAAGTTTTAATTTGGGAATGTCTCGGTGGCGTCTCCAAATAAGCACTGTGTGCCATTTCAGATTTCTCAGGTACCAAAGTGTAAAACTCATTTGATTTCACTTATATGTCACTACAGGCATACATTCCATCTAATTACAACAATTTAATTTATTGATTTATTATTATTGCAACCAGTCCTGCATACATTTTCCCATTCAAAGAAAATACATACTGTTAGATTCACAGGGGATTTGAACCTGGGTCTCCTGCGTAGAAGGCTGGAACTCTACCACTTTGTTACTAGGAGGCTTCTACCGAAATGAAGAGATAGGACAAGGTTCTCAGAGCTCATGGTGTCTTTACTTAGGCCAGGGATACCAAAACAGCAGAAAAATCAAGCAAAAAATCCAAGGACAAAATAGAACAAGCACTGCAGGCAGATACTCTCAAGAAGAAACTCAAGACTGAGCAAGGATAATGGGAACCAAACAGCGTAAATTAGCACAGTAACAAGACTCAGGTAGGCAATGAACACAATAAAGAAAATTTAAACAAGGCATGTGATCATATAGTGAGAGATATGAAAAAAAAAAAAAAAAAACTCAGGACACCACATGACCAACACAAAGAACAACAGTCCTAAATCCAGACAGTACCCTCTTCCCTAAGAACTTCTCCAGACGTTTCTTCTGGGCCAACCTGGATGTCACCGCTGAAAATCCTCAGTGAGATCTGGGTCAAGGATGTTTCAAGCCGGAACCCAGAACCGTTCTTCTGGGCCATACCCCTCCCAGTCCACTAAGTATAAAATGCTTTGTTGTGTAAGAAGAGCTTCCAGAAGACAATTAACTCTGTAAACAGGTCTGCCATCAACAATTGTGGGTGGTGGGGGTTTTGAAGCAAGCATCAGAGGGCTGGTGGTAACAGGGCATAGATGGGAGACATGGAAGGTTGGATTGATCCGCATGGATCGGGGAAGCTGTAAATGATAAGAGACTGGATTAATCCTTCTCAAAACCTTGAAGGTCCCTATGAATCTTAAAGCCAGCTTGCGGGATTCTACCTACAGGGGAAGGTCCCTTGGAGACAGGCAGACCCTCTGCCCAGGACGTAGAGACGGAGCGGGTCTGCGACAGCAATTGGGCTGGAGTTGGTAACTTCGGGCAGATTTTTGAAGGGCTGACCGGACCTTCTGCCCGACACATCTGCACCGTCGGATAAAGAGTTGGGCGGAGGGGACCCCGACCTCTGCCTCTTGGTTGGAAATAGTGGAGGTTGAAACTCATACTGGCATTCGAAAGGTGAGAGACCTGTAGAGGAGCAACACAAGGTATTATGAGTATATTCTGCCTAAATGACATACCTGCTCTAAGATGAAGGGTTTGTGGATGCCAGACATCGGAGGGTGGTTTCCAGATCTTGATTGATCCTCTGAGTTTGTCCATTGGATTCTGGATGAAAACCAGAAGAGAGGCGGACAGACACTCAATCAGTTTACAAAAAGCCTTCCAGAGCTGTGAGGTAAATTGGAGCCCATGATCAGCAACTATATCCAGGGGGAATCCAAAAATCCTGAAAACCTGCTGGCACACAATCTCAACAGTATCACAAGTAGATGGGAGTTCGGGCAAGGGGACAAAACAACAGGCCTTTGAAAAGCATCCACAATAACTGAAATGATTGTATTTCCCTGGGAAGGAGGAAGGCCAGTGATGAAGTCCATGGAAATATGGGACCAACGTTGTTAAGGTATAGGAAGGGGGTGAAGTAGGCCAAGGGGAGAGGTATTAGGACTCTTATTTTTGGCACAAACAGGGCAAGCAAGAACAAAAGACCTTGCATCAGCACTCATTTTAGGCCACCAGAATCGCCTCTTCAGAAACTGCAAGGTCCTGCCAGTGCCGGGATGGTTTGTCAGCTGAGAAGAGTGTGCCCATTGTAGAACCTGAGATCGCACTGATTTGGGGATAAAGAGCTGGCTTGAAGGTCCATTTCCAGGATCAGGCTCCATCTGGTGGACTTGTCGCATTACCGTCTCGATTCCCCAACACACACTTGCCACAATCCTGGAGTCAGGGAGGATGGATGCTGGGACTTCTCTGTCATCCAAGTCCTGAAATAGTCTAGACAGAGCATCTGGCTTCTGGTTCTTTGAAGCAGGATGATAAGACAAAACAAAATTAAATCCATTAAAGAAAAGGGCTCAACCTCGCCAGTCGGGGGTTGAGACGTTTGGCTTTCTATACGTATTCCAAATTTTTGTGGTCTGTCCATACCTGGAAAGGATGTTGAGCCCCCTCAAGCCAGTGCTGCCACTCTTCCAAGGCTAATTTCATTGCCAGGAGCTTTCGATCACCCACATCGTAATTCCTCTCAGCATCAGACAGGCGAGAGGAAAAGAAAGTGCAAGGGTAGAGTATGCCATCTGAAGAATGCTGGGACAGCACAGCACCCATTGCTACATCCAAGGCATCTACTTCAACAACAAAGGGGAGAGACGGATCAGGTAAGGTAAGAAAAGGTGCTGAAGTGAATCTCACCTTGAGCTCATGGAAAGCTTGTTCAACCTCTGGAGTCCAAACGAACGGACCAGCCTGCTTTTTAGTGAGATTGGTCAGTGGAGCAGCTACAGAACTGAAGTTTCTGATGAACTTCCTATAGAAATTAGCCAACAAAGGAAACGTTGAACCTCCTTGATAGATGTGGGCTGAGGCCAGTTACGGACAGCTTGAGTTTTCTTTGGGTCCATATGGAGGTTCCCTTTGGAAAGGATGAATCCCAAAAAGGAGACTTTGGAGGCATGGAACTCACATTTTTCTGGTTTGACAAACAGGTGATTATCTAACAGATGCTGGAGTCCAGCCCTGACATGATGGACATGTTCATGAATGGATTTTGAGAAGGCCAGAATGTCATCCAAATAGATGAAGATGTATCAATTCAACGTATCTCTCAATACGTCATCAATGAGTGCCTGAAAAAAAAAAAAAAACAGCTGGAGCATTAGTTAATTCGAAAGGCATGACCAAGTATTCATACTATCCCGTTGGGGTGTTAAAGGCCATTTTCCATTCGTCCCCTTCCTGGATCTGGACCAAATGGTAGGCATTACGAAGATCCAACTTGGTAAAGATTGTTGCCCCTTGAAGCAATTCAAAGGCTGAGGACATCAAAGGTAAGGGATAATCTCTAACCGTAATTTTATTCAGAACACGGTAGTCAATACACAGATGAAGCCCACCATCCTTCCTGGCAAAAAAAAAAAAAAAAATCTGGCTCCAGCAGGGAAGATGATGGGAGAATAATTCCAGGTTCAAATGAGTCTTGGATGTACTCTTCCATAGCTTGTGTCTCAGCAGGGGCCAGGGAAAAGATTTGTCCTCAAGGAGGGTAAGTTCCCTGGAGAGGATCAATCACACAATTGTAAGATCTGTGGGGAGGTAAAGATGTGGCTCTCTTCTTACTGAAAACTTCAAGCAGAGCATGGTATTCAAAGGGGACTTAGGACAACTCTGGGAGACAAGTAGGCTTTAGGACAAGGGAGTTTCTCGAGAAGAGGCAATAGCATGGCAAGCAGGACCCTACTCAACCACAGTCCCGAAAGATCAATTGATGTGAGGACTATGAAGAGACAACCAGCGAAATCCAAGCACTTAAGGGATCTCGGTAGACTGGGTGAAATTGGATCTTTTCATGATGGTTTTTCCCAATGAACATAAGAACTGGTGTGATAACTTGATTAACCGTACCCTTTCCCAGGGGTCTTCCATCGAAAGCAGTCACCGAGAGAGGATGGTCCAGGTTAGTCATGGGGGGGAAGATCACTGGCAAGGGAAAGGTCCATACAGTTTCCAGCAGCACCAGAGTCAGCAAGGGTTTGTAGATGGTGATATTGCTGATGCTCCCAGGAAACTGTGAATGGAATCTGCAGGCGTTTGATGGAGGATGTGGAAGTAAGAGTAGCTCCTGTCACAGTACTCCCCCTTCTGGACGGGATAGAGCTTTTCCCGAGAGCTCAGGGCATGATAAATGAAAGTGATCTGGCTTCCCACAATAGAGGCAACAGTTCTCACTCATTCTACGATTTCGTTCAGCATTAGACAAACGGGTTCTTCTAAGCTGCGTAGGTTCTTCTGAACCAGGAGAGGAACTCTGGAGCTCTTGGGACCACTGAGACAGACTGTGACTGAGCCACTGGTTCCAGATATGGGGCAATTTGTGGCTGTCATTCACACCTTCTTTCTCGCAGATGATTGTCAAGATGAATGGTCTGGTTGATCAGTGACTCGAGGTCAGCGGCTGGGTCCATTGCAGCCAACTCCTCCTTAATGCAGCTGGTAGGGCTATATTGGAAACCAGCAATGAGTGCTTCCATATTCCACCGACTCTCAGCTGTTAGGGTGCGGAAATGTACAGCGTACTCCACCACTCTGGTGTTGCCCTGACGCAGCTGGAACAATCTAGTGGCTGCTTCTCTGCCCGCCACTAGGTGGTTAAACACTCAACGCAGTAGCAAATGGCTGTAGCCCAGGCTCTGGCCCTCCCAGTCAAAAGAGTAATGATATATGCAATGCATGAGCGATCAGTAGGGAAGGTAGTACCCTTTAACTCAAAGGAAAGTGAGCACTGGGTTGAGAATGCCCTACAATCATTGCGATTACCATCATATTTCTCGGGAGCAGGAAGTCGTAGCTCAGAGACAGGCAGGGCTGGGGCAGGTGTACGTGTTGCAGCAGAAGCAGGAGGCAGATGATCAAGTATGGAACTCAGGATGAGTTGGATCTCACGAAGAGCCTGCTCATGACAAAAAAAGGTTGTTTGTGCTGAGCTGTTGTAGCATCATGACGAAACACTGCTGCACAGACTTGATCCATAGGGATCAAAGCTTGGGAGCGATGTGTGTTTGCTGAGTCTTCTTTAATGGCTCAGTCTTGTTAGGTTTGTATAGGATTTGAACCTAGGTCTCCTGCGTAGAAGGCAGGAACTCTCCTGCTATGCTACCAGGAGACTTCAACTCAAACGAAGAGACAAGACAAAGTTCTCAGAGCTCAAGGTGTATTTATTTCGGCCAGGTACATACAGGTTTTGGAGCAACATATGCTGCCATCCAAGCAACGTCTTTTACAGGGATGTCCCTGCTTATTTCAGCAAGACAATGCCAAGCCACATTCTGCATGTGTAACAACAGCATGGCTTCGTAGTAAAAGAGCGCGGGTAATAGATTGGCCTGCCTACAGCCCAGACCTGTCTCGCATTGAAAATGTATGGCGCATTATGAAGCGCAAAATACCACAAAGGAGACCCCAGACTGTTGAGTAACTGAAGTCGTACATCAAGCAAGGATGGGAAAGAAATCCACCTACAAAGTCTCTACAATGAGTGTTGTTAAAAGGAAAGGTGATGTAAGTAAACATGCCCCTGTCCCAGCTTTTTTGGAACATGTTGCAGGCATCAAATTCAAAAGGAGTGAATATTTCCAAAAAAAAAAAAACAATAAAGTTTATTAGTTTGAACATTAAATATCTTGTCTTTGTGGTGTACTTAATTGAATAAAGGTTGAAAAGGACTTGCAGGACTTCCGGTTTTGGCCATGATGGAGTAGGCAGCAGGAGCGAGGAGCTCTGACCAAACTTGCACGTAACTATATAAAAACTCCTCAAACGAACTAGAATCAAAATAATTTAACGAACTGAGTGTTTTTTTTTGTTGCTATGAGTTTAAAATGACTTCCTCCAGACAAAAACAGACATCTCTTACAACGAGAAATACGATTGCCAGTAAGCTAACCGCGATGGCCTCCACTGCTAGCGCTAATGAAGATTCTTCCATAGCCGAAGGAATTACAATGCCTCAGCTTTTGTGGAAGAATTGGCTAAGCAACGTGTCAGTTTCAAGGAGGACATTTCCATTCTCATTCAGCAGTCTGTTGGGCCGTTACAGGCCTGCATGAATGCTTTGAAAGAGACTGTGGACAGTTTTCAAACCCGTTTGACCGCAACGGAATCACTGGCAGGGGAGAACTTTGACAAGGTATTTGCTGCTGAAGCGGCTATCAAGTCCCTGCGTACTCAAAACGCGGAGCTCTTGGATCGAATTGAGGACTTGGAGAACCGTTCACGTAGATCCAACCTAAGAATTGTAAATGTTCCCGAAAACAGTGAGAGGGGTGAAGATACGGTCGCATTCGTCTCAAACATGCTTATGGAGATCACAGACAGTGTGTTCGAGTCTCCCCCCATTCTTGAGAGAGCTCACAGAGTGGGCAAAAAGCCGGATAAAGCAGGACTTTCCCCGCGACCGTTTTTGGTATGTTTTCACCGATTTCAGGAAAAGGAGCGACTGCTGAGATGGGCTAGGCAACACAAAGCGAAATACCGAAATTCTACCCTGAGAATTTACCCGACTTCAGTGCCAGTCTATCGAGGAGACGTGAGTTCAACGATATTAAGCAAGCCCTGTATGAGAAAGGGGTTAAGTTTCAACTTCTTTATCCTGCTACCTTGCGAGTCACTCACGAGGGAAACACCTTTAAGTTCGATACACCAAAGGAGGCTAAGGCGTTTTATAACCGACAGGTCGTGGCTCAGGACAGTCAAGAATAGCCTGGCTTTGGACGATGGAGCGTATGTATTCCTAAGGTGGAACAAGCTAGCTAACTTTTCGCGAACGATGCCACGCGAACTTTGTTTCATATAGAGACTGATTATGGAAACGCAATCATCTCGAGGTAAATCTGTATCGTGCCCATTCTGTTATCTTAAGAGTTCTTATTGCATAAATGCTCGGATTTCTTTTTTTATTTAATCACTATTTCTTTTAATGTTTTTAAGTAATAGGCCATGGCATAGCAATGGTCTTGTGATCCGTTGAAAATACCGTTTTGGGCTGCTGTGTTAGAGTAGCCCAAGTTACTTTCCAAACTTAGCTAATGTTAACTGAGGAATTCATTTGTCTACCTTTGTTTAATGAAGCTAACTCCATTCTTTTATTTGGTTGTTAAATATATTGTTTGAGAATATAACTGCTAAATGGTAATAGGCTCTCCATAATATGGTAGCATTAAGTTAAGGATGCACTGGAAGTTTCAAGATTTTGATGGAGGGATCCTGCAGTCTGCCTATGTTCGACAGGCAGGCATAGGAAGGTTGTGTGCTTTGTGTAGGGGTGAGATGGGATTATTCACTAATGCAACTGATTGTTTATTTTGTTATGAATGGGATTATACTGCCAGGGGGATTTGATTATGTTTTTGTGTGACATTTTTATTTTTGGGGAATACTGAAAAATGCTATGGGGCACTCGTGTTACTTCTGTCATTACGCTTACTTTACTTTCACTCCCTCCCTCCCCTTCCTTTGAAATAATATGACTGATAACACAAATTATGCCAGGGCTGAAGCAGAATCTTTATCCACTCGCTTCATAACTTGGAATGTTAAAGGACTTAATGGGCCAAATAAAAGGGCAAAAATCTTCTCCCACTTAAAGAGGCTAAAAGCAGAAATTATATTTTTACAAGAGACACATTTGAAAATTAAGGACCAAGTGAGGCTCAGGAAGAATTGGGTTGGACAGAGTTTTCATTCTGACTACAATATTAAAGCACGCGGAGTAGCAATATTGATTCATAAAAAAATAATGTTTACTCCAGAGAAAATCATCTCTGATCCTCAAGGACGATTTGTTGTAGTATCAGGTTCTCTTTTCAACACTCCAGTTGTTCTGGTAAACATATATGGCCCTAATTGGGATGACGTTAGTTTTATTAATAAACTCACCTCTCTCATACCAAATTTACACTCACATAAGCTCATAATTGCTGGGGATCTGAATACTGTGATGGACCCAGCTATGGACCGCTCCAGTCCTAAAACTTTAGTACGCTCCAAGATGTCTCAAGCTCTTTGTGAGCTCTTGAATGAGACGGGATGTGTTGATCCATGGAGATTTCTCTACCCATACAAAAAGGAATTTTCCTACTTTTCACACGTCCATCACTCATATAGCAGAATAGATTATTTTTTTGTTGACAAAATCCTTCTTCCTATGGTAAAAAATGTTGAATATACTGCCATTGTAGAGTCAGACCATGCGCCAGTTGTTCTTGATCTCTTATTCTCCCAAAATATATCACAGCGCAATCACTGGCAACTGAATACAGCCCTGCTGACAGACAATCAATTTTGTGCATTCATATCAAAGGCAATTGATGAGTTCTTTGATATTTAATAAATCAGACTCTATATCCCCGTCTACATTATGGGAAACACTCAAAGTTGTTATAAGAGGTGAGATTATGTCGTATACTATATCACTCAATAAAGAGAAAAAGCAAAGGGAGAAATTACTTATTGAATCAATTAGAAACATAGATCATCAGTACTCCATCACCCCTACTGCAGAATTATATAAGGAGAGGATTGCGCTAAAAACTCAATACGATTTATTATCAACAGAAAGAACTGAGAAGCACCAGTTGTGGCTAAAGGGTCATTATTATGAGCACGGAGAGAAAGCAGGTCGCCTTCTGGCATATCAGCTTAAATGCAGATCTGCATCTCGTTTGATTCCACAAATTCGCAAAACACGCGATTCACTTTCACCAACTATAGATCCAGTTGAAATCAACAACACCTTTAAAGACTTTTACTCTGATTTATACACATCTGCATTTCCGCAGGATAGCTCAAGTATGATTACTTTCTTGGATAACTTAGAGATTCCAAAGATAGACAAGGAAGTTAAAGATGATCTTGAGAAGCCCATTCAGTTA
The DNA here is from genome assembly GCA_029692085.1 of Gymnothorax javanicus. Taxonomy (NCBI): domain Eukaryota; kingdom Metazoa; phylum Chordata; class Actinopteri; order Anguilliformes; family Muraenidae; genus Gymnothorax; species Gymnothorax javanicus. The sequence goes on along the minus strand of CM056212.1, from coordinate 10,177,089 downwards.
CAAGAGATTACAAATTCCATTAAAAAAATGCAAAGTGGTAAAACCCCAGGGCCTGACGGTTATCCTGTGGAATTTTATAAAAAATTTGCTTCTCAGCTAGCCCCAATTCTTCTTGAAATGTTTAATCATTCCTTCTGTCAAAAAAAATTGCCATCAAGTCTGACTGAGGCGTCAATCTCTCTTCTTTTAAAACCAGGCAAGGACCCACTTGAATGTGGTTCCTATCGACCTATTTCTTTACTAAATGTAGACGTGAAAATTTTGGCCAAACTCCTAGCCTGTAGATTGGATGACGTATTGCCCCAGGTAATTTCAGTGGAACAGACCGGATTTATGAAAGGCCGTCATTCTTTTACTAACATTCGCAAACTCTTGAATATTGTGCATTCTCCGGCATCTGGGGGGACACCAGAAGTGGTTGTCTCCCTAGATGCTGAGAAGGCATTTGACAGGATTGAGTGGGGGTATCTATTTACTGTGCTTGAGAAATTTGGCTTTGGCTCTAATTTTATCTCTTGGACCCGCTTGTTATATACTTCTCCTAAAGCATCAGTAATAACAAATAAATTAACATCCCAATCTTTTCCTCTGTCTAGGGGTACACGCCAGGGGTGTCCCCTTAGCCCCTTATTATTTGCGTTAGCTATAGAACCTCTTTCAATTATGCTCAGAACAGCACCTAACATATATGGCATTAACAGGATGGGAATTGAATACAGAGTCTCTCTTTATGGGATGATCTTCTGCTTTACATTTCAGATCCTGTCTCATGTGCCCCCAATATTGTGAATGTCCTGAATGAATTTGGCCTTTTTCTGGTTATAAATTGAACCTATCCAAAAGTGAATGTTTTCCAATTAATAATTTAGCCCTTAAGATATTGGATAAAGAACTCCCCTTCCGAACATCAAAATTTGGTTTTAAGTATTTAGGCATAAATATCACCCGTGCTTTCTCTGATCTTTATGAGAAAAATTTCAAGCCACTTATGAAAAAATGGAGGAGGCAGATATAAAAAGATGGTCTGTACTGTATTTATCTCTTGCAGGCAGGGTTAATTGCATAAAATGAATGTCTTACCTAGATTTCTGTATCTATTTCAGTGTCTCCCAGTTTTTCTGTATACATCCTTCTTTCAGTCATTGAACAAGTTAATTTCTTCATTTTGTGGGCTGGAAAAAATCCTAGGATCCGCAGAGAATTTTTGGAAAGACCTAGGGACCAAGGTGGCATGGCACTTCCAAACATGAGGAAATATTACTGGGCATCCAATATACAAAAAATTATTCATTGGTATCAAACTCCAAAAATGGACTGGTGCGAAATTGAGGCGAACTCATGTCCGTCGACATCACTTTCTGCTCTTATTACAGCAAAATTACCATTCTCACCGTCAAAACACACATCAAGCCCCATAGTTAGTTCTACCCTTAAAATATGGGCACAATTTAGGCAGAAATTCCAGCTTAAAGATTTTTCAGTGTATAGCCCTGTTTGTAATAATCACCTCTTTCAGGCGGCCAAACTGGATCACACTTTTACTCAGTGGCGTAGGCAGGGTCTTGCTACATGTTATAATTTTTATATAGGTGGCTATTTTGGCAGTTTTACAGATCTATCAGAAAAATTTCAACTACAAAAGGTCAGATTTATTTAGATATTTTCAAGTTCGTCATTTTATTCAGACCCTCAGTCCAGATTTTCCAGCCTTGCCAGCAGACTCAGGACTGGAGAAGATCTTGAGGGCCCCTATAGAGCATAGAGGACAAATATCAATTATCTCAAACATAATTACATCCCTTCAGAGCACTTCATTAGATGGGCTTAAAGCTAAATGGGAGGAGGACCTTGGTATGGAGCTATCTGATGCAGCCTGGGACTGTGCACAATCTGGAGTTAACAACACGTCCTCTTGTGCCCGTCTCAACTTGATACAATTTAAAGTGTTTCACAGGATCTATTACACTAAATACAAGCTATCAAAAATTTACCCTGATGTTGAGGACAGATGTGAGCGCTGTAAGGCAACCCAAGCAGATATGGCACACATGTTTTGGAGCTGTTCAGAATTAGCAACCTTTTGGTCATATGTTTGTAATACTCTTAATAATGCATTTAATACTAAAGTGAAACCCTCTGCAGAAATGGCCATTTTTGGAGTACTAATTAATGAGCCTTTATTGGCCACTGACAGGAAGAATGCTTTTGCCTTTGCCTCCCTTATAGCCCGTAGGAGAATAGCTCTAGAGTGGAAATCTCCTGATCCACCAAAAGCATCTGTTTGGCTTTGCGATCTGATGTTTTTCCTGAAATTAGAAAAAGTGAAATATTTTACCAGAGGATCAGTTAGGAAGTTCCATAAGATATGGGACCCCTTAATTCGGTATTTTGATAGACTCAACACTCTCCCATAACACCACACACCCGGTATATTAAAATGAAGAGCGATACAGCCCTCTTTACTCCCCCCCCCCCCCCATTGTTGTCATTATTATTATTCTCTCCCCCACTTTTTTTTTTTTTTTTTTTTTTTTTTTTTTTTTTTTTGATATGTTTTCATTTATTTTTATTTACTTATTTTCTGTTTATGATGAAGGCAGTATGTATGTGGGAAGGGTGGGAGGGAGGGGTTTGATTGGTTAAAATAAGAAAACAATTCAAGATTTTGTACCTAGAATGTATCTTATACAATACCTTCTTTCTTGAATATAAATAAATATTATAAAAAAAAAAAAAAAAGGACTTGCAAATCATTGCATTCTGTTTTTATTAACGTTTCAGACAATGTCCCAACTTCATTTGAGTCGGGGTTTGTAAATATAACAAATATTTAAAGTACTCACACGCATGCTATTTGATTTCTGACTAGCAATCCCTGATTCACCAAGCCAGTTTTATAGACACAAATGCAGTCTGGTACAAGTCTAGATTGCATTTTTAATGTAGCACCTATATAACAAAACCAGTTTTAGTCAAGGGCCAAGCTGAATTAGTTTGTGAGAAACAGGCCATTAATGCTGAAATATGTTTTTCCTTTATCTTGATTTAGGGGCAAAACTGAAAACTCAAGATTCAGCAAAAGCAGAAAAGATGGAGCTCAGAACCTTAAAGCTTACCCTCTCCACCTTCTCAAACATCTCCAACTCCACTGGAGGGAATGACACAGACACCCTACTGTCCGAGGGCCCTTACCAGGTAGTGGAGTTGGTGATCATTGTCCTGATTACAGGTTCGCTCAGTCTAGTAACGATTTCAGGGAACATACTGGTCATTCTCTCAATTACAATCAACAGGAACCTCCAGACAATTAACAACTACTTCCTCTTCAGCCTGGCATGTGCAGACCTGATCATTGGGGTCAGCTCAATGAACCTGTACACAGTCTACATTGTGCTAGGCTATTGGCCGTTGGGGCAAGTAGTCTGTGAAATATGGCTGACCCTGGACTATGTGGTCAGTGTTGCATCTGTTATGAACCTCCTCATCATCAGCTTTGACCGTTACTTCTGCGTCACCAAGCCACTTAGTTACCCTGCTAGAAGGACCACTAAGATTGCAGGCTTGATGATTGCGGCGGCCTGGGTCATTTCCTTCCTCATCTGGGCCCCGCCCATCCTATTCTGGCAGTTTATCGTTGGTGAACGTATTGTGGAAGAGGGCGAGTGTTCTATCCAGTTCCTGTCTGATTTATCAGTCACCTTTATCACCTCCACTGCTGTCTTCTATCTACCTGTTGCCATCATGACCTTTCTGTACTGGCAGATCTCCAGGGCCAGCAAGAGCCACGTGAAGACGAGCAAGCGAGAGCCAAAACAAGGCAAACCATCCAGCAGCAAAGTAGGAAACCACATCACCATGCTCTGTCATGACAACTATGTGAAAACCCATCGCCCTGAGAAGAGTCAGAATGGCGGAACAGGTGGTCGCGGGGAGGAGGAGCCGAGTGTGCCTGTGTATCCTGAGAGAAATAAAAATGCTGAGGCCCCTGCAGGTTACGAGGGAATCCCCACAGCCCACAGCCAAAATGCTACGATGTTAAAGCAGCAGCCCGAGAGGAAGGCACTGCCATCTCGTGAGAAAAAGGTTACACGCACGATAATGGCCATTCTTGTTGCCTTTGTGGTCACTATTACACCATATCAAGTCATGAAGGTCGTCAGTACCTTCTGTTCGACCTGTGTTCCTTCCAGCATTTGGACCTTTGGCTACTGGCTCTGCTACATCAACAGCACTGTCAATCCAGCCTGCTATGCTCTCTGCAACGTCACCTTTAAGAAGACCTTCAAACAACTCTTGCTCTGCCAGCACAAGGACATTCGCATGGGCAAATAATGAGGTGTAACTATATCTGTTTCTGCTGTCTTTTTTTTTTTTGCCAGAAAAGCATGCATTATAAGAACACTCCGACTGGTATCCCTGACCAAGGAACTGGCTTTAGAGCTGGAGTTGGTCCCCGGGCGCAAAAAATGTTTTCTGCACCAGAGTTCATGATACCAGATTTATGTGGAGGTATATTTGTGCCTCAATCCTTAGCGAGCAATTGTAGATTTTTATCCCTGAAAAATATACTGCGCAAGCACACAAATCTGATAACTCCATAGTCATGTGCCTACCCAACAAACACTGTGGTTAGCGAGGCAGTGCTAACGCTTAATAGCCAAAGATACAGCAACGTAACGAATTCCATAATTTCCATAAACCAAACTTTGCATCATAGCTAGCTATATTGCAAGCTAACAGTAAAATGGATTTACGTAGTTGTTAGTCCATATATGTGGCTACATAGATAGCAAGCTACCTTGTTTTTTGAGAATTAGATGGCTAGCTAGCTATATTACATAGCTAGCCATATGGAAACGAGACAAACACATTGCAACAATAACCAGCAAGCTAACTAGCTAAGTAATCTGAAATTGTTTCATTCAGATAGAACAGCGCCAATGAGCGCCACCTTAGCTAGCCAGCTAAAGTGATAGCCAAGCATGCCAAGGCATGATAACTGTTAGCTGGTTGACTTTGGTTCCTAGTAAGTGAAGAGAAAGCGGAGGACAATTCTCAGGGGGTAGACTAGCTAGCCAACTCACATGTTCCGACACTTTCAGTAAAAGAAATACAGGAAGCTAATGTTACCCAGCTAACTAGCTAAGTAAGCATCTATCTGTCTATCTATCTACACAAGAAAAATATTCTATTGCATTGCTTTGAACAAAAGTAAAAATATCAAAAAACAACCCGCACACTGCACAGAAGTAAAGAGACAACTTTGATGCCAAAAAAAAAAATATATTTAATAAAAAGTGCTCCAAGTGACAAAAATGAACGTTTCAGTCCCACAGACCTTCATCAGCATTGATGTGTCCTCAGCATGCCTCCTTTTTAAATATGCACTGGTTATTTGAAGTAAATTAGTTGCACACTTGGCTTGTAAGTGATAGTCATTAATTAACTCGGTAAATCAGATGGTACATCATCAACAGTACATAAGGCTGAGGACATAAAATAAACAAATAAATGACAGGCACGGTTTATCCACATACACAATAGAAATCAATAACAAGCAAGTATTAAGCAGGGAATAAAAGTATAGCAATGTCTGTCGACAATTTACAATGACAACTGCAACATTCGACTTTGATTGAATTCAATTAGGGGCAAAAATCTCAATTAGATGTCTCAGTCCACCTGATCTGGACTCTGTCGAGGTACAATTGTGTACTAAGTCATATTAAAATAAATGAAGTTCGATGAGATGACTGGCTTGATTCTAAGGACCATTTATCAGTCCTATTTACGTGAATAGTACATAAAAATGAAAAAAAAAAAAAATCAGATTTACCGAGTTAATTAATGACTATCACTTACAATCCAAGAATGCAACTAATTAACTTCAAATAACCAGTTCATATTTAAAAAGGAGGCATGCTGAGGACACATCAATGCTGAGGTCTATGAGACTGAAACGTTCATTTTTGTCACTTGGAGCACTTTTTATTAAATATATTTTTTTGGCATCCAAGTTGTCTCTTTACTTCTGTGCAGTGTGCGGGCTGTTTTTTTATATTTTTACTATTGCTCTCGACTGAACGCACCTGACCAACTCCTGAAAGCCTGATTACAAGCACCCAAACGCTTCCCCCAGAAGATATTACTTTGAACAAAGGCAGATATAAGCTCAACAAGCAGGATTGTTAAAGAGCAGTGCCATCGAAAGGTTTGCATTATCTTGAAATGTTTATATTTTTAAAAGACCAATACCTTTAAATCAAAAAAAAATTGCTAAGACATCATTGTGACACTTGATAGCAATTAAGGTTAGAAAAGTTTTTAAATTCAAATTTTACATGACCGCAAACCCACAATTTTATTATTACAATGAACTCTGGTCATGCAGCCCGGACATTTTCGAACAACGTCAACACGATACAGACACACTCACCATAGAGGAATAAATACGTACATCAGGGTGCCAACTTCGCAATAAGGACCAGACACTGCACACAGAAGGCTATGCACTGCACACAGATTATGATAAATGGAAATGGTGTTGGTGATTTAAAGTAAGATTATAATAAAATGAAATATTCAATGAAGATAAAATAAATGTGATGTAAAAAATTATAATTAAAATCATTTATACCTCCAATGAAGTTTATGAATTGCCCTGTTGAAATCAATGTTTTAAGTTTTAGTCTATCCTGTAAACTATTCCAGACTAATTGGGCAGAATATTTCAGAGCTGTCTTGCCTAGATTTGTGTTTTCTGTGGGAACATACACACCCAGGCAAAAAAAAAAAAAAAAAAAACTCTAATACTCTAATATTTTATTGGACTGCCTTTAGCTTTGTGCACAACACTCAATCACCTTGGCTAAATGTTGAGACATTCTATGAGCTAAGTTTTGCACAGCTTATGGAATGTCATAACATTTATTTTTGTCCAGACTTTGCCAAGATCTTGCACTGATGATGGGAGAGTCGGATTGCTGCGTGGTCTTCTCCAGCACATCCTAAAGATTCTCAATGGGATGAAGGTTTGAACTCTATAGTGGCTATTACATGTGTAAAAATGATGTCTCATGCTCCCTAAACCACTCTTTCACAATTTGATATTGATAAATCCTGGCATTGTCATCTTGGAATATGCCCATGCCATCAGGGAAGAAACCACAATCCATTTCTGGAAAAACCCAGTCATTCTGTGTATTCTGGCAGTCAGCTGACCTCACTTTTTGGGCGCATTTTGTTGCTGAACCAAGACCGAATCAAGTGAAGTTACTTCAAATCCTTGCACTTCCCCTTCCAACTTGTATGGTAGGCACTAAGCATGATGGGTTCATTAATTCATCTGCCCCTCTTCTTACCCGAATGTGCCCATCCCTCTGGAACAGGGTAAATCTGGACTCATCAGACTATATGACCTTTTTCTATTGCTACAGAGTCCAATCTTTATGCTCCCTAGCGAACTGAAGCCTTTTTTTCTGATTAGACACACTGATCAGTGGTTTTCAAAAGGTTACACAGCTGTCTAGTTTGAGTCCCTTGAGTTTTCTTTAAATTGTGCATGCTGAAATGCTCTTACTTTTACTATTAAACAAAGCCACGAGTTCTATTGTTGATTTGTTTTAGGATTTGATATCACCAGAAGATTACTTGATGTCCGATCATGATCATTCAACATTTTGTTCCTCATTTCTTCCATGAAGATAATCGTTCACCACTATCCTTTCAGGTATTAATGACGCGTTCAGTTCTTAACCAAATTTTAGAGGTTTTTTCTATCTCCTTAGTTGTTTTTTTCTTTTTTTTTTTGCTTGATGCAAGCCAATAATTAGACTCCTCTGAAACAGAGTAACATCATCTCCATGATCACTGGAAATTTCTTCCTTCGTGGTTATTTAAGAAATGAGAAGATACTCACTGCATCAGTTAGGGTAAAATAACTTTGCAGGATGTTAGAGTAGCACAAGAGGAACAAGTGATTAAATTTTGGCATATCTAGGCCAAAGTACAGCTGGGATATACGCCAAAGTTCAAGATTTCAAGTCTTTCCAATGGGCCGGATTTCCAATCGCCGTGCTTTTGGGTTTTGCTGCCACCTGGCGGTGGAATGCAACAATACCCTACACAGCCAACAAAAATAACTCATGCACAGAGTTGCCGTGGCGTGGCGGAGGTGCTGCGCTCTTCGAGTGTGCTTGTTATTATTATTACCAGCTATGACCTCAGGTCGTGCGTCAATAAAGAAAAATAATTGAGAACTAGCCAGGACCATCCTAATTGTCATAAAGGGACGTGTCTGTGCCACCCCAATTCCCATTTCTAGCTCCGCCACTGACCACATCACCATGATACAGACACACTCACCAAAGAAGAGACACAAAAGGCTCTAAACTTCACAATGACGGCTGGACACTGCACCCAAAGTGCTACACACTGCACACAGAAGCCTACACACTGCGCACAGATAATGATAGATAACAGTGGCAATGTGTTAGCAGAGATGATTTGCCCATCGATTCCAGCATACATACCCAGTGCTAGATCGAAAACATGACGGAGGAATAAACACACGGTGGGACATCAGTTTAGCTGAAAGGGGAACTTTTCACTATGAGCGGGCTTTATTCATACATTGCCCTTTTGACATTACAAATCATCACATGTTAATGCCAGTGCTTCTCATTGGCCATCATCACTGTTCTTTATACAGTAACTGCATTAACTCAGAAAACTGGTCAGTGTGACAGCATGCAAATAAGGAATAGTTCTCACAATTGAGAGCATATTTGTAAGTACGTAAACACAATGACAAGTCAATTCAAACAAATATTAAAAAAAATAATAAAATGCATGTCATGTAAAGGCTCAGTCCCACTGGGCATTTTTTGCCTCGGCAATGTACTCCCGATGGAAATTGATGAACCTCGGGAGGTGTCGGGAACAGGTTCCCCGATGTCCCGGGGAAGCTTCGGACCGTCGCGAGCCATCTGGAACCATCAGGAGGCATCGGGAGAACTGCAAAAAATTTCCAATGTGTTCCCGACGTTTTGTCGGGAAAACAGGCCGGGGAGGCCTCGCCGGAGCTTTCCAGAGACATGGGGAAGCTCGGGGGGAGCTTCGGCTAAATATTGTTTTCCCCAAGGCATCCCCGAATGATCGGTGATGTCTCGCCGAAGTATCAGGGGACCTTCGGGATATGTGAATCTTCGGCGAAAGTTCGGCGACCTTTTGGTGACACATTCCCGATGTTGGGGTTGCATCCCCGAACATTCGCCGAAATTTCGGCGACGGTTGAAAAGTGCATTCTTCCCATGGCGCTGATTGGTTGGATTTTGCATTCGCGCACACTATAAGTACAGTTGTAGCTACATGCCAGAGAGAGAATGATGCTGAGCCCAAAATGTGCATATATTATAGCGTAGCCAAACACAGTTACTTTATAAATGTTTTGTCCGGGTGCCAGGTCGTGTGTTAGACCAAAATAAATTAGTTGTGTTCAGCTCCACTACAGCATTTTACGGAAAAACTCGTCAACAAAACCATGAGAAAGTAAATAACTTGTATTGTACCAAGAAAGAAAGAGGCACTTCCGTTTGCTCAAATCATAACATTATTTTCATGAAGAGAAAAAATGAACAGGTTAAAGGAAAAAAAAAAAACACATTTATCCGCGGAAAATAAATAACCCAAATTGCAGGCCTCAGTCTAGACACCTGCAAGAAAACGAAATATGTATATCCAGCCACTCAATTAAAAAAATAATAACAAAAAAATAGTTGGTTCATTTCTAAAGGAAAAGATCGGGCCGCTGCAGTACAGATTATAACAACCAGATGCGCTTGCCAGACGCAAGTCGCGGTCAGCTAGCTAAATAAAGCAATGCCCAACAGCCTTCTCGTCACTAAACAAACTTCATATTTATCAAAATTAAGAGAAAAAATTAAGGAAACAAAATCGTGAAAATAAAGGCTAGAGGGGGAATATAAGAGGGGGAAACAATGTTCAAAGTAACTCGGGGCAGGAGTAAGTGGATTGAATGCGATCGATTCATTAATAAAAAGAAAGTTTTCATTCGGCGATGTCAGTTTTTGTGGTAGGATGAGTTACAGGGAGTGCACAGGGACCCAGCAAACACAAAACGTTCACCTAACGTTAGCGTGTGGTTCTCCTAAGGTTAGATTTAGATTAAGGTTAGCTTGTGAAGCTTGGGCAAAAACCGAATCACAGTGATTAAGAATAAAAATGATGACAAACATTTCCCCTAACTAGCGTCAGCAGGGTGGTTCGGTAAAGTTAGAAAGATATTCACAGATTCGGACTTCCGGGATCAATACGTCTGAAGCCAAACGTTTTCAAAACACAAATGATGCCTCTCTCCCATCGTAATAGCATAGACTACGAGCTACAAGGACCAAAACCCCGATTTGTACAAAAATAAGCCGTCCTCCGAGCAGGACGGATAACATTGATCTATATGCGCAGCCGGCAGTCGGGCGACTGCGCAGGGACCGTCTGCAAATTGCAATACAAGAGCAAGACACTGCAAACAAAAATCAATAACTCCACTGTTGTACAGGATTGAGACGCTGAAATCGCTCCACGCATCAGCGGTCTCCTCACGATCATACTACAACAGCTGTTTTGGACAAAACAGATTTTGTATCATTTTGATGAATTTTTATTGGGAATATTAATCAATTACTTCAATATTAATCAATAACTTGAGACCCTCCAAAATCACCACACACGTCAGCAATCTCCTCATGATCATACTACAAACGCTGTTTTGGACCAAAAAGGTTTTGCTGAATTTTGGTGATTTTTCTTATTGGGAATATTAATCAATTACTTGAATATTAATCAATCAATAACTTCACTGTTATACAGTACAGACCCTCCAAACTCACCACACACGTTAGCGGTCTCCTCATGATCATACTACAACAGCTGTTTTGGACAAAACAGATTTTGTATAATTTTGATGATTTTTTATTGGGAATATTAATCAATTACTTCAATATTAATCAATACCTTCACTGTTAAACAGTACAGACCCTCCAAACTCACCACACACATCAGCAGTCTCCTCATGATCATACTACAACAGCTGTTTTGGACAAAACAGGTTTTGCTTAATTTTGGTGGTGGCACGATTGCAATTCATCACACATCAACGGTCTCCTCATGGTCCAAATGTTAATTTTGATAAAACAGATTTAGAATAATTTTAACCAATGTGGCCATTCATTGCAATAGGGACTGTGGGCTCAACGATCCCATTTCATTGCTTTTGTGTGTTTTGATTTATTATTGGCTAGCATAGTTTTTTAAAAACTAATTGTTGCTAACACGTTTTGAACAGCTCATCCTGAACTGTGTTTGTGGGTATCCACCTTCCGAGTTCATGCAGTTATTATCAGCTGCACGCCCTGGTTTGTGCCCCTACATTCCCGGTAAGATTTCAATCCGCACAATATTAATGCAGCTTGTGTCCTGCTTGTATTTTTACTTCTATTTCTAGAGCAAGGGGTTAGTTACCTACGTGCGTATCGCATGTCCAAATATGATATCTGAATTAGCTTATGGCGGGATTTACCCGTTCTTGGTAATCTTGTGTCAGTGTTTTATTATTTGTTTCTTATATAGGTGGCCTAATTGCATTATATGGGATTAAATAAATAAGATAAATCAGTGAATGTAAAAAAGCAAGGGACAAAAAGAAAATAAGGAAACTGACAGTCAGTTTCTATGGGTGGATAACCCTGACACCATTACTCTGGACGTCACCTTCTTTGATATATCTCAATTTCTAAGGTATTCTATAAGCCTCCAATTCATTGCTTGAACACTGTCTCAAAGGTTTATATCAAGTTCATGGATGAAATGCTTCAAACTGCTAATGCTGGAAAGTGCATACTATAGACCACAGACTGAACTAATCTGCTGTTGTGTCGTGACTAGAAACACCACCCAAAAGTTGAAACTGTTGAGGCTAAAGATGAGTCTCGATGCTACCACAGCTAACCAAATCAATCCCTAGTTTCAAAAAAATTTCTAATGAAAAGGGGGTGTCCCCCTTCCATACCATCCCCCCAGCGCCGTCTGCCGGACCAATATGAAATTGCTTCCTACGCCCCTGTACCATCAATAAAAATGACATTTGCGGTTACTCAGAAATATGATGCAAAATCTAAAAATGGATGTTGGCTTTAAAACAATGGGAAGTACTGCAAAGGTGATTTTTTTTTTTAAGTCTGCGAGGAAAAAATGAATGGGTACTTGTACTTCCGACACCAGTGTGATGAAGTCATCTCAGTTCTCTGTAGGCCTACCTGTGCCATGTTTCAAAGGTAACGTTTGTCACGCAATCGGATTTCTGCTTTCCCTCATAATTATATATTGATAAAGGATTACAATGTTATAAAATCTCCATGGCAGCTAATAATTTGCCATTTGTCTTTAAAAATTCTATATACAATGAGCCTAGACTGTTACTCATGTAAAGGACAAAAATTGACATTTAAAAGACAAACAAAACAGTTCCCACCATTATATCATCACTGCCAAGTGAATTAATAATAAAACGGTTCCAAAGTATGGGTTCTATCGGGCGCAAGACCTGATACTAGTTACGTAAGGTTCATTGACATTCAAAAACTTTGTCACAGAAGTGTAATATCGTCAATATAAATCGTTAATATCCCCAGCATTACGTTTTTCATTACTTTATCAAGAATACACGATTTTTCAGCCATTATCTATCGTTTTGTTCTTGTTTTTTTTTTTCATAAAGGATAAAAAAGTAAGATTTCACTCTCTCGCATGTCGGCCACAGTGGCGGCAGTGTTAATTGCTGACGTGATGTGAAATTGATCAATAAAATATGGCAAGAAGCTGGCTGATTTATAAGGAATATCAGAACTCGTTCCGGGGCTCGTTTCCCAAAAGTGCTGATGTTTAATTATGCAGTTGGACCCATTGACTGTATGGCCCAGTCCTGCAGTGTTGGGAAACTTAGGAATCAGGACGATCGTAGGAGGTGTAGTTTTTTTTTCCACAGTAAAGGGGATTATCACATTAGAATACCTCCCTGCCATAGGATTCCCTTTGCGACAAGAGAAGAGCACTTGCTCACTCTAATCCCATATGCGGATTTAAAGGTTACTTAACATTTTGCAGCAGCCCAAGGCGTGATGTTTTGACTAAAGTTTTTAGTTTTGAGTCCTGGACAATTGAGAGGGTCCCTGACCTGCAGTTATTTATTATTCATTTGTTTTCACTGCGCGACATCGCTTTGTTTGTCAAACAAATGACGTGACGAGGTTGTGCTCATGCAGGTGGTTTCCAAAAGATTTCATGCCTGACGCAAAAATTTCTTGAGGTTAAATTATTTTGCCAGAATCCCTGAGAGATTACGATTTTCATACAAACGTATTGTGAGGGACAGCCCACCTTGTTTTTCTACCCCTTCTCTTAGCCAGCCTCTCAGTGTCCCTGTCCTGCACTCGCTCCTGAGTCTCCTCCATCTCTCTCTCACTCGCGCTTTTTCCTTCCAGACAGCTGCGTCGCTTTACACCACGTGCATGCTATTTGACCGACAGCGTGGTCTGAGACTGACTGACGGCTGTTGACTCTCACCTACTAAACGGAGGGCACAGGGAGAACTACAACAGATGATCGAGAACAGGTAATTAAATCGTTAAAATACGAGGCAGATGCGCCTCGCTTGTTCACTGTTTGCACAAAGTAATCGTTAAGTTTCATGAAAACACAGTGCGGGTCACCAATGGCATCTGATATATCGCGGCATTTCACGCACTGCTACCAACAGATGCAGGGTGGAGTCAGGTAATTTAAGACATCTGATAAAATGGGACAAATAAGTTTCTCCATCTTGGACTGTTGAAATATTAGAAGCCTATCACCGAAGGTTATTGCATTATTTCTGCAAATGTCCATGACATTAAACAATGACGCTGGCGGCACTGCCCTGCGTATTTTTCGCTGAGTAAAATCCAATACTTGTTTCTTACAATTTATTTGGGTGCTGATTCCAAAAATGGTGTCTGTTTTGCTCTTGCATGTCACATTTTCTCATTTCTTAGCATTGTCACTTCTGACAATCACTTGTGAGGTTACAAAGTCGGGTATCATCCCTTAATCTCCTGAAAAACTGCCACGAAGACATGATTTCCATCTTCCTCGGAGCCAGGTGAAAACTATTTGTTCAATTCTCGGCTGATTTTCACATGTATGAATGATTCTAAAGACATTATTTTCTGCCAAATCCTGATTTCAGGCTTAGTAATATGGCCCCTGACAGAATAAAATGCAAACATGATCCAGATGTTTTCTGCTACATTTGTGAGTGTTTCTCTCATAGACTGTATAAAAAGATGGACGCAGCACTCTGTTCTGAAAAAAGAAGCCCATGCGGAAGTACCGTAAAATGGCATTCTATTTAATGGCCAGCAGATGGCGACGTCGGTGGTTGCAGAAAGAAGTTCAATGCTATAGAAGTCTATGAGAAAATGACCCTACTTTCCCACCTGATTTTTCATTTAAATAATGATTTTTCACAATATTTTGTGGTAGCTATAGTAAGTTTCAAGTCTCCTTCGATATATCATGATGTTCATTTTTGTAAATTATGGTCCCAAGTAGACTAGAATAAAGGATAAAGCCAGAATATGCTTTAGAGGCGTGGCTCTCCTCTGGTCCTCGTCCGATACGGTCAGATCTACCTCTCACGTCCCTCCCCGAATCTTGATTCTCGCTCTCGTCCAATAGAAATCACATCCGGTTTCAAAATGACAACATGGCGCAATTCAAATTGCCAAAATCGAGGCTTCCTTTATGGTATTCTGAAACCAATGGGTGACGTCACGGTTGCTTCGTCCATCTTTTTATACAGTCTATGGTTTCTCTACACCCAAAGAGGAACAGAAAATTTAGACTTCGTGGAAAAAAGCTTACTTTGCTTATTTTTGGAAGAAACTTGCAACCAAGACAAATTATGGGCACCCCCTACTGTTTGTGACGCTCGTGTGGAGAACCTCAGACAATGGACAAAAGGAAAGAGGAAAAGTTTGAGTTTTGATATTCCAACAGTTCGGAGGCAGCCACTGAATCATGTTGATGACTGTTATTTCTATTTGGTAAATATGTCTAGCTTCAGAGCAAAAGCATATTTTTTCACTGCTAAGTTCAGTCATACATTTTGAATACTCATTGAAACCTAAACTTCTGACATTTGTCTGCATTTGTTGTTGTCTTGATCAGTGCATAAAAACTGACATATATCTGATATAATTTGAAAAATCTTCATTCTTACTTTATGAAAAAAACTGCAATAGAAACTTTTTACTTGCATTTTTTATCTCTGCACCCACAAATTAAGTAATACGTGACCTGTTTGGGAAATCAACAGATTTTTTTTTTTTTCAACATGTAATCTGGTGTAATTTTATTTGTCTTTGTTAACTAATTTGAGCAGAGTAAAGATTAAAAAACAAAAAAATCACTGATCCCTGACCATGCAAGGCAAGCATTGCGGCATGTTGATTCACTTCCTTTGGTGATGTGAGTATTGCAGCTAAAACAGTGGGAGAATAACACCAAAAATGGTTGTAAGATGTTATTTTTTATTAATTGTTTGATTTATAATCAAAAAATCTTCACAATGCACCTTACTTTTTACGGGAAAGGGTTTTAAGTGACTGTCTCATTTTCCCTGAATGCATGAGGTTAAATAGGACTAAAATTCAAAAATGGGACTCTTTCTCTTATATATTTATATATTTTTTTAACATATTTTCTTTATAGAAATATAGCAGAGATCTATAGAAAGTTCTAAAAATGACATTTAAGGTAGTATTCAAAATTTTCGGAGGTTTTCTTGGCAATCTGCCAAAACGTGTCCCAAAGTACCTGAATTCCCCCTACAATCTGACAACAAATTGGCAGAGTTTTGGCGACCAAATGGTTCTAATGTACAAACTAACCAGATGGTTTCAATGTACAGACTTTTACTGATTTCTGAGATAACCTAAATTTCAAAAGAATTGGGATGGTATGTAAAATGCAAAAACAAACAAAATGAATTAATTTGTAAATTTTCCTTGCATTTACCTCTTTGCCTTGCATTTTGTTGAGAACGGCAAATAAAATGGCTTAAAGTTTTTGGGCTAATGATTCACTATTTCATTATGGCCTGATGATTTTTGCAAATATTGCAAATTTTCAAATGTTTTGCTTGCAACACGTTCTCAAAAAATGAGACAGGGCAATATAAAAACTGGAAAATTTGTGGAATCCTCAGAAACAATCCTGTTTTTGAACACTGCTCAGGTAAACAGATGAATTGATGGTGGGTTGTATTGCTTTTTATCAATGTTCCATTTTCATGGCGAAGTGAAATAGGAAAACACAACTGATTAACGAAACCAGAAAATAACCATCAAAAGCACCGGCTCATTGGGATGTTCTTTTTCATGTAGAGTCAGAAGGACTCTGTTTCAGTAAGGACGTAGGACGTAGGGAAAGGGGCAGAAAGAACTAGGAGGGGTTTCCAGCCCAACTGCGAAATTTCAATCCATGCGACAAGTGCAAGATGCGTCTTTTTTCACAAGGCACACAAACAATTACCAATGTGCTGCATGTTGCTTTGATGTGAAGCTTTATTTCAAGTAAAAGAAAAATAGATGAACGAGTTTCTTTCGGAACTCAGGTTTAAAGACAAACAAGCAGAGATCGCATGAAATATGCATCATGTGTTTATTGGCTGCATTAGAAGGAGGCAGTTTGTCAGCGTGGCATTAAAAATACTAATTTCAAGTGAAACTGCGTCACTCTGCTCTCTCAGCAAACACAGGTGCAGCCCCATGAGCAACACTGGCGCTAACTTCATCATTATACTGCAAACATCAATGAATTTAAAACCAACCCTAAAATATTAGTGCCAAGTGACAGTGAGATGGATGTTCATTTACTAGTTTTAGCGTAAACAGTAGAATTCTGATGGTTTTTAGATGTACATGGCGGGAGTCATGTGGGCTTTACAGATATTTATAATTGTGTCACCGTGCAAATACTTATGAACATCTTATTTGGTGTGAGCGTCCGTAATAGAGATTTGGTGCTGAACTGTTCCTGGGGTGCTTCTCTAGGTCCTGCTGAAAGTCCCTGGAGAACAGTGGAACCCTGAAGACCCCAATTGTGACCTTGGAAGTCTCACCATCGTGAGAAAGGGTTACCTGTACAGATACTAGGTGTGTATCTGCACTCCATAAACGGAGCTGAGACTTAAATGGCCATTGTTCTCGCTCATTGGGAACATCCTGTGTGATTATGTTTACTGCAGGCTGAGTAATCTTTATACACTGCACACTCTGACTGGGGCATTACACAAAGTTCAGAAAGATACTTAAAATATTTGCTCCTGCAAAGAACTGAGAGGCAAGCCATTTCATGTGCTTAAGTTAAAATAATTCAAATACTGACTGTTTAATCGTTCTCAAAATATATGTAAATTCATGTTTAAGAAAGCATATAAATTCATGCACATGACTGGATGGGCATTTGGAGGGTGCAAGTAATCACTAAGAGCAATACTCCCCCCTTCTAAATTAGCTCTGTTGTGTCGCGATGAATCTTTACAACTGTGGACTGAATTTTGAGATCAATGGCAGTTTTTCTGCCAAGGCAGTATCTCCCGAAATTAATATGTATTCGCTCCGTGATTTGGTTCCACTCCAAAATTTATTTATTTTTTTATTTTTTGCCCTTACCACACCATTCCACCAAGTTTCATTAAATCTGTCATCAGTGTGATCAAAAAATTGGCATTTTATACGGTTGGTATTTATTATGTGTATTTCTGTCCTGTACTTTGCTTCGTTTTGCTTTTCAATGTTGTGTATTTTGTTTTTAATTTATTTTTTGTAATAGACATGTGTTGGTGCCTTTCTTGGCCAGGTCTCTCTTGTGAAAGAGATCCTTAATCTGAAAGGGCTAATTTCCTGGTTAAATAAAGGTTAATAAATAAGTACAATCAGGCCCACAGTTTTTCCATAATCCTACTGACAAACATACAGAAAGACGGATAAAGAAACAAAACCCAAAAAATTACATAATTCGTGGATGTAAATATAACAGATATGTAAAGTACATGCATCCAATTTGATTTCTAAACGGCAATCTCCAATTCCCTGAGCCAGTTTGATGGACACAAGTGCAATCTAGACCAAGTCTAGATTGCATTTTTAAGGGAGCACCGATATAACAAAACCAGTTTTAGTCTGGGGCCAAGCTGAATAAGTTTAAGAGAAAAAAGTAATTATAGTGCTGAAAAAAGTTTTTCCTTTATCTTGATTTAGGGGCAAAAACTGACAACTCGAGATTCAGCAAAAGCAGAAAAGATGGAGCTCACAATCAAAAAGCTTACCCTGTTCACCTTCTCCAACATCTCCAACTTTACCAGAGGCAATGAGACAGATGCCTTGCAGTCCGAGGGCCCATACCAGACAGTGGAGGTGGTGATCATTGTCCTGGTTACAGGGTTCGTAAGTTTTATAACAATTACTGGGAACATACTGGTCATGCTTTCAATCATAATCAACAGAAACCTTCAGACAATTAACAACTACTTCATCTTCAGCCTGGCATGTGCAGACCTGATCATTGGGGTCAGCTCCATGAACCTGTACACAGTCGACATTGTCTTTGGCTATTGGCCGTTAGGGCAAGTAGTCTGTGAAATATGGCTGACTCTGGACTATGTGGTCTGTGTTGCATCAGTTATGAACCTTGTCATCATCAGCTTTGACCGTTACTTCTGCGTCACCAAGCCTCTCAGCTACCCTGCTAGAAGGACCACCAAGATTGCAGGCTTGATGATTACAGTAGTCTGGTTCATTTCCTTCATCATCTGGGCCCCGCCCATCCTATCCTCGCAGTTAATCATGGGTGAGAGTATTGTGAAAGACGACCAGTGTTCCCTCCGATTCCTGTATGATGTATCAGTTACCTTTATCACCTCCATTGCTTTCTTCTACCTGCCTGTTGCCGTCATGGCCTTTCTGTACTGGCGGATCTCCAAGGCCAGCAAGAGCCGCATGAAAACCGGTAAGCAAGAGCCAAAACAGGACAACCCATCCAGCAGCGAAGCAGGAAAACACACCATGCACTGTGATGATGATTACATGAAAACCCATTGCCCTGAGAAGAACTGGAGTGACGGAACAGGTGATGTTGGGGAGGAGGAGTCAAGCGCGCCAGTACATCCTGAGAGAAATGAAATTGCTGAGACCCCTGCAGGTCACGGGGGAAACCCCACAGCTCACAGCCTAAATGCTACAACGCTAAAGCAGCAGCCCGAGAGGAAGGCACCGCCATCTCGTGAGAAAAAGGTTACACGCATGATAACAATGATTCTTGTTGCCTTCATAGTCACATGGTCACCATATCAAGTCATGAAGGTCATCGGCACGTTCTGTTCAACCTGTGTTCCCACCAGCATGTGGAGATTAGGCTTCTGGCTCACCTACATCAACAGCACCATCAATCCAGCCTGCTATTCTCTCTGCAACGTCTCCTTCAAGAAGACCTTCAAACAACTCCTGCTCTGCCAGTACAAGGACATTCGCTTGGGCAAATAGTGAAGTGTGATTGTATCTGTTTCTGCAGTCATATGTTTTTGCCAGAAAAACATGCATGATAGGAACACTCATACTGGTACCCCTGACCAAGGAACTGGCTTCAGAGCTGGAGTTGGTCCCTGGACGCTGTTCTCTGGCTGCCCACTGCTCCTAATTATGGGATGGGTGAAATGCAGAGGACAAAATACCCCATGGGGTTCAATAAAGTATATTTATCCATCTGTCTATCTACAGTGCTGTGAAAAAGTATTTGCCCCTTCCCGATTTCCTGTTTTTTTTGCATATTTGTCACACTTAAGTGTTTCAGATCATCAAACACATTTTAGTATTGAACAAAAATGACCCGAGTAAATACAAAATGCAGTTTTTAAATGATAATTTCATTTATTAAGGGAAAAAAAGCTACCCAAACCTACCTGGCCCTATGTAAAAAAGTGATTTCCCCCCTGTTCAATCATGAATTAACTGTAATTAACCGCATTTATTTAGATCAATTTCACTAGTCACACCCAGGTCTGATTACTGCCTGACCTGCTGAATCAAGAAATCACTTAAATCATACCTGTTTGACAAAGTGAAGTAGGCTAAAAGATCTCAGAGAGAAAGTCATCACGCCGTGATTCAAAGAAATTCAAGGACAGATGAGAATAAAGTCACTGACATCTATCAGTCTGGAAAGGGTTATGATGCCATTTGTAAGGCTTTGGGAGTCCAGCAAACCACGATGAAAGCCATTATCCACAAATGGAGAAAACTCAGAACAGTGGTTATCCTTCCCAGGAGTGGCTGGCCTACCTACTCCAAGAGCGCATCGACGACTCATCCAGGAGGTCACAAAAGAACCCAGAACAACATCTAAAGAACTGCTGGCTTCACTTGCCTCAGTTAAAGTCAGTGTTCATGATTCAACAATAAGAAAGAGACAGGGCAAAATTGGCATCCACAGGAGAGTTCCAAGGCGAAAACCATGGCTGACCAAAAAGAACACAAAGACTCGTCTCACATTTGCCAAAAAACAACTGGATGATCCCCAAGACTTTTGGGAAAATATTCTGTGAAGTGACGAGACAAAAGTTTTTGGAGGATGTGCGTCCAGTTACATCTGGCATAAAATTAACATAGCATTTCATAAAAAGAACATCATACCAACAGTCAAACATGGTGGTGGTAGTGCGATGGTCTGGGGCTGCTTTGCTGCTTCAGGACCTGGACGACTTGCCGTAAGTGATGGAACCATGAATTCTGCTCTCTACCAGAAAATCCTGAAGGAGAATGTCCGACCATTAGTCCGTGACCTCAAGGTCAAGCGCACTCGGGTTATGTAGCAGGACAATGATCCGAAACACACCAGCAAGTCATCCTCTGAACGTCTTAAAAAAAACTAAAGATTTTGGAGTGGGCTTATCAAATTGTGGCCTTAAATCCTATTGAGATGCTGTGGAATGACCTTAACCTGGCAGTTCATGCTTGAAAACCCTCCAATATGACTGAATTGAAGCAATTCTGCAAAGAACAGTGGGCCAAAATTCCTCCACAGCGAAGTGAAAGACTCTTTGCCAGTTATTTGCCAGTTTTTCCAGCTATAAAGAGTATAAGCATATTGGTGGAAAAATTATGATTAAATTATAGTTGACTACCGTCAATAAAAACAACATTTGTGGTTACTCAGAAATATGATGCAAAATCTAAAAATGGACGTTGTCTTGAAAACAATGGGAAGTACTTCAAAGGTGATTTAAAGTCTACGGGGCAAATAAATGGGAACTTGTATTTCCGACACCAGTGTGATTAAGTCATCTCAGTACTCTACAGGCCTAATTGTGCCATGTCTCAAAGGTGACGCTTGTCACGTAATTGGATTTCTGCTTTCCCTCATAATAATATATTGATAAAGGATAACAGTGTGATAAAATCTCAATGGTCAGCTAATAATTAGCCATTTGTCTTCTAAAATTCTGTATACAATAAACCTAGATTGTTGCACATGAAAAGAATAGAAATTCACATTTAAAATACAGATAAAACAGTTTCCAACATTATCATCACTGCAAATTGAATTAATGATTATAGCTGCTGCGCAGCAATGGTTGGGGCCAGGCAATTTTAGGCAAAATTAGACAATTCTGAGCAACAAGCAGAGTGTAGGAATTTGAAAAAAAGGTGGCATTCTAATGTGCATTTTACATCAATTGAGGCTTGAACTCACAAATTCTGAGACTGAGGTCCATCTTCTATCTCACTGAGCTAATTGGCAAGTGACAATTCATGTGTCGCTTCTGTGGGGAAATTACCTCTTGTTACCCAGCAGTGTTCGTTAAGGGTGGAAGACAATTGAAATAAAGACTTGACCAGATTGTGATTGAAATATAGTAAATTAATAACAGACAAAGAGTAAAAATTACAAACCGCAACAGAGGAATGTTCTCAGCCACAGTTTGGAGAGCGCTCTGCCCAGGCGTTGCCCGGGCATCAGTTCTTATAATCCACAGTCCTTTAGCTGTACATCACTTGGCTGTACGTCTGTCTATAACCGCAGTCTAATCAGCTCCCGCCTTTCTTCATAGTATTGTCCAGTCTACTTTGGACAGGTCACTGAGAGGCGGTTACGCGATACCTGATGCCACTTCGGACTGCGCTTAGGGCGTTTTCTTTCTTGGCAGAAGCTCTGCATTCCTGTGCCACTCTTGACCTTGGTCCTGTGTACAGTTCCTCTCACACACAGACACATATTCTGGGTAAATAGGTTTATAAGCTTTGGGGTATTGACATAAAAGATGTTTTAAGCAGTAAAAGATAATAATAATACAAAAGATGTTTTGATAATAATTCTGATGATAATAAGATGATAAGAATGCAAAGGATGTTTTGTATTATTCCACACTTCACAAATTGACTAAGCCAAGCATCAGGGTGCCAGACAGTAGCCATCCATGCCATGGAAAAGCAAATTTCAAAGTGAAAGTTCCAAAGCTGAAGCACATATGGTTAATTTGTTATGAATTTTCAAAGTTTTGAAATTTAGAGGCTTGCTGTAGCGCCACCATCAGGACTATTGTCTTGTGTTTCCAGTTGAGGACATCTGGCATGGGACTGGACCTTTGTGAAAAGTTTGGGTAAATTTCTCCTATGGAACTGTTGCACAAGCTGAAGCTTGAACTCACAATCTTCAACACCAAGAAACATCCTCTATCTCACTGAGCTACTTAGCAAATGGAAATGTCACATGTAGCTTCACAAATTGACCAAGCCAATCACCTGTGTGCAAGACAGCAGCTGTGCGCGTGTAAAGGCAGATTTCAAACGGCTGTCAAAAATTCAGTTTTTAAGACAACAAGTGCGAAGTCACTGAACCTGCGTTGCTGCGCGGGTGTTATGTAGAAGTATGCTTTGGTGAATAAAATTTGCATTGATTGAGTGATGGTGAATTGTTATGATAATGATGACGACGATGATGATAGATAGATGCAGCCATATGGAAAAGATAAACTGGGAAGGATGTTGGCGTAGCACACTCATCTTCAATAATGACCTGCCTTGGGTCAGCCACTATTTTTGCGAGTTATCTCAATAACGTTGTTTGGTGGCCATCTTGCATTTTGATGTTGTGATATCATTTTCAATAAGAACATGCAATAGGTCAAGATGCACCACCATTCCAAATTAAAAGTTCGTAGGCCACTTATTTTTCGCGTTCTCTCAATAACATTGTTTTAACAAAAATGGCGGCGGCCATCTTGGATTTTGATGCAGCGCGGCCATTTTCAATACCAAACTGCCTTAGATGAAGAAACACCAGCATACCAAATCAGAACTTCCAACGACACACATTTTTCGCGGTATCTCGATAACGTCGTTTTTACAGAAATGGCGGCGGCCATCTTGGATTTTGACGCAGCGCGCCCATTTTCAATTGCGAACTGCCTTGGGTGAAGATACATCAGCATAACAAATTAGAACTTCCTACAGCACTTATTTTTGGCGTTATCTTGATAACGTCATTTTAAAAAAAAAGGCGGCGGCCATCTTGGATTTTGACGTAGCGCGCCCATTTTCAATACCGACCTGCCTTGGGTGAAGATACATCATCATACCAAATTACAACTTCCTGGGCCAATTATTTTTTGAGTTATCTCGCTAACGTCGTTACTTCGGACGGACAGACGGACGGACGGAATGACGGACGGACAATGGATGACAAAAATTCACCCACTCTATTTGATGAGTTTGGCGCTCTCCCAAGAAATTTTTGACCTCCAAGCATTTTTCGGAGTTCGGGTCCGGAAGTGAAAAAGCCATTCCTAGACCTGCTGCCTTCAGCGACGCAGGTAAAAATCCGAAAATACACAAATTACATCTAGACAGCATGGAGATGTTGGTAATTTGTTTTTAACAATGATTTATTGGCTCCATAAGTGAAAATCTGATGTTTAAAAATGCCATTTTTGCATTGACTCCAATTGTTCACATGAGAACGAAACTTAAAATACTGTAAAAAATTCAGTTTTTGAGATAAAATTCTGATATTTTCCAAACATCATCGACCATGACTCCAAAATTTTGTCATTTTTTTAATGAACATCGAGAGTGTTTTTAGTAGGAATTTGCAAGTATTTGTTTACAATACCGTTTACAGTCAAACATTTTGATGCACTGTAGACTCAATTTTTGATAAATCAAAAATCTGTGTGGATTCTTTGTGTAGGACAGTCTGAAGATGCTCTGTAGCAAGTTTGATGTCAATTGAGCAATAATTGTGGGAGGAGATAGGTTTAATAAGTTTTACAGTTTTTGAAAAAAACAGTGATGGACTTCATAATTTGCAATAGGTTTAAAAGCAGAAAAGTTTCTTCAGTATCGGGGCTAAATTTTGGTGAAAGTTGCAAATCTATAGCGCATATGGTTGATTTGTTGTGAATTTTCAAAATTTCGAAATTTAGAGGCTTGCTGTAGCGCCACCATCAGGACTATTGGCCTGTTTTTGCAGCAGAAGCAATCTGGCATGGGACTGGACCTTTGTGCAAAGTTTGGTGATTTTTTGCGCATGGGAAGTAGGATTTCCTCGGAAGAAGAAGTAGAAAGAAGAACAAGCAGGATAACAATAGGGTCCTGGCAGCTTAGGCTGCCTGGCCCCTAATTATCAATCCCTGAGTCAGTTTTATGGACACAATGCAGTCTAGTCCAGGCCTTTATTACGTCTTTAACGGACCACCTTTATAACAAAACCAGTTTTAGTCAAGGGCCAGGCTGAATGAGTTTGTGAGAAACAAGACATTAGTGCTGAAAAATGTTTTTCTTTTCCTCTTTATTTAGGGGTAAAACTGACAACTCAAGATTCAGCAAAACCAGAAGAGATGGAGCTCAGAACCTTCAAGCTTACCTTCTCCACTTTTTCAAACATCTCCAACTCCACTGGAGCCAATGAGACAGATGCCTTGCAGTCCGAGGGCCCTTACCTGGCAGTGGAGGTGGTGATCATTGTCCTGGTTACAGGCTTGATGAGTTTCGTAACAATTACTGGGAACATACTGGTCATGCTTGCAATCATAATCAACAAAAATCTTCAGACTATAAACAGCTACTTCCTCTTCAGCCTGGCATGTGCAGACTTGATTGTTGGGGCCGGCGTCATGAACCTGAGTACAGTCTACATTGTGCTTGGCTATTGGCCATTGGGGCCAGTAGTCTGTGACCTTTGGCTGCTCTTGGACTATGTGGTCAGTGTTGCATCTGTTATGAACCTCCTCATCATCAGCTTTGACCGTTTCTTCTGCGTCACCAAGCCACTCAGTTGACGGACGACCAAGATCGCAGGCTTGATGATTGCGGCGGCCTGGGTTATTTCCTTCATCATCTGGGCCCCGCCCATCCTATTCTGGCAGTTTATCGTAGGTGAGCGTATTGTGCCAGAGGACCAGTGTTCCATCCAGTTCCTGTTTGATGTATCAGTTACCTTTATCACCTCCACTGCTTTCTTCTACCTGCCTGTTGCCATCATGACCTTTCTGTACTGGCAGATCTCCAGGGCCACCAAGAGCCACATGAAGACGGGCAAGCGAGAGCCAAAACATGGCAAACCATCCAGCAGCGAAGCAGGAAACCACATCACCATGCCCTGTGATGATGTCCATTTGAAAACCCTTCACTCTGAGAAGAGCCAGAATGGCCGAACAGGTGGTGTCGGGGGGGAGGAGCCGAGTGCGCCTGTGGTTCCTGAGAGAAATTAAAATGCTGAGGCCCCTGCAGGTTACCAGGGAAACCCCACAGCCCACAGCCTAAATGCTGCAGTGCCAAAGCAGCAGCCCGATAGGAAGGCACCGCCATCTCGTTAGAAAAAGGTCACACGCACAGTAATGGCCATTCTTGTTGCCTTTGTGGTCAGTATGACACCATATCAAGTCATGAAGGTCATCAGCACCTTCTTTTCAACCTGTGTTCCTTCAAGCATGTGGACCATTGGCTACTGGCTCTGCTACATCAACAGCACTGTCAATCCAGCCTGCTATGCTCTCTGCAGTGTCACCTTTAAGAAGACCTTCAAACAACTCCTGCTCTGCCAGCACAAGGACATTCACTTGGGCAGATAATGAAGTGTCACTATAGTCATTTCTGATGTCATTATTTTTTTTGCCAGAAAAACATGCATTATAGGAACACTCCAACTTGTACCCCTGACCAAGGAACTGGCTTTGGAGCTGGAGTTAGTCCTTGGGCGCTGCTCTGTGGCTGCCCACTACTCCTAACTATAGGTTAAATGCAGAGGATAAATTACCCCATAGGGTTCAATAAAGTCTATCCATCTATCGATCTATCTATCTGCAGAAGAAATATATTCTACTGCATTACTTTGAATGAAGGCAGGTACAAGCTCAAGAAGTCAGATTATTGAAAGCGCAGTGCCATCCAAAGGTTTGCAATACCATGAAATGTTTATACCAGTAATTTTAAATCAAAAAAAAATTTGCCAGGACATTATTGTGACACTTGATTGCAATTACAGTTAGAAAAAAAAGTTTTTAAATTCAGATTTTACAAATGACTTTAAACCCCCAATTTTATTATTACAATGAACTCAGCTTGTGCAGCCAGCACATTTTTGAATGACATCACAACGATACAGACACACGCACCATGGATGAATAAATATTTACATAAGGCTGCTAACTTCACAGTGAGGATGAGAGACTGCACACAGAAGGATGTGCACTGCACACAGATTATGATAAATGAAAATGGCAATGACAAGGTGATTTAAAGTAAGATTGAAATAAAATGAACTATTGAATAAAGACAAAATAAATGTTATGTAAAAAATTATAATTAAAATCAGTAATACCTCTAACAGAGATTTTCAATTGTCCTGTTGAAATCTATGTTTTTTTTATTT
This sequence comes from Gymnothorax javanicus, assembly GCA_029692085.1. Taxonomy (NCBI): domain Eukaryota; kingdom Metazoa; phylum Chordata; class Actinopteri; order Anguilliformes; family Muraenidae; genus Gymnothorax; species Gymnothorax javanicus. The sequence goes on along the minus strand of CM056212.1, from coordinate 10,150,047 downwards.
CCTGTAAATTATCCCAGACAATTTGGGCAGAATATTGTAGTGCTGTCTTACCTAGATTTGTGTTTACTGTGGGAAAATACACACCTAGGCAAAAAAAAAAAAAAAAAAAAAAGAAAATACACTCAAATATTTTATTGGACCGCCTTTAGATTTGGAAACAGTGCTCATTCCCCCTTGCTAAATGTTGTGACATTCTATCAGCTAAGTTTTGCTTAGCTTATGGAATGTCATAACTGTTGTGGGAATTTTAAATTGTATTCCTGAAAGAAAATGCTCAGAGACAAGAGAGTAATAATAATAGTCTTTACTATGTGCACGTAGGGTCCAAGTTACATCAGCAGAACAAAGACAAAAGAATCTCTCATTTGCTTTGGATATATGTAAAAGCACAAAGTCAGAATCTCCTCCCCTTGGGGCTGGAAAACATCTTCATGTTGGTTCCAGCCGTTCCTCGGCCAGGTGTAGGCTGCCCACGTATGGCTGACCCTGACTGCCATATGTGCAGCACAGAGGAGTCTTTCTCTCCCCCAATTTTCTGTTATTTATCTTGCGGTTCTGCAGGCTTTGCAGGAACTGTCTCCTGGGAACACGCATAACTCAAAATACACTCCTTGGTCCGGCTGGACCTCAAGGTTTCAGATAGAATGAATACACAATAAACACAGTTAATGGCATTTCTACTTACATAAAAGCAAGATTATATAAGTTTAGCAATCATTCATGAACTAGGCTACTCTGACCTTGGCTACTCAAAGGATAAGCAATTAATAACAATAAGCAATAATAAGGAATTTATGACTGAATTCCACCAACAATATCATTTATTTCTGTCCAGAGTTGCATCAATTTTTTGCCAAGATCTCGTACCGATAATGGGAGAGTCGGACCACTGCATAGTCTTCACTAGTGCACCCCAAAGATTCTCAATGGGATGAAGGTTTGGATTCTGTGGTGGCTGTTTGATGTGAAAAAAAAAAGATGTCTCATGCTCCCTGAATCACTCTTTTTCAATTTTATATCGATAAATCCTTGCATTGTCACGTTGGAATATGCCCGTGCCATCAGGGAAGAAAAAATAATTTTCTGGAAAAAGCCGATCATTCCGTATATTCAGATAGTCAGCTGACCTCATTATTTGGGCACCTTGCATTGCTGAACCAAGACCGGACCAACTGAAGCAACCTCAGATCGTTACGCTTCCCCCCACAGACTCGGACGGTAGGCTCTAAGCATGATGGTTGCATCAATTCATCCGCCTCTCTTATTACCCAAATGTGTCCTAATGTGGAACAGGGTAAATCGGGACTCAATCTGGACCTTTTTACATTGCTTTAAAGTCCAATCTTTATGCTCCTAAGCAAACTGGTGTTCAAAAGGCTACAGAGTTGACTAGTCCCATTTCTTGAGTTTTCTTCACATTGTGCATGTTGAAAGGCTCTCACTTGCATTATTTAACAAAGCCATGAGTTCTGCTGTTGATATTTCACAATTTGATGTCACCAAATGTTTCAGCAATCTCCAATCACGATCATTCATGATTTTTTTCAGACCACATTTCTTGCTTGAATATTGGTTGCAACCAAGTGAAGATTTTCATAACGCGCTTCTATTTGCTAGATTACATCTGATGCGTACAAAGCAGTAGATTAGACTGAATAGCAATTATTTCCCTATTTAGCGAGCTAGCATTTATATGCACCAAATATGATTAGCTGAGCCAGCCAACTAGCTGGCCAGTTGGATTTGCCAGCTAACTAGCTAGCTAGTGCTAGTGTCTTAGCAAGCTATATGTAATGGTTGTGCTGCATGCACAATTCAGATGCATGGAGGACTGGAAGATAAGGACTGGACTCAGGTGTAAGGATGGACTTGGTTGTATTTATTATGCCTACTGCACAACAGCAGGCACAACCGTTGCAATACAAAACAAAAGTGGAAACGAGGTTCCTTTAACACTATAAGTAATGCAGACTCTGGGCTGTAGCTGCAGTAAAAATGCGTTACAAAAAGGAAAACAAAAAGGAAATGAGGTTCTTTAACATTTAAGTGCTGCAATAAACATATACAGCAGTAACCTTAAAGAGGTTTGAGTTTCTAAACATAAATACGAGAAAAAAGTATATACAAGACTGTCAATTAAGCAGAGGCGTGGATCTACAAGACCTCACAATGAGACTGTGTGAAACTGGGTCTTAAATACACACTGCTACCACCCACTGGCAATGAGAAATGGGTGCGAGAGATAATTGAATAATGGATGAAGTGCAGTCCGGGTCTTAGTAGACTGGTGAGCTGGACGGCTGGAGGCGAGGCCTTACACTATATTTGGCGCATATGGATCCATAGAATCGAGAGTCAAAAGAAGATATATGAGAAAAAAACTTAACTAGCCGACAGGGCATCTGACACGATGACTTGGTGCAAATTCGCTCGATTCTCTAAGGTCAGCATTTTTCTGCATAAAACTGAAAAAAATTGCCCAATATTTCAGATAAAACACCTGAAGGTCTATCCTAAACTTAAGCATTTGAATTTTAATAAAAAATTCCGGTAACTTTGTGCTGCACAAAGAAGAAGTGTCTTTCAAGTTCAATTTATTAATTAACGTCAAGTATATTTCCCAAGTATACTAGAGGTACACTTTTCAGTGTACTACTTCAATACCTCTTTGGATTAAATTGGCTCAATTAAAGTTTAACAAATTTTACTGTCATGTATACTTTAAGTGACAGATTAGTATACTGCGAACACCACTACTACTTTACTTAATTCAGTATTTTTAGTTCATGAGAGTATACATTGAAGAAAACTTTCAGTAAATTTAGAGAGACACTTCATGAAAAATTATAATATAATTATTGACACTTTCAGTACAGAGTTTTTTTTTTTTTTTACTTTATCATGACCTTTGTACTGTTCTATACACTTAATGGACATAAATACTATTCACTCTGAGACAAACAAGAATAGACCTCATTTTCATTAAAAAAATTCTGCCACATATGCCATCATAGCTTTTCTGTCAGTTTGGACCAGATGGCATAACCTTCAATGCCCTTGTGCACTGGTGAGCTTTGCAAGACCAACACCCAGAGGTGGACATTCCAGGGGTCAGAAATACGTTGTAAAAATCTGGCCGTGTTTTACTTCCAGACATGAGCTCAGGCTGCTGATTTCCCTCATTTGTTCAACTTTGGGGCTGAAGGGTTGCTGCAATTATTGGATCCCAGCAGTTGCAACAAAATACTGGGAAGCACTTTTACTTCCTGGAGCTGGATTGTCCATCTCTACCACTGGGGGAAATCCCCAAGCTGGATTTTATCCCTGTATCTTCTAGCTGGACAGCTGTAGCTTTACACACTGCACTACAATACTAATAGAGGATCGAAAAGAAATTTAATACCATACTATCATAAGTAAAAAAAAATACTGAAGTTTAAAGTATGCTTTCTTAAAAAAAGATGGAGACAGGTCTTAGGTAAATAAAAGAACATGCGAGTTGCCCCATGGTGCAGTGGGTAAAGCTGCCGTTTCCAGCCAGAAGATGCAGGAATTAAATCTTTCTATGTGGAGTAATCTGTTAAGGCAAGTATCTGAATGAATTGCTCTCCTTTGAATAATATTTTATTCCTTGGCATATTTAAAGGACTAGCATGGACACGATATGGTCATAAAACACTGGGCAGAAAGTTTAAATGATTATATTATATTTCTTTTTTTTAATAAATGCATCTCTAAGTTGTCTTGCGGAATACTTTCAAGCATACTTTCATGCTCTAAAATATTGAATTATGTAAACTAGTAGAATAGTAAACTGAGAGTACACCAACACTTAAAGTATAGTCTACTTAAAATATACCTTTATAAACTTAAAATGGGCAAATTTAGTACCGAGACATATTGAAATAGTACACTTACAAGTACACTACGACAATAGTTGGGAACTAAACTTCAAGTTTACAAAAAACATGCTCTGGAAGTAGACTTGTTTTTTGTCAGGGCATGCAAACAAAGTTCATTTCCAATCCTGAGCCACCATAACGGGCAAGCTCCCTCAAATTCATGGATTAAAATTGGTATTGGCTGGGTGCGACCTCTCTGACTCAATGTAGTCTATTCCAAATGGCAGCTCGTCGCACGAACTATGTTTACACAACGCATAAAAAATAAATAAAGGATCTTCCATGAGTTGGTGTGTGAAACGAAAGTTATGAAACGAGTTGAATAATTTTGCATTTGTTGCAAGCTTCAGCAAGCAACAAACCCAAAATTAAATCAACAAGTTTCATAACTTTCAATGGCTACGATTAGGAGTACACGATTCCGTTTATCACATAACTGAATCATATCATTTAGCAGAAAACTAATGTAATTTGCGAAAGTGCCTTATTGTAATTCCAATTATATACCACTGAGCAAACTCCATCACTCTGCTACTCAGTCAGACACTGAGTAACAGAAATTTGCTTTTGAAATAGTGACAGCTAGTTCACAGTTAACTGAGTAGCCAGCTAACATTTTGTTTTCATTTTAGTTTGTTAGTTTAGCTAACAAACTAATGTTACATAATGGTTATGCAATGGCATGCTCACTGGCTGACCAAGTAATATTAACTTACTTAACGAAGTGGCACTAAGCTAGCACACTACAGTGCTAAGCCAATATGATCTAACCAACATTACACTTGCTATTCACTTTGGCTTAATATTAACAGCACGATGTAAAGCGAAGTTGGTTTTCTCCCCCCAATCTCTCAGCCAATGAAATGTTTGCAATTGTGATATGTACTGAGGGTAATATGAAAAAATATGCCATGAGCTGGCCTAAGAGAAAAGTACTACAGCTATGTGATAGAACTTTTGACCTAACATACCTTGTTTTATGGCTGGAACGTTAATGTCATCGCGATTGCGATGCGAATTTCCATAAGTGCTGTGATGGTAATTCCCAATCTGTGTTAGCATTGAGTTAACTCCATCCCTCAGCTACTCAGTGAGTCACAGAAATTCATGTTAAAGGGGTGACTCACTGTTGCTGCTCTGGCAACGATACATTTCAATATTTTAGGCTCATAATTTATTTCATAGCACCAATATTGTAAACTGCTTTCTATACCCAATGCAATAAACAATAAATTATGTGAAAATACCATGTAAAATTTGTTAACAAAATATGCCAAGGAGCTGGCTTATTTACAATGCTTATCAGAATTAATTCTTGGGCTTGTTTCCCAAAAGCACAGATACAAAATTTCATAGTTTAAACTATTGACTGTTTATGATCAAGTGGTGTTGGGAAATTTATTCCTGGTCGAGATATCAAGAGGATCATGGGACGTGTACTTTTTAGACAATAAAGAGGATAAGAATATTGGTGAAGAATTATATTGATTTAAATTTTAGTTGACTACCATCAATAAAAATGACATTTGTGGTTACTCAGAAATATGATGCATAATCTAAAAATGGATGTTGGCTTTAAAACAATGGGAAGTACTGCAAAGGTGATTTTTTTTTTTTTTTTTTTAAGTCTGTGAGGAAAAATGAATGGGTACTTGTACTTCCGACACCAGTGTGATGAAGTCATCTCAGTTCTCTGTAGGCCTACCTGTGCCACGTTTCAAAGGTGACGCTTGTCACGTAATCGGATTTCTGCTTTCCCTCATAATTATATATTGATAAAGGATAACAGTGTTATAAAATCTCTATGGCAGCTAATAATTTGCCACTTGTCTTTAAAAATTCTGTATACAATGAGCCTAGACTGTTACTCATGAAAAGGACAGAAATTGACATTTAAAAGACAGACAAAACAGTTCCCAGCATTATATCATCACTGCCAAGTGAATTAATAATAAAACGGTTTCAAAGTATGGGCTCTTCTGTCATGGTTCTGGATGTTTGTGCGTGTGTTTCGTACTTTTCTTTGTGGCTCTCGTCCCGGGACGATATCGTATTCCATTTCATTCCATTTTATGGATGCGGAGTGGGCTAGAAAACATTCCATTCCCATCTGCCCTTTCTCACATTCGCACTCGATCAAAGCTTTGGATGGTCGACCATTGGGAGATGGGCTTATAACCGAGGTCTCTGATTTTTTGATTATGTTTATCCCTTTTGGTGGTCATTCAGAGAAAATTTGTTTTTTTTCTTAATCAATTCCCCGGTTTGTCCTGTAGTTTTAGGTCATTCGTGGCTGCTTAAGCATAGGCCACAGATCTTTTGGGGCAGTCAAAATAACCCAATCGTCCAGTGGGGCTCTGACTGTAGGTCTCACAGTAGTGAGATTCTGGCAAGTCGCCCCAAATTTCAATCCATGGGGGAGGCATCGGATTCTGAACAAGATTTGTGTGGAGGAGCCATGCTGAACCCTGGTGCACCTCCCAATGTTTCAGATGATTATATTGATCTCGCGGAGGATTTTGGCAGACGACGAGCTTCGTCTTTGCCTCCGCATCGTGATTGCGATTGTGAGATCAAACTCTTCCCTGACAGGGTGGCAGCGGTTGGGAGTTGGCCTGCCCCTCAGAATGTTAAGGAGGTTCAACGATTTTTGGGCTTTGCTGATTTTTGTGGGAGGTTTGTTGGCGGTTTGGGCGCTGTGGCTGCCCCCATCCTTGTGCTTTCTAGGAAGAATTCCTCCTCGGCATTTGCTTGGTCTCCAGCAGCTGAGGTTTTTGGGGGTTGGGGGAACGACTTAGCTCTGAGCCTGTTGTCGTTTTGCCTGACCCCTCCCTCCCATTTGTGGTGGAGGTTGACGCTTCGGAGGTCGGGGTGGGTGCCATTTTGTCCCAGCGCCCCCTTCGGGACAATAAGTTGCACCCATGCGCCTACTTCTCCCGGTCGTTGTCACTGGTTGAACGGAATTACAGTATTGGTGACCGGGAGTTGTTAGCTGTTAAATTGGCATTAGAAGCATGGCGCCATTGGTTGGAGGGGGCTGAACATCCATTTGTGGTTTGGATGGAACACAGGAATCTCCAGTGTGTCCAGCAGACTAGGTGACGTGATTCCCGGCAGGCGCGGTGGGTATTGTTTTTCAATCGCTTTGACTTTACGTTACCTTATCGCCTTGGCTCCAAAAACATCAAGACTGGCGCCTTGTCATGGATTTATGACCGCTCGGGCCGTGATCCCATTCCTGGGCCGGTTATTCCGGCGGCTCGGATTGTGGCTCCCATGCAGTGGGATACTGAATCTGTTGTGCAGGAGGCCTTGCAGCCCGACCCTGGTTCTGGTGGGGAGCCGTCTGGCTGTTTGTTGGTCCCCATGGTGGTGCATAAACGGAGGGCTCCCGCTGATAGGAGGCGCTGTTTTGCACTGGCCTATCAGGTTAGCCAGAGGGTTTGGTGTCCTGAAAAGCGGTGCTGGGTCCCTTCTCGGGATATCTTGGGTCCCACCCTTATTTCGGAGTTCCATGCTCGGGGTTCTTTGGGAACGTCTGGGGCCGTCCCTTGGGGGGGTCCTGTCATGTTTCTGGATGTTTATGCGTGTGCTTCGGACTTTTCTTTGTGGCTCTCGTCGACGATATCGTATTCTATTTCAATTGGATTCTTTATCCAGCTGGCTGATTGAACTGGGGCAGCGCTTCCCCGGACTCTATATAAGCCGGATGTTCGCCACGCCTCTTTGCTAGAGTGTCTATTTGTAGCAAAGCACTATAGCCGAAGATAACTGTAATCAGGTTTTGTATGACTTTCTATCCTCTAATTATTGGAGTTTCTTCTCCCTTTTTCTATCTCGCTTTGCTTCCATGGTTCGGACTATTATACGTCCTTTGGAAGCGCGAGTATTTTTGTTTGGTCTGTATTATTCTCTGGGTTTGTACTGTGTCCGTGCTACTCTCTTTCTCTCTGGTCGTTGCACCTGGCCTCCGTATTCTACCGTCCATTACACTATCAGGCGCAAGACCTGATAGGCTACTAGTTATGGAAGGCTCATTGACATTCAAAAACTTTGTCACGGAAGTGTAATATCATCAATATAAATTACTGCTGTATGAACTTTATAAAACATCACAAATGATTTCTCCCCCCACACAGTAACAGTGCGCAAATGAACAATGCTTTCACTTATTGCTGGGCTTCACTAAGCCTAACAACCGCAGTCTCGCTAAGCGGTCCTACGAAGCTGCTTATCAACTCTTTACGTCAACCGGGGCTTTCCTGACCCAGATATCTGCGTGTTCACACAACAGAGACGGCGTTTGTGACATATGACCAATCGTCTGCCGGCAGCAGAGCAGCATATTTTACAAATGAAGAGCAAATTTTCATTTTACAACAATATGAGGAATACAGGATCATACAGATCAAAGACAATGCTCGAGACAATAGGACACCCACCACCAGTTGGACAGGGGTGTGAATTACATTCTGTCAAAATGACGGACGGCCTTCAAAATGTTCCGTCATTGTTAAAAAAATCTGTCAATGACGGAAAATATTCGGATAACATGACCTCTCTCCTGCATAGTATGAAAGGTGCTTCCTTCCAAAAACCTATTGTTGTTCCCACAGAGTCTGAATTGCACTAATTATTGGTCGGTGTTAAACAGACCCTGAATAGTGTGAAAGGTGTTTCCCTCCATAACTGTACATTAATGTTCATCAGACTGCCACTGGTGGGTAAATACTTGAGTATGTCAAGCATAGATGCACAGATAGGGCACTCTGACATGTCCACACCCAATTTTATAGCTTCATTAAGGGACATATTGTCACTACAAAAAGCACCGAGGAATCAGCACCTTCAGTGCTTTCATTATTTTATCTAGAATACCCGATTTTTCATCCATTCTCTATCTTTTTTTTTTCATGAAGGATCAAAAAGTAAGATTTCACTCTCACGCATGACGGCCACAGTGGCGGCAGTGTTAATTGCTGACGTGATGTGAAATTGATCAATAAAATATGGCAAGAAGCTGGCTGATTTATAAGGAATATCAGAACTCGTTCTGGGGCTCGTTTCCCAAAAGCGCTGATGTTTAATTCTGCAGTTGGACCCATTGAGTGTGGCCCAGTCCTGCTATGTTGGAAACTTAGGAATCAGGAGGATCGTGGGAGGTGTAGTTTTTTTTTTCACAATAAAGGGGATTATCACTTTAGAATACCTCACTGCCATGGGATTACCTTTGCGACAAGAGAAGAGCACTTGCTCACTCTAATCCCATATGCGGATTTAAAGGTTACTTAACATTTTGCAGCAGCCCAAGGCGTGATGTTTTGACTAAAGTTTTTAGTTTTGAGTCCTGGACAATTGAGAGGGTCCCTGACCTACAGTTAATGATGATTCAGTTGTGTTCACTGCGCGACATCGCTGTGTTTGTCAAACAAATAACGTGACGAGGTTGTGCTCATGCAATTGGTTTCCTAAAGATTTCACGCCTGACGCAAAAATTTCTTGAGGTGAAATTATTTTGCCAGAATCCCTGAGAGATTACGGTTTTGGTACAAACATGTTGTGAGGGACAGCCCACCCTGTTTTAAAACCCTTTCTCTTAGCCAGCCTCTCAATGTCCCTGTCCTGCACACGCTCCTGAGTCTCCTCCACCGTTCAGTCGCGCTTTTTCGTTTCGGACAGCAGCGTCGCTTTACCCCACATGCATGCCATCAGACCGGCAGCGTGGTGTCTGAGACCGACTGACGGCTATTTACTCACAGCTACTTCACGGAAGGCACAATAGGGAGAACCACAACAGAAGATCGAGAACAGGTAATTAAATTGTAAAAATACGACGCAGATGCGCCACACTTGTTCGGTGTTAAGTAATGATCAAGTTCCATGTGAACACAGTGCGGGTCACTAATGGCATCTGATGTATTGCAGCATTTCACGCACTGCGTCCAATAGATGCAGGTTGAAGTCAGGTAATTAAAGACGTCAGATAAAATGGGATAAATAAGTTTATCCATCTTTGACTGTTCAAATATTAGAAGCCTATCATCGCACGTTATTGCATTGTTGCTGCAAATGTCCGTGATATGAAACAATTACACTGCCCAGCGTAATTTTTGCTGAATAAAATCCAATACTTCTTTCGTACAATTTATTTGGGTGCTGATTCCAAAATATGGTGTCTGTTTTGCTCTAGCACATCACGGTTTTTCACAATGGAAAATGTGCATTTCATAGCATTGTCACTTTTGACAATCACTTGTGAGGTTACAAAGTCGGGTATCATCCCCTAATCCCCAGAAAAACTGCCACGAATACACGATTTCCATCTTCCTCTAGCCAGGTGAAAACTATTTGTTCAATTCTCGACTGATTTTCGCGTGTATGAATGATTCTAAAGACATTATTATCTGCCAAATCCTGATCTCAGGCTTAGTAATATGGCCCCTGACAGAAGAAAATGCAAACATGATCCAGATGTTTTCTGCTACATCTGTGGATGTTTCACTACACCCAAAGAGGAAAAGAAAATTTTAGAATTTGTGGAAAAAAAGCTTACTTTGCTTATTTTTGAACGGAACTTGCGACCAAGACAAATCATGGGCACCCCATAGTTTGCAACGCTTGTGTGGAGAACCTCAGACAATGGACTAAAGGAAAGAGGAAAAGCTTTGAGCTTGAGCTTTGATATTCCAACAGTTCCGAGGCAGCCACTGAATCATGTTGATGACTGTTATTTCTTTCTGGTAAATACTTCTGGCTTTACAGCAATATCATATTTTTTCACTGCTATGTAGTTTGTAAGTTCAGTCATACATTTTGAATACTTACTTTTGTCATTGAAACCTAAACTTCTGACATTTGACTGCATTTGTTGCTGTTTTTATCAATGCATAAAAACTGACATATATATGATATAATTTGAAAAATCGTCATTCTTATTTTGAGAAAAAAAACTGTGACAGAAACTTTTTACTTGCTTTTTTAACTCAGCATCCTCAAATTCAGCAATATGTGACCTGTTTGGGAAATCAACAAATTTTGAAAAAAAAAAAAAAAAATTCACCATGTACGCTGGCATAATTTTATTTGTCTTAGATAACTAATTTGGGCAGAGCAAAGATTAAAAAAAATCACTGATCCCTGACCGTGCAAGGCAAGCAATGTGGCCTGTTGATTTACTTACTTTGATGATTTGAATATTGCCGCTAAAACAGTGTGAGTATAACTCCAAAAAATGGTTCTAAGATGTAAAATTTTAAATAGTTTGATTTATAATCAAAATATTTTCACAATACACCTTATGGGAAAGGGTTTTAAGTGACTGTCTCATTGTCACAGAATGCATGGGGTTAAATGGGACAAAAATTCTGAAATAGCACTGTTTTTCTGAAGTGAAACCTGTATTTTTCTCAGCTACCAGGTTCCATTAACTTATGAATGATTATGCTATTGTGTGTCTTCAAATCATATTACACACTTTTTTTTGTATTTTTTTTCTCACATAAAATATTGAAGATGGTGCCCGGAGTCCATGTCAGCCACATGTTAGTCCCGAAATTGCCACCATTGTTAGAAACATGCAAACACATGCAGGCATGTGTTTATGCATATCACACATATGTATACACAGAATGCACGTGTTTGTACAACCCCAATTCCAATGAAGTTGGGACGTTGCCTAAAACTTGCATAAAAGCGGAGTACAATGATTTGCAAATCTCATAAACCCATATTTTATTCACAATAAAACATGGACAACTTATCAGATGTTAAGAGTGAGACGTTTTATCATTTAATGAAAAATATTAGCTCATTTCGAATTTGATAGCAGCAACACACCTCAAAAAAGTTGGGACAGGACCATATTTACCATTTTGTAGCATCCCCTCTTTTTTTAACAACAGTCTGTAAATGTCTGGGAAGTAAGGAGACCAATTGCTAGAGTTTTGGGAGATAAATGTTGTCCCTCTCTTGTCTGATGAAGGATTCTAGCTGCTCAACAGTACTGGGTCTACTTTGCCGGATTGTTCGTTTTATGATGCACCAAATGTTTTCTATTGGTGACAGGTCTTGAACGCAGACAGGCCAGTTCAGCACCCGGACTCTTCTACTGCGAAGCCATGCTGTTGTGATGGATGCAGTATGTGGTTTAGCATTGTCTTGCTGCAATATGCAAGGCCTGCCCTAAAAGAGACATTGCCTGGATGGGAACATATGTTGTTGTAAAACCTCTATATCTTTTTCAGCATTGATAGTGCCTTTCCAGATGTGTAAACTGCACATACCATAGGTACTAATGCAATCCCATACCATCAAAGATGCAGGCTTTTGAACTGAGCGCTGATAACAAGCTGGATGGTCCCTCTCCTCTTTAGTCTGCATGACACAGCATCCGTGGTTTCCAAAAAGAATGTCAAATTTTGATTCATCTGACCGCAGAACAGTTTTCCATTTTGCCTCAGTCCATTTTAAATGAGCTTTGGCCCAGAGAAGACAGCGGCATTTCTGATTTGTGTTCACATATGGCTTCTTCTTTGCATGATACAGCTTTAACTTGCATTTGTGAATTACACGGCGAACTGCGTTCACAGACAGATTTCTGGAAGTGTTCCTGAGCCCATGCAGTGAATTCCAGTGCAGAATCAGGCCTGTTTTTTATGCAGTGCAGCCTGACGCCTGAAGGTCACAAGCATCCAATACTGACCTTCGGCCTCGTCCCTTGAGCATAGAATTTTCTCAAGATTCTCTGAATGTTTTGATGATATTATGTACTGTAGATGGTGGGATATTCTAAGTCTTCGCAATTTTATATCGAGGAACATTTTTCTGAAATTATTTTCCAAAATATTTAGACGCAGGTTTTTGCAGATTTTGAACCTCTTCCTATCTTTACTTCTGAGAGACTCAGCCTTTCCAAAATGCTCTTTTTACACCCAGTCATGTTACTGACCTGTTGCCAATTAACCTAATTAGTTGCAAAATGCTTCTCCAGTTATTTTTTATTAGTACCAATTACTTTTCCAGCCCCTTGTTGCCCCCGTCCCAACTTTTTTGAGATGTGTTGCTGCCATCAATTTCAAAATTAGATAATATTTTTCATGAAATGGTAAAATGTCTCACTTTCAACATCTGATATTTTGTCTATGTCCTATTGTGAATAAAATGGGGGTTCATGAGATTTGCAAATCATTGCATTCGGTTTTTATTCACGTTTTACACAATATCCCAACTTCATTGGAATTGGGGTTTGTACATGTATGCACACTTGCTTTACTCTCTCTCCCTCTCTTTCATGTTCCTCGAAACATACATATCCAGGTGGGGAAGGGAGGAGTAGTTTGAAAGGGGAATATAGAAATGTCACACTTTACCATTGTCGCTGCCCATTTTACACAAACATGTCATTGTAGTGAGGTGGGGGTTCTTTAGAAACTGGTCCTTCAAACACAAATTGTTTTACATGGCAACATATTTTCTTTATAGAAATATAGCAGAGATCTGTAGAAAGTTCAAAAAATAACATTTAAGGTAGTATTCCAAATTTTAGGTGTTTTTTTTTGCAATTTGCCAGAAAGTGTCCGTAAGTACCTGACTTCCCCCTACAATGTGAGAACAAATTGGCAGAGTTTTGGTGACCAAATGGTTGTAATGTACAAACGAACCAGATTGTTTCAATGTACAGACTTTTACTGATTTTTGAGATAACCTAAATTTCAAAAGAATTGGGATAGCATGTAAAACGCAAAAACAAAAAAAATAGTAAATTTGTAAATTCTCTTTACCTTGCATTTTGTTGAGAACGGCAAATAAAACTTTGAAAGTTTTTGGGCTAATGATTCACTATTTCATTATGGCCTGATGATTTTTGCAAATATTCCCAATTTTCAAATGTGTTGCTTGAAACACGTTATCAAAAAATGAGACGGGGCAATATAAAAACTGGAAAAGTTGTAGAATCCTCAGAAACAATCCTGTTTTTGAACATTGCTCAGGTAAACAGATATATTGACGGTGGGTTGTATCGCTTTTGAGCAATGTTCCATTTTCCATGGTGAAATGACAGGAAAACTGATTAATGAAACCAGCAAATAACCATCAAAAGCATTGGTTCATTGGGGTGTTCATTTTAATGTAGAGCCAGCAGGACTCTGTTTCAGTAAGGACGTAGGACATAGGCAAAGGGGCAGAAAGAACTAGGAGGGGTTTCCAGATCAACTGCAAATTTCCAATCCATGCGACAAGTGCAAGACGCGTCTTTTGTCACAAGGCACACAAACAAATACCAATGTACTGCATGTTGCTTTGATGTGAAGCTTTATTCAAGTAAAAGAAAAATAGATGAACGAGTTTCTATCGGAAATACCAGGTTTAAAGACAAACAAGCAGAGATCACATGAAATCTGCATCATGTGTTTATCGACTGCATTACTAGGAGGCAGTTTGTCAGTGTGGCATTAAAAATACTATTGTCAAGTGAAACTGCGTCACTCTGCACTCTCAGCAAACACAGGTGCAGCCCCATGAGCAACACTGGCGCTAACTTCATCATTATACTGCAAACATCAATGAATTTAAAACCAACCCTGTAATATTAGTGCCAAGTGACAGTGAGATGGATGTTCATTACTAGTTTTAGTGTAAACAGTAGAATTCTGATGGTTTTTAGATGTACATGGCGGGAGTCATGTGGGAATTACAGATATTTATAATTGTGTCACCGTGCAAATACTTATGAACATCTTATTTGGTGTGAGTTTCCATAATAGAGATTTGGTGCTGAACTGTTCCTGGGGTGCTTCTCTAGGTCCTGCTGAAGTCCCTGGAGAACAGTGGAACCCTGCAGACCCCAATTGTTACCTTGAAAGTCTCACCATAGTGAGAAAGGGTTACCTGTACAGATACTAGGTGTGTATCTGCACTCCATAAACAGAGCTGAGAGTTAAATTGCCAGTATACATGCTCATTGGGAACATGCTGTGTGATTATGTTTACTGCAGGCTGAGTTATCATTGAACTGCACACTCTGAATGGGTCATTAAACACATCTCAGAGAGATAATCACAATGCTGACAGGAAAGCCATTAAAATTAATTCCAATAATGTCTGTGAAATTATCCTGTAAATACAAATTAATGTTTATGAAGTCATATAAATGTATTCCTGTTACTTGAAGGGCACTAGGAGGGTCCAGATGTCTGGTTAGGGCAATAGTTCACACTTCTAAATTAGATCTGTTGTGTCGCTATTAATCTTTACATCTCTGGACTAAATGAGATAAATGTCAGTTATTCTGCCGAGACAATATTTCGGAAAGTTAATATGTATCTGCCCCATAATTTTGTTCCACTCCAAAATTTAATGAGTGTTCTTTTTTTTTTTTTTTTTTTGCCCATGCTCCACCATTCCCTCAAGTTTCATTAAAACCAGGCGCACAAGTTTTTCCATAATCCTACTGACAAACAGACAAACAAAAAGATGGACAAAATAACCAAATCCAAAAAAAAACTACCTCATTAGTGGACCTAAATACAGCAAATAGTTTAAATAGTCACACACACATGCAGTTTTAGTTCACACACATGTCAGTTTTATAGACACAAGTGCAGTCTAGTCCAGGCCTGCATTACATCTTTAATTGACCACCTATCTAACAATACCAGTTTTAGTCAAGGGCCAGGCTGAATGAGTTTGTGAGAAACAAGATATTAGTGCTGAAAAATGTTTTTCTTTTCCTCTTGATTTAGGGGTAAAACTGACAACTCAAGATTCAGCAAAACCAGAAGAGATGGAGCTCAGAACCTTCAAGCTTACCCTCTCCACCTTCTTAAACATTTCCAACTCCACCAGAGGCAATGACACAGATGACTTGCAGTCCGAGGGCCCTTACCAGGCAGTGGAGGTGGTGATCATTGTCCTGGTTACAGGGTTGATAAGTTTCTTAACAATTACTGGGAACATATTGGTCATGCTCGCAATCATAATCAACAGAAACCTTCAGACTATAAACAGTTACTTCCTCTTCAGCCTGGCATGTGCAGACTTGATTGTTGGGGTCAGTGTCATGAACCTGAGTACAGTCTACATTGTGGTTGGCTATTGGCCATTGGGGCCAGTAGTCTGTGACCTTTGGCTGCTCTTGGACTATGTGGTCAGTACTGCATCTGTTATGAACCTCCTCATCATCAGCTTTGACCGTTACTTCTGCGTCACCAAGCCACTCAGTTACCTTGCTAGAAGGACCACCAAGATTGCAGGCTTGATGATTGCGGCGGCCTGGGTTATTTCCTTCATCATCTGGGCCCCGCCCGTCCTATTCTGGCGGTTTATTGTAGGTGAGCGTATTGTGCCAGAGGACCAGTGTTCCATCCAGTTCCTGTCTGATGTATCAGTTACCTTTATCAGCTCCACTGCTTTCTTCTACCTGCCTGTTGCCATCATGACCTTTCTGTACTGGCGGATCTCCAAGGCCAGCAAGAGCCGCATGAAAACGGGTAAGCGAGTGCCAAAACAGGACAACCCATTCAGCAGTGAAGCAGTAACACACACCACCATGCCCTGTGATGATGATGACATGAAAACCCATTGCCCTGAGAGGAGCTGGAGTGGCGGAACAGTTGGTGTTTGGGAGGAGGAGTCAAGCGCGTCAGTACATCCTGAGAGAAATGAAAATGCTGAGGCCCCTGCAGGTCACGAGGGAAACCCCACAGCCCACAGCCTAAATGCTACAATGCTAAAGCAGCGGCCCGAGAGGAAGGCACCGCCATCTCGTGAGAAAAAGGTTACACGCATGGTAACAATGATTCTTGTTGCCTTCATAGTCACATGGACACCCTATCAAGTTATGAAGGTCATTGGCACGTTCTGTTCAACCTGTGTTCCCACCAGCATGTGGAGATTTGGCTTCTGGCTCAGCTACGTTAACAGCACAATCAATCCAGCCTGCTATGCTCTCTGCAACGTCACCTTCAAGAATTCCTTCAAACAACTCCTGCTCTGCCAGTACAAGGACATTCGCTTGGGCAAATAGTGAGGTGTGATTAATAATCAGCCCAAGGCACATACTGATTGACTCCACTCCTAACTGAAAAATGGAAGGACATCCCTGGAGCTCCTATCCCACCTGCTTTAAAGGTGTAGCCCCTCCCACCAGGCATCTCCCATTGGAATACAGTTTACTAAAACAACAGTAAATAACAAAGTAAATACATTGCACATGGCCATGAAAATTGAAAGAAGATTCAAAAGCAAAACAACAACAAAAAGGAGGCATTATCAGCAACCAAACCAAAGAAGAATTCATACCGAATTCCCTGTCATCCCACCCCCCAGCCCTCCCATGACAAATAATTAGGTAGTGGCTTCCATTGCTCCCCCCTGCTGAAATTCTACGTGGTGTACCCCACTTCCTGTTTGGCAGTGGTAAACCCTAACGCACAAGGTAACTAACTTTTTTACCTAATTTTGGACCTGCGTTGTTCAGGTTTTTAATCAATAACACAAGGAAGTAATTACTTCTAAAATATTGTGTCCGTGCTGTTCTTCAGGTCTATAGTCGCCAGGATTAAATAAGTCACCAGAGATTTTATAACATTAACCACCGTATAGACAGGCCTTATTCTATACAGGGCGAATCGGTATACGTGGTGGATCGGACTTTTTCAGCTTTTTTTTTTTTTTTTAAATCAAAGGCGAACCAATGTTATTAAAAGATCAAGTGCTGCATTACCACGCAGGCGACAAAAGAATGGTTACATTCACACTTTTATGTATGAAGAAATGTTTGCCGGCAAAACGCAAATAGTGTGGTGTTGTGTTTATGTTTTCCGTGTGCGGTTAATGGAAGTCTGGTCAAGGCACTAGTTCGTGACAGGGAGTACAAGGAGAGCAGCCTTATGTGTTTTACAGAGACATGGCTAAATCAAGACACACGTGACTCCGTTGTCTCCGTAGATGGATTTAAGCTGCGTTTACACTAGACCCTGAATCTGCTCAGGGGCGCGGACTGAATTCGGGAATAAATTCGCAACTAATGGCTCTAGTGTTAAAGTGCACAGCTGTTCACATTTATCAGGACGGATTCTGTACGGGACACTGAATCAATTCAGATAGGTCGCGGACCCATTTTTTCAGGTCCGGTGAGAAAATCCGTGGACGGATTTCTACTTATGACCAATCAGCGTCGATCAAAATACTAACCCAAACAAACATGGCGGAAAGCGTCGAACAACTTAGCATTGAGGTGGAAAAAAACATTGTCTTTATGCAATTTACCCACTGTCGCCATCTTCTCTTTCTGACATTTCGTGTCGCAATACATAAAAGCAGCAGTTCCTCCTAGCTACTGCTTGCGTCTGCCGTGCTGTTGTTGTCGGTATCCAAGCTTTCTGACACGTGACGTCTTCGGAACGTTCCGATTGGTTATCCATCTTGACCTAGATACCGGATACCGTCATGGAAAACAATAGTGTGAACACAGCGCATCCGATCAGTTATCTGTCCTGAATTTGATCCAAGCTCCTGAGCGGATTCAGAGTCTACTGTGAACGTAGCCTTATCCTGGTTCATGCGGTCCGGAAAGTGGCTGAGAGCGGTAAGAAGAGAGGTGAGCTGTGCGTGTTTTTTAACAACAGATGGTGTAACCCTAGCCATATCACTGTTAAAGCCTCTGAAAACTCAATTTCACAAAAAACCTTTGAACTACATTATTTGGGGTTGTATGCGCATAATAGTAAACATACTAAAATATTAGAAATTATGTCCAATTCAAATCCGCGATTTTGTCATTAAATTTTTGGCACCTATCCTCTTACTGCGGTTCAGCTGGCCTTGGTTTTCTAAGTGGGTTATTACGCAGTAAGGCAAACCAATGAAAAAAAACTCCGTCATTTGTCCCACCCCTAACTGAAATTATAAAAGCTCTCTGCTCCACTCAGGTTAACTTCTTTTGAGCCCGTGGAACATCGTCTCAAAGTAGCCTGTCTTGCGATTGATTACCCAACTACATTTGGTTCCATTTATCTATCTGTCCATCCGTCTGTCTGCGTATTTGTCTGTCCCCCGCTATTTTCCCCTATCATGTATGTTTGTATTAGCTCCATTCAAAACGCACCAGTAAATGATTTTCTGAACGGGACGTGTGCTCGCATGCGTTTCTCACTTAGCGTGGAATGGTAGACTACTTCTGCTCTGGCTCGAATGTCTTATGCTGCATTCAAACTAGCTTGTAAAAATGGTGTTCCTCAGAACACAAGCGGTGACTTGCGTTCAAATCACCTTACAACCTGTGATCACAAGCAGTGAACTGGTGATTAATTCAGCGGATCAATCTTCACCCCTCGTGAGCAAAATGAGGCCAGACCAACACATAGCGAGCTAAACAGAAAGAACGTTTATTTTCATGTTTGTTTTATCAAATATTTCCACCAACCACTATGTTATGTCCCCTGTTGTCAGTGATTACATAGCCAACGTGGTCTTATTATAGCCCGATCATTAACTAAAAAACAGAAAAGAATAAAGCATCCAGCATATGATTTCAACAATGTGGGTATGTGTGTGTTTGCGCCCGCGTGCTCGCGTGTGTTGCTTAGGCTAGGCTACAAATGTAGGCTACGCCAGCAACGTTACATTATACAAATAACACAAAGTTATAATTAACCAGTGACGTGCCGTCGGAGGTCAGTTAGGGTAGGCAGAATCCTCACCGTTAAACAAACTCTATTACTTTGCTGGATTGGCAATCTGAGGATTGATTAACTAATTTACAAGACTAAATGGCAGAATGGCGTGTCAATTCCATCCACGACATTATTGCTCAGTGCATCGAACTTAAAATGCTCACGAGACAGCAAGTTTGTTCATATTTGCTTAGAGGAAGCTAACGCAATGCCATTAACAAATGTTAAACGCAGTGTCTACGTGTCCGAAAGTCGGACAGGGTTTTAATATAACTCCGTGTCCGACAGTCGATTATTGTTTTTAATTTCTTCAAATCTACTGAATCTTTTAGATATTAAACGGGAATGTTTTGATAAGACGGCTCAGTTCTTCGAGATGAGTAAAATTCAAATGGTTAGCTATCGACTTTTCTTGGTCTTTTCATTCGTCTGTTTTCTTCCGTTGAAGATAGACAACAGTCTTTATTCGGTCTCTTTTGAAAATTAGTCAGATGGATCGAACATATTCACGCTTTATTTCCACACCAGAGATAAAATAGTGCTTGTAGCCTAGTCAGTGAGCAAATCAATTCCATGACCATTGACACTGTTAATTAAATATCGCATGCACAATCCAGACTGTCGGACGCAAAATGCAAAATACTCCATGTACGGCAGCCAGCAAAAAAAAAAAAAAAAGTATTGATATGAGAACAGATTTTTAACGAAATAAAGAATAAAAATATATCACCAACAAACAGAACATCCAAAAAAGATGGCCCGCAAATAAATAAATTGCAGTGTTCATTGGATGTTCTGTTTGTTGTTAAAATGTTTTTTTTTATTCTTTATTTCGTTATCAATCTGTTCTAATCAACCTCTTTTATTTTATTTTAATAAAATTTTGGCAGTCGGACACGGAGTATTTTGCATTTAATGTCCGACAGGCATTGTACGGACTTCGTTGTATTTATAAAAATGGCCCAAATAAAGAAAACAGACGAATGAAAAGACCAAGAAAAGTCGACAGCTATCCATTTGAATTTTATAAAGGTCGAACACAAACATTGCTAAGTGTATACGTCTAATAATTGCTGGAATACTCGAAAAATTAGAACTTTTATGACTGTCAGAGACGGAGTATTTTGGGATCTCTGTCCGACAGTCGCTAAATTTGTCATGAATGCACTAAGTCCCGCTCCGATGTCGACTTATATTGAACAGAGCTTAAACAGAAACATTGGTTGAAATTCTCGGTACTCATCTTGAAGAACTTTGCCGTCTTATCAAAACACTACTGTTTAATATCTAAAAGATTCAGTAGATTTGAAGAAATTAAAAACAATAATCGACTGTCAGACACTGAGTTATATTGAAACCATCCGACTGTCGGACACGGAGTTATAATAAACCCTGTCCGACTTTCGGACACGTAGACACTGCGAAAAACGTGCACGCACCGTTCATTTGGTGTGTTTTCCAAAACTTCCTTCAGCTTCAGGCTAATTCATAAAAATAAAGTTAGTCCCACACGAAACTCATTCAATGTCTTTTCATATTTTATCTTAAATGTGTAAATAGGCCCACCAAAAACATGCATAAATTTTCCCCATTAGGCTATGTTGTGAGCAGTAGTCCTACGAGTTGAAATTGAGCCTAATATCTGCGTCTATGACCTCACGTGCGCGCACTTCTGATCCTGGCATAAAAAGTGTCCCGGTTTTAGTTTCAGGAAATCTGGTCACCCTAATCTATATGCACCAAATATGATTAGCTGAGCCAGCCAACTAGCTGGCCAATTGGATTTGCCAGCTAACTAGCTAGCTAGTGCTAGTGTCTTGGCAAGCTATATGTATATATATATATATATATATATATATAAGCTATATGCTATATTGTGCTGCATGCACAATTCAGATGCATGGAGGACTGGAAGATAAGGACTGGACTCAGGTGTAAGGATGGACTTGGTTGTATTTATTATGCCTACTGCACAACAGCAGGCACAACCGTTGCAATACAAAACAAAAGTGGAAAACGAGGGTCCTTTAACACTATAAGTAATACAGACTCTGGGCTTTAGCTGCAGTAAAAATGTATTCCAAAAAGGAAAACAAAAAGGAAACAAGGTTCTTTAACATTTAAGTGCTGCAATAAACATAAACAGCACTAACCTTAAAGAGTTTAGAGTTTCTAAACGCGAATATGGAGAAAAAAGTCTACGCAAGACTGTCAACTAAGCAGAGGCGTGGATCTACGAGACCTCACAATGAGACTGAGTGAAACTGGGTCTTATATACACACTGCTACCACCCATTATGAGAAACAGGTGCGAGAGATAATTGAATAATGAATGAAGTGCAGTCCGGGTCTTAGTAAACTAGTGAGCTGGACGGCTGGAGGCGTGGCCTTACACTATATTTGGTGCATATGGATCAATCGAATCGAGTCAAAAGAAGATGTATGAGAAAAAAACTTAACTAGCCGACAGGGCATCTGACACGATGACTTGGTGCAAATTCGCTCGATTCTCAAAACGTAAGTATTTTTTTGCATAAAACTGAAAAAAATTGCCCAATATTTGAGATAAAACACCTGAAGGTCTATCCTAAACTTAAGCATTTGAATATTAATGAAAATTTCTGGTAACTTTGTGCTGCACAAAGAAGAAGTGTCTTTCAAGTTCAATTTATTAATTAACATCAAGTATATTTCCCAAGTATACTAGAAGTACACTTGTCAGTGTACTACTTCAGTACTTCTTTGGATTAAATTGGCTCAATGAAAGTTGAACAAATTTTATTGTCAAGTATACATTAAGTGTCAGATTAGTATACTGCGAACAGCACTACTACTTTACTTAATTGAGTAGTTTTAGTTCAAGAAAGTATACATTGACGAATACTTTCAGTAAATTTAGAGATACTCTTAATGAAAAATTATAATTTACTTCATGACACTTTCAGTCCAAAGTTTTTTTTTTTTTTTTACTTTATCATGACCTTTGTACTGTTCTATACACTTCATGGACATGAATACTATTCACTCTGAGACAAACAAGAATAGACATCATTTTCATTAAAAAAATTCTGCCACATATGCCATCATAGCTTTTCTGTCAGTTTGGACCAGATGGCATAACCTTCAATTCCCTTGTGCACTGGTGAGCTGTGCAAGACCAACACACAGTGGTGGCCATTCCAGGGGTCAGAAATTACGTTGTAAAAGTCCGGCCGTGTTTTACTTCCAGCCATGAGCTCAGGCAGCTGATTTCCCAAATTTTTTCAACTTTGGGGCTGAAGGGTTGCTGCAATTATTGGATCCCAACAGTTGCAACAAAATACTGGGAAGGACTTTTACCTCCTGGAGCTGGATTGTCCATCTCTACCACTGGGGGAAATCCCCAAGCTGGATTTTATCCCTGTATCTTCTAGCTGGACAGCTGTAGCTTTACACATTGCACTACAATACTAATAGAGGATCGCAAAAAAATTTAATACCATACTATCATAAGTTTAAAAAATACTGAAGTTTAAAGTATGCTTTATTAAAAGAAGATGGAGACAGGTCTTAAGTAAATAAAAGAACATGTGAGTTGTCCCATGGTGCAGTGGGTAAAGCTGCCGCTTTCCAGCCAGAAGATGCAGGAATTAAATCTTTCCATGTGGAGTAATCTGTTAATGCAAGTATCTGAATGAATTACACTCCTTTCAATAATATTTTATCCCTAGGCATATTTAAAGGACTAGCATGGACACGATATGGTCATAAAACACTGGGCAGAAAGTTTAAATGATTATATTATATTCCTTTTTTTAATAAATGCATCTCTAAGTTTACTTGCAGAATACTTTCAAGCAAACTTTCATGCTCTAAAATATTGAATTATGTAAACTAGTAGAATAGTAAGCCGAGAGTACACCAACACTTAAAGTATAGTCTACTTAAAATATACCTTTATAAACTTAAAACGGGCAAATTTACTACCGAGACATATTGAAATAGTACACTTACAAGTACACTGCGAGAATAGTTGGGAAATAAACTTCAAGTTTACAAAAAACATGTTCTGGAAGTAGACTCATTTAATGTCAGGGCATGCAAACAAAGTTAATTTCCAATCCTGAGCCACCATAATGGGGAAGCTCCCTCAAATTCATGGATTAAAATTGGTTTTGGCTGGGTACAACCTCTCTGACTCAATTTAGTCTATTCCAAATGGCAGCTCATAGCACAAACTACGTTTACACAACGAATAAAAAATAAATGGAGGATCTTACATGAGTTGGTGTGTCAAACGAAAGTTATGAAACAAGTTGAATAATTTTGCGTTTGTTGCAAGCTTCAGCAAGCAACAAACCCAAAACTAAATCAACAAGTTTCATAACTTTCAATGGCTACGACTAGGAGTACACGATTCCGTTTATCACATAACTGAATCATGTCATTTAGCAGAAAACAAATGTAATTTCCGAAAGTGCCTTATTGTAATTCCAATTATATACCACTGAGCAAACTCCATCACTCTGCTACTCAGTCAGACACTGAGTAACAGAAATTTGCTTTTGAAATAGTGACAGCTACAGTGCCCTCCATAATTATTGGCACCCCTGGTTAAGATGTGTTAAAAGCCTTAAAATAAATTCAATTTTTATTTCAGAAGCATACTTTCACACTGAAAATTGTAGAAAAATGTAACCTTCAACTCAAGTGAATTTTTAGGGAAAAAAAAAATCCTGACTAAGAAATAATTATTTTTCATAAAATCACCTGTTCCACAATTATTGGCACCCCTAACAATTCCTAGGAAATAAATGTAATTGAAGTATTTCTGTCATTTCTACAGTAGTTCACAAAGTTGATCAGAGTATCTAGCAAAATTTAATTAGTAATTTATCACTTCCTGTTTCCCTGGGTTATAAATATGATGTGACACAGAGGCCATTTCTCTTATCCACTCTTCAACATGGGAAAGACAAAGGAACACACCATTCAAGTAAGGCAGATGTGTGTCAACCTTCACAAGTCAGGCAATGGCTACAAGAAAATAGCCACTCGCCTGCACCTGCCCATATCTACTGTCAGAGGAATCATTAAGAAGTTTAAATCAACTGGAACAGTGGAAAACAAGCCTGGACGAGGACGCAAGGTTATTTTGCCACCACGCACAGTTAGGAGGATGGTAAGAGAAATAAAAAGTTCTCCAAAGCTCACTGTTAAAGAATTGCAACAAATGGTAGCATCTTGGGGTCACAAAGTCTCCAAAACAACCATCAGGCACTATCTACATGCCAACAAGCTGTTAGGGAGGCATGCACGGAAAAACCTTTTCTCACTCACAATCATAAACATAAACGTCTGGAGTTAAGCTAAGCGGTACTGGGACTTCAGCTGGGACCGTGTGCTTTGGTCAGATGAGACCAAGATAGAGCTTTTTGGCAACAAACACTCTAAGTGGGTCTGGCGGAACACAAAAGATGAGTATGCAGACAAGCACCTCATGCCCACCGTGAAGTATGGGGGAGGATCAGTGAAGCTGTGGGTCTGTTTCTCTTCCAGAGGCCCTGGGAACCTTTTTAGGGTGCATGGCATCATGAACGCTTTGAAATACCAGGACATTTTAAATCAAAATCTGGTGGCCTCTGCCCGAAAGCTGAAGATGGGTCGTCACTGGGTCTTTCAGCAAGATAATGACCCTAAACGTGTGGCCAAATCTACACAGAAATGGTTCACCAGACACAGAATCAAGCTCCTCCCATGGCCATCTCAGTCCCCAGATCTCAACCCCATTGAAAACCTGTGGAGTGAGCTGAAGAGGAGAGTGCAGAGGAGAGGACCCAGGTCGCTGGATGATTTAGTGAGATTTTGCAAAGAGGAATGGTCGAAGATCCCTCTTTCTGTATTCTCTCATCTTGTGAAACATTATAGGAGAAGATTAGGTGCTGTTTTGTTGGCAAAAGGGGGTTGTACAAAGTATTAACATCAGGGGTGCTAATAATTGTGGCACACATGATTTGATGTAAAAGAATTATTAATGTGGGATTTTTTTCCCACTGAATAAATGCACTTGAATTAAAGGTTGAATTTGCTTCTTTTTTCCATTGTGGTCCTATATTATTTAGAAAAAAAACAGAATTTATTAGAGCCTAAAGAACACATCTTAACCAGGGGTGCCAATAATTATGGAGGGTGCTGTAGTTCACAGTTAACTGAGCAGCCTGCTAACGTTTTGTTTGCGTTTTAGTTTGTTAGTTTAGCTAACAAACTAATGTTACATAAAGGTTATGCAAAGGCATGCTGGCAGGCTGACCAAGTAATATTAACTTAGTTAATGAAGTGGCACTAAGCTAGCACACTACAGTGCTAAGCCAATATGATCTAACCAACATTACACTTGCTATTCACTTTGGCTTAATATTAACAGCATGATGTAAAGCGAAGTTGGTTTTCTCCTCCCATGCTCTCAGCCAATGAAATGTTTGCAATAGTGATATGTACTGAGGGTAATATGAAAAATATGCCATGAGCTGGGCTAAGAGAAAAGTACTACAGCTATGTGATAAAACTTTTGACCTAACATACCTTGTTTTATGGCTGAAAGGTTAATGTCATCACGATTGCGATGCTAATTTCCATAAGTGCTGTGATGGTAATTCCCAATTTGTGTTAGCATTGAGTTAACTCCATCCCTCAGCTACTCACTGAGTCACAAACATTCATGTTAAAGGGGTGACTCACTGTTGCTGCCCTGGCAACGATACATTTAAGAGCCAGAGTCTGTAACTTTGGACCAGCTCATAGAAGGGGGTGACATATCATGTTCCAGTAGACCACTGAAGTTTTTGTGGGGGTAGATATATTGTCCAAAGTGACAAAATTACCTTTTTTATCAGAAGATCCCTGTAAATTACAGTCCTTTTTTTAGGGCTGAAACAGGCAAAATATTGACATCGTCAAAATCTGGATTTTGACCTTGAATATTTTGGTGCTCCCTCAACCCTCCTTGATCTTATGGTATATGAATAGATGGGTTTCTTCCATTTAGCATTATAATTTTCAAGTGAGGGCGCCGCCTATAGGTGGCGCTTCAAATCATGACTTTCTGCATTTTGGACTACATTTGAGACCCTCCCAGGCCTCGCCCTCATTAAACCTTGCTTATTTATGTGTATTTGGATACATTGGGGCTAGTTCTTTCCAAATTTGCATAAATGGCAGTGGCTTAATAAGGGGTGCTTTTGCATAGGTGGTGCTTGTTATGGCAAGAAGCGATTTTAAGCGATTTTCATTTGGCCATATCTCAATGGGTTTCAGTGAAACTTGTTTTATTGTGTTTCTCTATATCTCTGCTATTCATGATGAAAATATCAAGAAGGCTTTTTGCCTCGTTAACCCTCTTTGTGCTAAAATGTTCACACCAGATCACACTCCACTTCAATCAAGAAAGACAAGGTTAGTTCTCTAATGCTTCAATGGGTGGCTCATATGGCAGGTGGCAGCACTGCTGTGACCACATGTTTTGATAGCATGTTCAGAGTCTGAATAGAGCCGTGGAAATCCTGCTTTATCACGAACATCTTCTGATTTTAAGACCTGCGAGCGGTACATCCTTCCATCTTTACCTTGTGGGATATTGTGCTAACGATTAGTTTTGCTCCCAAGATATTAGATCATATATTTTCTAATCACATTTTTGAATGGGTGTGGCCTGTGTGGATGCATAATGCATGCAGCAATGCAGAATGTAAAGACAAGGTCCTCAACCCCCCTCTGAAAAGTACTATTGGTTACCTTCTGGACAAGGATGCCCTTCAGTTAGTTTTTGAACTATGTCGTGAGATTTTCTGGACAAGTTTGTCCCATATTTTTTAGTTGATGTGGGTTAAAACTTCTGGACAAGGATGTCCTTCAGTTCGTTTTGAACTATGTTGTGAGATTTTCTGGACAAATCTTTCCAAACATTTTAGTCAGTTGTGAACTATATGCTATTCAGTTGCTGTCCTGAGAACCTCTTGAAAGTTAGAATGACAGGCAGTCATTTATTTCAGACTATTTCAGGAATAAATCTGTTACTGGTACAATTTTTATATAGTTCTTATTCCATGCTAAACAATTCTAGAATTATTGAGTCTTTATTCTGTGGTGGTAGCACCAACAGAAAGATGCCGTCCATTAAGGCCTAAGTATCTTCAGCACCTATGGGTGCCTTGATTGTTGTTTTTCTGACTTTTCAGTTTCAAAATTTTTATAAATTCTTGCTTTTTTTGAATAAGTTCTCTTGCCTCAATGCTTTGAAAACACTCAAATAATTCTCCCCACTGGTTGGTGGGGACTAAAACAAAAATGGGCATTTTTCGGAGGTGGTGCTTGATTGCGACATGTGTCAAACTCTGGCATGTAAAGGGTTAATGAGGCAAAAAGCCTTCTTGAAATTTTTATCATGAATAGCAGAGATATAGACAAACATAATAAAACAAGTTTCACTGAAATCCATAGGGGGCATGAGATATGGCCAAATGAAAATTGCCTAAAATGCATTCTTGCCAAAAAAAGCGTCACCTATGCAAAAAGCCCTAACTAAGCCACAGCCGTTTATGCAAATTTGGAAAGAACTAGTCCCAGTGTATCCAAATACACATAAATAAGCAAGGTTTCATGAGGGCCCAGGCCCTGGGAGGGTCTCAAATGTAGCCCAAAATGCAGAAAGTCATGATTTGAAGCGCCACCTATAGGCGGCGCCCTCAGTAAACCTTGAAAATTATTATGCTAAATGGAAGAACTCTGCTGACACATTCATATACCACAAGATCAAGGAGGCTTACAGAGGGCTAAGATATTAGAAGGACAACGTCAGATTTTGACCATGTCAATATTTTGGCCCTTTCGAAAAAAAGGGCTGTAATTTCCACCCAGAAGTGATCTTCTGATAAAAAAGGTAAAGTTTGGACGATATATCTCGTTTCAGTGGCCTACTGGAACATGATATATTACCCCCTGGTTCTAATTTATTTCATAGCACCAATATTGTAAAAACATAGACTGTATAAAAAGATGGACAAAGATTGGTTTCAGCATACCATAAAGGAAGCCTCGATTTTGGCAATTTGAATTCGCCATGTTGTCATTTTGAAACCGGATGTGATTTCTATTGGACGAGTGCGAGAATCAAGATCTGGGGAGGGATGTGAGAGGGAGATCTGACCGTATCGGATGAGGATAAGAGGATAGCCACGCCTCTAAAGCATATTCTGGCTTTATCCTTTATTCTAGTCTACTTCGGACCATAATTTACAAAAATGAACATCATCATATATCGAAGGAGACTTGAAAATTGCTATAGCTACCATAAAATAATGTGAAAAATCATTATTTAAGTGAAAAATCAGGTGGGAAAGTAGGGTCATTTTCTCATAGACTTCTATAGCATTGAACTTCTTTCTGCAACCACCGACGTCGGCATCTGCTGGCCATTAAATAGAATGCCATTTTACGGTACTTCCGCATGGGCTTCTTTTTTCAGACCAGAGTGCTGCATCCATCTTTTTGTACAGTCTATGATTGTAAACTGCTTTCTATACCCAATGCAATAAACAATAAATTATGTGAAAATGCCATGTAAAATTTGTTAACAAAATATGCCAAGGAGCTGGCTTATTTACAGTGCTTATCAGAATTAATTCTTGGGCTCGTTTCCCAAAAGCACAGATACAAAATTTCATAGTTTAAACTATTGACTGTTTATGATCAAGCGATGTTGGGAAATTTATTCCTTTTCGAGATATCAAGAAGATCATGGGATGTGTACTTTTTAGACAATAAAGAGGATAAGACTATTGGTGAAGAATAATAATGATTTAAATTTTAGTTGACTACCATCAATAAAAATGACATTTGTGGTTACTCAGAAATATGATGCATAATCTAAAAATGGATGTTGGCTTTCAAACAATGGGAAGTACTGCAAAGGTGTTTTTTTTTTTTTTTTAAGTCTGTGAGGAAAAATGAATGGGTACTTGTACTTCGGGCACCAGTGTGACGAAGTCATCTCAGTTCTCTGTAGGCCTACCTGTGCCACGTTTCAAAGGTGACGCTTGCCACTTAATCGGATTTCTGCTTTCCCTCATAATTATATATTGATAAAGGATAACAGTGTTATAAAATCTCTATGGCAGCTAATTATTTGCCATTTGTCTTTAAAAATTCTGTATACAATGAGCCTAGACTGTTACTCATGAAAAGGACAGAAATTGACATTTAAAAGACAGACAAAACAGTTCCCAGCATTATATCATCACTGTAAAATGAATTAATAATAAAACGGTTTCAAAGTATGGGCTCTTCTGGCATGGTTCTGGATGTTTGTGCGTGTGTTTCGGACTTTTCTTTGTGGCTCTCGTCCCGGGACGTTATCGTATTCCATTTCAATCAGATTCTTTACCCAGCTGGCTGATTGAACTGGGGCAGCGCTTCCCCGGACTCTATATAAGCCGGATGTTTGCCACGCCCCTTTGCTAGAGTGTCTGTTTGTAGCTAAGCACTATAGTCGAAGATATCTGTAGTCAGGTTTTGTATGACTTTCTATCTTCTAATTTTTGGAGTTTCTTCTCCCTTTTTCTATCTCGCTTTGCTTCCGTGGTTCGGACTATTATACGTGTGTTGGAAGCGCGAGTACTTTTGTTTGGTCTGCATTATTCTCTGTGTTTGTACAGTGTCTGTGCTACTCTCTTTCCCTCTGTCGTTGCACCTGGCCTCCGTATTCCACCGGCCATTACAGAACACTCTAGCCAGACATGGAGTCGCCAGCAGCGTCTACGCTAGAGAGCATTGTTGCTGATCAGCAGTCTGTCCTTACTGCATATGGTCAGGGTCTTTCTAGCTTGGACAGTCGGCAGGCGGAGCTGACTTGAGAGAATTCGCCTTCAGGAGAATGCTATGGAGAGACAGGAAAGCCTTTTAATAAGTCTCTCCGAGAGTATTAGAGCATTGTCTGCTCAGATTACACAAAGTGTTTCACAAGCACAATCCAGTACACCTTCCCGGAGAGCCTGAACTCCAGTTACCCCCAAGATATGGAGGCGAGGCAGGAAAATGTAAAGATTTCATTGCTCAATGTGAAATATTTTTTAAAGCGCAACCCTCACGGTTCTCGAATGAAGAATCATGGGTTTCGTTTATTTTATCACTGTTGACCGGCACAGCTCTCACTTGGGTGGGGCCACTTAATCGAGCTAGATCGCCGGTAGTAAATTCAGTGGAAACTCTCGAGAGAGAAATGATTAATGTTTTTGATCAGGATGTTTATGGTCAGGACGCAGCTACGCGTCTAATGCATTTGAAGCAGGGCGCTGAGAGCGTCGCTGATTTTTCTATCTCGTTTCGTTCTTTAGCCACAGAGACAGGGTGGCCAGAAGCACCTCTTATGACAGTTTTTGTTCACGCTTTGGCTGAGGAGGTTAAGGACGCTCTGGTTACACTAGAGCCTTGCGTTTCTTTAGATTTGTTGGTTCATACTGCGGTGCGAGTTGATAATCGCATCCGCGAATGAAACAAGGAGAAACGTACTGCATTGGCTCTTGATAGCAACGGGGTTAATGTTCCTTACAACACGCATACAGCCCCGACTCCGCCCGCTGAAATGCCCAGTTCTAGTGAGCCCATGCAGGTTGATAGCTCATATGAGAACCGGGCTCGTAAGCCTGTTCACAGACAAATAATTTCTCATCATTGTAGCGAACCAGGACATATCCGTCCATGTTGCCCCGAGCTTAAAGAGAGACAGGAAGCCCCTCTGGCGGTTGGGGGGGCGCTAGAGGGACAGACCCAATCTTCCGTTCGAACTCTTATTTCAGTAAAGTTGACTGTGGGGAAAAGGAGAATATGGGTTAAAGCCTTTCTGGATTCTGGGGCTGTTGGTTGTTTTATGGATGCGGAGTGGGCTAGAAAACATTCCATTCCCATCCGCCCTCTCTCACATTCGCACTCGATCAAAGCTTTGGATGGTCAACCGTAGGGAGATGGGCTTATAACCAAGGTCTCTGATTTTTTGACTATGTTTATCCCTTTTGGTGGTCATTCAGAGAAAATTTGTTTTTTCTTAATCAATTCCCCGGTTTGTCCTGTGGTTTTAGGTCATTCGTGGCTGCTTAAGCATAGGCCACAGATCTTTTGGGGCAGTCAAAATAACCCAATCGTCCAGTGGGACTCTGACTGTAGGTCTCACAGTAGTGAGATTCCGGCAAGTCGCCCCGAATTTCAATCCATGGGGGAGGCGTCGGATTCTGAACAAGAGTGGTGTGGAGGAGCCATGCTGAACCCTGGTTTACCTCCCAACGTTTCAGATGATTATGTTGATCTCGCGGAGGATTTTGGCAGACGACGAGCTTCATCTTGCGCATCGTGATTGCGCACGAGCTCCGCATCGTGATTGCGATTGTGAGATCAAACTATTCCCTGACAGGGTGGCAGCGGTTGGGAGTTGGCCTGCCCCTCAGAATGTTAAGAAGGTTTGACGATTTTTGGGCTTGGCTGATTTTTGTGGGAGGTTTGTTTGCGGTTTTGGCACTGTGGCTGCCCCCATCCTTGCGCTTTCTGGGAGGAATTCCTCCCCGTCATTTGCTTGGTCTCCAGCAGCTGAGGTTTTCAGGGGTTGGGGGAACGACTTAGCTCTGAGCCTGTTGTCGTTTTGCCCGACCTCTCCCTCCCATTTGTGGTGGAGGTTGACGCTTCGGAGGTCAGGGTGGGTGCCATTTTGTCTCAGCGCCTCCTTTGGGAAAATAAGTTGCACCCATGCGCCTACTTCTTCCGGTCGTTGTCACCGGTTAAACGGAATTAACATATTGGTGACCTGGAGTTGTTAGCTGTTAAATTGGCATTAGAAGAGTGGTGGCATTGGTTGGAGGGGGCTGAACATCCGTTTGTGGTTTGGATGGATCACAGGAATCTCCAGTGTTTCCAGCAGACTAGGCGACGTGATTCCTGGCAGGCGCGATGGGCATTGTTTTTCAATCGCTTTGACTTTACATTAACTTATCGCCCCAGCTCCAAAAACATCAAGCCTGGCACCTTGTCACAGATTTATGACCGCTCGGGCCGTGATCCCACTTCTGGGCCGGTTATTCCGGCGGCTCGGATTGTGGCTCCCATGCAGTGGGATACTGAATCTGTTGTGCAGGAGGCCTTGCGGCCCGACCCTGGTTCTGGTGGGGAGCCGTCTGGCTGTTTGTTTGTCCCCATGGCGGTGCATAAACGGAGGGCTGCTGCTGATAGGAGGCGCCGTTTTGCACCGGCTTATCAGGTTGGCTAGAGGGTTTGGTGTCCTGAGAAGCGTTGCTGGGTCCCTTCTCGGGATATCTTGGGTCCCACCCTTATTTCGGAGTTCCATGCTCGGGTTCTTTGGGAACGTCTGGGGCTGTCCCTTGGGGGGTCCCGTCATGGTTCTGGATGTTTGTGCGTGTTATTCCCTGTGTTTGTACTGTGTCCATGCTACTCTCTTTCTCTCTGGTCGTTGCACCTGGCCTCCGTATTTTTCCGGCCATTACACTATCAGGCACAAGACCTGATAGGCTACTAGTTATGTAAGGCTCATTGACATTCAAAAACTTTGTCACAGAAGTGTAATATCGTCAATATAAATCGTTAATATCCCCAGCAATACGTTTTTCATTATGCCTCGGTGCGCATCCGCAAGGGAGGTATACGGTAGTTTGTTTCCGTGTCATTCAGTCATTCTGTTTGTTACCGGGATAGCTGCTAGCTGCATGATCTCTTGGATTTAAATTTGCCAGATTATTGAGATAGAGCTTTGTTTTCAAGTTATAGCACTATTTGATTACCACGATGGCTGCTGCGAGCAATCAAGACTTCAGCGAAGAAAAAGCTCTTCACAGTGGATCGCTTTACAACTTGTGAGCTCGATTTATATCACAACAATGGCTACTGCTGATGGCAAAACTTGACAAACGGAGCACCAGAGCCGTCGCATGGGCTGTGCAAAGTGTGCCACCGCACAGGGCCTCGCGCCTTTAGGGGGCCTCGCGGCTGCTGTGTGATTTTGATTTTTTTTTTTTTTTTTTTAAAAATTAATACATATTTTCCATCACTGCACTTGACTCATCATGCTCCGAAAATGCCAATTCTCTGTGTCAGTTTCATTATTTACCATTTCATCTCGATAAAAGCCTACCCTGATCTTTTTTTTTTTTTTTTGTCGTCATACATAACATGCTCTGTCTCGCTGCTCACTCGACTTTCCTAACTATGAGATTGCTCTCAGGGTCTTATTGACGATATAAATTGGTATTGGGGTAGCGAAGCTTTTCAAAGTTAAAACTAATTTAAAACTATTTTCGGACCTCCATGTCTCAAGAGAGACTATGCGGGCTCACGCTTCTGTCTATCGAAAAAGACGGTGCATCCAGGCTGGATTCTAAGGATTTAATTGCTGGGTTTGCGGCTCAAAAGGCAAGGAAAGTGACCATCACCTAATCAATGAATGGTGAGCGGGAATCTGATGTTTTAATGTTATACTGCAGCAGAGCGTTTGTGACTGACTAGTATGAGAAAATATACTGCATCGTTATCAAATGTTAAACTGTCGCGGGTGTCAGCGGATATTACGCCTTTGTTAATCTGAGATTTTTCCATCGAAATGAGTCAAAATAAGCGATTGTCACCAGTGAGTGTGAGCCATTAGGTATTAGCGTTTGTTGAATTGTAATTCGTGACGCACTGTCATACTTCAACATGCCAATATTAAGTGACAGCTGAGCTGATTTGATGATAAAAGCAAATCGTTGTGCAGTTGACTTTTTCCTTTGAAAGGAATGTGAGCAGGGCCTCGCGCATCGAGTCGGCACAGGGCCTCTAACCCCCCCCCGGGACGGCCCTGCGGAGCTCAATGCCGACAGTGAATCATGTAGACACACATTGCGCAATATGTTAAATACAGCACTGCGTGGATTTTCGAGCTTACTGCTGTATGAACTTTATAGAACATGCTGATTTCTCCCCCCACACATTGCTGGGCTTCACTAAGCCTAACAACCGCAGTCTCGCTAAGCGGTCCTACGAAGCTGTCAAACAAATAACGTAACGAGGTTGTGCTCATGCAATTGGTTTCCTAAAGATTTCACGCCTGACGCAAAAATTTCTTGAGGTGAAATTATTTTGCCAGAACCCCTGAGAGATTACGGTTTTGGTACAAACATGTTGTGAGGAACAGCCCACCCTGTTTTAAAACCCCTTCTCTTAGCCAGCCTCTCAATGTCCCTGTCCTGCACTCGCTCCTGAGTCTCCTCCACCTCTCAGTCGCGCTTCGTTTCGGACAGCAGCGTCGCTTTACACCACATGCATGCCATCAGACCGGCAGCGTGGTGTCTGAGACCGACTGACGGCTGTTTACTCTCAGCTGCATAACGGAAGGCACAATTGGGAGAACCACAACAGATGATCGAGAACAGGTAATTAAATTGTAAAAATACGACGCAGATGCGCCACACTCGTACGGTGTTAAGTAATGATCAAGTTCCATGTGAACACAGTGCGGGTCACCAATGGCATCTGATGTATCGCAGCATTTCACGCACTGCGTCCAACAGATGCAGGTTGAAGTCAGGTAATTAAAGACGTCAGATAAATAAGTTTATCCATCTTTGACTGTTCAAATATTAGAAGCCTATCATCGCACGTTATTGCATTGTTGCTGCAAATGTCCGTGATATGAAACAATGACACTGCCCTGCGTAATTTTTGCTGAATAAAATCCAATACTTGTTTCTTACAATTTATTTGGGTGCTGATTCCAAAAATGGTGTCTGTTTTGCTCTAGCACATCACGGTTTTTCACAATGCAAAATGTGCATTTCATAGCATTGTCACTTTTGACAATCACTTGTGAGGTTACAAAGTCGGGTATCATCCCTTAATCTCCAGAAAAACTGCCACGAATACACGATTTCCATCTTCCTCTAGCCAGGTGAAAACTATTTGTTCAATTCTCGAATGATTTTCGCGTGTATGAATGATTCTAAAGACATTATTTTCTGCCAAATCCTGATTTCTGGCTTAGTAATATGGCCCCTGACAGAAGAAAATGCAAACATGATCCAGATGTTTTCTGCTACATCTGTGGATGTTTCACTACACCCAAAGAGGAAAAGAAAATTTTAGACTTTGTGGAAAAAAAAGCTTACTTTGCTGATTTTTGAATGGAACTTGCGACCAAGACAAATCATGGGCACCCCATAGTTTGCAACGCTTGTGTGGAGAACCTCAGACAATGGACAAAAGGAAAGAGGAAAAGCTTTGAGCTTGAGCTTTGATATTCCAACAGTTTGGAGGCAGCCACTGAATCATGTTGATGACTGTTATTTCTATCTGGTAAATATTTCTGGCTTTAGAGCAATAGCATATTTTTTCACTGCTATGTAGTTTGTAAGTTCAGTCATACATTTTGAATACTTACTTTTGTCATTGAAACCTAAACTTCTGACATTTGACTGCATCTGTTGCTGTTTTTATCAGTGCATAAAAACTGACATATATATATATATATATATATATATATATATATATATATATATATATATATATATATATGTAATTTGAAAAATCTTCATTCTTATTTTTAGAAAAAAAAACTGTGATAGAAACTTTTTACTGCATTTTTTAACTCAGCATCCTCAAATTCAGCAATATGTGACCTGTTTGGGAAATCAACAAATTTTGAAAAAAAAAATTCAACATGCACGCTGGCATAATTTTATTTGTCTTAGATAACTGATTTGGGCAAAGCAAAGATTTTAAAAAAATCACTGATCCCTGACCGTGCAAGGCAAGCAATGTGGCCTGTTGATTTACTTGCTTTGATGATATGAGTATTGCAGCTAAAACAGTGTGAGTACAACACCAAAAAATGGTTCTAAGATGTAAAATTTTAAATAGTTTGATTTATAATCAAAATATTTTCACAATACACCTTATGGGAAAGGGTTTTAAGTGACTGTCTCATTGTCACTGAATGCATGGGGTTAAATGGGACAAAAATTCTGAAATAGCACTGTTTTTCTGAAGTGAAACCTGTATTTTTCTCAGCCACTAGGTTCCATTAAATTATGAATGACTATGCTATTGTGTGTCTTCAAATCATATTACACATTTTTTTTTTTTGTATTTTTTTCTCACATAAAATATTGAAGATGGTGCCCGGAGTCCATGTCAGCCACAATAGTCCCGAAATTGCCACCATTGTTAGAAACATGCAAACACATGCAGGCGTGTGTCTGTGCATATCACACATATGTATATACAGAATGCACATGTTTGTACAACCCCAATTCCAATGAAGTTGGGACGTTGCTTAAAACTTGCATAAAAGCGGAGTACAATGATTTGCAAATCTCATAAACCCATATTTTATTCACAATAAAACATGGACAACTTATCAGATGTTACGAGTGAGACATTTTATCATTTAATGAAAAAATTTAAGCTCATTTTGAATTTGATAGCAGCAACACACCTCAAAAGTTGGGACAGGACCATATTTACCATTGTGTAGCATCCCCTCTTTTTTAACAACAGTCTGTAAATGTCTGGGAAGTAAGGAGACCAATTGCTTGAGTTCTGGGAGATAAATGTTGTCCCTCTCTTGTCTGAAGGATTCTAGCTGCTCAACAGTCCTGGGTCTACTTTGCCGGATTGTTCGTTTTATGATGCGCCAAATGTTTTCTATTGGTGACAGGTCTGGAGTGCAGGCAGGCCAGTTCAGCACCCGGACTCTTCTACTGCGAAGCCAAGCTGTTGTGATGGATGCAGTATGTGGTTTAGCATGGTCTTGCTGCAATATGCAAGGCCTGCCCTAAAAGAGACATTGCCTGGATGGGAGCATATGTTGTTGTAAAACCTCTATATCTTTTTCAGCATTGATAGTGCCTTTCCAGATGTGTAAGCTGCACATACCATAGGTACAAATGCAATCCCATACCATCAAAGATGCAGGCTTTTGAACTGAGCGCTGATAACAAGCTGGATGGTCTCTCTCCTCTTTAGTCTGCATGACACAGCATCCGTGGTTTCCAAAAAGAATGTCAAATTTTGATTCATCTGACCCCAGAACAGATTTCCATTTTGCCTCAGTCCATTTTAAATGATCTTTGGCCCTGAGAAGACAGCAGCATTTCTGAATTGTGTTCACATATGGCTTCTTCTTTGCGTGATACAGCTTTAACTTGCATTTGTGGATTACACGGCGAACTGTGTTCACAGGCAGATTTCTGGAAGTGTTCCTGAGCCCATGCAGTGAATTCCAGTGCAGAATCAGGCCTGTTTTTTATGCAGTGCAGCCTGACGGCCTGAAGGTCACAAGCATCCAATACTGACCTTCGGCCTCGTCCCTTGAGCACAGAATTTTCTCCAGATTCTCTGAATCTTTTGATGAAATTATGTACTGTAGATGGTGGGATATTCAAAGTCTTCGCAATTTTACATCGAGGAACATTTTTCTGAAATTATTTTGCAATTTTTAGACGCAGGTTTTTGCAGATGGGTGAACCTCTTCCTATGTTTACTTTTGAGAGACTCAGGGCCCTATCTTACGCCAGAGTCCCTAAACCCGTTATTTGGGGATGTAGCATTGCGTAAGAGGCGTTGCCCCACAAAAGTTGCTATCTTGCATACCTGCCTATATCCCTAAAACACCTGCGCTACCCGTTATATTACGCTTAGGCTGGTTTGGGCGTTACGCCAGTTAAACCAATCAGTGTGCGAGGTGCCATTGCCTTTAGGAGCAGGCTGCGCTATCCCAAATCCTGAAACCGAAAACTGTGATGGAGAGAGGAAGGTCGCCACGTTTCTCCGAAGACGAAGTTGAATTGCTCGTGTATGAGGTCAAATCCAGACAGGGGAGGATCTGTTTTTGTTAAGTTAATCATGCATTTTATTATTATTATTATTATTATTATTATTTGACATTGACATATTGTTTAATGTTTGGTATGTTAAAAAAAAAAAAAAAAACCATCAAGCCTACCCCTTTTGTGATGGAAACTTCAAAAAATAAAAAGGAAAAAAATGCGTTTCGCCATGCACTTCCAACTCCCTCTCCGGTCTGAAATGAAGCATCGAACAAAATCCCATTTTGAAAAAATAAAATTAGGTCTTTGCACTGGCACTCAGCGACCTAACTTTTTTTCCAGCGAGAGCGGCATTTCAGAGCTCTTCAGCGAATGAAGGTAATTCTGTTGACAAGTACGTGTTTCGTCCGTTTACATTTTCCAATCGGACAGCTGTCTATTTTTTACAGCAAGTTGCATGACCGTGCTGCAAAAACAGGTGTAGGTACTTGTCGCCGAAATTATCTTCATTCGCAAAAGAGTTCTGAAATGCCGCTCTCGCTGGAAAAAAAATTACTGTTGCTGAGTGCCAGGGCATAGACCTATTTATAATTGAATTATTTTTCTGTACTGTATGTAGCCCATTATTTTGTCGCTGTTAGATCGCATGGGGGAGAGAAGTAGTGTCTTCAATTGCCACTTGATTATTCTTGAATTGGAAAACGTGTTAATAAAGGAAAACCATCTAGAATTAGCCAGGACTAATTGTAGTCAATAAAGGGATGGATATTTTCCCCCAAATTTTCAGGTCTGATTCCGGCCCTGATATTATATATAATATATATCATTAATATATATTATATATAATAATTATATACTATTATAAAAGCGGAAAAAAATTATACAAAATACAAACAATATAGACTTACCTGAAAGGGCCAGGTAGCTGGTGCGCTGGCGGTACACGCATTCTGGGCGTCTTCTATTATTTAACTGGTGATCAAGGTGATTTGGTACTATCTCTGCCATTTTCTTAGGGGTTCAACTGAGGCTAAAGAAAGGTGGCTTTTTATAGGCGAGTTAATTCGGGAAGTGGAGCCGCATGTGCACGTCCACATGTGTCCAAGTGGACGCGCATTGAAGCCGCCTGGGCGCGCTCTTGTAGAAGCCCAAATGGGCAGCGGGTGGTACGAGGACCCGCTATACGCTTTCCCTAACGTGTGTGGTCAAGATAGCAATTGTAGGGAAAGCGCATAAACACGCCCACGGGCACATCTCCAGGCGCAAATAAGGGAGTCGGCATCATGCATAGCGGGTACTGTGGCCGCAAGATACCGTTTAGGGATAGTGGAAGCTGCTAAATGCGTAATTCATGGGTAGGAGGTAGTGGCAACGGGTGGGGCAGTGTGAAAGAGCGAGCCCTCAGCCTTTCCAAAATGTTCTTTTTACACCCAGTCATGTTACTGACATGTTGCCGATTAACCTAATTAGTTGCAAAATGCTTCTCCAGTTATTTTTTATTAGCACCAATTACTTTTCCAGCCCCTTGTTGCCCCTGTCCCAACTTTTTTGAGATGTGTTACTGCCATCAATTTCAAAATTAGACAATATTTTTCATGAAATGGTAAAATGCCTCACTTTCAACATCTGATATTTTGTCTGTCCTATTGTGAATAAAATGGGGGTTCATGAGATTTGCAAATCATTACATTCGGTTTTTATTCACATTTTACACAATATCCCAACTTCATTGGAATTGGGGTTTGTACATGTATGCACACTTGCGTGTCTCTCTCTCCCTCTCTTTCATGTTCCTCGAAACATACATATCCAGGTGGGGAAGGGAGGAGTAGTTTGAAAGGAAGTATAGAAATGTCACATTTTACCAGAGTAGCTGCTGATTTTACACAAACATATCATTGTAGTGAGGTGGGGGTTCTTTAGAAACTGGTCCTTCGAACACAAATTGAAGACCTGTGTGCAAGAAGTACTTAAGTCACATTTTGCAAAAAATGAGCTGACACCTGTATTAAAAGCCACAATGGCCAGAGCATCATCTGATACCAAAGATTTCTGCAAAGAAGCGCTCAAGTCTTGTTTACTGGTGCGTTTCCATTGTCCATTGTCATGATCTGCAATGTGTTTTGAAAACTTTGACCCCCAAAATCTCAAAAGTATTATTTTGTGACTT
This sequence comes from Gymnothorax javanicus, assembly GCA_029692085.1. NCBI lineage: Eukaryota > Metazoa > Chordata > Actinopteri > Anguilliformes > Muraenidae > Gymnothorax > Gymnothorax javanicus. The sequence goes on along the minus strand of CM056212.1, from coordinate 10,109,471 downwards.
AGGTACTTCTTGCACCCAGGTCTTCAATTGTTTTACATGGCAACATATTCTTTATAGAAATATAGCAGAGATCTGTAGAAAGTTCAAAAAACAACATTTAAGGTAGTATTCCAAATTTTAGGTGTATTTTTTTTTTGCAATCTGCAAGAAAGTGTCCCTGAGTACCTAACTTCCCCCTACAATGTGAAAACAAATTGGCAGAGTTTTGGTGACCAAATGGTTGTAATGTACAAACTGACCAGATTGTTTCAATGTACAGACTTTTACTGATTTCTGAGATAACCTAAATTTCAAAAGAATTGGGATAGCATGTAAAATGCAAAAACAAACAAAAATAGTTAATTTGTAAATTCTCTTTACCTTGCATTTAGTTGAGAACGGCAAATAAAACTGTTTAAAGTTTTTGGGCTTAAGATTCACTATTTCATTATGGCCTGATGATTTTTGCAAATATTCCCAATTTTCAAATGTGTTGCTTGAAACACATTCTCAAAAAATGGGACAGGGCAATATAAAAACTGGAAAATTTGTGGAATCCTCAGAAACAATCCTGTTTTTGAACATTGCTCAGGTAAACAGATGAATTGATGGTGGGTTGTATTGCTTTTTAGCAATGTTCCATTTTCATGGCGAAGTGAAATAGGAAAACACAACTGACTAATGAAACCAGCAAATAACCATCAAAAGCACCGGCTCATTGGGATGTTCATTTTAATGTAGAGCCAGAATGACTCTGTCTCAGCAAGGACGTAGGACATAGGCAAAGGGGCAGCAAGAACTAGGAGGGGTTTTCAGCCCAACTGCAAATTTCCAATCCATGCGACAAGTGCAAGACGCGTCTTTTTTCACAAGGCACACAAACAATTACCAATGTGCTGCATGTTGCTTTGATGTGAAGTTTTATTTCAAGTAAAAGAAAAATAGATGAATGAGTTTCTTTCGGAAATACCAGGTTTAAAGACAAACAAGCAGAGATCGCATGAAATATGCATCATGTGTTTATCGGCTGCATTACTCGGAGGCAGTTTGTCAGTGTGGCATTAAAAATACTATTGTCAAGTGAAACTGTGTCACTCTGCACTCTCAGCAAACACAGGTGCAGCCCCATGAGCAACACTGGCGCTAACTTCATCATTATACTGCAAACATCAATGAATTTAAAACCAACCCTGTAACATTAGTACCAAGTGACAGTGATATGGATGTTTATTTCTAGTTTTAGTGTAAACAGTAGAATTTTGATGGTATTTAGATGTACATGGAGGGAGTCATGTGGGAATTACAGACATTTATAATTGTGTCACTGTGCAAATACTTATGAACATCTTAGTTGGTGTGAGTGTCCGTAATTGAACTTAGGTGCTGAACTGTTCCTGGGGTCCTTCTCTAGGTCCTGCTGAAAGCCCTGGAGAACAGTGGAACCCTGCAGACCCCAATTGTTACCTTGGAAGTCTCACCATTGTGAGAAAGGGTTACCTGTACAGATACTAGGTGTGTATCTGCACTCCATAAATGGAGCTGAGAGTTAAATTGCCAGTATACATGGTCATTGGGAACATGCTTTGTGATTATGTTTACTGCAGGCTGAGTTATCATTGAACTGCGCACTCTGAATGGGTCATTAAACACATCTCAGAGAGATAATCACAATGCTGACAGGAAAACCATTAAAATTAATTCCAATAATGGCTGTGAAATTATCCTGTAAATACAAATTAATGTTTATGAAGTCATATTAATGTATTCCTGTAACTTCAAGGGCACTAGGAGGGTGCAGATGTCCGGTTAGGGCAATAGTTCACAGTTCTAAATTAGATCTGTTGTGTCACTATTAATCTTTTCATGGACTAAATGAGATAAATGTCAGTTATTCTGTCGAGACAATATTTCGGGAAGTTAATATGTATCTGCCCTATAATTTTGTTCCACTCCAAAATTTAATGAGTGTTCTTTTTTTTTTTTTTTTTTTTGCCCATGCTCCACCATTCTCTGAAGTTTCATTAAAATCATGCAAACAGTTTTTCCGTAATCCTACTGTCAAACAGACAAACAAAAAGATGGACAAAAAAAACCAAATCCAAAAAAAATTACCTCATTAGTGGACGTAAATACAGCAATTAGTTTAAGTAGTCACACACACGTCAGTTTTAGTTCACACACGTCAGTTTTATGGACACAAGTGCAGTCTAGTCCAGGCCTACATTACATGTTTAATGGACCACCTATATAACAATACCAGTTTTAGTCAAGGGCCAGGCTGAATTAGTTTGTGAGAAACAAGATATTAGTGCTGAAAAATGTTTTTCTTTTCCTCTTGATTTAGGGGTAAAACTGACAACTCAAGATTCAGCAAAACCGGAAGAGATGGAGCTCAGAACCTTCAAGCTTACCTTCTCCACCTTCTCAAATATCTCCAACTCCACTGGAGCCAATGAGACAGATGCCTTGCAGTCCGAGGGCCCTTACCAGGCAGTGGAGGTGGTGATCATTGTCCTGGTTACAGGGTTGATAAGTTTCGTAACAATTACTGGGAACATACTGGTCATGCTCGCAATCATAATCAACAGAAACCTTCAGACTATAAACAGCTACTTCCTCTTCAGCCTGGCATGTGCAGACTTGATTGTTGGGGTCAGTGTCATGAACCTGTACACAGTCTACATTGTGGTTGGCTATTGGCCATTGGGGCCAGTAGTCTGTGACCTTTGGCTGTTCTTGGACTATGTGGCCAGCACTGCATCTGTTATGAATCTCCTCATCATCAGCTTTGACCGTTTCTTCTGCGTCACCAAGCCACTCAGTTACCCTGCTAGAAGGACCACCAAGATTGCAGGCTTGATGATTGCGGCGGCCTGGGTTATTTCCTTCATCATCTGGGCCCCGCCCGTCCTATTCTGGCAGTTTATCATAGGTGAGCGTATTGTGCCAGAGGACCAGTGTTCCATCCAGTTCGTGTCTGATGTATCAGTTACCTTTATCACCTCCACTGCTTTCTTCTACCTGCCTGTTGCCGTCATGGCCTTTCTGTACTGGCGGATCTCCAAGGCCAGCAAGAGCCGTGTGAAAACGGGTAAGCGAGAGCCAAAACAGGACAACCCATCCAGCAGCGAAGCGTGAAACACACCACCATGCCCTGTGATGATTATTACGTGAAAACCCATTGCCCTGAGAGGAGCTGGAGTGGCGGAACAGGTGATGTTGGGGAGGAGGAGTCAAGCGCACCAGTACATCCTGAGAGAAATGAAAATGCTGAGGCCCCTGCAGGTCACGAGGGAAACCCCACAGCCCACAGCCTAAATGCTAAAACGCTAAAGCAGCAGCCTGAGAGGAAGGCACCGCCATCTCGTGAGAAAAAGGTTACACGCATGATAACAATGATTCTTGTTGCCTTCATAGTCACATGGACACCCTATCAAGTCATTAAGGTCATCGGCACGTTCTGTTCAACCTGTGTTCCCACCAGCGTGTGGATATTTGGCTTCTGGCTCTGCTACATGAACAGCACCATCAATCCAGCCTGCTATGCTCTCTGCAATGTCACCTTCAAGAATTCCTTCAAACAACTCCTGCTCTGCCAGTACAAGGACATTCGCTTGGGCAAATAGTGAGGTGTGATTCTATCTGTTTCTGCAGTCATCAGAAAAACATGCATGATAGGAACACTCCTACTGGTTCCCCTGACCAAGGAACTGGCTTTAGAACTGGAGTTGGTCCCTGGATGCTGCTCTCTGGCTGCCCACTGCTCCTAATTATGGGATGGGTGAAATGCAGAGGCCAAATTACCCCACGGGGTTCAATAAAGTATATTTGTCTGTCTGTCTACAGTCCTGTGAAAAAGTATTTTCTCCGCTCCTGATTTCTTATTTTTTGCATGTTTGTCACACTGAAATGTGTCAGATCATCAAACAAATTTTTATATTACACAAAGATAACCCGAGTAAATACAAAATGCAGTTTTTAATCATAATTTCATTTATTGAGGGGAAAAAAAGCTATCCAAACCTACCTGGCCCTATGTGAAAAAGTAATTTCCCCCCCTCCCCCCAGTTAAATCATGAATTAACTGTAATTAACCACATTTCTTTCGTTCAATTTCACTAGCCACGCCCAGGTCTGATTACTCCCTGACCTGTTGAATCAAGAAATCAATCAGATTTGGGCCAAATCAATCGGCCCAAAGCACATACTGACTCCACTCCCAACTCAAAAATGGAAAAACCTCCCTGGAGCTCCCATCCCACCTCAATAACGAACTAAATACATGATACATGGCCGTGAAAACATAAAGAACATTCAAAAGCAAAACAACAACAAAAAGGAGGCATTGTCAGCAACCAAACTAAAGAAGATTTCATAGTGAATTCCCTGTCATTCCCCCCCGATAAAGAATCAGGAAGTGGCTTTCATTGCACAGTGGCACAGTGGTTAGCACTACTGCCTCACGGCAAGAAGGTCGTGGCTTCAAATCCGGCCTGGGGCCTTTCTGTGTGGAGTTTGTATATTCTCCCCATGTTTGCGTGGGGTTTGTATATTCTCCCCGTGTTCACGTGGGTTTCCTCCGGGTACTCCGGTTTCCCCCACCCACAAAAACATGCATTATAAGAACACTCCTACCACTACCCCTGACCAAGGTACTGGCTTTAGAACTGGAGTTGGTCCCCGGGCGCTGCTCTGTGGCTGCCCACTGCTCCTAACTATAGGATGGGTCAAATGCAGAGGATGAATTACCCCACGGGATTCAATAAAAGTATATCTTATCTTAATCTTCTTTACCTAATTTTGGACCTGCGTTGTTCAGGTTTTTAATCAAAAAAACAAGGAAGTAAATGTTACTAAAATATTGTGTCCGCGCTGTTCTTTAGGTCTATAGTCGCCAGGATTAAAGAATTCACCAGAGATTTTATAACATTAACCACCGTATAGACAGGCCTTATTCTATACAGGGCGAATCGATATACGTGGTGCATGGGACTTTTTCTGTTTTTTTTAAATCAAAGGCGAACCAATGTTGTTAAAAGATCAAGCGCTGCATTACCACACAGACGACACAAAAATGGTTACACTCACACTTTTACGTATAAAGAAATGTTTGCCGGCAAAACGCAAGTTGTGTGGTGTTGTGTTTATGTTTTTCGTGTGCGGTTAATGGAAGTCTCGTCAAGGCACTAGTTCGTGACAGGGAGTACAGGGAGAGCAGCCTTATTTGTTTTACAGAGACATGGCTAAATCAAGACACACGTGACTCCGTTGTCTCCGCAGATGGATTTAAGCTGCGTTCACACTAGGCCCTGAATCCGCTCAGAGGCGCGAACCGAATTCGGGAATAAATTTGTAACTAATGGCTCTAGTGTTAAAGTGAACAGCTGTTCACATTTACCGGGACGGATTCTGCACGGACACCGAATCAGTTCAGATAGGTCACGGACCCATTTTTTCAGGTCCGGTGAGAAAATCCATGGACGAATTTCTACTTTTGACCAATCAGCGTTGATCAAAATACTAACCCAAACAAACATGGCAGAAAGCGTCGAACAATTTATCATTGAGGCCGAAAAAACATTATCTTTACGCAATTTACCCACTGTCGCCGTCTTCTCTTTCTGCCATTTTGTGTCGCAATACATAACAGCAGCAGTTCCTCCTCGCGACTGCTTGCGTCTGCCATGCTCCTGTTGTCGGTATCCAAGCTTTCTGGCACATGACGTCTTCGGAACTTTCCAAGATACTGGAAACCGTCATGGAAAACAATAGCGTGAACACAGCGCATCCGATCAGTTATTTGTCCTGAATTTGAATCGAGCCCCTGAGCGGATTCAGAGTCTAGTGTGAACGTAGCCTTACCTAGTTCGTGCGGTCCGGAAAGTGGCAGAGAAGCGGTAAGAAGAGAGATGGGCTGTGCGTGTTTTTTAACAACAGATGGTGCAACCCTAGCCATATCATTGTTAAAGCCTCTGAAAACCCAAATTCACAAAAAACCTTTGAACTACATTATTTGGGATTGTATGGGCATAATAGTAAACATAGGGGAGAGCTGGTACGAAAGTTACATTTTTCACATGGACGTCATTTTAAAAGATAACGTTACAGACCGAAACAAAATTTGGAGCGATTAACTACCGTGTGTGCTCTGTCAATATCAGGTGCTAAATCATCACCATATATATTGACTTCCATAGTTTGACGTTGAACGGAAGTTGCGGATTGTTTTTTCGACCCATCCAGCCGTGATGAAAGTAATGCACGGGCAGGGCAAAAATAACGTGATCAAATTTACTGGAATCTTTTTAAATTTCTCGTTAAAACAGAAGCAAAAACAGCCAGGCATTTGTTTTAAACATTTTAATTGGCTTCAAATGTTCCAAAAGTGACCGTGAACATGTTTAATGTGCAAGGTCTATTTATAAAATTATCCCAGAGAGCAAGCACCTCCGCTCCGGATCTGCCCGGCTCTGTGCCGACTCCAACTGATCCAGCTCAGAGCCGGGCAGATGTGGAGCGGAGGAGCTTGCTATCTGGGATGAAATTACTCATCAAAGTTGTGACAGATATAATGAGTGGCACCCTCAGTGCATGCCTCATGCGACCACAGCAGACAAAAAGATGCACCGCACCCACACTTCTCCAGGCAAAGATGAGGCAAATGTCTCCCCACAAACAAGACATTCCTCATCCTTGCCCCGAGAAACTGTGGTTGCAGTGTGTCCACTAAGCCTCGTTTTCTTTGGGAGTTTTGAAGAGGACTGTTTCTCTGGCCCCTCTGCCGACTCTCCTCCTCCAAAGCAGCTTTCACTGGGGTGTCGGTCAGTATTGCTGTTGACCTGCAACATTCAATGAGATAATAGTCAGAATCAGCTTGTTTTTTATACAAGCAAGAGAACCAAGACGAGTTAAAAATGACACTATGCTCACCTCTTTCGGCCTCTCCTTTTATTTTCTCTTTCCTCGAGCCAGCCTTTGGATATGGGCAAAGCTTTTCTGGGCTGAACCTCTGTACTGGCGTGCCACTAGATGTTCCTGGAACCACTAGCATACCTGGATAGATGGTATGCGCTGGCGGCGGAGCTGGCGCTGGTGATGAAGGGGGCGCTGGTGATGGAGCTGGCCCTGGCACTGGGGATGGAGCTGGTGCTGGTGCAGGACGGTCGGTCACATAAGCTGGAGCAAAGTCTTCCTCACTGAAAATATCTGGATTCAAGGGCCAGATACCGGTACACTCGAACCCAGACGAAATGCTGCTTGGTGTCGCAGCTTGAGGCAGAGCTTTAGCCACAAGACTCGGGACGTTGTAGATGGTCAAAGTTCTTCCAGGGTTCATTCGATCCAATTGTCTGCTGCACTGTTAATGTAGTGCTTCAGAGGGCCAAAACGCTTCGGTCTAGCGGCTGAAGACGGTGGGAGCAGTGGGGTGGAAATGACAGGAGTACAATGCCCTGTGACTTGCAAAAAGTCAATAGCTACCACGGAGAGGTGTGATGCATGATTGTCTAAGAGTAGCAGCAACTTTGACTCCGGGGTCACGCGGGTGTGTCTTGCAAAATGCTGTAAAAAGGCCAAAAAATCTGTCTCCTCCATCCACCTCGATCCATTGGCAGAACCAGTGGAGCCAGGGGGACCATCCCGGATGAAGTGGTCATGGAACTTCTTCCTTGGGAAGATAAAGTAAGGGGGAACAAAGTTGCCTTGTGCGTTGGCAGCAAAGGCAACGGTCACCAATGTCCCTCTTTCCCCAGAGGTCACAGCACCGACCTGGCGCTGGCCCTTGGTGGCAATGACTTTGTCTGGCACTTGAACCGTTGTGGTACCTGAAATAATCAGTGAAATGAATTATTGCTGGTGCAAATCACTGGTGCTTTTAAATTTATCATCCAAATATAAATTTTTACCTGTTTCATCCATGTTCCAGATGTCATTTGCCTCAAAATTATAGCGGGTGAGGACAGTCTTTAGGTTGTTAAAAAACGTGGTCACGTTGGTCTTGTTGAAGCTGGTGGAACGGGACATGCTGGTGGCTTGAGGTCGACGGATGGACAGGGTTCTGTTGTGCTCGAGGAAGGAGGTGAGCCAATCCTTCCCTGCCATCTGGTTTTTCTTCCATGAACATGGAGTTTTGAGGCCAATATTTTCGGCCAGCTCATATGCAAACTTTTCGCACCTAAAAAAAGCATAAAACAGAGGTTAATTCCCAGATAGCAAGCACCTCCGCTCTGGATCTGCCCCAGATCTGCCCCCCGCTCCAGCTGATCCGGCTCAGAGCCGTGGCAGATCCGGAGCGGAGGTGCTTGCTATATGGCGGTAGTGGTGTAGCTCTGTCTGCGGTGTTACTCGCACCTCTTTAGGACTCAGGCCAAAATATATATCGGCTGCTCTCTTTATATATGCCTGCAGTCTCTTCTCCTGTTCTTCTGTGAAGACTTTGTTGTGAGCCCTGTACCCGGGGCCCTGGTCTGCTGCCCTCTTGCCTCTGCCCTCCTCTTGCAGTACCTGAACAGGGTGACATGACAAACGCCATGCACCGCTGCTGCCCTCCTTATACTATCGCCTCTTCGGACATCAAGAAAGGCCCTTGCGTTCTGACCCTAACTCTGGGCATTTTCTGTCAGTAAAACATAACACACATTTTTATGGAGCTTTTAAACACAAAATGTCCGCATTAGCAGAGAGGGACGAACGTAACTGTTGCTACTTCAGTCCCGACGGTGACTCCTGACATTTGAACGAGGATTACTTCCAAAGTGGAAAAATTCTGACATTTCAAACTGCACCATATGTTGCGGAACTAAATCACCGATCGTTTCATCATAAATATGACACATGGAGTGATAAAGACAATCTTCAAATCGAAAAAGTTTAGCATTTGTCTGAATTTTTATTTAGATTTATTTAAGCAGGGGGGGCTGACTGAGACCATGTCTCCTTTTCAGCAGGGCCCTGCATTACAGACAATTAAAATAGCAGTTTTCAAGGACATTTGTACAAAAAAAAAAACAATGCCATTATTAAAGGGAAAACATTAACTAAAACAACAACAATCCTCTTGACAAAATAATTTGATCAGAGTTTTAAAATGTCCAAAAGGAACCAGTTCTTTCAATTTCAGTTCAGCTTGCAACTGGTTCCAGGTATGTGGGACATTATAATAAAAAGCTGTCTTACCAAGCTCTGTTCTTACACAAGGAACATTGAGACACAATAAGTCCTGTGACCGGGTCCCATGGCAACCCACTCGCTGCATAAGTAGACTAGCTAGATAAGGAGGGATTTTCATTAAAACACATTTATAAACAAATAAAAACAAGTGATAGTCTCGTCTAGCTTTCAATGACCCCCACCCTACTGACTTGTATAAAACACAATGGTGAGCGCGGAAATCAAGACCAGTGATAAATCGAATAGCGGAATGATAAATACAATCTAAAGGTTTTAAAACCTTTGTAGATGCATTTCTATAAATCACATCACCATAATCAAGCATGGGGAGTATTACTGAGTGCACAATCTTCTTTTTATTTTCGAAATTGAAACAAGCCCTATTCCTGTATAAGAAGCCAATTTTACTCCTTATCTTTTTTGTTAAATTTTTAATATGCATGTAAAAAGTCAGCTTGTCATCCAGCCAAATGCCCAAGTATTTATAATGGAGGACATGCTCAATTTGGCTACCCTGCAGGGTACAAATTTGAAAATCAAGGGGGTCTTTTTTCTTAGCTTAGGTGAATACCATGAATTTGGTTTTGTCCTCATTTAAGACAAGCTTCAAATCAATTAGAGATCTTTGAATAGAGCTAAAATCATGCTGCAGATTAGATATGGCCTTCTGAACTGAAGAAGAGGAGTCGAGTAAATTATGGTATCATCAGCATATAAATGCAGTTTACAATGATCCAAAGACAAGCCAATATTATTAATATAGATAGTGAATAACAAAGGGCCAAGAATTGAACCTTGTGGAACTCCTCTGCTGATTTGAGCACTTCGAGACTGAATGTTTTCAAATGAAATATATTGAGTCCTATCCTCAAGATAGTTTTTAAACCAATTACAAGCAGATTTGTCAAGGCCAACGTTTGATAATCTTTTTTTTTTGATCAACCGTATCAAATGCCTTAGACAGGTCAATGAAAAGGGCTGCACAATGATGTCTGTTATCTAGTGCTTTTACAATATCATTTATAACTAAACAAGTAGCAGTAACAGTGCTATGCCCAGACCTGAAACCAGATTGGTGAGTATTCAAAATACAATTTTCAGTTAAAAAAATTTACTCACCGCTGTGGAAAACAGTCTTCTCGGTCTTGTGCCGCGAGGAAGACTGGACGCCTCAAGAATGTTTGCGGTTCTGGAGAGGGGCGAGCTGCACATGCTGACCTAGTATGACGCATCGGTTGGCTGTGAGTAAATCCCCGTGTTACTTTTGTCCAGAGTTACTTTTGCACCGTCGCTCCCCTACTAACATATTAGAAATTACGTCCAATTCAAATCTGAGATTTTGTCATTAAATTTTTAGCACCTATCCTCTTACTGCAGTGGTTTTCTAAGTGGGTTATTACATAATAAGCCAAACCAATGAAAAAAAAAACTCTGTCATTTGTCCCACCCCTAACTGAAATTATAAAAGCTCTCTGCTCCACCCAGGTTAGCTTCTTTTGAGCTCGAGAAACATCGTCCCAAAGTAGCCTGTCTTGCGATTGATTACCCAACTACATTTGGTTCCATTTATCTATCTGTCCATCCGTCTGTCTGCGTATTTGTCTGTCCCCCGCTATTTCCCCTATCATGTATGTTTGTATTTGCTCCATACAAAACGCACCAGTAAATGATTTTCTGAACGGGACGTGTGCTCGCATGCGTTTCTCACTTAGCGTGGAATGGTAGACTACTTCCGCTCTGGCTCGAATGTCTTATGCTGCGTTCAAACTAGCTGGTAAAAATGGTGTTTCTCAGAACACAAGCGGTGACTTGCGTTCAAATCACCTTACAACCTGTGATCACAAGCAGTGAACTGGTGATTAATTCAGCGGATCAATCTTCACCCCTCGTGAGCAAAATGAGGCCAGACCAACACATAGCGAGCTAAACAGAAAGAACGTTTATTTTCATGTTTGTTTTATCAAATATTAAAAGGAGCAACTTATTATTAACCTTTATGTCCTAGAGTTTGTTGTATTTCCATATCACAATGTTTCTGTCGTTTTGTCATTGGGAAGTTAACTTAATGTTTTCTTTATTATCGCCCATGATGTCGCCCGTGACAGACTGGCAGCAAATGAAAGCTCTCCATGCTTGTCTTTTTCGCAACCGGTAAGTGGTAATTTCACTATATTCAACATAGCGGTATGAACGCAGCATAAGACCCTTATCTCATAACGAGCTTGGGTTGCTCAGGATCTGTTCCGTGCGTGCTGTGACCGGATATTGCGCCCTTGAGGTGCAGTTGTCATTCACGGCTGCTGCAAGCGGGGTCGGTGAGCGACAGGGCCTGTTTTCCATTATCGGACAGACAGCCAATTGTTGACCAGTGACAGTGCAAATGATGCTTTTTTTTTTCTTTTGTGTCGTTAGCCACGCTATTTTGCTGATGCCGTAGCATTTTTTATTTTTTGTTTAGCTTTATGTCGGCTATTGAACACACTCAAAAGAACAAATCCAGCATCATTGAACACGTCAGAAAAAAAGCAAATGTTTGTCACGACTGAAGTGCGCGTTCACGGTTTCTATAATCCCGCTCGTATCTCACTGGACAAAGCAATAAAAATTGATTATTCAATTTGCAGTAAGTAGGGGAGAGCTGGTACGAAAGTAACATTTTTCACATAGACATCATTTTCAAAGATAACGTTACAGACCGAAAAAAATTTTCGGAGCAATTAACTACTTTTGTGTGTGCTCTGTCAATATCAGGTGCTAAATCATCCCAATACATAATGACTTCAACATAGTTTGACGTCGAACAGAAGTTGCGCATTGCTACTTTCGACCCCTCCAGTCGGGATGAAACTAACACACGGGCGGGACAAAAGTCACGTGATCAAATTTACTGGAATTAAATTACTGTCATTTTTCATTAAAAAAAAATCAAACAATGTCTTTGCTAACATGCAATTGTAAATATACAATGCACTTTATCTAAAAAAAATCTTATTTCATTTTAAATGAAGGAATTTATTTGTTTCAATCATAAAAATGACATTAAAACAGAAAAAAAAACAATCAGACATTTGTTTTAAACATTTTTCATTTGCTTCAAATGTTTCAAAAGTAAACGTGAACATGTTTAACATGCAATGGGTCTATTTATAAAAATTATGAAAATACTTTTACTCATTATCACAGTTGTGACAGATATAATGAGCTGCACCCTCAGTGCATGCCTCATGTGACCACAGCAGACAAAAGATGCACTGCACCCACACTTCTCCAGGCAAAGATGAGGCAAATGTCTCCCCATGAACAAGACATTCCTCATCATTGCCCTGGTGAGAAACTCTGGTTGCAGTGTGTCCACTAAACAACGTTTTCTTTGGGCGTTTTGAAGAGGACTGTTTTTTCTGGCCCCTCTGCCGACTCTCCTCCTCCAAAGCAGCTTTTACTGGGGTGTCGGTCAGCATTGCTGTTGACCTGCAACATTCAATGAGATGATAGTCAGAATCAGCTTGTTTTTATACAAGCAAGAAAATCAAGACAAGTTGAAAACGACACTCTGCTCACCTCTTTCTGCCTCTTCTTTAATTTTCTTTCCTCAAGCCAGCCTTTGGATATGGGCGAACCTTTTCTGGGCTGAACTGGCGTGCCACTAGATGTTCCTGGAACCACAAGCATACCTGGATAGACAATATTTCAAAAAAAAATGCTTGGCAAGGCTCAACATGCACATGTAAAGACACACACAGACAGAAAACACTCACCATCTACAGGAATGGCAGACTCATGGGGATGCAGCTCAAATGGGCTCTGGCTAGGTTGGTGGTGTCTTAAGGGAGCGGGCGCTGGTGATGGAGCGGACATTGGTGATGAAGAGGGTGCTGGTGATGAAGCGGACATTGGTGATGAAGAGGGCGCTGGTGATGGAGCTGGAGCTGGTGATGGAGCTGGCGCTGGTGATGAAGAGGGAGCTGGTGATGGAGCTGGCGCTGGTGATGGAGCTGGTGCTGGTGCAGGACGGTCAGTCACAAAAGCTGGAGCAAAGTCTGTCTCACTGAAAATATCTGGATTCAAGGGCCAGATACCGGTACACTCGAACCCAGATGAAATGCTGCTTGCTGTCGCAGCTTGAGGCAGAGCTTTAGCCACAAGACTCGGGATGTTGTAGATGGTCAAAGTTCTTCCAGGGTTCATTCGCATCCAATTGTCTGCTGCACTGTTAATGTAGTGCTTCAGAGGACCAAGAACGCTTCGGTCTAGCGGCTGAAGACGGTGGGAGCAGTGGGATGGAAAAGACAGGAGTACAATGCCATGTGACTTGCGAAAATCAATAGCTACCACAAAGAGGTGTGATGGATGATTGTCTAAGAGTAGCAGCAACTTTGACTCCGGGGTCACGTGGGTGTGTGTTGCAAAATGCTGTAAAAATGCCAAGAAATCTGTCTCCTGCATCCACCCCGATCCATTGGCAGAACCAGTGCAGCCAAGGGGGCCATCCCGGATGAAGTGGTCCTGGAACTTCTTCCTTGGGAAGATAAAGTAAGGGGGAACAAAGTTGGCTTGTGCATTGGCAGCAAAGGCAACAGTCACCAATGTCCCTCTTTCCCCAGAGGTCACAGCACCGACCTGGCGCTGCCCCTGGTGGCAATGATTTTGTCTGGCACTTGAACAGTTGTGGTACCTGAAATAATAAATGAAATGAATTATTGCTGTTGCAAATCACTGTTGCTTTTAAATTTATCTAAATATAAATTTTTACCTGTTTCATCCATGTTCCATATGTCCTTTGCTTCAAAATTATAGCGGGTGAGGACAGTCTTTAGGTTTTTAAAAAACGCTGTCACGTTGGTCTTGTTGAAGCTGGTGGAACGGGACATGCTGGTGGCTTGAGGTCGACGGGTGGACAGGGTTTTGTTGCGCTCGAGGAAGGAAGTGAGCCAATCCTTCCCTGCCATCTGGTTTTTCTCCCATGAACATGGAGTTTTGAGGCCAATATTTTCGGCCAGCTCATATGCAAACTTTCACCTAAAACAGCATGAGAAAAGAGGTTAATTCCCCAGATAGCAAGCACCTCCGCTCCGGATCTGCCCTGCTCTGTGCCGACTCCAGCTGGTCCGCTCAGAGCCGGGCAGATCCGGAGCGGAGGTGCTTGCTATCTTAGGCAAATGGCGGTAGTGGTGTAGCTCCGTCTGCAGTGTTACTCCAACCTCTTTTAGGACTCAGGCCAAAATATATATCAGCTGCTCTCTTTATACATGCCTGCAGTCTCTTCTCCTGTTCTTCTGTGAAGACTTTGTTGTGAGCCCTGTACCCTGGGGCTCTGGTCTGCTGCCCTCTTTCCTCTGCCCTCCTCTTGCAGTACCTGAACAGGGTGACATGACAAACGCCATGCACCTCTGCTGCCCTCCTTATACTCTCGCCTCTTTGGACATCAAGAAAGGCCCTTTCGTAAACCTGCTGGTCAACCTTTCCTCTCTGGGTAGTTCTGACCCCAACTCTTGGCATTTTCTGTTGGTAAAATATAACACATTTTTAGTGAGCTTTAAAATACAAAAAATGCGGCCGATTAGCAGAGAGGGACGAACGAAACAAGGTACTTTCCGTCCCACCTCTGCTGCCCTCCTTATACTCTCGCCTCTTTGGAAATCAAAAAAGGCCCTTTCGTGAACCTGCTGGTCAACCTTTCCACTCTGGTTAGGTCCGACCCTAACTCTTGGCATTTTCTGTCGGTAAAATATAACACACACATTTTTTAATGAGCTTTAGAACAGAAAATTCGGCCGCATTAGCAGAGAGGGATGAACGTAACCGTTGCTACTACCACCCCGACAGTGACTCCTGACATTTGAAGCAGGATTGCTTCTAAAGTGGAAAAAGTCTGACATTTCAAACTTCAGGATATGTTACAAAACTAAATGACCTATCATTTCATCATAAATATGACACATGGAGCGATAAAGGCAATCTTTAAATAAAAAAAGTTAACCATTTGTCTGACTTTACTCACCACTGTGGAAAACGGTCTTCCCGGTCTCGTTTCGCGGGAAAGCGACGAACCCTCAAGATTTTTCCCGGGTCTGGAGTGTGTCGCGAGCTGGACGTGCTGACCTAATTTGACGCATGGAAGTGGGGATGGCTGGGAGTAAATCGCCGTATTACTTTCGTCCCACGTTACTTTCGCACCGACTCTCCCCTATTGATAATTTACGCCGCCATTTGCTATTGAAAATAAATTTGACTGTCCTTCTACCAATTGGTATGAGCAACTGCTGATCAAGGTTAGTAAACTGCGAAAGGTATAAGTCATTAAGCTTTAAAGGGCGAGGTTTTGGTTTCCCTTTGTTACGGCAGACGAACCGCCACTGGTAAAAACGGGAAATGCTGTGTGATTTATTTATTTTGGGTAGGTGTTTTGGCCAAGGGGCACTAATGGCAATGCGAGGAAACGGCACAGCATTCTACTGCCGTGAACTGGGGCTTTTATAGGTGGGCAGCATGGCAAACAGGTAGGGCATCGAAAGCAATTGCCGTCGATGCCGTCGTGAAATTCGAGCCCCGCGATATGGTCATAAAACACTGGGCAGAAAGTTTAAATGATTATATTATACTCCTTTTTTTTAATAAATGCATCTCTAAGTTTACTTGCAGAATACTTTCAAGCATACTTTCATGCTCTAAAATATTGAATTATGTAAACTAGTAGAATAGTAAACCTAGAGGACACCAACACTTAAAGTATAGTCTACTTAAAATATACCTTCATAAACTTAAAATGGGCAAATTTAGTACCGAGACATATTGAAATAGTACACTTACAAGTACACTTCAGAATAGTTTAAACTTCAAACAAAAAACATGTTCTGGAAGTAGACTTGTTTTTTATCAGGGCATGCAAACAAAGTTAATTTCCAATCCTGAGCCACCATAATGGGGAAGCTCCCTGAAATTCATGGATTAAAATTGGTATTGGCTCGGTGCGACCTCTCTGACTCAATTTAGTCTATTCCAAATGGCAGCTCGTAGCACGAACTACTTTTACACAACAAATAAAAAATAAATAGAGGATCTTACATGAGTTGGTGTGTCAAATGAAAGTTATGAAACAAGTTGAATAATTTTGCATTTGTTGCAAGCTTCAGCAAGCAACAAACCCAAAATTAAATCAACAAGTTTCATAACTTTCAATGGCTACGACTAGGAGTACATGATTCCGTTTATCACATAACTGAATCATGTCATTTAGCAGAAAACAAATGTAATTTACGAAAGTGCCCTGTTGTAATTCCAATTATATACCACTGAGCAAACTCCATCACTCTGCTACTCAGACACTTAGTAACAGAAATTTGCTTTTGAAATAGTGACAGCTATGTTCACAGTTAACTGAGTAGCCAGCTAACATTTTGTTTTCGTTTTAGTTTGTTAGTTTAGCTTACAAACTAATGTTACATAATGGTTATGCAAAGGCATGCTCGCTGGCTAACCAAGTAATATTAACTTAGTCAATGAAGTGGCACAAAGCTAGCACACTACAGTGCTAAGCCAATATGATCTAACCAACATTACACTTGTTATTCACTTTGGCTTAATATTAACAGCATGATGTAAAGCGAAGTTGGTTTTCTCCCCCCACGCTCTCAGCCAATGAAATGTTTGCAATAGTGATATGTACTGAGGGTAATATGAAAAATATGCCATGAGCTGGGCTAAGAGAAAAGTACACACTTAAAAATGTTGGGTTAAAAACAACCCAATTTGGGTAGTTTCCCAACCCAGCGCTGGTTAAATATTGGACAGAACACATGCTGGGTTAATTTAACCCAACAAATTGGGTTGGTTCCCTTAATACAACAATTGGGTTGTTCATGTAACCCAGTTAAGGGTTCACATTGACTACACTGCTGGGTTCTTTAAACCCACCAAGTTGGGTTGGTTCCCTTGATGCAACAATTGGGTTGTTTATACAACCCAATTGGGTTGTTCATATAACCCAATTAAGGGTTCACATTGACTACACTGCTGGGTTCTTTAAACCCAGCAAGTTGGGTTGGTTCCCTTAATACAACAATTGGGTTGTTCATACAACCCAATTAAGGGTTCACATTGACAAAACTGCTGGGGTCTTTAAACCGTAAGCTCGTAATAAGCTCGTTTCATTTATGTTAGCTTAAGAGATACATCAAATTCAACACGTTCATTACAGTTAAATAATATAAAACAACTTCTCGTTTGTGAAACGTTATTCCTTGTTTCGGCGTTTCTTTCACGGGAACATCCATAAGCAGCACAAAAGTCTGGCATTTTGGTGCACAGCAGTCTGACCGGGTCTGACTACTTGTCAGAAACCCCGGCCCAAGATGGCGGCCGTGTTGACGCGTCTGACAAGCCTGTCCCTTACAAAAAACCACTATTGGAATACCATAAAATTTACCAGAAATTTACCGTCAAAAACTATAGTATTACTGTAGTAATTGTATGGTTTTTTGGAACGCACTATAGAGATTTTAGTGTTACTACTGAAATATTGTAGAAAAAACTATTGTAATACTATAGCTGGTGAAACGTACTATATAACACTACAACCACACTTCAGAACACTATACAATTCTTATAGTATACTATCGTAACTCATCTACGTGTATATATCTATGCAGTGGACTAACGTTGGCTAGCTAGCTGAAGCCTGCTAGCATGCAGCGGGCTAGCTAAAAAACACCGATTCACCACCGTGCTCAGATTAATTCATAAGATTTTTTATTTTATAACACTCTCCCACTTAAGTGATAACTAACGTTGTCCTCCTAGCTATAATACATAATGCATTTCTCTTGTCATTTCGAGTAACAACAACATAGCTTGGTTGCTACATAGCTAGCCAGCTAACGTGTTAGCTTGCTACGTTCGAGGAAATGAAGTTTATGCTACTAACGTTAGCTAACAGTTAGCTTGCTAACGTACCAATCGATTCCTGAAGCTAGTACTCAACAGTGCTTCACGAACTTACATCTTAACAACTATATGAAGCTTTATATAATAATATAAAGTCAACTATATGGTAAAACAATAGTGGGCATGTAACTAACCTTGCTATGTACTGAATTGATCCAGAGACGCCAAGTCTCAACATCTTAGGCGTGAGTAGTGGTCTTCACAACTTTTTCCGTAGTCAGCAATTATTCAATCAACGCGCACTTAAGAAATTCACTCGCGGAATTTAAGTCATTGTGCATCAAGCTAATCAGTTTCACATGCATTACGGTGGATTTCCCCACTCGTGACACGAAAATCGATTATGACTCGGGAATTCTCAGGCTTGTCTTTACTGAGGGATTGACTGCAATGGAATTGCATAAAAACGTTTCAAACGGTCTTATTTTATTAAAACAATTTAAACGATCACGAAACACATGCATTTTCCATTGTTTCCTGAGTAAAGGGAAGTACAGGAAGTCCGGAGTCATAATCGCTTTCCATGTTACTTGTGATGAGGTGCACCTGTATGCAAGTGAAACGGAAACTTCAGTGCACAAGGATTTTAACTCCGCGTGAGAATCTCATTAAAGCGTTCAATGACTAATTATGACTACGGAATAAGCCTAAAAATGCGTGGGACCTCGTTGAATCTCGAGACTTGGCATCTCTGTTGATCATCAGATGAGATGAGTGGTCCAAACATAACCAACTGTCGGGTCGAGTTCAAGGTGGTGCTTAGTTGCGCGTCTTAACGTCAACCCAAGGTGTTGAGTAGTCCAAAATAAACCAACACAACATTATAGAAATTACAACCCAACAGCTAATAACTCCATTCCCAACAGAAATAACCTAGCGAATTGGGTTCTCAGAATACCCAATTCAATGAATATAACCCAATTAAATTAACCAACAGGCTCAACCTAGCAGTTGGGTTGAAAAAACAACCCAGCATTTCTTTGAGTGTACTACAGCTATGTGATAAAACTTTTGACCTAACATGCCTTCTTTTATGGCTGGAACATTGATGTTATTGTGTTTGTGATGCTAATTTCCATAAGTGCTGTGATGGTAATTCCCAATTTTTGTTAGCATTGAGTTAACTCCATCACTCAGCTACTCAGTGAGTCACAGACATTCATGTTAAAGGGGTGACTCACTGTTGCTGCTCTGGCAATGATACATTTAAATATTTTAGGCTCATAATTTATTTCATAGCACCAATATTGTAAACTGCTTTCTACACCCAATGCAATAAACAATAAATTATGTGAAAATGCCATGTAAAATTTGTTAACAAAATATGCCAAGGAGCTGGCTTATTTACAATGCTTATCAAAATTAATTCTTGGGCTTGTTTCCCAAAAGCACAGATACAAAATTTTATAGTTTAAACTATTGACTGTTTATGATCAAGCGATGTTGGGAAATTTATTTCTGGTCGAGATATCAGGAGGATCATGGGACGTGTACTTTTTAGACAATAAAGAGGATAAGAATATTGGTGAAGAATTATAATGATTTAAATTTTAGTTGACTACCATCAATAAAAATGACATTTGTGGTTACTCAGAAATATGACGCAAAATCTAAAAATGGATGTTGGCTTTAAAACAATGGGAAGTACTGCAAAGCTGATTTTTTTTTTTTAAGTCTGTGAAGAAAAATGAATGGGTACTTGTACTTCCGACACCAGTGTGATGAAGTCATCTCAGTTCTCTGTAGGCCTACCTGTGCCATGTTTCAAAGGTAACGCTTGTCACGTAATCGGATTTCTGCTTTCCCTCATAATTATATATTGATAAAGGATAACAGTGTTATAAAATCTCTATGGCAGCTAATAATTTGCCATTTGTCTGCAGTGGGATACTGAATCTGTTGTGCAGGAGGCCTTGCGGCCCGACCCTGGTTCTGGTGGGGAGCCGTCTGGCTGTTTGCTTGTCCCCATGGCGGTGCATAAACGGAGGGCTGCCGCTGATAGGAGGCGCCGTTTTGCACCGGCTTATCAGGTTGGCCAGAGGGTTTGGTGTACTTAGAAGTGGTGCTGGGTCCCTTCTCGGGATATCTTGGGTCCCACCCTTATTTCGGAGTTCCGTGCTCGGTTTTTTTGGAACGTCTGGGGCCGTCCCCTTGGGGGGGGTCCCGTCATGGTTCTGGATGTTTGTGCGTTTGTTTCGGACTTTTCCTTGTGGCTCTCATCCCGGGACGTTATTGTATTCCATTTCAATCGGATTCTTTACCCAGCTGGCTGATTGAACTGGGGCAGCGCTTCCCCGGACTCTATATAAGCCGGATGTTTGCCATGCCCCATTGCTAGAGTGTCTGTTTGTAGCTAAGCACTATAGTCGAAGATATCTGTAGTCAGGTTTTGTATGACTTTCTATCTTCTAATTATTGGAGTTTCTTCTCCCTTTTTCTATCTCGCTTTGCTTCCGTGGTTCGGTCTATTATACGTGTGTTGGAAGCGCGAGAACTTTTGTTTGGTCTGCATTATTCTCTGTGTTTGTACTGTGTCCGTGCTAGTCACTTTCTCTCTGGTCGTTGCACCTGGCCTCCGTATTCTACTGGCCATTACAGAACACTCTAGCCAGACATGGAGTCGCCAGCAGCATCTACGCTAGAGAGCATTGTTGCTGATCAGCAGTCTGTCCTTACTGCGTATGGTCAGGGTCTTTCTAGCTTGGACAGTCGGCAGGCGGAGCTGACTGAGAGAATTCGCCTTCAGGAGAACGCTATGGAGAGACAGGAAAGCCTTTTAATAAGTCTCTCCGAGAGTATTAGAGCATTGTCTGCTCAGATTACACAGTGTTTCACAAGCACAATCAGTACACCTTCCCCGAGAGCCTAAACTCAAGTTACCCCCAAGATATGGAGGCGAGGCAGGAAAATGTGAAGATTTCATTGCTCAATGTGAAATATTTTTTTAAAGCGCAACCCTCACGGTTCTCGAATGAAGAATCATGGGTTTGGTTTATTTTATCACTGTTGACCGGCACAGCTCTCACTTGGGTGGGGCTACTTATTCGAGCTAGATCGCCGGTAGTAAATTCAGTGGAAACTCTCGAGAGAGAAATGATTAATGTTTTTGATCAGGATGTTTATGGTCAGGACGCCACGCTACGCCTAATGCATTTGAAGCAGGGCTCTGAGAGCGCCGCTGATTTTTCTATCTTCTTTCGCTCCTTAGCCACAGAGACAGGGTGGCCAGAAGCACCTCTTATGACAGTTTTTGTTCACGCTTTGGCTGAGGAGGTTAAGGACGCTCTGGCTACACTAGAGCCTTGCGTTTCTTTAGATTTGTTGGTTCGTACTGCGGTGCGAGTTGATAATCGCATCCGCGAACGAAACAAGGAGAAACGTACTGCATTGGCTCTTGATAGCAACGGGGTTAATGCTCCTTACAACACGCATACAGCCCCGACTCCGCCCACTGAAATGCCCAGTTCTAGTGAGCCGATGCAGGTTGATGGCTCATATGAGAACCGGGCTCGTAAGCCTGTTCACAGACAAATAATTTCTCATCATTGTAGCGAACTGGGACATATCCGTCCAAGTTGCCCCGAGCTTAAAGAGAGACGGGAAGCCCCTCTGGCGGTTGGGGGGGTGCTAGAGGGACGGACCCAATCTTCCGTTCGGACTCTTATTTCAGTGAAGTTGACTGTGTGGAAAAGGAGAATATGGGTTAAAGCCTTTCTGGATTCTGGGGCTGTTGATTGTTTTATGGATGCGGAGTGGGCTAGAAAACATTCCATTCCCATCCGCCCTCTCTCACCTTCGCACTCGATCAAAGCTTTGGATGGTCGACCATAGGGAGATGGACTTATAACTGAGGTCTCTGATTTTTTGACTATGTTTATCCCTTTTGGTGGTCATTCAGAGAAAATTTGTTTTTTCTAAATCAATTCCCCGGTTTGTCCTGTGGTTTTAGGTCATTCGTGGCTGCTTAAGCATAGGCCACAGATCTTTTGGGGCAGTCAAAATAACCCAATCGTCCAGTGGGGCTCTGACTGTAGGTCTCACTGTAGTGAGATTCTGGCAAGTCGCCCCGAATTTCAATCCATGGGGGAGGCGTCGGATTCTGAACAAGATTGGTCTGGAGGAGCCACGCTGAACCCTGGTTTACCTCCCATTGTTTCAGATGATTATGTTGATCTCGCGGAGGATTTTGGCAGACGACGAGCTTCGTCTTTGCCTCCGCATCATGATTGCGATTGTGAGATCAAACTATTCCCTGACAGGGTGGCAGCGGTTGGGAGCTGGCCTGCCTCTCAGAATGTTGAGGAGGTTCAACGATTTTTGGGCTCGGCTGATTTTTGTGGGAGGTTTGTTTGCGGTTTTGGCACTGTGGCTGCCCCCATCCTTGCGCTTTCTTGGAGGAATTCCTCCCCGTCATTTGCTTGGTCTCCAGCAGCAGAGGTTTTCGGGGGTTGGGGGAACGACTTAGCTCTGAGCCTGTGGTTGTTTTGCCCGACCTCTCCCTCCCATTTGTGGCGGAGGTTGACGCTACGGAGGTCAGGGTGGGTACCATTTTGTCCCAGCGCCCCCTTCGGGACAATAAGTTGCACCCATGCGCCTACTTCTCCCGGTCGTTGTCACCGGTTGAACGGAATTAATATATTGGTGACCTGGAGTCGTTAGCTGCTGAATTGGCATTAGAAGAGTGGTGGCATTGGTTGGAGGGGGCTGAACATCCGTTTGTGGTTTGGATGGATCACAGGAATCTCCAGTGTGTCCAGCAGACTAGGCGACATGATTCCCGGCAGGCGCGGTGGGCATTGTTTTTCAATCGCTTTGACTTTACATTAACTTATCGCCCCAGCTCCAAAAACATCAAGCCTGGCACCTTGTCACAGATTTATGACCGCTCGGGCTGTGATCCCATTTCTGGGCCGGTTATTCCGGCGGCTCGGATTGTGGCTCCCATGCGGTGGGATACTGAATCTGTTGTGCAGGAGGCCTTGCAGCCCGACCCTGGTTCTGGTGGGGAGCCGTCTGGCTGTTTGTTTGTCCCCATGGCGGTGCATAAACAGACGGCTGCCGCTGATGGGAGGCGCCGTTTTGCACCGGCTTATCAGGTTGGCCAGAGGGTTTGGTGTCCTGAGAAGCAGTGCTGGGTCCCTTCTCGGGATATCTTGGGTCCCACTCTTATTTCGGAGTTCCGTGCTCGAGGTTCTTTGGGAACGTCTGGGGCCGTCCCTTGTGGGGGGGTCCCGTCATGGTTCTGGATGTTTGTGCGTGTGTTTCGGACTTTTCTTTGTGGCTCTCGTCCCGGGAAAATATCGTATTCCTTTTCAATCGGATTCTTTACCCAGCTGGCTGATTGAACTGGGGCGGCGCTTCCCCAGACTCTATGTAAGCCGGATGTTCGCCACACCTCTTTGCTGGAGTGTCTATTTGCAGCTAAGCACTATAGCCGAAGATATCTGTAGTCAGGTTTTGTATGACTTTCTGTCTTCTAATTATTGGAGTTTCTTCTCCCTTTTTCTTTCTCGCTTTGCTTCCGTGGTTCGGACTATTATACATCCTTTGGAAGCACGAGTACTTTCATTTGGTCTGTATTATTCCCTGTGTTTGTACTGTGTCCGTGCTACTCTCTTTCTCTCTGGTCGTTGCACCTGGCCTCCGTATTCTACCGGCTATTACACTATCAGGCGCAAGACCTGATAGGCTACTAGTTACGTAAGGCTCATTGACATTCAAAAACTTTGTCACAGAAGTGTAATATCGTCAATATAAATCGTTAATATCCCCAGCAATACGTTTTTATTATGCCTCGTGCGGCGTCTTGCCAGGAGGTATACGGTAGTTTGTTTGCGTGTCATTCAGTCATTCTGTCTGTTACCGGGATAGCTGCTAGCTGCATGATCTCTTGGATTTAAATTTGCCAGATTATTGAGATAGAGCTTTGTTTTCAAGTTATAGCACTATTTGATTACCACGATGGCTGCTGCGAGCAATCAAGACTTCAGCGAAGAAAAAGCTCTTCACAGTGGATCGCTTTACAACTTGTGAGCTCGATTTGTACCACAACAATGGCTACTGCTGATGGCAAAACTTGACAAACGGAGCACCAGAGCCGTCGCATGGGCTGTGCAAAGTGTGCGACCGCACAGGGCCTCGCGCCTTGAGGGGGCCTCGCGGCTGCTGTGTGATTTTGATTTTTTTTTTTTTATAAATTAATACATATTTTCCATCACTGCACTTGACTCATCATGCTCCTTAAATGCCAATTCTCTGTCAGTTTCATTCTTTACCATTTCATCTCGATAAAAGCCTACCCTGATCTTTTTTTTTTTTTTTTTTTTTTATGTCGTCATACATAACATGCTCTGTCTCGCTGCTCACTCGACTTTCCTAACTATGAGATTGCTCTCAGGGTCTTATTGACGATATAAATAATTGGCATTGGGGTAGCGAAGCTTTTCAAAGTTAAAACTAATTTAAAACTATTTTCGGACCTCCATGTCGCGAGAGAGACTATGCGGGCTCACGCTTCTGTCTATCGAAAAAGACGGTGCATCCAGGCTGGATTCTAAGGATTTAATTGCTGGGTTTGCGGCTCAAAAGGCAAGGAAAGTGACCATCACCTAATCAATGAATGGTGAGCGGAATCTGATGTTTTAATGTTATACTGCAGCAGAGCGTTTGTGACTGACTAGTCTGAGAAAATATACTGCATCGTTATCAAATGTTAAACTGTCGCGGGTGTCAGTGGATATTACGCCTTTGTTAATCTGAGATTTTTCCATCGAAATGAGTCAAAATAAGCGATTGTCACCAGTGAGTGTGAGCCATTAGGTATTAGTGTTTGTTGAATTGTAATTCGTGACGCACTGTCATACTTCAACATGCCAATATTAAGTGACAGCTGAGCTGATTTGATGATAAAAGCCGATCGTTGTGCAGTTGACTTTTTCCTTTGAAAGGAATGTGAGCAGGGCCTCGCGCATCGAGTCGGCACAGGGCCTCTAACCCCCCCCCCGCGACGGCCCTGCGGAGCACAATGCCGACAGTGATTCATGTAGACACACATTGCGCACTATGTTAAATACAGCACTTCGTGGATTTTCGAACTTACTGTTGTATGAACTTTTAGAACATGCTGATTTCTCCCCCCACACAGTAACAGTGCGCAAATGTACAATGCTTTCAGTTATTGCTGGGCTTCATTAAGCATATCAACCGCAGTCTCGCTAAGCGGTCCTACGAAGCTGCTTATCAACTCGTTATGTCAACCGGGGCTTTCCCGACCTAGATGTGTTCACAAAACAGAGACGGCGTTTGTGGCGTATGACCAATCGTCTACCGGCAGCAGAGCAGCATATTTTACAAATGAAGAACAAATTATCATATGACAACAATATGAGGAATACAGGATCATACAGATCAAAGACAATGCTCGAGACAATAGGACACCCACCACCAGTTGGACAGGGGTGTGAATAACATTCTGTCAAAATGACGGACGGCCTTCAAAATGTTCCGTCATTGTTAAAAAAAAATCTGTCAATGACAGAAAATATTCGGATAACGCGACCTCTGTCCTGCATAGTATGAAAGGTGCTTCCCTCCAAAAACCTATTGTTGTTCCCGGAGTCTGAATTGCACTTCCTTTTGGTTAGTGTTAAATCAACGCTGAATAGTGTGAAAGGTGTTTCCCTCCATAACTGTACATTAATGTTCATCAGACTGCCACTGGTGGGTAAATACTTGAGTATGTCAAGCATAGATGCACAGCTAGGGCACTCTGACATGTCCACACCCAATTTTATAGCTTCATTAAGGGACATACTTGTCACTACAGAAAGCACCGAGGAATCAGCACCTTCAGTGCTTTCATTACTTTATCTAGAATACACGATTTTTCATCCATTCTCTATCGTATTTTTTTTTTTTCATGAAGGAACAAAAAGTAAGATTTCACTCCCACGCATGACGGCCACAGTGGCGGCAGTGTTAAATGCTGACGTGATGTGAAATTGATCAATAAAATATGGCAAGAAGCTGGCTGATTTATAAGGAATATCAGAACTCGTTCTGGGGCTCGTTTCCCAAAAGCGCTGATGTTTAATTATGCAGTTGGACCCATTGACTGTATATGGCCCAGTCCTGCTATGTTGGGAAACTTAGGAATCAGGAGGATCGTGGGAGGTGTAGTTTTTTTTTTCACAATAAAGGGGATCACTTGCTCACTCTAATCCCATATGCGGATTTAAAGGTTACTTAACATTTTGCAGCAGCCCAAGGCGTGATGCTTTGACTAAAGTTTTTAGTTTTGAGTTCTGGACAATTGAGAGGGTCCCTGACCTGCGGTTAATTATGTTTCAGTTGTGTTCACTGCGCGACATCGCTGTGTTTGTCAAACAAATAACGTAACGAGGTTGTGCTCATGCAATTGGTTTCCTAAAGATTTCACGCCTGACGCAAAAATTTCTTGAGGTGAAATTGTTTTGCCAGAACCCCTGAGAGATTACGGTTTTGGTACAAACATGTTGTGAGGAACAGCCCACCCTGTATTAAAACCCCTTCTCTTAGCCAGCCTCTCAATGTCCCTGTCCTGCACTCGCTCCTGAGTCTCCTCCACCTCTCAGTCGCGCTTCGTTTCGGGCAGCAGCGTCGCTTTACACCACATGCATGCCATCAGACCGGCAGCGTGGTGTCTGAGACCGACTGACGGCTGTTTACTCTCAGCTGCTTAACGGAGGGCACAATTGGGAGAACCACAACAGATGATCGAGAACAGGTAATTAAATTGTAAAAATACGACGCAGATGCGCCACACTTGTACGGTGTTAAGTAATGATCAAGTTCCATGTGAACACAGTGCGGGTCACCAATGGCATCTGATGTATCGCAGCATTTTACGCACTGCGTCCAACAGATGCAGGTTGAAGTCAGGTAATTAAAGACGTCAGATAAATAAGTTTATCCATCTTTGACTGTTCAAATATTAGAAGCCTATCATCGCACTTTATTGCATTGTTGCTGCAAATGCCCGTGATATGAAACAATGACACTGCCTTGCGTAATTTTTGCTGAATAAAATCCAATACTTGTTTCTTACAATTTATTTGGGTGCTGATTCCAAAAATGGTGTCTGTTTTGCTCTAGCACATCACGGTTTTTCACAATGCAAAATGTGCATTTCATAGCATTGTCACTTTTGACAATCACTTGTGAGGTTACAAAGTCGGGTATCATCCCTTAATCTCCAGAAAAACTGCCACGAATACACGATTTCCATCTTCCTCTAGCCAGGTGAAAACTATTTGTTCAATTCTCGACTGATTTTCGCGTGTATGAATGATTCTAAAGACATTATTTTCTGCCAAATCCTGATTTCAGGCTTAGTAATATGGCCCCTGACAGAAGAAAATGCAAACATGATCCAGATGTTTTCTGCTACATCTGTGGATGTTTCACTACACCCAAAGAGGAAAAGAAAATTTTAGACTTTGTGGAAAAAAGCTTACTTTGCTTATTTTTTAACGGAACTTGCAACGAAGACAAATCATGGGCACCCCATAGTTTGCAACGCTTGTGTGGAGAACCTCAGACAATGGGCAAAAGGAAAGGGGAAAAGCTTTGAGCTTGAGCTTTGATATTCCAACAGTTTGGAGGCAGCCACTGAATCATGTTGATGACTGTTATTTCTATCTGGTAAATATTTCTGGCTTTGGAGCAATAGCATATTTTTTCACTGCGATGTAGTTTGTAAGTTCAGTCATACATTTTGAATACTTACTTTTGTCATTGAAACCTAAACTTCTGACATTTGACTGCATTTGTTGCTGTTTTTATCAGTGCATATATATCAGTACATATATATATATATATATATATATATGTAATTTGAAAAATCTTCATTTTTATTTGGAGAAAAAAAACTGTGATAGAAACTTTTTACTTGCATTTTTTAACTCAGCATCCTCAAATTCAGCAATATGTGACCTGTTTGGGAAATCAACAAATTTTGAAAAAAAAATAAAAAAAATTCAACATGCACGCTGGCATAATTTTATTTGTCTTAGATAACTAATTTGGGCAAAGCAAAGATTTAAAAAAATCACTGATCCCTGACCGTGCAAGGCAAGCAATGTGGCCTGTTGATTTACTTGCTTTGATGATATGAGTATTGCAGCTAAAACAGTGAGTATAACACCAAAAAAATGGTTCTAAGATGTAAAATTTTAAATAGTTTGATTTATAATCAAAATATTTTCACAATACACCTTATGGGAAAGGGTTTTAAGTGATTGTCTCATTGTCACTGAATGCATGGAGTTAAATGGGACACAAATTTTGAAATAGCACTGTTTTTCTGAAGTGAAACCTGTATTTTTCACAGCCACCAGGTTCCATTAAATTATGAATGACTATGCTATTGTGTGTCTTCAAATCATATTACACATTTTTTTTTTTTTGGGTATTTTTTTCTCACATAAAATATTGAAAATGGTGCCCGGAGTCCATGTCAGCCACAATAGTCCCGAAATTGCCACCATTGTTAGAAACATGCAAACACATGCAGGCGTGTGTCTGTGCATATCACACATATCATATTACACATTTTTTTTTGGTATTTTTTTCTCATATAAAATATTGAAGATGGTGCCCGCAGTCCATGTCAGCCACAATAGTCCCGAAATTGCCACCATTGTTAGAAACATGCAAACACATGCAGGCATGTGTCTGTGCATATCACACATATGTATACACAGAATGCACGTGTTTGTACAACCCCAATTCAAATGAAGTTGGGACGTTGCCTAAAACTTGCATAAAAGCGAAGTACAATGATTTGCAAATCTCATAAACCCATATTTTATTCACAATAAAACATGGACAACTTATCAGATGTTAAGAGGAGACATTTTATCATTTAATGAAAATTATTAGCTCATTTCCAATTTGACAGCAGCAAAACACCTCAAAAAAGTTGGGACAGGACCATATTTACCATTGTGTTGCATCCCCTCTTTTTTAACAACAGTCTGTAAACGTCTGGGAAGTAAGGAAACCAATTGCTTGAGTTTTGGGAGAGCAATGTTGTCCCTCTCTTGTCTGAAGGATTCTAGCTGCTCAACAGTACTGGGTCTACTTTGCCGGATTGTTCGTTTTATGATGCGCCAAATGTTTTCTATTGGTGACAGGTCTGGAACGCAGGCAGGCCAGTTCAGCACCCGGACTCTTCTACTGCGAAGCCATGCTGTTGTGATGGATGTAGTATGTGGTTTAGCATTGTCTTGCTGCAATATGCAAGGCCTGCCCTAAAAGAGACATTGCCTGGATGGGAGCATATGTTGTTGTAAAACCTCAATATCCTTTTCAGCATTGATAGTGCCTTGCCAGATGTGTAAGCTGCACATACCATAGGTTCAAATGCAATCCCATACCATCAGAGATGCAGGCTTTTGAACTGAGCGCTGATAACAAGCTGGATGGTCTCTCTCCTCTTTAGTCTGCATGACACAGCATCCGTGGTTTCAAAAAGAATGTCAAATTTTGATTCATCTGCCCGCAGAACAGTTTTCCATTTTGCCTCAGTCCATTTTAAATGAGCTTTGGCCCAGAGAAGACAGCGGCATTTCTGATTTGTGTTCACATATGGCTTCTTCTTTGCATGATACAGCTTTAACTTGCATTTGTGGATTACACGGTGAACTGTGTTCACAGACAGATTTTGGAAGTGTTTCTGAGCCCATGCAGTGAATTCCAGTGCAGAATCAGGCCTGTTTTTTATGCAGTGCAGCCTGACGGCCTGAAGGTCACAAGCATCCAATACTGACCTTCGGCCTCGTCCCTTGAGCACAGAAATTTCTCCAGATTCTCTGAATCTTTTGATGATATTATGTACTGTAGGTGGTGGGATATTCAAAGTCTTCACAATTTTAGATCGAGGAACATTTTTCTGAAATTATTTTCCAATTTTTAGACGCAGGTTTTTGCAGATTTTGAACCTCTTCCTATCTTTACTTCTGAGAGACTCAGCCTTTCCAAAATGATCTTTTTACACCCAGTCATGTTACTGACCTGTTGCCAGTTAACCTAATTAGCTGCAAAATGCTTCTCCATTATTTTTTATTAGTACCAATTACTTTTCCAGCCCCTTGTTGCCCCGTCCCAACTTTTTTGAGATGTGTTTCTGCCATCAATTTCAAAATTAGATAATCTTTTTCATGAAATGGTAAAATGTCTCACCTTCAGCATCTGATATTTTGTCTATGTCCTATTGTGAATAAAATGGGAGTTTATGAAATTTGCAAATCATTGCATTCGGTTTTTGTTCACGTTTTACACAATATCCCAACTTCATTGGAATTGGGGTTTGTACATGTATGCATGCTTGCGTGTCTCTCTCTTCCTTTCTTTCGTGTTCATAGAAACACACATATCCAGGTGGGGAAGGGAGGAGTAGTTTGAAAGGAAGTATAGAAATGTCCCATTTTACCATAGTAGCTGCCCATTTTACACAAATATATCATTGTAGTGAGGTGGGGGTTCTTTAGAAACTGGTCCTTCAAACACAAATTGGAGACCTGTGTGCAAGAAGTACTTAAGTCACATTTTGCAAAAAATGAGCTGACACCAGTATTAAAAGCCACAATGGCCAGAGCATCATCTGATACCAAAGATTTCTGCAAAGAAGCGCTCAAGTCTTGTGTATTGGTGCGTTTCCATTGTCCATTGTCATGATCTGCAATGTGTTTTGAAAACTTTGACCCCCAAAATCTCAAAAGTATTATTTTGTGACTTAGGTACTTCTTGCACCCAGGTCTTCAATTGTTTTACATGGCAACATTTTCTTTATAGAAATATAGCAGAGATCTGTAGAAAGTTCAAAAATAACATTTAAGGTAGTATTCCAAATTTTTGGTGTATTTTTTTTTTTTTTTTTTTTGGCAATCTGCCAGAAAGTGTCCCTAAGTACCTAACTTCCCCCTACAATGTGAAACAAATTGGCAGAGTTTTGGTGACCAAATGGTTTTAATGTACAAACGAACCAGATTGTTTCAATGTACAGACTTTTACTGATTTCTGAGATGACCTAAATTTCAAAAGAATTGGGATAGCATGTAAAATGCAAAAAAAAAAAAAAATAGTTAATTTGTTAATTGTCTTTACCTTGCATTTAGTTGAGAATGGCAAATAAAACCATTTAAAGTTTTTGGGCTAATGATTCACTATTTCATTATGGCATGATGATTTTGCAAATATTCCCAATTTTCAAATGTGTTGCTTGAATCACGTTCTCAAAAAATGGGACAGGGCAATATAAAAACTGGAAAAGTTGTTGAATCCTCAGAAACAATCCTGTTTTTGAACATTGCTCAGGTAAACAGATGAATTGATGGTGGGTTGTATTGCTTTTTAGCGATGTTCCATTTTCATGGCGAAGTGAAATAGGAAAACGCAACTGACTAATGAAACCAGCAAATGACCATCAAAAGCACCGGCTCATTGGGATGTTCATTTTCATGTAGAGCCAGAAGGACTGTTTTAGCAAGGACGTAGGACGTAGGGAAAGGGGCAGAAAGAACTGGGAAGGGTTTTCAGCCCAACTGCAAATTTCCAATCCATGCGACAAGTTTAAGACGTGTCTTTTCTCACTACGTACACAATTACCAATGTGCTGCATGTTGCTTTGATGTGAAGCTTTATTTCAAGTAAAAGAAAAATAGATGAACGAGTTTCTTTCGGAAATACCAGGTTTAAAGACAAACAAGCAGAGATCACATGAAATATGCATCATGTATTTATCGGCTGCATTAGAAGGGGGCAGTTTGTCAGTGTGGCATTAAAAATACTAATTTCAAGTGAAACTGTGCCACTCTGCTCTCTCAGCAAACACAGGTGCAGCCCCATGAGCAACACTGGCGCTAACTTCATCATTATACTGCAAACAACAATGAATTTAAAACCAACCCTGTAACATTAGTACCAAGCAACAGTGATATGGATGTTTATTCCTAGTTTTAGTGTAAACAGTAGAATTCTGATGGTATTTAGATGTACATGGAGGGAGTCATGTGGGAATTACAGACATTTATAATTGTGCCACCGTGCAAATACTTATGAACATCTTAGTTTGTGTGAGTGTCCGTAATAGAACTTTGGTGCTAAGCTGCTCCTGGGGTCCTTCTCTAGGTCCTGCTGAAAGCCCTGGAGAACAGTGGAACCCTGCAGACCCCAATTGTGACCTTGGAAGTCTCACCATTGTGAGAAAGGGTTACCTGTACAGATATTAGGTGTGTATCTGCACTCCATAAATGGAGCTGAGAGTTAAATTGCCAGTATACATGCTCATTGGGAACATGCTTTGTGATTATGTTTACTGCAGGCTGAGTTATCATTGAACTGCACACTCTGAATGGGTCATTAAACAGATCTCAGAGAGAAAATAACGATGCTGACAGGAAAGCCATTAAAATTAATTCCAATAATGGCTGTGAAATTATCCTGTAAATACAAATTAATGTTTATGAAGTCATATAAATTTATTCCTGTAACTTCAAGGGCATTAGGATGGTCCAGATGTCCGGTTAGGGCAATAGTTCACCCTTCTAAATTAGATCTGTTGTGTCGCTATTAATCTTTACATCTCTGGACTAAATTTTGAGATAAATGTCAGTTATTCTGCCAAGACAATATTTCGGGAAGTTAATATGTATCTGCCCCATAATTTTGTTCCACTCCAAAATTTAACGAGTGTTCTTTTTTTTTTCCCATGCTCCACCATTCTCTGAATTTTCATTAAAATCAGGCGCACAGTTTTTCCATAATGCTGCTGACAAACAGACAAACAAAAAGATGGACAAAAAACCAAATCCAAAAAAAATTACCTCATTAGTGGACGTAAATACAGCAAATAGTTTAAGTAGTCACACACATGTAGTTTTAGTTCACACACGTCAGTTTTATGGACACAAGTGCAGTCTAGTCCAGGCCTACATTACATGTTTTATGGACCACCTGTATAACAAAACCAGTTTTAGTCAAGGGCCAGGCTGAATTAGTTTGTGAGAAACAAAATATTAGTGCTGAAAAATGTTTTTCTTTTCCTCTTGATTTAGGGGTAAAACTGACAACTCAAGATTTAGCAAAACCAGAAGAGATGGAGCTCAGAACCTTCAAGCTTACCTTCTCCACCTTCTCAAACATCTCCAACTCCACTGGAGCCAATGACACAGATGCCTTGCAGTCCAAGGGTCCTTACCAGGTAGTGGAGGTGGTGATCATTGTCCTGGTTTCAGGGTTGATTAGTTTCGTAACAATTACTGGGAACATACTGGTCATGCTCGCAATCATAATCAACAGAAACCTTCAGACTATGAACAGCTACTTCCTCTTCAGCCTGGCATGTGCAGACTTGATTGTTGGGGTCAGTGTCATGAACCTGTACACAGTCTACATTGTGGTTGGCTATTGGCCATTGGGGCCAGTAGTCTGTGACCTTTGGCTGCTCTTGGACTATGTGGTCAGTACTGCATCTGTTATGAACCTCCTCATCATCAGCTTTGACCGTTTCTTCTGCGTCACCAAGCCACTCAGTTACCCTGCTAGAAGGACCACCAAGATTGCAGGCTTGATGATTGCGGCGGCCTGGGTTATTTCCTTCATCATCTGGGCCCCGCCCATCCTATTCTGGCGGTTTATTGTAGGTGAGAGTATTGTGCCAGAGGACCAGTGTTCCATCCAGTTCCTGTCTGATGTATCAGTTACCTTTATCAGCTCCATTGCTGTCTTCTACCTGCCTGTTGCCATCATGACCTTTCTGTACTGGCGGATCTCCAAGGCCAGCAAGAGCCGTGTGAAAACGGGTAAGCGAGTGCCAAAACAGGACAACCCATCCAGCAGCAAAGCAGAAAAACACACCACCATGCCCTGTGATGATGATTACATGAAAACCCATTGCCCTGAGAGGAGCTGGAGTGGCGGAACAGGTGGAGTTGGGGAGGAGGAGTCAAGCGCGCCAGTACATCCTGAGAGAAATGAAATTGCTGAGACCCCTGCAGGTCACGAGGGGAACCCCTCATCCCACAGCCTAAATGCTACAATGCTAAAGCAACAGCCCGAAAGGAAGGCACCGCCATCTCGTGAGAAAAAGGTTACACGCATGATAACAATGATTCTTGTTGCCTTCATAGTCACATGGGCACCCTATCAAGTCATGAAGGTCATCGGCACGTTCTGTTCAACCTGTGTTTCCACCAGTATGTGGAGATTCGGCTTCTGGCTCACCTACATCAACAGCACCGTCAATCCAGCCTGCTATGCTCTCTGCAATGTCAACTTCAAGAATTCCTTCAAACAACTCCTGCTCTGCCAGTACAAGGACATTCGCTTGGGCAAATAGTGAGGTGTAATTATATCTGTTTCTGCAGTCATCAAAAAAACTAGCATGATAGGAACACTCCTACTGGTACCTCTGACCAAGGAACTGGCTTTAGAACTGGAGTTGGTCCCTGGATGCTGCTCTCTGGCTGCCCACTGCTTCTAATAATGGGATGGGTGAAATGCAGAGGCCAAATTACCCCACGGGGTTCAATAAAGTATATTTATCTGTCTGTCTGTCTGTCTGTGTCTGTCTTTCTACAGTCCTGTGAAAAAGTATTTTCCCCCCTCCTGATTTCTTATTTTTTTGCATATTTGTCACGCTGTTTCAGATCATCAAACAAATTTTAATATTACACAAAGATAACCCGAGTAAATACAAAATGCAGTTTTTAAATCATAATTTCATTTATTGAGGGAGAAAAAGCTATCCAAACATACCTGGCCCTATGTGAAAAAGTAATTGCCACGCCCCCCCCCCACCACCTGTTATGAATTAACTGTAATTAACCACATTTTTTTCGTTCAATTTCACTAGCCACGCCCAGGTCTGATTACTGCCTGACCTGTTGAATCAAGAAATCAATCAGATGGTCATCAGATGGCGCTGCGTGATTGGCAGCGAATTGCAGCAGGTCTGTCTATCGTTCTGTCTACTTTAGTGTGCTTTTGTATACCTGTTTGTTTATTTATTTATTTATTTATTGTTTTCTCAGACCCCTATGGAATTGCGCGACCAAGGGGATCCAGTTTTGAAACCTCTGCGCTACTTTTTTTGGACTTTCTGAGTTTGCCTTGGGAGATCCTTTCAGCCATTGCTCTATTGTATGCACAGGGGACCGGCTATTAGCCCTCAGCCACACTGAACTACTTCACACTGGGAAACCAGCGATTCCAGCAGAGATAAGGAGGAAATGAGAGGCTGTAGAGCGGGTCTCAAGCGCCGGGCGAGAAGACGGAGATATAAGCCATTTTTACCGGCTGTTATCATGGGAAACGTCCGTGCTCTCTCCAACAAGATGGACCAACTATCTGCTCTAATAAGGGTGCAGCGGGAGTGTGACAAGATGAACCGAGGTTGGAGGACTCAAACGACTGAGATTGCCAGTTGGAGTGCAGAATTGAACATTTATTGAAGGTTCCGGTGCAAAATGGTGGCAGTGCAGAAAAATACTAACAACAATAGACAAAAAAAAAAAAACAATTAACCGAAAAAAATTCTGTACGTGAACCAAAACTAAACTAGGAGGGCGAAAAATATTCAGTATACTTGGCTATACCAAAATAACCGGCCCAAGGCGCATACTGATTGACTCCACTCCCCACCGAAAAATAGAGTGACGGAACAGCTGGAGTTTGGGAGAAGGAAATAAGCGCATTAGTACGTCCTCAGAGAAATGTCAATGCTGAGGCCCCTGCAAATCACGAAAGAAATCCCATCGTCCGCAACATTAATGCTACAGTGCAAAAAAACATTCCGAGAGCAAGGCACCGTCATCTCGTGAGAAAAAGGTTACACGCATGGTAACAATGGGTCTCATTCATGAAACGTTCGTAAATCTGCGAACAGATTTTCGCATAAAAGCCCACTCTACTGAAAACCT
This sequence comes from Gymnothorax javanicus, assembly GCA_029692085.1. NCBI lineage: Eukaryota > Metazoa > Chordata > Actinopteri > Anguilliformes > Muraenidae > Gymnothorax > Gymnothorax javanicus. Next base: position 10,073,424 of record CM056212.1, on the reverse strand, counting down.
ACTCCGGATTCAGGAACACGTGAAACTGTGTTCGGGAAACGATCTGATCGTGAACGTGTGTAAATCATGAATGCCAAACGATCGTAAATTGACAGCGTGCTCCCGGTTATCAGCTATTTGCATAAATCTCCGCCCATGAATTGCCAATGACCGCCATATAAGGAGGTGTAGATGCATCCAGTCGACCTGTCAGTCAAGGCGCAAACAAAGAAAGACAGAGAAAGAAAAAGGAATTTTTCCGAAGCGGAGATAGAAATTATTTTGGGTGAAATGGAGTTTAGAAAAAACATTTTATTTTCATCTGTTAGCAGTGTTGTGACAGGGACAGGCAAAACGAAGGCTTGGAGGGAGGTGACAGATGCCGTTAATGTTGTCTCTGTAGTTCAAAGAACTATGTCCGAGGTGAAGCGTCAATGGTTTGACATGAAACTAGAAGCGAAGAAACGCATAAGCGCACATTAGCCACAGGTTGAGGAGGCTCACAGTCACAACTATCAACTGCAGACGAGCGCATCGCTGGCATAATTGGGGAGACCTCTTTGTCAGGAATTATATCTGACGGAGACCGCAAAATGCCTCCACTTTTATTTTTGGAAGTGGCTATTCGCTCCGCAGCGCGCTGAATTGGGGGAAAGAGATCGGCTATCTGCCCCACAAAGGGGCCGACAAGAGAAGCAGTTCTGCTATTCGCACCACGGTGGGACGGATCAGAGAAGCACTTCTATTTTCCCCGCAGTTGGGCCAGTAAGAGATTTCACTTTATAATCCGCCCCGCTCTCTGATCTTTCGCGCTGAACCGCCGCGGGGCGAATAGCCTCTTCGTTTAGTTTTTTTTTTTTTTTTATCATCATTCAAAATGTAGAAAGAACGTGTAATCTATTGAGTCGATTCACATAGATCATTCACAAACATGAACCTAATCTGGATCTTAAACCTTCCAATTGCCAACTAATTTAACTAAATGTGTTATAGCCTCAACATGACAAACGATTAAAAATATATCACGTTTTTCAAAGGCATCTGCCTATTATTTACATAACAGAGCGCAATATGAATTAAAATTGTAATTTACAATAGTGACAAGCATTATTTATATGTGCTCGTAAATTTACACAAGCGCTACACACGGTCGGAAGCATGTGTAGATTTTGTTAGTAGCTACGAACAGATCTGAGCTACTAAAATGTTGATGAATGCGAGATTCACGTAAATTTACGTCTACGAACAGTTTACACACAAATTGCTCTGCTCACGTTTCATGAATGAGACCCATTGATTCTTGTTGCCTTCACAGTCACATGGACACCCTATCAAGTCATGAAGGTCATCGGCACGTTCTGTTCAACCTGTGTTCCCACCAGCATGTGGAGATTTGGCTTCTGGCTCAGCTACGTTAACAGCACTATCAATCCAGCCTGCTATGCTCTCTGCAACGTCGCCTTCAAGAATTCCTTCAAACAACTCCTGCTCTGCCAGTACAAGGACATTCGCTTGGGCAAATAGTGAGGTGTGATTAATAATCAGCCCAAGGCACATACTGACTGACTCCACTCCCAACTCAAAAATGGAAGGACATACCTGGAGCTCCTATCCCACCTGCTTTCAAGGTGCAGCCCCTCCCACCAGGCATCTCCCATTGGAATACAATTTACTAAAACAACAGTAAATAACAAAGTAAATACATTGCACATGGCCATGAAAATTGAAAGAACATTCAAAAGCAAAACAACAACAAAAAGGAGGCATTATCAACAACCAAACCAAAGAAGAATTCATAGCAAATTCCTTGTCATCCCCCCCATGATAAATAATTAGGTAGGGCTTCCATTGCTCCCCCCTGCTGAAATTTTTTTAATCAATAAAACAAGGAAGTAAATGTTTCTAAAATATTGTGTCCGTGCTGTTCTTCAGGGCCCGTTTTCACAAAGCATCTTAGCGCTAAAAGTAGGTCCTAACTGCTGGCTTTAGGAGAAACTCCTGAAAAAAAATGGGCATGTCAGTCGTAAATTTAGTGTGGACGGACAGCCTAGCACTCAACACTTAAACTGATTAATTCCACACCCCTTGTCATAGCTACATTTGCCCATGTCAGTTCCCCTAATTCAGGACAGAATGCCTGAAAAAGCTATCAGCCAATGAGTGCAGCGAGACAAGATCGAGTGGGGGCTCGCGGGAGGAAGAGGAGAGAGACACGAGGAGAGATGAAGTGACCGTGAACGCAGTCCTACGAGTCGGTTGATTCCAGTGTTATTACACGGTAGTTAAATCACTTTTACTACCCAGTCGTAATAGTTGCGCCTTGAGGTGCCGGTTAGTGCGGTCTGATCTTGCCTAAAGGAAGGAGGAAGATTCGCGACCACTTTCCGAAGGGGACGGCTCAACATTACGGTGAAGGCTGCTAGCGTGAGTGAAGCTACGTGTTGCTGTGGAGGAGCTAACCAGCTAACACAGTGAAGAAGTGAAGCGAAGTAATACTTGTTAGAGTAGGGCAAAAGTGTATAGTGTAGCCCGTGTTTCTTTACGTTGCTATACGGTTTTGCCCGTTTTGTTATTTTCCCTGAAGCGACTGCTGCCAGTGACGTTTCATACCGTGATAGCCTGCTATTCTGAAGGGAAGATCTCCCGCTCCCTCCAACGTCGGCTAAGTAACCCTCTGCTCTGCTGCAGCACAAGTCGTGTGTGTGTGTGGCGTTTATAGCTGGCATTTTCTTACTGGCTGGCTAGAGGTTGTTTACCTGCCAATCGAGTCTCTCCACTGCCCACCGAGTGTAACGGACAATGTAGCCTAAACATTGCAGACTGCTAATTACACTCATTACATATAATAGCCTACTGACATAATGCTGCTTGCTGATAAGAGAGTGTAACGGACAATGTGAATGCTGCGAACTGCTTACTGCACTCTCGACGTTAGCTTGCGAACTCTCACACCGTTGCGGGGCTTGCACACACTGACACCACACATCACGGGTGCAACGGACAATGAACATTGCAGACTATTTACTGCACTCGTATCACACATACTGCATCACATACATCCATCTGGCGCTTCAGTCAACTTGAACATTCCGAACTGCTCTTAGCGCCTGTTTCCACACATTCACCACACATCTACCACGTTAAATACAAGCTTGTGGAAGGCCATAGTTAACGGAACATTCTGACTGTTATAACATGTTCCTGAACACTGTCGAGTATTTTTGCTCAAGCTGTGAAGTTGATCTGTACTAATTGATCTTACCTGCCATTTTTGATATCCTCAAATTGTTGTGAGTTTACTCACTGATGGGTTGTTTAATGCTAATGATTTCAATGTTAGTAACTTGTCATTTAGTTTATTTCCATATAACTTAGTTACGGTTTGTCCAGTGTGTGTTTACATCTGATTAGCAGAAAGTACTGGGTTAAGTGTATTGAATCCACTGATTTAGTACTTAAGTGAGCATATTTGTGAATTCCAATTCTGGGTTCATAACAGTGTTACATACTATTTTGTTTTACTGGAAAGTACTTAAGTGAGCATATTTGTGAATTCCAATTCTGGGTTCATAACAGTGTTACATACTATTTTGTTTGACTGGAAAGTACTTAAGTGAGCATATTTGTGAATTCAAATTCCGGGTTCATAATGGTGTTACCTACTATTTTGTTTTATTGGAAAGTGCCAAGTTATACAGTGGTAAGCTAGTTAAAAAAGCTCACCGGTGGGACTAGGTTAATGAAAGTGAAGGATTATATGTTAGACCTGAGTACTCAGAGTGGTTAGCTGTCATTTGATTTTTTTTTATTATTACAAATTCTACCAGTCATTAATTGAATAAATTCAGGCACTGGTTTCTTACAGTTGAAAGTGTGGTTGATTAATGAATGCTCTCCAGAGTAGGGGCAGCTTTTCCTTAGTACTGCTGTGGAAGGGGTAAAGGGAAATAGCTTGGTGTTACCATGTACGAGTGCACACACTAGGCCATACCCCCTTCAGGTAAGCCGTGACAATTGAAACCCTGAAGCCCTTACTGCCTCTCTCACAGTTTAGCTTAGGGCCAAGTTGAATTGTGCAGGGGGGTCAGGACGTGATCCTGTATTTCCCTGCCGTCTGGAGTTACAAGCATTTAATAGCCTTCCCCTACTATACGGGTGCTTACCACCCGTTACATTAGGACTCCTAATTATTTTCACTAAGTGTTATTCAGAAAGCATTTTAGGCCTAAAAGTAGCTCCTGAGTCTGGGAGAGCTTGAAAGTAGTCAAGAGGACTCCTAACTCGCTAAAACCTATTCACAAAGAATCGGAAAATAGCTGCTGCTGTTGAAAGACGGAATGACTTGGAAATTCTGAATGATGCGCAGTTGTTGAAAAGATATCGGATCGACCGTGAAGCGATTTTATTTGTTGTTGACTTGGTGAGGGAGAGAAGTACGTCTCCAACCATGAGAAACAACCCAATAAGCCCCAAAATAAAATGTTTGACAACACTTCGGTACTTAACCCCCGGAAAAATGCAACTTTGCGACGCGGACAATGGAGGCGTTGCACTGGATGCAGAAACCGTAGTGTAAGTCACGTGATCCCCGAAGTAACTCGGGAAGATGGCTTAGATGGGATGGGAATGCATCTATTAATTATTATTTATTTATACAAAAAAAAATGTATTTCCTTGCTCTGAAATGTCGCATGTATAACCGGATATTGAACCTCAGGTCCAAATGCTCCGCCTTATCCACGACACTAGCTCAACAGGCTATATACATAGACTGTATAAAAAGATGGACGCAGCACCCTGATCTGAAAAAAGAAGCCCATGCGGAAGTACCATAGAATGGCTTTCTATTTAATGGCCAGCAGATGGCGATGTCGGTGGTTGCAGAAAGAAGTTCAATGCTATAGAAGTCTATGAGAAAATGACCCTACTTTCCCACCTGATTTTTCATTTAAATAATGATTTTTCACATTATTTTATGGTAGCTATAGCAAGTTTCAAGTCTCCTTCGATATATCATGATGTTCATTTTTGTAAATTATGGTCCGAAGTAGACTAGAATAAAGGATAAAGCCAGAATATGCTTTTGGGGCGTGGCTATCCTCTGGTCCTCGTCCAATATGGTCAGATCCAGAGCCACGTTCCTCTCGTCCAATAGAAATCACATCCGGTTTCAAAATGGCAAAATGGCGCAATTCAAATTGCCAAAATTGAGGCTTCCTTTATGGTATGCTGAAACCAATGGGTGATGTCACGGTAGCTTCGTCCATCTTTTTATACAGTCTATGACTATATATTCACTGGTCGATTTAGCACTCGTATAGCTGTGCTGTGTTTGAACTTGAGCACATTGGCGCAAGGATTCTCAGTCATAAACCGGCTTTGAAAACAACAGTTGAATATTTAGCGGTTAATTATAGCGAAAATACAAAAAAAAAAAAAAACATTTAAGTGATTATACTGCTGAGGTCTTCCAGTGCGTAGCATAATGGCGAGAGGACTCTCAGATTGGCTGAAACAATAGCAAGTGCAGATTTACCCACAAACAGCTTTTATGACAAAATATCAAAGGTAAGAAAAATTTTTGCTCATCTCTGTAGCATATAAAGTGTATGCCTGCTGTTCTTTGAGTGTGGTGTCAATTTAAAATGACAAGGCTTATATTGTTGGAATCTGTGGACTGTCCTTTTTCATTTGAGGTATCGTTTGAATGCATATCACAAATTCAGTAGAAATGCTTGTGATAGAGCACTGATTATTTAATCTTACTTTATTTAATGTTTTGCTGGATGCTTATTTACTTGCTTGGTACTTGAATTGTGTTCAGTTTAGGTAAAAATGGTCATCACAAACTTTTTGCTGAGTTTCTTCGCTTTAAGAGGATATGCCGCATGACGAGGTTGTTATCAGGAAACAAGCTGTATTTATTTTGCAAATTCATTTCCCCCGTTACGGGGGCGTTCAGGCATAAGGTTAATATTTGTATTGAATATATATTTTCCACTAATTTCTTTAAATCTTCACTTTAAAACCAGTTTTCATTGCAGCAAAACCGTTGACTTACTTGTGAACCTCTGGTATGTGAAGCAGCTTTTCTCGAAGTGCTCTGAGCAAAGAACTGAATGTTTTGTTGGTTTGTAAGGCTTTCCAAGGTCAATTCTTCTTAGTTTAACAAACCAAACTTTCAAAAGGGCTTTCTTTTTTTTTTTGAAATTGATGGAAACTTATTTTGCCGTATTTTCCAGAAGACTGAATGGCATTATTATTGATGCAAGCAACAGCAGCACAAGATGTCATTCATTCATTCATTCATTTTATTTGTTCCGCTCATGGCATTGGAGACAAAAAGAAATTCACAAAATATATTCGGCTCTGAGCAGTTTACATAACCCATGACAGAAAGGAGCAGGGAGAAGAAAATCTTATTTTACCTGCCCCTTATTCAAATATACAATCAGAAATAGAAAAGAAAAGATGGCCTGCCAATCACAGTTGCTTAGCAACCACTACGTATAGTAGTAAACAAACACAAAGGTCAAAACACAATAATTTACAATCTGAGAAACAAATTATCTAACACCATCATATTGTCTAATTATTCTTTCTTTATACATTTTCTTAAATCTAAAGATATTCATACAGCCCTTTAAATCATTTGGCAAGGAATTCCACAGTTTTACCCCAGTTACAGAGATACACATCTGCTTCAACGTAGTCCGTGCAAACGGATGCTTAATGTTAAATTTCCTTCTATGTTGCTCATCTCCTAAATGTAAAACAAATAATTTCTGTATATTTTCTGGTAGTGTTCGGTTTTTTGCCCGGTACACAACTAATAAAGTCTGCAGTTCAATTAAATCTTTAAATTTTAACAGCCCTGATTCAATAAACAGTGCATTTGTGTGTTCTCCCGGATGTACCTTAAAAATAATTCTCATTGCCTTTTTCTGTAAAATAAATAATGATTCTAAATTACTCTTATATGTGTTGCCCCACACTTCAACACAGTAATGCAAATTCGGCAAAATTAAAGAACAATACAAAATCCGCATTGACTTATAATCCAACAAATACTTTGCTTTGTTGAGCACAAAAACATTTTTAGATACTTTAGTTTTCACATGTGATACATGATATTTCCATGTCAATTTATCATCCATTATAACACCCAAAAATCTGATTTCAGACACTCTTTCTATACTTATTTCATCTATACACAGTGAAACATTCTCTTTTCTCCGATTTGCAAAAACCATAAATTTTGTTTTGTTCAAGTTTAGTGATAACTTATTGTCATCAAACCATTTTTTGAGCCTGACCATTTCATTTGCAATAGTTTCTGTCAACATACGCAAATCTTCTCCTGAACAAAAAAAATTTCCCCATTTTCACTATGCTGCGATCAACCTCTGTGTACATTTTGCTTCGGGGATCATGTGACCACCTATGTAACTTGAAACGACCTCATTTAGGGATTTCACAATCATCTGTCAGTCGCTCAATTCAACAAACAATCAATGCGCTCTGTGAACCCCATATCATCCGACAGTTTATCCGGTTTCCAATGGACATTCGCTCACAAAACAGAATCAAACTTGAATTCATACACATCTCAGATATGCCCGGTATCATCAGTGCTATTGACGGGACCCATATTTGAATTATCTCTCTGACCCAAGATGAAAAGGTATTTGTAAACAGAAAAAAAAGTTCATTCTATCAACACCCAGATAGTATTTGATGCCGAATACAATATTTAGGACATTGTTGCGAAATGGCCAGGATCCACGCACGACTCTCGCATTTGAATGGAAAGCAGCTTATGGCAATTATTTGACAGGCATTATGTGCCTGAGGGATGTCACTTGCTAGGGAACAGTGGCTTTGGTGCTGTACCTCCTCCTGCTATGCATAAATTATTTTATTAGACTATTGAGAGAGGGTTACATTTAATAAATCATCGTAATAATACCAGCCTATTTCATATTTTGTATGCATATTTAAATTGTAGGCTATAAATTACAAACTAAGCTTAGTATGCCTTCCTGTTTGAACGATAGCTCGTTTATAGGCTGCAATCTCGGACCTCCCTTGCGATTGCAGCCCATACCACCGCTTCTCGCAGTCGTCTGCCGTCCGCGACTGACACCAAGGGGAATGTAGCATTGATCTGGAGGCTGATATTATCCCACGCATCCCGCTTGGATTTGCTGTTCACCCCTGAGCCAAATTTCCCTTTGATTACATGCTTTCGCTCCAGCACCAACTGGGCCAGCAGCAGTAACTGGTCGTGGCTCCAGTTGGGCTTTCGCGTCCTTTTTGAACTTTCATCAATGACAGTTTAGGGCAAACAAACTTGAAAGGCTCGACATTTAAATGATCGCAACAAATAGTCATTGGGTAATAAGTTGCTAGTTATTGGGGCAAATGGCGCTTTTTATTATTGATTCGTTTTATGTGAGCATTTTTACAACTCTTTCTTTCCTATGTATATTTGCCTAGAGTGTGATATGTGGGGATTGCGCATAGTGCATTTTCAGGAGTGCTCAATATGTTATTATTTTATGGAACAAACCAGCCGCTCAGACTATTTCCTCATTTTTTCCTCTATGGGTTGTATGTGGGATATTTTTTTCAATGGGCCGCCCTGTCACCAAACAACCAATCACCGTGCTCATTGTCCTAAGACTCGTGCATGAGAATTGACGTCATCCATAGCAACGGAGATTTACTCCCACCTCTCACAGAGCTACTCCTAGTCTAGGAGTTACCAGTTTTCTTAACTAAAAATTGCTCTTAGCGGCTTTGTGAATAACTTTTAAGATTTTACTCCTACATAAAATGTTTTAGCGTGACTTAGGAGTACTCCTAGCGGTAAGATAAGATGCTTTGATAATACGGGCCCAGGTCTATAGTCGCCAGGATTAAATAATTCACCAGAGATTTTATGACATTAACCACCGTATAGACAGGCCTTATTCTATACGGGGCGAATCGGTAATACGTGGTGCATTGGACTTTTTAAGTTTTTTTTTTTTTTTTTTTTTAAATCAAAGGTGAACCGATGCTATTAAAAGATCAAGCACTGCATTACCACACAGGTGACACAAGAATGGTTACACTCACACTTCTACGTACAAAGAAATGTTTGCTGGCAAAACACAAATAGTGTGGTGTTGTGTTTATATTTTGCCTGTGCGGTTAATGGAAGTCTCATCAAGGCGCTAGTCCGTGACATTTCCCCTTCCTTGTCCTGACGCCTCATGAGGCGTTCTTGAAAGGAAGTCTGCAGTGCAGTTCCGGGCCCCTGCTTTGCAATGGACCTCAAATTCAAATGGCTGGATTGCAAGGAACCATCTAGTGATTCTAGAATTTTTGTCCTTCATACGCCCCAGCAATGACAATGCTCGATGATCCGTTTCCAGGATGAATTTACGCTCCAACAAGTAATAGCATAAGGAGTCCAATGCCCACTTGATAGCCAGGCATTCCTTCTCCACAGTTGAGTACTTTGTCTCCTGTGGGATGAGTTTCCGGCTGATGTAAGCAACGGGCTGTTGTTGTCCTAGTTCTCCTTGTAGCAGCACGGCACCCAGACCATGCTCTGATGCGTCCATTTGCAGGGTGAAAGTCTTTTCAAAGTCTGGACTCTAACGAATTAGCTCTTTACAAGGGGCGCCTCTCAAATCTTGAAAAGCCAGATCACATTCAGGAGTCAATTCCACCTTATTGTGTTGGTCCTTCTTCATTAAGGAGGTAAGGGCAACTCCTCTGGCTGAAAGGTTTGGTATAAAACGCCTATACCATCCTACTAATCCCAATAATGTCCATATCTCTTTCTTCATACTCGGTCGCTTAGCAGCTTTAATTGCCTCCACCTTTCCAACCTGTGGTCGAATGATTCCATGCCCCAGTACAAACCCAAGGTACTATGTCTCCTCTTTAGCCTGGGCACACTTATCAGGTTACAAGGTCAGCCCCGACTCCTTGATCCTCATCAACACCTCTTGCAGATGGTGCAGGTGTTCCTGCCAGGTGTTGCTATAGACAACAATGTCATCCAAGTAGGCATCATCAAAACCCTCAGTCCCCCTCAGGATACAGTCCATCATCCTTTGGAATGTTGCCAGAGCTCCATGTAGACCAAAGGGCAACACTGTAAACTGGAAATGTCCAAAGGGCGTTCTGAAAGCAGTCAGCTCCCTGCTGTCTCGCGTCAGCGGAACCTGCCAGTAACCCTTGCACAGGTCAAGGGTACTGAGGTATCTTGCTCCTCCCAGTTGCTCTACCAAGTCATCCACACGAGGCATCGGATAAGGGTCAAACTTGCTGACACTGTTCACTTTTTTTGAAGTCCAAGCAGAACCTCAGGGTGCCATCCTTTTTGAAACAAGAGTGAGAGAGCTACTCCACTCAGTCATTGAGGGCTCAATTACCTCAAGGTCCTGCATGGTTTCCAGTTCCATCTTCAAGACTGGCAGAAGGCGTTCAGGTACCCAGTACACTGGCTGATGAATGGGCTTGGAGTCTGTCAGAGTGATGTGGTGCTCCACGATGGTTGTTCTCCCGGGCTTATCCATGAAGAGCTGCTCTGATATATGCTGCAGGAGTTGTTCCTTCTGCTCTCCAGTCAGGTGCCCCTAATCCAATTTGTTTCCCTGCTGGCTACTGGGAAAATACTGCTCTGTGTCTTCCTCTTCTTCCTCAATGGCATGGACATACAGGGTCTGCCGTTGCATTGCTAGTGAGGAAGGGGGTGGCCTGGCATGCCATCTCTTCAGTAGGTTAACATGGAAGGTCTGCAGCGGGTGTTTGCATGTTGGGATGTAGACCTTACAGGTTACTGGCCCCATCTTCCTGGTAAGGGCCCTGCCAATTAGCCAACAGTTTATTTTCTGATGTAGGAAAAAGTAACAGGACTTCCTCATGTGGCTCAAAGCTCCACGATCTGGCCGCCTTGTTATACCAGACCTTCTGTCTGGCCTGTGCCTGCAGCAGATTCTCTCGTGCGAGAGCCGTGGTCTTCTCCAACTGCTCCCTCATCTTGAGAACATAGGACACCACATTCATCTGTCTTGGCCCTGCAGTTCCTTCCCAGCTCACCCGCAGTACATCCAGGGGTCCTCGAACGTAATGGTCATAGAGGAGCTCAAAGGGTGAGTATCCCGAGGATGCTTGAGGCACTTCTCTGCAAGCAAACACGAGGAACGGCAGCCACTTGTCCCAGTCCTTGCCTGTGTCAGAGACTAACTTCCGCAACATGGATTTCAGGGTATGGTTAAATCGTTCTACTAAGCCATCGGTCTGAGGGTGGGAAGGGTGGTTCGTGTCGTAGAACCGAGAGATTGCAACAACTGATCTTTTATCGAGTTTATTGTACTAATACAATTGTGAACAAATGGTAAATCGTACCAATGAAAACCAACTGCTGAAGTCTGTGGCTCTGTCTGGTACCAGCATAGCAATAGACCCTCAAGATGGAGGTCGAGAGATTTAAACTGAAACAAGGTGGGCTGTTCTTTACAGTAATGACTGAACTGATTGGATACAAAAGGGCAAATGGCAGAGAAAACCAATGAATGATCAACAGAGGGGAGTTGGAGTGACATTCAAAAGATAACAATGGGAGTGGATTGGTTGAATAGCCAGGCACAGACAGGATGATGGGTAAGGGGGAAGAGAAGAGTGCCTTCTTCTACCACATTCGTATGCACCTAATCCCTAGCAGCTGATAGTCCTGCTGCAAAGTTTTGCTCATAAAATTTGGGCCTTGGTCTGTGAGCACCTCCTTTGGAATGCCTACATGCAATAATAAGCGTAACAAAGCACTAGCTACCTGCTTTGCTGTGACTTCTCTTAATGGGTAAGCCTCGGGATACCTGGTAGCATGGTCACAGATCACCAAAATGAACCTGTTCATTGTTTGACTCCGCTCCACTGGGCCAACAACATCCACTCCTATACGCTCAAATGGGGGTGTCAATAATCGGAAGTGGAATAAGCATTGCATAGGCTGTACCTTTCCCTGCTGTAAGTTGGCACTCTGGGCAAGTTTTACAGAACTCTTTTACGTCATTAAACATTTTGGGTCAGTAAAAACATTTTGAGATTCGCATAAGAGTCTTCATGTGCGCCAGGTGACCAGACCAAGGAATAGAGTGTCCTAGTTCTAACACTTCCTTCCTACAGGACTCAGGCAGAACCAACTGTTTACCATCTTCACCCTCTCTATAGAGCAAACCATTTTCAATGATGAAACATTCCTTCTCCAGGAAATGTCTACCCTTCTGTCCAGCTTGCTTGAAACAGTTAGCTAAGGTAGGGTCATTATGCTGAAGAGTAGCTAAGTCAGCAGGAAAAGTAACATCTGCCCTAGCTAAGTTGGGCTGTGCCCCCTGCTCAATCTCCTCAGCTGCATGCAACAACTCTTCCCCCAGTTGCTCACTGCGCCTTGCATACCTCTCCCCCTAGGTTCTCCAAGAAGGTCCTTCCCATGGAAAGGCATAAGCTGAAGCGTATCCTGCACATGATCAGGTGTACAACCAACCTGGCTACCCTGCCGTGCCCGAGACCTAGTAGCTATCCCACACCAAGCAGTCTGTTGCACTAGGTCAGGTAGAATAGGCATGTCAGTACTAAGAAGAATGGGATAAGGCAAATCTTTAGCAACCCCTACTTTCAAAAGGTAGACTTGTTTATTGACATCAATGTATACCTCAGTGGTAGGGAGCTCAGTCCTATTCCCATGTACACAAAAGATAGAAATTTGGTCCTGCTTACACTAATTGTCTCTGGGGATGTACTTAGCCTGCACTGGAGTGCGTGAACACCCAGTATCTACTAGAGTAGAGAGTGGTTTGCCATTTAACAGTACAGATATAACTGGCTCAGTTTCCCGTAATACCATAGAGAACTGAGGGGGCCTTGGTACGTACCAGAGATTAGTAGTCTTTGACTTTTTTAATGGACAAACCGGGCGAGTGTGCCCAAACTCACCACAGTTAAAACACACAATGTCTACTTTGCCTTGCTGCTGGGTTTTGAACAAAGAGGGTTTAAAAGCATGAGATTTAGCTACACTGCTTTGGCTATGGGACTGCACAAATGAACCACCAACTTTCCCAGACACCTCAGACTTGCCCTTAGCAGGTGGAAGCAGGCCAGCATAGCGGTAGGACCCAGGTCCCTTGTGAGCCGCAATGTAGATTTCCACCAGCTTTGCAGCCTCAGCAGCAGTGTGGGGTTCCCACTCCCTCACCCAGGTCCTAACTTCTGGATATAAAACTCGCAGGTACTGTTCTAGGACCACAGTCCCCGTCAATGCCTCCTTTCAGCTGCTTTCATTTATTTATTTATTTATTTAAGGCAACGTGTGCTTGCATTAATCATTTACAAGAAACGAAAAGATGGGCACACCAGATTTAGCAGAAAGCTAATTTCCATCTGTAGTCCAACATACATTCATGGCACACCCACTTACAGAATGAGTCTTTTAGGTGCGTATACAGCTCCTGCGGTGACTCATCCACTGGGGCCTCCATGGCGCAGAAGCGTTGGCGATACGTCTCTGTGCTGATTTCATATTTCTTCAATTCTGCCTCCTTCACGAGGTCATAGTCCTTGGTAAGGGCCGGACTCATGGTGACAAAAGCTCTCCTGGCTTTGCCCGTCAGTAAAGGAACAAGCCGGACTGCCCAGTCCTCTTTTGGCCACCTATATGCCACAGCTAGTCTTTCAAAAGTCATTAAAAAATGTTTTATATCGTCACTATCCTCCAGCTTTGCTAGCCGAGGCTCCCAGTCTAACACCCTTGCTGTCGGTCTTCTTGGACCATCTTGACGTGAATGCTTCATATCCAGTTGCAGTTGGGTGACCTGGTGGCTTAGAACTCTGTAATTCTGCTCCTGCAGCACTGCTTCAGTCTCCTGCCATTTATCATGCTCCTTGTGGAATGCCATGAAGCTCTCGAACATCTTTGCTAGGGCAGTCAAGGCAGCATCACTTCCAGCTCCGGGTATGGGTGTAGGCTTGGCCAACGCGGGATCACCTGCTGTTGCACCCCCACCATCATCTGGCTCCTCCATGAGACCTTGCTGGCCCGTCCTGGTATTGGGCATGGCAGCTCACCAGGAAATGTTCAGTCTCTGTCCTCCAGTCGGCACTATCCCACTTGTGACTCCAAGTGTGACAAGATGATCTGAGGTTGAAGGACTCAAAGGACTAAGATCGCCAGTTGGAGTGCAAAATTGAACATTATTGCAGGTTCCGGTGCAAAATAGTGGCAGTGCAGAAAAATATTTACAGCAAAAGCAAAAAAAAAAAAAAAAAAAACAATTAAACAAAAAAGAACCAAAACTATACTAGGAGGAATAAAAATCTACAATGTACTTGGCTATACCAAAATAACCGGCCCAAAGCACATACTGACTCCACTCCCAACTCAAAAATGGAAAAACCTCCTGGAGCTCCCATCCCACCTCAGTAACGAACTAAATACATTATACATGGCCATGAAAATGTAAAGAACATTCAAAAGCAAAACAACAACAAAAAGGAGGTTTGAATCCGGCCTGGGGCCTTTCTGTGTGGAGTTTGTATGTGCTCCCCGTGTTCGCGTGGGTTTCCTCTGGGTACTTCTGTTTCCCCCCACCCACAAAAATGTGCATTATAACAACACTCCTACCAGTACCCCAGACCAAGGCACTGGAGTTGGTCCCTGGGTGCTGCTCTGTGGCTGCCCACTGCTCCTAACTATAGGATGGGTCAAATGCAGAGGAGGAATTACCCTACGGGGTTTAATAAAAGTATATCTTAATCTTAATCTTTTTTACCAAATTTTGGACCTGCGTTGTTCAAGTTTTTAATCAATAATACAAGGTAGTAAATGTTACTAAAATATTGTGTCCGTGCTGTTCTTTAGGTCTATAGTCGCCAGGATTAAAGAATTCACCAGAGATTTTATAACATTAACCACCGTATAGACAGGCCTTATTCTATACGGGGCGAATCGATATACGGGGTGCATCGGACTTTTTCTGTTTTTTTTTTTTTTTTTAAATCAAAGGCAAACCGATGTTATTGAAAGATCAAGCGCTGCATTACCGCACAGACGACACAAGAATGGTTACACTCACACTTTTATGTATAAAGAAATGTTTGCTGGCAAAACGCAAATAGTGTGGTGTTGTTTTGTGTTTATGTTTTGTGTGTGCGGGTAATGGAAGTCTCGTCAAGGCACTAGTTCGTGACAGGGAGTACAGGGAGAGCAGCCTTATGTGTTTTACAGAGACATGGCTAAATCAAGACACACGTGACTCCGTTGTCTCCGTAGATGCATTTACCCTGGTTCGTGCAGACTGGAAAGTGGCAGAGAGCGGTAAGAAGAGATGTGGGCTGTGCGTGTTTTTTTAACAACAGATGGTGTAACCCTAGCCACATCACTGTTAAGGAGCAGCTCTATAGCAGGGACATTGAGCTTTTTGCAGTCAGCGCTCGGCCTTATTACATTCCTCGGGAGTTTTCACATGTTATTGTGTTGACTGTGTACATCCCCCCGTTGGCTGATGCTGCTGCTGCCTGTGAGCACATACACAGCAGTTTGTCTACATTGCAGACAAGACACCCACAGGCTCTCTTCCTTATCTCTGGGGACTTCAATCATGCCTTTCTCTCTGCCACTGTCCCTTACTTCTCACAGGATGTAAACTGCCATACAAGGGACAATAGAACTCTGGACCATCTGTATGCTGATGTAAGGGATGCATACACCTCCACCCCCCTTCCCCCTCTCGGTCGCTCTGATCACAACCTTGTCCATTAGCAGTCAGAATATACACCGGTGCTCCAAAGACAGTCTCCACAGTGGAACACTGTGAAGATCTGGACTGAGGTGGCATGTGAGCAGCTGAGGGACTGTTTCAATACCACAGATTGGTACATACTTTGCAGGTCACATGGGGAGGACATTGACTGTCTGACCCACTGCATCATGGGCTATATCAACTTCTGTGTGGAAAACACTGTGCCATCCAAGAGAGTACGGTGTTTTCCCAAAAACAAACTCTGGGTGACCCTGGAACTGAAGACTCTGCTGAACGAGAAGAAGAGGGCCTTCTTCTCAGAGGACAAGGAGGAGCTGCGGAGAGTTCAGCGGGAGTTGAAATACAAGATTAGGAGATGTAAGGAAAGCTACAGGGAGAAATTGGAGCAGTGTCTGAAGAGGAATAATGTCCGAGATGTGTGGAGAGGGCTGAAACATATCTCGGGCCACGGCCAAAGTGGGGATGGGCAAGCCACCATTGGGGACCAAGTATGGGCAGACGAGTTAAACCTATTTTTCAATAGATTTGACTCCGCCCCCACCCACCATGGCCCTACTACTTCACACCACTCCAGGCCAGTTGTCAACTCTCAGCTGCAGCCCTTCACACCTCAGCTCCCCTCTGACCACTCTGCTCCACCCCCCACTGTCATCAGGAGCTCCCCACCCTCACTGCCACCTACAGCCCTGGACCACCACTCCCAGTCACCCCCCTCCCCCCTCTCCATCTCTACAGACCAGGTGAGGAAGGCACTCGGGAGGACGAAGGCCAGGAAAGCCACAGGCCCGGATGCCGTCAGCTCCAAGGTGCTGAGAGAGTGTGCAGACCAGCTCAGTGAGGTGCTCCAGCATATGTTCAATCTGAGCCTCAGTCTGAAGAAAGTTCCGGCCCTATGGAAGACCTCCTGTGTGGTGTCGGTTCCTAAAATTGCCCTTCTGAGGGAGCCAAGCCACCGTAGACCCGCCGCCCTGACCTCCCACCTCATGAAGGCCATGGAGAAAATCATCCTTGACCACCTCCGTGCCTAGATGAACTCTGTGTTGGACCCGCTGCAGTTTGCCTATCGTCCTGACATCGGCGTGGATGACACCTTCATCTACCTGCTGCACCGGGCCCTGTCTCACCTGGAGTCCCCCGGGAGCTCTGTGAGAGTCATGTTTTTTGACTTCTCCAGTGCATTCAACATCATCCAGCCATCACTGCTGTGGGGGAAAATGGAGGAGGCTGGTGTGGACCCACACCTGACTGCATGGACCATCGACTACCTCACTGACAGACCACAGTATGTAAGGCTGCATGGCTGTGTGTCAGATGTGATAGTCTGGAGCACGGGGGCGCCCCAGGGGACGGTGCTCTCACCATTCCTTTTCACCCTCTACACCTCGGACTTCACATACAACTCCCTCCTCTGTCATTTGCAGAAATTCTCTGATGACACTGCCTTGTTGGCTGTGTGTCAGATGAGAAGGAGCAGGAGTACAGGGTGGTCATCACAGACTTTGTGGACTGGTGTCAGTGGAACCATCTGATCCTGAGCACCAGCAAGACCAAGGAGATCATAATTGATTTCCGAAGGAAACCTTCCCCTCACACACCGGTGAACATCCAGGGCTCGCCATTGAAATACTGGACTCATTTTAGTACCTGGGTGTTCACCTTCACAATAAACTGGACTGGACAGACAATACAAACGCCCTGTACAGGAAGGGCCAGAGTTGCCTACACTTGCTGAGGAGACTGAGGTCCTTCGGTGTAAGCAGGGCTCTACTCCGGACATTTTATGACACTGTGGTGGCCTCGGCAGTGTTTGATGCCATAGTGTGCTGGGGGGGGGGGCAGCTTGGACAGAGACAGGAAGAGACTGAACAAACTGGTTAAGACAGCCAGCTCTGTCCTGGGCTGCCCACTAGACTCCATCGAGGAGGTGGCGGCAGGGGGATGGCAGCCAAGCTGACATCCATCATGGACAACTCCTCCCACCCCCTTCACCACACTGTGAAGACCCTTAGCAGCTCCTTCAGCACAAGGCTTTTACATTCCCAGCGCAGGAAGGAGTGCTACCGCAGGTCATTCCTGCCCACAGCCGTCAGACTGCTTAACAAAACACAATAACCTCCACATAAATGCAAGTTGTTTCTAGTAACTCCACATATCTCTTTTCTGGCTCTTGTTCTTGTGTAGTTATGCAAATCACAAGTGTTGTGCAGTATTTATTTTTATTTATTTGTAATTGTTGAAGTGTGTATATATATATATATATATATATATATATATATATATATATATATATATTACATATATTGTTCATAATTGTGCGGCTGCTGTAACGTGAGAATTTCCCCTCTGTGGGATTAATAAAGTCTTACTTTAAAGAGCAGGACTATTGTCTTGTGTTTACAGTTGAGGACATCTGGCATGGGACTGGACCTTTGTGAAAAGTTTGGGTAGATTTGTCATGAGGAAATTTTGCACGAGCTGAGGCTTGAACTCACAATCTTCAACAACAAGAAACATCGTCTATCTCACTGAGCTAATTGGCAAATGGAAATGTCACATGTAGCTTCACAAATTGACTAAGCCAATCACCTGTGTGCAAGACAGCAGCTGTTAGCGTGTAAAGGCAGATTTCAAACGGCTGTCAAAAATTCAGTGATTAAGACAAAAATGTGAAAATACACAAATTGCATCTAGACAGCATGGAGATGTTGGTAATTTGTTTTTAACAATGATTTATTGGCTCCATAAGTGAAAAACTGATGTTTAAAAATGCCATTTTTGCATTGACTCCAATTGTTCGCATGAGAGCGAAATTCAAAATGCTGTAAAAAATTCAGTTTTTGAGACAAAATTCTGATATTTTCCAAACATAATTTACCATGACTCTGACATTTTGTCATTTTTTTAATGAACATTGAAAATGTATTTAGCAAGAATTTACAAGTATATGTTTACAATACCGTTTACAGTCAAACATTTTGATGCACTGTAGGCTCAATTTTTGATAAATCAAAAATCTTTGTGGATTTTGTGTGTAGGACAGTCTGAAGATGCTCTGTAGCAAGTTTGGTGTCAGTTGAGTAAAAATTGTGGGAGGAGATAGGTTTAATAAGTTTTACAGTTTAAAAAAAAAACAGAGTGATGGACTTCATAATTTGCAATAGATTTAAATGGAGAAAAGTTTTCTCAGTATTGGGGCTACATTTGGGTGAAAGTTGCAAATCTGTAGCGCATATGGTTGATTTGTTGTGAATGTTCAAAATTTTGAACTTTAGAGGCTTGCTGTAGCGCCACCATCAGGACGATTGGCCTGTTTTTGCAGCTGAGGCAATCTGGCATGGGCATGACCTTTGTGTAAAGTTTGGTGATTTAATCGCGCATGGGAAGTAGGATTTCCTTGGAGGAAGAAGAAGAAAGAAGAACATGCAGGATAACAATAGGGTCCTGGCAGCTTAGGCTGCTCAGCACCTATAATTAGCAATCCCTGAGTTAGTTTTATGGACACAAGTGCAGTCTAGTCCAGGCCTTCATTACATCTTTAATGGACCACCTATATAACAAAACCAGTTTTAGTCAAGGGCCAGGCTGAATGAGTTAGTGAGAAACAAGACATTAGTGCTGAAAAATGTTTTTCTTTTCCTCTTGATTTAGGGGTAAAACTGACAACTCAAAATTCAGCAAAACCAGAAGAGATGGAGCTCAGAACCTTCAAGCTTACCTTCTCCACCTTCTCAAACATCTCCAACTCCACTGGAGCCAATGACACAGATGACTTGCAGTCCGAGGGCCCTTTCCAGGCAGTGGAGGTGGTGCTCATTGTCCTGGTTACAGGGTTGATAAGTTTCATAACAATTACTGGGAACATACTGGTCATGCTTGCAATCATAATCAACAGAAATCTTAGACGAGAAACAGCTACTTCCTCTTCAGCCTGGCATGTGCAGACCTGATTGTTGGGGTCAGTGTCATGAACCTGAGTACAGTCTACATTGTGGTTGGCTATTGGCCATTGGGGCCAGTAGTCTGTGACCTTTGGCTGCTCTTGGACTATGTGGTCAGTGTTGCATCTGTTATGAACCTCCTCATCATCAGCTTTGACCGTTTCTTCTGCGTCACCAAGCCACTCAGTTACCCTGCTAGAAGGACCACCAAGATTGCAGGCTTAATGATTGCGGCGGCCTGGGTTATTTCCTTCATCATCTGGGCCCCACCCGTCCTATTCTGGCAGTTTATTGTAGGTGAGAGTATTGTGCCAGAGGACCAGTGTTCCATCCAGTTCCTATCTGATGTATCAGTTTCCTTTATCAGCTCCACTACTTTCTCCTACCTGCCTGTTGCCATCATGACCTTTCTGTACTGGCAGATCTCCAGGGCCACCAAGAGCCACATGAAGACGGGCAAGCGAGAGCCAAAACATGGCAAACCATCCAGCAGCGAAGCAGGAAACCACATCACCATGCCCTGTGATGACGTCCATTACAAAACCCTTCGCCCTGAGAAGAGCCAGAATGGCAGAACAGGTGGTGTTGGGGAGGAGGAGCCGAGTGCGCCTATGGTTCCTGAGAGAAATGAAAATGCTGAGGCCCCTGCAGGTTACGAGGGAAACCCCACGGCCCACAGCCAAAATGCTGCATTGCTCAAGATGCAGCCCGAGAGGAAGGCACCGCCATCTCGTGAGAAAAAGGTTACACGCACAGTATTTGCCATTCTTGTTGCCTTTGTGGTCAGTATGACACCATATCAAGTCATGAAGGTCATCAGCACCTTCTTTTCAACCTGTGTTCCTTCAAGCATGTGGACCATTGGCTACTTGCTCTGCTACATCAACAGCACTGCAATCCAGTCTGCTATGCTCTCTGCAATGTCACCTTCAAGAAGACCTTCAGACAACTCCTGCTCTGCCAGCACAAGGACATTCACTTGGGCAAATAATGAGGTGTGACTACAATCGTTTCTCATGTCATTTTTTTTTTTTTTTTTGCCAGAGAAACATGCATTATAGGAACACTCCAGCTGGGACCCCTGGCCAAGGAACTGGCTTTGGAGCTGGAGTTGGTCCCTGGGCGCTGCTCTGTGGCTGCCCACTACTCCTAACTATAGGTTAAATGCAGAGGATAAATTACCCCGTACGGTTCAATAAAGTCTATCTATCAATCGATCTATCTATCTGCAGAAGAAATATATTCTACTGCATTACTTTGAATAAAGGCAGGTACAAGCTCAAAAAGTGATATTATTGAAAGCGCAGTGCCATCCAAAGGTTTGCAATACCATGAAATGTTAATACCAGTAATTTTAAATCAAAAAAATTTGCCGGGACATTATTGTGACACTTGATTGCAATTACAGTTAGAAAAAAAAAAGTTTTTAAATTCAGATTTTACATATGACTTCAAATCCCCAATTTTATTATTACAATGAACTCAGGTCGTGCAGCCAGCACATTTTTGAACGACATCACAACGATACAGACACACGCACCATGGATGAATAAATATTTACATCAGGCTGCTAACTTCACAGTGAGGATGAGACACTGCACACAGAAGGATATGCACTGCACACAGATTATGATAAATGAAAATGGCAATGACAAGGTGATTGTGAAAGTAAGATTGAAATAAAATGAACTATTGAGTAAAGATAAATGTTATGTAAAAAATTATAAGTAAAATCAGTAATACCTCTTATGGAGTTTTTCAATTGTCCTCTTGAAATCTATGTTTTAATCTTTCCTGTAAATTATCCCAGACAATTTGGGCAGCATATTGTAG
Source organism: Gymnothorax javanicus (assembly GCA_029692085.1). NCBI lineage: Eukaryota > Metazoa > Chordata > Actinopteri > Anguilliformes > Muraenidae > Gymnothorax > Gymnothorax javanicus. The sequence continues at coordinate 10,051,856 of CM056212.1, read as the reverse complement.
TGCTGTCTTACCTAGATTTGTGTTTATTGTGGGAAAATACACAGCCAGGCAAAAAAAAAAAAAAAAAAAAAAACTCTAAAATTTTATTTGACCCCCTTTAGCTTTGGAAACAGTGCTCATTCACCTTGGCTAAATGTTGTGACATTCTATCAGCTAAGTTGTGCTTAGCTTATGGAGTGTCATAACATTTATTTTTGTCCAGAGTTGCATTAATTTTTTGCCAAGATCTCGTACTGATAATGGGAGAGTCGGACCACTGCATAGTCTTCTCTAGTACACCCCAAAGATTCTCAATGGGATGAAGTTTGGATTCTGTGGTGGCTGTTTGATGTGGAAAAAAATGATGTCTCATGCTCCCTGAATCACTCTTTTCCAATTTTATATAAATAAATCCTTGCATTGTCACGTTGGAATATGCCCGTGCCATCAGGGAAGAAAAAAAAAGGTTCTGGAAAAAGCCGATCATTCCGTATATTCAGGTAGTCAGCTGACCTCATTTTTTGGGCACCTTGCATTGCTGACCCAAGACCGGACCAAGTGAAGCAACCTTAGATTGTTACACTTCCCCCACAGACTCGGACAGTAGGCTCTAAGCATGATGGTTGCATCAATTCATCAGCCTCTCTTCTTACCCCAGTGTGTCCTAATGTGGAACAGGGTAAATCTGGACTTATCGGACTACATGACCTTTTTACATTGCTCTAGAGTCCAATCTATATGCTCCTAAGCAAACTGAAGCCTTTTTTCCTGATTAGCCTCACGGATAAGTGGTTTTCAAAAGGCTACACAGCTGTCTGGTCCCAGTTCTTGAGTTTTCTTCACATTGTGCATGCTGAAAAGCTCTCACTTTCATTATTTAACAAAGCCACAAGTTCTGCTGTTGATATTTCACAATTTGATTTCACCAAATGTTTCAGCCGTGGTCTCTGGTAGATCGACGCAAACGTTGGGGAAAACCTATCTCCCGTATAGGCCTACATCAGTCTACCGCTCCGCTAGCTGTTAACAATCCCTTCGCTGTCCTGAACGAAGACTTCCCCCATCTCCCGGGCAGCAAAGAGGTCTCTACGTGTCCACAGCGAATAAGATCTGCGGTTAAAAGACATTCTGGTTGCCCCCCTTTTCCCGAAACAATTGAAGAGGTCTCTCAGTCAGTTTCGCCGTGACCTGCCGGACCTCCTGAGCCTCGCCGCTCTGATGTTGTTCCTCATGATGCCTGTCCGGGAGGATCAAAACAACTGACCCCGTCTCTACCGTCGACAATCATCCAGGGTGACTTGATTGTTAGAAACGTGTCCATCTACAATGCCCACACTGTGGTCTTCCCTGGTGCCACTGTGGTGGACATCACTGATAAAATCCAGGAAGTTGTGATGTCCTTCCCCTCGGATTACTCACTCGTACTGCACGTCGGGATGAATGACGTTGGTAAATGGCAGTCTGAGTTATTAAAGAGTGACTTTATCCAACTGTTCGGTGTGCTAAAACACCTTCACTACAAGGTCAGTATCTCTGGCCCCATCACCACGGCTGGTCGGGGGGGTGGCCGCTTTTCCAGATTGCTAAGTCTGAACACCTGGCTCCATTCTGCATGCCTCGCACACAACGTACATTTTATTGACAATTTTAATCTTTTTTGGCAACGAAGTGATCTTTTTGCTGTAGATGGACTTCATTTAAAGGGGACCTCGGATGCTATATTTCCAAGGTTATATTTTGATCTTGGACTCCCCTAGAGTACTCCTGATCATTCAAAGCCCAAACAGGGTCCTTATTTAGCTCATACTGCCATCCTCAAAAAACCCCATTTGTTGTCCATTGTAGTCTCTGCCTGAAACGCCTCATTGGGGTGGCTCTTCCACTATGGCCCCCACTCCCCGTGTGCCCACTTTCTTCTGACTGGCCAGCTCTGTGGAGGGCGGAGTTGGGCGGGACGAGGCTGCAGAACGCAGTTTTCCGGGTCTGGCTCGCCAGATTGAAACGCGGGACACGTCTGCAGTCTGATAAGGAAGCGGCGGGAAAATTCCACAATCTAACCTGATACTTGAATATAGATCTAATGAAATGAACTTGTTCTAACAAACGCGAGCGGGCGAAAGTGGAGGACGCAGGTCTTAAAATCTGGTAGCTCAAGCTCAAATTTGCTATCGGCTACAGTTTGCTACAGTGACAGTGGTGAGTAACAGCGGTTTTTTTTTACTTTATAGCCAGGATGCAGGGAAAGCTAGAATCCACCCCATATAGACACATTTGTAGAACGGGTCGACATGCCCAAGTGTAGACCGAAGACCGTAGAAATCCGGTGGGTCTGAGTTTAGAGGGAAACATGGACACACTGGGACCAACAGCTTATGGACTGCTTCAGTGTGTGTTAGGACCTGCTGGTTCGTGTGCATCGCTGTGGTGTGTTGTTTGCGTGGAGAAACGAACAGCTTCCGCGCTAGTATATGATGGAGGGGCGAAAGTTCCAAGCTAAACGGCCTTTTCGGAAATTGCCTGTGGTAATGGTTTAGTTATTGCTTCGGAATGACCAGCTTTTCCTCGCGGAAAATGGGCGCATTATGGATAGCGTGCGAGAGCTAGACAGAGCTCTGGTTATGTCATGAACATAATACAGGTTTTACAGACTGTAAGTTCCGTCTGCGTGAACCGTTGCTTATGTGGAGCTAGCGAATCGATCACTTTTACAGGAAAGAGTTTAATATTCAATCGATGGCAATGCAAAGAAATCATTTGTTCTACCGGACACGTTATAGCCTGTGCGCTTCCCTATTGCTTTCACCGGTAGCATCAGAGAGCTTGCCCAGACATTGGAGATGTATCAGGCTGACCCCGGTCATGGATAAGGAAAGCGATCGTTTCATAAGCACCCAAAAACGCACCCCAAGCTCTGCAAAAACTACGTATGGTCTAACTGCAGCCCAACTCGGCAGACACATACAGCACCTCTCCGGTTAGCTTCAACTATAGTGGCTACAATCAGGCAACGTTATGATGAAACTGTCACATTGATGCTTACCGAAGTAACACAAGCATACCGATCATAATTGCTGCATATAAGTTAACCAGGAGCATTTTTAATTAGCAGAGCACGCGAACTAACATGCAGTAGCTGATAAGCGGTCATGACTTTGAATGAAATCTGTCCTGTGAAAAATTCGTTTGGTGTCTGATGTGAAAGCAGCTTTATGGATAGTACGCGATAGCTAGAGAGAGCTCGGTTATGTTATGAACATAATACGGGTTTTGCAGACCGTAAGTTCCGTTGGCACGGACAAGTTGCTTATGTGGAGCTAGCGAATTGATCACTTCTACAGGAAAAATTACCTATTTAATCTCCGCCTTTTTCGGCTTTTTATTAGCCACAACAATTTCTAAAGGGGGATGAAATTATGTCAAGGTAGTGCAGAGAAATCATTTGTAAACCGGTAGAGCTTCTGCGTTTCGCATTGCTTTCATGGTAGCACCAGAGAGCTTGCTCTGACATTTGTGAAGTATCTGGCTGATCCCAGTCATGGATAAGTGAAGCGATCACTAACTGTAGTGGCTACAATCGGGCAACGTTATGATGAAACTGCCACATTGATGCTTACCGAAGTAACACAAGCATACCGATCAGAATTACTGCATATAAGTTAACCAGGAGCATTTTTAATTAGCACCGCACGCAAACTAACATGCAGTAGCTGGTAACCGAGCGGTCATAACCACAAAGACAAACCCTTGCAATGCAGGTTTTACAGACAGCAAGTTCTGTTACTGTGAACAGTTGTACCAAGCATCCAAATTACAAGCAAGTATTAAAAGTTAGCTTCAAATGAAGTTTATGTTCACACACCTTCTGTAGAATTTCCCCTGATATCACTCTTGCATATTTAGGACACAAACATTAGCAACAGTAACTTGGCTATGTTAGCCGCTGTGCTACAGCCACAATCAACTGGCTATCACGTCAGGTTGGCTTATGCAGTAAAAGCAACTTACAGCTTCTGTGTCTGTGAGTCACGGACAGTCGCGACCGATGCAGGCTTTATCTTCAGATATTTTACAAAGCCTGCGTTTGAGGCCAGTTGTTAGTGCTAACTATCGCTAGCGGTCCTGCTAGCCACCCGTAACACGTTAGCTTCACTTATATTATTTGCTGTTATATGGTTACTTACAGCTTGTGGCTCCAAGCGCTTGATCAATGCAGCTGCTTCAGGTTTGAGAAGCAGCTGAAACGCTTATCCTGTGTCGAATTATCCTTTATTGACAAAGCTGTCTTTGGTGAAATGCTGAGCACAAACGGCTAACATTTCCTTTGGCCGTGGCTGTTTGCTGCCAGCAAACAAAAAAAGCTACCCACTGATTTCTGGTGGCATCGTCTTTTCGAAGAGAAATATTTGTTTTCCTTCGCGTCCAAAAGTAAACGGACTAGTAGCTTTGGGAGAGATGCTAACAAAATTGCACCTCAAATGATCTGCGGTTCTTCTTTTGTATTTCCAAAAGTGTCGACGCTACTAAGGCATAGTATGACCTGCCGTTGTTAGTGCCTGCTAGAATAGTTTCTGGTGTGGGCAGGTCCAGCGCAGTGGTTGGCTCTGGCTAGGTCTGTACTAATTGGACGGCACAACCTGACGTCAGGTTTTGCCCAGATCTCATGAAGATCTTGGGAGGAGCTGTTCAGAGAGGAAATCATGCTCACGAAATCACGTTCTTGGATTACGGCAAAACCCCTGTATCTTATGTTTAAAACCTTTCAGAGGTTGAGCATGGACAACCAACATTATAACATTACTAATATGTATTAAAAGAGGGATCAGCATCCGAGGTCCCCTTTAAACTTTGCAGGCGCCCGTGTCCTCTCCTCCAACCTCTCTTACTGTACTCGTCATCAATGTTGTTTCATCAGTGTGCCCCAGCCGACTCATACCATCGCGGCTGCCTGTACGTCACCGCGAACCCAAACTGAAACTGAAACAGTCCCCGCCCATGCTTCTCTCAGGCCTGATCGGTCCCCCAAACTTTGATGTTCTCCTGATCCTAGTCCCTGTGATAATGGTTCCACTCACTCTTACAGACTCCCCTTTGGACTAGGATCGTCTTCTGTTAATAAATTTCGTGGTCGCAATTCTTCTAACTTAATTACAATATCTCTACAGCCAACTCCTACTAATGGGCCTAATGTATCTGTTACCTCTATTCCTATCCTTACTCCTTTGAGTTTTAAAAAATGCCAAGGGTCTTGGTATAATCCATCTGAACATTAGAAGCTTAGTTAAGAACTTCAACCATTTAACTATTCTAGTTGAACAGACTACTCCTGATATTCTTGTGTTGGGTGAAACCTGGCTTGGGAAGAATATTGATAACTCAGATGTGGCTCTTTATGATTATAACTTTTATAAAATTGATAGGTTAAGTAGGGGCTGTGGAGTAGGAATATATGTCAAATCTTGTCTCGCAGTGTCAATTTTAAATGCTGTTTCTCTTCCTAATTGTTTTGAATTTCTAGTTCTAAAGGTCCATCGTGGTCCGGACCCACTGGCCGTGGTCGGAGTCTACCAACCTCCCTCAGCTGAATCTCATGCTATTGACACCCTAGTGGATATGCTCTCTAAATTTTCTGTTGCTGAATTACTTGTATTAGGTGACCTAAATCTGAATTGGCTGAATGATGCTTCTGTGCAGTTTAAAAATCTCATGTGCAGTCTAAACTTATAACAACTAATTACAGAGCCAACTAGACCAAACCCTAAAGATTACTCCAAATCTACACTCTTAGACCTAATTTTCACCAACAAGGCTGGCAAATATTCTACTTGTGGTGTCTTTGAGCTAGGAGTCAGCAATCACTGCCCCATTGCCTGCGTAAGGGATGTGCGGGTAAAAAAGACTGCATGTCAAGTGGTCTCCAAGAGGAACTTTAGAAAGTTTGATGCAGAGCAGTTTTTGGGGGGATTTAAAAGACAGGGATTGGAGCTATATTGGCCAGTTTGATAACATTGAGGTCGCTCTCAACTCCTTTTTGACTACATTTAATTACTTTGTAGACAAGCATGCCCCATATCAACAGACTAGGATTAAAGATAGTGTAGTGCCATGGGTTACTCATGAGCTATCTACCCTCTTCATTAATAGAATAGTGCTTGGCCTCATGCCAGACGCACTGGTGACCTTCAGCATTGGCTGTCCTTTAGACAACTTAGAAATAAATGTACTTCAGCTGTAAGGAAGGCTAAATCTGAATACTTCTTAAATCTAGTCACCACCTCTTATTCTAATCCGGCCAAGTTCTGGGGTGCAATCAACATGACTAAAAGTCGGCCTTCTTGTGCCCTGCCCCTCAGTGTTAAAGTAAACGATTGTGTGATCTCTGATCCAAATGATATTAGCCTTGCCTTTAATAAGCACTTCGCTGAAGCTGGTCATTTATTTGATAAGCTGTTTCCTGGTCCCCCTCCATCGGAGGTCTCTGATGGTAGTCCCTCCCTGGACCGTGTCTCATATTTCTCCTTTCAGCCATTTACATCTTCTGAGGTCCTCAGAATTTTACAATCTATAGACCCTAAGTCATCTACTGGTGAGGATCATTTAGACTCCTTTTTTGTAAAACTGGCTGCTCCAGCTATTAGTGAGCCATTGTTTTACATTTTTAATCTTTCCATCAATTCCAGCTTATTTCCTCTGGTCTGGAAATCTGCACGTGTCATTCCATTGCACAAGGGGGGTGACAGGGATAATCTGGATAACTATCGTCCAATCTCTACACTTCCATGCCTCGCCAAAGTATTAGAGACCTTAGTCAACTCCCAATTAAAGTGTTTCCTGTCAAGCCACTCTATTCTTAGTACTCACCAATCAGGTTTCAGACCTAACCAAAGTACCATCACTGCCATCACACTTGTAACTAACAACATAGTCTCGGCCTTGGACATGAGGAAGCACTGCGCGGCCCTCTTTGTTGACCTCTCAAAGGCTTTTGACACAGTTGATCAACATTTGCTGTTGAAAAAGCTGTCTGATATCGGCTTGGACACGGGTGCTTGTGCTTGGTTCTATGACTACCTACTTTCCAGGCGGCAATGTGTGAAATCGTCATTGGCAATTCAGAATTCCTAGCCATAACAAAAGGTGTCCCTCAAGGCTCTGTATTGGGTCCTGTCCTTTTTACTATTTATATTAATGAGCGAGTCTCTTCTTTAACTGGTTGCTTCGCCCATTTTTATGCAGATGATACTATTCTCTACTGTATTGCAGATACCCCCCCAAGCTGCTATTAACAACTTGCAGCTTTCTTTTAACTTACTACAGGATACTCTCTCTGACCTTAAAATAGTTCTTAAAGCGTGAAAAAGCAAATTTATGTTATTTTCAAGAGCTCGAAATATTGATTTTATGAAACTTCATATTTTAACGGTTGATGGTGCTCCTATAGACAGAGTTACTGATTATAAATATCTCGAGCTGTGGCTTGATGAGAAGCTCTCATTTAAGACTCACATTGACTGCCTCGCCTCTGAACTCCAGCAGAAGGTGGGCTTTCTATAAATAAATAGGTCTAGCTTTCCCTTGTTTAGTAGGAAGAGAGTTGTAGAGGCAGTATTTTTATCAGTATTGGACTATGGTGATGTAATCTATAGGTATGCAGCTGCATCTACATTGAAACAATTAGACTCTGTTTACCATTCCGCACGAAGATTTATCACCGGTGACAGTTATAATACACACCGCTGCACTCTGTATAGTAAGGTTGGCTGGCCCTCTCTTTCTTTGAGGTGCAGTTACCACTGGCACTTGTTTGTTTTTAAAGCCATTAGTGGTAAACTTCCTCATTATCTCTCCTCCCTATTACATTGGAGTCTTGGTTCCTATCAAACCAGATCCAACAATGGGCTCACTCTTAGGCATCCTTGCACGCATACGGATCTTGGAAAAAAGGCCTTTTTCATTGATGCCCCTAGTACATGGAACGCTCTGCAACAAACCCTTAAGGTTAGAGGTACTCCCTTCTGCTACTGTTCTTAAATATTTGGTGTTTAATCTCAGCTCATCAAATTGCAATTGTTTTTAGTTTAATTTATTTATTTCCTCACGTTTATTTGTTATTGCTGTTGTTGTGTGCATGTCCCTTGTTGTAAACTCGTCGACATTGTAAATGAGGGAAACCCCAATGCCCTACGAGTATAAATAAAGGTTTGAATTGAATTGAATTGATCTCCAATCACGATCATTCATGATTTTTTTCAGACCACATTTCCTCCTTGAATATTGGTTGCAACCAAGTGCGTTATGAAAATCTTCACATCTATTTGCTAGATTGCATGTGATGCAAACAAAGCAGTAGATAAGATTCAATAGCAATTATCTCCCTATTTAGCGAGCTAGCATTTATATGCACCAAATATGATTAGATGAGCCAGCCAACTAGCTGGCCAATTGGATTTGCCAGCTAACTAGCTAGCTAGTGCACTGTCTTAGCAAGCTATATGTAATAGTTGTGCTGCATGCACTATTCAGATGCATGGAGGACTGGAAGATTAGAACTGGACTCAGGTGCTAGGATGGACTTGGTTGTATTTATTATGCCTGCAGCACAACAGCAGGCACAACCGTTGTAATACAAAACAAAAGTGGAAACGAGGTTCCATTAACACTATAAGTAATACAGACTCTGGGCTTTAGCTGCAGTAAAAATGTATTACAAAAAGGAAAACAAAAAGGAAACGATGTTCTTTGACATTTAAGTGCTGCAATAAACATAAACAGCACTAACCTTAAAGAGTTTACAGTATCTAAATGCAAAAAAAGTCTATACAAGACTGTCAATTCCGCAAAGGCATGGATCTACGAGACCTCACAATAAGACTGAGTGAAACTGGATCTTAAATACACACTGCTACCACCCATTGGTAATGAGAAACAGGTGCGAGAGATAATTGAATAATGAATGAAGTGCAGTCCGGGTCTTAGTAAACTGGTGAGCTGGACGGCTGGAGGCGTGGCCTTAGACTATATTTGGTGCATATGGATCCATAGAATCGAGAGTCAAAAGAAGATGTATAAGAAAAAAACTTAACTAGCCGACAGGGCATCTGACATGATGACTTGGTGCAAATTCGCTCGATTCTCTAACGTCAGCATTTTTCTGCATAAAACTGAAAAAATTTGCCCAATATTTGAGATAAAACACCTGAAGGTCTATCCTAAACTTAAGTACTTGAATATTAATAAAAATTTCTGGTTACTTTGTGCTGCATAAAGAAGAAGTGTCTTTCAAGTTCAATTTATTAATTAACATCAAGGATATTTCCCAAGTATACTACAAGTACACTTCTCAGTGTACTACTTCAATACTTCTTTGGATTAAATTGGCTCAATTAAAGTTGAACAAATTTTATTGTCAAGTATACTTTAAGTGTCAGATTACTGCGAACACCACTACTACTTTACTTTTATTCAGTATTTTTAGTTCATGAGAGTATACATTGAAGTATACTTTCAGTTAATTTAGAGATACACTAAATGTAAAATCATCATATAATTAATGACACTTTCAGTCCAGTTTTTTTTTTTCTCATGACCTTTGTACTGTTCTATACACTTAATGGACATAATACTGCAGTTATACTGTAAAACTTTGCGCTTCGTATTTTCGGTGATTAATTATTGTAATAAAACAGTGTCATTTGTCGATAATTTAGCTAAACGGAATGCTCTGTCACCTCTTGGTAGAAACATTGCTTTTTTACGATTTTAAATACGGTGTAAATTATGATGAGAGTTTATGCAGTAACATTGCAAATGTTAAAGATGCACACTGTCGTTCACAAGAACAAGAATCCCTCCTTCATAATTTGTATTGTCTGAACATGGCTCTTGACGGTCATTTACGAATTGAAGGATTTGAAGACGAAATGATATATGACATGATTAATGACATCATAACTGGTTGATGGAGTTTTTTTTTTTCTTTGTTTGTTTGTTTCTGTTCTCTTGTAAATTTGTTTCCTTGTTCTGTGTGTTTAGTGTACTGTTTGTGTATGTTTAATGTATGTGTGTGTTTTCTGTACCAATATGAGTACGAAATAAAGATATATAGATATATACTATTCACTCTGAGACAAACAAGAATAGACATCATTTTCATAAAAAAAAATTCTGCCACATATGCCATCATAGCTTTTCTGTCAGTTTGGACCAGATGGCATAACCTTCAATGCCCTTGTGCACTGGTGAGCTGTGCAAGACCAGCACCCAGAGGTGGACATTCCAGGGGTCAGAAAGTAAAAGTCCGGCCATGTTTTACTTCCAGCCATGAGCTCAGGCAGCTGATTTCCCTAATTTGTTAAACCTTGGGGCTGAAGGGTTGCTGCAATTATTGGATCCCAGCAGTTGCAACAAAATACTGGGAAGGACTTTTACTTGCTGGAGCTGGATTGTCCACCTCTACCACTGAGGGAAATCCCCAAGCTGGATTTTATCCATGTATCCTCTAGCTGGACAGCTGTAGCTTTGCACACTGCACTACAATACTAATAGAGGATCGCAAAGAAATTTAATACCATACTATCATAAGTTAAAAAATTACTGAAGTTTAAAGTATGCTTTATTAAAAGAACATGGAGACAGGTCTTAGGTAAATAAAAGAGCATGCGAGTTGCCCCATGGTGCAGTGGGTAAAGCTGCCGCTTTCCAGCCAGAAGATACAGGAATTAAATCTTTCCATGCGGAGTAATCTGTTAATGCAAGTATCTGAATGAATTGCACTCCTTTGAATAATATTTTATTCCTTGGCATATTTAAAGGACTAGCATGGACACGATATGGTCATAAAACACTGGGCAGAAAGTTTAAATGATTATATTATATTTCTTTTTTTAATAAATGCATCTCTAAGTTTACTTGCAGAATACTTTCAAGCATACTTTCATGCTCTAAAATATTGAATTATGTAAACTAGTAGAATAGTAAACCTAGAGTACACCAACACTTAAAGTATAGTCTACTTAAAATGTACCCTTATAAACTCAAAATGGGCAAATTTACTACCGAGACATATTGAAATAGTACACTTACAAGTAAACTATGAGAATAGTTGGGAAATAAACTTCAAGTTTACAAAAAACATGTTCAGGAAGTAGACTTGTTTTTTGTCAGGGCATGCAAACAAAGTTAATTTCCAATCCTGAGCCACCATAACGGGGAAGCTCCCTCAAATTCATGGATTAAAATTGATTTTGGCTGGGTGCGACCTCTCTGACTCAATTTAGTCTATTCCAAATGGCAGCTCGTAGCACGAACTACGTTTACACAATGAATAAAAAATAAATAGAGGATCTTACATGAGTTGGTGTGTCAAACGAAAGTTATGAAACGAGTTGAATAAATTTTGCATTTGTTGCCAGCTTCAGCGAGCAACAAACCCGAAATTAAATCAACGAGTTTCTTAACTTTCAATGGATACGACTAGGAGTACACGATTCCGTTCATCACATAACTGAATCATGTCATTTAGCAGAAAACAAATGTAATTTCCGAAAGTGCCTTATTGTACTTCCAATTATATACCACTGAGCAAACTCCATCACTCTGCTACTCAGTCAGACACTGAGTAACAGATATTTGCGTTTGAAATAGTGACAGTTTTTAAGTTCACAGTTAACTGAGTAGCCAGCTAACATTTTGTTTTTGTTTCAGTTTGTTAGTTTAGCTAACAAAGTAATGTTACATAATGGTTATGCAAAGGCATGCTGGCTGGCTGACCAAGTAACATTAACTTAGTTAATGAAGTGGCACTAAGCTAGCACACTACAGTGCTAAGCCAATATGATCTGACCAACATTACACTATTCACTTTGGCTTAGTATTAACAGCATGATGTAAAGCGAAGTTGGTTTTCTCCCCCCACACTCTTAGCCAATGAAATGTTTACAATAGTGATATGTACTGAGGGTAATATCCAAAATATGCCATGAGCTGGGCTATGAGAAAAGTACTACGGTTATGTGATAAAACTTTTGACCTAACATACCTTGTTTTATGGCTGGCACGTTAATGTAATCGCGATTGCGATGCTAATTTCCATAAGTGCTGTGATGGTAATTCCCAATTTGTGTTAGCATTGAGTTAACTCCATCACTCAGCTACTCAGTGAGTCACAGACATTCATGTTAAAGGGGTGAATCAGTGTTGCTGCTCTGGCAACGATACATTTAAATATTTTAGGATTATAATTTATTTCATAGCACCAATATTGTAAACTGCTTTCTATACCCAATGCAATAAACAATAAATTATGTGAAAATGCCATGTAAAATTTGTTAACAAAATATGCCAAGGAGCTGGCTTTTTTAGAATGCTTATCAGAATTAATTCTTGGGCTTGTTTCCCAAAAGCACAGATACAAAATTTCATAATTTAAACTATTGACTGTTTATGATCAAGTGATGTTGGGAAATGTATTCCTGGTCGGGATATCAAGAGGATCATGGGACGTGTAGTTTTTAGACAATAAAGAGGATAAATATATTGGTAAAGAATTATAATGATTTAAATTTTAGTTGACTACCATCAATAAAAATGACATTTGTGGTTACACAGAAATATGATGCAAAATCTAAAAATGGATGTTGGCTTTAAAACAATGGGAAGTACTGCAAAGGTGATTTTTTTTTTTTTTTTTTTTAAGTCTGCGAGGAAAAATGAATGCGTACTTGTACTTCCGACACCAGTGTGATGAAGTCATCTCAGTTCTCTGTAGGCCTACCTGTGCCATGTTTCAAAGGTAACGCTTGTCACGTAATCGGATTTCTGCTTTCCCTCATAGTTATATATTGATAAAGGATAACTGTCATAAAATCTCAATGGCAGCTAATAATTTGCCATTTGTCTTTGAAAATTCTATATACAATGAGCCTAGACTGTTACTCATGAGAAGGACAGAAATTGACATTTAAAAGACAAACAAAACAGTTCCCAGCATTATATCATCACTGCCAAGTGAAATAATAATAAAACGGTCCCAAAGTATGGGCTCTATCAGGCGCAAGACCTGATTCTAGTTACGTAAGGTTCATTTACATTCAAAAACTTTGTCACAAAAGTGTAATATCGTTAATATAAATCGTTAATATCCCCAGCAATACGTTTTTCATTACTTTATCTAGAATACAGGATTTTTCAGCCATTCTCAATCGTCTTTTTTTTTTTCGCAGTGTCTAGAGACACGGCAGTTTTTATTGGTAAGGCAGTCGATTTCAAGGGATTAGGATAAGGATTTGGGATTATGGTTAGGGGAAGGGTTAGGGGTTGGGGTTAGGGTTAGGTTAGGGCAGGGCTTGAAATGGGGACTGCCGTACCTCTCCACATTGAAATGCATTGAAAAACTGCCGTACCCGTAACAACTGTCTTTTTTTTCATGAAGGATCAATAAGTAAGATTTCACTCTCACGCATGACGGCCACAGTGGAGGCAGTGTTAATTGCTGACGTGATGTGAAATTGATCAATAAAATACGGCAAGAAGCTGGCTGATTTATAAGGAATATCAGAACTCGTTCTGGGGCTCGTTTCCCTAAAGCGCTGATGTTTAAGTATGCATTTGGACCCATTGACTGCATATGGCCCAGTCCTGCCATGTTGGGAAATTTAGGAATCAGGAGGATCGTAGGAGGTGTAGTTTTTTTTCACAATAAAGGGGATTATCACGTTAGAATACCTCACTGCCATTGGATTTCCTTTGCGATGAGAGAAGAGCACTTGCTCACTCTAATCCCATATGCGGATTTAAAGGTTACTTAACATTTTGCAGCAGCCCAAGGCGTGATGTTTTGACTAAAGTTTTTAGTTTTGAGTTCTGGACAATTGAGAGGGTCCCTGACCTGCAGTTATTTATCATTCATTTGTTTTCACTGCGCGACATCGCTTTGTTTGTCAAACAAATGACGTGACGAGGTTGTGCTCATGCAGGTGGTTTCCAAAAGATTTCACGCCTGACGTAAAAATTTCTTGAGGTTAAATTATTTTGCCAGAATCCCTGAGAGATTAGGATTTTCATACAAATGTATTGTGAGGGACAGCTCACCCTGTTTTTCTACCCCTTCTCTTAGCCAGCCTCTCGGTGTCCCAGTCCTGCACTCGATCCTGAGTCTCCTCCATCTCTCTCTCACTCGCGCTTTTTCCTTCCAGACAGCTGCGTCGCTTTACACCACATGCATGCTATTAGACCGACAGCGTGGTCTGAGATCGATTGATGGCTGTTGACTCTCACCTACTTAACGGAGGGCACAATAGGGAGAACCACATCAGATGATCGAGAACAGGTAATTAAATCGTAAAAATACAAGGCAGATGCGCCACGCGTGTTCACTGTTTGCACAAAGTAATCGTTAAGTTTAATGAAAACACAGTGCGGGTCACCAATGGCATCTGATATATCGCGGCATTTCACGCACTGCGTCCAACAGATGCAGGGTGGAGTCAGGTAATTTAAGACATCAGATAAAATGGGACAGATATAAGTTTCTCCATCTTGGACTGTTGAAATTTTAGAAGCCTATCACCGAACGTTATTGCATTATTTCTGCAAATGTCCGTGACATGAAACAATGACACTGTCCTGCGTAATTTTCGCTGAATAAAATCCAATCCGTCTTTCCGCAGTTGGCAACTGTTCTATCGGAGCGTTTCACGCACTGCGTCCAACAGGTGCAGGGTGAAGTCAGGTAATTTAAGAAGTCAGATAAAATGGGATAAATAAGTTTCTCCATCTTTGACTGTTCAAATATTTGAAGCCTATCACCGAACGTTATTTCATTGTTGCTGCAAATGTCCGTGACATTAAACAATGACGCAGGCGGCACTGCCCTGCGTAATTTTCGCCGAGAAAACTCCAATGCTTGTTCCTTATAATTTATTTGGGTGCTGATTCCAAAAATGGTGTCTGTTTTGCTCTGGCATGTCATATTTTCTCATTTCTTTGCATTGTCAGTTCTGACAATCACTTGTGAGGTTACAAAGTCGGGTATCATCCCTTAATCTCCTGAAAAACTGCCACGAAGATATGATTTCCATCTTCCTCTGAGCCAGATGAAAACTATTTGTTCAATTCTCGGCTGATTTTCACATGTATGAATGATTCTAAAGACATTATTTTCTGCCAAATCCTGATTTCAGGCTTAGTAATATGGCTCTGACAGAATAAAATGCAAACATGATCCAGATGTTTTCTGCTACATCTGTGAGTGTTTCACTACACCCAAAGAGGAACAGAAAATTTTAGACTTCGTGGAAAAAAAAGCTTACTTTGCTTATTTTTGGAATAAACTTGCAACCAAGACAAACCATGGGCACCCCCTACTGTTTGTGATGCGTGTGTGGAGAATCTCAGACAATGGACAAAAGGAAAGAGGAAAAGTTTGAGTTTTGATATTCCAACAGTTTGGAGGCAGCCACTGAATCATGTTGATGACTGTTATTTCTATCTGGTAAATATTTCTAGCTTCAGAGCAAAAGCATATTTTTTCACAGCTAAATTCAGTCATACATTTTGAATACTCATAGAAACCTAAACTTCTGACATTTGACTGCATTTGTTGCTGCCTTGATCAGTGCGTAAAAACTGACAAATATCTAATATAATTTGAAAAATCTTCATTCTTACTTTATAAAGAAAAAACTGCGATAGAAACTTTTTATTTGCATTTTTTAACCCAGCACACTCAAATTTTAATATGTGACCTGTTTGGGAAATCAACAGATTTTTTTTTCAACGTGTAATCTGGAGTAATTTTATTTGTCTTAACTAATTTGGGCAGAGCAAAGATTAAAAAACAAAAAAATCACTGATCCCTGACCATGCAAGGCAAGCATTGCGGCATGTTGATTCACTTACTTTGGTGATATGAGTATTGCAGCTAAAACAGTGTGAGAATAACACCAAAAATGGTTGTAAGATGTTATTTTTTATTAATTGTTTGATTTATAATCAAAAATGTCCATAATGTACCTTACTTTTTGTGGGAAAGGGTTTTAAGTGACTAATTTTCCCTGAATGCATGAGCTTAAAGGGCCAGTGTGTAATATTTGGCATGGTTTATTGGCAAAATATACTACCCATCAAGATGTTTATATAAGTGTATAATCGCTATAAAATAAAATTTGTTTGGTTTTCGTTGCCTTATAATTATGAGTTTATATATACATATCGCAAGGGCCATGCTTTAGAGACGTCGCCATCTTGCACCACCATGTTGGTACGGCAGCCCGAACGGACAATCCAGAGCCATTGAAAAACAGAGTTACGACACTTCCATAAACTCCAATAGGAATCGAGGAATGCGGAAGTAATGCGTGTCATGGGGAAAGCAATAGTTCCAGCACTGACCTCCATTAATTTTCACTGGAACACGCTTGCAGGTAAGTTTATCAAATGACTGCATTTTTGGGAATTTTGACGCATTAGCTGACCCCTAATCAATTTTGTTGATAGAGTCATTTTCTGTACCCAGCTTTAGTTTATGTTGATCGTCAGATAACAACCTGTTAAATTCTAATTTAAGTTAAAGTAGATGAGTGAGCAGCTCTTAACGATCTAGCATAACCAGATGTCATTTGTCCTTCATTTAGCTACCTTAAATTAATTGCAGTTATTGGTGTTCGTTTGTGTACAAAGTTTATATTCACTTATTAGATTCGCTGATAGTTTCGACCACATTAGCGTAACTGATTTCAATAAATGGCAGCTAGTTAGAATATAGCTAAGTTTTTCTTTGGTTTAGCCATTCATTGCACACGTTGTTTATGAGACAGTGCACCAGTGACAGGAGATGAGATCAGTAGCATGCATGTCAACGATCAATGTGAAAAGTAAAATGGGGGTTTAAATGTTGATAGCTAATTACTTAACATTTTTTCTGTTGAAGAGCTGACGTGAACCACTGGAGGCTGACATCGATAACCTGGAAAGCTGGGTATGTACTAAGTATCCAAATATGCATTTTCCAGTTATAAGGAATGAAGCTAATTGTCAGAAACAACTCACTAGCTCTCTATTCTCCAAAATAATCTGAGTTGAATCAACGCCTCAAAACAACGATTGAACATTATAAACTGCATGAAGGTAGGGATTATTGCAGGACTATTCGAATGAACAAGTTTTAGCTCGGTGTACCTCATATTCTGGCAACCATATCTGTGCTTAGAGGCTTAATAGGAACATGCCAAAAGTGTACATTTGAAAAGAAGTGGAGTGCAAATGCCATGTCCTCACAACTATGGCTCAGGCAAGCTCTTTTCATTTCAGCAAATATGTTGACAGCGCACATTTCATTTTTTGATAATGCATACTTTTGAAAAGTTTTTAATGCTTGACTTTTATTTGTAATGGAATATTTTGAGTGTGGTATTAGTACTTTCCCTTTGCTAAAGCATCTGAATACATCTTCCACCACTGAATGCTTTAAATGCCCTGTCCAAAGAATTTAAACCGTAGCATCACTTGAGCCGTGGAGTTTGCCAATTTCATAAATAAGCATTTGACTCAAGATTCTTGCATGTGTGTCTAGACGTGTTTTGAGCGATGATCATCTAGTGAAGTTTGAGTGCTCAAGGCCAGGTGTCCAGATCACCTTTTCTTTGCATTGTTGCGGTGGAAGAATAAAATGTCTATTTAAAACACTTCTATGTCTTTCCTGGCCTGCTTTCTGACATCTTTTTCTCCCTGTAGGACATCGAATGAGTTCCTTTGAAGACTGCTCATTCAAGGAAAAATTTATCTCCCCTCTCTCTGAGTATAATGTATAATAAAATGGTTTGTTTAATGCAATGGGTTGCCTTGTTTATTTTGAACTATTGACAAAACTCTTTTACGGCATGAATTGAGCAGTTGCTTGCATTCATTGATATCCACTTGCTGTACATGTTTACATGAATGTCTTGACATAATATTTAGATGTAATAATGACCATAGAGACACGAAAAATATAAGTTCATCCAATCTAAACATCATCTGCATTATGGGAGCAATCCTTTCCCTCAATGATCAATGAACATTATACGTATACACTAAGCCAACCAAAAATTTCTACGAATAGCCTATAGTCACCGCTGTCTACATATTCTATGTCATCTGAGAAAGTTCACTCTGTCGATTCCACTCGCGCTGCTCCGAGGGCTGCCATCCTCCCCTCCTCCTCGTCCCTCTCGGTAGCCAAGACACTTGTCCCTAGCCTGGCCCTTCCTGCACCTCTACCTCTTCCTCGTCTTCCTCCTCTCCCTCTTACTCTACCTCCTCTCCCTCTTCCTTCTTTCCCTGTCTCCTGTGGAAAAACATTCTGCAAACGCATATTGTAATATGTATCCTAGCAACCTATTTGCCGCACTGTGCCATGACTTTATAACATAAAATAGCGTGCTGTCGCGAGCAGGATCCCTCAGGCTTGCGCTTTATTGGCGGCCATATTGATTATCGGAACATTACACAAATTGATAGAGAGCTTCCTGTAACTACCCCCAACATACCACCAAAAAATGAGAACATTTGGCCAAGGCGTTTTTCAGTTATCATCCGGAAACCAAAATGAAGATGGCTGCCGTGGCGGCCATATTGATTATTGGAACAGGACACAAATCAATAGAGAGCCTCCTGTAACCACCCCTAACATACCAGCAAAAAATGAGAACATTTGGCCAAGGCGTTTGTGAGTTATCGTCCGGAAAGGAAAATGACGATGGCTGGTGTGGCGGCCATATTGATTATCGGACACAAATCGATGGGGAGCTTGCTGTAACGACACCTAACATGTCATCAAAAAATGAGAGCATTTGGCGAAGGCGTTTTTCAGTTATTGTCCGGAAATGAAAATGAAGATGGCTACCATGGCGGACATATTGATGATCGGAGTGGGACACAAATCGATAGGGAGCTTCCTCTAACCACCCCCAACATATTACCAAAGAATGAGAACATTTGGCCAAGGCGTTTTTCAGCTATCGTCCGGAAACGAAATTTTAACGGACAGACGGACGCCGCGCGCCACGACAATACCCCTCGACCGACTTTCGTCGGCTGAGGGGTAAAAACGTGATGCTTTATGCATTACTGCGCTAATGTTTGCTCAAGTTACCAAAACAATTAGTAATAAAACACTCCTGACCTCTCAATGATAACCTATAACATATCATAATATGGTTTAGAGCTTCACCTCATCGCTCGATGCTCCTGAATTACTCCCAGTTGTCCCAGTCGTGGAAGACGCCATTTCCGCAAAAGTGTTTTGGTCCTCGGAGGCCACCGTCACTTTGCCGATGGGAGGGGTGAGCATGAGTGAGTGAGTGAGCGCTGCAGTCTAGAATCTGAACGCTGGATGTGACGGTTTCCCCCCCCATTTTACACACTGATCCTTTAAATAGGACAAAAATTCTAAAATGGGACTCTTTCTCTGAATTGAAACATGCGTTTTTGTCAGCTACCAGGTTCCATAAAATAATGAGTTACAATGCTGTTGTGCGTTTTCCAATCATATTACACACTTTTTTTCGTATTTTTGTCACATAAACTATTGAAGATTGTGCGAGGAGTCCATGTCAGCCACAATAGCCACTATTGTTACCAACATGCAAACACATGCAGGCGTGTGTCTGTGCATATCACACATATGTATACACAGAATGCAAGTGTTTGTACATGTATGCATACTTGCATGTCTCTCTCTCCCTTTCTTTCATGTTCATGGAAACACATCCAGGTAGGGAAGGGAGGAGTAGTTTGAAAAGGAATGTAGAAATGTCCCATTGAGTAGCAGAGCTACAGGGGGGCAAAGACACGTCCCTTTTAGTCCTGGCTAGATCTCAATCATTTTCCTTTATTGACGTCTTTTCCAATTTTTGTAATTGGCAACTGAAGACACGGTTTCTCACCGTATGTGATCTAACAGCGATGAAATCATGGGCTAAATTCAGTGCAGAAAAATAATTAACTTATTAATTGGCCAATGCTTCACGCGTGATTGAACTGGTCCGTGTTCCAATGAAACGCGGACATTCACTCTCGGTATTTCGTGGGTTGATTTAAAAAAAAAAAAAAAAACAGTGGCACTCGGCAGTTAAATAGCCTAGGTTATAAAAAGCGTGCGGCTCAAGCCATTTGCGTGAGAGTCGACAGGAAGGCTATGCAATTTTGAATAACCTAGATTTAAATACAGCAAATACGCATCTAGATGAATGATTGTCGTCTTACCTAATCGGGGAGAACAAGCAGCACCTGTTAAGTGCGGAGCGCTCTCGGAGTGAACCTTTTGTTAATCATGAAGATGACTGAGAACAGGTCAGGATTTATAATTGTTTTAAACGGCTGTTTTGTGCGACCCAATTCTCTGTTCCGCCACTGTACTGAATTTAACCCACGATTTAATCGCTGTTAGATCGCATGTGGAGAGAAACCGTGTCTTCAGTTGCCAATTACAATAATTGGAAAAGACGTCAATAAAGGAAAATGATTGAGATCTAGCCAGGACTAAAAGGGACGTGTCTTCGCCCCGTAGCTCTGCCACTGGTCCCATTTTACCATAGTAGCTGCCCATTTTACACAAACATGTGTTATGCCCTCGGATCCGGGAACGAGGCATAATAACAGAAACACTAATAGCTCCTCTGTTTTGCAGTAAAATGTAGATATAGGTAACGCACATTTAGTGGCATGGCGGCTGTGCACTGTGATTGGTGACTGGTTGGGGAAATCGGGATGATGCCTTGTGTCCTGATTGGGCAGCGGTTGGTCATAGGAGGGGCGTCCCTTTTAAATTGGCCAAAATCAAAGGTGGATCTGGCTATATGCCGGAGCCCTGAAGTGGCGGACCATCCCTGAACTCTCATTTTTCAAACCACTCGATTTTGTTATATTTTAACTCGTCATCTATTAGACTGCCATGTTTTCAGAAAATAACTCACTATACTGAACCAGAGAACTGAATGACGCGGAGCTATTCGCCGGCGGAGTGGCTGCTTGCGCCAGCCCTGGGTTATGGTGCCATCCTGAGGGGAGGTAAGTCCTGGCTTTCCTTCCAGATTCACCAGTCCAGGCCAGCCTGCCTTCTTGTATAAGTGAAATCATATCCCTAGACAAACATGACCGGGACAACTGGGGGCTCGTCCGGAAGCTGAATATCAAACTGTTGGGTTAAGTTGTTAGCCAAACTAGGGTCCTTTTGTGTATTTAAGCTAATTTAGCGCTCCGAGTCAAATAGCAACGTGAGTGGCGAACTAATCAGTTATTTAATTCAACTGGTCACTGTGTAGTGGGTTTGCTATTTTGGGTACTTAACAACTTTAGGAGTTAGGTTTGGTTAGGAGTATATTTCCGCAAGTTTTCCGTGTTGCGCTGTTTAGTTAACCTGGTTGTTAAATGTAACCATAATTGTGTTGATAATTATTAATGCAGGTTGACGAGTAAATGGATGGTCGATAGTTTGGGTTAATTAACGCGTGAAGTTGGCTGCAGGTGAACGGAGTCGCAGTAGTTTGCCTCTTTGGGGTGGTAGTTGAGCCCTCAGGCTAATGCATGTGAGGGAATGTATTTTTCTGTGGGGGGTAAATTGGTGTTGTGTTCTGTCAGCGCGTTGCCAATTTTGTTAGTGTTTGGGAGTGTTTGCTATTTGGCCAGCCCTGAAATTTAATGATTGGTTTGGAGGGATTGGGCAGACTAGGCATAGGCTTGTACATTTCTCTTGTTTGGGCTGCTGTTTGTCATTTGGTACTCGTGTTTTAAAACGCGTGTAAGAGTTGAAATGCGTCTCACCTTCGGTTGTTGATAACGCTCTAATCGACGCGTTATTAGCCCTCTCACATAATATTTTGGGCATTTTCTTTGTGCTGCATGCCCATGTTTTGGAGTGTTTATGTATATGCACCCTTTGGATTCTGTTGTTGGTTGGCAATATAAGACTTGTGGTAGCCTATTGGAGACGCTACAGTTTTGCCACAGCATTAGGTTTTTTTGTAGTCTCTGCGATTTGGTGTATTTATACAATACCATTTTATATTTTTGTATATTATTGGGCTTTGGATTCCTCTCTGCGTGCTTTTGTTCCTACTTATCTTAAAATGTCCTGTGATGGACTGAATGGTATGGAACAGTCTGTTGGGGAGATGGCATTGCCCTCCCCCCGCAAATTCCAGCAGCTCACTAAAGACCAGTTGTTACAGTTGGTGACTGAGCAAGAGTAGGAGGTACCGGAGGGTATACTGAAACCTGCTCTAGCTAAACTTTTTGTTGCCACACTGGAGTTGGAAGAGTTGTGGGCAGATGAGGAGAGGGAAAGTGTACTTCGGGCAGAGAGACGAGCGCGAGTCCCGGGAACGGTTGGCTCAGTTTAAGGCGGAGCGAACTCAAGCCGCCTAGGGGGTTTTCTCCTTGGAGCCTCGTTTTGACATACGGTCTGCTACATCTCTCATGCCTAAGTTTTCTGAGGAGGATGTTGATACCTTTTTTGACGCTTTTGAGGTGGTCGCTCGTGAATCTGACTGGCCTGAAGCCAAGTGGCCATTATTGGTGCAGGGTGTTTTAAAGGGCAAGGCCTAGGTTGCTTTTGCTGCTTTGGATCCGCGCATGGGCTTGGAGTATGATCCCTTAAAAACAGCAGTCTTGACTGCATATGGCGGTGTTCCTGAGGCCTACCGGCAGCGGTTCCGTACTGTGAAACGGTGGGATGGGGAGTCTTATTTGGATTTGTCTCGAAAATTTGGGGTGGCATGTGAGCATTAGCTTAAGTCCACCGAGACTTACAATTTCGTACAATTGAAAGAGCTCATGCTGTTGGAGCAATTTAAGAACAGTGTTCCTCGAGTGGTTGAAGTCTATCTTAGTGAGCAGAAGGTCACTACTCTTTTGGAGGCAGCTCAAGCGGCAGATGCTTGTGAGGTCATCCATGATGGGTCAGTGGGTTTAGCTCGCCAAGGTAGTGGGCGCGCTGACCATGACCAGGGTAGACAGAGCTCTGGTAAGGGCCTCCCTCCTGGCGGTAAGGCATCTGGGGGTTTACAGCCTGGAGGGGAGAAGCCTATATCTGCTGTGGTTTATCACCATTGTGGGGAACCTGGTCACATTAAGCCCCGTTGTCCTCAGCTTAAAAGGGACTGTGACATTATATGCCATGGTTGCCAATGGCCTGGTCATGTGAAATCCCAGTGTCCTCAGTGCTCCCAGCTGGAGAACTGAGCTAAAGTGGTTGCGTTGGTAGCCTCCTTGATGAAGGGCGAGGCAGGAACGGGCTGGAATGGTCCCAGGGAGAGGCCCCTGCTGAGCTATCAGCCTTTTACTTCTATGGGGACTGTATCTGTCGTCCCGGGTGCAGAGGAAGTGCCCCTTACCATTTTGCGGGATACTGATGCTGCACAGTCCCTCTTGTTGGAAGGAGTGGTTGAGCTGCCTAGTGAGGGTTCTTCCCGGTCGGCACTCATTAAAGGTTTTGGGGAGCAGTACGATTGCGTTCCATTGCACACAGTTTGTTTAAAATCTAATGTGGTTACAGGGCCAGTGACTGTTGGGGTGGTGCCTACTCTACCTGTGCTAGGCATTAGCCTATTGTTGGGAAATGACTTAGCAGGGTCTGAGGTGTGCGTGACACCGATGGTAGTCTCTGCTCCCCTGGAAGTCCCAGAAACACTGGAGTGGGAACGGGAACATCCAGAAGTGTTTACAGCATGTGTGGTTAAACGTGATCAGGCACATAAAGCCAAAGCCCAAGCTCGTGAGGCATTGATTCCTGTAGATGAGGTGATCTCTGTCCCAATTGGTAGTGGGGAAGAGGATCCCATTAGTTTGGCTGACACGGTTTTTGCCCAAACTGTGAGCGAGGAAGGGACCTCTGCTGTTAAAAGTTCGGGTCTCTCTTTGTCTCAGGTGGCAGATGCCACACATTTTTCTAGGGAGGTTTTGATCAAAGAGCAAAGCCAGGATCCCTCGCTGGCTCCCCTGTGGAAGCGAGCTGTTACGTTGGAAGAGAGTGAGAGCATTGCTGTTGGGGAATTAGTGGACAAAGGTATTTTAATGCGCAAGTGGTGGCCTGTAGATCACCCGGCTGATGAAGATTGGTGGGTTCATGTGCAAATTGTAGTTCCTTCCAGCTTTCATGGTGAGGTGTTGCAGTTGGCGCACGAGACCCCTTTTGCTGGCCATTTGGGGGTGAAGAAGACCCTGGCCTGCCTCCTAAAACATTTTTATTAGCCCACGGTTCGCTGTGATGTGGTTAATTTTTGTCGTTCCTGCCATGCCTGCCAGATAGCGGGTAAGGCTGGTCACTCTCTCCCGGTTGCTCCATTGCAGCCTACACCAGTGGTGGAGGCCCCATTTTCACGTGTAATCATTGACTGTGTTGGTCCTCTTCCCATAAACAAGAAGGGTAATGAGTATTTATTGACCATTATGGACGTTGCCACGCATTTCCCCGAGGCAGTGCCAGTGCGTAGTATTCGTGTCCCTGTGGTCATTGAGGCGTTACTGCAATTTTTTTCAAGGTTTGGGCTCCCTAAGGAGGTTCAATCCGATCGTGGAACTAATTTTACCTCTGGAATATTCCAGAGTATTATGTGTGAGCTGGGCATCACTCAGTTATTGTCCTCTGCTTACCACCCTGAGTCCCAGGGGGCCCTTGAGAGGTATCATCAGATATTAAAGTCAATGGTGCATACTTTTTGTGTGGACTGCCCTAAGGACAGGGATGTAGCGATGCCTTTTCTTTTATTTGCCATCCGTGATGCTGTGAATGAATCCACTGGGTTTAGTCCCTTTGAATTGGTTTATGGGCATGAAGTTCGGAGTCCCCTAAGCCTTATGCGGGAACGCCTCCTGGACCCACATGCCCCTGGTGATACTTTGCAGTATGTCTCTACCTTTCACGATCGGTTGAGTGCAGCCTGGAAGTGGCCACCAGAATTTAGAGGGGGCTAAGGAACGCATGAAAAGGCGTTATGACCGTAAGGCAGTGCAACGCTCTTTTGCTCCTGGGGACAAGGTCCTTGTCTTTACCCCAGTTCGTAAGGAAAGGCTTGGGACAGGTTTTAGTGAGCCCTATACTGTGGTTCGGAAGGTTGGAACCTGCAATTATGTCATTAGCACCACACCAGAACGGTGGCAGAAGACTTGACTTTGTCACATCAACTTATTGAAGTTGTATGTGGAGCGTGATCTAGCCAATCCCGTTGCATGTATTGCAGTGGCTCCTTCACCCAGTGAGAGCGAAGGGGGGTGTTCAGCACCAGAACCAGTGTGTGCTAGGTTGGACAACTCTCGAGCATGTGAGCAGCTGCCGGATCAGCTGACGCATTTGTCAGAGGCTCAGGCCCAGGATTTGATCGCCCTGGTGGCTGCTCATCCTTCCTTGTTTCATGAAAGGCCGGGGTTAACCTCTCTAGTTGAGCATGATGTGGATGTCGGTGGGGCAACCCCTATAAAGCAACCTCTTTACCATTTGCCCCCTTTTAAGAAGGAGAAGATTCGTGAGGAGATTGCCTACATGCTGGAGATTGGGGCTACAGAGCCAGAGGTCGGTGAATGGAGCTCCCCGGTTGTCTTAATTCCTAAGAACGATGGTGCTTCGCGTTTGTGCATTGATTACCGCAGGGTAAATGCCGTGACAAGGACTGACGCATACCCTATTCCTCGAATTGAGGATTGTATTGATCGTATTCGGCAGGCTAAGTTTGTGTCCAAACTGGATCTGCTCAAAGGGTATTGGCAAGTGCCATTAACAGAAAGGGCCAGGGATGTCTCTGCCTTTGTTACCCATGATGCCTTATACCGGTGCTGGGTTCTTCCTTTCGGTATGAAAAACACCCCCGCGACTTTTCAGCGGCTTATGAACCTGGTCACGTCAGGTTTGGATAATGTGGTAACTTATATTGATGATGTGGTCATATATAGTGAGAGCTGGCAGAGTCATCTGGACCATCTTGGGGCTCTCTTTGGCCAATTAGAGTCTGCTCAGTTTGTAGTCAATCTCCCAAAGTGTGAGTTTGGGAGAAGTCAGGTCACATACCTTGGACACCTGGAAGGGTGTGGGGCAGTGCTGCCGTGGTTGGCGAAGGTGCAGGCGATTATGGAGCTCTCCACACCTACCACTCGACTTCAGTGGATGCGTGTACTAGGGATGTGTGAATTTTATTGTCGATTTGTGTCAAATTTTGCAGCCGTTACTGCTCCGTTGACTAACCTGTTGGGCAAGGATGTCAAGTGGAATTGGACCCAGGACTGTCAAGAAGCGACGGACCAGGTTAAGGCTATCTTGTCCTGTGACCTGGTGTTGAAAGCTCCTGATTTTTGCCAGCCATTTGCTTTGGCAGTGGACGCTTGTGATGTTGGCGTTGGGGCAGTTCATCTTCAGGCAGATGAGGCTGGAGTAGAAAAACCTGTGGCATACTTTTCTAAGAAGTTGAATTGCCATCAGAAAGCCTATTCTACTGTGGAGAAGGAGGCTTTAGCCTTAGTCTTACCAGTCCAGCATTTTGAAGTGTATGTTTCCAGTGTGGGTGGTCCGGTCATTGTCTATTCTGACCACAATCCCTTGGCATTTTTGGCAAAGTTTCGGGTAACAAGCTCCAGAGTGTTCCAATGGAGTTTAGTGTTGCAGCCATATAGCCTGGTAGTTAGGCATGTGGCTAGAAAAGATAATGTGGTAGCGGATGCATTATCCCGTCTCTAACTGTTTTGAGACCTCTTGGAAGGGTGTGGTGTTGAGCTCCTCTTCTTGGGGTAATGTTTTTTAGTCTTTCCTCTGTGTGGTCTGGGTTGAGTGCACACTCTCTAGGCCACAGTTGCAGAGTGGAACTTGGGGGTTATAGCCTATTTAGACTCCCTAGGATGGTGTTAATTGCCTTACCGTGATTTTGGCTATGCTTAAACCTATTGTGCTTTGTTTGGGTGCATGTTTCTAGGTTTTAGATGTGATTGTGAAATATAATATAAAAAAAAAACAAAAAAAGGGGAATGTATTTGGTAAAATCCTTACATATGTTTATAAGGATAAGAAAATTTAAAAAAAAAAATGTGGGTTACAAAATATTTTTTTTTGGTTGTTTTTTTTCTCTCTTGAGGGGGGAGGACTGTTATGCCCTAGGATCCAGGAACGAGGCATAATAACAGAAACACTAATAGCTCCTCTGTTTTGTAGTAAAATGTAGATATAGGTAACGCACATTTAGTGGCATGGCGGCTGTGCACTGTGATTGGTGACGGGCTGGGGAAATCGGGACGATGCCTTGTGTCCTGATTGGGCGGCAGTTGGTCATGGGGGGGGCGTCCCTTTTAAATTGGCGAAAATCAAAGGTGGATCTGGCTAAGTGGTGGACCATCCCTGAACTCTCGTTTTTCCGACCACGTGATTTTGTTATATTTTAACTCGTCATCTATTAGACTGCCATGTTTTCAGAAAATAATTCACTATACTGAACCAGAGAACTGAACGACGCGGAGCTATTCGCCAGCGGAGCGGCTGCTTGCGCTAGCCCTGGGTTATGGTGCCGTCCAGAGGGGAGGTAAGTCCCGGCTTTCCTTCCAGATTCACCAGTTCAGGCCAGCCTCCCTTCTTGTATAAGTGAAATCATATCCCTAGACAAATGCAACTGCGACACATGTCATTGTAGTGAGGTGGGGGTTCATTAGAAACTGGTCCTTTAAACACAAAGTTTTTTGCGCGGCAACATATTTTCTTTATAGAAATATAGCAGACATCTATAGAAAGTTCTAAAAATTACATTTAAAGTAGTATTCAAAATTTTCGGTGGTTTTCTTGGCAATCTGCCAAAAAGCGTCCCAAAGTACCTGAATTCCCCCTACAATCTGACAACAAATTGTCAGAGTTTTGGTGACCAAATGGTTGTAATGTACAAACTAACCAGATGGTTTCAATGTACAAACTGATTTCTGAGATGACCTAAATTTCAAACTAATTGGGATAGTATGTAAAGAGCAAAAACAAACAAAATGAATTAATTTGTAAATTCACTTTACCTTGCATTTTGTTGAGAACGACAAATAAAACTGTTTAAAGTTTTTGGGCTAATGATGCACTATTTCACTATGGCCTGATGATTTTTGCAAATATTGCAAATGTCCAAATGTGTTGCTTGCAACATGTTCTCAAAAAATGAAACAGGGCAGTATAAAAACTGGAAAATTTGTGGAATCCTCGGAAACAATCCTGCTTTTGAACATTGCTCAGGTAAACAGATATATTGACGGTGGGTTGTATTGCTTTTTAGCGATGTTCCATTCTCATGGCTAAGTGAAATAGGAAAACACAACTGATTAACAAAACCAGCAAATTACCATCAAAAGCACTGGCTCATTGTGATGTTCATTTTCATGTAGAGTCAGAAGGACTCTGTTTTAGCAAGGACGTAGTGTCATGGTTATGGTTTTTGTTCATGTTCATGTTCAGTATTCATGATTTTGTCTTTTATTTATTCTTTTTGGTTATTGTATACGCTGGTTTTAGTTCATTCCATTTCTCAGTTCCATTGCACTTGTCTCCCCTGTCTTGTGATCTAGTTGGTTCAGTCCGCCTTCCCGGTCTGTGTGCTCACTTACTTCGGTGATTTCAATGTATTCTGGTGTTTAACGCATTCCTTTGATTCTCGTTTACTTCCTTCGCCTTACTGTTCTGATTACTAACAAAACTAACGTTTGTATTTTGTATCACAGTCTACTAACACAACTAATCCATGTATATAGATTACTAACTTACTAATGAGCACTCTAGTTAAATCTGTAAAGTTGCACCGCCACTAATTAATACTAATTCCCTCTCAGCAATCGCCCTGTTCTAGTCTCCGCCTCTTGCTCAGCTTTAACTATCTCCCCCTGCGTTTCTGCGAGATCTTTCGCACGTGCTTAATTACTTTCCTGCACTCGTTATCTGTGCACTTAGAACTCCTTGACCGGAGCTGTTTAAATGTCATGGGCTGTCTGAGTGATTCCCGTCCGTGTCTTGGCGTTCGCCAATTTTCGTGGTTAGGGTTTCCCTCATGTGATTCTCCCGTTGTAATTAGTCTGATCCAGTACACCTGCTCCCTGCATAGCATGTGACTTTCCTCCCGTCTATTTAAGCAGTCTTTTCACAGCCAGCTCCTTGTCAGAACGTTGATCAATATTTCTTTGTGCAGAGCGCCTTGTATGCCATTGAGTATTGTTTTTCTTCGACTGGTTTGTCCGACTACAATTCTTCCCATTGCCCTTTTTGTACTGTTTTGGATTTCGACCTATTTTTTGTATGACCACGATTTCTGTGTTTGGATGCCCTGTGTGTGACCCTTGGCTTTTTTCATCGACTACGACTTTTTGCGTACCGTCTATGTACCTTTGCTCATCTGTCTTACTGGTTCTGACCCCTGCCTGTCTTGTCGACGCTGTTTTTGGATTTCGTATTGAGGCTTGGCAATTGTGTTTTTTGGCTTTGACTCGGACCTCGTTAAAGGCTTTTTTTTTTTTAATTCTCCTCCCCCCCGCGTGTGGTTCCTGAACGCACCGTCACACGTAGGATGTAGGGAAAGAGGCAGAAAGAACTAGGAGGGGTTTCAAGCCCAACTGCGAAATTCCAATCCATGCGACAAGTGCAAGACGCATCTTTTTTTTTTTTCACAAGGCACACAAACAATTACGAATGTGCTGCATGTTGCTTTGATGTGAACTTTTATTTCAAGTAAAAGAAAATTAGATTAACAAGTTTCTCTCGGAACTGCCAGGTTTAAAGACAAACAAGCAGAGATCACATGAAATATGCACCATGTATTTATCGGCTGCATTAGAAGGAGGCAGTTTGTCAGTGTGGCATTTAAAAATACTAATTTCAAGTGAAACTGTGCCACTCTGCACTCTCAGCAAACACAGGTGCAGCCCCATGAGCAACACTGGCGCTAACTTCATCATTATACTGCAAACATCAATGAATTTAAAACCAACCCTGTAATATTAGTACCAAGTGAGATGGATGTTCATTCCTAGTTTTAGTCAAAACTGTAGAATTTAGATGTACATGGAGTGAGTCATGTGGGAATTACAGATGTTTTTAATTGTGTCACCATGCAAATACTTATGAACATCTTAGTTTGTGTGAGAGTCCGTAATTGAACTTTGGTGCTGAACTGTTCCTGGGGTCCTTCTCTAGGTCCTGCTGAAGTCCCTGGAGAACAGTGGAACCCTGCAGCCCCCCATTGTGACCCTGGAAGTCTCATCAGTGAGCAAGGGTTACCTGTACAGATACTAGGTGTGTGTGTGTGTGTGTGTGTGTGTGTATGCACTCCATAAATGGAGCTGAGAGTTAAATTGCCATGATACATGCTCATTGGGAACATGCTTTGATGGTTGTGTTTACTGCAGGCAGACTTATCATTGAACTGCACACTCTGAATGGGTCATTAACTCCAAGAACACTAACGTGTAGATGTGTAACACCATCACTAAAGTTGGGTATATTTTACCCAAAATTCATGAAAATGTTTAAAGTAAAACAATACATGGCACTTTGAACTACTGTACTTTCATTTCCCAGGACACAAAGTCTCATGAAACAAACAGAAGGCATCATGTGGGGCCACTACCAAAAAATGATAAAACTAATGAAAGATTAGAGAATCGGTAACAAAGAAATTTCTGTGAAAAAATACTGGAGCTAGGAACTCGTTCTTCAGTATAAGCATTCCTGGGACTTGTGAACCTTGTCTGGTGAAGGCATGGTCTCCCTGCCTCAATGTTAACTGTAGGAGAGGTAGGACCAAAAAAAATAGCATTTTTGAGAGGTGAAAAAGACTGACTGGTTATCTTTTTTTTTTCTACAGTTTGAATTACCCTGGAAATGAACACCAAGTGATTGGTCATTACCATTATACTAAGTAAGTGTTACAGGCAAAATGCAGGACCACGCTAACACACCTACGCATTACATACAGTCAGTACAGGCAAGGTAATAGTGGCGAGGACACACTGGTCAACAAAAAACGTCATCTGTGTAGTGTCTTCCTGTCCGAGCCCGCGGGCAGTCTGCACACCTCACTAATGGACCACTGCATGGGTGAAAATCTCCCGACGTTGGTGTTCTAGGGTTAAACGCATCGCAGAGAGACACTGGCAATATGTGCTCCTGGTGAATGCTGACAGGAAAGCCATTAAAGTTCCAATAATGGCTGTGAAATTATCTTGTAAATACAAATTAATGTTTATGAAGTCATATAAATGTATTCCTGTAACTTGAAGGGCACTAGGAGGGTGCAGATATCTGGTAAGGGCAATAGTTCACCCTTCTAAATTAGATCTTTTGTGTCGCTATTAATCTTTACATCCCTGGACTAAATTTTGAGATAAATGTCAATTATTCTGCCGAGACAATATTTCGGAAAGTTAATATACATCTGCCCCATGATTTTGTTCCACTCCAAAATTTAATGAGTGTTTTTTTTTTTCCCATGCTCCACCATTCCCTGAAATTTCATTAAAATCATGCGCAGTTTTTCCATAATGCTACTGACAAACAAAAAGATGGACAAAAAAAATCCAAAAAAAATTACCTCATTAGTGGACGTAAATACAGCAAATAGTTGTAGTCACACACACATGCAGTTTTATTTTTAATTATCAATCCCTGAGTCAGTTTTATGGACACAAGTGCATTCTAGTACATTACATGTTTTATGGACCACCTATATAACAAAATTAGTTTTAGTCAAGGGCCAGGCTGAATTAGTTTGTGAGAAACAAGATATTAGTGCTGAAAAATGTTTTTCTTTTCCTCTTGATTTAGGGGTAAAACTGACAACTCAAGATTCAGCAAAACCATAAGAGATGGGGCTCAGAACCTTCAAGCTTACCTTCTCCATCTTCTCAAACATTTCCAACTCCACTGGAGCCAATGAGACAGATGCCTTGCAGTCCGAGGGCCCTTACCAGACAGTGGAGGTGGTGCTCATTGTCCTGGTTACAGGGTTGATAAGTTTCGTAACAATTACTGGGAACATACTGGTCATGCTCGCAATCATAATCAACAGAAACCTTCAGACTATAAACAGCTACTTCCTCTTCAGCCTGGCATGTGCAGACTTGATTGTTGGGGTCAGTGTCATGAACCTGAGTACAGTCTACATTGTGGTTGGCTATTGGCCATTGGGGCCAGTAGTCTGTGACCTTTGGCTGCTCTTGGACTATGTGGTCAGTACTGCATCTGTTATGAACCTCCTCATCATCAGCTTTGACCGTTACTTCTGCGTCACCAAGCCACTCAGCTACCTTGCTAGAAGGACCACCAAGATTGCAGGCTTGATGATTGCGGCGGCCTGGGTTATTTCCTTCTTCATCTGGGCCCCGCCCATCCTATTCTGGCAGTTTATTGTAGGTGAGCGTATTGTGCCAGAGGACCAGTGTTCCATCCAGTTCCTGTCTGATGTATCAGTTACCTTTATCACCTCCACTGTTTTTTTCTACCTGCCTGTTGCCATCATGACCTTTCTGTACTGGAGGATCTCCAAGGCTAGCAAGAGCCGTGTGAAAAAGGGGAAGCGAGAGCCAAAACAGGACAACCCATCCAGCAGCGAAGCAGGAAAACGCACCACCATGCCCTGCAATGATGATTATGTGAAAACCCATTGCCCTGAGAGGAGCTGGAGTGGTGGAACAGGTGGATGTTGGGGAGGAGGAGTCAAGCGTGCCAGTACATCCTGAGAGAAATGAAATTGCTGAGACCCCTGCAGGTCACGAGGGAAACCCCACAGCCCACCGCCTTAATGCTGCAATGCTAAAGCAGCGGCCCGAGAGGAAGACACCGCCATCTCGTGAGAAAAAGGTTACACGCATGATAACGATGATTCTTGTTGCCTTCATAGTCACATGGACACCCTATCAAATCATGAAGGTCCTCGGCACGTTCTGTTCAACCTGTGTTCCCACCAGTGTGTGGAGATTTGGCTTCTGGCTCACCTACATCAACAGCACCGTCAATTCAGCCTGCTATGCTCTCTGCAACGTCACTTTCAAGAAGACCTTCAAACAACTCCTGCTCTGCCAGTACAAGGGCATTCGCTTGGGCAAATAATGAAGTGTGATTGTATCTGTTTCTGCAGTCATCAGAAAAACATGCATGATAGGAACACTCCTACTGGTACCCCTGACCAAGGAACTGGCTTTAGAACTGGAGTTGGTCCCTGGACGCTGCTCTCTGGCTGCCCACTGCTCCTAATTATAGGATGGGTGACATGCAGGGGACAAATTACCCCACGGGGTTCAATAAAGTATATTTATCTGTCTGCCCCCTTCCTGATTACTAATTTTTTGCATATTTGTCACACTTAAGTGTTTCAGATCATCAAACAAATTTTAATATTACACAAAGATAACGCGAGTAAATACAAAATGCAATTTTTAAATGATATTTTCATTTCTTGAGGGAAAAAAAGCTATCCAAACCTACCTGGGCCTATGTGAAAAAGTAATAGCCCCCCCCCACCAAATCATGAATTAACTCTAATTAACCACATTTTTTCGTTCAATTTCACTGGCCACACCCAGGTCTGATTACTGCCTGACCTGTTGAATCAAGATATCACTTCAATCAGATGGTCATCAGATGGTCATCAGATGGCGCTGCGTGAGTGGTAGCAAATTGCAGCAGGTCTGTCTATCGTTCTCTCTACTTTAGTGTGCTTTTGTATACCTGTTTGTTTATTTTCGTGTGTTTTCTCTTGTTTTCTCAGACCCCTATAGAATTGTGCGACTAGGGGATCCAGTTTTGTAACCTCTGCGCTACTTTTTTGTTATTTTTTGGACTTTTTGAGTTTGCCTTGGGAGATCCTTTCAGCCATTGCATACACAGGGACTGGCTGGTAGCCCTCAGCCACACTGGACTACTCCACACTGGGAAACCAGCAATTCCAGCACAGATAAGGAGGAAATGGAGAGGCTGTAGAGCTGGTCTCAAGCGCCAGGCGAGAAGACGGTGATATAAGCCATGTTTACTGGCTGTTATCATGGGAAACGTCCGTGCTCTTTCCAACAAGGTGGACGAACTATCTGCGCTAATAAGGGTGCAGCCAGTTTGTGACAAGATGAACCGAGGTTGGAGGACTCAAAGGAATGAGATTGCCGCTTGGAGTGCAGAATTGAACATTTATTGCAGGTTCTGGTGCAAAATAGTGGCAGTGCAGAAAAATATTTACAACAATACCCAAAAAAAAAAAAAAAAAAAAAAAATTCTGTACATAAACTAAAACTAAACTCGGAGGGAGAAAAATATATAGTGTACTTGGCTATACCAAAATTACTGGCCCAAGGCACATACTGACTCCACTCCCAACTCAAAAATGGAAGAACCTCCCTGGAGTTCCTATCCCACCTGCTTTAAAGGTGTAGCCCCTCCCACCATGCATCTCCCATTGGAATACAATTTACTAAAACAACAGTAAATAACAAAGTAAATACATTACACTTGGCCATGAAAATTTCAAGAACATTCAAAAGCAAAACAACAAAAAGGAGGCATTATCAGCAACCAAACCAAAGAAGAATTCATAACGAATTCCCTGTCATATAGTCGCCAGGATTAAATAATTCACCAGAGATTTTATAACATTAACCACCGTATAGACAGGCCTTATTCTATACAGGGCGAATCGGTATACGGGGTGCATGGGACTTTTTTTTTTTTTTTTTTTTTTTTTTTAATCAAAGGCGAACCGATGTTATTAAAAGATCAAGTGCTGTATTACCACACAGACACAAGAATAGTTACACTCACACTTTCACGTATCAAGAAATGTTTGACGGCAAAACACAAATAGTGTGGTGTTGTGTTTAAGTTTTGCATGTGCGGTTGATAGATGTCTTGTCAAGGCGCTAGTCCGTGACATTTCCCCTTTCCAACCTGTGGTCGAATGATCCCATGCCCCAGTACAAACCCAAGGTACTGTGTCTCCTCTTTAGCCTGGGCACACTTATCAGGTTACAAGGTCAGCCCCGACCCCTTGATCCTCATCAACACCTCTTACAGATGGTGCAGGTGTTCCTGCCAGGTGTTGCGATAGACAACAATGTCATCCAAGTAGACGGCAGCAAAACCCTCAGTCCCAGCTCAGCTCCATGTAGACCAAAGGGTAACACTGTAAACTGGAAATGTCCAAAGGGCGTTCTGAAAGCAGTCAGCTCCCTGCTGTCTCGCATCAGTGGAATCTCCCAGTAACCCTTGCGCTGGTCAAGGGTACTGAGGTATCTTGCTCCTCCCAGTCGTTCTACCAAGTCATCCACACAAGGCATTGGATAAGGGTCAAACTTGCTGACACTGTTCACCTTTCTGAAGTCCAAGCAGAACCTTAGAGTGCCATCCTTTTTGAAACAAGAATTAGAGAGCTACTCCGCTCACTCATTGAGGGCTGAAATACCTCAAGGTCCTGCATGGTTTCCAGTTCCATCTTCAAGACTGGCAGAAGGCGTTCAGGTACCTGGTACACTGGCTGAATGGGCTCAGAGTCTGTCAGAGTGATGTGGTGCTCCACGATGGTTGTTCTCCCGGGCTTATCCATGAAGAGCTGCTCTGATATATGCTGCAGGAGTTGTTCCTTCTGCTCTCCAGTCAGGTGCCCCAAATCCAATTTGTTTCCCTGCTGGCTACTGGGAAAATACTGCTCTGTGACTTCCTCTTCTTCCTCAATGGCATGGACATACAGGGTCTGCCGTTGCATTGCTAATGAGGAAGGGGGTGGCCTGGCATGCCATTTCTTCAGTAGGTTAACATAGAAGGTCTGCAGTGGCTGTTAGCGTGTTGGGATGTAGACCTCATAGGTTACTGGCCCCATCTTCTGCTTGACATGGTAAGGGCCCTGCCATTTAGCCAACGGTTTATTTTCTGATGTAGGAAAAAGTAACAGGACTTCCTCACCTGGCTCAAAGCTCCTCGATCTGGCCGCCTTGTCATACCAGACCTTCTGTCTGGCCTGTTCCCGCAGCAGATTTTCTCGTGCGAGAGCTCAGGTCTTCTCCAACTGCTCCCTCATCTTGAGAAGAAAGGACACCACATTCATCTGTCTTGGCCCCGCAGTTCCTTCCCAGCTCTCCCACAGTACATCCAGGGGTCCTCGAACGTAATGGACATAGAGGAGCTCAAAGGGTGAGTATCCTGAGGATGCTTGAGGCACTTCTCTGTAAGCAAACAACAGGAATGGCAGCCACTTGTCCCAGTCCTTGCCTGTGTCAGAGACAAACCTCCGCAACATGGATTTCAGGGTATGGTTAAATTGTTCTAGTAAGCCATCAGTCTGAGGGTGGTTAGGGGTGGTTTGTGTCGTAGAACTGAGAGATTACAACAACTGAGCTTTTATCAAGTTTATTGTACTGATACAATTGTGAACAAATGGTGAATCATACCAATGAAAACCAACTGCTGAAGTCTCTGGCTCTCTCTGGTACCAGCATAGCAAGAGACCCTCAAGATGGAGGCCCATAGATTTAAACTGAAACACGGTAGGCTGTTCTTTACAGTAATGACTGAACTGATTGGATACAAAAGGGCAAATTGCAGAGAAAACCAATGAATGATCAACAGAGGGGGGTTGGAGTGACATTCAAAAGATAACAATGGGAGTGGATTGGTTGAATAGCCAGGCACAGACAGGATGATGGGTAAGGGGGAGGAGAAGAGTGCCTTCTTCTACCACATTCGTATGCACCTAATCCCTAGCAGCTGATAGTCCTGCTGCAAAGTTTTGCTCATAAAATTTAGGCCCTAGTCTGTGAGCACCTCCTTTGGAATGCCTACATGCGATAATAAGCGTAACAAAGCACTAGCTTCCTGCTTTGCTGTGACCTCTCTTAATGGGTAAGCCTTTAGATACCTGGTAGCATGGTCACAGATCACCAAAATGAACCTGTTCATTGTTTGACTCCGCTCCACTGGGCCAAGAACATCCACTCCTACACGCTCAAATGGGGGTGTCAATAATTGGAAGTGGAATAAGCGGTGCATAGTGTCATGCCCTCGGATCCGGGAACGAGGCATAATAACAGAAACACTAGTAGCTCCTCTGTTTTGTAGTAAAATGTAGATATAGATAACACACATTTAGTGGCATGGCGGCTGAGCACTGCGATTAGTGACTGGTTGGGGAAATGGGGACGATGCCCTGTGCCCTGATTGGGCAGTGGTTGGTCATGGGAGGGGCATCCCTTTTAAATGGGCCAAAATCAAAGGTGGTTCTTGCGATATGCCAGAGCCCTGAAGTGGAGGACACTTTCCCCAAACTTTCATTCCAAACCACACGTATGCGCCTCATTTTTATCTTGTCACCTATTCGACTGCCATGCTTGTAGGGAATAACTCCCTATACTGAACCAGACTGAATGATGCAAATGGTGCCGTCGTGAGGGGTGGTAAGTCCTGGCTTTCCCTCTACCTTCACCAGTCCAGGCCAGCCTGCCTTCTTTTACAAGCGAAATTATATCCCTAGACCAATGTGACCGCGACAATAGGCTGTACCTTTCCCTGCTGTAATTTGGCACTCTGGGCAAGTTTTACAGAACTCTTTTACGTCATTAAACATTTTGGGCCAGTAAAAACGTTTTGAGATTCGCATAAGAGTCTTCATGTGCGCCAGGTGACCAGACCAAGGAATAGAGTGTCCTAGTTCTAACACTTCCTTCCTACAGGACTCAGGCAGAACCAACTGTTTACCATCTTCACCCTCTCTATAGAGCAAACCATTTTCAATGATGAAACATTCCTTCTCCAGGAAATGTCTACCCTTCTGTCCAGCTTGCTTGAAACAGTTAGCTAAGGCAGGGTCATTATGCTGAAGAGTAGCCAAGTCAGCAGGAAAAGTAACATCTGCCTTAGCTAAGTCGGGCTGTGCCCCCTGCTCAGTCTCCTCAGCTGCATGCAAC
Organism: Gymnothorax javanicus; assembly: GCA_029692085.1. NCBI lineage: Eukaryota > Metazoa > Chordata > Actinopteri > Anguilliformes > Muraenidae > Gymnothorax > Gymnothorax javanicus. Next base: position 10,013,975 of record CM056212.1, on the reverse strand, counting down.
AACTTTTCCCCAGTTGCTCTCTGCGCCTTGCATACCTCTCCCCCTAGGTTCTCCAAGAAGGTCCTTCCCATGGAAAGGCATAAGCTGAAGCGTATCCTGCACATGATCAGGTGTACAACCAACCTGGCTACCCTGTCGTGCCCGAGACCTAGTAACTATCCCACACCAAGCAGTCTGTTGCACTAGGTCAGGTAGAATAGGCATGTCAGTACCAAGAAGAATGGGATAAGGCAAGTCTTTAGCAACCCCTACTTTCATTAGGTAGACTTGTTTATTGACATTAATGTATACCTCAGTGGTAGGGAGCTCAGTCCTATTCCCATGTACACAAAAGATAGAATTTGGTCCTGCTCATACCAAGTGTCTCTAGGGATGTACTTAGCCTGCACTAGAGTGCGTGAACACCCAGTATCTACTAGAGCAGAGAGTGGTTTGCCATTTAACAGTACAATTATAACTGGCTCAGTTTCCCGTAATACCATAGAGGACTGAGGGGGCCTTGGTACGTACCAGAGATTAGTAGTCTTTGACTTTTTTAATGGACAAACCGGGCGAGTGTGCCCAAACTCACCACAGTTAAAACACACAATGTCTACTTTGCCTTGCTGCTGGGTTTTGAACGAAGAGGGTTTAAAAGCATGAGATTTAGCTACACTGCTTTGGCTATGGGACTGCACAAATGAACCACCACCTTTCCCAGACACCCTAGACTTGCCCTTAGCAGGTGGAAGCAGGCCAGCATAGCGGTAGGACCCAGGTCCCTTGTGAGCCGCAATGTAGATGTCCACCAGCTTTGCAGCCTCAGCAGCAGTGCCTCCTCTCAGCTGCTTTCATTTATTTATTTATTTAAAGGCAACGTGTGCTTGCATTAATCATTTACAAGAAACGAAAAGATGGGCACACCAGATTTAGCAGAAAGCTAATTTCCATCTGTAATCCAACATACATTCATGGCACACCCACTTACAGAATGAGTCTTTTAGGTGCGTATACAGCTCCTGCGGTGACTCATCCACTGGGGCCTCCATGGCGCAGAAGCGTTGGCGATACGTCTCTGTGCTGATTTCATATTTCTTCAATTCTGCCTCCTTCACGAGGTCATAGTCCTTGGTAAGGGCCGGACTCATGGTGACAAAAGCTCTCCTGGCTTTGCCCGTCAGTAAAGGAACAAGCCGGACTGTCCAGTCCTCTTTTGCCCACCTATATGCCACAGCTAGTCTTTCAAAAGTCATTAAAAAATGTTCTATATCGTCACTATCCTCCAGCTTTGCCAGCCGGGGCTCCCAGTCTAACACCCTTTGCTGTCGGTCTTCTTGGAGCATCTTGACATGAATGCTTCATATCCAGTTGCAGTTGGGCGACCTGGTGGCTTAGAACTCTGTATTTCTGCTCCTGCAGCACTGCTTCAGTCTCCTGCCATTCATCACACTCCTTGTGGAATGCCATGAAGCTCTTGAACATCTTTGCTAGGGCAGTCAAGGCGGCATCACTTCCAGCTCCGGGAATGGGTGTAGGCTCGGCCAACTCGGGATCACCTGCTTTTGCACCCCCACCGTCATCTGGCTCCTTGATGAGACCTTGCTGGCCCGTCCTGGTATTGGGCATGGCAGCTCACCAGGAAATGTTCAGTCTCTGTCCTCCGGTCGGCACTATCCCACTTGTGACTCCACATGTGACAAGATGATCTGAGGTTGAAGGACTCAAAGGACTGAGATCGCCAGTTGGAGTGCAAAATTGAACATTTATTGCAGGTTCCGGTGCAAAATAGTGGCAGTGCAGAAAAATATTTACAACAATAGCAAAAAAAAAAAAAAAACCAAACAAAAAAGAACTCTGTACATAAACCAAAACTAAACTAGGAGGGATAACAATATACAATGTACTTAGCTGTTCCATAATAACTGGCCCAAAGCACATACTGACTCCACTCCCAACTCAAAAATGGAAAAACCTCCCTGGAGCTCCTATCCCACCTCAATAATGAACTAAATACATTATACATGGCCATGAAAATATAAAGAACATTCAAAAGCAAAACAACAACAAAAAGGAGGCATTCTCAGCAACCAAACTAAAGAAGATTTCATAGTGAATTCCCTGTCATTCCCCCCCGATAAAGAATCAGGGAGTGGCTTTCATTGCATGGTGGCACATTGGTTAGGACTACTGCCTCACAACAAGAAGGTTGTGGGTGCGAATCCGGCCTGGGGCCTTTCTATGTGGAGTTTGTATGTGCTCCCCGTGTTCGCGTGGGTTTCCTCTGGGTACTTCTGTTTCCCCCACCCACAAAAACATGCATTATAAGAACACTCCTACCAGTACCCCTGACCAAGGAACTGGCTTTAGAGCTGGAGTTGGTCCCCGGGTGCTGCTCTGTGGCTGCCCACTGCTCCTAACTATGGGATGGGTCAAATGCAGAGGATGAGTTGCCCCACGGGGTTCAATAAAAATATATCTTATCATAATCTTCTTTACCTAATTTTGGACCTGCGTTGGTCAGGTTTTTAATCAATAAATCAAGGAAGTAAATGTGACTAAAATATTGTGTCCGTGCTGTTCTTTAGGTCTATAGTCGCCAGGATTAAAGAATTCACCAGAGATTTTATAACATTAACCATCGTATAGAAAGGCCTTATTCTATACAGGGCGAATCGATATACGGGGTGCATCGGACTTTTTCTGTTTTTTTTTTAAACAAAGGCGAACCGATGTTATTAAACGATCAAGCGCTGCATTACCACACGGACGACACAAGAATGGTTACACTCACACTTTTACGTATAAAGAAATGTTTGCCGGAAAAACGCAAATAGTGTGGTGTTGTGTTTATGTTTTGTGTGTGCGGTAATTGAAATCTCGTCAAGGAGCTAGTTCGTGACAGGGAGTACAGGGAGAGCAGCCTTATGTGTTTTACAGAGACATGGCTAAATCAAGACACACGTGACTCCGTGTCTCCGTAGATGGATTTGCCCTGGTTTGTGCTGGCCTGAAAGTGGCAGAGAGTGGTAAGGAGAGAGGTGGGCTGTGCTTGTTTTTTAACAACAGATGGTGTAACCCTAGCTATATCACTGTTAAGGAGCAGCTCTGTAGCAGGGACACTGAGCTTCTTGCAGCCAGCGCTCAGCCTTATTACAATCCTCGGGAGTTTTCACATGTTATTGTGTTGACTGTGTGTATCCCCCCTGTTGGCTGATGCTTGTGCTGCCTGTGAGCACATACACAGCAGTTTGTCTACATTGCAGACAAGACACCCACAGGCTCTCTTCCTTATTGCTGGGGACTTCAATCTTGCCTTTATCTCTGCCACTGTCCCTTACTTCTCACAGTATGTAAACTGCCATACAAGGGACAATAGAACTCTGGACCATCTGTATGCTAATGTAAGGGACGCATACACCTCCACCCCCCTCCCCCCTCTCGGTCGCTCTGATCGCAACCTTGTCCATTAGCAGTCAGAATATACACCAGTGCTGCAAAGACAGTCTCCACAGTGGAAGACTGTGAAGATCTGGACTGAGGTGGCATGTGAGCAGCTGAGGGACTGTTTCAATACCACAGATTGGTACATACTGTGCAGGTCACATGGGGAGGACATTGACTGTCTGACCCACTGCATCACGGGCTATATCAACTTCTGTGTGGAAAACACTGTGCCATCCAAGAGAGTACGGTGTTTTCCCAAAAACTAACTCTGGGTGACCCCTGAACTGAAGACCCTGCTGAACGAGAAGAAGAGGGCTCTCATCTCAGGGGACAAGGAGGGGCTGCGGAGAGTTCAGCGGGAGTTGAAATACAAGATTAGGAGGTGTAAAGAAAGCTACAGGGAGAAATTAGAGCAGCGTCTGAAGAGGAATAATGTCCGAGATGTGTGGAGAGGGCTGAAACATATCTCGGGCCACGGCAAAAGTGGGGATGGGCAAGCTACCATTGGGGACCAAGTATGGGCAAACGAGTTAAACCTGTTTTTCAATAGATTTGACTCCGCCCCCACCCACCATGGCCCCACTACTTCACACCACTCCAGGCCAGTCGTCAACTCTCAGCTGCAGCCCTTCACACCTCAGCTCCCTTCAGACCACTCTGCTCCACCCCCCACTGTCATCAGGAGCTCCCCACCTTCACTGCTACCTACAGCCCTGGACCACCACTCCTAGTCACCCCCCTCCCCCCTCTCCATCTCTACAGACCAGGTGAGGAGGGCGCTCAGGAGGATGAAGGCCAGGAAAGCCACAGGGCCGGACGCCATCAGCTCCAGGGTGCTGAGAGAGTGTGCAGATCAACTCAGCGAGGTGCTCCAGCATATGTTCAATCTGAGCCTCAGTCTGAAGAAAGTTCCAGCCCTGTGGAAGACCTGTGTGGTGCCGGTTCCTAAAATTGCCCTTTTGAGGGATCCAAGCCACCATAGACCCGTCGCCTTGACCTCACACCTCATGAAGGCCATGGAGAAAATCGTCCTTGACCACCTCCGTGCCCAGGTGAGCTCTGTGTTGGACCCGCTGCAGTTTGCCTATCGTCCTGACATTGGCGTGGATGACACCTTCATCTACCTGCTGCACCGGGCCCTGTCTCACCTGGAGTCCCCCGGGAGCTCTGTGAGAGTCATGTTTTTTGACTTCTCCAGCGCATTCAACATCATCCAGCCATCACTGCTGTGGGGGAAAATGGAGGAGGCTGGTGTGGACCAACACCTGACTGCATGGACCATCGACTACCTCACTGACAGACCACAGTATGTAAGGCTGCATGGCTGTGTGTCAGATGTGGTAGTCTGGAGCACGGGGGCGCCGCAGGGGACGGTGCTCTCACCATTCCTTTTCACCCTCTACACCTCGTCTTTCACATACAACTCCCTCCTCTGTCATCTGCAGAAGTACTCTGATGACACTGCCATTGTTGGCTGTGTGCCAAATGAGAAGGAGCAGGAGTACAGGGGCTCATCACGGACTTCGTGGACTGGTGTCAGCGGAACCATCTGATCCTGAGCACCAGCAAGATCAAGGAGATCATGATTGATTTCCGAAGGAAACCTGCCCTCATACGCCGGTGAACATCCAGGGCTCGCTATTAAAATAGTGGACTCATTTACGTACCTGGGTGTTCACCTTCACAATAAACTGGACTGGACAGACAATACAAACGCCCTGTACAGGAAGGGCCAGAGTCGCCTACACTTGCTGAGGAGACTGAGGTCCTTCGGTGTAAGCAGGGCTCTACTCCGGACATTTTATGACACTGTGGTGGCCTCGGCAGTGTTTGATGCCATAGTGTGCTGGGGAGGGGGCAGCTCGGACAGAGACAAGAAGAGACTAAACAAACTGGTTAAGAGATCCAGGTCTGTCCTGGGCTGCCCACTAGACTCCATCGAGGAGGTGGCGGCAGAAGGATGGCAGCCAAACTGACATCAATCATGGACAACTCCTCCCACCCCCCTGCAGCACACTGTGAAAACCCTGAGCAGCTCCTTCAGCACGAGGCTTTTACATCCCGGGTGCAGGAAGGAGTGCTACCGCAGGTCATTCCTGCCCACAGCCGTCAGACTGTATAACAAAACACAATAACATCCACATAAATGCAAGTTGTTTCTAGTAACTCCACATTTCTCTTTTCTGGCTCTTGTTCATGTGTAGTTATGCAAATCACAAGTGTTGTGCAGTATTTATTTTAATTCATTTGTAATTGTTGAAGTAAATATATACATATATATTGTTTATAATTGTGCGGCTGCTGTAACGTGAGAATTTCCCCACTGTGGAATTAATAAAGTCTTATCTTAAATAGCAGGACTATTGCTCTTGTGTTTCCAGTTGAGGACATCTGGCATGGGACTGGACCTTTGTGAAAGGTTTGGGTAGATTTCTCATATGGAAATGTTGCACGAGCTGAGGCTTGAACTCACAATCTTCAACAACAAGAAACATTGTCTATCTCACTGAGCTAATTGGCAAATGGAAATGTCACATGCAGCTTCACAAATTGACTAAGCCAGTCACCTGTGAGCAAGACAGCAGCTGTTAGCGTGTAAAGGCAGATTTCAAACGGCTGTCAAAAATTCATTTATAAAGACAAAAATGTGAAAATACACAAATTGCATCTAGACAGCATGGAGATGTTGGTAATTTGTTTTTAACAATAATTTATTGGCATCATAAGTGAAAACTGATGTTTAAAAATGCCATTTTTGCATTGACTCCAATTGTTCGCATGAGAGCGAAATTCAAAATGCTGTAAAAAAAATTCAGTTTTTGAGACAAAATTCTGATATTTTCCAGACATCATCTACCATGACTCCAAAATTTTGTCATTTTTTTAATGAACATTGAAAATGTATTTGGCAAGAATTTACAAGTATATGTTTACAATACTGTTTACAGTCAAACATTTTGATGCACTGTAGGCTCAATTTTCGATAAATAAAAAATCTGTGTAGTGTTTTTGTGTAGGACAGTCTGAAGATGCTCTGTAGCAAGTTTGGTGTCAATTGAGCAAAAATTGTGGGAGGAGATAGGTTTAATAAGTTTTACAGTTTTTGAAAAAAAAAAAAACAGCGTGATGGACTTCATAATTTGCAATAGGTTTAAATGGACAAAAGTTTTTTCAGTATTGGGACTACATTTGGGTGAAAGTTGCAAATCTGTAGCGCATATGATTGATTTGTTGTGAATGTTCAAAATTTTGAACTTTAGAGGCTTGCTGTAGCACCACCATCAGGACGATTGGCCTGTTTTTGCAGCTGAGGCAATCTGGCGTGGAACTGGACCTTTGTGCAAAGTTTGGTGATTTTTCGCGCATGGGAAGTAGGATTTCCTCGGAAGAAGAAGAAGAAAGAAGAACATGTAGGATAACAATAGGGTCCTGGCAGCTTAGGCTGCTCAGCACCTATAATTAGCAATCCCTGAGTCAGTTTTATGGACACAAGTGCAGTCTAGTCCAGGCCTTCATTACATCTTTAATGGACCATCTATATAACAAAACCAGTTTTAGTCAAGGGCCAGGCTGAATGAGTTTGTCAGAAACAAGATATTAGTGCTGAAAAATGTTTTCTTTTCCTCTTGATTTAGGGGTAAAACTGACAACTCAAGATTCAGCAAAACCAGAAGAGATGGAGCTCAGAACCTTCAAGCTTACCTTCTCCACCTTCTCAAACATCTCCAACTCCACTGGAGCCAATGACACAGATGACTTGCAGTCCGAGGGCCCTTTCCAGGCAGTGGAGGTGGTGATCATTGTCCTGGTTACAGGGTTCATAAGTTTCGTAACAATTACTGGGAACATACTGGTCATGCTTGCAATCATTATCAACAGAAATCTTAGACGATAAACAGCTACTTCCTCTTTAGCCTGGCATGTGCAGACCTGATTGTTGGGGTCAGTGTCATGAACCTGAGTACAGTCTACATTGTGGTTGGCTATTGGCCATTGGGGCCAGTAGTCTGTGACCTTTGGCTGCTCTTGGCTATGTGTTCAGTGTTGCATCTGTTATGAACCTCCTCATCATCAGCTTTGACCGTTACTTCTGCGTCACCAAGCCACTCAGTTACCCTGCTAGAAGGACCATCAAGATTGCAGGCTTGATGATCATGGCAGCCTGGGTTATTTCCTTCATCATCTGGGCCCCACCCATCCTATTCTGGCAGTTTATCGTAGGTGAGAGTATTGTGGAAGAGGACCAGTGTTCCATCCAGTTCCTGTCTGATGTATCAGTTTCCTTTATCACCTCCACTGCTTTCTTCTACCTGCCTGTTGCCGTCATGGCCTTTCTGAACTGGCAGATCTCCAGGGCCACCAAGAGCCACATGAAGACGGGCAAGCGAGAGCCAAAACATAGCAAACCATCCAGCAGCGAAGCAGGAAACCACATCACCATGCCCTGCGATGATGTCCATTTGAAAACCCTTCGCCCTGAGAAGAGCCAGAATGGCCGAACAGGTGGTGTCGGGGAAGAGGAGCCGAGTGCACCTATGGTTCCTGAGAGAAATTAAAATGCTGAGGCCCCTGCAGGTTACCAGGGAAACCCCACAGCCCACAGCCAAAATGCTGCAGTGCTAAAGCAGCAGCCCCATAGGAAGGCACCGCCATCTCGTTAGAAAAAGGTCACACGCACAGTATTGGTCATTCTCGTTGCCTTTGTGGTCAGTGTGACACCATATCAAGTCATGAAGGTCATCAGCACCTTCTGTTCAACCTGTGTTCCTTCAAGCATGTGGACCATTGGCTACTGGCTCTGCTACATCAACAGCACTGTCAATTCAGCCTGCTATGCTTTCTGCAATGTCACCTTCAAGAAGACCTTCAAACAACTCCTGCTCTGCCAGCACAAGGACATTCACTTGGGCAAATAATGAGGTGTGGCTATAATCGTTTCTGATGTTTTTTTTTTTTTTGGCAAGAAAAACATGGACTATAGGAACACTCCAACTGGGACCCCTGACCAAGGAACTGGCTTTGGAGCTGGAGTTGGTCCCTGGGCGCTGCTCTGTGGCTGCCCACTACTCCTAACTATAGGTTAAATGCAGAGGATAAATTACCCCATAGGGTTCAATAAAGTCTATCTATCTATCTATCTATCTGCAGAAGAAATATATTCCACTGCATTACTTTGAATAAAGGCAGGTACAAGCTCAAGAAGTCAGATTATTGAAATCAGTACCATCCGAAGGTTTGCAATACCATGAAATGTTTATACCAGTAATTCTAAATCAAAAAAATTTGCCGGGACATTATTGTGACACTTGATTGGAATTACAGTTAGAAAAAAAAGTTTTTAAATTCATATTTTTCATATGACTTCAAATCCCCAATTTTATTATTACAATGAACTCAGGTCGTGCAGCCAGCACATTTTTGAACGACATCACAACGATTCCAGACACACGCACCATGGATGAATAAATATTTACATAAGGCTGCTAACTTCACAGTGAGGATGAGACTGCACACAGAAGGATATGCACTGCACACAGACTATGATAAATGAAAATGGCAATGACAAGGTGATTGTGAAAGTAAGATGGAAATAAAATGAACTATTGAGTAAAGATAAAATAAATGTCATGTAAAAATTGTAATTAATATCTGTAATATCTATAACAGAGTTTTTTTCAATTGTCTTGTTGAAATCTTTGTTCTAAGTTTTAATCTTTCCTGTAAATTATCGCAGACAGTTTGGGCAGCATATTATAGTGCTGTCTTACCTAGATTTGTGTTTACTGTGGGAACATACACACCCAGGCGAAAAAAATTAAAAATTCTTTCACTCTAATATTTAATTGGACCGCCATTAGCTTTTGAACCAGTGCTCATTCACCCTGGTTAAATGTTGTGACATTCAATCAGCTAAGTTTTGCATAGCTTATGGAATGTCAAAACATTTATTTTGTCCAGAGTTGCATTAATTTTTTGCCAAGATCTTGCACTGATAATGGGAGAGTCGGACCACTGCATAGTCTTCTCTAGTACACCCCAAAGATTCTCAATGGGATGAAGGTTTGGATTCTGTGGTGGCTGTTTGATGTGGAAAAATGATGTCTCATGCTCCCTGAATCATTCTTTTTCAATTTTATATCAATAAATCCTTGCATTGTCGAGTTGGAATATGCCCATGCCATCAGGGAAGAAAAAATAATTTTCTGGAAAAAGTCAATAATTCCATACGTATTCAGATAGTCAGCTGACCTCATTTTTTGGTAACCTTGCATTGCTGAACCAAGACCGGACAAACTTAAGCAACCTCACATCGTTACACTTCCCCCCACAGACTCGGACGGTAGGCTCTAAGCATGATGGTTGCATCAATTCATCCGCCTCTCTTCTTACCCTAATGTGTCCTAATGTGGAACAGGGTAAATCTGGACTCAATCTGGACCTTTTTACATTGCTCTAGAATCCAATCTTGATGCTCCTAAGCAAACTGAAGCCTTTTTTCCTGATTGGCCTCACGGATAAGTGGTTTTCAAAAGGCTACACAGCTGTCTAGTCCCAGTGCTTGAGTTTTCTTCATATTGTGAATGCTGAAAGGCTCTCACTTTCATTATTTAACAAAGGCAAGAGTTCTGCTGTTGATATTTCGCAATTTGATTTCACCAAATGTTTCAGCGATCTCCAATCACGATCATTCATGATTTTTTTCAGACCACATTTCCTCCTTGAATATGGGTTGCAACCAAGTGAAGATTTTCATAATCCACTTCTATTTGCTAGATTACATGTGATGCATGCAAAGCAGTAGATAAGATTGAATAGCAATTATTTCCCTATTTAGCGAGCTAGCATCTATATTCACCAAATACGATTAGCTGAGCCAGCCAACTGGCTGGCCAATTGGATTTGCCAGCTAACTAGCTAGCTAGTGCTAGTGTCTTAGCAAGCTATATGTAATGGTTGTGCTGCATGCACTATTCAGATGCATGGAGGACTGGAAGATAAGAACTGGACTCAGGTGCAAGGATGGACTTGGTTGTATTTATTATGCCTACAGCACAACAGCAGGCACAACCGTTGTAATACAAAACAAAAGTGGAAACGAGGTTCCATTAACACTATAAGTAATACAGACTCTGGGCTGTAGCTGCAGTAAAAATGTATTCCAAAAAGGAAAACAAAAAGGAAATGAGGTTCTTTAACATTTAAGTGCTGCAATAAACATAAACAGCACTGACCTTAAAGAGTTTAGAGTTTCTAAACGCGAATATGGAGAAAAAAGTCAATACAAGACTGTCAATTCCGCACAGGCGTGGATCTATGAGACCTCACAATGAGACTGAGTGAAACTGGGTCTTAAATACACACTGCTACCATTTTTTGGCAATGAGAAACAGGTGCGAGAGATAATTGAATAATGAATGAAGTGCAGTCCGGGTCTTAGTAAACTGGTGAGCTGGACAGCTGGAGACATGGCCTTACACTATATTTGGTGCATATGGATCAATAGAATCGAGAGTCAAAAGAAGATGTATGAGAAAAAAACTTAACTAGCCGATAGGGAATCTGACATGATGACTTGGTGCAAATTCGCTCGATTCTCAAACGTAAGCATTTTTTGCATAAAACTGAAAAAAATTGCCCAATATTTGAGATAAAACACCTGAAGGTCTGTCCTAAACTTAAGCATTTGAATATTAATTAAAATTTCTGGTAACTTTGTGCTGCACAAAGAAGAAAGGCTCTATCTTTCACACTGCTTTACCTGTTGCCACTACCCGCTACCTGTGAATTAGGCATTTAGCAGCTTCCACTATCCCTACAAGTACAAGTGACAAGTATGTGGTTTCGTCCGTTTACATTTTCCAATTGGACAGCTGTCTATTTTTTACAGCAAGTTGCGTGACCGTGCTGCAAAAACAGGTGTGCGTACTTGTCGCCGAAATTACCTTCATTCGCAAAAGAGTTCTGAAATGCCGCTCTCGCTGGAAAAAAAATACCGTTGCTGAGTGCCAGTGCATAGACCTATTTATAATTGAATTATTTTTCTGTACCGAATGTAGCCCATTATTTTGTCGCTGTTAGATCGCATGGGGGAGAGAAGCCGTGTCTTCAATTGCCACTTGATTATTCTTGAATTGGAAAACGTGTTAATAAAGGAAAACCATCTAGAATTAGCCAGGACTAATTGTAGTCAATAAAGGATGGATATTTTCCCCAAATTTCCAGGTCTAGCGCCCGGCCCTGATATTATATATAATATATATCATTAATATATATTATATATAATAATTATATACTATTATAAAAGCGGAAAAAATGATTGATACAAAATACAAACAATATAGACTTACCTGAAAGGCCCAGGTAGCTGGTGCATTGTACATGCTTTCTGGGCGTCTTCCATTATTTAACTGGCGGTCAAGGCGATTTAGTACTATCTCTGCCATTTTGTCTCAGGGGTTCAACTGAGGCTAAAGCAAGGTGGCTTTTTATAGGCGAGTTAATTCTGGAAGTGGAGCCGCATGTACACATCCAGATGTGTCCAAGTGGAAGCCGCCTGGGCGCACTCTTGTAAAAGCCCAAATGGGTAGCGGGTGGTTTGAGGACCCACTTTCCCTAACATGTGTGGTCAAGATAGCAATTGTAGGGAAAGCGCATAAACACGCCCATGGGCACACCTCCAGGCGTAAATAAGGGAGTCGGCATAATGCATAGCGGGTAGTGTGGCCGCAAGATACCGTTTAGGGATAGTGGAAGCTGCTAAATGCGTAATTCACGGGTAGTGGGTAGTGGCAACGGGTAGGGCAGTGTGAAAGATAGAGCCCTTAAAGTATAGTCTACTTAAAATATACCTTTATAAACTTAAAATGGGCAAATTTAGTACTGAGACATATTGAAATAGTACACTTACAAGTACACTACGAGAATAGTTGGGAAATAAACTTCAAGTTTACAAAAACATGTTCTGGAAGTAGACTTGTTTTTTGTCAGGGCATGCAAACAAAGTAAATTTCCAATCCTGAGCCACCATAATGGGGAAGCTCCCTCAAATTGTTGGATTAAAATTGGTTTTGGCTGGGTGCAACCTCTCTGACTCAATTTAGTCTATTCCAAATAGCAGCTCGTAGCACAAACTATGTTTACACAACGAATAAAAATTAAATAGAGGATCTTACATGAGTTGGTGTGTCAAACGAAAGTTATGAAACGAGTTGAATAAATTTTGCATTTGTTGCCAGCTTCAGCAAGCAACAAACCCAAAATTAAATCAACAAGTTTCATAACTTTCAATAGCTACGACTAGGAGTACACGATTCCGTTTATCACATAACTGAAACATGTCATTTAGCAGAAAACAAATGTAATTTCCGAAAGTGCCTTATTGTAATTCCCATTATATACCACTGAGCAAACTCCATCAATCTGCCACTCAGTCAGACACTGAGTAACAGAAATTTGCGTTTGAAATAGTGACAGCTAGTTCACAGTTAACTGAGTAGCCAGTTAACGTTTTGTTTTCGTTTTAGTTTGTTAGTTTAGCTAACAAACTAATGTTACGTAATGGTTATGCAAAGGCATGCTGGCTGGCTGACCAAGTAACATTAACTTAGTTAATGAAGTGGCACTAAGATAGCACACTACAGTGCTAAGCCAATATGATCTAACCAACATTACAATTGCTATTCACTTAGGCTTAATATTAACAGCATGATGTAAAGCAAAGTTGGTTTTCTCGCCCCACGCTCTCAGCCAATGAAATATTTGCAATAGTGATATGTACTGAGGGTAATATCAAAAATATGCCATGAGCTGGGCTAAGAGAAAAGTACTACAGCTATGTGATAAAACGTTTGACCTAACATACCTTGTTTTAAACGTTAATGTAATCGCAATTGCATAAGTGCTGTGATGGAAATTCCCAATTTGTGTTAGCATTGAGTTAACTCCATCACTCAGCTACTCAGTGAGTCACAGACATTCATGTTAAAGGGGTGACTCACTGTTGCTGCTCTGGCAACGATACATTTAAAAATTTTAGGCTCATAATTTATTTCATAGCACCAATATTGTAAACTGCTTTCTATACCCAATGCAATAAACAATAAATTATGTGAAAATGCCATGTAAAATTTGTTAACAAAATACGCCAAGGAGCTGGCTTATTTACAATGCTTATCAGAATTAATTCTTGGGCTTGTTTCCCAAAAGCACAGATACAAAATTTCATAGTTTAAACTATTGACTGTTTATGATCAAGCGATGTTGGGAAATTTATTCCTGGTCCAGATAGCAAGAGGATCATGGGACGTGTATTTTTTAGACAATAAAGAGGATTAGTATATTGGTGAATACCTACAGTGCTGTGAAAAAGTATTTGCCCCCTTCCTGATTTCTTACTTTTTTCCATATTTTTTACACTTAAATATTTCAGATCATCAAACTAATTTTAATATCAGACAAAGATAACCCAAGTAAATACAAAATGCAGTTTTTAAATGATGATTTCATTATTAAGGGGATAAATGTATTCAAACCTTCCTGGCCCTCTGTGAAAAAGTAATCCCCCCCCCCCCCCCACCACCTTCTTAAATCATGAATTAATTATGATTAACCACATTTTTTTAATCCAATTTCATTAGCCACACCCAGGCCTGATTACTGCCAGACCAGTTGAATCAAGAAATCACTTCAATAGAACCTGTTTCACAAAGTGAAGTAGGCTAAAAGATCTCAAAAAGCAACACGTCATGCCGCGATCTTAAAAAATTCAAGAACAGATGAGAAACAAAGTAATTGACATCTGTCAGTCTGGAAAGAGTAACAAAGCCATTTCTAAGGCTTTGGGACTCCAGCGAACCATGGTGAGAGCGATTATCCACAAATGGAGAAAACTTGGAACAATGGTGAACCTTCCCAGGAGTGGCCGGCCTACCAAAATTCCTCCAAGAGCGCATTGACAACTCATCCAGGAGGTCACAAAAGAAGCCAGAACACCATCTACAGAACTGCAGGCCTCACTTGCCTCAATTTAAGTCAGTGTTCATGATTCAACAATAATAAAGAGACTGGGCAAAAATGGCATCCATGGGAGAGTTCCAAGGTGAAAACCACTGCTGACCAAAAAGAACACAAAGGCTTGTTTTACATTTGCCAAAAAATATCTTGATGATCCCCAAGACTTTTGGAAAAATATTCTGTGGACTGACAAGACTAAAGTTGAACTTTATGGAAAGTGCGCGTCCCGTTACATCTGCCGTAAAACTAACACAGCATTTCATTAAAAGAACATCATACCAAAAGTCAAACATGGTGGTGGTAGTGCGATGGTTTGGGGCTGCTTTGCTGCTTCAGGACCTGGAGGACTGGTAATAATTGATAGAACCATGAATTCTGCTCTCTACTGAAAAATCCTGAAGGAGAATGTCCAACCATCAGTTCATGACCTCAAGCTCAAGCGCACTTGGCTTATGCAGCAGGACAATGATCCGAAACACACTAGCAAGTCCACCTCTCAATGGCTTAAAAAAAAAAACAAAATGAAGATTTCGGAGTGGCTTAGACTTAAATCCGCTTGAGATGCAGTGGCATGACCTTTAACCGTTCATGCTCAAAAACCCTCCAATGTCACTGAATTAAAACCATTCTGCAAAGAGGAGTGGGCTAAAATTCTTCCACAGCGATGTGAAAGACTCCTTGCCAGTTATCGCAAAGGTTTGATTGCAGTTGTTGTCGCCGAGGGTGGCACAACCAGTTATTAGGATTTAGGGGGCAATTACTTTTTCACATAGGTTTGGACAGCTTTTTCCCCTTAATAAATGATTCCTCATTTAAAAACTGCACTTTGTATTTACTTTGGTTGTCTTTGTCTAATATTAAAATTTGTTTGGTGATCTAAAACATGTAAGTGTGACAAATAGGCAAAAAAATAAGAGATCAGGAAGGGGGCAAATACTTTTTCACGGCACTGCATAATTTGTGGTTACACAGAAATATGATGCATAATGTAAAAATGGATGTTGGCTTTAAAACAATGGGAAGTACTGCAAAGGTGATTTTTTTTCAAGTCTGCGAGGAAAAATGAATGTATTCTTGTACTTCCGACACCAGTGTGATGAAGTCATCTCAGTTCTCTGTAGGCCTACCTGTGCCATGTTTCAAAGGTAACGCTTGTCACGTAATCGTATTTCTGCTTTCCCTCATAATTATATATTGATAAAGGATAACAGTGTCATAAAATCTCAGTGGCAGCTAATAATTTGCCATTTGTCTTTGAAAATTCTATATACAATGAGCCTAGACTGTTACTCATGAAAAGGACAGAAATTCACATTTAAAAGACAGACAAAACAGTTCCCAGCATTATATCATCACTGCAAAGTGAATTAATAATAAAACGGTTCCAAAGTATGGGCTCTATCAGGCGCAAGACCTGATACGTAAGGCTCATTGACATTCAAAAACTTTGTCATAGAAGTGTAATATCGTCGATATAAATCGTTAATATACCCAGCAATTTTCATTACTTTATCTTGACTAAACGATTTTTCAGCCATTCCCTTTTTTTTTTTTTTTTTTCATGAAGGATCAAAAAGTAAGATTTCACTCTCATGCATGACGGCCGCAGTGGCGGCAGTGTTAATTGCTGACGTGATGCGAAATTGATCAATAAAATATGGCAAGAAGCTGTCTGATTTATTACGTGTATCAGAACTCGTTCTGGGGCTCGTTTCCCAAAAGCGCTGATGTTTAATTATGCAGTTGGACCCATTGACTGTATATGGCCCAGTCCTGTTATGTTGGGAAACTTAGGCCTGTTCGGGAATCAGGAGGATCGTAGGAGGAGTAGTTTTTTTTTTTTTTTTCCCCCTAACAATAAAGGGGATTATCACGTTAGAATACCTCACTGCCATAGGATTTCCTTTGCGACAAGAGAAGAGCACTTGCATACTCTAATCCCATATGCGGATTTAAAGGTTACTGAACATTTTGCAGCAGCCCAAGGCGTGATGTTTTGACTAAAGTTGTTAGTTTTGAGTCCTGGACAATTGAGAGGGTCCCTGACCTGCAGTTATTTGTTATTCATTTGTGTTCACTGCGCGACATCGCTTTGTTTGTTAAACAAATGACATGACGAGGTTTTGCTCATGCAGGTGGTTTCCTCAAGATTTCATGCCTGATGCAAAAATTTCTTGAGGTTAAATTCTTTTGCCAGAATCCCTGAGAGATTACGATTTTCATACAAACGTATTGTGAGGGACAGCCCACCCTGTTTTTCTACCTCTTCTCTTATCCAGCCTCTCAGTGCCCCAGTCCTGCACTCGCTCCTGAGTCTCCTCCATCTCTCTCTCACTCGCGCTTTTCCTTCCTGACAGCTGCGTCGCTTTAGCACCACATGCATGCTATTTGACCGACAGCGTGGTCTGAGACCGACTGACCGGCTGTTGACTCTCACCTACTTAACGGAGGGCACAGGGAGAACTACAACAGATGATCGAGAACAGGTAATTAAATCGTAAAAAAAAAAAAAAAAAAAGGCAGATGCGCTACGCTTGTTCACTGTTTGCACAAAGTAATAGGCTAGTTAAGTTTCATGAAAACATAGTGCGGGTCATCAATGGCATCTGATATATCGCGGCATTTCACGCCCTGCGTCCAACAGATGCAGGGTGAAGTCAGGTAATTTAAGACATCAGATAAAATGGGACAAATAAGTTTCTTCATCTTGGACTGTTGAAATATTAGAAGCCTATCACCGAACGTTATTGCATTATTTCTGCAAATGTCCGTGACATGAAACAATGACACTGCGCTGCGTAATTTTCGCTGAAAAAATCCAATCCTTTCACTCCGGTCAAACCAGCCGACGTTTGTTTCTCCGTGGTCAAATCAGCCGACACTTAAATTAGTGTGCCCGCGTGTTCTAGCTTTCGCGGTGAATGCATTGAAACGATCCCGGACGAATGGACAGACATGGTTGGGACATCCGTTTTTCAAAATAAGATGTTGGAAACGGTTAATGAAGAATTTGTGATATCCAGACATTTCTGACTATTGACACAGTGAAGACCATTCATTTTTACTGTAGAAGTTTGGAGAAATTTCAATTTAAAAGTCATACATCTGTACCTCAATATGGTTACATTTATGAAAGTTTGAGATACTGTGAAAACAAATTGCTCCATAATTTCTGGCAATGCCTGATGTAAAATCATTCATTTTTACTATCAGTTTGGGAAAATTTCAATCTGAAAGTTATACATCATACTTTATGAAAATCATTCATTTTTACTCTATCAGTTTGGGAAAATTTCTGATTTAAATGCTGAAAATCATACATCTTTACCTTTGATATTTAAAAGTTACATTGTATCAAATGGTTTGACATACTGTAAAAACAAATTGCTCCATAATTTCTGGCAATGCCTGATGGATCTGAGTAGAAGGCATCTCTGACTATTCACATACTGAAAATCATTAATTTTTACTGTATCATTTTGGAGAAATTTCAATTTAAAAGTTTGGAGTTACATTTATGAAAGTTTGAATACTGTCCTACATCTGTAATGCCTGATGGAGATGGTTACATTTATGAAATCATTCAATTTGATCATTATTGAGAAATTTAAAAAAGTCAAATTATGGTTACATTTATGAAAGTTTGAGATACTGTAAAAACAATTTCTTTCTGCAATGCCTGATGGATCTGAGTAGAGGGCATCTCTGACTACACACATACTGAAAATCATTCATTTTTACTGTATCAGTTTGGAGATATTTCAATTTAAAAGTCCTACATCTGTACCTTGATATGGTTACATTTATGAAAGTTTGACATACTGTAAAAACAAATTGCTCCATAATTTCTGGCAATGCCTGATGTATCTGAGTAGAGGGCATCTCTGACTACTCACATACTGAAAATCATTCATTTTTACTGTATCATTATGGAGAAATTTCAATTTAAATGTCCTACATCTCTACCTTGATATGGTTACATTTATGAAAGTTTGACATACTGTAAAAACAAATTGCTCCATAATTTCTGGCAATGCCTGATGGATCTGAGTAGAGGGCATCTCTGACTACTCACATACTGAAAATCATTCATTTTTATTGTATCAGTTTGGAGAAATTTCAATTTAAAAGTCCTACATCTGTACCTTGATATGGTTACATTTATGAAAGTTTGACATACTGTAAAAACAAATTGCTCCATAATTTCTGGCAATGCCTGATGTATCTGAGTAGAGGGCGTCTCTGACTACTCACATACTGAAAATCATTCATTTTTACTGTATCATTTTGGAGAAATTTCAATTTAAAAGTCCTACATCTGGACTTTGATATGGTTACATTTATGAAAGTTTGAGATACTGTAAAAACAAATTGCTCCAGAGGGCCATGCAATTTCTGACTGCTCAATCATATTGAAAATCATTCATTTTTACTGTAGCAGTTTAGAGAAATTCTAGCCTAATTCTTTTAAGTTGTATACATTAGAGGTCAGCACAGTTCATGAAGGCCAGTGTCTTTTGTATTTATTTTTAAATTTAACTTTATCCTCCTTGGACCCGAGCGCTTGTTTGATATGCATTTTTTTAATTTCTCTTTGCTATTTGGGCTTACTGGAACCTGATAAGAATAAAAACTAAAAACTAAGCATCATCTTTTGATCTGATGTACTTTTAGAGAAAAATTATGTCCACATATGTGGACACTGTCTGAAATTCCATAAAACACAATAAAGTGACCTTTGTGTAATACAGTGAAAAACTCTTTATTTCCACCCTGAACACAGCAGTTTTTTTTCCTGACTGCTTTTGCATGTATTAATAACACATACGAACATATTTTTGAACATGTTTTGAAAATCAGAGTGCAAAAAACAAATTGAAAACAAAGCATTTTTGCCCATTTTGGACAAGCTCGATCTGGCACCCGCGGTCAGCCCTGTGACAACTATGGCTCTCAGGCGTCAGGCTTATCTGAAGCGGTCGTGGAGACCATTCAGAGTGTTAGGGCCCCTTCCACACGTTCCCTGTACACTTTGAAGTGGAGAATCTTTGCACAGTGGTGCTCTGTGCGCAGACATGACCCATTCAGTGCTCAGTGGCAGTGGCACTGGCAGTGGTGCGGCCCAGTGCGGTTCAGTGGCAGGCTCTCACACCTTGGTGTCCCGATTTATGGCTGGCGTGAGGTGTCTCCGGGTGGTGTGGCTCGCTCTCTTTCCAGCCTGGGACCTGTAGGTGGTCCTGCGCGCGGTCTCTAGCCCGGCATTTGAACCCTTGTAGTCTGTGGACATAAAGATCGTTTCCATCAAGATGGCTCTGCTGCTCGCCCTGGCGTCAGCTAAATGGTTGGGGGATCTACATGCACTGTCGGTCCACCGGTCATGTATGCGCTTTTCAGCTGGAGGTGATCGGATGGTGATGTGTCCCAATGCATAAAATAAACATCCACTGGGTCGTTTACGTCCCCTGATGTGCTCAGTGGGCTGAGGAATGGGGTCCTCATCATCACTGCTGTCATCCTCACTGCTGCTTTGCTCCCGTGGTGGGGGTTAAGCAGCATCCAGGATGATTCAGAGTCATCGCTGTCAGACAGGTTTTCCAAATCTGACTTGTCTCCATCAAGTAGGCCTAACCCAAGTAGCTCCAGTGGTCTTTGCACAGAAAAAACACTCTGGAAATAAAATCATGAAAAAATCAAACACTAATCAATGTAATTTATGTATGTATGTATGTATGTATTTATTTATTTATTTGTTTGTTATTTATTTCACCGGGACAATGTACAGCTTTTTAGCTGCACCAGAGTTAGCTATAAGCTAATTTACATGTCCACATATTTACTAACATATTAACATTTACGACAAAACTAAGTCCCTATATAGACATATGTGTACATCATGTTTAGCGGCATACTAAATCGTTTCTTTTACAAATTTTTGTCAAATTTGCATGTTATGGCAAACTTAAAATGTTTTCATGCATATCTAAATCAGAATAAGCCATGAAATATGATTGGACTTCTTACCTTATCAAATATGTGTTTGGAGTGGACACCTGAACTTTCCCTTGTGCTCGCCACCATTTTGAATTTTTCTTGTAGTGTGTTGTACTCTTCTGACACCACTAGACAGTATTGTAACTGTCAACGTATGTGGCCATAAGGCCCCAGTTAAGCAGAATTAACGACTGTGGTCACATGACCCAAAATGTGCTGTCCAATCATGTGGACGGCAGGTCCTAAGAGGTTAAATATTAGAAATGATGAAGTGCAATTTGTTTTTACAAGAGTGGCAATAGTAAAAATGAATGATTTTCAGTGATTGTGTAGTCAGACATTCCCTCTACTCAGATACATCAGGCATTGCCAGAAATTATGGAGCAATTTGTTTTTACAGTATCTCAAAGGTGGTAAATGTAACCATATCAAGGTACAGATGTAGGACTTTTAATTAGAAATTTCTTTATAATGATATAGTAAAAATGAATGATTTTCAGTATGTGAGTAATCAGAGATGTCTTCTACTCAGATACATCAGGCATTGCCAGAAATTATAGAGCAATTTGTTTTTACAGTATGTCAAACTTTCATAAATGTAACCATATCAAGGTACAGATGTAGGACTTTTAAATTTAAATTTCTCCAAAATGATACAGTAAAAATGAATGATTTTCAGTATGTGAGTAGTCAGAGACGCCCTCTACTCAGATACATCAGGCATTGCCAGAAATTATGGAGCAATTTGTTTTTACAGTATGTCAAACTTTCATGAATGTAACCATATCAAGGTACAGATGTAGGACTTTTAAATTGAAATTTCTCCAAACTGATACAATAAAAATGAATGATTTTCAGCATGTGAGTAGTCAGAGATGCCCTCTACTCAGATACATCAGGCATTGCCAGAAATTATGGAGCAATTTGTTTTTACAGTATGTCAAACTTTCATGAATGTAACCATATCAAGGTACAGATGTATGACTTTTAAACTGAAGTTTCTCCAAACTGATACAATAAAAATGAATGATTTTCAGTATGTGAGTAGTCAGAGATGCCCTCTACTCAGATACATCAGGCATTGCCAGAAATTATGGAGCAATTTGTTTTTACAGTATGTCAAACTTTCATAAATGTTACCATATGGAGGTACAGATGTAGGACTTTTAAATTGAAATTTCTCTAAACTGCTACAGTAACAATGAATGGTGTTCACTGTGTCAATAGTCAGAGATGTCTGGATATCACAAATTCTTCATTAACTGTTTCCAACATAAAATCTTTGAAAAACGGATGTTCCAACCATGCCTGTCCGCTAGTTCGGGATCGTTTCAATGCATTTAACGCAAAAGCTAGAATACCCTGTTATGGTTCTGGATGTTTGTGCGTGTGTTCTGGACTTTTCTTTGTGGCTCTCGTCCCGGGACAATATTGAATTCCTGTTCAATCGGATTCTTTGCCCAGCTGGCTGATTGAACTGGGGCGGTGCTTCCCCGGACTCTATATAAAGCCAGATGTTCGCCACGCCTCTTGGGCTATAGTGTCTGTTTGTAAAAGATATCTGTAGTCAGGTTTTGTTTGACTTTCTATCTTCTAATTATTGGAGTTTCTTCTCCCTTTTTCTAGCTCTCCTTGCTTCCGTGGTTCAGACTATTATACGTCCTTTGGAAGTGCGAGTACTTTCATTTGGTCTGCATTATTCTCTGTGTTTGTACTGTGTCCGTGCTACTCTCTTTCTCTCTGTCGTTGCACCTGGCCTCCGTATTCTACCGGTCATTACATACGCAGGCACTCTAATTTTAGTGTCTGCTGATTTGACCATGGAGAAACAAACGTCGGCTAGCTTGACCGGTCAGATAAAATGGGATAAATAAGTTTCTCCATCTTTGACTGTTCAAATATTAGAAGCCTATCACGAACATTATTGCTTTGTTGCTGCAAATGTCCATGACATGAAACAATGACACTGGTGGCACTGCCCTGCGTAATTTTTGCTGAATAAAATCCAATACTTGTTCCTTACAATTTATTTTGGTTCTGATTCCAAAAATGGTATCTGTTTTGCTCTAGCATGTCACATTTTCTCATTTCATAGCATTGTCACTTCTGACAATCACTTGTGAGGTTACAAAGTCAGGTATCATCCCTTTATGTCCTGACAAACTACCACGAAGACATGATTTCCATCTTCCTCAGAGCCAGGTGAAAACTATTTGTTCAATTCTCGCTGATTTTCACATGTATGAATGATTCTAAAGACATTATTTTCTGCCAAATCCTGATTTCAGGCTTAGTAATATGGCCCCTGACAGAATAAAATGCAAACATGATCCAGATGTTTTCTGCTACATCTGTGAGTGTTTC
This sequence comes from Gymnothorax javanicus, assembly GCA_029692085.1. Taxonomy (NCBI): domain Eukaryota; kingdom Metazoa; phylum Chordata; class Actinopteri; order Anguilliformes; family Muraenidae; genus Gymnothorax; species Gymnothorax javanicus. Next base: position 9,991,184 of record CM056212.1, on the reverse strand, counting down.
ACTACACCCAAAGAGGAACAGAAAATTTTAGGCTTCGTGGAAAAAAGCTTACTTTTGCTTATTTTTGGAAGAAACTTGCAACCAAGACAAACCATGGGCACCCCCTACTGTTTGTGACGCTTGTGTGAAGAACCTTAGACAATGGACAAAAGGAAAGAGGAAAAGTTTGAGTTTTGATATTCCAACAGTTTGGAGGCAGCCACTGAATCATGTTGACTTATTTCTATCTGGTAAATATTTCTAGCTTCAGAGCAAATCATATTTTTTCCATGGAGGTAATATAATAGAACTGTGAGAGCGAGGAAGTACCACCCCTATTACTTTCAATGGAAGATGCTAGGCTAGCTACTTCAGCCCAGGAAGTACGGCATTGACCAACGCCATCTATAAAAATGGTGTTCCATGGGTGCTTATTTTCGGGACCATTTCATAAGATTGCCAATCTGATTACACAGCACAAATGGCCGAGAAAATGTGTTGTCTGTGCGGATTGGCGAATGTGTTCGAGGGGAAATGACGAGCAACGCTGTTAATCCGAACGCCAGCGCCGCACTATACACTCTTTTGGCTGAACTGCTGCAGTCAGAGCAACAGCTGGACAACCAAACTCGAGCATGAGCTGTCATCAAGCTCTAAGTAGCAGTTCTTATTTTACAGGCCCTCTTGAAAACATCGAACAGTTGCGTCAGAGAAAGAGCAAAATAATGAAGGATTACCGAATGCATTTTCTTTTGTTTTCGTTTTATTGGGCAAGAAACAAATGCGCACTTTTCAATTGGTGTCTATGGAGCTTCAGCGTCTTTGGTCACAAAATTGCATCCTTGGGAAACGCGGAAGCAAGAAGCTGACATGCTAACTAGCTGAAGCAAAGGTACTTCCTTGTTCTTTCTGGTTCTATTATATATCTCTATGATTTTTTCACTGCTAAGTTCAGTCATACATTTTGAATACTCATTGAAACCTAAACTTCTGACATTTGACTGCATTTGTTGCTGTCTTGATCAATGCATAAAAACTGACCTGTATCTGAATGAAAAAAAATGAAAATGAAAAAAAAAAAAAAAAACTGTGATAGAAACTTTTTACTTGCATTTTTTTTAACTCAGCACCCTCAAATTAAATAATACGTGACCTGTTTGGGAAATCAACATATTTTTTTTTCAACATGTAATCTGGTGTAATTTTATTGTCTTTGATAACTAATTTGGGCAGAGCAAAGATTAAAAAACAAAAAAATCACTGATCCCTGACCATGCAAGGCAAGCATTGCGGCAAGTTGATTCACTTACTTCGGTGTTGTGAGTATTGCAGCTAAAACAGTGTGAGAATAACACCAAAAATGGTTGTAAGATGTTATTTTTTATTAATTGTTTGATTTATAATCAAAAAATGTTCACAATACACCTTACTTTTTATGGGAAAGGGTTTTAAGTGACTGTCTCATTTTCCCTGAATGCATGAGGTTAAATAGGACAAAAATTCTAAAATGGGACTCTCTCTCTGAATTGAAACCTGCATTTTTCTCAGCTACCAGGTTCCACAGAATCATGAGTTACTATGCTATTGTGTGTTTTGCAATCGTATTACACACTTTTTTTTTGTATTTTTGTCACATAAACTATTGAAAATTGTGCGTCCATATCAGCCACAATAGCCCCGAATTTGCCACTGTTGTTACCAACATGCAAACGCATGCAGGCTTATGTCTGTGCATGTCACACATATGTATACATAGAATGCAAGTGTTTGTACATGTATGCACACTTGCGTGTCTCTCTCTCCCTCTCTTTCATGTTCCTCGAGACATACATATCCAGGTGGGGAAGGGAGGAGTAGTTTGATAGGGAATGTAGAAATTTCCCATTTTACCAGAGTAGCTGCCCATTTTACACAATCTTGTTATTGTAGTGAGGTGGGGGTTCGTTAGAAACTGGTCCTTTAAACACCAAGTGTTTTGCGTGGCAACATATTTTCTTTATAGAAATATAGCAGAGATCTATAGAAAGTTCTAAAAATGACATTGAAGGTAGTATTCAAAATTTTTGGCGGTTTTCTTAGCAATCTGCAAAAAAGTGACCCAAAGTACCTGTATTCCCCCTACAATCTGACAACAAATTGGCAGAGTTTTGGCGACCAAATGGTTCTAATGTACAAACTAACCAGATGGTTTCAATGTACAAACTGATTTCTGAGATGACCTAAATTTAAAAAGAATTGGGATAGTATGTAAAATGCAAAAATGCAAAAACAAACAAAATGAATTAATTTGTGAATTTACCTTGCATTTACCTCTTTACCTTGCATTTTGTTGAGAACGGCAATTAAAATGGCATCAAGTTTTTGGGCTAATGATTCACTATTTCATTATGGCCTGATGATTTTTGCAAATATTGCAAATTTTCAAATGTGTTGCTTGCAACACGTTCTCAAAAAATGAGACGGGGCAATATAAAAACTGGAAAATTTGTGGAATCCTCAGAAACAATCCTGTTTTTGAACATTGCTCAGGTAAACAGATGAATTGACGGTGGGTTGTATTGCTTTTTAGCAATGTTCCATTTTCATGGCTAAGTGAAATAGGAAAACACAACTGATTAACGAAACCAGCAAATAAACATCAAAAGCACTGGCTCATTGGGATGTTCTTTTTCATGTAGAGTCAGAAGGACTCTGTTTCAGCTAGGACGTAGGACGTAGGGAAAAGGGCAGAAAGAATTAGGAGGGGTTTCCAGCCCAACTGCGAAATTCCAATCCATGCGACAAGTGCAAGACGCATCTTTTTTTACAAAGCACACAAACAATTACGAACGCGCTGCATGTTGCTTTGATGTGAAGTTTTATTTTAAGTAAAAGAAAAATAGATGAACAAGTTTCTCTCGGAACTGCCAGCTTAAAGACAGTTCCGAGAGAAACTTGTTCAAAGACAAACAAGCAGAGATCACATGAAATATGCATCATATGTTTATTGGCTGCATTAGAAGGGGGCAGTTTGTCAGTGTGGCATTAAAAATACTCATTTGAAGTGAAACTGCGCCACTCTGCTCTCTCAGCAAACACAGGTGGAGGCCCTTGAGCAACACTGGCACTAACTTCATCATTATACTGCAAACATCAATGAATTTAAAACCAACCCTGTAATATTAGTACCAAGTGAGATTGAGATGGATGTTCATTCCTAGTTTTAGTCTGAAAAGTAGAATTTTGATGGTATTTAGATGTACATGGAGTGAGTCATGTGGGCATTACAGATATTTATAATTGTGCCACTGTGCAAATACTTATGAAAATCTTTGTTGGTGTGAGTTTCCATAATATAACTTTGGTGCTAAACTGTTTCTGGTGTGCTTCTCTAGGTCCTGCTGAAGTCCTTGAAGAACAGTGGAACCCTGAAGACCGCCATTGTGACCTTGGAAGTCTCACTATAGCGAGAAAGGGTTACCTGTACAGCAACTTGGTGTGTATCTGCACTCCATAAATGGAGCTGAGACTTAAATGGCCATTGTGCTCGCTCATTGGGAACATGCTGTGTGATTATGTTTACTGCAGGCTGAGTAATCTTTATACACTGCACAATCTGACTGGGGCATTACACAAAGTTCAGAAAGATACTCAAAATATTTGCTCCTGCAAAGAACTGAGAGGCAAGCCATTTCATGCGCTTAAGTTAAAATAATCCAAATGCTGACTGTTGAATCATTCTCAAAATATAAATTCATGTTTAAGAAAGCATATAAATTCATGCACATGACTGGATGGGCATTTAGAGGGTGCAAGTAATCACTAAGAGCAATACTCCACCCTTCTAAATTAGCTCTGCTGTGTCGCGATGAATCTTTACAACTGTGGACTGAATTTTGAGATCAATGGCAGCTTTTCTGCAAAGGCAGTATCTCCCAAAGTTAATATGTATTCGCTCCGTGATTTGGTTCCAGTCCAAAATTTATTTATTTATTTATTTACTTATTTATTTATCTTTTTGCTCTTACCATACCATTCCACCAAGTTTCATTAAATTTGTCATCAGTGTGATCAAAAAATTGGCATTTTATACGGGTGGTATTTATTATGTGTATTTCTTATGGGCTGAATTATGTGCCACTAGAAACTGAATTTGAATCATTTATATTCGAATTTCAATTGCTAAACTTGAATCATTGCATTGAGAAACTGAATCTGAATAGTATAATTTGAAATTGAATTCATTAGTTTGGAACTGAAGTCCAATAAACTTGAAACGGAATGTAAGATTATGAAATTTAATTTGGTTTCTCTGAAACTATATTTGATCCTCACTGAAAATTCAACTCTATATATTTTCACATTCAGTTCTCACAATTCAAGTTCAGTTCTCAAAATTCAATTGCAATTCACTGTGACAGACATCCGGGTAGTTGAGGAAGAGCAATCGAGCGCAGATTCACAGGTCTCCTCTTCGGCCAATCAGCACCTACGTTTTTGAGCACGTCATTTGTTGCCACCCGCCAGCGTAATTTCTTTTCCTACGTTCGTTGAGCGTATCCACCTTATTCCCACGTCCCATGATCCCTTGTGCGAATTCTGGGGGCAACTTCCGCTGCATCCTGTCACTGAACTGTTTACCATGGTAGCGGCTCACGCGAATCCTCTTTTTTTAAGGGATTGGAAAATAATATTTGAGGGAACAACAGCCCTCAGACGGGATAAAGTTACGGTACCGCTGCCTTCTACTATCGAAGAATGGGAGAACAATCTGAAGCAGTGGCCACACTAGCGCATTTGGCTACATTAGGGACTCCGTTGCCACAGACTGCGAAACTATGAACAATCTACAAAGTTCCGAAGCGTATGCAGTACTTCCACAGCAACAAGGTCAGTCGCGTTTGGTTAAAGGAGGTAGTATACGACCTTATGTACCTTAAAAGAGATATACAAGTACTTTATGAGAATATTTATGAAGGAAACACTACGTTTCAGCGGTAAAATATTGCTCTACATATGAAAAATAATGGATTGTTTCCAGAGTAAATTAAGCCATCCGACAGTACGAGTCAAATTAGCTCTACTCCAGCCAACTACATTATACGGTATTAAGTTGCTAGCTAATCCAATACTATAACATGTAAAACACAGTGAATCCATTTTTCCCATACTTTTAATTTTAGTGAAATGAGGTTTGGAGTATAAGACTATTGTTTGGAACAGAGTAGGCTATTTTCAAATTGTAGTGGACTATTGCTACTTCTACAGCCTCATCTTAAACTGTACAGGATGAAACGTCAGTTACACTGACTGGCGTAACCGGACGAATACAACAATTTTCTGTCCTCCTTACACGTGAAATCATACCTTGTGCTCTCTTGGCACTGCTGTCAAAATGCTTCTGAGGACCCGGCGTCTCCTCTGCGGCGGTCTGTCTGAGCCTAGCCATAAAGTAGGAATCGTTGTTTGTCAACATAATGAAATGAGCACCAAATGTTTTCGGGGGTCTTTTCAAATTCAGATTTTTCAGCCAAATTCTGGCTTCCTCTTCTGTAGGTAGGCGATGGAAACCGTTTCGCTGAACACAAGAACAATCCCCTATGTTCTGGGTGCGTGTTCAAAACACTGTTGATCAAACCATAAATTTAGCTTCCTCTGGTTGTTAGTTCAGCCTCGAACAGCTACAATAGGTGCCGGAGCTCTGAAGGGACATTTTAAGAAAAGCAAGTTAATTTGTTAAAAAAACCAGCTGTAATCGCTAAGTTAACTGAAAGAAACGCCGCTGTTCTTGACTAGCCACTCCCTAAAAACTACTTCCGCCGGAAGGTGCACCCATGATCATAGCTACAGTAGCGCCCTCAGGAATAAGGTGGATATCTTTAAAAAGTGGGCGTGGTCTGCCTTATTTGGAAAATGAGGAATGCGCCTCCACACTGGAGAGTTCCGCAACCAAGAATAACAGCTTCCGTTATCTTATGTAAACAAGCCAGATATATAATTTCATAGCCATTTAAAGCTTTTGGCAACATGTTCGGCGCTGAAGATTAATGAGGTTGTCAATAAACTGTTAATATTGGTGGACTAACTTAATGGCTTGCTTACCAGAGTTGGGTCAAGTACTTTTAAAAGTACTTGAGTCCAAGTACTTGAAAAAGTACTTGCAAGTCCAAGTACTCAAGAACAAGTACAAGTATCGACCCAACTCTGATATACTATAGAAATAATGTGTCATGTCATTCTAGTGAAAGTGGTGAATTAGTTTTCAGTTAAAGTGATATCAAAGAGGAAATCAGATGATATAGGCCTATGTATATTCTGCGATAAATGATCTGTTCCACAATTATTACTAGACAGAGTTGGGTCGGTACTTGTAGCTATTTGAGCAGGCGCGTCGCTAGAACAGGGAATTGGGGGGGCACAGACACTCCCCTTTATGAAAAGAATTAGCCCTGGCTAGTTCTCAATCATTTTCCTTTACTGACGTGTTTTCCAATTATCGTAACTGGCAACTGAAAACACGGTTTCTCTCCATATGCGATCTAACAGCGATTAGATGATGGGCTAAATTCAGTACAGTTCTACAAGAACAGAGAATTGGGTTGCAGTTTAAAACAGTCATTAGTCCTGACCTGTTCTCAGTCATTTTCATGATTAACAAAAGGTTCACTCCGAGAGCACTCCACACTTAACAGGTGCTGCTTGTTCTCCCCGATTAGGTAAGACGACAATCATTCATCTGGACGCGTATTTGCTCATTTAAATCAATGTTATTCAAATTGCATACCTGCGCAAATAGCTTGAGCCGCATGCTTTTTATAGCCTATTTAACCGCCGAGTGCCACGTTTTGTTTTACCAACCCACGCAATACCCAGAGTGAAAGGCGATATTTCATTGGAACAAAGACCAGTTCAATCAACGCGAAGCATTGGCCTATTAGTACATAAATTATTTTTCTGTACTGAATTTAGCCCATGATTTCATTGCTGTTAGATCGCATATGGAAGAAACCGTGTCTTCAGTTACCAGTTCACGATAATTGGAAAACCGCCAATAAAGGAAAATGATTGAGAACTTGCCAGGACTAATTCTTGTCATAAAGGGACGTGTCTGTGCCCCCCAATTCCCTGTTCTAGCGACGCGCCTGTACTTGAGTAGTTGGACTTGCAAGCCTACTTTTACCGATTATGCCTTGATGGCCCGTTATTCGGCAATGTGTGCAATTGCATAACATTTTTTAGATTAGTAGCCGGCTAGCTAGCTAACTTTAGCGAGGAAAAATCTTAGCAAATATTCATCATATGTTAGCAATATGGTTTTGTTGTTGCCGTAACGTTATTAGCCAGGCCCTATGTGTCATAAGCAGGAACCTAGCTGATGGCTGTAACTTTGCGACGCAGTCTGCCCACAACTTGTTCGTTTAAATTCTTGGGACGTAGGAGCAATTGCTATTTTAGGCGTAGAGTATCTCAATGGCTTCACCATCAAGCTGAAACAGGCTGACTGCTAGCCACCAATTACCGTGCCAATTACCGTGAGGGAAATGTCAATATGAGAGTGGGCTGCCTGTACTAATATCTATAGCTAACTGATTGTATTTGCATAATCGGCCCATGTATGATTTGATGCATTTCCATCACCACTGTCATTTTCAAAATGTCTTACTTCAGTCCGTAAACGACGAGCGTATTATTTGTCTGAATCGATTTTTTTTTTTTTGCAGCCAACAGCACCCCCATATGGACACTGTTTGTATCACACAAACTTTAACCTACATAGATACATTAAATATCTTAGGTCTTTCTTATTATTTAGCGTTAACACGGTTCTTCGATTTAATTTCCCTCCACACTGACGACGTTGCCGTTACTTCAGTTCTTCTTTCAGACTTAATATACGGAAACCTTGGGTCGCGTGCATGTTGACTGTGTCTATTATTTGATGCGTTTTTTCAGGTTAAATTTCTGATCAGTTCAGTGAAGCACGTCTAAACAGGCTAGGTGTGCTGTTGAATGTGAAAAAAAAAACGGTAGGGACACCTTTACAGACTGAAGTAAGACCTTTTGAAAACGACAGTAGTGATGGCAGCGCATAAAATCTCACATGGCCAAAAAGCGTAAATAAAATCAGTTTTGAGTCGGTTGCTCATTTATATTGCCGTTTCCGTTCACGTTAATAGGCAGAAAATAAACAGACCAACTGTCAGTCTGTTTCGGCTTCATGGTGAAGCCACCGGGGTTAAATACGTGCGATTCCTCCCACCTCCCAAAAATCAGAACAAAGGGGATAGGCACGACAGCGCCGCAAAGCATAGGCTAGCAATCAGCTTAGTTCCTGCCTATTGCAGATCAGGGCTAGCTAATAACATAAGGGCAAAAACAAAACCATATCGCTGACATGATGATTATTTGCTAAGATTTCCCCTTCCCTTTTTACACAAATCTGATTCCACAGAGATGCATCAAATCTTACATGGACCGATAATGCAAATACAATCAGTTAGCTATAGCTAGATATTAGTACAGGCAGTCCACATTTCCTTCAAGGTAATTGGCAGAATAGAAGGTGACCAGCAGTCAGCCTGTTTCAGCTTGATGGTGAAGCCACCTGGATTGAAATACTGTACGCGTAAAATAGCGATTGCACCTACGTCCCAAGAATTTAAACGAACAACTTGGGGGCAGACAGCGTCGTAAAGTTATAGCCATCCGCTAGGTTCCTTCCTATGACACATAGGGCCTGGCTAATAACGTTACGGCAACAACAAAACAATATTGCAATGATGAATATTTGCTAAGATTTTCCCTCGCTAAAGTTAGCCAGCCAGCTAGCTAGCTACTAATCTAAAAAATGATAGGAATTGCACACATTACAGAATAACGGGCCATCACGGCATAATCGGCAAGCAAGCCATTAAGTTAGTCCACCAATATTAACAGTTTATTGATAACCTCATTAATCTTCAGCGCAAAACATGTTGCCAAAAGCTTTAAATGGCTCTGAAATTATCTTGCTTGTTTACATTAGATAACGGAAGCGGTTATTCAAGGTTGCGGAACTCTCCAATGGAGGCGGATTCCTCATTTTCCAAATAAGGCAGACCACGCCCACTTTTTTGGACATATAGGTACAGTCAGCAACAAAGGGAACGCCCACAAAAGTAGAGCCGAGGGGGAAAACAAATCGGTCTCTGCCATTAGCCATAATGCCGAAGAGTTGCTGTGTGCCCTTTTGCACTGCAAATAAACAAAAAAATCACCAATTTAAGTTTTACATTTTACCAAATAATAAAATAGAACCACTAAGGAGGGCAAAATGGCTTCAAGCTATCAGAAGAGAGGACGAGTTTGGCAGATTATGGCAGGACCCCACAACAGAACATGTATGTCTGCAGACCACTGAGTCGGATCATTCACCCAGTCTTATAAAACGTTTGGCCAACAATCCAACCCCAGTATTTTTTTTTTTTTTTTTAATATATCGATCCTCGTCAGCAGGCAATAGCGACTCAAAGTACGTCATGACAACTTCTTAGCGTTAGCAAGACAAGTTTAAATACCGCATTTTTACATAATAGCGGACGGGGGGAAGGATTGTTTTCCCCCTTGGCTCTAACCAGATGTGACGTTTGTGGGCATTCCCATTGTTGCCGACTGTGTCTATACGCTCAACTAAAGTAGGAAAAAAAATTACGCTGGCGGGTGGCAACAAATGACGTGCTCAAAAACGTAGGTGCTGATTGGCCGAAGAGGAGACCTATGTATCTGCGCTCGATTGCTCTTCCTCAACTACCCGGATGTCTGTCACAGTAAATTGAAATTGAATTTTGAGAACTGAATTTGAATTGTGAGACCTGAATGTGAAAATGTATAAAGTTGAATTTTCAGTGAGGATCAAATATAGTTTCAGAGAAACCAAATTAAATTTCATAATCTTACATTCAGTTTCAAGTTTATTGGACTTCAGATCCAAACTAATAAATTCAATTTCAAATTATACTATTCAGATTCAGTTTTTCAATGCAATGATTCAAGTTTAGCAATTGAAATTCAAACATAAATGATTCAAATTCAGTTTCTGGTGCCACATATTTCAGCCCATAATTTCTGTTCTGTACTTTGCTTCATTTTGCTTTTCAGTGTTGTGTATTTTGTTTTTATTTTTGTGTTATAGATGTGTGTTGCTGCATTTCTTGGCCAGGTTTCTATTGTGAAAGAGATCCTTGATCTCAAAGGGCTAATTTCCTGGTTAAATAAAGGTTAATAAATAAAATAAGTACAATCAGGCCCACAGTTTTTCTATAATCCTCCTGACAAACATACAAAAAGAAGGACAAAGAAACTAAACCAAAAAAATTACATCATTTGTGGATGTAAATATGACAGATTTGTAAAGTACATGCATCCAATTTGATTTCTAAACAGCAATCTCCAATTCCCTGAGCCAGTTTGATGGACACAAGTGCAATCTAGTCCAAGTCTAGATTGCATTTTTAAGGGAGTACCTATATAACAAAAACAGTTTTAGTCTGGGGCCAAGCTGAATTAGTTTGAGAGAAAGAAGCCATTATAGTGCTGAAAAATGTTTTTACCTTGATTTTGATTTAGGGGCAAAAACTGGCAACTCGAGATTCAGCAAAAGCAGAAAAGATGGAGCTCACAAACAAAAAGCTTACCCTCTCCACCTTCTCAAACATCTCCAACTCCACCGGAGGCAATGAAACAGATGCCTTGCAGTCCGAGGGCCCTTACCAGACGGTGGAGGTGGTGATCATTGTCCTGGTTTCAGGGTTTGTAAGTTTTATAACGATTACTGGGAACATACTAGTCATGCTTTCAATCATAATCAACAGAAACCTCCAGACAATTAACAACTACTTCATCTTCAGCCTGGCATGTGCAGACCTGATCATTGGGGTCAGCTCCATGAACCTGTACACAGTCGACATTGTCTTTGGCTATTGGCCGTTGGGGCGAGTAGTCTGTGAATTATGGCTAACTCTGGACTATGCAGTCAGTGTTGCATCTCTTATGAACCTCCTCATCATCAGCTTTGACCGTTACTTCTGCGTCACCAAGCCACTCAGTTACCCTGCTAGAAGGACCACCAAGATTGCAGTCTTGATGATTGCAGCGGGCTGGTTCATTTCCTTCATCATCTGGGCCCCGCCCGTCCTATCCTCGCAGTTAATCATGGGTGAGAGTATTGTGGCAGACGGCCAGTGTTCCCTCCGGTTCCTGTATGATTTATCAATCACCTTTATCACCTCCGCTGCTTTCTTCTACCTGCCTGTTGCCATCATGACCTTTCTGTACTGGCAGATCTCCAAGGCCAGCAAGAGCCGCGTGAAAACGGGTAAGCGAGTGCCAAAACAGGACAACCCATCCAGCAGCGAAGCAGGAAAACACACCACCATGCCCTGTAATGATGATTGCATGAAAACCCATTGCCCTGAGAAGAGCCAGAATAGCGGAACAGGTGGTGCTGGGGAGGAGGAGTCAAGTGTGCCAGTACATCCTGAGAGAAATGAAATTGCTGAGACCCCTGCAGGTCACGAGGGAAACCCCACAGCCCACAGCCTAAATGCTACAATGCTAAAGCAGCAGCCTGAGAGGAAGGTACCGCCATCTCGTGAGAAAAAGGTTACACGCATGATAACAGTGATTCTTGTTGCCTTCATTGTCACATGGTCACCATATCAAATCATGAAGGTCATCGACACGTTCTGTTCGTCCTGTGTTACCGCCGACATATGGAGATTTGGCACCTGGCTCAGCTACTTAAACAGCACCATCAATCCAGCCTGCTATTCTCTCTGCAATGTCTCCTTCAAGAAGACCTTCAAACAACTCCTGCTCTGCCAGTACAAGGACATTCGCTTGGGCAAATAGTGAGGTGTGATTGTATCTGTTTCTGCAGTCATAATTTTTTGCCAGAAAATCATGCATGATAGGAACACTCCTACTGGTACCCCTGTCCATGGAACTGGCTTCAGAGCTGGAGTTGGTCCCTGGACGCTGTTCTCTGGCTGCCCACTGCTCCGAAATATAGGATGGGTGAAATGCAGAGGACAAATTACCCCATGGGGTTCAATAAAGTATATTTATCTATCTGTCTATCTGTCTGTCTGTCTATCTACAGTGCTGTGAAAAAGTATTTGCCCCCTTTCTGATTTCCTACAACCCCATTTCTGAAATAGTTGGGACGAAGTGTAAATTGTGAATAAAATCAAAATGCAATGACTTTCAGATCACACAAGCCAATATGTTATTTACAATAGAACATAGATAACATTTCAAATGTTGAAACTGAGACATTTTACATTTTTATCCACAAAATGAACTTATTTCAAATTTTATGGCTGCAACAGGTTTCAAAAAAGTTAGGACACAGGCAAAAAAGGGCTGAAAAAGCAATTAATTTATAAGAGAATCAGCTGAAAGAACATTTAGCAAGTAATTAAGTCAACTGGCATGAGGTGTGTAACATGATTGGCTATAAAAGGGATGTCTTAGAGAGGCTGGGTCTCTCAGAAGTAAAGATGGCCAGAGGCTCTCCAACCTGTGAAGGCTTGTGTAAAAAAATTGTGGAATACTTTAAAAACAGTGTTCCTCAACATCAAATTGCAAAGGCTTTGAAGGTGTCATCATCAACAGTTCATGATTCCCCTCGGGTTGATGACGGAGGTCATCCCGGACTCACGAAGCTAGACTGTGCTACCCTGCTAGCTGCTATTTTGGACTTATTGCTAGGAACTGAGAGACAATGTTGCTCAAAGCCAGTTTTTTGTTTGTCCTCCTCATGAGCTGTTTGGTCAGGACTCATTACGTCTCAACCATATTCCTTCATTCTCGGGTCTTTTTTGATCGCTCCTGCCATTATAACCATGCAGCCTCGTGCGCCCCTGCTATGCCGTTGGGTTCTGCATTGTTACCCCAGCCTTTAACTCCCACCATTGAAGCTATGGACTTAACACGTCTGCTCAGCCTTACTGCTCTAAAAAACAATTTTACTGTTTCTTCTAGTTGCAGTCGTGTCTTTGTATTAGGACTGCATACTCGGAGAGATACTTTAATTAAACTGCTAAGGTCTAATATAGCTAAACAGAAATTGTTGATTGTTTTATTACTACTTATGTCAGGTAACGTGCAGCCTAATCCTGGTCCTGAGCTGCAATGTAGTTCAACCCCAGCTGACTTTCAACATCTGTCTGGCTTAAGTATTATTCATCTGAATGTACGCAGCTTGTAATCAAAAATGGACATAGTTCGAATATGGGTTAATTCAACTGAGGCGGACATTGTTGTAATATCTGAAACTTTGTTAAAGAAATCAATTTCTGATTCAGATATTGACATGGATGGATACAATGTTTATCGCTCTGACGGACGAAAGGAGGCGGAGTTGCTATTTTTGTCAAATCTAGCCTCCACATCAGGGTTGTTTTGTTTGAATCAATCGGTACGCACTTGGAATTCCTGGCTTTAAATGTGGAAATTGCCAAAAACATCAACATAACTGTTGGTTGTTATAGGCCTCCGTTTGCCTCAAAATATGCGTTGCATTCTTTTTCACACCTTTTATCAGGCCTAAAGTACAATGAACTTTTTTTAGCTGATGTTGTGAGAATTATAAATTGTATTCCTGAAAGAAATCAGACTGAGACAAGAAGAGTAAATAGGATCCTTTACTGCTTGCAAGTAGGGTCTTCGTTATATGGCAAGAACAAAGACAAAGGAACCTCCCTCCTTTGTTGGGGAACTTTTGGATATTAAAGTTGCCAGCCTCCTGTGTCACCTAGAGTAACTGGGAACTAGAAACACTGCTTATGTTAAAAACTCATGATATGTTCAAAAAGCGGAATCATCATCTTCTGATTAATTTGGGACAAACTCTGGGTCTCCATTATCTTACACTTCACCATTCATCAATCATAGTTCCTCATCAGTGAGATACCTAATGTCTGCAATGATATGTAAAAGAACGTCATGATGTACGCCCTCTCGTCAGCTGCGTGTGATTAATTTGGGACAAACTCTGGGTCATCCCATGTAAGTCTGGCTCCAGTAATCCTAAAATATTTCTCCCCTCGCAGAAATTTATGTTTCCTTGGGTCTTATCTAGAACACTCCAGGCTTCAGAGGGAACACACTGTTTCAGTAAACACACTTCATGACGCTTCTAAATAGGAACAAGCTAGATTATAAAAGTTGCAATCACGCATGGCCTATGTCGCCTAGGCTACTTGAGAACAAGTAAGGATAAACACTTAATGACTGAATAAACAAGTAAATCAATACTAAATCAAGAGCAAGCAAGGATAAACAATTAATAACCAAATAAGCAATAATAAGGAATTTATGACTGAATTCCACCAACATTTCCCTCCTCTTTATAATTGATTATCCACTAACATGCCACTTCTCTTGATTTCCAGCATGTGCTTCATTTACGGGAAATGCTAGAAAAATTTTTACACTTCTGTTCAAACAGGCTTTCTATTTCTATCACATCACTGTATGACTCCCCCAGCTCCTCTGGCAGACAATGTCCTCCGTCGATGTCCTGTAACATAAACATCTGATACCATGGGTTAGCATTCAACATTTTCAATATCAATCCTCTTATTATTGGGACCCCACAGCAACTGCAAAAGAGCAGTACTGCGAATCCTGCTGTTATGAGGCTCAATATAGATGTAATTGCTGCTTTCCACCCCCCTGACATGAGCCACTGCCACCAGGTACCAAATCAGCCTGTTGTGCATCTGATAGGTCTTTTAAATGTTCTAAGGCTTGATCTATCACTCCCCCCTCCTCATCATTTGCTGGATTGTAGGTGCAACATGAAGGCCCTATAATTTGGCACACTCCTTCCTGTGCAGCCGTTAACAAATCCAGTGCCATTCGATTTTGTAGTGTCATTAATCGTAAGGCAGTCAATTCTTGCTGTACACTCCTAGTGCTATTACAGGTCTCATTTATAAGTGCACTTAGGTGATAGTTCACAGTTTCCATTCACAACATTACCTCGCAACTCCCAGATGTGGAAACAGGGAGAGGGCGATCTTACCCCCTATGACCACAGCTTCGCCTCTGCTGGAACATTGGATTCCCAAATCGAGTCACGTGGTGCTGCTGCATCTCGTCTCCGTCGCGTGGTCATTGTGTCCGCACTCACAATGTATGTGTGATCACTTAATTGTACATAAGCACAAACCCCTCCCCAATTTGGCGGTAACGCTACATATATTTGATGTCATGAATATGAGTGCTGTTTGTCCATGACAATCTGACAAACACATCAGTAATGGCAAACTAGCTTACATTTAGTACATTTAATGTATCTTCAGTGATGTTAGCTGAGCTGAACGCCACATTATTAACCAGTAACACATCCTTTAATACCTCTGATCTTTTACTCTCTAACCTGTTAGGGCTATGATGGGAATAATTTTGACTACCAACTTGCTAAGCCAGCTACCCGTCGAGTTCTGCGTGTCATCATCTTACCCAAACATTGGAGTCTCCGCTTAAGGCAGCGCATCTATGCCGGTGAATCGACAATGGTGTAATGATTCAGTTGAATTCGACTCCCAAGACGATTCTCACCCGACTGGCCAATAGGAACGTGGCCCCGCCCATGACATTATTTTCGCAGCGAGAGCAAAATCCTGGCACGAGAGCAAATAAATTGCATCGAGAGCAAACACTTAGGTTTTGAGAGAGAGAAGAAAAATATTTTGAGAGAAACACTTTTTTTAATAAAATGTTTTCACACTGATAGCAAAAATATATATATTTGAGAGTAAAAAAAAGGTTTTTGAGAGATATTTATTTTCAAAAATAATTTTTAAAATTTCAAATTTATATTATTTTATGTTCTATGAGATTTTTAGTCTCAAATATAATTGTTTGCCATCAGTATGAAAACTTTTTCTCTCAAATATATTTTTTTTTCTCATAAAATGCTTTTGCTATCAGTGTGAAAACTTTTTCTCTCAAACATTTTTTTCCCTCTCGGATAATTTATTTTCTCTCATGTAATAAAGAAATAAATCTCACTCCATACGCCCCAGTCTTTGAACTTTCGCGCCGAGACGCTGCGGGACAAATAGTCTCTTCCTTGTTTGTTTGTTAGTAATAAACCTTAAAAACCTTGCGAAACTCGATTGCTGTAATACCTTGTGCCGCGTGTAATTACTGTTATGAACTTTTCACATGAGTATCCTCTGTGCCATCTTTTTCACGTGCAATATGGTCCTTGGTTTCACCCCGCAGGGTATATTCGATTGTGAATCAATCTTGACCCAGACAGTAAACATGAGACGTCTTCCCAACGTGCAGATCATGTCGGCAATTTGTAAGAGTCCCATTCAAAAGTCTTTATTGCTGTTTAACTTAATTAACATCCCTATAGTCCCGTCCGTACATAATAAAGAACCCACCACATATGTACATATGTACTCTTGAAAATAAAAAAAACACTCTACATTGTTAACTCAGATAACACCATAGATATGTGGTTCTATATTTGGATGTCGAAATAAGGTATTTTTTGGACGTCTATTGACGTTCAAGACAGGTGCAGGAAATATATCCTTATTACAGTTGCCATTTTACATGTCAAAGCTGGACAAGCACCAATGTAATAAAAGCACCAGAGGTGCTGATGCCTCGGTGTGTATTGCTTAGCCACTACTGATGTACAATAGTTGTACAGTAACATAAAAGCAAGCTTGAATACATAAACAGTCAATAGAGTGCGGTCCTTGTGCCAAAATCATGTGGGTGTGGCTTAACATTATGTACACAAAACGTGTATACTGAAACATGAAGTGCTACAAAAAATCGAAAGTGTGCATCATGTGATCGTGAAAAGAAAGCCAAGAAGCTAAACTGATACTAGGTTTGTGTTGGTATCTCTTCCATAGAGTAGTAATTGTAGTACATGTACTATAAGTAGTGCTACTAACTCTCCTGTGCTGCATATACTTCAACCAGAAAGTACCAAGAACAAACATGGTAAGCAAATAACTTCGTAGCTCTTGAACTGAATCCTTTCTCAAAATTCTAGCACATTTAAAATCAAGAGAACAGTGTTTGTCACTCGTTGGCATTGTTACTTTAGCTTGGATGCACACGCTGTCGCAGTTATGATGGTAACAGACAGACAAACAAACAAATACACAGACTGAGTACCGTATGCTCGCTGTGCGCATGCGCACACCGAGGCATAATTAGGCTAATAAAAGGGATTATGGTTCCATTGCATATAGGTGTATTACAATCATTCCAGTAAGACAGCAACCACAACATAAGGGCCATATGACTCCGAAACACCTGGATGGAATGAGACCATAATTATTACACCTGTGCTTGATGCATGACATGTCAAAATGGCCTCTGTGAAAAAGGTCTGACACGAGCAAACAATTAATTAGGCAAGAATTGGAGAGCGCGCATGGAGTGACTCTTATAAATTGTCGACATGATCTGCACGTTGGGCGGACGTCTCATGTTTGCTGGGTTAATAATGATAATAATAATAATCATCATCATTATTACCATCATCAACAACCTGTATGCTCTCGCTCCAGTTCTTGCCGATTAATTGTTTAGTCACTTGTCGGACCTTTTTCACAAAGACTATTTTGTCATGTCAAAACAGCAAGCACAGGTGGAAAAAAAAATTATGGTCTCATTCCATTTAGGTGTTTCGGGACCATATCGTCCCATGAGCAACACAAGGTTGTAAGTGAGCATTCAGTGAGCTTTCAATAAAAATGGACAAGGCAGTGTCGCCCGCTTTTGCTTGTTAAAAAAAAACAAAAAAACAAAATGTCACTTACGACCTTGTGTTGCTCATGGGACCATATTGCCCTTGCGCTGTGGTTGCTGTCTCATTAGAACAGTTGTGGCACGCCAATATGGAATCGAGCATGATCAATTTTATTCGCCAATCACACATTTTTTTGCCCTGCTTTGTCTTGTAAAATGGCAACTGTGAAAATGACCTAAATCCTGCACCTGTCTTGCACGTCAATAGACGTCCAAAAAATACCTTATATTGACGTATAAGTGTAGAACCACATATCAGTTGTGTCATCTGAGTTAACACTGCAGGGTGTTTTATTTTGAAGAGAACATACGTTGAGCTACAGGAAATCGTGGGTTCTGTATTGTGGAGACAGGACTGTGGGGATGTTCATGCTCTTAAACAGAGATACAAACTGTTGAATGCGATCTTAAAAATTGCCAACGTGATCTGCACGTCAGGCAGACGATCTTCTGAGGTTCGGTCTAAGGTTCAATCTTGAACCTTATTTGTGCGTGGTATTGACGTACAGATGATGGTCCTGGACCGACCGACGCGATATAGACATGATCTGCACCTTGAGCGGACGTCTCAGGTTTGCTGGGCAGTAATCATTCAGTTCCATGTGAACACAGTGGGTATCACCAGTGGCATCTGTTGTGATTTCACGCACAGCGTCCAACAGATGTAGGGTGAAGTCAGGTAATTTAAGACATCAGATAAAATGGGATAAATGGGTCATTCCGTGTCAATTCACCAAATGGCTCCCGCATGACCCCCTCAGACTTTCTTGAAAAAAATCATGTTGGTGGATTCACTTCTTAATAGAATAATCCCAAAATTGTAGGTCTCTACTGCCAATAGTTTGGCCACAAAAAATTACTAAAAGGACAAAGGTTTGGGCGATTTTTAGCCTTTTTTTAGCATCGCCTACTGAAGTTCTAATTTTGACCTGGAACATCTTAAAAAGTACTTGAGCTAGGACCTCCAAAGTTTGTATGTCAAATATCTGGTGCTACATCTGTACAAAATTTAATTTTCAGCAGTCTAGCTCATGTGTAACATGCAGTAATAGGCCCCTAGATTCTGTCGAAAATTTCAATTCGCGAACTGTGGCAACACTTTTGACAGGGGGCTGATATTTTGTGTCTTTTGGACTAGGTGCATGGTTTTCTGAAAAATTACCAATGCGGAGTAAATAGCATCTGAGATATTGCCGATCAAAAATGGAAAAAAAAAAAAAAACCTTTTCCTGCAACTTTGAAGCTATATTCCCGTTGTAGGGAAGATTTTCTGAAATTTGGTGAATTGACACAGAATGACCCAAATACGTTCCTCCATCTTGGACTGATTAAATATTAAAAGCCTATCACCGAACATTATTGCATCTTCGCTGCAAACGTAGGTGACATGAAACAATGACACTGCCCTGCATAATTTTTGCTGAATAAAATGCAATACTTGTTCCTCACTAATGTTTTGGGTGTTGATTCCAAAAATAGTGTCTGTTTTGCACTAGCATGTCACATTTTCTCATTTCAGAGCATTGTCACTTTTGACAATCACTTGTAAGGTTACAAAGTCTTTTATCATACCTTAATCTCTTGAAAAACTGTCACAAAGACATGATTTCCATCTTCCTCTGAGCCAGTTGAAAATGATTTGTTCAATTCTTGGCTGATTTTCACATGTATGAATGATTCTAAAGACAATATTTTCTGCCAACTCCTCATTTCAGGCTTAGTATAATTGCCCCTGATCGAATAAAATGCAAACATGATCCAAATGTTTTCTGCTATATCTGTGAGTGTTTCACTACACCCAAAGCAGAACAGAAAATTTCAATCTTTGTGGAAAAAAGCTTACTTTTCTTATTTTTGAATGAAACTTGCAACTAAGACAAACCATGGGCACCCCATACTGTTTGTGGCGCTTGTGTGGAGAGCCTCAGACAATAGATAAAAAGGCAAAAAGAATGGCTTGAGCTTTGATATTCCAATGGTTTGGAGGCAGCTACTGAATCATGTTGATGACTGTAATTTCTATCTGGTAAATATTTCTGGCTTTAGAGCAAAAGCATATTCTTTTACTGCTATTGCTTAGTTCCCACTGTCATGTGCTCCGTTACGAACGCCACAATTGGCCATTCATAGCTGATCGTAGAACTTCTGAAATTTCAGGTTTGGATAGGATGATCATGATTGACAATTAATCGTGTTGATCGTAGAAAATTTTTGAACCATCCAAAAATTTTCTACGATCAACACGATTGCCACGACTGACCTCAAGATCTGATAAGATCTGATAGGATCGCCACGATTGCTCCATGATTAAGACCACAACTTCAACTGTGCCGCAAATTGTGATAGTGGGAACCTAGCATATTAAGGTTGTAAGTTCTGTCATACATTTTCATACTTATTTTTGTCATTAAAACCAAAACTTTTGACAATTTTCTGCATTTGTTGCTGTTTTGATCAGTGCATAAAAAGTGACATCTACAGTGCCGTGAAAAAGCATTTGCCCCCTTCCTGAAGGAGAATGTCCAACCATCAGTTTGTGACCTCAAGCTCAAGCACACTTGGGTTATGCAGCAGGACAATGATCCGAAACACACCAGCAAGTCCACCTCTGAATGGCGAAAAAAAAAAAAAAAAAAAAAAAAAATAAAGTTTTTTTGGAGTGGCCTAGTTGAGGACCGCACTTGAATCTGATTGAGATACTGTGGCATGACTTAAAACAGGCCATTCATGCTCGAAAACGCCCCATCGTGGCTGAATTAAAACAATTCTGCAAAGAAGAGCGGGCCAAAATTCTTCCACAGGGATGTGAAGGACTTATTGCCTGTTATCGCAAATGTTTTATTGCAGTTGTTGTCACCGAGGGTGGCACAACCAGTTATTTGGTTTAGGGCGCAATTACTTTTTCACGTAGGGCCAGGTAGGTTTGGATAGCTTTTTCTACTTAATAAATGAAATCATCATTTAAAAACTGCATTTTGTATTTACTCGGCTTATCTTTGTCAAGTACTAAAATTTGTTTCATGATCTGAGACATTTAAGTGTGACAAATATGCAAAAAAAAAAAAGAAAAAAAAAAATCAGGAGCGGGGCAAATACTTTTTCACGGTACTGTATGTTATAATATGAAAAATCTTCATTCTTATGTTGTGAAAAAATTGTCATAGGATTTTTACTTGCATTTTTTAACTCCATATCCTCAAATTCGGTAATATGTGACCTGTTTGGGAAAGCAACAGATTTTTTTTTTTTTCCAGCATGCAGGGTGGTGTAATTTTATTTGTCTTAGATAAATAATTTGGGCAGAGCAAAGATATTTAAAAAATCACTGATCCCTGACCATGCAAGGCAAGCAAAGTGGCGTGTTGATTCACTTGCTTTGGGGTCATTCCACGTCAAATCATCCAGGGGGTGCCAGGTCACCTCCTCAAAATTCTTTGAAAAAATTCACGAGTAAATATTCCCGCAAAATGAAAAAATGCCAAATATTAGGCCAAAATCTCAAATACTTTTCAAGTTATAGACCTTTTAAATTTGAATAATATTTTAAGTTTTTTGGTGAACCCATTTTCAGCCAACTTTGGCAACTTATTGCTCCAAATTAATTGCTTATACAAGGGTGAAATTGGGTATACAAACCATATTCATCCCCTAGAATCTGAAAATTGCCTTATATTCTGTGTATCTTGATCCACTTTTGTATGGTAAAGCCTCAAAATCAGCCGAAAACACAAAATGCCCAAAAACGATTCCATATTTTATGACCTGTCACTCAGGAAGTTGGAACTAAGTAAAATAAAAGGCTCGAATTCATTTTTTTTAGCTCACCTGGACGAAATCCAGATGAAGTTATGTCATGGCCTGCTTGTCCCTCGTCGTGCGTCATCGTCGTGCGTCGGCGTCTGTAAACATCTTCTTCTCCGAAACTACTGGGCCAATGAAGCTGAAACTTGGCATGCATGTTCCTACCCACGAGGACACCAAAGTTTGTTATCGGCGTTCCGATCCAACTTCAAATATGGCGGCTTTGGCAGCCATATTGAAAATGCTATTTTGGCTCATTAGTCCCTCATTTCTGGAGCGATTCAGCTGAAATTTGTTTTGTATGTGCCAAATAGCAAGACTGAACATATATATTACGGATTTAGCTGTGCATCGCAACTATTGAATATAGATCAAATAAATGTTATGTAAAAAATAATAATTAAAATTAGTAATACCTCGAATGGACAGCATTTGGGCAGCATATTGTAGTGCTGTCTTACCTAGATTTGTGTTTACTGTGGGAACATACACAGCCAGGCAAAAATTCTCACTATAATATTTTATTGGACTGCCTTTAGCTTTGGAACCAGTGCTCATTCACCTTGGATAAATGTCATGACATTCTGTTAAGTTTTTCTTAGTTTATGGAATGTCACAACATTTATTTTTGTCCAGAGTTGCATTAATTTTTTGCCAAGATCTTGTACTGATGATGAGAGAGTCGGTTTGGATTCTGTGGTGGCTATTTGATGTGAAAAAAATGATGTCTTATGCTCCCTGAATCATTCTTTTTCAATTTTATATTGATAAATCCTTGCATTGTCACGTTGGAATATGCCCGTGCCATCAGGGAAGAAAAAATAAGTTTCTGGAAAAACCTGATCATTCCGTATATTCAGGTAGTCAGCTGACCTCATTTTTTGGGCACCTTGCATTGCTGAACCAGGACCAGACCAACTGAAGCAACCTCAGATCGTTACACTTCCCCCCACAGACTCGGACGGTAGGCTCTAAGTATGGTGGGTGCATCAATTCATCAGCCTCTATTCTTACCCTAATGTGTCCTAATGTGGAACAGGGTAAATCTGGACTTATCGGACTACATGACCTTTTTACATTGCTCTAGAGTCCAATCTTTATGCTCCTAAGCAAACTGAAGCCTTTTTTCCTGATTGGCCTCACGGATAAGTGGTTTTCAAAAGGCTACACAGCTGTCTAGTCCCAGTCCCTTGAGTTTTCTTCACATTATGCATGTTGAAAGGCTCTCACTTTCATTATTTAACAAAGCCACAAGTTCTACTGTTGATATCTCACAATTTGATTTCACCAAATGTTTCAGCGATCTCCAATCATGATCATTCATGATTTTTTTCAGACCACATTTCTTCCATGAATATTGGCTGCAACCAAGTGAAGATTTTCATAAGGTGCTTCTATTTGCTGGATTACATGTGATGCATACAAAGCAGTAGATAACATCGAATGGCAATTATTTCCCTATTTAGCGAGCTAGCATTTATATGCACCAAATATGATTAGCTGAGCCAGCCAACTAGCTGGCCAGTTGGATTTGCCAGCTAACTAGCTAGCTCGTACACTGTCTTTGCAAGCTATATGTAATGGTTGTGCCGCGTGCACAATTCAGATGCATGGAGGACTGGAAGATAAGGACTGGACTCAGGTGCAAGGATGGACTTGGTTGTATTTATTATGCCTACTGCACAACAGCGGGCACAAACGTAGCAAGACAAAACAAAAGTGGAAACACGGGTTCTTTAACACTATAAGTAATACAGACTCTGGGCTTTAGCTGCAGTAACAATGTATTACAAATAGGAAAACAAAAGGAAACGAAGTTCTTTAACAATTAAGTGCTGCAATAAACCTAAGCAGCACTAACCTTAAAGAGTTTAGAGTTTTGATACGCAAATACGGAGAAAAAAGTTTAAACAAGAGTGTCAATTCTGCACAAGCGTGGTTCTCCGAGACCTCACAATGGCCCTCCTTTATCAAACGAGCGTACACCAAAAAAATGGGTGTACGCCAAATCTTCTGCAAGGATCGGCATTTATCAATCTGAATGTGAGCGAACGGTCCGCAAAAATCTCACGCCAGGTCTGACCAGGTGTACGCAGATTTGAAACCAGCGAACAACATGCAGGAACGAGTGCAGCTGTCAAAGCGAGTAATAAACCATATGCAGCGATGCGGACGTCATGCTGTTGTTGCTATTAATAAAATGAATAAAAAGGCTAAATAGATAAATAGGCTAACTAAATAAATAAATAAATAAATAAATAAAACACCTGTGATGAGAAATTAATTAAACTTTTATTCTGAGACGACCTGCTTGTCAGGCCAGGTGGCCGACAATTAAAATCAATTTGATTAAGCGCAATGCGTGGCTTGGCAGATATGCCGTGCGGTATGTCAGATGCTCATCCAGTCAGATATATACTGAACAAGAAAAGAAACGCAAGTTAATTAAATGCAGACTGGAAAATAAGTTTGCGTGTAATTATTTTACAAAATTAAAATTATTACTAGCGCGTGCACATTTTCACTCGTTTCATCAATTTTTTTATTTTTCATTTTGCGGTCACTTTGACTGAGTTACCATATGAGTGCATTAACTAGCTAGCTAACTTGCGTTTCTTTTGTTGCTCAGTATATATAGGCCTACGGACACTTTGACCGTGATCACATTTTGACAATGGTAGATCTTCTATTGTTAGAGGAATAAGCTTATGTCCGACGTGAGAGGAACTTTCGGCACAGAGAAGATCTCCTCCGGGAAAGTGACGAGTGGCTGCTCGTTTTGTGTGGCACCCAATAAAATGTCATAGAGTAATACTAATAGAAGTACAATGAAGAGTGATCTCTGCAGACTGTATTTCAACAATTACCCTCATGCAGCTCCGATCGAGGCGGTGGGGACTCATCCATGCTCCCACCGCCTCGTATTCCCACGATTGAGCGAGAGCCCTGCTGCCACGCGATCCTCGAACGGTGACAACTGGAGGTTCGAGTCTGGTGGGCCTCCACCGTTTCGTGCGCTGCTGCGCCTGAGCGCCGCGACCCGATTTTTTGGTAGCGATCTTAAAATCGGACCACTTTTTTTAACCTACATGTAAAGCATTTGGATTGTCAATTATGTCGGCTATATAACGTGAAATATCATGGATCTATACATTGAATTTATTAAGGCCGATTTTATCCGCACTTATACGTGTGGCCAATGCGTAATTTTTTTTCTTGGCCACACTTATAATTTCGCCAGTTGATGACCATTCCAGTGCCGCTTATAGTTGTAGAAAGTACCGATTAAAATAAGTTTGGCCAAGAAAAAATTTTTAGCCTTGGACACACTTAAAATAAGTGCGGGCAATGGAGAAATGTGCGTCTTGGCCACACTTAAGTGCGTCTAACGCGAATTTCGATCAATTTTTGTGCTTGGACGCACTTAAATAAGTGCGAATAGTCGCTTCAATTTATTAATGAATTAAATCAAACTTCTGCTGCGCTCCAGTTTTCCACTCCAACGGTGTTTACCGCAGCAGCAGCAATAGTTTTCCAAACTGCAGCCCTCTGGGCTTCCTTTATGCCACTCTTAAGGCTTCCAAATAAAATTATTTTGTTTTCCTCCACCTCGGACGTGATCATTTTCATTTCCTCCTCAGTGAAGTTCTTTCTTCTTTGCCGTCTTTCGAGAGTCCATGTCGTAAAGTGGGCAGGACTATGCCTCCCGGAGCATGAATTTATAGGGGCGTATCATGTAAATTACGATGGTTTCGGCCGCCAGATTTATCAACGCCACACCAATTCTACACCGAAATCAGCGAAGTACACACTTTTAGTAAATCAGACGTGACAACTGGCGAACGCCGATATTTACACCAGAATCTACACC
This sequence comes from Gymnothorax javanicus, assembly GCA_029692085.1. Taxonomy (NCBI): domain Eukaryota; kingdom Metazoa; phylum Chordata; class Actinopteri; order Anguilliformes; family Muraenidae; genus Gymnothorax; species Gymnothorax javanicus. The sequence continues at coordinate 9,965,716 of CM056212.1, read as the reverse complement.
AGATCCTACGCAAGTTTGATAAATGAGGGCCACTGAGACTGAGTGAAACTGGGTCTTAAATACACACTGCTACCACTCAGTGGCAATGAGAAACAGGTGCGAGAGATAATTGAATAATGAATGAAGTGCAGTCCGGGTCTTAGTGGACCGGTGAGCTGGACGGCTGGAGGCATGGCCTTACGCTATATTTGGTGCATATGGATCAATAGAATCGAGAGTCAAAAGAAGAGGTATAAGAAAAAAACTTGACTCGCTGACAGGGCATCTGACAGGATGCCTTGAGGAGCCATTGCAGCTCAAATGGACCAGGGGGTGACACCACCCCGTCACAGATTTAGTTGATTTTTGCTCCAATAGTTGCTATATGTACATGGACAAAAATCCCCAAATTTTGGCTGCCAAATCCAACTGGTTACAAAATGGCAGCCATTTTAAAAATCGCCTTTTACGCACGTCGCAACGTGCCCTCCCACTTTTTTCAAACGCTTTTTTCGCAATAAATCAAAAACTATAGCACCTATTGGCACCAAAATTGGCACCCTTTTTTAAATTTTCATGCTGATTCTGAATATGCTGTCAATAAGTGATTGCTCCTATGGTTTGGAAACTATTGGATGAAAACCCTTTTTGGGGGTACCGAACTTTGGCCCCGCTTATCTCAATGCTGCCACCTGATATCAAAATGGAACTTGTTTTATGCTCATCATCATCATCATCCCTTCCACTCTATAATATCAAAAAATTAGAGAGGTGTTCTGCTTTGTTTTGATACAATCCTCCAAAACGTAAAATAGATATTTTGTGAAAACAATATCACCACGTATACACAAATTAGAGAGGTGTTCTGGTCGGTCCTTTCCAAAGCTAATAATATGTTGACAGGATGAATATGCGAGGATCTCTGACATGAATACGCATAGGTTTAGTATAGAAATGTTCATCCTCATTATAAACATGAGGACATACTTTGACAACACGTTCATTTTGTCTAAATATATTAATGAAAGGCAATAATCATTGCATGTAGAGACCGCCATCAATTTGGCAATACCTGGGCTGATGCTTCGGAGGCTCAAAAAGGAGAATTGGCCAATACGATCAATTATTCCAAATAATGAGGATAAGGAGAAGTTTTTCAAACGGTGCAGAACGAACACTGTCGTTCTGTATGACGAGGCCACCTCGGACTGGCAGGAGAATGGCGCAGCGAGCTCAGTCCTTGAGCTCCTGTTACAGAAGCTCCGGGATGACGGTTGCGAGGCTTATTACCTGGAGGGTAAATGTAATGTTATTTTATACACCTATAGACACAATCTACAATTTAATTGAACATATCGTGATTTCGGCTGGGCTAGCGTGAGCTATCTGATTTCATAATGTTACAGCTATCGTTATCAAACAATGTAACATGTATGTTCTGAGTAGCGAACCTCATTTCTCTAGACTTCCTCGTAGCGAAGGTTAAGTTAGCCTCACCTCCCATCAAGCTCTAATGGGATGTTTTCTAGTTGAAAACCATGGAACTAGGATAGCTAGCAAGTTATTGATCGAATCAGGAACTAGTTGGCACTTAATGCCTGGATCATCTATGCTTGACTGCAAACATGTTACAGCTCTATTGACACACTGATGCTGCGAACTTCAGTATCCAGAAAACTAACATTAACGTTAACTCCATTGTCAACGTTTTGTCGTTGATTGACCTAATAAGTTAGCCGGGGTCTAATGAATTGTCTACTTTGCCACTACCTAGCTACTCTGGCCGGCGAAGTGTGTGTTCGCTCTCTGTCAAAATGGCTCAAAATGGTAAAGTATGAGAATATGGCAAATTATGTTGCTCCACTGTTTAATGCTAACTTCACATCTAGTTAGCCTGACAAATTCGCCAGTTGCGTGTTTACAGCATGCTGGGAAATGACAGAATGTTGTTTGCTTGCTAGATCGTTATTGAGCTCGTTTAATTAAGATGGCTAGCTAGCTACGCACCTAGCTAGCTAATGTTTAACCCCATAAATCAATTATGTTGCACCCTTAACTTCAACTCACAACTGGGAAAAATACACTTCCGTGATGAGGGCATGGCTAGCAAGCTAAAGAAAGACAATATTGACGATATTCTGACTCGAAAACGAGCGAGATAACCACCGATTCCAGCGTGCCTGAAGTATTTATAATGTTACGGCGGGTGGGAGGAGTTATGCAAGTAGGGGCAGCAGTGCGTAGTGCGGTCCCCTCTTTAACCCCACCCAAAAAAAACCTCAAACCACTAAAGCGAAGTGAAACCGTTAAATCGAGATAAAACTCTAACTACGAAATTGAGCAACGTACAGAAATGACTCTTTTTGCATGTTTTTAACAATTCGTTTCCAACATTTATTTTATATTTTGAAACAAATCTCAGATTTTTCTTATCAGGGTCTTTAAATGTGTTATTTGCTGTTTTAAGCCAAATTTTAGTAGAAATATCCATTTGTGCCATGAAGAATAAAAGACCGAATAAAAGACCCTTGCATATAAAGTCCCCCCCCCCCCCCATGTGGCAAGCAATTTCAGGTAATAATCAGATCAAATCAGGTACTGAGAAAATCAGTAATCTCCAAATTAGGTTGCTGAAGACAGGTGATTAGAGTGCTTTCAAAATAACTTGCTTGCACTCAATCACGAAAACATAACATAAAACAGGTTTGACTCTGTCATTTGCTTGTTTAGCAAATTGTTAGTTTTTGCAACCATGTGCCCACAGTTTCACCAATTAGGAACCTTTTATTCAGGTTAGGAACCCATTGATTTTTTTTCTCTTTTGATTGGGTACATTTTTCCCCTCTTTTTATGCAGTTGTTACTCATATATTGCAATGTGGATGCGGAATTTATTTCTCACTGTTTGTGTACATATCTGTCAAAATACTGTTTGTCAAGAGGATAAATTGCTGCTCTAAACAAAAATGCACCTAATTAAGACAAATTAACAGCTTGTTAAAATCCTATGATTGCACACCAGGTTGGAGCAAAAACCAGCATACACAGGGAGGCCCCAGGACCGAGTTTGGGAACCCCTACTTTACATGATACAGCCTTAACTAGCACTTGTGGATTACACGGTGAACTGTGTTCACAGACAATGATTTCTGGAAGTGTTCCTGAACCCATGCAGTGAATTCCCATGCAGTATCATACCCGTTTTGAATGTAATGCTGTCTGAGGGCCCAAAGATCGCGAGCATCCAATATTCACCTTCGGCCTTGTCCCTTATGCACAGACATTTCTCCAGATTCTCTGAATCTTTTATGTACTCCGGATGATGTGATATTTAAAGTCTTCACAATTTCACATTGAGAAACATTTTTCTGAAATCGCACTCAATTTTTAGATGCAGATTGGTGAACCTCTGCCCATCTTTAAAGAGAGACTGCCTCTCTAGAATGATGTTTTTATACCCAGTCATGTTACTGACCTGTTGCCAATTAACCTAATCAGTTACAAAATGCTCTGAGTTTTTTACTAGCACCACTTTTCCAGCCTTTTGTTGCCCCTGTCTCAACTTCTTTTAAATGGGTTGCTGCCATCAAATTCAAAATGAGCTAATATTTCCAATATTTTTCATGAAATGTCTCAATTTCAACATATTATGTTGTTTATGCTCAGTTGTGAATAAAATATGAGTTTGAGATTTGCAAATCATTGCATTCCATTTTTATTTACATTTTACACAACATTCCAACTTCATTGGAATTGGGGTTTGTAGTATAATACAGTACTTCCCAAACCTCTGCTGGAGGACCACCTGTCCTACATAGATCTCTGCCTGCTCTAGCACAGGTGATTCAAATGATCAGCTGATTGTCAACCCCTGAAGCTGTTTGATAATGAGCTGATCATTTGAATCACCTAAGCTGGATTAGGGAGAGATCTAAAGCATGCAGGAAAGGTGGTCCCTCAGGGGAGGTTTGGAATCAGTAAATATAAAAACAAGTAAAATGAAAGTAAAAATTCACGTTTCTTTTAAATACCATTTAATTTCATTATGTTAGATCTAGTTAAAATGCTGTCCATTTTAACAATGGTTGTAGTCAGTTTCTTGGGGTTTTTTTGTAGACTGTACTTAAAATTTTTACTTTATGCTAAAATTTTATGATTGAGTTTTATCAACTTAAAAAAAAAACAAGAAATTCACTAAACTAACAAAAAGTGCTTGGAAAATGTTGCCTTTTTTTTTAAGTTTTATCTAAGTAACAGTTTTTACAGTGTACAAGTGTTGTCCTTGCGCTTGAAGAGAGCAGGCCAAGGGGGAGTGTGGCTTCCCGGTGGGAATAGAGCCAAGAGAGCGTGTGCTCCTCAGTTGGAAGTGTGCCAAGAAAGAATGACCTAGGTGAACCCGTGTATCGTTCTTTCTTTGATTATTCCGTCTCAAGACCAAATCGAGAGGACAAAAAAAACGGCGTGGTTATTTTGTTTTTCTGTTTTAAAACCAAACCAGAAACACAGAAAAACAAAACAACAGGCGTTTTTCTATTTTAAAATTAAAATTGTAGAAAAAAAAACAGAAATCATTTTTCCTTTGTTTTCTTTGTCTGATATTTTGATTTTGATTTTGATTAACCTTACGCCGAGGAATTTTGGGTTATTTAAGTGTAAGTTTGAGGCGGCGTACGATTGGGAGACCACTCAGTGCGCTCAGCAGAATGCTGAGTATGTGGCAATGAGCGCTGGGTGATCGGCGTCATCCCGGCGAATCCCTCTCTCTCTGTTCAAGTCAGTCTCGTCCCTTGCAGCAACAGTGCCCGTGGCGTAACCTGTTGCCAGCGGCAGGCTGTAACCTTCATAATCATCCATTCACCCTGGTTGGCAAACATGCCGGCGTGGTCGCACATCTTCTCTTGAGGGAACATTCTCCAAATCAACTCTGTAATTATCGAATCCTACCAGTTTGTGACAGAGGCTCAATAATTGCTGATTACTCTAAGGAATAATCGCAGAGTGCGCATCTATTAGAATGCTCTTATGTTCCCCCGGGACTTGATGTAATGAATCCAGAAACAGTTTTCTGCACTTTAATGCAAGTGTATGTGTGTGGTTCTGAAATACAAGGCAAACCAATATTGCAATCAGTGACAACTAACTCATGAATTCAATATCAGTAGCCATACATATTCATTAGCTAACTGCATTGCTAATACTGAAGCACACAAGCTTACAAAGGAAAACATAAACTAACAGTGATCTATTCCCTTTACAGTAGGTCGATTACAATGTTAACCAGTGGTTTTAATGTTGTGGCTGATCAACGTAAAGCACATGGATACTTATTTCGCTATATGCGTTCAAGTTACCAAGCACGATAGTTAAAAGCCTTCGAGTATTTGAAGCGTATGATAATTGCATTCATTTATAACAGCAAGATGGGCTGTCATCGCAAAATTTAACATAATTACCGCAAAGGTATATATCATATAGCCTATTGATAAAGGAATTATATATTGATAAAGGATAACAGTGTTATAAAATCTCTATGCCAGCTAATTATTTGCCATTTGTCTCTAAAAATTCTGTGTACAACCAGCCTAGACTGTTACACATGAAAAGGACAGAAATTCACATTTAAAAGACAGACAAAACAGTTCCCAGCATTATACCATCACTGCAAAGTGAATTAACTATAACAAGGTTCCAAAGTATGGGCTCTATCCGGCGTAAGACCTGATACAAATTACGTAAGGCTGAGTGACATTCAAAAACTTTGTCACAGAAGTGTAATATCATCAATATAAATCTTTAATATCCCCAGCAATAAGTTTTTCATTACTTTATCGAGACTAGGCGATTTTTCAGCCATTCTCTATCTTTTTTTTTTTTTTTTTTTTCCCAAAGGATCAAAAAGTAAGATCTCACGCTCACGCATGACGGCCACAGTGGCGGCAGTGTTAATTGCTGACGTCATGTGAAATTGATCAATAAAATATGGCAAGAAGCTGCAGAAGCTGGCTGATTTATAACGAAGAACTCGTTCTGGGGCTCGTTTCCCAAAAGCGCAGATGTTTAATTACGCAGTTGGAGGCATTGACTGTATATGGTCCAGTCCTGCTATTTTGGGAAACTTAGGCCTGTTTGGGAATTAGGAGGATCGGTGTAGTTGTTTTCACAATAAAGGGGATTATCACGTTAGAATACTTAATTTCCACAGGATTTCCTTTGCGACAAGAGAAGAGCACTTGCTCACTCTAATCCCATATGCGGATTTAAAGGTTAGTAACATTTTGCAGCAGCCCCAGACATGATATTTTAACTGTGAAGTTTTTAGTTTTGAGTCCTGGACAATTGAGAGGGTCCCTGACCTGCAGTTATTAATTATTCACTTGTGTTCGCTGGGCGACATCGCTTTGTTTGTGAAACAAATAACGTGACGAGGTTGTGCTCAGGCAGGTGGTTTCCAAAAGATTTCACGCCTGACGCAAAAATTTCTTGAGGTGAAATTATTTTGCCAGAATCCCTGAGAGATTACGATTTTCATTCAAGCGTATTGTGAGGGACCGCCCTCCCTGTTTTTCTACCCCTTCTCTTAGCCAGCCTCTCAGTGTCCCTGTCCTGCATCAGCTCCTGAGCCTCCTCCATCTCTCTCTCAGTCGCGCTTTTTCCTTCCAGACAGCTGCGTCGCTTTACACCTCATGCATGCTATTAGACCGGCAGCGTGGTGTCTGAGACCGACTGACGGCTGTTTACTCTCTTCTACTTAACGGAAGGCACAATAGGGAAAACCACAACAGATGCTGGAGAACAGGTAAGTAAATCGTAAAAATACAAAGATGCGCCACGCTTGTTCACTGTTTGCACAGAATAATAATTAAGTTCCATGCGAACACAGTGCGGGTCACCAATGGGATCTGTTGTGATTTCACGCACTTGTATCATCCCTTAATCTCCTGAAAAACTGCCACAAAGACATGATTTCCGTCTTCCTCTGAGCCAAGTGAAAACTATTTTTTCAATTCTTGGCTGATTTTCATATGTATGAATGATTCTAAAGACATTATTTTCTGCCAAATCCTGATTTCAGGCTTAGTATAATTGCCCCTGACGGAATAAAATGCAAACATGATCCAGATGTTTTCTGCTACATCTGTGGGTGTTTCACTACACCCAAAGAGGAACAGAAAATTTTAGACTTTGTGGAAAAAGCCTACTTTGCTTTTTTTTAATGAAATTTGCAACTAAGACAAATCATGGGCACCCCATACAGTTTGTGACGCTTGTGTGGAGAATCTCAGACAATGGACAAAATGAAAGAGGAAAGGTTTGAGCTTTGATACTCCAATAATTTGGATTCAGCCACTGAATCATCTTGATGACTGTTACTTCTATCTGGTATATATTTCTGGCTTTAGAGCAAACGCATATTTTTTCATTACTATGAAGGCTGTAAGTTCTGTCATACATGTCATACAACCCCAATTTCGAAATAGTTGAGACAAAGTGTAAATTGTGAATAAAATCAAACCGCAATGACTTTCAAATCACACCAACCAGTATTTTATTCACAATAGAATAGAGATAGCATCGCAAATGTTGAAACTAAACATTGAAACTAAACTATAAACATTATTGCAAACGTTTAATTGCAGTTATTGTCACCGAGGGTGGCACAACCAGTTATTAGGTTTAGGGCGCAATTACTTTTTCACACAGGGTCAGGTAGGTTTGGATAGCTTTTTCTCCTTAATAAATGAAAACATCATTTAAAAACTGCATTTTATATTAACTCGGGTTATCTTTGTCAAGTACTAAAATTTGTTTTGTGATCTGAAACATTTAAGTGTGACATATGCAAAAAAATAAGAAATCAGGAAGGGGGCAAATACTTTTTCATGGCACTGTATATTTTATAATATGAAAAATATTCATTCTTATTTTGCGAAAAAAAAAATGTGATAGAAACGTTTTACTTGCATTTTTTAACTCAGCATCCTCAAATTCGGTAATATGTGACCTGTTTGGGAAAGCAACAGATTTTATTTTTTTTTCAAAATGCAGGGAGGTGTAATTTTATTTGTCTTAGATAACTAATTTGGGCAGAGCAAAGATTTTAAAAAATCACTGATCCCTGACCATTCAAGGCAAGCAAAGTTGATTTACTTCCTTTGGTGATACGAGTACTGCAGCTAAAACAGTGCGAGTATAACACCAAAAATGGTTTTAAGATGTTACATTTTATTATTTTTTTGATTCATAATCAAAATATTTTCACAATGCACCTTACTTTCATGGGAAAGGGTTTTAAGTGATTGGCTCATTTTCCCTGAATGCATGAGGTAAAGTGGGACAAAAATTCTGCTAAAATGGGACTCTTTTTGTGAAGTTAAACCTGCCCTTTTCTCGGCTACCTGGTTCCATAAAATCATGAGTTACTATTGAGTTACTATACTATGCTATTGTGTGTCTCCGAATCAGATTACACACTTTTTTTTAGCACGTTTGTCATAATATTGAAGATGGTGCAATGAGTCCATGTCAGCCACAATAGCCCCGAATTTACCACCATTGTCCTGTGTTTGTCGTTTGTCAAACAAATAACGTGACGTCCCTGCAAAAAATGTTCTATAGGACTTCTATGGAATTTTATAGAATTCTATAGAACTCTATAGAACATCAATGGAACTCTACAGAACATTTTAGTAGAACAGCATGTTCTCTAGGATTTTCCGTGTGTTCTATAGGAATTTGCTAGAAACCTATAGAGCACCTCTATGGAAAAGAAAGTCCTATAAGATTATTGCTGTTCCATAAGACCTTCCTATAGAACACCCTAGTTGGAAAACCTGTTCTACAGGACTTTGATGGTCTTTAGGACCTTCTAATAGAACAAAAGCTTAATAGGAAAGACATCTTAAATAAGGGTTAATTAAAAATAAAAATAAATCTTATGACTCCTTGCAATGCTCTGTCGAAGGGTCAATTTACCTTACGTGTACCCGGGTTCTAGAAGTGAGAGACCAGACTAATGGTATGAAAATGTGCAATATGCAGTGATATCCACTATACTGAAGTAGCAAGGAAATCTTGTCCCTTTTAACTTTAAGGTGTGCTTAAGCACATTGGGTACCAGGCACATACCTACTCATTGATTCTCAGATCAGACAATTGATTGACTGACTGACCACACAACTTAGCAGTATTTCAGTTACGGTATATGAAGACCTCTTTCCATTTCCACGGCAGCAATTCAAAAACATAAATGTAAGGCATTACAACTTTATTATGCCATAATGGAAAACTCGTGTTCCTCTTTTGCTTACGAAGACAGAATTACGTTGAAAGTTTGACCTTTTGAACTTTTCCCCTAATTTTAAAAATTTAATCAAATTATTCCTTTCCATTCACATGCATGTGATTGCAGATTATATACAGATTTAGAATTAATTTGGTTAATTTCTAGGTTATTTCTAAGCATGCTCATACAAACTTCTGAATGGCTCACTTGGTTAAAGCACCACGCTGCGGAGCAAAAGTGTCTGGGTTCGAACCCCAGTCAGAGTAGCACATGAGTGGTCATTGTGCTACAGGGATGCAAATTGGGAAAGGATTGCTGGGAAATGTAATATAAAGTGGTTGCCTTCCATATTCAGATGGGATTGAAGCTACCAAGTTGGGGAAAAAAAAAATCCTCTAGAGATTTTCTATGGAACTATTTCCTATAGGACTTGAGGTACTAAAGTTCTATAGAATTCTATTGAACTATCCTATAGGATTCCTATAGCACATTTTTTGCAGGGGTGGTCATGCTTATGCAGGTAATTTCTTAAATATTTCGCGCCTGACGCAAAAATTTCTTGAGGTTAAATTAATTTGCCAAAATCCATGAGTGACAATTTTGATACACACGTGTTGTGAGGGACAGTCCACCTTGTTTTTCAACTCCTTCTTTTAGCCAGCCCTGTCCTTCACTCACCCCTGAGTCTCCTCCACCTCTCTCTCACTCGTGCTTTTTCCTTCCAGACAGCAGCGTCGCTTTACTCCACATGTATGCCATCAGACCGGCAGCGTGGTGTCTGAGACCGATTGACGGCTGTTTATTCTCAACGGAGGGCACAATAAGGAGGACTTCAACGAATACTCGAGAACAGGTAATTTAATCGCAAACAGACAACGCAGATTCGCTACGCTTGTTCAGTGTTAGCACAAAGTAATAATTAAGTTCCATGTGAACACAGAGCGGGTCACCAATGGCATCTGTTGCGATTTCACGCACTGCGTCCAACAGATGTAGGGTGAAGTCAGGTAATTTAAGACATTAGATAAAATGGGATAAATATGTTTCTCCATCTCGGACTGTTTAAATATCAGAAGCCTATCACCAAACGTTATTGCATCGTTGCTGCAAACGTAGGTGACATGAAACAAGACTAGGCGCAACCTAGTATACGGCTGGGCCGCCAAGCGCTCTATGAGAATGTGGGCCCAAGAAAAGGGTGCTAAATGAGGCAAAGCTCACCCAATTATATGAAGTGCAAGTTTAGTAATGAGCTGGAGCTGATAAATTATTTACAAAGTAGGTGGGGAGAGTGTGAGAGTGTGGGAGTGGGAGAGTGTGAGTGAGAGTGTGTGAGTGAGGTTGTGGGAGAAAGTGAATGAGGGAGTGGGAGGTGGGGGGGAGTCTTGAGAAAGGAAACATATCAAAAGCAAGTTATACATTTGAATAGACAAAGAGGTAGAGTAAGGGTAGCAGTTATTGATTTTGTGAATGTGAATTTGAGAGAAACAGCAACAGCAGATGCAGATGGCAGTTAAAGTATGTTCCTGAATCGTAATGAAACAATAAAGTTATCATTACAGTTGTGCTAATCGGGGACGTGACGTCACTTTTGTGAACACATGGCAGTTCCTATATAGTGAGGGTGTAAGAACGAACGTAGTTTCCTTTTTTTCTTTGGGCATGTTATAGACGAAGAATCCAGTTTTGAGTAAAACCTCTCAGTAAATATGTTTGAGTGAAGGAGTTGCCATGTGTTTACATAAAACGTTAGACAATATTGGTGATGGTTAAATATGGTTAAGTATGCGACCAAAAAAATTGAAATGCAATTAATTTTAATGAATTTGTGACCTATTGAAAGCTCTTGAAAAGGCCTTGTAGTTGACACCAAGATCGTGAGAATTGGCCAAGAAATAAGAAAGTTTTGGAATTTTATAGTGCCCCCAAATAGCAGCCATCAAATTAGAAATGAGTTCATTTTATGGATAAAATTGTAAAATTTCTCAGTTTCAACATTTGCTCTGTTATCTCTGTTCTACTGTCTTGTGAATAAAATACTGGCTGGTGTGATTTGAAAGTCATTGCGTTTCGATTTTATTCACAATTTACACTTTGTCCCAACTATTTCGGAATTGGGGTTGTAAAAAAATATCTAATTTCATTTTGAATGAATGAATTTATTTATTTTGATCATAAAAATGACATTAAAACAGAAACAATCAGACCCTAACTCTTGGCATTTTCTGTTGGTAAAATATAACACACACATTTTTTAATGAGCTTTAAAACACAAAATGCAGCCGCATTAGCAGAGGGGGACGAACGTAACAGTTGTTACTTTCGTCTCGACAATGACTCGTGACATTTGAACCAGGATTGCTTCTAAAGTGAAAAAGTCTGACATTTGAAACTTCAGGATAACTAAATGAACTATCGTTTAATCATAAATATGACACTTGGAGCGATAAAGACAATCTTTAAATCAAAAAAGTTTACCGTTCGTCTGAACTTACTCACCGCTTTGGAAAACAGTCTTCCAGGTGGGTGGAGCTAGATCCGGTGTAGTTCAAGTACGCTGTGCGACTGAAATCTCGTAAAATCTTGTTTCCGCGATCCTCGGTAATTACTAGTCAATAAATAGCGTCATGGTTTTAGTGCCTTCGAGTTATTAAAATAATGAAACTAATTAAAAATAGTTAATTAAAAAGAGCGGGTTCCTGTTGTCGATTGCTTTGAATTCTTGGTTTGTTTTTGCTTTTGACTACAATGCTTGTTTAATCCCATCCTAATGTTTATTATGCAAAGGGAGGGGAAGGAACGTTTCAGTTTAATTTTCTACCATTTCTTTATTTGTTTGGGGTTTTCATAATCCCATGAAAATGGAGGATCTACGTTATCAATTCAATAATGAATTATGTAAACTTCATGACTTTCAGAAAGGACGGAGGACTGACGGATAACTATCAATGAGTATTAACTGACAGCTGCATCTTAGAAAATCCACTGGAAATAATTACAATTTATCTGTTCATCATTTTAATGTACATTTGCACTTATGTATTGGTGTTTAGTGATTAGTTCAAAACAACTTTTTCATTAACTTTTTGCATGCAGAAGGTATAAATTTATCTAGGCTTGCATGTACAGTAATATTTTTAGGAAGGGCTCATTAAATACTGTACATCCAGACATAACAAGACACATTAAAACACAAATTTATCTCGTTATACACTTACATTTTCATGTATATCTTTTTATTTTGCACTTACAGTGCCGTGAAAAAGTATTTGCCCCCTTCCTGATTTCTTATTTTTTTGCATATTTGTCACACAAATGTTTCAGATCCGCAAATAAATTTTAATATTAGACAAAGACAACCCGAGGGAATACAAAATGCAGTTTTTAAATGATGATTTAATTTATTAAGGGGAAAAAGCTATCTAAACCTACCTGGCCCTATGTGAAAAAGTAATTGCCCCCCATTGTCAAATCATGAATTTACTGTGATTACCCACATTTTTTTTAGTTTGATTTCTTGAACCACACCCAGGCCTGGTTAATGCCAGACCTGTTGAATCAAGGAATCACCCAAATTGAACCTGTCTAACAAAGTGAAGAGGGCTAAAAGATCTCAAAAAGCAATACATCGTGACGTAATGCGAAAAAGTAATTGCCCCCTCAACCTAATAACTGGTTGTGCCACTCTCGGCGACAACAACTGCAATCAAGCCTTTGCGATATCTGGCAATGAGTCTTTCACATCGCTGTGGAAGAATTTTGGCCCGCTCCTCTTTGCAGAATTGTTTTAATTCAGCTACACTGGAGGGTTTTCTAGCATGAACGTCCTCTTTAAGGTCATGCCACAGCATCTCAATCGGATTTAAGTCTGGACTTTGATGAAGCCACTACAAACCTTAATTTTGTTTTTTTTTTTTAAGCCATTCAGAGGTGGCTTTGCTGGTGTGTTTCGGATCACTGTCCTGCTGCATAACCCAAGTGCGCTTGAGCTCGACGTCACAAGCTGATGGTCAGACATTCTCCTTCAGGATTTTCTGCTAGAGAGCAGAATTCATGGTTCCATCAATTACAGTAAGTCTCCAGGTCCTGAAGCAGCAAAGCAGCCCCAGACCATCACTCTACCACCACCATGTTTGACTGTTGGTATGATGTTCTTTTTATGAAATGCTGGGTTAGTTTTACAGCAGATGTGAGGGGATGCACACCTTCCAAAAAGTTCAAATTTTGTCTTGTCATTCCATAGAATATTTTCCCAAAAGTCCTGGGGATCATCAAGATGTTTTTTGATGAATGTGAGACGAGCCTTTGTGTTCCTTTTGGTCAGCAGTGGTTTTTGCCTTGGAACTCTCCCATGGATGCCATTTTTGCCCAGTCTCTTTCTTATTGTTGAATCATGAACACTGACTTTAACTGAGGCCAGTGAGGCTTGCAGTTCCTTAGATGTTATTCTGGGTTTTTTTTTGACCTCCTGGATGAGTAATTCTGGTTGGCTGGTCACTCCTGGGAAGGTTCACCACTGTTCCAAGTTTTCTCCATTTGTGGATAATGGCTCTCACCATGGCTCGCTTGAGTCCCAAAGCCTTAGAAATGGCTTTGTACCCCTTCCCAGACTGATAGAAGTCAATGACTTTGTTTCTCATCTGTTCTTGACTTTCTTTAGATCGCGGCATGATCTGCTGCTTTTTGAGATCTTTTAGCGTACTGCGCTTTGTCAGACAGGCTCCATTTAAGTGATTTCTTGATTCAACAGGTCTGGCACTAATCAGGCCTGGGTGTGGCGAGTGAAATTGAACAAAAAAATGTGGTTAATCACAGTTAAGGCACACAAACATTTACGAGTGTGCCGCATGTTGCTGTGATATGAAGTTTTTTTTTTCAAGTAAAAGAATAATAGATGAACAGATTTCCCTCGGAATTGTCAGGATTAAAGACAAACTAGCAGAGATCACATGAAATATGCATCATGTGTTTATCGGCTGCATTCCTGGGAGGGAGTTGTCAGCGTGGCATTAAAAATACTAATTTCAAGTGAAACTGTGTCACTGCACTCTCTCAGCAAACACAGGTGCAGCCCCACGAGCAACACTGGCGCTAATTTCATCATTTTACTGCAAACAACAATGAATTTAAAACCAACCCCGTAATATTTGTCCCGAGTGACTGTGATAAGGATGTTCATTACTAGTTTTAGTGTAAACAGTGGAATTGAACACCTGTGTGCAAGAAATACTTTAGTCACAAAATAACACTTTTGAGATATTAAGGGTCAAAGTTCTGAAAACATGCTGCAGATACTTTTTTTAAAAGATAACATTCAGTGGCGCCTGCTGCTAGTCCCAATGGTTATACAAATTAGACAGACACGTTTTTGTGGAAAAATAATGCTTTATTACGAAAAAAAAAAAAAAAAGAAAATCAGTTTCGGACTTTGGTACTTCTTACCATAAAATGCCTGGACTTCAGTACTTATTGCCATAAAATGCATGGACTTCGGTACTTTTACCACACAAATGCCGTTTCAATCATTTTCTGATTGCCAAACAGTCATTTTTGCTACGCTTGTCACATGACACATACTAGCAGCTGATTGGACAGTCATGGACTTAGGCACTTGTTCCTGATGACGTCAAGGACTTGAGTACTTCTTGCACAAAAATTCAGTAGATTCAGGGAAGGCCGTATATCAGTATTGAGGACTTGAGTACTTATATTTGGAATTTTTTGGCTTTAAATGATGCATATGACACTCTACTTTATAGTAGTAGTGTTAGCTCATTTTTTTGGAAAATGTGACTTAAGTACTTCTTGCACCCAGGTCTTCTGATGGTATTTAGATGTACATGGTGTGAGTCATGTGGGAAAAACAGACATTTATAATCATGCCACCATGCAAATACTTATGAACATCTTAGTTGGTGTGAGAGTCCGTAATTGAACTTTGGTGCTAAGCTGCTCCTGGGGTGCTTCTCTAGGTCCTGCTGAAGTCCCTGGAGAACAGTGGAACCCTGCAGACCCCCATTGTGACCCTGGAAGTCTCATCAGTGAGTAAGGGTTACCTGTACAGATACTAGGTGTGTATCTGCACTTCATAAACGGAGCTGAGAGTTAAATTGCCATGATACATGCTCATTGGGAACATGCTGTGTGATTCTGTTTACTGCAGGCTGAGTTATCATTGAACTGCACACTCTGAATGGGTCATTAAACACATCTCAGAGAGAATCTCACAATATGTGCTCCTGGTGAATGCTGACAGGCAAGCCATAAAAATTCATTCCAGTAATGGCTTTAAAATTATCCTTTAAATACAAATGAATGTTAATGAAGTCATATAAATTTATTCCTGTAACTTGAAGGGCACAAGGAGGGTGCAGATGTCCGGTAAGGGCAATAGTTCACCTTTCTAAATTAGATCTGTTGTGTCGCTATTAATCTTTACATCTCAGGACTAAATAGTGAGATAAATGTCAGTTATTCTGCCCAGACAATATGTCGCAAAGTTGATATTTATCTGCCCAGTGATTTGGTTCCACTCCAAAATTTAATGAGTGTTCTCAAGTTTCATTAAAATTAGGCCCGCAGTTTTTCCACAATTCTGCTGACAAACAGACAAACAAAAAGATGGACAAAAAAAACTGAACCAAAAAAATGACCCCATCAATGGACGTACAAATATTTTAAGTAGTCGCACACACACATGCAAATTTCTTTCTAAGTGTCAATCCCCAGGTCAGTTTTAGGGACACAAGTGCAGTCTAGTCCTGGCCGACATTACATCATTAATGGAGCCGCTATATAACAAAACGAGTTTCAGTCAAGGGCCAGGCTGAATTAGTTTGTGAGAAACAAGATATTAGTGCTGAAAAATGTTTTTCTTTTCCCCTTGATTTAGGGGTAAAACTGACAACTCAAGATTCAGCAAAAACCAGAAGAGATGGAGCTCAGAACCTTCAAGCTTACCTTCTCCACCTTCTCAAACATCTCCAACTCCACTGGAGCCAATGAGACAGATGCCTTGCAGTACGAGGGCCCTTATCAGGCAGCGGAGTTGGTGATCATTGTCCTGGTTACAGGGTTCATAAGTTTCTTGACAATTACTGGGAACATACTGGTCTTGCTTTCAATCATAATCAACAGAAACCTTCAGAATATAAACAGCCGCTTCCTTCTCAGCCTGGCATGTGCAGACCTGATTGTTGGGGTCGGCGTCATGAACCTGAGTACAGTCTACATTGTGCTTGGCTATTGGCCATTGGGGCCAGTAGTCTGTGACCTTTGGCTGCTCGTGGACTATGTGGTCTGTGTTGCATCAGTTATGAACCTCGTCATTATCAGCTTTGACCGTTACTTCTGCATCACCAAGCCACTCAGTTACCCTGCTAGGAGGACCACCAAGATTGCAAGCTTGATGATTGCGTCGGCCTGGATTTTTTCCTTCATCATCTTAGCCCCGCCCATCCTATTCTGGCAGTTTATCGTAGGTGAGCGTATTGTGCCAGAGAACCAGTGTACCGTCCAGTTCCGGACTGATGTATCAGTTACCTTTATCACCTCCACTGCTTTCTTCTACCTGCCTGTTGCCATCATGAGCATTCTGTACTGGCGCATCTCCAAGGCCAGCAAGAGCCGCGTGAAAACGGGAAAGCGAGTGCCAAAACAGGACAACCCATCCAGCAGCGAAGCAGGAAAACACACCATGCACTGTGATGATGATTACGTGAAAACCCATTGCCCTGAGAAGAGCTGGAGTGGCGGAACAGGTGGTGCTGGGGAGGAGGAGTCAAGCGCGCCAGTACATCCTGAGAGAAATGCTAAGGCCCCTGCAGGTCACGAGGGAAAACCCACAGCTCACAGCCTAAATGCTACAATGCTAAAGCAGCAGCCCGAGAGGAAGGCACCGCCATCTCGTGAGAAAAAGGTTACACGCATGATAACAATAATTGTTGTTGCCTACATAATCACATGGACACCCAGTCAAGTCATGAAGGTCATCAGCACTTTCTGTTCAACCTGTGTTTCCACCAGCATGTGGAGATTTGGGTTTTGGCTCACCTACATGAACAGCACCATCAATCCAGCCTGCTATGCTCTCTGCAACGTCACCTTCAAGAAGACCTTCAAACAACTCCTGCTCTGCCAGTACAAGGACATTCGCTTGGGCAAATAGTGAGGTGTGATTGTATCTGTTTCTGCAGTCATAATTTTTTTGCCAGAAAAACATGCATGATAGGAACACTCCTACTGGTACCCCTGACCAAGGAACTGGTTTCAGAGCTGGAGTTGGTCCCTGGATGCTGCTGTCTGGCTGCCCACTGCTCCTAATTATAGGATGGGTGAAATGCAGAGGACAAATTACCCCACGGGGTTCAATAAAGTATATTTATCTATCGGTCTGTCTGTCGATCTACAGTGCTGTGGAAAAGTACAGGTGCATCTAAATAAATTAGAGTATCATCAAAAAGTTTATTAATTTCAGTAATTCTGTAATGGCCGGTGGAATACGGAGGCCAGGTGCAACGACCAGAGAGAGTAGCACAGACACAGAACAAACACAGAGAATAATACAGACCAAACGAAAGTACTCGCGCTTCCAAAGGACGTATAATAGTCCTAACGATGGAAGCAAAGAGAGATAGAAAGAGGGAGACGAAACTTCAATAATAAGAAGATAGAAAGTCAAACAAAACCTGACTGCAAATATCTTTGGCTATAGTGCTTAGCTACAAACAGACACTCTAGCGAAGGAGGCGTGCCGGATTTCCTGCCTATATAGATTCTGGGGAAGTGTCGCCCCAGCTCAATCAGCCAGCTGGGCAAAGAATCCAACAGCCCAGGAAACGATATCGTCCCGGGACGAGAGCCACAAAGAAAAGCCCAAAACACACTCACAAACATCCAGAACCATGACAGGACCGCCCCCCCACCAAACCCTCTGGCCACCCTGATAAGCCGTTGCAAAACGGTGCCTCCTATCAGCGGCAGCCTTCCGTTTATGCACCGCCATGGGGACAACCAAACAGCCAGAGGGCTGCCCACCAGAGCCAGGGTCGGGCCGCAAGACCTCCCGCACAACAGACTCAGTATCCCCCAGTATGGGAGCCACAATACGAGCCGCCGGAACCACCGGCCAAGAAACGGGATCACGGCCCGAGCGGTCATAAATCCGTGACAAGGCGCCAGGCTTGATGCTCTTAGAGCCGGGGCGATAAGCTAATGCAAAGTCAAAGCGTTTGAAAAACAATGCCCACCGCGCCTGCCGGGAATCACGTCGCCTAGTCTGCTGGACACACTGGAGATTCCTGTGATCCATCCAAACCACAAACGGATGTTCAGCCCCCTCCAACCAATGGCGCCACTCTTCTAACGCCAATTTAACAGCTAACAACTCCCGGTCACCAATACAGTAATTCCGTTCAACCGGTGACAACGACCGGGAGAAGTAGGCGCATGGGTGCAACTTATTGTCCCGAAGGGGGCACTGGGACAAAATGGCACCCACCCCGACCTCCGAAGTGTCAACCTCCACCACCAATGGGAGGGAGGGGTCAGGCAAAACGACAGTAGGTCCAGAACTAAGTTGTTTCTTCAACTCCTGAAAAGCAGCCTCCACTGCTGGAGACCAAGCAAACGACGAGGAGGAATTCCTCATAGAAAGTGCAATGATGGGGGCAGCCACAGCGCTAAAATTGCGAATAAACCTATAAAAATTAGCAAAGTCCAAAAATCGTTTAACCTCCTTTACATTCTGAGGGGCCAATTTCTAACTGCTGCCACCTTGTCAGGGAATAGTTTGATCTCACTATTGTAAACACGATGCGGAGGCAAAGACAAAGCCCGTTGTTTGCCAAAATCCTCCGCGAGATCAACATAATCATCTGAGACGTTGGGAGGTAAACCAAGGTTCAGCGCAGCTCCTCCACACAAATCTTGTTCAGAATCCGATGCCTCCCCCATGGATTGAAATTTGGGGCAACTTGCCAGAATCTCACTACAGTGAGACCTACAGTCTGAGCCCCACTTTGACTGCCCCAAAAGATCTGTGGCCTATGCTTGAGCAACCAGGAATGACCCAAAACCAAAGGACAAACTGGGGTATCGATTAAGAAAAACGAATTTTCTCTGAATGACCACCAAAAGGGATAAACATAGTCAAAAAATCAGAGACCTTGGTTATAAGCCCATCTCCCAACGGTCGACCATCCAAAGCTTTGATCGAGTGCGAATGTGAGAGAGAGCGGATGGGAATGGAATGTTTTCTAGTTCACTTCGCATCCATAAAACAATCAACAGCCCCCGAATCCAAAAAGGCTTTAACTAGGGGTGCAACAGATCAAAAAACTCTCGGTTCGGATCGTATCAAGGATTTGAGTCACCGATCGGATCACTTTTCAGATCAACAAGACAAATATAACTATGTCCTCCATTTGTAAAACACTTCTGCCCATTAAAGTGCAATTTAAGGCATGATACCTTATTCTTTTAAACATGGACCATGAATGAGAAACAACTTAAAGTGCACCAAGCCATGATACTTCATGATACCTTGTCTTTGAACATGGACAGTGATTTAAAAACTAGCCTATGTCTACATCATCAAAAAAGAAAAGAAAGAAAGCAAAGCATACCTCTGCTTATAATTTTAAATTCTTTTTCAAAAAGATAAGGATGTCTACATTGTCTGGGGAGAGTGTAGACCTCTTTGCAGTCACTATGCCCCCTGCAGTAGAGAATACCCTCTCTCTAGGCACTGAAGTGCAAGGCACTGCGAGATGGCATCTTGCCATCTTGGCAATGTGGGGGTATTTACACTCATTGCTTTTCCACCATGTCAGTGGATCACCATCCACTGGAATGCCGCATTTATAAACTAAAATAGCCATTGAACAGCACATGAATGCGATTCAACCTTTTTTCCAGCAGTGCAACCTAATTTAAGATTGCACTTCATCAAAATGTTTCCAAAAGAATAGGCTACTTTTGCGGGGAAGCGCAGCTGCACACTATATGCCGCAAAGGGATAACAATGTAGGCTTTTAAATTACTAACGCTCTTTAAGGTCAAAAGCGTTGGTAATTGAATAATTTAGTAAATTGGTTATTAGTGCATTGTGAAAGTTCACCTCACGGCATGCATTTAAAATCAATTCAAATACAAGCTATGCATCAAACTTTCATGTTGTCAAAATCATTTATGGGGTCTTTATAGTCCGGCTTGGAGGTTACAATATGAGATTATGATTAACTGGATAGTTGCCGTTCATTCAAACAAAATCTAAACATCTTCAGCCGCATTTGCTATTTAATATTCTACTAGAATGTAGAATTTCAAGAAAATTCTGTTAATTGCCGTTTATGCGATCTCTGTAGCCCTCCACTGACGCAAAGCTTTATGTCTTAATCATCAATGGTAATTGGTAAAGTATCTTATCAGTAGCCTACGTGCTCAGTTATTTAATTCAGCTAACTGTCCCATTCTAAATTAGAAACAGGTTGAGGGTTAACCAGCATTATGGTAATGTCACTGGCTGTAGACAGTTACATTTTTAAGAAAGCAAACTTAACACTCGGACCTCAGTCGGCAAAACCGCATTTAATAGAATTTTTTCTTAGGCGTATCAAGCAGGACACAGACAGAAGATCATGAGGGCAAGCAAGAATGGGGGCAATTTTGTCATAAAAGGCTTGATAAAATGATCATCATACTTTGAAAGTGGCTCTGAGATGGTGTCAGTGTTACTGATTATGGGCCTTCCTGGAGGGTTAACAGGATCATTATGAACCTTAGGCAACAAATAAAAAACCGCCAACCTGGGGTGGGTTGGTAGATGAAAATCATGCTCACTCTTAGAAATCCAAGACTTTTCCGCAGCATTCTTTAAGATATTGCCCAACTCTTGTTTCATACCCTCAAAAGGGTTGTTGGACAGAGGCAAGTAATAGTCAGTATTATGTAATTGTCTATAAGCCTCCTGCTCATATTTTTCTCTCCCCCATATAACAACAGCTCCTCTTTCATCAGCGTTACGAACAATCAAATTGTCATTTTTGGACAGCATATGAATAGCTTCATTTTCTTGCTTACTGAGATTACTTCTGTGATACTTATTCCTATTTTCAAACATTTTGTCTACATCATGAGACACTTTTTTGGCAAAAGCATTAAGACATACTTTATTTGTGACTGGGTGAAGGGTGGATTTAGGTTTGAATATAGGTTCGGAAATGCCACATTGTTCTTGAGATGCTAATCTTTCCATTACATTGTAAGGATTTTGCTAATACCAAACTTTTAGGTGCGAGTTCTGTTACGCCTGGCCGAGGGTAAAACCAGAGAGCAGCATAAAAGTGACCTTCTCCTTCTTTACTTCCAAAGAAAACCAAACAAACAAGTATACAGTCAAAAATTTCCATTTTTATTTTACTGGACTAATGCCACGTCAGGGAGAGCATAAACCAAAAATAACACACAAAACATCCCTACAAATAACTCTTACCTACCATCAAAAGAAAGGAAAAGAAAAACAATGCAATAACCTACCTATGAAAACTACCAACACAGGAGAAAAGAAAATATACAATAAAGAAAAAATAGGACCAAGGGTCCTGTAGCTTACCGGCAAGCAGTCTTACAGCAATGATACAAGTTATGAAAATTTCATGTGAAGTTTGACATTTAAATCAATGAAAATAAATGTCAAGGTCACTAAATAAAAGTTCACATACATTTATAAGACCTTCTGTAATACAATACTAAGCTCTGAAGCAGTTTTGGTGATACAAGTCATTATAATATGTCCATTTTTATTCAATATGTCAATTGTGAACTTTAAAGGTCACAGACTGTCAAGTGGTGGTCAGCAAATGGACTCCATATATGACTTTCTAAATGTCTCTATACAAACCTTGGCTCAATCTGTGACCATTTTGGTGATATAAGTCATTGTACTTTCACTGTCGAGTTGGACCCTCAAAGGTCACTGACAGTCAAGTTGAATGTCACCAAATGAAAGTTCATGTGTGACTTTCTAGATGTCAGTAACACAAACCTAGGCTCCATCTGTGACCGATTTAGTGATACAAGTCATTGAATTTTCACTAGGTCACATTTGACCTATGAGGGTCAATACGAAGGTCACCAAATGAAAGTTCATATATGACTTCCTATATGTCTCTAATACAAACCTAGACTCCATCTGTGACAGTTTTGGCAATACAAGTCATTGTAATTGTATTATGTCAAGTTTGACCTTCAAATGTCAATATGAATGTCACCAAAAGTTCATATGCAACTTCCTATGTCAGTAATACAAACCTAGGCTCAATCTGTGACCTTTTCAATGACAGAAGTCATTGAATTTTCTCTAGGTCAAGTTAGACCTTCGAAGGTCAATATGAAGGTCACCAAATGAAAGTTCATACATGACTTCCTATACGTCTCCAATACAAACCTACACTCAATCTGTAACGATTTTGCTGATACAAGTCATTGAAATTTCACTATAGTTTGGCCGTTGAAGGTCACTGAAGGTCACGTTCAAGGTCACCCAATGAAACTTCATACATGACTTCCGATATGGCCACAATACAAACCTAAGCTCTATCTGTAATAGTTTTGGTGATAGAAGTCATTGAAATTTCACTATGTGAAGTTTGACCTTCGAAGGTCACCGAAGGTCAAGTTCAAGGCCACCAAATGAAAGTTCATGTATGACTTCCTGTACATCTCCAATACAAACCAAAACTATCTGTAACCATTTTGCTGATATAAGTCATTGAAATTTCACTGTGAAGTCTGTGCATTCAAGGTCACTGAAGGTCAAGTTTAATGTCACCAAATGAAACTTCTTACATGACTTCCTATATGCCCGCAATTCAAACCTAAGCTCTACCTGTAATAGTTTGGGTAATAGAAGTCATTGAAATTTCTCCATGTGAAGTTTGACCTTCGAAGGTTGCCGAGGGTCAAGTTTAAGTCCACCAAATGAAAGTTCATACATGACTTCCTTTAAGTGTTCAATACACATGTGTTCCCAATCTTCAATATTTTCAAGCCTAGAAACCTTTGAAAATTGTAACATTTTGCTTGACCTCAAGTTTGACCTTTCAAGGTCATCTGAGGTCAACTTTAACACAGCCAAAATATAGGTCATATATTACTTCCTATATGTCAGTAAAACAAACTTAATCTCTATCTGAAACCATTTAGCTTCCACAGGCGATTTGGCCCATTCTCCATAAGACCCAATGTTAAAGTACAGCGCCCCCACCAGACCCACTTCCATCGATTCAATCAAAATGGCACTTGCACTGTACATAAAGTGTATCAAGGTGAGTTGATTGCCTGATTTAGAAAAAAAGTTATCAGGCAGTTTTTGAGAAATATTTTTTTGAAATTTCAAGTCATATCTTTTAACATTGTTAATATATTCCCTGAACTCGAGTTTGACCTTTCAAAGTGATCTGTGGTCAAATTTAATATTGCCAAAATATAGGTCATATATGACTTCCTATATGTTGTTAATACAAACTTAATCTCTATCTGCAACCATTTGGCCTCCACAGGCCATCTTGCATATTCATTAAGTACAGCGCCCCCAATAGACCCACTTCCGTCGACTCAATCAAAATGGCGCTTGCACTGTACATTGACGGTACCAAGGTAAGTTGATTGCATGATTTAGAAAAAAATTTATCCCGCAGTTTTTGAGAAATAATTTTTTTAAAATTTCTCAGTCCTATCTTTAACATTCGAGCCAAAATTTCAAGGGCCCATAAAACGGACAAAAATGATTAAATCAAAAATCCGAGAAAAATGACCGGAGATATGGTCCAGTAGTATGTTATTGCAAATTTACACAGAAATTCATCAGGCCAAAAAAAAGATAAAAAATGTTACGGACGACAGACGCCACACCACGACAATAGCTTATCGGCCCATAGGGCCGGTAAGCTAAAAGGGCAGCTCCCCCCTATCCTGCTCCAGGAGTTACTCTTAACATTTGCTATGTTGTCAAGATTTAGTATCAGCAAGCAACTTTAGACAGATGAACGACTTTGTCATGTGCAAAAGTTTGACACGCACTTACAAAAATACAAAACCCAAAACCAGTGAAGTTGGCACGTTATGTACATCGTAGATAAAAACAGAATACAATGATTTGCAAATCCTTTTCAACTTATATTCAATTGAATACACTGCAAAGACAAGATGTTTAATGTTCAAACTGAGAAACTTTATTTTTTTTTTGCAAATAATCATTAACTTAGAATTTAAAGGCAGCAACACATTGCAAAAAAAAAAGTTGGCACAGGGGCCTTATTACCACTGTGTTACATCACCTTTCCTTTTAACGACACTCAGTAAACGTTTGGGAACTGAGGAGACCAATTTTTGAAGCTTTTCAGGTGGAACTCTTTCCCATTCTTGCTTGATGTACAGCTTAAATTGTTCAACAGTCCGGGTCTCCGTTGTCGATTTTACGCTTCATAATGCGCCACACATTTTCAATGGGAGACAGGTCTGGACTACAGGCAGGCCAGTCTAGTACCCGCACTCTTTTACTACGGAGCCATGCTGTTGTAACACGTGCAGAATGTGGCTTGGCATTGTCTTGCTGAAATAAGCAGGGGCCCCATGAAAAAGACGTTGCTTGGATGGCAACATATGTTGCTCCAAAACCTGTATGTACCTTTCAGCATTAATGGTGCCTTCACATATGTGTAAGTTGCCCATGCCTTGGGCACTAATACACCCCCATACCATCACAGATGCTGGCTTTTGAACTTTGGCGCCTATAACAGTCTGGATGGTTCTTTTCCTCTTTGGTCCGGAGGACACGACGTCCACAGTTTCCAAAAACAATTTGAAATGTGGACTTGTCAGACCACAGAACACTTTTCCACTTTGCATCAGTCCATCTTAGATGAGCTTGGGCCCAGCGAAGCCGGCGGCGTTTCTGGGTGCTGTTGATAAATGGCTTTTGCTTTGCATTGTAGAGTTTTAACTTGCACTTGCAGATGTAGCGACGAAACTGTAGTTACTGACAGTGGTTTTCTGAAGTGTTCCTGAGCCCATGTGGTGATGTCCTTTACACACTGATGTCGGTTTTTGATGCAGTACCGCCTGAGGGGTCGAAGGTCACGGGCATTCAATGTTGGTTTTCGCCTTGTCGCTTCGTGCAGTGATTTCTCCAGATTCTCTGAACCTTTTGACGATATTACGGACCGTAGATGATGAAATCCCTAAATTTCTTGCAATAGCTCGTTGAGGAATGTTGTTTTTAAACTGTTCGACAATCAGCTCACGCATTTGTTCACTAAGTGGTGACCCTCGCCCCATCCTTGTTTGTGAATGACTGAGCATTTCAGGGAAGCTGCTTTTATACCCAATCATGGCACCCACCTGTTCCCAATTAGCCCGTTCACCTGTGGGATGTTCCAAATAAGTGTTTGATGAGCATTCCTCAACTCTCTCAGTCTTTTTTGCCACTTGTGCCAGCTTTTTTGAAACATGTTGCAGGCATCAAATTCCAAATGAGCTAATATTTGCAAAAAATTACAAAGTTTACCTGTTCGAACATTAAGTAACTTGTCTTTGCAGTGTATTCAATTGAATATAGGTTGAAAAGGATTTGCAAATCATTGTATTCTGTTTTTATTTACGATTTACACAACGTGCCAACTTCACTGGTTTTGGGTTTTGTATAAACACACAACAAACTGCATCGCCAGGTTTACAATTCTTTCAAGCTCTTTCAAAGATGACACACGACGAACTGCATCGCCTGGTTCACAATTCTTACAAGCGCTTACAAAGAACCATCGAATAGGTTGCGCAGGCCATGTTGGAAGCAAGGAAGCAGGCGGGGTCCCCTCCTCTGGTGCGGCTTCCCTTTAAACTACCTGCAATTAGCTGTCGTCCAATCAGCAACAGGCAACCTATATCACAGCACAGACAGAGAGCAACACACAAAGGAAAACAGCAGCAATCCCAAGCATGAAAACAAAATGAGTGTGAATTCATACACGTGCCTTGGTCATGACAAGTTCCTATAAAATTTGAACAAATCAACTGTAATTTGGAACTGATTGGCCCTATAAGTGGGAGCAAACGACAAACCTTTAGACAAAGCTGAGATGCACCCTTGGACAAGGGCGTATCAGAGAGGTTCATCACCATGTCTGACTCTGGGTGGATGAGCGTGTTTGCGGACGGTGGTGGTATTGGGGCCGCTGAGGTTAGACTATATGCTTTCCTTTTCCTCCTCCTCCATGTCTTCCGCTTCTTCCTCTTGTTGAGGATCATATTTCAATATTTCTCATCATATTCATCAGTAAATCAATTACCATATTTAATAATCATAATCAGTAACCATATTATGTAAGCAGCAGTAACACAATTACACACGCGCAGGCACACGCACCCAGGCACACACACACGCACACAGACACATACACAGACACACACATACAAGCAGTTCACACACGCATGAGCAGTGCACACACACACACAGACACACACACACACACACACACACACACACACACATACAAGCAGTTCACAGATGCATGAGCAGCTCACACACACACAAACGCATAAAACACACATACAAGCAGTGCACACACACACACATAAGCAGTTGGCTTCTGTAGCTTTGATTGGCATCTGTTCAATTGATTCAGGAAATATCTGTTCAGTCATCAGCATTATTCACCATCATTCATCAGAAATCATATAGTTATGTATCTTCCAGTATTACACTGGAAGAGGGTTGCTATCTTGTGGTTGCAGTTTTCAAGGCAAGTTGGCAGTGTTTTGGTTTGCCTGTCTCTGAGAAAACCTGTGGCCCAACTAAAAGTCCACTTAAACAATGAAATAGCCTTGAAGTTGTTATTTTGCAAAGGATGCCAACTAATGATAAAAAGAGAAAAACAAGTAGCATGTAGACACCACATGACTACTATTGAAAAACAAGTAAGAAGCAGACATTACTTTATTGAATCATTGTAGCGTGAGAGGGCGGAAAAACCATATTTGGAAGATATTTCCTGTGATGAAGGTATAAAAACTGAGTGTGAAAAGCAGAATGTCAGTTCTTCTTGTGCAAAAGGAACTCGGATTTATATTCATCAACATGCCACAATAAAGCCTAATTTTCTGAAGAATCTGTCTCTCTCCAATTGCTTGAGGATGGGGGAACCTCATAATATGAAAATATGTCTGAATGGAAACCACAACAAATTTGGCGAGCCAGCGGCAGGAGTCGGCAAAGGTCGGTTACACTCGGAAAGGTGAGCGGTCTTCCGGTGCTCAGAGATGGTGCGGGGAGCGCATACACACACCCTAAGCTGCCAGCAAACGAAGTATAAGGTGAGCAATTAACTTAAGTTAATTTAATTATCTTGCTCAGATAAGTAGGGGTGTTGTTTTGTGCTGTCCCAGCCCTGATCTGGAGCACTGGAGACAAGTGACCTTTCGGTTCAAAGAATCTAGACACAAAATTGGGGGAAATTAAAAGGAGAGGGACAGAATCTGCAGAATTGTTATGCAACTACTAACCACTAACACCGTGATTGTGTAGAACTCTGAGCGCGTTCTGTAATTGGTTTGGTGTATGACTGTTTGTTATGTGTGAGGCCTGTGCTGGGACCCCACTGTAGAAAAGGGAACTATGCTGCAGACTCTTGAAGGTTTTTGAGTTTGTTAGAATTTGAATTATGCAGAAGAAGGAATTGATTTAACGGGATGTATAGTATACAAATTTTTAAAAAAAAAAAGTTAATTAGCAAATGTTTATTGGTTAGGGATACAGAAGACCAAATTAAAGAGCAAGTTTGGAGTACCTGGGGAAAATATGTAGAGGCCCAAATACCCCAGGCTACACAGCCAGAAACTGAATTGTGTTGTACAATTATATTTGACCCCACTCAGGACCCAGAATTAGAAAAAAAAAAAATGGGCCCTTAATGCTGATTTGGAACAGGAAAGCAAACAATGATTAAGATTATGATTAACTGTCATTAACTGATTTCACCCCGGACAAAGTGCCAGGAGCTGTAATTCTGTCATTTGAGGCAGCATCCGTTTCGGAACTGCAGCGGTGGAAAAACATCAATATGTCTTTATAATTTCTGTGGTCCTGTAGCACAGATTTGCATAAATTAGTTTGCGAGGCTCATTGAGCAATAAGCCATGAGAATTGCAAGCAAACGTAAAGGGAAGCCAGCTAGGTTATAATGAAGCTTCCGATAGGTCAGCGAGTTGTATTTCATTGATCATTATGAAACAGTAAAGTTATTGTTACAGTTACGCTTATGCAGGCCGAATTCTTCAGTCACTCCCTTGTACATCAACGTGACAATTGACAAACCGCTGAATATTGCATCTTTTTAAGCAAGAAAAAAACTGGTTTTATGGCAAAATAATACAGCGAACTTGCTGTATTTGCCCTTCTTTCCAGCCCGTCATATGTTAATCAGCCACTTCTTTCTGAGCTTGGAGTCCTTCGGAAAATTATAAAAGCTCAATTCTGCATCCCTGTGATGGTTCCTGTAGCATCCAGGCACAGAACACGTGTAACCCAGCATCCTGAAGCTTCGGAGGTACGGATAGGGCACTGACAGGACCACTGGCTCCACAATCCCTTGCATGAGTGAAAATCCAATATGGCGGACATGCAACTCCCGTATTGCTTGAGGATGGGGGAACCTCATGATATGAAAATATGTCTGAGTGAAAAGCACGACACACAGGAGGTCTTCCATAGGGCCGGAACTTTCTTCAGACTGAGGCTCAGATTGAGCATATGCTGGAGCACCTCACTGAGCTGGTCTGCACACTCTCTCAGCACCTTGGAGCTGATGGCGTCCGGGCCTGTGGCTTTCCTGGCCTTCGTCCCTCCCCGAGCGCCCTCCTCACCTGGTCTGTCGTGATGGAGAGGGGGGAGGGGGGTGACTGGGAGGGGTGGTCCAGGGCTGTCGGTGGCAGTGAGGGTGGGGAGCTCCTGATGACAGCGGGGGGTGGAGCAGAGTGGTCTGAGGGGAGCTGAGGTGTGAAGGGCTGCAGCTGAGAGTTGACAACTGGCCTGGAGTGGTGTGAAGTAGTGGGGCCATGGTGGGTGGGGGCGGATTCAAATCTATTGAAAAATAGGCTTAACTCGTCTGCCCATGCTTAATCCCCAATGGTGGCTTGCCCATCCCCACTTTTGCCGTGGCCCGAGATATGTTTCAGCCCTATCCACACATCTCGGACATTATTCCTCTTCAGACGCTGCTCCAATTTCTCCCTGTAGCTTTCCTTACACCTCCTAATCTTATATTTCATCTCCTGCTGAACTCTCCGCAGCCCCTCCTTGTCCCCTGAGAAGAAGGCCCTCTTTTTCTTGTTCAGCAGGGTCTTCAGTTCAGGGGTCACCCAGGGTTTGTTGCTGGGAAAACATCGTACTCTCTTGGATGGCACAGTGTTTTCCACACAGAAGTCGATATAGTCCATGATGCAGTGGGTCAGACAGTCAATGTCCCCCCATGTGACCTGCAAAGTATGTACCAATCTGTGGTATTGAAACAGTCCCTCAGCTGCTCAAATGCCACCTCAGTCCAGATCTTCACAGTCTTCCACTGTGGAGACTGTCTTTGCAGCACAGGTATATATGCTGGCTGCAAATGGACAAGGTTTTGATCAGAGCGACCGAGAGGGGGGAGGGGGGTGGAGGTGTATGCGTCCCTTACATTAGCATACAGATGGTCCAGAGTTCTACTGTCCCTTGTGTGGCGGTTTACATACTGTGAGAAGTAAGGGACAGTGGCAGAGATAAAGGCAAGATTGAAGTCCCCAGCGATAAGGAAGAGAGCCTGTGGGTGTCTTGTCTGCAATGTAGACAAACTGCTGTGTATGTGCTAACAGGCAGCAGCAGCATCCAGCCAACAGGGGGGATACACACAGTCAACACAATAACATGTGAAAACTCCCGAGGATTGTAATAAGGCTGAGCGCTGACTGCAAGAAGCTCAATGTCCCTGCTATAGAGCTGCTCCTTAACAGTGATATGGCTAGGGTTACACCATCTGTTGTTAAAATATACGCACAGTCCCCTACCTCTCTTCATACCACTGTCTGCCACTTTCAGGTCAGCACGAACCAGGGTAAATACATCTACAGAGACAACTGAGTCCGGTGTGTCTTGATTTAGCCATGTCTCTGTAAAACACATGAGGCTGCTATCCCTGTACTCCCGCTGCAGCCTTATTAGCGCAGATAGTTCATCCATCTTGCTGGAGAGAGCGCGGACATTTCCCACGATAACAGCAGGTAAACATGGCTTATATCTCCATCTTCTCTCCCGGCACTTCAGACCAGCTCTACAGCCTCTCCTTATCTCTGCTGGAATTGCTGGTTTCCCAGTGTGGAGTAGTCCAGTGTGGCTGAGGGCTAACAGTCAGTCTTGTATATACAGTATACAATAGAGCAAAGGCTGAAAGAATCTCTCAAGGCAAACTCAAAAAGTCCAAAAAATAACAAAAAAGTAGTGCAGAGGTTAAAAAACTGGATCTTCTAGTCGCACAATTCCATAGGGGTTTGAGAAAACAAGCAAAAACACACAAAAATAAACACACAGGTATGCAAAAGAACACTAAAGTAGAGAGAACGAAAGACAGAGCTGCTGCAACTCGCTGCCACTCACGGGGCGCTATCTGATGACCATCTGATTTAAGTGATTTCTTGATTTAACAGGTCAGGCAGTAATCAGACCTGGGTGTGGCTAGTGAAATTGAACTAAAAAAAATGTGGTTAATCACAGTTAATTCATGATTTAACAAAGGGGGGGCAGCAATCACATTTTCACATAGGGCCATGTAGGTTTGGATAGATATTTTTCCCTCAATAAAAGAAATAATCATTTAAAAAATGCATTTTTTATTCACGCGGGTTATCATTGCATAATATTAAAATTTGTTAGATGATCTGAAACAATTAAGTGTGACAAATATGCAAAAAAAAAAGAAATCAGGAAAGGGGCAAATACTTTTTCACAGCACTGTAGATAGACAGACAGATAAATATACTTTATTGAAACCCGTGAGGTAATTTGTCCTCTGCATTTCACCCATCCTATAGTTAGGAGCAGTGGGCAGCCAGAGAGCAGCATCCAGGGACCAACTCCAGCTCTGAAGCCAGCTCCTTGGTCAGGGGTACCAGTAGGAGTGTTCCTATCATGCATGTATTTCTGGCAAAAAGTTATGACTGCAGAAACAGATACAATCACACCTCACTATTTGCCCAAGCGAATGTCCTTGTACTGGCAGAGCAGGAGTTGTTTGAAGGTCTTCTTGAAGGTGACGTTGCAGAGAGCATAGCAGGCTGGATTGATGGTGCTGTTAACGTAGCTGAGCCAGAAGCCAAATCTCCACATGCTGGTGGAAACACAGGTTGAACAGAACGTGCCGATGACCTTCATGACTTGATAGGGTGTCCATGTGACTATGAAGGCAACAAGAATCATTGTTATCATGCGTGTAACCTTTTTTTCACGAGATGGCGGTGCCTTCCTCTCGGGCTGCTGCTTTAGCATTGTAGCATTTAGGCTGTGGGCTGAGGGGTTTCCCTCGTGACCTGCAGGGGTCTCAGGAATTTCATTTCTCTCAGGATGTACTGGCACGCTTGACTCCTCCTCCCCAGCACCACCTGTTCCGCCACTCCAGCTCCTCTCAGGGCAATGGGTTTTCACATAATCATCATCACAGTGCATGGTGTGTTTTCCTGCTTCGCTGCTGGATGGGTTGTCCTGTTTTGGCACTCGCTTACCTGTTTTCACACGGCTCTTGCTGGCCTTGGAGATCCGCCAGTACAGAAAGGCCATGATGGCAACAGGCAGGTAGAAGAAAGCAGTGGAGGTGATAAAGGTAACTGATACATCAGACAGGAACTGGATGGAACACTGGTCCTCTGGCACAATACTCTCACCTATGAAAAACTGCCAGAATAGGACGGGTGGGGCCCAGATGATGAAGGCAATGACCCAGGCCGCCGCAATCATCAAGCCTGCAATCTTGGTGGTCCGTCTAGCAGGGTAGGTGAGTGGCTTGGTGACGCAGAAGTAGCGGTCAAAGCTGATGATGAGGAGGTTCGTAACAGATGCAATAGTGGCCACATAGTCCAAGAGCAGCCAAAGGTCACAGACTACTGGCCCTAATGGCCAATAGCCAACCACAATGTAGACTGTACTCAGAGTCATGACGCCGGCCCCAACAATCAGGTCTGCACATGCCAGGCTGAAGAGGAAGTAACTGTTTATGGTCTGAAGGTTTCTGTTGATTATGATTGCGAGCATGACCAGTATGTTCCCAGTAATTGTTACGAAACTTATCAACCCTGTAACCAGGACAATGATCACCACCTCCACTACCTGGTAAGGGCCCTCATACTGCAAGGCATCTGTCTCATTGGCTCCAGTGGAGTTGGAGATGTTTGAGAAGGTGGAGAAGGTAAGCTTAAAGGTTCTGAACTCCATTTGTTCTGGTTTTTGCTGAATCTTGAGTTGTCAGTTTTACCCCTAAATCAAGAGGAAAAGAAAAACATTTTTCAGCACTAATATCTTGTTTCTCACAAACTAATTCAGCCTGGCCCTTGACTAAAGCTGCTTTTGTTATATAGGTGCCCCATTAAAGATGTAATGTAGACCTGGACTAGACTGCACTTGTGTTCATAAAACTGACTCAGGGATTGATAATTAAAAATAAAATTGCATGTGTGTGTGACTACTTTAAATATTTGCTATATTTATGTCCAATTAATTTTATTTTGGTTCGGTTTTTTTGTCCATCTTTTTGTTTGTCTGTTTGTCAGCAGGATTATGGAAAAACTGTCGGCCTGGTTTTCATGAAA
Organism: Gymnothorax javanicus; assembly: GCA_029692085.1. Taxonomy (NCBI): domain Eukaryota; kingdom Metazoa; phylum Chordata; class Actinopteri; order Anguilliformes; family Muraenidae; genus Gymnothorax; species Gymnothorax javanicus. The sequence goes on along the minus strand of CM056212.1, from coordinate 9,932,575 downwards.
CTTGAGGGAATGGTGTAGCATGGGCAAAAAAAAAAAACTCATTAAATTTTGGAGTGGAACCAAATCACGGGGCAGATACATATTAACTTTGCAAAATATTGCCTCGGCAGAATAACTGACATTTATCTCAAAATTTTGTCCAGCGATGTAAAGATTAATTGCGACACAACAGATCTAATTTAGAAGGGTAAACTATTGCCCTTACCAGACATCAGCACCCTCCTAGTGCCCTTCAAATTACAGGAATAGATTTATATGACTTCATAAACATTAATTTGTATTTACAGGATAATTTCACAACCATTATTGGAATGAATTTTTATGGCTTGCCTGTCAGCATTCATCAGGAGCACATATTGTGATTATTCTCTCTGAGATGTGTTTAATGACCCATTCATAGTGTGCAGTTCAATGATAACTCAGCCTGCAGTAAACATAATCACACAGCGTGTTCCCAATGAGCATGTATCATGGCCATTTAAGTCTCAGCTCCGTTTATGGAGTGCAGATACACACCTAGTTGCTGTACAGGTAACCCTTTCTCACTATGGTGAGACTTTCAAGGTCACAATTGGGGTCTGCAGGGCTCCACTGTTCTTCAGGACTTCAGCAGGACCTAGAGAAGCACCCCAGAAACAGTTCAGCACCAAAGTTCAATTACGGACTCTCACACAAAAAAAGATGTTCTTAACTATTTGCACAGTGACACAATTATAAATATCTGTAATTCCCACATGACTCACTCCATGTACATCTAAATACCATCAAAATTCTACTGTTTACACTAAAACTAGGAATGAACATCCATCTCACTGTCACTTGGAACTAATATTACAGGGTTGGTTTTAAATTCATTGATGTTTGCAGTATAATGATGAAGTTAGCGCCAGTGTTGCTCATGGGGCTGCACCTGTGTTTGCTGAGAGAGCAGAGTGGCGCAGTTTCACTTGAAATTAGTATTTTTAATGCCACACTGACAAACTGCCTCCTTCTAATGCAGCCGATAAATACATGGTGCATATTTCATGTGATCTCTGCTTGTTTGTCTTTAAACCTGGCAGTTCTGAGATAAACTTGTTCAACTATTTTTCTTTTACGTTAAATAAAACTTCAAATCAAAGCAACATTCAGCACATTCATAATTGTTTGTGTGCCTTGCGAAAAAAAGACGCGTCTTGCACTTGTCGCACGGATTGGAATTTCACAGTTGGTCTGGAAACCCTCCTAGTTCTTTCTGCCCCTTTGCCTACGTCCTACGTCCTTGCTGAAACAGAGTCCTTCTGGCTCTACATGAAAAAGAACATCCCAATGAGCCAGTGCTTTTGATGGTTATTTGCTGGTTTCGTTGATCAGTTGTGTTTTCCTATTTCACTTAGCCATGAAAATGGAACATTGCTAAATAGCAATACAACCCACCATCAATTCATCTGTTTACCTGAGCAATGTTCAAAAACAGGATTGTTTCTGAGGATTCCGCAACTTTTCCAGTTTTTATATTGCCCTGTCCCATTTTTTGAGAACGTGTTGCAAGCAACACATTTGAAAATTTGGAATATTGCAAAAATCATCAGGCCATCATCAAATAGTGAATCATTAGCCCAAAAACTTTAAACAGTTTTATTTGCCATTCTGAACAAAATGCAAGGTAAAGAGAATTTACTAAATATTATTTTTTTTTTTTTTTTTTTTTACGTTTTACCTACTATCCCAATTCTTTTGAAATTTAGGTTCTCTCAGAAATCAGTCAAAGTTTGTACATTGAAACCATGGACTGTATAAACCATCTGGTTAGTTTGTACATTACAACCATTTGGTCTCCAAAACTCTGCCAATTTGTTGCTACATTGTTGGGGGAAGTCAGGTACTTTGGGACACTTTTTGGCAGATTGCCAAGAAAACCACTTAAAATTCAGAAAACTACCTCAAATGTTATTTTTAGAACTTTCGATAGATCTCTGCTATATTTCTATCAAGAAGATATGTTGCCATGTAAAACACTTTGTGTTTGAAGGACCAGTTTCTAAAAAACCCCACCTCACTACAATGACATTTGTGTAAAATGGGCAGCTACGACGGAAAAATGGGACATTTCTGTATTCCCTTTGAAACTACTCCTCCCTTCCCCAACTGGATATGTGTGTTTCTATGAACATGAAAGAGGGAGGAGAGATTCGCAAGTGTGCATACATGTACAAACACTTGCATTCTGTGTACTTGTATACATATGTGTGATATGCACAGACACACACCTGCATGTGTTTGCAGGTTTTTAACAACTTGTGGCAAATTCAGGGCTATTGTGGCTGACATGGACTCGTCGCACAATCTTCAATAGTTTATGTGACAAAAATACGAAAAAAAAGTGTGTAATATGACTGCAAAACACACAATAGCATAAAAACTCATAATTTTATGAAACCTGGTGGCTGAGAAAAATGCAGGTTTCACTTCAAAGAAAGAGTCCCATTTTAGAATTTTTGTCCCGTTTAACCTCATGCATTCTGTGAAAATGAGACAGTCACTTAAAACCCTTTCCCATAAGGTGAATTGCATTTTGGGCGGTGGATCAAAGAATTAATAAAAGGGCAATAAACATGTCTTTTTTGGTTTATTTTTTTGGATGTTGTCAGTCAATTTCCCTAGTAAAAGACACTTGAACTCTCCCCTCTCAGGTGTTGCTAATTGTTTTCGTTAAGACGAGAAATCTAACGCACCAGTTGAACGCAAAAAAAGAGCTTATTTCTATCTTTTTCAATTAAACAATCATTACGCACAGGTTTGACGACTTGCTTCGGATGTGACAAAAATTAACGCGGAAAATCCACAGTGGTTTTTTCGTGAAGAGTTGCCTATTAAGGCATGTGAACTCAACATTTTGTAGAATTTATTATTCACTCGCGTAACATTTCATTATAAGGGAAACTAACATGTTGACCCAGAACAATGATTGAAATCGGGTCACTAATCTCATCCGTTTCAAGGGATGTTTTCCGCCCCACCAGTTTTCCATCCACCGCCCGCCACTGGTGTATTGTGAAAATATTTTGATTATAAATCAAACAATTAATAAAATGTATAATCTTAGAAACATTTTTTGGTGTTATACTCACTGTTTTAGCTGCAATACTCATATCACCAAAGCAAGTAAATCAACATGCCACAATGCTTGCCTTGCATGGTCAGGGATCAGTGATTTTTTTTTAAATCTTTGCTCTGCCTTAATTAGTTATCTCAGAAAAAAAATATGCCAGCATGCATGTTGAAAAAATTTTTCAAAATTTGTTGATTTCCCAAACAGGTCATATATTACTGAATTTGAGGATGCTGAGTTAAAAAAAAATGCAAGTAAAAAGTTTCTATCCCAGTTTTTTTTCACAAAATAAGAATGAATATTTTTCAAATTATTTCATATATATGTCAGTTTTTATGCACTGATCAAAACAGCAACAAATGCAGAAATGCAGTCAAATGTCAAAAGTATTGGTTTCAATGACAAAAATAAGTATTCAAAATGTATGACTGAACTTACAACTTTCACTTAGCAGTAAAAAAAAAAATTGCTCTAGAGCTAGAAATATTTACCCGATAGAAATAACAGTCATCAACATGATTCAGTGGCTGCCTCCAAACCATTAGAATATCAAAGCTCAAGCTTTTCCTCTTTCCTTTTGTCCATTGTCTGAGGTTCTCCACACAAGCATTACAAACTGTGTGGGGTGCCCATCATTTGTTTTGGTCCCAAGTTTCATTCAAAAAGTAAGCTATTTCACAAAGTCTGAAATTTTCTGTTCCTCCTTGGGTGTAGTGAAAGATTCACAGATGTAGCAGAAAATATCTGGATCATGTTTGCATTATCTTCTGTCAGGAGCCATATTACTAAACCTGAAATCAGGATTTGGCAGAAAATAATGTCTTTAGAATCACTCATGCACGCGAAAATCAGCCGAGAATTGAACAGTTTTCACCTGGCTCAGAGGAAGATGGAAATCATGTCTTTGTGGCAGTTTTTCAGGAGATTAAGGGATGATTCAAGACTTTGTAATCTCACAAATGATTGTCATAAGTGACAATGCTATGAAATGCACATCTAACATTGTGAGAAACCGTGACGTGCTAGAGCAAAACAGACACCATTTCTGGAATCAGCTCCCAAATAACTTGTCAGAATCATGTATTGGATTTTATTCAGGAAAAATTACGCAGGGCAGTGTCATTGTTTCATGTCACGGACATTTGCAGCAACAATGCAATTACGTTCGGTGACAGGCTTCTAATATTTTAACAGTCAAAGATGAAGAAACTTATTTATCCCATTTTATCTGACGTCTTATAGCCTATTACCTGACTTCACCCTGCATCTGTGGGACTAAGTGCGTAAAATGCTGCGATACAGCAGATGCCATTGGTGACCCGCACTGTGTTCACATGGAACTTGATCATTACTTAACACTGAACAAGTGTGGCGCATCTGCGCCGTATTTTTACAATTTAATTACCTGTTCTCGAGCATCTGTTGTGGTTCTCCCTATTGTGCCTTCCGTTAAGTAGCTGAGAGTAAACAGCCGTCAGTCGGTCTCAGACATCACGCTGCCAGTCTGATGGCATGCATGTGTTGTAAAGCGACGCTGCAGTCTGGAAGAAAAAAGTGCGACTGAGAGGTTGAGGAGACTCAGGAGCGAGTGCAGGACAGAGACACAGAGAGGCTGGCGAAGAGAAGGGGTAGAAAAACAGAGTGGGCTGTCCCTCACAACATGTTTTTTGAAAATCGTAATCTCTCAGGGATTCCGGTAAAATAATTTCACATCCAGAAATTTTTGCGTCAGGCGTGAAATCTCTAGGTAATCCATTGCATGAGCACAACCAAGTCACGTTATTTGTTTGGCAAACACAGCGATGTCGCACAGTGAAAACGAATGATAATTAACTGCAGGTCAAGGACCCTCTGAATTGTCCAGGGCTCAAAACTAAAAAAAATTTCAGTCAAAATATCATGCCTTGGGCTGTTGTAAAATGTTCAATAACAGGCCTGGCGCTAGAAAAGGGAATTGGGAGGGGGGGCCTTTATGACAAGAATTAGTCCTGGCAAGTTCTCAATCATTTTCCTTTATTGACGCGTTTTCCAATTATCGTAATTGGCATCTGAAGACACGGTTTCTCTCCAAATGCGATCTAACAACGATGAAATCATGGGCTAAATTCAGTACAGTGGCGGAACCAGAACTGATAATTGGGGTGCACAAAACATCCGTTTAAAACAATTATTAGTCCTGAACTGTTCTCAGTCATTTTCATGATTAACAAAAGGTTCACTCCGAGAGCACTCCACACTTAACAGGTGCTGCTTGTTCTCCCCGATTAGGTAAGACGACAATCATTCATCTGGACGCATATTTGCTGTATTTAAATCAATGTTATTCAAAATTGCATACCTGCACAAATAGCTTGAGCCGCATGCTTGTTATATCCTATTTAACTGCCGAGTCCCACTTTTTTTTATCAACCCACGCAATACTGAGAGTGAAAGGCGATATTTCATTGGAATGCGGACCAGTTCAATCAATGCAAAGCATTGGCCTATTAATAAGTAAATTATTTTTTTGTACTGAATTCAGCCCATGATTTCATCGCTGTTATATCGCATATGGAGAGAAACCGTGTCTTCAGTTTCCAATTAGGCTACCCCTGCAAAAAAATGTTCTATAGGACTTTTATGGAATTCTATAGAACTCTATAGAACATCAATGGAACTCTATAGAACATTTTAGTAGAACAGCATGTTCTATAGGATTTTCCGTGTGTTCTATAGGAATTTGCTAGAAACCTATAGAGCACCTCTATGGAAAAGAAAGTCCTATAAGATTATTGCTGTTCCATAAGACCTTCCTATAGAACACCCTAGTTGAAAAACCTGTTCTATAGGACTTTGATGGTCTTTAGGACCTTCTATTAGAACAAAAGCTTAATGGGAAAGACATCTTAAATAAGGGTTAAATAAAAATAAAAATAAATCTTATGACTCCTTGCAATTCTCTATCGAAGGGTCAATTTACCGTATGTGTACCCGGGTTCTGGAAGTGAGAGACCGGACTAATGGTATGAAAATGTGCAATATGCAGTGATATCCACTATACTGAAGTAGCGAGGAAATCTTGTCCCTTTTAACTTTAAGGTGTGCTTAAGCACATGGGGTACCAGGCACATACCAACTCATTGATTCTCTGATCAGACAATTGATTGACTGACTGATCACACAACTTAGCAGTATTTCAGTTCCGGTATATGAAGACCTCTTTACATTTCCTCGGCAGCAATTCAAAAATATAAATGTAAGGCATTACAACTTTATTATGCTATAATGGAAAACTCGTGTTCCTCTTTTGCTTACGAAGACAGAATTATGTTGAAAGTTTGACTTTTTGAACTTTTCCCTTAATTTTAAAAATTCAATCAAATTATTCCTTTCCTTTCACATGCATGTGATTGCAGATTATATACAGATTTAGAATTAATTTGAATACAATTTCAGGTCTGCTGAGACTTATTCCCACCATCTTTATACATCTAAAGGTTATTTCTAACCATGGAAGTACAAGCTGCCGAATGGCTCACTTGGTTGAAGCACCGCACTGCGGAGCCCAAGTGTCTGGGTTTGAACCCTGGTCAGAGTAGCACATGAGTGGTCATTGTGCTACAGAGATGCAACTTGAGAAAGGATTGCTGGGAAATGTAATATAAAATGGTTGCCTTCCAAATTCAGGTGGGATTGAAGATGCCAAACTGAAAAAAAAAGTCTTTCAGAGATTTTCTATGGAACTGTTTTCTAAAGAACTTTTTTTCTATAGGACTTGAGGTACTAAAGTTCTATAGAATTCTATTGAACTATCCTATAGGATTCCTATAGCACATTTTTTGCAGGGACAATAATTGGAAAATGCGTCAATAAAGGAAAATGATTGAGAACTAGCCAGGACTAATAAAGGGACGTGTCTGTACCCCAAAGGGACGTGTCTTTTAAATGTGAATTTCTGTTCTTTTCATGTGTAACAATCTAGGTTCATTGTGTACAGAATTTTAAAAGACAAGTGGCAAATTATTAGCTGCCATTGAGATTTTATAACACTTATCCTTTATCAATACATAATTATAAGGGAAAGCAGAAATCCGATTACGTCACATTTGAAACATGGCACAAGTACGCCTACAGAGTACTGAGATGACTTCAAGTACAAGTTCCCATTCATATGCCTCGTAGACTTTAAATCACCTTTGAAGTACTTCCCATTGTTTTCAAGCCAACATCCATTTTTTGATTTTCATCATATTTCCGAGCAAAAACAAATGTCATTTTTATTGACGGCAGTCAACTATAATTTAAATCATGATGATTTTTCCACCAATATGCTTATGCTCTTTATAGCCGAAAAACTACACATCCCATGATCCTCTTGAAATCCCAAACAGGGGTGCGTTTTCAGAATCACAGATGCACATAGTAGGACCATTGACTGTGATTGGAAAAACTACAGTGCAGTGAAAAATTATTTGCCCCCTTCTTGATTTTTTTTTTTTGTTGTTTTTTTTTTTTTTTTTAATTTGTCACACTTAAATGTTTCAGATCATCAAACAAATTTTAATACAACCCCAATTTCGAAATAGTTGGGACAAAGTGTAAATTATGAATGAAATCAAAACGCAATGACTTTCAAATCACACCAGCCAGTATTTTATTCACAACAGAACGGAGATAACATAGCAAATGTTGAAACTCAGAAATTTTACAATTTTATTCACAAAATCAGCTCATTTCAAATTTGATAGCTGCTACAGGTCTCAAAAAAGTTGGGACAGGGGCCTGTTTACCATGGTGTAGCATCCCCTCTTCTTTTTAACGCAGAGTGGAGGCGCCTGGGCATTGGGGAGACAAGTTTCTTGAGTTTAGCCACTGGAATTTGATCCCACTCTTGTTTAATACAGGCTTCCAACTGCTGGAGAGTTTTGGGTCTCCTTTGACAAACTTTTAGTTTAATTATGCACCGGATGTTCTCAATCAGTGAAAGATCAGGACTACAGGCAGGCCAGTTCAGCATACTGCCTGTTCTACTACAAAGCTATGCTGTTGTAATAGCTGCAATATGTGGTTTTGCATTGTCCTGCTGAAATACACAAGGCCTTCCCTGGAATAGATGTCGTCTGGAGGGGAGCATATGTTGCTCTAAAACCTTTATATACCTTTAAACATTCATGGTGCTTTTTAAAATATGCAAGTGTCCCACACCATATGCACTAATGCATCCCCATACCATCAGAGATGCAGGCTTTTGAACTGAATGCCGATAACAGGAGGGGTGGTCTTTCTCCTCTTTAGCCCAGAGGACATGATGCCCATGATTTCCAACAAGAATGTCAAATTTGGACTCATCTGATGACAGGACACTTTGCCACTTTGCTATGGTCCATTTTAAATGAGCCTTGGCCCACAGAATACAGCGGCGCTTCTGGATCATGCTCAACAATGGCTTCCTTTTTGCATGATAGAGTTTTAGGTGGCATCTGTGGATGGCACGGCGGACTGTGTTTACAGACAGTGGTTTCTTGAAGTATTCCTGCGCCCATTTAGTAATTTCACTGACAGAATCATGCCGGTGAGTGATGCAGTGGCGTCTGAGGGCCCGAAGATCACGGGCATCCAGTAAAGGTCTTGGGCCTTGTCCCTTACGCACAGAGATTTTTCCAGTTTCTCTGAATCTTTTGATGATTGTATGCACTGTCGATGAGGAGACCTTCAAAGCCTTTGCAATTTGACGTTGAGGAGCATTGCTTTTAAAGTATTCCACAATTTGTTTTGCACAAGCCTCTGGCCATCTTTAATTCTGAGAGACTCAGCCTCTCTAAGACATCCCTTTTATAGCCAATCTTACACACCTGATGCCAGTTAATGTAATTACTCGTTAAATGTTCTTTCAGCTGATTCTCTTATATATTAATTGCTTTTTCAGCCCTTTTTTGCCTGTGTCCCAACTTTTTTGAGACCTGTTGCAGCCAGAAAATTTGAAATGAGCTCATTTTGTGGATAAAAATGTGAATTGTCTCAGTTTCAACATTTGAAGTGCTATCTATGTTCTATTGTAAATAACATATTGGCTCATGTGATCTGAAAGTTTGTCCTAGCTATTTCGGAATTGGGGTTGTATTAGACAAAGATAACCAGAGTAAATGCAAAATGCAGTTTTTAAATAATGATTTCATTAATTGAGGGAAAAAGCTATTGAAGCCTACATGGCCCTCTGTGAAAAAGTCATTGCCCCCTAAACCTAATAACTGTTGTGCCACCTTCGGCGACAACAACTCCAATTAAGCGTTTGCGATAACTGGCAATGAGTCTTTCACATCGCTGTGGAGGAGTTTTGGCCCACTCTTCTTTGCAGAATTGTTTTAATTCAGCCACATTGAAGGGTTTTCGAGCATGAACGGCCTGTTTAAGGTCATGCCACAGCATTGCAAATGGATTCAAGTCCGGTCTTTGAGTAGGCCACTCCAAAACCTTTATTTTGTTTTTTTTTAAGCCATTCAGAGGAGGACTTGCTGGTGTGTTTCAGATCATTGTCCTGCTGCATAACCCAAGTGTGCTTGAGCTTGAGGTCACAAACTGATGGTTGGACATTCTCCTTTAGGATTTTCTGCTAGAGAGCAAAATTCATAGTTCCATCACTTACGGCAAGTCGTCCAGGTCCTGAAGCAGCAAAGCAGCCCCAGACCATCACACTACCACCACCATGTTTGACTGTTGGTATGATGTTCTTTTAATGAAATGTTGTTAGTTTTACGCCAGATGTAAAGGGACGCACAATTTCAAAAAAGTTCAACTTATGTCTCTTCAGTCCACAGAATATTTTCCCAAAAGTCTTGGGGATCATGAAGATGTTTTTTGGCAAATGTTAGACGAGTCTTTGTGTTCTTTTTAGTCAGCAGTGGTTTTCGCCTTGAGAACTCTCCCATGTATGCCAATTTTGCCCAGTCTCTTTCTTAGGGTGTATTCACACATGTGGCTCGCTTGCTTTGTTTCGATTCAGAGGCAAGAATGTTACAATTGTTGCATTTGTCTTTTGGCTAGTTTGTGTTCACACAGCAACAGTCTCTATCGGTCCAAAGTTGTAAACAAATGCCATGCGCAAACAAACTGTTCTCTCATTGGTCAGAAATCTTACCCGGAAAGGAAGGGGCGGTTCTTCTTCTTTCCCCGGTAAACAACAACAACCCAAACAACAACCGTGGAATATCAGCAGCATGTGAGGCTAGTTTTGTTTTTTTGTGTTTCTCTGGTTAATGTACCAGTGTTTGATAAAAGAACAACATACCCAGTTCTATAGGGAATCCAGACTGCGACTGGAAAATAATGTCCTAATGCATCTGTTAAGACGCGCCGCCTAGAGAAGGTCAGTTGTGCCGGTTGCAGAGACGATTGTGTTCTCACTGCAAATGAACCACTCCAGGGTTCGAATGGTGGATCTGAGACCACCCCATCTTGGAAATCTCGGCCCACTTGTTTTGTTCCGCATCAGAGTGCGATTGCTGTGTTCACACCAGCCCAAATGAACTGATCTCTGGAGGAAAACGTTCCCTGTGTCGGAACAATTGCTCCAAACGAGCCAAGTGTGAATGCACCCTTATTGTTGAATCATGAACACTGACTTTAACTGAGGCAAGTGAGGCCTGCAGTTCTTCAGATGTTGTTCTGGGTTCGTTTGTGACTTCCTGTATGAGTCATCGATGCGCTCTTGGAGTAATTTTGGTAGGCCGGTCACTCCTGGGAAGGTTCACCACTGTTCTAAGTTTTCTCCATTTGAGAATAATGGCTCTCACCGTGGTTTGCTGGAGTCCCAAAGCCTTACAAATGGCTTTGTAACCCTTTTCAGACTGATAGATGTCAATGATTTTGTTTCTCATCTGTTCTTAAATTTCTTTGAATCAAGGCATGATGACTTGCTTTCTGAGATCTTTTAGCCGACTTCACTTTGTCAGACAGGTTCAATTGAAGTGATTGCTTGATTCAACAGGTCAGGCAGTTATCAGACCTGGGTGTGGCAAGTGAAATTGAACTAAAACAATGTGGTTAATCACAGTTAATTCATGATTTAACAAGGCAGGGCAATTACTTTTTCACTTAGGGCCAGGCAGCTTTTTCCCTCAATAAATGAAATCATCATTTAAAAACTGCATTTTGTTTTTACTCAGGTAATCTTTATGTAATATTAAAATTTATTTGATGATCTGAAACATTTATGTGTGACAAATATGCAAAAAAATAAGAAATCAAGAAGGGGGCAAATACTTTTTCACAGCATTGTAGATAGACAGAAAGACAGACAGATAGATAGATAAATATACTTTATTGAACCCCGTGTGGTAATTTGTTCTCTGCATTTCAGCCATCCTATAATTAGGAGCAGTGGGCAGCCAGAGAGCAGCGTCCAGGGACCAACTCCAGCTCTGAAGCCAGCTCCTTGGTCAGGGGTACCAGTAGGAGTGTTCCTATCTTGCATGTTTTTCTGGCAAAAAATTATGACTGCAGAAACAGATACAATCACACCTCACTATTTGCTCAAGCGAATGTCCTTGTACTGGCAGAGCAGGAGTTGTTTGAAGGTCTTCTTGAAGGTGACGTTGCAGAGAGCATAGCAGGCTGGATTGACGGTGCTGTTGATGTAGGTGAGCCAAAAGCCAAATCTCCACATGCTGGTGGGAACACAGGTTGAACAGAAAGTGCTGATGACCTTCATGACTTGATAGGGTGTCCATGTGACGATGAAGGCAATAAGAATCATCGTTATCATGCGTGTAACCTTTTTCTCACGAGATGGCGGTGCCTTCCTCTCGGGCCGCTGCTTTAGCATTGTAGCATTTAGGCTGTGGGCTGTGGGGTTTCCCTCGTGACCTGCAGGGGTCTCAGCAATTTCATTTCTCTCAGGATGTACTGGCGCGCTTGACTCCTCCTCCCCAACACCACCTGTTCCGCCACTCCAGCTCTTCTCAGGGCAATGGGTTTTCACGTAATCATCATCACAGGGCATGGTGGTGTGTTCTACTGCTTCGCTGCTGGATGCATTGTCCTGTTTTGGCACTCGCTTACCCGTTTTCACGCGGCTCTTGCTGGCCTTGGAGATCCGCCAGTACAGAAAGGTCATGATGGCAACAGGCAGGTAGAAGAAAGCAGTGGAGGTGATAAAGGTAACTGATACATCAGACAGGAACTGGATGGAACACTGGTCCTCTGGCACAATACGCTCACCTACAATAAACTGCCATAATAGGATGGGCGGGGCCCAGATGATGAAGGAAATAACCCAGGCCGCTGCAATCATCAAGCCTGCAATCTTGGTGGTCCGTCTAGCAGGGTAACTGAGTGGCTTGGTGACGCAGAAGTAACGGTCAAAGCTGATGATGAGGAGGTTCATAACAGATGCAACACTGACCACATAGTCCAAGAGCAGCCAAAGGTCACAGACCACTGGCCCCAATGGCCAATAGCCAAGCACAATGTAGACTGTACTCAGGTTCATGACACTGACCCCAACAATCAGGTCTGCACATGCCAGGCTGAAGAGGAAGTAGCTGTTTATAGTCTGAAGGTTTCTGTTGATTATGATTGAAAGCATGACCAGTATGTTCCCAGTAATCGTTATAAAACTTACGAACCCTGTAACCAGGACAATTATCACCACCTCCACTGCCTGGTATGGGCCTTCGGACTGCAAGTCATCCGTCTCATTCCCTCTGGTGGAGTTGGAAATGTTTGAGAAGGTGGAGAAGGTAAGCTTGAAGGTTCTGAGCTCCATCTCTTCTGGTTTTGCTGAATCTTGAGTTGTCAGTTTTACCCCTAAATCAAGAGGAAAAGAAAAACACTTTTCAGCACTAATATCTTGTTTCTCACAAACTAATTCAGCCTGGCCCTTGACTAAAACTGGTTTTGTCATATAGGTGGTCCATTAAAGATGTTATATAGGCCTTATATTGACCAATTTTTTTTTTGGTTCGGTTTTTTTGTCCATCTTTTTGGTTTTCTGTTTGTCGGCAGGATTATGGAAAAACTGTCGGCCTGGTTTTAATGAAACTTGAGGGAATGGTGTAGCATGGGCTAAAAAAAAAAAAACACTCATTAAATTTTGGAGTGGAACCAAATCACGGGGCAGATACATATTAACTTTGCGAAATATTGTCTCAACAGAATAACTGACATTATCTCAAAATTTAGTCCAGAGATGTAAAGATTAATAGCGACACAACATCTCATTTAGAGGGGTGAACTATTGCCCTTACCGGACATCTGCACCCTCCTAGTGCCCTTCAAATTACAGGAATAAATTTATATGAATCCATGAACATTAATTTGTATTTACAGAATAATTTCACAGCCATCATTGGAATGAATTTTTATGGCTTGCCTGTCAGCATTCATCAGGAGCACATATTGTGAGATTCTCTCTGAGATGTGTTTAATGACCCTGTCATAGTGTGCAGTTCAAAAAGATAACTCAGCCTGCAGTAAACATAATCACACAAGCGTGTTCCCAATGAGCATGTATCATGGCAATTTAACTCTCAGCTCCGTTTATGGAGTGCATATAAACACCTAGTATCTGTACAGGAAACCCTTTCTCACTATGGTGAGACTTTCAAGGTCACAATGGGGGTCTGCAGGGCTCCACTGTTCTTCAAGGGCTTTCAGCAGGACCTAGCGAAGCACCCCAAGAACAGCTTAGCACCAAAGTTCAATTACGGACACTCACACAAACTAAGATGTTCTTAAGTATTTGCACGGTGGCACAATCATAAATGTCTGTAATTCCCACATGACTCACGTCATGTAAATTAAAATACCATCAGAATTCTACTGTTTACGTTAAAACCAGTAAAGAACATCCATAACACTGTCGCTTGGTACTAATATTACAGGGTTGGTTTTAAATTCATTGATGTTTGCAGTATAATGATGAAGTTAGCGCCAATGTTGCTCATGGGGCTGCACCTGTGTTTGCTGAGAGTGCAGAGTGGCGCAGTTTCACTTCAAATCAGTATTTTTAATGCCACACTGACAAACTGCCCCCTTCTAATGCAGCCGATAAATACATGGTGCATATTTCATGTGATCTCTGCTTGTTTGTCTTTAAACCTGGCAGTTCCGAGAGAAACCTGTTCATCTATTTTTCTTTTACTTGAAGTAAAACTTCACATCAAAGCAACATGCGGCACACTCATAATTGTTTGTGTGCCCTAACTTTAATTAACCACATTTTTTAGTTCAATTTCTCTAGCCACACCCAGGCCTGATTAGTGCCAGACCTGTTGAATCAAGAAATCACTTAAGCTAAAAGATCTCAAAAAGCAACACATCATGCCGCGATCAAAAGAAATTTAAGTACAGGTAAGCAACAAAGTCATTGACATCTATCAGTCTGGAAAGGGTTACAAAGCCATTACTAAGGCTTTGGGAGTCAAGAAACGATGGTGCGAGCCAGTAGCCCAGAACAACATCTTAGGAACTGCAGGCCTCACTTGCCTCAGTTAAAGTCAATGTTCATGATTCAACAATTATAAAGAGACTGGGCAAAAAAGGCATCCATGGGAGAGTTCCAAGGCAAAAACCACCGCTGATCAAATGGAACACAAAGGCTCGTCTCATATTTACCAGAAAACATCTTGATGATCCCCAAGACTTTTGGGACAATATTCTGTGGAATGACATGACAAAAGTTGAACTTTTTGGAAGGTGTGCATCCCATTACATCTGGTGTAAAACTAACCCAGCATTTCATAAAAAGAACATCATACCAACAGTCAAACATGGTGGTGGTAGTGTGATGATCTGGGGCTGCTTTGCTGTCTCAGGACCTGGATGACCTGCCGTAAAAGATGGAACCATGAATTCTGCGCTCTACCAGAAAATCCTGAAGGAGAATGTCCGACCATCAGTTTGTGACCTCAAGCTCAAGCACACTTGGGTTACGCAGCAGGACAATGCTTTGAAACACACCAGCAAGTCCACCTCTGAATGGCTTAAAAAAACAAAATGAAGGTTTTGGAGTGGTCTAGTCAAAGTCCGGACTTAAATCTGATTGCAATGCTGTGGCATGACCTTAAACAGGCCATTCAAGCTCAAAAACGTCTCCAATGTAGCTGAATTGAAACAATTCTGCAAAGAGGAGTGGGCCAAAATTCCTCCACAGCGATGTGAAAAACTTATTGCCAGTTATCGCAAATGCTTGATTGCAGTTTGTTGTCGCCTAGAGTGGCAAAACCAGTTATTAGGGGGCAATATTTATTTCACATCACAGCATGATGTGTTGCTTTTTGAGATCTTTTAGCCTACTTCACTTTGTGAGACAGGTTCAATTTAGGTGATTCCTTGATTCAACAGGTCTGGCAGTAATCAGGCCTGGGTGTGGTTCGTGAAATTGAACTAGACAAATGTGGTTAATCACAGTTAATTCATGATTTAACCGGGTGCAATTAAATACTTTTTCACATAGGGCCAGGTAGGTTTGGATAGCTTTTTCCCTTAATAAATGAAATCATCATTTAAAAACTGCATTTTTTATTTACTCAGGTTATGTTTGTCTAATATTAAAATTTGTTTGATGACCTGAAACATTTAAGTGTGACACATTTGTGAAAAAATAAGAAATCAGGAAGGGGGCAAATACTTTTTTTCACAGCACTGAATATTCCCTTTCAAACTACACCTCCCTTACCCACCTGGATATGTATGTTTCTATGAACATGATAGAGAGAAGGAGAGACAACGAAAGTTTGCATACATGTACAAACACTTGCATTCTGAGTATACCTATGTGTGATGTGCAAAGACACACACACACACACACACACACACGTGCTTGCATGTTTGTGACAATGGTGGCAAATTCGGGGCTATTGTGGCTGACATGGACTCATTGCACCATCTTCAATATTTTCTGTGACAAAATTACAAAAAAAAAGAAATGTTTTCATGATTAGGAGACACACAATAGCATCGTAGCTCGTGATTTTATGGGACCTGGTAGCCTAGAAAAATGCACGTTTCACTTCAGGAAAAGAGTCCCACTTTAGAATTTTTGTCCCATTTTATCACATGCATTCAGGGAGAATGAGGCCGTCACTTAAAACCCTTTCCCATAAAAAGTGAAGAGTACTGTGAAAATATTTTGATAAGTCAAATTTGTCGTCATACTGCCAGGTGAAGTCAGGTACTTTGGGACACTTTTTGGCAGATTGCCAAGAAAGCCACCTAAAATTTAGAAGACTACCTCAACAGCTACTTTTGGAAGTTGCTGTGGTTCTCTGCAGTATTTCTACGAAGAAAATATGTTGCCAAGTAAAAGACTTAATGTGCTTGAAGGTTCAATGACATGATCATGTGAAATGGGACAGCCCTTATGTTTAAATTAGGACATTTCTATATTCCATTTCAATCTATACTCAAAGGCAATGAAAACGCAACACTCTAAATTTTGGTTTATTTTTGCGCAGGACCTGAGTAGTCCAATTTGAGTTCTTAAATGACCATTGGGGTCACAATGTGTACCTCGTTACACATGAACGATCATCATTTAACTCAACAGTGTGAGTTGGACTCTCATCAATCCATATTGAGTACAACATATGGGATTAGGAGTTGTGCAAGTACAGTGGTTGAAATGAAGGAGGGTTGTCTTCCTATATAAAGGCATGATAAAAGCCACGCAAAAAACATTTTTCAGTGTCATAATGCCACGTCTGTCGACTGAACAACGGAACA
Source organism: Gymnothorax javanicus (assembly GCA_029692085.1). NCBI lineage: Eukaryota > Metazoa > Chordata > Actinopteri > Anguilliformes > Muraenidae > Gymnothorax > Gymnothorax javanicus. Next base: position 9,915,783 of record CM056212.1, on the reverse strand, counting down.
GGGCCCTGGGTATGTTAGAGGCGGGAGTAAGTGCCCGGCAAGTGGCTCACCGTTTTTGGGTGTCGTCGTCCAGCATCAGTGCGTTTTGGGTGTAGTACGTCCAACTGGGACGAGCTCTTTCATCAAGAGTACCCAGACCTCAAACCAGGCAGCAACTCCAGAATGCACTACAGGCAGAGTGGCGACAACTTCCCCAAGACAACCTAAGACGCTTAAGTCAGGTCCATGAGGAGACGTTGTACTGTCTGTGTGGATGTTCGTGGGGGTCACACCCAATACTGACTGTTCTTTTGAGTTCATTTTTAAATGTGTGTTCCGTTCAGTCTTGTTGTGATTTTTCATTTTCAACTTGTGCTCGTTATTTTTAATTCATCTGTTTATTATGGTCCAAATCGGCCCATTAACACATTTAATTCATCAAAGTCAACCCACCCAACATATTTGAATTGTTAAAATAAGAAAATAAGTTTGAGTCACAAAATTATTTGAATCCAAACTGGTGTTGTGTTTTCATTGCCTCTGAGTATATATCGTCCTTCCCTACCTGGATGTGTGCATTTGTTTGAACGTGAAAGAGAGAAAGACATACAAGTGTGCATACATGCAAGAACACTTGCATTGTGTATGCATTTACTGTATGTGTGCTATGCACAGACACACGTGTGCTTGCATGTTTGTAACAATGGTGGAGAATTCGGGGCTATTGTGGCTGACATGGACTCATTTCACCATCTTCAGTATTTTACATGACAAACATGCTAAAAAAAGTCTGTAATCTGATTGGGAGACACACAATAGCATAGTAACTCGTGATTTTATGGAACCAGGTAGCCGAGAAAAGGGCAGGTTTAACTTCAGAAAAAGAGTCCCATTTTAGCAGAATTTGTGTCCCATTTTACCTCATGCATTCAGGGAAAATGAGACAGTCACTTAAAACCCTTTCCCATAAAAGTAAGGTGCATTGTGAAAATATTTTGATTATGAATCAAAAAAATAATAAAATGTAACATCTTAAAACCATTTTTGGTGTTATACTCACACTGCTTTAGCTGCAGTACTCGTATCACCAAAGGGTCATTCCATGTCAAGTCAACCAGATTTTGAGAAATTTTCCAGGTCACCTCAAAAATTTTTGAAAAAATTCACGAGTAAATATTCACACAAAATGAAAAAAAAAAGCAAAATATTAGGCCAGTATCTCAAATAGATTTTATGTTTTATCCCTTCAAAATTTGAATAATATTTGAAATTTTTTGGCAAACCCATTTTTAGCCAACTTTGGCAACTTATTGCTCCAAATTGATTGCTTATACAAGGCTGAAATTGGGCATACAAACCATTTTCATCCCCTAGAATCTGAAAATGGCCTTAGCTTCTTTGGATGTAGATCCATTTTTGTATGGCAAAGCCTCAAAATCAGCCGACAACCCAAAACACCCAAAAACGAGACCACATTTTATGACCTATAACTCAGGAACTAAGTAAGATAAAAGGCTCAAATTCATTTTTTATGAAATTATAATATATCTATGTGGAAAAATGCAGTGATCCAAATAATATCATTTGTATAAGTTTTTTAATAAAATAAATTCTAAGTAAATTTTTCTAGGTTTGCCCCAAAATGCCCTTTTTTGGGGCATAAAATGACCATGTCACCAGTTATTCATCTCTCTGAAATTTTTACTGTGTAGTCTTATAAATGTGAACAGCTTTGGGTGTAGCGAAACACTCACAGATGTAGCAGAAAACATTTGGATCATGTTTGCATTTTATTCCATCAGGGGCAATTATACTAAGCCTGAAATCAGGATTTGGCAGAAAATAATGTCTTTAGAATCATTCATACATGTGAAAATCAGCCAAGAATTGAACAAATTGTTTTCAACTGGCTCAGAAGAAGATGGAAGTCATGTCTTTGTGGCAGTTTTCCAAGAGATTAATAAGGGATGATTAAAGACTTTGTAACCTTAGACTCAAAAGTGACAATGCTCTGAAATGAGAAAATGTACATGCTGGAGCAAAACAGACACTATTTTTGGAATCAACACCCAAAACATTAGTGAGGGACAAGTATTGCATTTTATTCAGCAAAAATTACGCAGGGCAGTGTCATTGTTTCATGTCACCTACGTTTGCAGCGACGATACAATAACGTTCGGTGATAGGCTTTTAATATTTAAACAGTCCATGATGGAGAAACGTATCTATCCCATTTTATCTGATGTCTTAAATTAACTGACTTCACCCTACATCTGTTGGACGCGGTGCGTGAAATCACAACAAATACCACTGGTGATCCGCACTGTGTTCACATGGAACTTAATGATTACTTTGTGCTAACTCTAAACAAGCGTAGCGCATCTGCCTTGTAGGCTATTTCTACGATTTCATTACCTGTTCTCGAGCATCCGTTGTGGTTCTCCCGTTGTGCCCTCCGGTAAGTAGGTGAGAGTAAACAGCCGTCAGTCGGTCTTAGACACCGCCACGCTGCCGGTCTGATGGCATGCATGTGGTGTAAAGCGACGCTGCTGTCTGGAAGAAAAAGCGCGACTGAGAGATGGAGGAGACTCTGGAACGAGTATACAGGACAGGGACACTGAGAGGCTGGCTTGGAGAAGGGGTTTTAAAACAGGATGGGCTGTCCCTCACAACATGTTTGTATCAAAATCTTAATCTCTCAGGGATTCTGGCAAATTAATTTAACCTCAAGAAATTTTTGCGTCAGGCGTGAAATCTTTAAAGAAACTCCCTGCATAAGCACGACCACGTCACGTTATTTGACAAACACAGCGATGGCACGCAGTGAACACAAATGAATAGCCTAATAAATAACTGCAGGTCAGGGACCCTCTAAATTGTCCAGGACTCAAATCCAAAAACTTTTCAGACAAAATATAATGCCTTGGGCTGTTGTAAAATGTGAAGTCAATTTTAAATCCGCATATGGGATTAGAGTGAGCTCTTCTCATGTCGCAAATAAAATCCTAAGGCAGTGAAGAAATCGAACTTGAGAATCCCCTAAACATAGTAAAAATAAAAATAAAAAACGAACAGGCCTACGTTTCCCAACATAGCTGCACCATATACAGTCAAGGGTTCCAAATATGAAATTAAACATCTGTGCTCTTGGGGAAAAGAGCCCCATTACGTACAGTGACCGACAGAGGCAAACGAGCTGCAACGGCCCAAAACATGTCCAATACAAGAAACGCGCTGCAAAAACAAAAACGATGCAAGCTCAATAATACGCAAACCATAGTAACAAATGCAAGGAAAAACGCTCCATATCCACAACTCAATGGAAGTGCTTTCAGCCACGATGGAGAGTGCCAACTAGAACAGCTTTTACTTTTGACCTGAGCGAGACGAGCCAAGTTGGCTAATTCGGCATAAAGGCTTTCTCACAACCGGTACCAGAGAAAACAAGCATGGAGGACTGAAACAAACCGAAGCAATTTAGCGTGAAAGAAGATTAGCCTAATAACCCTTTGCAAAAAGTAGTATACTTGAAGTTCATTTTATTACGTATGCTTGAGTATAAGTATAGCTAGTATACTACGGACCATGTACTTGTAATGTATTAGAAAGTGTACTAATTTAATACTTCTTCGGACTAAATTGGAACATTTTTAAGTTTATAAAAGTATACTTTTAAGTGTACTTCCAGTTTAAGTAAACTTAAATTACACATCTAGTTTACATCTAAGTTTTATTTGGGTGTGCAAGTACACTACAAGTGAACTTTTAAGTATACTGTGAGTTAACTAGTTGAATACTTCTAGCATACTTTTCAGTTTATGAAAGTATACATTTAAGTATACTGCAAATAAACTTACAGATTTACTGCTATTTTATTAGTTGTATACTTCTTGTAAACTTTTCAGTTCGTGAAAGTATACTGCTAGTTAACTTAAAGAGTGTAATAGGATCTTTAATGACCACAGTGAGCCAGGAATTCAGTTTAACATCACTGCACTGGGGTATTGTAGATTATTCTAGCAGAGAGCACATCAAAACTTGCTGGCTCACAAACAACTCTTCCAGCAGCACCTTGGTTTTCCCATGTGGTTGCCCATCCAAGCACTAACCAAGCCCACACCTGCTTAGCTTCAGGCACACAGCTGGTTCAGATCAAGTAGTGGTATGGCTGCCACTTATAAAACTAGCACACACATTTCACTGTCATCATATCAGACCAGATAGCACTGAAGTTTCTAGTCTTCCTTACCTCATGTATGAAAGCACTGTGTACATTTATCTGTGAATCTGCACTTAATGGCCGGCTAGATTTAACTAGTATCTCAACCAAAACACAGCAATGTTTGGCACAGCTATGATATGCAGGGCTTTGACGATCACACTCTTGTTTAAAATGTTTAAATCATTTATTAAACAGAATGTACCATCTTTCAAGTATACAGCACTATTGCATCTTTTCTTTAGTCGGTCAATTTTTAACTGTGATACAAAACTCCATTAACCAAAAAACAGCTCATCAGTATATTCATTTGGAATATTTCATCAGCCTTTGCTCGAGTTCCCCAGCCTACTGGTCAGGCTGAGGGCATTGTCAATTCATATTTTATGCATATTTCTGGTTCCTTATGAGAGAAAGAGGAAGTTCTTTGTTTTAAATTGGGATTTCGATAAGAGTTGCCATTGCTGTGTTTTTATACTTTGGCATCCAATACAATATTGCGTTTGAAAATTTAATTCATAAAGGAATCAATTTTGTTCTCAATCCTGAGTATGTGTTTCATTGTGAATTCTTATAAGTATCATTATCTGTAAATTAAAGCAGAATGCACTTAAGCATTGTCTACTAGTAGGGTACATGAGTTCACCTCTAGTCTACTTACGTTAAATAACCGGGGTTTTTGTCTTTTAACCGGGGTTTTTGTCTTTTTCGCATTTTATTATCATCGAAGGGCTCTTCTGAATAAACACATTGCAAATTACGTTATCTTTGTATTTTCCTCCGGTTGCGGTGCCTTGATCAGCTGATTAAAGTTTAACTGCTTGTTTGAGTGCTCAGCGACAGCTTGTTGGGGAGATACCGTGTATAGTTAAACTCACGAAGTAAACGACTTGTTTATTCGGTCCGTTTTAATTAAAGGAACCGAGGCTTAACTCTTATCTCGGTTACTCTTGGTTGTATTTGTGGCTGGCTAGCTAGATAGTTACTGTTTGCTTTTTGGCTGGGGATCTGAGATTTAGTATTTAGTCAATAGGACAGCAGTCACTTTAGTCGTCCGTTCGGTTACCCTTGAATTTAAACGAAAGCTTTTACGGAGTGCTCCGCCTCCCTCCTCCAGTTTCTCCTGGGCGTAGTATAGCCAGTCTTATCTGGGTTCTCAGCTAAGCCCTGTGAGACTTTTTGGGTTAGTATATTAATAGTAGCGGGTCTAGATAAATTCAAGTTGGCTTATTAGGAGTGCTTATTATCGATAGAGTTTCTCAATTTGGTATTTCATTTCTGTTCACTAAAAAACTAAGCCCCTGTTAAAAGAGGCTTATTATCCATTCACATAGTTTCCCCACGGTTTCTATTGTGACTGCTGCTTAGGGCTTCTCAGGTTAATTAATTAATAAATTGTGGTTCCTGAGCTTCTGTCTCGGCATTAGTAATTTTCTTTTGTTATCTAGGGTGAGCGAGGTCATTAGGTAGGGGGTTCAAAATGTGGCCAAAACTATGTGACGGTTGCAGGATGATCGCACTTTTGGAAAGAGATTTCCAGGGTGGGTTTGTCTGTCACCGGTGCCAGCTAATTGAGCATCTGGAGAGCAAGATCCTTGTTCTTCAGGGCCAGTTAATGGCTTACATAGTTCATAATCAGTAGAGTTCCTAGAGGAACTAAGTAGTATGTCGTTTAGAGAAATGGTCTGTACGCCAAAGCAGGGTGGTGTGGGGACCCCAGAGCAGGCAGGGAGAGAAAGTTGGGTGACGGTGGGGCGTCAAGCGCAGGAAAGGGCGTGCACACCCCGCACAGCGACAGCTCCTCCAGTGGTTGAGGTGTCCAACCGATTCCGGCCCTTGCAGGAACTCGAATTGGCCCCTGACCCTGAGAGTGAGGGGACTGATGAGCAGCAGGGCACCCTGTTGGCCTCTACCCCTCAGAAAAGAGAGTTATTGATAGTGGGGGACTCAATACTTAGAGGAATAGACAGTTTAGTCTGTTCGCGCGACAAGGAGTCTCGTCACGGTGTGTTTGCCTGCCTGGTGCCCAGGTAGGAGACCTCCTGGAGCATGCGGACAAGCTCCTGGCCAGAGCGGGAGGGGATCCGGTTGTCATGGTCCATGTTGGGACTAATGACATAGGTAAGGGTAGGTTTGAGGTTCTGCAAAGCAAATTTGTTGAATTAGCTGAAAAGCTTAGGAGCAGATCCTCCACGGTAGTGTTCTCCGGGATTCTACCGGTACCACGTGCAAGCAGAGGGAAGCAGAATTTTATCTGGAGGTTTAACACGTGGCTCTGAACCTGGTGTAGGAAAGAGGGGTATAGGTTTATGGGGCACTGGAACTACTTCTGGGACAGGGGTGACCTGTTCAAGCCAGATGGGCTACACCTGAACCGGAGGGGTACCTTTGCACTGGGTCAGCGTATGTTGAGGGTAGCAGAGAGTTATTTAAACTAGGGACTTGGGGGGCAGGGAGGTTAGAGAGTGTTACACAGAGGGAAATGCAGACTGCCCTGATGGAAGCTGACAGCGTTACATGCACTATTGATGATATATTTTTTAAAGCAAAAAAAAAGCATGGTGAGGGGCTTTGAGCAGCAGGCGCATGGGAAACCGAAGGGAAGAGCGTTCATGATAATCTGAAATGTTTTTATCTAAATGCAAGAAGCATTAAAAATAAATTTCAAGAACTTGAGGCCGTTATGATTAGTGAAGGCTATGACATAGTTGGGATTACAGAGACATGGCTTAGTGAAGAGGATGGAGATGAATATAAAGTAGAAGGTTATAAGCTCTTTAGGAAGGATAGATGTAATAGGCGAGGAGGGGGTGTAGCACTCTATGTGAACGAAAAACATAAATGTGCAGGAAATTCCTGAAATTGAATATTCCGTGCCTTGTGAAGATATCTGGGTCAGGCTCACTGGCAAACACGAGACTGGTTTAAACATAGGTGTATGCTATCGACCACCAGCTTTGGACAGTACAGTCAATGAAATGCTCCTCAAGAGGATTACGCAAGCTTGTAGAGGAGGAGGGACTATTATTATGGGAGACTTAAATTATCCTGGTATTGATTGGGAAATGGTGAAAGGACAGGGTAGGGGGAGGAAGAATTTCTAGATGTCATAAATGATAATTTTTTGGTGCAGTATGTTAATAAACCTACAAGAGAGAAGGCAATTTTAGATTTGCTGCTCTGTAATGACCCAGATAGAATTAGCAATGTTGAGGTACTGGAGCCACTTGGGACAAGTGATCACTCTACTATTAATTTTGAGGTTTCATGGGAAGTTAAAAAGGTGTCTCCAAAAACAAAAAAATTTTTAATTTTAGGCGAGCAAACTTTGACAGGATGCGGTCATATCTAAGTGAAACAAAATGGGAGACACTCCTGGACTGTGAGTCTGTAAATGAGATGTGGGAAAGATTTAAGGGGTTTTACTTGATTCACAATGTAAATTCATTCCAAAGGTGTCCAAAAGTAAGCTGAAAAAGCAGAATCCTCAGTGGATGACAGCAGCTATTCGTAGGGAGTTTGAGGGAAAAGAGGAATCTTTATAAGATGTACATAGAGGATAACAATGAGATTACTAAGGCCGAATTCTGTAAAATGCGGCTGTGGTCAAAAAAGAGCTGAGGAATGCTAGAAGACTGTATGAAAGACAAATTGCAGAGGGGGCAAAAACTAACCCTAAGCGCTTCTTTTCAGTACTGTAGCAGAAAAAGGAAAGTCAAAGAGCAGGTTAAGTGCATAAAGAATAAAAATGGATCGCTGCTATATGATAATAAGGATATTATGGACACCTTAAACGGTTACTTTGTTGAGAATTTTACCTTAGAGCGGGTCTTTATTCGCCAGAGGGCTTGTCCAATGCTCAAGATTATTTAGCGGAAATTGAGGTTAGGGATAACGTCGTATTAGACAAGTTGCATCAACTAAAGGCAGATAAGGCGTATGGGTCCTGATGGCTTATATCCTAGAGTGCTCAGGGAAGTTAGTGAGATCATCTTTAAGCCGCTATCTGCCATCTTTAGACGGTCTTTAGAAACTGGAGAAATATCAAATGATTGGAAACAGGGCAATATAATACCAATATATAAAAAAGGGGACCGTACTGAGCCAGGTAATTACAGGCCAGTCAGTTTAACTTGCATTGCGTGCAAAATATTGGAATCTATCATAAAAGATGAGCTGGACTTATTTCTTGAACGTAACAATATCTTGAGGATAGCCAACATGGTTTTCAGAAGGAAGGTCATGCCTGACAAACCTTCTGGAATTTTTTTGAAGAGGCCACCAAGACTTATGACCAGAGCAGGGCTTATGACATCATATATTTGGATTTTCAGAAAGCATTTGACACAGTACCGCATAAGAGACTAATTTTTAAAATGAGCTCCATTGGAGTTACAGGTGGTATTCTGAAGTGGATTCATAACTGGTTGCAGGACAGAACACAAAGAGTGGTGGTCAGTGGTATATCATCTGAGCTAGGTAGGGTGGGGAGTGGCGTCCCCCAGGGATCGGTGTTGGGACCCCTGCTGTTCCTCATCTACATTAATGACCTTGATAGGAATATTGAGAGCAGATTAGTGAAATTTGCAGATGATACTAAATTGGGGGCTTGGCAAATAGTTTAGAGTCCACTAAAGTGATTCAGGATGATTTGGATAGAATTCAGAATTGGGCAGAAATGTGGCAAATGAAATTTAATGTAGCGAAATGTAAAGTAGTACATGTAGGTAATAAAAACATTAGACGGGATTACTTCATGGGAGGTTTTAAACTGGAATGTGCTCCACAAGAGAAAGATCTGGGAGTGATTGTTGACCAAACCCTCACAGGCTCTAGCCATTGTGCCGTAGCTGTTAAAAAAGCCAATCGGATGCTGGGATACATTGCCAAAAGTATTGAGTTCAAATCCAAGGAGGCGATGCTTCTTTTGTACAACACATTGTCAGACCACATCTAGAGTATTGTGTACAGTTCTGGGGACCATACTTTAAGAAAGACATAGAGGCTTTAGAGAAAGTTCAGAGAAGAGCCACGAAGCTAATTCCGGGTATTAAAGATGAAAGCTATGAGAAAAGGCTGAAGATCCTTAATCTCTTTAGTCTTAGGAAAAGGAGACTAAGGGGTGATTTGATTGAGGTCTTTAAATATGTTAAAGGGATTAACAAAGTGAATTATGTAGGATTCCTTCAACCAAGTGTTGTTAGCAGAACTCGGGGTCACAAATGGAAGCTGACTAAAGGTAAATTTAGCACTGATATTCGGAAATATTTCTTCACCCAAAGAGTAATTTCGGTGTGGAACAGCTTGCCTGACCATATTGTTGAGGCAGAGACCTTGGGAGTTTTCAAGAGCAGACTTGACTTAAAGCTAGATACCATTGAGTCATTGAGTATCTGAAGTGATATATTCACGATGGTACAAAGAAACTGGCGAGCCTAGTTGGGCTGAACGGCCTGTTCTCGCCATTCATGTTATGTTACGTTATGTTATGTTATGTTATGTTATGTTATGTTATGTTATGTTATGTTATATCCGAATAGCAACAGTACTGTAATATATTTTAGAGTGCAAAAATCATAAGCTGTGAGTATGATGTTAAGTTAACTTAAAGACAACTTTGAAGTATACTTGCAGTTTAAAAACTAAAAACTTTTAGCTCCCTGAAAGTTTAAAACTAAATTTAAACTATAAGGGGCTTGAAGTATAGAACTAGTGGACTATTGCTATACATATAAGTTTACTTGCAGTATACTTCAAAGTATACTTTCATAAATTAAGAGGTTGTCTTGGAGTATATAACTAGTTAAGTTGTAGTTTATCTGAATTTACTTGCAGTATAATTCAAAGTATACTTTTATAAACTAGAAATTGTGCTAGAAGTATATAAATAGTGATCCAATAGTTCATCTTCAAGTTTAACAGCAGTATACTTCACAGTTAACTTTCATGAACTGAAAAGTTTACTAGAAGTATATAACTAATAAACTAGCAGTATATCTGTAAGTTTACTTGCAGTATACTTTACTGTATACTTTCATAAACTGAAAAGTATGCTAGAAGTATACAATAAGTGAAGTCACAGTATACTTAGAAGTTCAGTTGCGGTGTTCTCGCAGGACAAAATAAAACTTAAATGTAAACTAGATGTGTACTTTAAGTTCGCTTTGCGTAAACTTGAAGTATTCTTCTTTTTTGTAAGGGTAGTTATATACTTTTCAGTTTATGCCAAGTGCACCTTAGTATAATTTTTTAAGTATATCTTTATTTAGTTCATAAAAAGTTCAGCTCCACCAATGTGCTATTTAATCTGCTATGCAACCCCAAAGCTGACTTGTTACTGCAAACTTACATTTAGAATATGTAAGTTCATGAGATAGTAAAAACTGAGTAAAATTATACTACAGTATACTTCAAAGAAGCCAATATGTATGGTAAAAAAAAATATTTTTTAATGAGATTATTCTTTTGATAGTAGCCTAACTGCAAGCCAAGCATACTTGAACATTAGGCATGAATATTTTAATACTTTATTATACTTTTCTTGAGTATATCTTGATAAAAAAGTTTAGGTATAGGTATAATACAAATATACTTAGACTTTTCTGTGTACTTTTCAGTATAAGCGAAGTATACTTAAGTATTACTTTGCTAAGTATATCTCTGATAAGTACATCAAAAGTAAACGGAAAGTATACTCTTATTTTTTAGTTTAGAAGTATACTAATAGCACACTTGAATAAACTTCTTTTTCGTAAGGGAATTGTCAGATTGTGCTTGTAATGCTGACAATATTTGGCATATTATAAAATGAAAAATATGACAAAGGAGGTTGCAAGGTATTGAGCAGTTGAAATCCTACATAAAGCAAGAAAGGGAAAACAGTTTGCTTTCAAAACTACAGCAGCTGGTCTCCATAGTTCCCAAACAGAGTGTTGATTGAAGAGGACGTGATGCAACACAGTGATAAATATGCCCCTATGCCAACCTTTTTGAAATGTGTTGCTGGCATCTAATTCAAATTGAGTGCATGTTTTCCAAAAAACAATGAAATATCTCAATTTGAACTTTTGATATGTTGTCTTTGTATACTCGGTGCTATTAAAACACTCGGGTGATGTACTGCATTTGCTTCAAGTTGAAGAATCAATTGCTTTTCCAGTTAGATACAAGTAGAAATTTTAAAAAGCGCGTGGTATCGTAATCCCGACGCATGCCACATTGACGCGCCGAGCACTTCATTAATAACAAACGTTGAGTGGTTTTATCCCCCGCCACGAAGTGGATCGGGGTATATTGGAATGGCGCTCATCCGTCCGTCCGTCCATCCGTCCGAGTTCAATGGGGACAAGTTTTCTCGGAAACTATTGCACCTACGTGAATGAAATTTTGTATGTGGCCAGGACTGATGACCCTACTGAATGAGTTCGACAATTGATTCTGAGAAATTCATTTTTACATAGTTATGGCCCTTGACTCTGTTTGTTGACTCAAGTGTATGGGTGTTGCAATGGGGACAAGTTCTCTCGGCAAGTATTGCACCTACGTGGATGAAATTCTGTGGGTGACCAGTACTAATGATCCTATTGAATGAGTTCGACAGTTGATTCCGAAAATTAATTTTTTGTGGAGTTATGGTCCTTGTTTCTGTTCGTCGACTTGGTGTATGGGATTTGCAATGGGGACAAGTTATCTCAGAAACTATTGCACCAACGTGAATGAAATTTTGTATGTGGCCAGTACTGATGACCCTACTGAATGAGTTCGACAATTGATTCCGAGAAATTCATTTTTACAGAGTTATGGCCCTTGACTCTGTTCATGGATTTAAGTGTATGGGTGTTGCAATGGGGATAAGTTCTCTCGGCAACTATTGTACCTTCATGGGTGAAATTTTGTGTGTGGCCAGTACTAATGACCCTATTGCACGAGTTTGACAATTGATTCCGAGAATTTTTTTTTTACGGAGTTATGGTCCTTGACTCTGAACTTGGTGTATGGGTGTTTAATGGGGACAAGTTTTCCCCATTCCCCCGTGACCATTCTTACCATGGCGGGGGATATTGGTGACAATGTTGCCTTGTTGATGTGTGCAGTGATGCTGACTTGTTCATTTAGGTGAGTTCAATAGCTTGCATGAGGCCAAAAAAAAAACCTATGCCATCATATGGAAATGGCTCATGACACGAGAGCGAGAAAAAGGGCCATCGACATGCTACTGGCAGTCTTCAGCCGCCGAGAAGGGACTTATCATTTGGACTGTCACTGGTCACCATCAAGTCAGCTGTCTGTCTGAGAATGGATAACAGGCCCTGTCGCTGACCGTTCCCGCTTAGGGCAGCCACGAATGACCACTGTAGCTCAAAAGCGCCACATCTGGTTACAGCATGCATTTGACTGATTCCGGACAACAACCCAAACTGGTTGTGAAATGAGGGGTCTTGATTTTTTTGTTGATTTTATGTAAGCTATTGAACACACCCAAAAAAACAAATCAAGCATCACTGTCACAAGCATAACAAAAACAACTCAATGTTTGTGTGCTCAGCACGTCCATGTGCCGCGTCGGGATTAGAATACCACACGTTTTACAAACTTTATTTCCACTCGTGTCTCACTGTAAAAGCAATAAAAATCGATTGATTCTTCAATTCGCTGCAAATACAGTACATACCTCACCCATGCAATTTTAGGGGCTGAGAGTACGCAATTTTCAAATAAATATAAAGTTCAAATGATTTGAAAATCCTTTTATTCTGTTTTCATATACAGTTTACACAACATCCCAACTTTTTGGGAAATGGGATTGTACTTTTGCTAAGGTGTAACAGGTAAAGTTTTGCCATCACACCTAAGAACTCTTTAAAGATACTTTATTTCTAAGTAAGCACGTATCTATTCTCCAGAAGCAAGTATTCCTAAAATGGGAGACTCCAAAAGTTGGCCTCCTAGCTGTCGATCATCACCAACAGCTGCAGGAGGAGGTCGTCTTCATTAATGGCGGGTCAGCTCCAGCTCCATCTTCCAGCACATCTTCGGCAACTCCTTTTCATCAAAGTCGTTGAGGGGGCAGAGCCGGAGGTGTGAGAGGTCGCCGTGCACTGGCAGTGAGAATTGGGCTGGCTTGGGGTCCTGAGCGTAGTGCTGCTGCTGGAAATACAGAAAGGCCTGTTACTACAGCCTCAGTCACACAAGCATGTCTGCCTCCTGACCAAACTTCTTAACATAATGACTACAACTGGCCAATCGGCCCAATCACACTCCCCATTTTACATCCAATCCTTTTATTGCTATGCTTCTTTTACCTAAGCACTACAATAAGGTCCATTACTGTGCCAAAACTTATGAAACTCAGTGTAAAAGCATCTATCTCTATCTCATATGGTTTTGAAAACCCCAAAGCTTTCGCCTTCAAAACACAAACTGGTGAGCTATGTGGGTGGCCACTCTACAAACCGAAACAGGCAGACACAGGAGTGAAACATATTCAGATACCTGCCCGCTAACGCACGTCAAGACCACTTTCAGCATTGCCATACAGATTTCATCATGTTGGTTTTCACTCCAACCCACGCACACCTCATTCAACAGCATTCAAGAGCTTCTTAAGCTGGTATTTAGCAGAACCCAGGGTGATGATTTGAAGCATAAATAAACAGTGACAGGGCAGCGAGTCCCTAGGTACAGGACAGGACAGCCCTAATTTTATGAGTACTGGGGAGTCAGGGCTGCTTTGTAGGAGACTTTACCTTTGTGGAGCAGCAGGAGGGTCTTTAGCAAGATGGAGGAGTGGCTCGGTGATCGTGGAGCTCTGCTGTGCTGTAATGGTGCTTCTGTAAATATTCTCCAGCATCATCTCCTGGGAGGTCTTCAACCTCTCCACCTCAACCATAGACTCCATCCTCCCATTCACAGCTCCTGTAAATGTACACAGTCCCCATTAACAATCAAGTGCAGAAAAGCATGAGCAAAAAACTTATCATGGGGGTCATGTCTGAGGGCCAGAAATATAAAGTCCTGCTATGCATTTTTCCACATAATTTCACCACTTAGATCCACCTCCTGGTTATTTAACAAATATTGTGGAGGACTTATGCCGTTTGCGCCTGGACCTCATGCCTCTGGCTACCATACCTAACTGAAGTACATCAAGGAGTGACTCATGAGAAAACACACTCCGAGAGGGGAGAGGGTTGAGGACACACACAGGATGAGGGGAAAGGGTTGAGGACACACACAGCATGAGGGGAAAGGGTTGAGGACACACACAGGATGAGGGGAAAGGGTTGAGGACACACACACAGGATGAGGGGAAAGGGTTGAGGACACACACAGGATGAGGGGAAAGGGTTGAGGACACACACTGGATGAGGGGAAAGGGTTGAGGACACACAAAAGGCTCACCAGTGGCTGTGTTCCTGTTGATGCGCTGTAGCCTCTTCTTGAGCGGAGTAGAGAGAGGTGCTGGCGACTCCACAGCCTTCACCTCCTGCACCTTAGTCGCCATTCGAGCCGCCTTCTCCTTCCAGATCTCTTCCAGAGTCTTAACCCGGATCTCGCCGGGGTGAATGGCGGCCCTCTTGGCTGAGACTTCCCACTCGGGAGGCGCCTCGCTCCTCCCCCTGAGCTCCTCCTCCCCCTCTCTGGCCAGCTTCCTCTTCCTCACCAGCTGGAGGTGGGAGGTCTTCACATGGACGCTCACGGGAGGCGTACCGCTCCTCTTTGTGGGGCTGGGGCCCTTAGTGCTGCACCAGCCGGCCTCGTGTGCTGGGCCCAATCCCAGGGACCTGGCCGCCTTCTCTTTTCGGATCTCATCCAGCGATTTGATTCGGATCTCACCCTGTGCCTCCTCCCATGCTGGGGCTTAGAAATCCACAGAGGATTCAGTCTCACATTCCCAATGACATTTATACAACTAACCACAGCCGTAATTTCCAGAGTAAAGGAACCAAAATTGCGTCAGCATTTATAGCCATGTGCAGGTGAGACTACATCATCACCAACCAAAATATAATGCATTATGGCATTAATTTTTTGTATTACCCAGCTCCAGCATACACCAAAGTATATCTAGCTGCATATCAATCGAGTGCTTGACAGGAAGGGCCACCTTTCTCTTCCCGAACCATACAGCATGTCTTTTGATTGGCTCCTCATTCTGCAGCCAGGCATCTGCCCAGAACCATGGGAGTGTTATTAGCATTAAACCTCAACCTTTAACCTCTAAACCCTAACAGCCTTGAAAAAAACCTGCAGTACAGAAATCAGAGGGCAGACTTATTACTTCCCCAAATGGTTCAGTGCCGCCAAGTCTTACACCCTCGGTGTACGATTCCATTTAATGCATGTGCTGGTGAGACTATTCATCACCGACCAAATGTGATGCATTTAAATTTACACTGCATCACTCAGCACGAGCACACACCACGGCATACCCAGCTGCATACTGACCCAGCGCTAAGACATTTCTAACACCCCTGCATTCATTTAAGTGCATACCTTAGGTGATGGTAAAGTGCAGGGGCTGTATGAAAAACCTCTTGCTCTCTTTATCCAGGCTAGAGTCTTTGTAGCGCTGGCTTAGGGGAGACATCCCTCCAGAGCGCTGGGACAGGCAGGCAGCAGTCTGACCTTAATGAAGTAAGCAAGTGTTAACATGGCTCTCAATTCACCACCATTTTATCCTAAAGTGTCAGAGAGTTACAAATGGACAATAAGCTGGTCGGAGTTCCCCAAACAACAATCACATCAGGATGAGAAATAAATGAATAAATTGATCATTTAAAAACAAACACACGCGCGATATTTTACCCTTATTATCTAATTATAATAGCCGAGTGGACTCTGTGTGCGTATGTGTGTGTGTGTGTGTGTGTGTGTGTGTGTCCGGCCAATCAGTGCTAGATTCTACCGGGCGCCTATCTGCAGCATAGCGCGCGCGACGCTAGTTTGCTCCGTCTTGCAGGTGACTTCCACCGTGCGCGTATCTGCAGCATAGCGCGAGCGATGCTATTTTGCTCCGTCTTGCAGGTGACTTCATGTTCCACTGAGCGCGGAACGTCAGCGCAGCGTTTATGGAAACACCATAGCAACGTGATGACATCATAGAGGTGCATGTGATGACATCATAATGGTGCATTGTTCTCTATAATATAAAAGCGAAGTTACATAAAACAATAAAATTAAAACTTGGGCTGAAAATTGGGCCCCATGTGGGTTGAATCTAGAACCCGTGGATCCCCACGGGCAAAGTGCTAGTTATTATTATTATTATGATGATTATTATTATTATTATTATTGAAGATGCGGGCGTGACTTGGGATCGTAAGGTCCTGAGTTCAAGCCCCGGCCACGACCTTCGCGGTGTGTTCTTGGGCAAAACACTTCACTCCCACACTCCACGCCTCACTCCACCCAGGTGTATAAATGGGTACCAGCAAATAGTCAGGGAAACTTGACTAAGAGCTGGGAGAGTACCTGCGATGGACTGGCATCCCATACAGGGAGAGTAGTAATACTCCTAGTCCCTTCATGCCATGGAAACCGGGGTTAATCACTGGCCCGATGGGCCACTAGGCTTGTAACAGGCTTACTACTTTCATTATTATTATTATTATTATTATCATCACTAAAGAGGTAAAATATACCATTTATTGTAGGACTGAACAAATAACTGCATTTGCGATGTAATCCCTATGTAATACAATTTTAAAATCGCCAAAGCCGCGTGAACACACATACACCTTCACCTGACATTCTGGTGAGAGGAGCAGTCTTCATGAAGAATACAACTTGCGATGTTAGTTATATTAAGGCCCTTTCCACTTGTACACAGATTGTCTCCTAAACGGATATCTCCTAAACCTCCGTTTAAAAGAATTTAAAAAAAAACGTCTGTCCACAAGACCTCATCTTACGAACTATTTGCGTCCACATGAAAACGTAAAAATGACCAAAAATGCTCAAATCTCCAATTCTCCGACAGTAGGTGGCAATAACATCTGCATTTTTAGAGTCCAATGCCTGAGGAAGTCACAAAACATAAAAGTGGACTTTTGCAAAATGTGCTGTGACGTCATCGTTTCCCGAAACGTCATAGAGGCGCCAGGTTCTGGTCATGGCAAAATGCATTGTAGACAGTGAACTGCCCGTTCAAAAATAAATAATCTAAAAATAAATAAATAAGAGTATACAGATACAAATGATCACATCAAATTCGTGGTTTATTGCCAAAAATGATATGCTTTTACACTTGTAGTCCAGTTTGTAGTCCACTTCTCTGAACTACATATCCACTACACAAGTGGGCGAGTACCCTGCGATTTGTTCCAAGCCAATGAGGTAACTCAGTTTCAGCAAACGTTCATAACGGAGCACGACGGTAGCCGATCAGTGTCCAAAATTGCCTTATATCTGTGGACCCATTCCTACATAGTGGACTACTATTAGCTAGCTACATACCTAGAAATTAATGGATCACAGTTATTTCACCATTTAGCTAGCTAGCTAGCTAGCTAACTAACATTAAGCTATGCTAGCGAGCCACCCAGCTAGCCAGCTAGTGAGCTTATTACATCTTGAGCCCCGGTGGATCATTGGTCTAAGCACGCGCATCATAAAGGCTGTGGCCTTCCTGCGGTGACCCGGTTCGATTCCGGCTCAGGTCATATGCCGCATGTCTTCCCCATTCTTCTCCCCAACTTTCCTCTCTCTCTACTGTGTGACTATCAAATAGGAGAAGATCCCAAAAGAAAAAGTCATCTTTAAAACTAACCATAATCCCTGATTCTTATGCTAATCCCTTCAAATCGGCTGCCGTCGTAAAATTGATGTTACTTTCGGGAAAAAAAACCTTTACTCTTAGCGACAGAAAATATAGCCGAACGTGGCTAGTTAGTGACACGTCAGTTTCCGTCTGGCTTATTAGTTACGATAATGTTGTTAGCTAGCTTGTGGATGATGAACTTAATTGTAGAAACACATTTAGCGAAAGCTAGCTAGCTTGCGAGATAATGTAGGATATGTTAAATTAGCTATATAGCTAGCTAGCTAGCCTTTCTATTTACAGTGATACCGCATCCATCATCGCACTGAAAATGGAACGAATCCATTGGTGGCAACTGTAGTTCTATAAGATACTGCTGTGTGAGTCTATTGAGTGTATAAGCACGGCAATCTCCGGTCAAGCCCTCCAAATACTCCGGGGAATCAGCTAAGGGACCCCGTCATTTGATAGCGTGCTATCCTGGTTCTAATGTTGTTCCTGACTAGCCAGTTACGTTGGCAACCTGTTGGGGAATCTGTGATGGTTTTCCTACCCCTGACTGACAGCTTTTGTTCAAAAGTATGTTAACCCTAAATTCAGACATTTTCTGTTACGCTATTATTTTGCTGCATGCCAGTATAATAACTGTGGCAGGCGCACACTCCCACTGGCATAGCTAGACATCTTGGGCAAAAATTTACTGGGGGGGATTACTGTATTCATTCTCTGGCTAATTGGCTAATGAACAAACTAATGCTACTTCGTGTAGACATATAATGTTATATGAAATAATATTAGAATTTCATCACCTTAGAAAATAGACCACTCATTCCTAACCACACAGCAAGACATTATCATCCTGACTTTTCAATTAAAAATCTCCAGTCAGAAACACGGCCAATGGATCAAGTTCTGTGACTCGAATGAGCCTAGGTAGGATAATGGTCTACAGACGACTCGAAAAGGCCAAGGGTTAGCACCTAGGCTAGCCGAGCTGTAGTAACCCCCCTCCCTCAGACAGCCAGGCTAGGCCCATGGTTAGCAGCAGGGCTTGGCGTTCCTACTCTACAGCCCGGGGCCGTGCGGGCCTGTGCTCTAACCTAGCGACAACGTAACCGGATGAGACGACTCCTGCCCAGAGACTGTGTAATTCAAGGTTCTGTCACTCAAAGTGGCCACGTCTTTAATTATGCAGAAATTTAAGCCTTTCTATAATGTAAATAGTAGAGTGACAAAAAATTCACTCCCCCCACAGTTTTCACGGAGGGGAAAATTAGCCACAGAGACCAAACCATATTTTGAACCAGGCAGTAAACATGTTTATTTTTGCTGTACTTGGGCTTTTTAACATGGGGGTCAATGGGGATTGATTCCTTTCTGCAGTCAGCCTCAAGTGGCCATTCGAGGAACTGCAGCTTTTGGCACTTCCGTATTTGCTTAACTTTTCAGAGCCGCAGTTTGCCGCTTGCTTCTAACGCGTTCTGAACCATGGACTGTATAAAAGATGGACGCAGCACCGGGTCTGAAAAGTGAGGTCGACGCGGAAATCTCAAGAAATTGCACTATATTTAATGGCCAGCAGATGGCGACGTCGGTGGTTGCAGAAAGAAGTTCAATGCTATTGAAGTCTGTGAGAAAATAGGGAGTTTTCGCAAACCCCGACGGTGCAAGATCTCCACCGGCGAACAATCAACTGTGACCATCCCCGCACTCGTGCCACCGTCTGACTTATGTGCAGTTTAGCAAAAGGAGGACGAGGAGGGTGCGTGAAGATGCACTCCCTCTATTGTCTTGCGCGTGTAAAATTAGTTGGTGTTTTTCCAAAATATTCATGTAGTAATATTTAACTGGAGGAGATGACGAGAGTGGTCACTTACTTTTAAGATTTTAGGAGAGCTGCTTTGAATTGACAAAACCATTCCTGAACAATAAAGAACTCGTATTTAAGTTTCAATAATTGAATCTAAAGTTCTAAAATATTATGCGGTTTCGCACTGGCCGACTTGGACGAGGAAATAAACATGACTGCGCGGTGTACGTACAGTCGCCGCATACTCACAGGAAAAGCATTACAACTAGTAGTAGGCCTAGTTGTTGAATCCATGACGCATCGAAAGAGCCAGAGGTGCGAGCGACTATTTGCATACACCACGCTCTGAGTGCTGATGACGCGGCCAAGTGCTGATTGGCTGGTTGCACTCCACCACGCTCCATCGTAGAAGATCCACGACGAACGAGAAATCGGCCTACTACTGTAGCAGATTTGGAGAATACGGAAGAAGTTTTAGGGTCCCGCATGCGCAAATCGACTTTGGCATCAGCTTACCGTCCCTGATGTCTGCCGTCGTAGTTGCGAAAACTTCCTATTGACCCTACTTTGCCGCCTGATTTATTATTTCAATAATGATTTTCCACATCATTTTGTGGTGTCTATTGCAAGCTTCAAGTCTCCTTCGATATATCGTGATGTTCATTTTTGCAAATTATGGTCCCAAGTAGACTAGAATAAAGGAGAAAGCCAGAATATGCATTAGGGACGTGGCTATCCTCTGGTCCTCGTCCGATACGGTCAGATCCAGAGCCACGTTCCTCCCCGGATCTTCAATTCACGCTCTCGTCCAATAGGAATCACATCCGGTTTCAAAATGACAAAATAGTCCTGTGAAATATAAAATATCCTTGGTTCAAATCATGAGTAAATCAATGCCAGATAGGTAGCTAACACAATGCCTGTGTGATTTGCAGAGCCAACTACACTACACAAAGTATGAGCTTTATCAGGCGTAGGACCTGATACAAGTTACGTAAGGCTCGGTGACATTCAAAAACTCTGTAATAACGTCATTATAAATCTTTAATATCCCCAGCAATAAGTTTTTCATGACTTTATCTAAACTAGGCGGTTTTTCAGCCATTCTCTACCGCTATTTTTTTTTTTTCCCCATTCGAGACTGGATCAAAAACTAAGATTTCACTCTCACGCATTACGGTCACCGTGGCGGCAGTCTTAATTGGTGACGTCACGTCAAGTAAAATAGGAAAATAAAATATGGCAAGATGCTGTCTGATTTATGACGTGTATCAGAACGCGTTCTGGGGGTTGTTTCCAGAAAGCACAGTTGTTTAATTGTGCAGTTGGAACCCTTGACTGTATATGATCCAGCGATGTTGGGAAAACGTACGCCTGTTCGGGAATCAGGAGGATCGTAGGAGGTGTAGTTTATTATTATTATTATTATTATTATTATTATTATTATTATTATTATTATTATTAGATATATTTATTTATTTATTTATTTTTACAATAAATGGGATTATTAAGTCAGATTACTTCACTGCCACAAGATTTTCTTTGCGACAAGAGAAGAGCACTTGCTCACTCTGATATGCGGATTTGAAGGTAATTTAACATTTTACAGCAGCCCAAGGCATGATAGTTTAGAGTCCTGGACGATTGAGAGGGTCCCTGACCTGCAGTTATTTATTATTCATCTGTGTTCACTGCGCGACATCGCTTTGTTTGTGAAACAAATAAAGAGATGAGGTTGTGCTCATGCAGGTGGTTTCCAAAAGATTTCACGCCTGACGCAAAAATTTCTTGAGGTGAAATTATTTTGCCAGAATCCCTGAGAGATTACGATTTTGAAACAAACGTGTTGAGAGGGACAGCCCACCCTGTTTTTCTACCCCTTCTCTTAGCCAGCCTCTCAGTGTCCCTGTTCTGCACTCGCTCCTGAGTCTCCTCAATCTCTCAGCCGCGCTTTTTTTCCTTCCAGACTGCAGCGTCGCTTTACCCATGCTATTAGACCGACAGCGTGGTGTCTGAGACCGACTGACGGCTGTTTACTCTCAGCTACTTAACGGAAGGCACAATAGGGAGAACCACAACAGATGCTCGAGAACAGGTAATTAAATTGTAAAAATACGACGCAGATGCGCCACACTTGTTCAGTGTTAAGTAATGATCAAGTTCCATGTGAACACAGTGCGGGTCACCAATGGCATTTGTCGTATCGCAGCATGTCACGCACTGCGTCCAACAGATGCAGGGTGAAGTCAGGTAATTTAAGACGTCAGATAAAATGGGATAAATAAGTTTCTCCATATTTGACTGTTCAAATATTAGAAGCCTATCACCGAACGTTATTGCATTGTTGCTGCAAATGTCCGTGACATGAAACAATTACACTGCCCTGCGTAATTTTTACTGAATAAAATCCAATACTTGTTTCTTCCAATTTATTTGGGTGCTGATTCCAAAAAATGGTGTCTGTTTTGTTATAGCACATCACGGTTTCACACCATGTAAGATGCGCATTTAGCATTGTCACTTTTGACAATCACTCGTAAGGTTACAAAGTCTGGTATCATCCCTTAATCTCCAGAAAAACTGCCTCGAAGACATGATTTCCATCTTCCTCTGAGCCAGCTGAAAACTATTTGTTCAATCTCAGCTGATTTTCGCATGTATGGATGATTCTGAAGTCAGTTTCTGCCACATCCTGATTTCAGGCTCAGTAATATGGCCCCTGACAGAAGAAAATGCAAACATGATCCACGTTTTCTGCTACATCTGTGGGTGTTTCACTACACCCAAAGAGGAACAGAAAATGTCAGACTTTGTGAACTTTGCTCATTTTTGAATGAAACTTCCGACCAAGTAAATCATGGGTTAAATGACGCTGGAAGTAGGGGTGCTGAGGAGGCTGCAGCCCCCCTCTAGTGGCGCGGGGCTGTACATGCAAAGAAAAAAAAAAAAAAAAAAAAAAAAACTTTTTTTCTCAGAACTAATAATAATTTTTGTGTTGTTTAATAGCTCATTAAAAGCTAAATATTTTGTTTTACATTCACAAAATAAAACCTTGTCTAATAATTAAAAACAACACAGGATGACGTAGATAGAACTAGATTTTGGGCGTCATGGAATAGCGTTGGAATGTTCAGACAGTGAGGTATCGTGTACAAATCAGCCAGGATGAGTCAGAAAAGAATTTCAGATTTCTTCAAAGTGTGTGTGTGTGTGTGTGTGTGTGTGTGAGAGAGAGAGAGAGAGAGAGAGAGAGAGAGAATTTGCTGTTTAAAAATCAGTTCCTTGTTGTACTTTGATTGATTGATTTTTTTTATTTTGGTCGTCAAAAGAAAAAACCCACAGTATCATCAGTACATTCCAGCATCATACATCACATGTGAATAAAGAAAATAAATAAATAAATAACAATTTTAGTATTGCATTCACTCTGTTCCGACCAAAAAGGTGTAGGCTGAAGCTATAAGCTTATTTGGCCTACCCATTTTAATTTATGAACTATAGAGGCAACGTATATACTAGTACAAAGAAAAAAGAGAAAAAAACAAAAGAAAAGAAAAACAGTTTTAACTTAGCATAATGTACAAACAGAAAAGGTAGGCAAAAATTGTATAAAATGTTACAAATCATATATATGTTAAGACCATAGCCACTTATTTAATATAGTATGTATAGTACAGCATACAATTTTATAATGAATATTTCAGAAATAAACAGTACAGATGATAGTTTGTGACAGTTGTTGTATCATGTATTCCATTATACTATTTAATAAACAATAAAAAATAATAATAATAATAAATGCTAATAATAATAATAATATAGAATATATAGTAATGATTTTTTAATTTGTATATTACTAAACATATAGTGTAATATCTGATTACAATATATCCTTGTTCCTGTACTTGAAATGTGATGTTTGAATTCTATTTGATCAGTACCATACATACCCTGTTCAATAGGCTATATCAAAAACAAAACAGACTTTAGAAGTAATGCACTGTGTGTGTGTGTGTGTGTGTGTGTGTGTGTGTGTGTGTGTGTGTGTGCGTGCTGTGTGTGTGTGTGTGTGTGTGTGTGCGTGTGTGTGTGTGTGTGTGTGTGTGTGTGTTAGAGAGAGAGGAGGAGTGAGAGAGACAGAGACAGGACTTTGCATTCTAAAATGTTTACAGAATGTGTGTATAACTGCCTACTGTTGGCCTATTTGTTGGTCACACTGCCTGTGTTGACACAAATTCTTGAAAAAATAATTTTAATTAAAGGCACATAAGAAATAAACTTTGCTTTCTGTATATGATATTCATGGTTTCACATCAAGTTGATGTCATGTTGGCCATAGGATGTAGGGCAGGCTATGATCTATGCTAATCTGAGGTTCAGATACTTCTGCCCAATGCAATAGATTGGTTATGATGGCATTTCTTTGCAAGACAGACCCAAATGACATGGCTATGGGTAAAATAACTTAGTTTAACATTCAATCCAGGACTTTGCCTATTTTATTTTATTTTATTTTATTTTTTTTTTTTTTGTCATTTCGCAAAATGATGTCACAGGGCCATTTCTCAACCCCCCGCCCCCTTTTACAAGCATTTTTTAACTCAGCACCCTCAAATTCAGTAATATGTGACCTGTTTGGGAAATCAACAGATTTTTTTTTTCAATGTGCACTCTGGTGTAATTAGATTTGTCTTTGATAACTAATTTGGGCAGAGCAAAGATTAAAAAAAAAAATCACTGATCCCTGACCATGTCAGGCAAGCATTGCGGCATGTTGATTCACTTGCTTTGGTGATATGAGTATTGCAGCTAAAACAGTGTGAGAATAACACCAAAAATGGTTGTATGCTGTTACATTTTATTAATTGTGCTTCCTCGCTTCCTCCATGGCCGGGGAGAAAGCTCGCCGCCGCATTACCGTGTAGCTGCTGAAGTCTGCGGAGAAGCGAATCTCTCGGTCCTGAAACTTAATAGGCGTTTTCCACAAAGCTTGGAGTATTTTGTCCCGGTCTGTGAAGCGAAGCATTTTGCATATTAGCGTTCGAGGACCTTTGTTACCAGTAGCCGGAGGGCCGACGCGGTGCGCTCGCATGATTTCCATCCGTTGTTCACCCAGGTAAGGGAACCATTTCAGAAGATTTGTGGAGATGAACTGGGAGGCGTTGGGTCCCTCCGCGCCCTCGGGGATGCCCAGTATACGCACGTTGTCCCTCCGATTTCTGTCCTCCAAGTCTAACAGCTTTGTCTCACAGTCCGCTAGCTTGGCTTTGTTGCTCTTGATGGTATTCTCTGCCTTATCGACTCTTTTGCGAAGGTGACTGTAGTCAGTACGCAGTTTAGCAACATCCTTAGTACAACAAGACATCACAGTTTTTATTTCATCGAGCCTGCCATTTAGTCCTGCGAACTGCGTCACCATAAACTCATGCTGTTTTTCCATGGCCGTCTCTAGCATGGAGGTTAGCTTGTTTCCCAGCTCACCATCGTCTTCGTCAGACGACTCTTGGTTGGGGTTAAGAGGCCTGACGGGCTTTCTTGGCTTCGGCATCTCACTGGGTGGATGTTTAAATGTCACAGCACGCTCAAAAGTAAATGTTGAGTTAAATAAAAAGGTAGTTTTTCATTGAAATGGGGGAGATAGGAGCGGGAGCGAAAGCGCTACGCAGCCATTCTCTCTACAGGTCACGTGACTCCCCCGAGACAATATTCCTCAAAGTTAATATGTATCTGCCCCATGATTTGGTTCCATTCAAAAACTCAATGTGTTTTTTTTTTTTTTTTTGCCCATACTACACCATTCCCCCAAGTGTCATTAAAATCAGGCCGACAGTTTTTCCATAATCCTGCTGACGAACAAAAAGATGGACAAAAAAACCGAACCAAAAGAAAATGACCAAATTAGTGGACGTAAATATAACAAATATTCAAAGTAGTCACACACAGCAATTTTATTTCTAATTGTCAATCCCCAGGTCAGTTTTATGGACACAAGTGCAGTCTAGTCCAGGTCTACATTACATCTTTAATGGAGCACCTATATAACAAAACCAGTTTTAAGCAAGGGCCAAGCTAAATTTGTTTGAGAAATAAGCCATTAGTGCTGAATAACGTTTCTCCTTCATCTCTTCATCTGGATTTAGGAACTAACTGACAACTCAAGATTCAGCAAAAGCAGAAGCGATGGAGCTCAGAACCTTCAAGCTTACCCTCTCCACCTTCTCCAACATCTCCAACTCCACTAGAGCCAATGAGACAGATGCCTTGCAGTCTGAAGGCCCTTACCAGGCAGTAGAGGTGGTGATCATTGTCCTGGTTACAGGGTTCCTAAGTTTTGTAACAATTACTGGGAACATACTGGTCATGCTTTCAGTCATAATCAACAGAAACCTTCAGACTATAAACAGCTACTTCATCTTCAGCCTGGCATGTGCAGACCTGATTGTTGGGGTCAGCGTCATGAACCTGTATACAGTCTACATTGTGGTTGGCTATTGGCCATTGGGGCCAGTAGTCTGTGACCTTTGGCTGCTCTTGGACTATGTGGTCACTGTTGCATCTGTTATGAACCTCCTCATCATCAGCTTTGACCGTTACTTCTGCGTCACCAAGCCACTCAGCTACCCTGCTAGAAGGACCACCAAGATTGCAGTCTTGATGATTGCGGCGGCCTGGGTCATTGCCTTCATCATCTGGGCCCCGCCCATCCTATTCTGGCAGTTTATTGTAGGTGAGCGTATTGTGCCAGAGGACCAGTGTTCCATCCAGTTCCTGTCTGATGTGTCAGTTACCTTTATCACCTCCACTGCTTTCTTCTACCTGCCTGTTGCCATCATGACCTTTCTGTACTGGCGGATCTCCAAGGCCAGCAAGAGCCGTGTGAAAACGGGTAAGCGAGTGCCAAAACAGGACAACCCATCCAGCAGCGAAGCAGGAAAACACGCCACCATGCCCTGTGATGATGATTACATGAAAACCCATAGCCCTGAGAAGAGCTGGAGTGGCGGAACAGGTGGTGTTGGGGAGGAGGAGTCAAGCACGCCAGTACATCCTGAGAGAAATGAAATTGCTGAGACCCCTGCAGGTCACGAGGGAAACCCCACAGCCCACAGCCTAAATGCTGCAATGCTAAAGCAGCGGCCCAAGAGGAAGGCACCGCCATCTCGCGAGAAAAAGGTTACACGCATGATAACAATGATTCTTGTTGCCTTCATAGTCACATGGACACCCTATCAAGTCATGAAGGTCATCGGCACCTTCTGTTCAACCTGTGTTCCCACCAGCATGTGGAGATTTGGCTTCTGGCTCTGCTACATAAACAGCACCATCAATCCAGCCTGCTATGCTCTCGGCAATGTCAACTTCAAGAAGACCTTCAAACAACTCCTGCTCTGCCAGTACAAGGACATTCACTTGGGCAAATAGTGAGGTGTGATTATATCTGTTTCTGCAGTCATAATTTTTTGCCACAAAAACATGCATGGTAGGAACACTCCTACTGTTACCCCTGACCAAGGAACTGGCTTCAGAGCTGGAGTTGGTCCCTGGACGCTGCTCTCTGGCTGCCCACTGCTCCTAATTATAGGATGGGTGAAATGCAGAGGACAAATTACCTCACAGGGTTCAATAAAGTATATTTATCTATCTGTCTGTCTGTTTATCTACAGTGCTGTGAAAAGGTATTTGCCCCCTTCCTGATTTCTTATTTTTTTGCATATGCCACACATTAATGTTTGAGATCAAACAAATTTTAATATCAGACAAAGATAACCTGAGTAAATACAAAATGCAAACTGCTAATAATTTGATATATTGAGGGAAAAAGCTATCCAAACCTACCTGGCCCTATGTGAAAAAGTGATTCTCCCCCTTGTTAAATCATGAATTAACTTAGATTAACCACATTTTTTTAACCACAATTTCACTTGCCACACCCAGGTCTGATTACTTCCTGACCTGTTGAATCAAGAAAGCACTTAAATAGAACCTGTCTGACAAAGTGAAGTAGGCTAAAAGATCTCAGAAAGCAACTCATCACGCCGTGATTCAAAGAAATTAAAGAAAAGATGAGAAACAAAGTCATTGACATATATCAGTCTGGAAAGGGTTACAAAGCCATTTCTAAGGCTTTGGGACTCCAGCAAACCATGGTGAGAGCCATTATCCACAAATGGAGAAAACTTGGAACAGTGGTGAACCTTCCCAGGAGTGGCCAGCCTACCAAAATTACTCCCAGAGCGCATCGATGACTCATCCAGGAGGTCACAAACGAACCCAGAACAACATCTAAAGAACTGCAGACCTTACTTGCCTCAGTTAAAATGGGTGTACATGATTCAACAATAAGAAAGAGATAGGGCAATATTGGCATCCACAGGAGAGTTCCAAGGCGAAAACCACTGCTGACCAAAAAGAACACAAAGACTCGTCTTTGTGAACATGGCAACCCTAAAATGTGCTAACGAGCACCTCTAAAGGGTTAACGCAAGAAACCTAAAAGGTGCAGATGAGCACCCTTATTAGGGGTGACCACGCGCACCTCCGTAGAGGTGACCGCAAGCACCTTTTAAGGTTCTTGTTAACACCATTTCACAGGGTGCACATACACACCTTTTCTAATGGGTGCTTGTCCGCACCTCTAAAGGTTCTTTCTAATACCTTTTTGTAAGCGCCCAAAAGACGCTTGCAGCCTCAGAGAAGGTGTTCTTTTTCCAACCTTACAGATTCTTATCCTGGTTAAAACACCCATGTGCACGCAAACATTAGAAAACACACGCATACACACACCCCCAACATAATCCTTACGTTCCACACATGTATCAATCATTGTTTTTACACTTAAAAGGGGCAAACAAGTGCATGTCAATGACAATCACATTGCTGCCCAGTTTTGCATGCATGAAGACTTTTTTTTCTCCATGTGCATTCATCCTCATATAGTAACCTCTGGTACAGTTACAAAAAAAAAAAGTCCCTTTCAGCTTTATTAATTTCAAATTTGATACAAGGCTACATACAATTAGAGAAAAACCAACAGCTGTGCATGAAGTACCAGGAAGACAAAAAAGAAGTTTGAGCTGTGAACACACCCAAAACATTTTAGACTAATAATTTTTTTTTTTCATGCCAAAATGCATAACATAAAGATAACTGCAGTATTGTTCATGTAAAGGTAAATCTTTGGCAATGTAGTAGCACATCTGGCAATGGAATAGTATAACTTTGGCAATGTTTTTAACAAATTAAAATGTGATTTGCTAAAGACAGGCAAGATTTTATTCACACAGATTACCTTCATGTACAGTAAATGAAGGTGATGTCATTGCAACAGGCATTTTAACAGAAAATATTAATGGTACAATTACTTACAAGTTGTACGAAAAATGTATGCTTAAGTGCATACTGATGTTTCGAATAACATTTTTGCAATTTGTTCATTTCGGCTAAATGTAATTTCTAGCCATTGTCTGTGGAGCCACTGTTTTGAATAATATATCTGAAGTACCTCATAAATACTAACATAAAAATGATCCTTCAAAATGGTGCAATGAAATAGCACAACTCTGGCAATGTAGTAACTTCCTCTCCTGGACCTTCTTTTATGAGTTTTCAAAACACATACTAGTATACTACATGTATTATACTTCAGCCTGTATATTTTGCCTTTGAATACATACATGTACAATGAAAATCTCCTGACAGTAACACAAAAATAAAGCAACCTCATCTAATACATATATCATACTGTGCATCTACATCATTCATTTAAAAAAAAGGACTTCATGCCACTAAATTATACCCAGTGATTCAAAATGTTACAAAAACTATGTACTACTGAAGACTTGTACAAACATCTTGCGTGTTTAAGTTCCATGTCTCAAGATGATTCATGTTTGAAACTTTTGAAAGGTTAGAAAAAATACAACTGGTGGTCCACACACGTATAAACACATTACCTTGTAGTGGCCTAACTGAAAATGATTCAGGGTACATGTATATATGCTTAAGTAGGGAGAGAAAAAAAAATACAGTAGAGGAACAAATCATATGAAAACAGTGACAGCAACCTTGTGTCGGTAAACGACAAATTTCCTGAAATAATACATTATACAGTAACATACATTTTAAATCACTGCTCTCTTACCCATGGGCTGCAATCTAATGTGTTGGTTGTGAAGCCAACATCTCAAACAATGGAATTAACAAACCTCAGCACTTTTGTGGGCATAGCTTTGTTCAAATCCAGCCTGCAAACATGTTGCTGGAAGAAGAAGCATGTGTTCCGGGTATGTCTGGGATACTAAACCCCATAGACATAAAATGCAGCAAACATTCCCATGAAGCCCTGCTTGACTGTCCCTGCAGAGCTGTTTACCTCCCCATCCATGCAGAGAGAACTTCTGCCAATTTGTAGTGGGTCCTCTGTGAACTTCAAGGTGGGAGTTGGGCCAATGGGGTTCTGATGCATAAAGAAAAATGTGCTTTAGTACATTACATTTCATTTGCATTTCTTAAAAAGAAGAGTAAAGATGAATGTTCTACGGCACCACAAAAATTTTCACAGAATGGATTGAAAAACAAATTATTCTAGTCTTACAGGTTTCAATCCACCTTATCTCTGCTTACTTTAGTTTTCCGGGATCCACTGCATAAAATGCTGGGCAATAAGTTGGGCAATTATTTATTTAGCTATTTATTTATTTATTTTCAATTATCAAGTTAGATTACTTCACTGCCAAAGGATTTTCTTTGCGACAAGAGAAGAGCACTTGCTCACTCTGATCCCATTTGCAGACTTGAAGGTTACTTAACATTTTACAGCAGCCCAAGGCATGACATTTTGACTGAAAGTTTTTTGTTTGGAGTTTTGGACAATAGGAGCGATCTGATATAGCACAAAACTGTCGTAAATCGGGAGATGAGATGAAAGAAGGGGATTTTTTTGTCGACAGCCGCACTTCCGGTAATCAGACCAGCTTCGCCAAGCCAACGCATGCATGACGAAATGCGATGAGCATTGCGCAGCTTCGCAGTCGAATACCATCGTGGATACACAGATATGAACATGAAAATATCGCAAAATTCAAATAAACGCTACGAACGAGTCAAAGCCGGAGTTCACGTTTTGGAACGAAACACTATAAATCGCCATTATACTAGCTAGCGTTCGACCGCGCGCGGATATGAGCGGAAGTTCACTCGTCGACATTTTTACATTTGACCCCTGATTTTCTGCCGTCATATCCGCCAGGCGATGTGCCGTATTGCATACTTGTATATCAGATCGCTCCTATTGAGCCGGTCCCTGACCTACAGTTAATTATTATTCAGTTGTGTTCACCAGCGGCGCCTGCAGCCGTACTGTGCGTACCAAAAATTCTAGAGCGCACCGCTCGAATCATGGTGCCGGTGCGGCGCGTACATTCAAGCTGTGGGGGAGAGAGAGAGAGCGTGCTTGTGCTGAGGGACAGGGAGGGGCAGAATCAAGACTGGGGCGGGGGATGCAGGACTAAGAAAACTCATTGGTTAGGGGAGTGACAAAAAATTAAAGTGTATCTTTTTTCCCCATTCTTCTCACAACGTCTGCGTGGGTTCCTTCCAGAGAGTTGAACAGCGAGAGCAGTCAGCAAGCAGTACTCGTATGCGAAAAATCTATCTGTCTATGCATAAGCTTAAAATGAAGCGAAGCTCCAAACAATTGAATTTATTTCAGACACTCCCCAAAATGCCGAAAAGCAATGACGCTCAGTTGTCATCTGCTTGCCAGCCTCCTCGTATTGTGGCGATGCAGACAAAGCGGTCAAACACACCTGCATCAAGCCCCGCAGAGTACTGGCGATTGAATCTGTTCCTTCCCTTTATTTACCATCTCACAACAGAAGTGCGGGATCGTGTCTGTGTAGCACTGCCGCGTCTGAAGGGCCAATATTTGCTGCCAGATAAAATATCGGCCTTGTCTGACAATTTATGGCAGGAAACAAAAGCCGAGAACGCACATCTGATGCTGATGCTGCAGACACGGAGCTGGAGCTGTGGAAACAGTTAAATGAGCTCCAGCCAAAATGTAATGACATCTGTCAAGCCCTAGCACAGCAAATTTCTACCCAAATATCCATTGCGTTCTGAAAGTCTGGTTGACCATGCCTGTGTCCTCCGCGTCTGCTGGGCGATCACTCAGCACGATGAGGCGTATCAAAGCTTATTTGCGCAGCAGGATGACTGACAAAAGACTAACTGGACTTGCCCTCATGAACACACACACAGACAGGGAGATTGACAGCGAGGAAATATAGAAGCAATTTGACACAACTGGCAAAAGGAGAATTCACTTGCGTCCTTGCGCTCCATTGGAAAAAAAAAAAAAACAACAAAAACAGCGAGCCACTGTGAGTGGCGCTGATAGGCCTAGTTTAAGTGCGGCGCAGTGCGTACCTCAAGATTTTTTTCTGCAGGCGCCCCTGGTGTACACTGCGCGACATCGCTGTGTTTGTCAAACGTGACGCAAAAATTTCTTGAGGTGAAATTGTTTTGCCAGAATCCCTGAGAGATTACGATTTTCAAACAAACGTGTCATGAAGCACAGCCCACCCTGTTTTTCTACCCCTTCTCTTAGCCAGCCTCTCGGTGTCCCTGTCCTGCACTCGCTCCTGAGTCTCCTCCATCTCTCAATTGCGCTTTTCCCTTCCAGACTGCAGCGCTGCTTCACACCGCATGCATGCCATCAGACCGGCAGCGTGGTGTCTGAGACCGACTGACGACTGTCTACTCTCAACTACTTAACGGAAGGCACAATAGGGAGAACCACAACAGATGCTCGAGAACAGGTAATTAAATCGTAAAAATACAAGGCAGATGCGCAACGCTTCGGTGTTATCACAAAGTAATAATTAAGTTCCACGAAACAGTGCGTGTGACTAATGGCATCTGCTGTGTAGCGGCGTTTCACGCACTGCGTCCAACAGATGCAGGTGAAGTCAGATGATTTAAGACATCAGATAAAATGGGATTGGCAATCCCAGCAAAACAGTCTCATGGCAACTGAAATTTCAAACTAGAGATATCACTTCAAATACTATTTGGTCATGTACTTTGGCTACCTAACTGTCAGGAAAATAAGGATTTCAAGCAGCTTGACCGAACTTAGGATTTGTACTACATATCCAATTTCAGCCACTGAAAAATAGCATTTTCAACCCAAAACCACCTCTTTTCTTCCTTACACCCTCACTATAGCCTCTTGCTTAGCACAGGATTTATTGTTATTGTTTGATTGTATGGATACCAGAGCGTTAGGAGCATCATCTAAATTTAGGAAGTAACTATGATTTTCCTTGGGCTGGATGACAGAAATGGTGTAAACTCTTTCCGTAACATGAGTAACAAAAAATGATGAACTTTTCCTTCGTTTCACACTGCTGTTAGATAGGACTGTCAGATTCCTGTATTCATCTCTTCTACCTCCACTAGTTAAATTTATGAAACAAAATAAGGAAAACCCCTCATAAGCTCTGAGTGGAACTGTATCAATTTCTGTAACATGAGTAACATGCAACGCGAGTAACAGTGTCTGTAACCTGAGTAACATACTTTACCACTGAGATCTAAAGACTGAAGTTTACTTTTCTGTTTGTCAGTGAGTGGGAGCAATTAGGGGAGACCGGGTCTAGTTGTTACACGTCCATGTTGTTACATTCTAAATAATTCCGATAATAAAACACAGACGGCACTCTAATTTTTCCTGTTGCTCCAGTCAGCTCTGAGTATCATCACTTTACTTGTAGTACTACAAATTTAATCATTTATATCACTCTTTAGAACTTATGTCCTGGGGAATGAGGTTTCAATGCACATGTTGTGTTCTTCCATTGTACCTGTAAGGCGAGTAACGTAACGTGAGTAACGTGACTTTTTTTCTTTAAATGTGTGTAGAGATAATAGTTCATTAACCTATGCCAATTGCTTTGTTCTCTTAAAAAGTTCAGTAATAAAAGTTCAAAATATTATCAATAATTTTGCTGTGTCTTTTCTAGTTTAGCGAGATATGGAAAGCAAATTTAGCACAAAAAACATGACATTTTTACATAACGTGAGTAATGCTGACAAAAGTCAGCCTGGAAGAACCATTAAGCAGAATTTTTCTAAATTTGTCATATGCGGACCTTGAGAGTGGCCTATGGTTATCATGGTGAAAAAATAAGAATGTTTAGTCCATTGACAAAATAGGGAGACACCTTTATTCAAGAGTACCGTGCTTTAAATGTAACATGAGTAAAGCTGGAATTGCCCAGATAAATAAGTTTTTCCATATCACCGAGAGTGCATTGTTGCTGCAAATGTCCGTGACATGAAACAATGATACTGCCCTGTGTAATTTTTGCTGAATAAAATCCAATACTTGTTTCTTCCAATTTATTTGGGTGCTGATTCCAAAAAATGGTGTCTGTTTTGCTCGAGCACATCACGGTTTTTCACAATGTAAGATGTGCATTTCATAGCATTGTCACTTTTGACAATCACTTGTGAGGTTACAAAGTCGGGTATCATCCCTTAATCTCCAGAAAAACTGCCACGAATACACGATTTCCATCTTCCTCTAGCCAAGTGAAAACTATTTGTTCAATTCTCGACTGATTTTCGTGTGTATGAATGATTCTAAAGACATTATTTTCTGCCAAATCCTGATTTCAGGCTTAGTAATGTGGCCCCTGACAGAAGAAAATGCAAACATGATCCAGATGTTTTCTGCTGCATCTGTGGATGTTTCACTACACCCAAAGAGGAACAGAAAATGTCAGACTTTATGAAAAAGCTTACTTTGCTTATTTTTGAATGAAAGTTGCGACCAAGACAAATCATGGGCACCCCATACAGTTTCTAACGCTTGTGTGGAGAACCTCAGACAATGGACAAAAGGAAAGAGGGAAAGCTTTGAGCTTTGATATTCCAACAGTTTGGAGGCAGTCCCTGAAACCTGTTGATGACTGTTATTTCTATCTGGTAAATATTTCTGGCTTTAGAGCGAAAACATATTTTTTCACTGCTATATAGGTTGTAAATTCAGTCATACATTTTGAATACTTACTTTTGTCATTGAAACCTAAACTTCTGACATTTGCATTTGTTGCTGTTTTGATCAGTGCATAAAACTGACTTATATATGATATAATTTGAAAAATCTTCATTCTTATTTTGTGGAAAAAAAAAACTGAGATTAAAAACTTTTTACTTGCATTTTTTAACTCAGCACCCTCAAATTCAGTAATATGTGACCTGATGGGAAATTAACAGATTTTTTTTCAACATGCACTCTGGTGTAATCTGGTGTAATTTGTAACTAATCTGGGCAGAGCAAAGATTAAAAAAAAAAAATTAAAAAAAAAAAATCACTGATCCCTGACCATGCCAGGCAAGCATTGTGGCATAGTGATTTACTTGCTTTGGTAATATGAGTATTGCAGCTAAAACAGTGTGAGTATAACACCAAAAATGGTTGAAAGATGTTACATTTTATTAATGATTTGATTTATAATCAAAATATTTTCACAATACAACTTTCTTTTTATGGGAAAGGGTTTGAAGTGACTGTCTCATTTTCCCTGAATGTATGAGGTTAAATTCTGAAATGGGACTCTATCTCTGAAGTGAAACTTGCAGTTTTGTCAGCTACCAGGTTCCATAAAATCATGAGTTACTGTGCTATTGTGTGTCTTCCAATCATATTACACACTTTTTTGTCATATTTTTGTCACATAAACTATTGAAGAGTGCGCGAGGAGTCCATGTCAGCCATGATAGCCCCAAACTTGCCGCCATTGTTACAAACATGCAAACACATGCAGGCTTGTGTCTGTGCATGTCACACATATGTATACATAGAATGCAAATGTTTGTACATGTATGCATGCTTGCATGTCTCTCTCTCCCTCTCTTTCATGTTCATAGAAACACACATAGCCAGGTGGGGAAGGGAGGAGTAGTTTGAAAGGAAGTATAGAAATGTCCCATTTTACCAGAGTAGCTGCCCATTTTACACAAACATGTCATTGTAGTGAGGTGTGGGTTTTTTAGAAACTGGTCCTTCAAACACAGAGTGTTTTACGCGGCAACATATTTTCTTTATAGAAACATAGCAAAGATCTATAGAAAGCTCTAAAAATAACATTTAAGGTTGTATTCAGAATTTTAGGTGGTTTTCTTGGCAATCTGCCAAAAAGTGTTTCAAAGTACCTGACTTCCCCCGACAATATGACAACAAATTGGCAGAGTTTTGGTGACCAAATGGTTGTAATGTACAAACTAACCAGATTGTTAAAATGTACAGAGTTTTACTGATTCCTGAGATAACATGAATTGCAAAAGAATTGTGATGGTATCTAAAATGCAAAAACAAACAAAATTAATTAATTTGTAAATTCTCTTTACCTTGCATTTAGTTGAGAACAGCAAGAAAAAATGTTTCAAACTTTTGGGCACATGATTCACTATTTCATGATGGCCAAATTATTTTTGCAAATATTCCCAATTTCCAAATGTGATGCTTGCAACAGGTTCTCAAAAAATAAAACAGGGCAATATAAGAACTGGAAAAGTTGTGGAATCTTTAGAAACAATCCTGTTTTTGAACATTGCTCAGGTAAACAGATGAATTGAAGGTGGGTTGTATAGCTTTTTAGCAATGTTCCATTTCCATGGCTAAGTGAAATAGGAAAACACCACTGATTAACGAAATCAGCAAATAACCATCAAAAGCATTGGCTCATTGGGATGTTCATTTTCATGTAGAGCCAGAAGGACTGTTTCAGCAAGGTTGTAGGACGTAGGGAAAGGGGCAGAAAGAACTAGGAGGGGTTTCCAGCCCAACTGCGAAATTGCAATCCGTGCGACATGTGCAAGATTTCCTCTTTTCTCATAAGGCACACAAACAATTACGAGTGTGCTGCATGCTGCTTTGTTCTGAAGTATTATTACAAGTAAAAGAAAAATAGATGAACAGATTTCCCTCGGAACTGTCAGGTTTGAAGAAAAATCCAGCAGAGATGGCATGAAATATGCACCATGTTTTTATCGACCACGTCACAAAGCGGCAGTTTGTCAGTGTGGCATTAAAAATAGTAATTTCAAGTGAAATTTTGTCTCTTCACTCTCTCAGCAAACACAGGTGCAGCCCCATGAGCAACACTGGCGCTAACTTCATCATTACTTTGCAAACAACAATGAATTTAAAACCAACCCTGTAATATTAGTGCCAAGTGACAGTGAGATGGATGTCCATTGCTAGTTTTAGTGTAAACAGTAGAATTCTGATGGTATTTAGATGTACATGGAGTGAGTCATGTGGGCATTAAAGATATTTATAATTGTGCCACTGTGCAGATACTATGAATATCTCCCTCTGTGTGAGTGTCCGTAATAAAAGCTTGATGCTAAGCTGTTCCTGGGGTGCTTCTCTAGGTCCTGCTGAAGTCCCTGGAGAACAGTGGAACCCTGCAGACCCCCATTGTGACCTTGAAAGTCTCACCATAGCGAGAAAGGGTTACCTCTACAGCAACTAGGTGTGTATCTGCACTTCATAAACGGAGCTGAGACTTAAATGGCCATTGTACTTGCTCATTGGGAACATCCTGTGTGATTATGTTTACTGCAGGCTGAGTAATCTATATATACTGCACACTCTGACTGGGGCATTACACAAAGTTCAGAGAGATACTCATAATATTTGCTCCTGCAAAGAACTGAGAGGCAAGCCATTTCATGTAATTAAGTTAAATTAATTCAAATGCTGACTGTTGAATCATCTCAAAATATAAATTAATGTTGAAGAAAGCATATAAATTCATGCACATGACTAGATGGGCATTTGGAGGGTGCAAGTAATCACCAAGAGCAATACTCCACCCTTCTAAATTAGCTCTGTTGTGTCACGATGAATCTTTACAACTGTGGTCTGAATTTTGAGATTAATGGCAGTTTTTCTGCCAAGGCCCCCCCCATCTCCCTAAGTTAGGATGTATTCGCTCCGTGATTTGGTTCCAGTCCAAAATTTATTTTTTTGCCCTTGCCACACCATTCCACCAAGTTTCATTAAATTTGTCATCAGTGTGATCAAACAATTGGCATTTTATATGATTGGTATTTATGATGTGTATTTCTGCTCTGTACTTTGCTTCATTTTGCATTCAATGTTGTGTATGTTGTTTTTCATTTTGTGTTATAGATGTGTGTTCCTGACTTTCTTGGCCAGGTCTCTCTTTTGAAAGAGATCCTTGATCTCAAAGGGCTAATTTCCTGGATAATAAAGGTTAATAAATAAACTAAGTAAAATCAGGCCCACAGTTTTTCCATAATCCTGCTGACATACAGACAAAAAGACGGACAAAGAAACTAAACCAAAAAAATTACATCATCCATGGATGTAAATATAACATATATAAAGTACATGCATCCAATTTGATTTCTAAATGGCAATCTCCAATTCGCTGAGCCAGTTTGATGGACCCAAGTGCAATCTAATCCAAGTCTAGATTGCATTTTTAAGAGAGCACCTATATAACAAAATCAGTGTTAGTGAAGGACCAAGCTGAATTATTTTGAGAGAAACAAGCCATTATAGTGCTTAAAAATATTTTTCCTTTATCTTGATTTAGGGGCAAAAACTGACAAGTCAAGATTCAGCAAAAACCAGAACAGATGGAGCTCAGAACCTTTAAGCTTACCCTCTCCACCTTCTCCAACATCTCCAACTCCACCGGAGGGACTAACACAGATGCCCCACTGTCTGAGGGCCCTTACCAGGCAGTGGAGGTGGTGATCATTGTCCTGATTACAGGTTCGATCAGTATTGTAACGATTACAGGAAACATACTGGTCATTCTCTCAATCTCAATGAACAGGAACCTTCAGACAATTAACAACTACTTTATCTTCAGCCTGGCATCTGCAGACCTGATCATTGGGGTCAGCTCCATGAACCTGTACACAGTCGACATTGTCATTGGGTATTGGCCGTTGGGGCAAGTAGTCTGTCAAATATGGCTGCTCTTGGACTATGTGGCCTGTGTTACATCTGTTACGAACCTCCTCATCATCAGCTTTGACCGTTACTTCTGCGTCACCAAGCCACTCAGTTACCCTGCAAGAAGGACCACCAGGATTGCAGGCTTGATGATTGCAGCCGCCTGGTTAATTTCCTTCATCATCTGGGCCCCGCCCATCCTATCCTGGCAGTTTATTGTGGAAGACGACCAGTGTTCCCTCCGGTTCCTGTATGATGCATCAGTTACCTTTATCACCTCCACTGCTTTCTTCTACCTGCCTGTTACCATTATGACCTTTCTGTACTGGCGGATCTCCAGGGCCAGCAAGAGCCACATGAAAACGGGTAAGCGAGTGCCAAAACAGGACAACCCATCCAGCAGCAAAGCAGTAGAACACACCACCATGCCCTGTGATGATGATTACGTGAAAACCCATTGCCCTGAGAAGAACTGGAGTGGCGGAACAGGTGATGTTGGGGAGGAGGAGTCAAGCGCGCCAGTACATCCTGAGAGAAATGAAATAGCTGAGACCCCTGCAGGTTACCAGGGAAACCCCACAGCCCACAGCCTAAATGCTTCAATGCTAAAGCAGCGGCCCGAGAGGAAGGCACCGCCATCTTGTGAGAAAAAAGGTTACACGCATGATAACGATGATTCTTGTTGCCTTCATAGTCACATGGACACCCTATCAAGTCATGAAGGTCATCAGCACATTCTGTTCAACCTGTGTTCCCACCAGCTTGTGGAGATTTGGCTTCTGGCTCTGCTACACAAACAGCACCATCAATCCAGCCTGCTATGCTCTCTGCAATGTCACCTTCAAGAAGACCTTCAAACAACTCCTGCTCTGCCAGTACAAGGACATTCGCTTTGGCAAATAGTGAGGTGATATTGAATCTGTTTCTGCAGTCATAATTTTTCACCAGAAAACCATGCATGATAGGAACACTCTTACTGTTACCCCTGACCAAGGAACTGGCTTCAGAGCTGGAGTTGGTCCCTGGACGCTGCTCTCTGGCTGCCCACTGCTCCTAATTATAGGATGGGTGAAATGCAGAGGACAAATTACCCCACGGGGTTCAGTAAAGTATATTTATCTATCTGTCTATCTGTCCATCTACAGTGCTGTGAAAAAGTATTTGCCCCCTTCCTGATTTCTTATTTTTTTGCATATTTGTCACACTTAAATGTTTCAGATTATCAAAAAAATTTACTATTACACAAAGATAACCTGAGTAAATACAAAAAACAGTTTTTAAATGATAATTTCATTTATTGAGGGGAAAAAAAAGCTATCCAAACCTACCTGGCCCTATGTGAAAAAGTGAATGCCAGCTTGCCCCCCCTTGTTAAATCATGAATTAACTGTGATTAACCGCATTTTTTTGGTTCAGTTTCACTAGCCACACCCAGGCCTGATTACTGCCTGACCTGTTGAATCAAGAAATCACTTAAATAGTACCTGTCTGACAAAGTAAAGTAGGCTAAAAGATCATCATGCCTTGAATCAAAGAA
Organism: Gymnothorax javanicus; assembly: GCA_029692085.1. Classification (NCBI taxonomy): domain Eukaryota; kingdom Metazoa; phylum Chordata; class Actinopteri; order Anguilliformes; family Muraenidae; genus Gymnothorax; species Gymnothorax javanicus. The sequence goes on along the minus strand of CM056212.1, from coordinate 9,875,467 downwards.
ATTCAAGGACAGATGAGAATAAAGTCATTGACATCTATCAGTCTGGAAAGGGCTACAAAGCCATTTGTAAGGCTTTGGGGCTCCAGCAAACCACGGTGAAAGCCATTATCCACAAATGGAGAAAACTTAGAACAGTGGTTAGCCTTCCCAGGAGTGGCCGACCTCCCAAAATTACTCCAAGAGCGCATCGACGACTCATCCAGGAGGTCACAAAAGAACCCAGAACATCATCTAAAGAACTGCAGGCCTCACTTGCCTCAGATAAAATGAGTGTACATGATTCAACAATAAGAAAGAGACTGGGCAAAATTGGCATCTACAGGAGAGTTCTAAGGCGAAAACCACGGCGACCAAAAAGAACACAAAGACTCCTCTCACATTTGCCAAAAAACATCTTGATGATCCACAAGACTTTTGGGAAAATATTCTGTGGACTGACGAGACAAAAGTTTTTGGAAGGTGTGCGTCCTGTTAAATCTGGCATAAAACCAACACAGCATTTCATAAAAAGAACATCATACCAAAAGTCAAACATGGTGGTGGTAGTGCGATGGTCTGGGGCTGCTTTGCTGCTTCAGGACCTGGACGACTTGCCGTAAGTGATGGAACCATGAATTCTGCTCTCTACCAGAAAATCCTGAAGGAGAATGTCCGACCATCAGTTCGTGACCTCAAGCTCAAGTGCATTTGGGTTATGCAGCAGGACAATGATCTGAAACACACCAGCAAGTCCTCCTCTGAATGGCTTTAAAAAAACTAAATAAAGATTTTGGAGTAGCCTTGTCAAAGTCCGGGCTTAAATCCTATTGAGATTCTGTTGCATGACCTTAACCAGGCAGTTCATGCTTGAAATCCCTCCAATGTGGCTGAATTAAAACAATTCTGCAAAGAACAGTAGGCCAAAAGTTCCTCCACAGCGATGTGAAAGACTCTTTGCCAGTTATTTGCCAGTTTTTCCAGCTATAAAGAGTATAAGCATATTGGTTTCAAAACCATACGAGATGGAGATAGATGCTTTTACACTGAGTTCCATAAGTTTTGGCACCGTAAAAATTTAACAGGGTATACACATATGGATGTAAATGCCCTACATTTACGAGGCTGACTATCTGCTTCAATTTGATGTTCTTGAGACTTGTATTGAACTGCTTTGAACACCTTATTGAAATTTCCCTGTCTAAATGCCTCTGGACCTTATTGTAGTGCGTAGGTAAAAGAAGCATAGCATTAAAACAATTGGATGTAAAATGGGGAGCGTGATTGGGCTGAATAGCCAGTTGTAGTCATTATGTTAAGAAGTTTGGTCACGAGGCAGACACGCTTGTGTGGGTGAGGCTGTAATAACAGGCCTTTCTGTATTTCCAGCAGTAGCACTACACTCAGGACCCCACGCCAGCCCAATTCTCACTGCCAGTGCACGGCGACCCCTCACACCACCAGCTCTGCCCCCCTCAACGACTTTGATGAACTGCTAAGTGAGTTCGTCGAAGATGTGCTGGATGGCGAGATGGAGCTGGAGTTGGACCCCGCCATGAATGAAGACGACCTCCTCCTGCAGCTGTTGGTGATGATCGACAGCTAGGAGGTCAACTTTTGGAGTCTCCCATTTTAGGAATACTTGCTTCTGGAGAATAGATACGTGCTTACTTAGAAATAAAGTATCTTTAAAGAGTTCTTAGGTGTGATGGCAAAACTTTACCTGTTACACCTGAGCAGAAGTACAATCCCATTTCCAAAAAAAGTTGGGATGTTGTGTAAAATGTAAATGAAAACAGAATAAAAGGATTTTCAAATCATTTGAAATTTATATTTATTTGAAAATTGCGTTCTCGGAGCCCTAAAAATTGCATGGGTGAGGTATGTACTGTATTTGCAGAGAATAGAAGAATCAATCGATTTTTATTGCTTTTACAGTGAGATACGAGTGGAAATAAAGTTTGTAAAACGTGTGGTATTCTAATCCTGACGCGGCACATGGACGCGCTGAGCACACAAACATTGAGTTGTTTTTGTGATGCTTGTGACAGTGATGCTTGATTTGTTTTTTTGGGTGTGTTCAATAGCTTACATAAAATCAACAAAAAAAATCAAGACCGCTCGTTTCACAACCAGTTTGGGTTGTTGGCCGGAATCAGTCAAATGCATGCTGTAACCAGATGTGGTGCTTTTGACCTACAGTGGTCATGCGTGGCTGCCATAAGCGGGAACGGTCAGCGACAGGGCCTGTTATCCATTCTCAGACAGACAGCTGACTTGATGGTGACCAGTGACAGTCCAAATGACGTGTCCCTTCTCGGCGGCTGAAGCCGGCCAGTAGCATGTCGATGGCTCTTTTTCTCGCTCTCCTGTCATAAGTCATTTCCATGATGGCGCAGCTTTTTTTTTTACTTTATGCAAGCTATTGAACTCACCTAAAAGAACAAGTCAGCATCACTGTACACATCAAAAACCACTCAATATTCGTTATTAATGAAGTGCTCGGCACGTCAGTGTGGCATGCGTCGGCATTACAATACCACGCGCTTTTTAAATTTCTACTCATATCGAACTGGAAAATAATTAAAAACCGATTGATTCTTCAATTTGCAGCAAATACAGTACACACCTCACCCGAGTGTTTTTAATAGCTCCGACTATACAAAGACAACATATCAGAAGTTCAAATTGAGATATTTTATTGTTTTTTGGAAAATATGCACTCATTTTGAATTTGATGCCAGCAACATGTTTCAAAAAAGTTGGCACAGGGGCATATTTACCACTGTGTTGCATCACGTCTTCTTCAATCAACACTGTTTGGGAACTAAGGAGACCAGCTGCTGTAGTTTTGAAAGCAAAATGTTTTCCCTTTCTTGCTTTATGCAGGATTTCAACGGCTCAATACCTTGCAACCTCTTGCAACCTCCATTGTCATATTTTTCCATTTTATAATATGCCAAATATTGTCAGCATTACAAGCACAATTCGACCATTATTAGGCAAATCTTTCACGCTAAATTGGTTCGGTTTGTTGCAGTCCTCCATGCTTGTTTTCTCTGATACTGGTTGCGAGATTCCATAGAGATAGAGGAATGTAACACATCTATCAATCTAGCGTGGAAGAATCATAACAATGGTTGGAATGTGTTTTTAATTTCCCTATTCAATCTCGCAACCGAGACGACAGTTAACAAGCATGGAGGACAGCATCGGTTGCGAGATTGAATAGGGAAACACATAAAAACTTGCACTTCATATAATTGCATGAGCTTTGCCTCATTTAGCACCCTCTTCTTGGGCGCACATTCTCATACAGCACTTGGCGGTCCAGCCATATACTAGGTTGCACCTAGTCTTCTTAAGACTGTAAAGAGGATTAGCATATTGGTGAAAAATTTTAATGATTTAAATTATCGGTCACCACCGTCAATATAAATGACCTGTCTGGTTACTGGGAAATGTGATGCAGAATCTACAAATTGATGCTGGCTTGAAAACAATGGGAAGTACTTCAAAAGGTGATTTTTTTTTTAGTCTAAGGGGAAAATGAATGGGAACATTTACTTCTGACACCAGTGTGACAAAGTCACCTCAGTATTCTGTAAGCCACTTGTGCCATGTTTCGAAGTTGATGCTGGTCATGAAATCGGAGTTCTGCTTTTCCCCATAGTTATATATTGATAAAGAATAACAGTGTTATAAAATCTCTATGGCAGCTAATAATAAGCCATTTGTCTTTTAAAATTCTGTATACAATGAGCCAAGATCGTTACACATGAAAAGGAAAGATATTCACATTTAAAAAACAGATAAAACTGTACCCAGCATAATATCATCACTGCAAAGTGAATTAATAATAAAACGGTTCCAAAGTATGGTCTCTATCAGGCATAAGATGATCAAGTTACAAAACACTCAGTGACATTCAAAAACTTTGTCACAGAAGTGTACTATCATCAATATAAATCAATAATATCCCCAGCAATCAGTTTTTCATTACTTTATCAAGACTGGGTGATTTTTCAGCCATTCTCTATGGTTTTTTTTTTTTTTTTAATCAAGACTGGATCAAAAGTAAGCTTTCACTCTAACGTATGATGACCACAAGTGGCAGCAATGTTAATTGGTGACGTCATGTGAGATTGGTCAATAAAATGGCAAGAAGCTGGCTGATTCATAATGCAAATCAATTTGTTCTTATGGCAGCCGACAATGGCCCAAAACCTCCAAAAGGAGAAATGCGCTGCAACAACAGAAACGATGCAAACTCAAAAAACAAGCAATTGTCACAAACCACAAAATCAAATGCAAGAGAAAGCGAGACTAGCTAAGTTAGTTAAGTTGGCAAAAAGGCTCTCTAGCTAGTGTTAGTTTGCTTGCTTAGCTGGCTAATTCACTAGCCTAGCTAGCTAGCAGTTATGTTTGGTGCACGGAAGTCAATAGAAAATAATTGAATAAAAATTATCCATGATTTTGCTATCTCACTTAGCTAGAGTTGAACCGCGAGGATTTATATAAAGACTGCCAAAAGGCTTTCTAGCTAGCTAACATTAGTTTGCTTGCTTAGCTGTCTAGTTCGCTAGCCTAGCAAGCTAACGGTTATATTTGGCATTACACCAATTTAGAAATCATGTTGCATTCAAGTCTAGTTGCATATGGGTCAATGACAAATAAGCCTTTTCAAAAAGATTTTTTTAAATAAATCTTTAAAAATGTACAGAATACATTTATTTGAAGTTGGAAGAGTGTGTTTACAGGGTTTTAGTACAGTTTTAGGCTGTATTTGCAATTTTACCAGCCAAAAAATGTCAGGTGGCGCAACCAAAAGTTTCTTGAAAAAAAAAAACACACTTCCCTCTTTTTTTTTCTAAGTGATTTTTTTAGTAAGTATACCTGAGAGTGTCTACTCTGCCTAAAACATTACTATTTTGTAATTGAGCTTGGTATTAAAAGTAACTTATAGATTCTTTATTGCAGGGGGCGGGTATTTTGGTTTTCCAAACAATTTAAGAACAAATAAACTATAAAACTTTGTTTATTTGAAAGGTTTTCAATATAAAATTATGACCCCATATTAATATTATATTAATTCATATTTTAAGTTACATATTTAATAAATTTCACATTTTGTTAACTTGCTCGAACAGTTGCGCCACCTGACATTGTGAGGGTTTGAGATGGCAAAACATAAAATGTATATCATTTTTCTGATAAACTGGAAATATGTTCAAATTAAACTGGTTTTATAGAATAAAATGATGCTTATTATGAATCTGTTCAAATTATTTTAAACCAAAGTAGTGCACTCGGACAATGTCACGTCATTGACCCATATGGTCAAGCATAGACTGTACAAAGCAGTCCATGGGTTGTCCAGATTTCCGACATTGCGCATGCACCACGTCATAAGAATAGCCAGAACAATGAGAACATAATTACTGTATTACGACTAGTCTAAAAATGGCCAAGGCCCAATTATTATTCACTTATTTTCTATTGACTTCAGTGCAGCAAATATTACTGTTAGCTAGCTGGCAAACTAATGTTGGCTAGCTAGAAAGCCATAGACTTAGCTAACTTGGCTCGTCTCAACTCAGGTCAAAAGTAAAATCTGTTCTAGTTGGCACTCTCCATCGTGGCTGAGAGCACTTCCATTGAGTTCTGGATATGCAGCGTTTTTCCTTGCATTTGTTTCAATGGTTTGCGTAGGGTAGAGCGGGGTAAGACGCCCCAGAGGGTGCCCTTTGCTTATAATTCAATTTCAGCTGTGCCCAGTAGATGGCTCTTGACTTATATAGATGCACTGTCACCTGGAGGGAAATGCTCAGCAACAGATGAGTCAACAGAGCAAGTGACATGTGAGTACTCAAAGTGTTTTGACTGTCTTTCTTATAAAAAATGACTGAATGAATCATTTTGCCACAAGTATTTGAATGCTTCAGGAATCTGCAGGACATGTCAGTGTAACTCTCTGAGGCCTTTTCTATGTATGAAAGGGGGTACTGTGTGGTGATAATAGGAGAAATTGGGGTTAATGAGCCAAAACCAAGATGATAGTGCTGGGGGTAAGATGCCCTTTTTAGATTGGGGTAAGATGCCCCTAGGGAAGGAAGGCCTCTTACCCCATTTTGAGTCATATTCATTCTGTTTTATGAGTTTTTTCTAAAAATATATATATATATATATATATATATATATGTTCTATTTATAGGAAATTTATATCAGACATGATGATTTTTATAAAGAACTTGGGAATGGAAAGTTAAGTGCATCCATACATGTTACAAGTAGGGCCATATGGAGTTACACAATAATGAATCATATATGCATCAATACCCATAAGGGCCTAAAAAAAATATATTGGGTGAAATGCATTGTGTTCACTCTTAGTTTTAATGACTTTTCATGGATGCTCATATACATTCTGTACCGCTACATGTTTATCTAATGTGGTGCCTCATAAAAAAAAATTCTACTGTGAATATGTCATAAATCTTTTGAGATGTGGTAGCTAACTTTACATACTATCCATTCAAGCAAAAAATTATTAATTCATGTTGTTTACCTTCAGTTATGAACATTCCTGCTTAAGGGGGGCATCTTACCCCCTCTACCCGATCATTGAGCTTGCATCGTATTTGTTTTTGCGGCGCATTTCTCTTATTGGGCATGTTTTGGGCCGTTGCAGCTTGTTTGCCCCTGTCGGTCACTGTACATTCTGGGGCTCGTTTCCCAAGAGCACAGATGTTTAATTTCATATTTGGAACCCTTGACTGTATATGGTGCAGCTATGTTGGGAAACGTAGGCCTGTTCGGGAATCAGGAAGATCGTGGGACCTGTAAATTTTTTATTTTATTTTTATTTTTACTATATTAAGGGGATTCTTAAGTTTACCCAGTTTAGATGAAATCAGAAGAGCGCCCACTTCCGGATTTAAAATTGACTTCACGGAAGGCATTATATTTTGTCTGAATAGTTTTTGAGTCACCCTTCCAGCTGAGCCATGTAGAGAGCGTTGCGTTCCAGTCCGAAAAAATGCTTGCTTCGTCGTGTTCACTCGCCCTCCAATCAAGGGGGGGATCCCCAAAAAATCCTGGATGTAAGATGGCTGCCACTTGTAGGGTCGTTCCAACCCAGTTTTACGGAGGGAAGGGCACATTTTCATTTGCTCAAGCTCTCGATTATCCTCCCTCAAATGAAGCCAACAACGAACATCCCTCCAAACTTTGATATTGCCCAGAATGCTTTGCTCATTCTCCGTATTCCGTAAGAGGCAGAGGACTCCCTGCAATGGGACAGACGACACTCACCCTGCACCTAGAGTCTTAACTCTCTAAGCTGTGCAAGCTTTTCCTGTTCCTTATTTTTAATAAACTGGACAATAAGCTTCTAATTTGTGTTGTCTTTGGTTGTGAAAAAGTGCAAGTGCAGTGTTTGAATATGATTACCTCACATTTTTGTTGTTGTTGTTGTAAATTTTAATGATTGATAGATTGCTCCTGCTGAATTGAGTCTTCAGTTTTTATCTCTTCTCCAGTAGGGGTGCACTCCCAAACTGGGAGGAGCGAGCCTCGCTGGTGAGCTAGTGCGAGGTGGGGGCTAGCTTGGGAGGAAACACGCTCCTCCCAGTCCAAACCTGAGAGCTGCCAGTCTATACTTCGAGCCACGAGGACTGTGAGGTGCAAGCTGGAGATAAACAAGCTCAACTTTCCTCCCAATTGCACAGGGAGCTCCACCTTCAATTAGGAGCTCCACCATCACCGCATATGTTGCGAGCTTCCTCCAAGACCCCATAAAGCTACGAATGTGCCATGGAATCTCCATTTTTTAGGATAATTCATCATACATTTTACACCTTTACTAAGATGATATACTGCATGTGTTATTTATGTGGACCTGATAAAAATGAATTTCTGATAAAGATTGAGACATAAGACCAATAATTTTGCTGAGGCTCCAAGAGATGTATTGCATTCAATATGAGCCACATTTGTTTTATTTCCCTTGTTCAAGTGTGCATAGAACACTGGGTGTACGGTGAAATCTGCACAGTGCATTTTATGGCCAATAATAAGTAGATTGGATGAATATGAGAGGATCTCTAACATGAATACACATTATGGAAGATGTTGCCATCATCATAAAACAAACGAGCACATACTTAGTGAAATCTCGCAAAATACGTGGTGATGGTCGAACTTCCATTAAAATGGGGAGGAAAGTCAAGTTCATCTCTCTCCTGTTTGCACCTCGCAATCCTCCTGGTCAGCTCAAAGTATAAGCTGGCAGGTCTCAGTTTAGGAATGGGAAGGGCGCATTTCCTCCCAAGCTAGCTCCCACCTCACAGTACCAGCTCCTAAATCAAACCGAATTTTGAAACCTTCCTTCCCCTCCCTCTGCATTTGTCAAAACATTAGGATGGGATTAAACTTGCATTGTAGACAAAACCAAAAAAAAAAAAAAAAAAAATTCAAAGCAATCAACAACAGGAACACACTCTTTAAAGTGACAAAAACTTGTTTTAGTAATTTGATTATTTTAATACTTTTAAGGCACTAAAACTGCTTAAATAGTGCATAAATTGGGGGCAAATGTTCACCATTCTACCTTGAAATGTAGCTTTCTCGCGGTTGTTTAACGTAGATGTCGCTTAGATTAGATGGCTAACGTTAACTCAAGCCTAACATATGTCAACAAGCAGAAATAACGCTATTTACTGACTACTAATTCTCGAAAATCGCAGTTATGTGTCTATCTAGCCTATTTGACATACGCATTTAAATTGACGGCCAATAACTTCCTGGAACTATTTGCAGTCTCCATGAACCACGTGACGGGATTATGTGGGATTACTTAGACCAAGTTTTGTTAGTAGAACTTGGGGTCACAAATGGAAGCTGACCAAAGGTAAATTTAGCACTGATATTCGGAAATATTTCTTCACCCAAAGAGTAATTTCGGTGTGGAACAGCTTGCCTGACCATATTGTTGAGGCATAGACCTTGGGAGTTTTCAAGAGCAGGCTTGACTTAAAGTTAGATACCATTGAGTCATTGAGTATCTGAAGTGATATATTCACGATAGTACAAAGAAACTGGCGAGCCTAGTTGGGCTGAACGGCCTGTTCTCGCCATTCATGTTATGTTATGTTATGTTATGTTATGTTATGTTAAAATGGCCGCCCATTCATTTCAATGGCAATTGCTCAATGGCGCAGCACGCCGACATGGGGGCCAAGCTTCCGGACCCACGCGGACATGCGCTGTGTGACTTTTTGCTCACACATGCGTAGTGTGGGGCTCATGAACGCGCTGTTATCCGAGGTGCCCATGACAACAGCTCGGGCTCGTGGAACTCCGACCCAGGGTGAGTGTTCACGATCACTTTTCTCCGGAAATGGAATTCTGACCACTGCAGACTGCACCCTGATGTAAGTATGAGCGAAACGAAAAAAAAAACATAGCCGCCGGTAAAGGTTTAATCATAGTTTGAGATACAATTTTAAAACACAAATGCAATATCAAATGTTTAAAATGATTGTTATTTAACAAGGAAGTAATACTATTGATTTCAGCTCAAAAATGTCGGCAAAATAGCTGACTTGCTGTTGTGCAACATGACATTCCTCAGGGGTGCGTTTCCCGAAATCACAGATGCTAACTTCCATAGTTGGAACCATTGACTGTGAATGGCCGAACTACGTAAGTTGCTGCAACTACGCTTTTGGGAAACGCGCCTCAGGCTCGTGTCCTCTTTAGTTCAACGATGAATAACCACATTAATAGAGTCAGACAATTCTTGCTCGTCTGCGTGCGAACTCCATTATCTTCTCCGGATTTAAGACAATGAACCGAACACACAACGTACGTGCCTTATAAACCGATATAGTTTAAAGTAGGAGCCTTAAACTTTTGCCAATTCTGGAAAGCTAATTTACTTTTAGCTAACGTAACTTAGCTTCGCGCTACTTAAAACCATTCCGTGGACTATGGTAAAATGTGGGTCTACCCGGGCGCGCGGGAAGATGTTTGAATTAGGGGGGCTGCCAACCGAAAGTAGCAGAGTGACGTCATTAAAAAAAAAAAAATATATATATATATATATATATATATATATATATATATATTTAAATAGAGCTGCATGAGGGCGTTATGACAATGTTGGTCTTTGCAACAGCGGTCATAGCAACTAAGGGTGCAAACGAGTACTGGAATAAAAGAATACTCGTCATATAAATCATGACCGATTACAAAAAAATTATAATTTATAATCGTTTTGTTGTCCTGGGGCCTGAATTTTTTTTTATGTTTTATCCCAATAAGTTCCTTTGTTTTGTACGCATGTGTCATGCTTTTTTTTTGCCTTATTTGTTTCATCCTCTTCAACCCCAACTCCTGGTAATACTGCCGGGATTTGCCTGTCTCACACATGATGGCTCACAACCCTCCCAGTTTGATATCGCATGATTCACAATCAAACAATTTATTATTTGAATTAATAAGACCAATACATAATCGTTATAATGATTAAGAAATTATTAATGAGGAAATGACCAAGAAACCACCGACAGGCTACATTGAAAACGCCAAGACGTAATTGTAGGGATGACAAGTAGCCTACCCCCCCTTCTCACAAATAAAAAACCCTCCAAAATATAAAGGCGAGCCCCTTTTAAAATTGTTCTGGGAAATAAACTTTTTTAAGCTTTTTTAGGTTGGATACGGAATTATTTCCCTTTCTCTGAATTCCATCTCCGTTTCAGCATTTTTTACATTTAGAACAGAAACATCTTCCTGTCGCGCTCAAAAAAACATTGGCGCAGAAGGACTTCACTTTGAAAGCCTAGCTATTATGCGCCGTTTTATAAGCTACAAGAGGTAGTCAGCCCCAAAAATAAACAAATAATCCTCGGACAAAATCCTCCATTTGAATAAAGTGATTCATCGCATTAGTAATTTTTAATTCAATCAACTATCCTTAATGAATGTAGCTTGTCAGTTTCGCCAACATCCAGGCAGCAGACTAATCCCATAAAAGGCGAAAATAATCGTGCCCTTTGGGATCATAATCAGCATTCTTAAAATTCTCCCAAACTGGCAATTTTTTTTTTTTTTTTTTTTTTTACATATTTTTACAGCGGGTAAGTTAAAGCCATTCTCGAGTTTTCGGTAAAAAGTGCATTCTGTCACACAAGCTGCTGCGGTACCTGTCGCGATGATGGTGCCCTCTGAGCGGTATTCCTTCATGGCCCAGGAATTTAGTCGATCTGAATAAATGTTACAACACTGTCCTTGCAGAATGTTGATTCCAAGCTGCAAACTCCCAAAACATAGCACTGACTGGAGTTACTTTAAGCATCGCTAACACACGTAATGAATCAGAGTGCAGGTCTGACAACTCATGCTGACCAAATTCTTACTTTTGCCTTTTTCCAGTTGCTAAATCCCCCTTTAGCAAACGAATTGTCACTGAGGTTGTGCAGATAAAACAAAGAATGAGGTTGATTTCTTTAACACAATGCAATCATAGCCATTTTCAAATAAACCTCATTGAAACGATCTGTCAAATCACACCGTACCGAATTCGCTTCCAGGAAACACGATGTTCTTTAGAAAGGATCCCGAGCGCACGGCAGCGCTTAAGTGAGCCGCTGCTGATGTTCTCTATCGGAGCGACAAGCTAGCTAGTCCGGGGTGATAGCTATTGCAATGATCGATGTGTTGCTTCCATCATTTGTACTGTTCTTTCATTACTCTCCACGATTAATGTAAGTGTTTGTATCGCTTACTTTGGTTTTCTCTGAAATATTGTTCGGAGGGAAAAAAATCAGATATCCCTCTCTGCTTGCTGTTCGCCGTTTTTGCTTGCCAATGCGTTTGTGTCCGCGCCTTCTGCTTCTTTGAGAAAGCGTTTCCTCAATACATACATTAATAATTTGAAAATATTTCAACCCAATTTTTTTAAACACAGGTATTTGACACACTGTACAAAAGGGTTTTAAGCCAATTGATGTGTTTATTTTTATGTTTTAATTTTTACTGTTAAAATTACTGTGACATCCAAGACGAGCCTGCAGCCGACATCAGGAGGGGCTGCAAAGGGAGGGGCGGGGGGCTGCAGCCCCGGCAGCCCCCCACTTCCCGCGCTAGTGGGTCTACCGTGAAATGTTACGCACATTGTACTGCGTTATTTTTACCTTTGTTTTAAAGCTCCTTTTTTCTGTCTTTCCCCAGAGATATCTGAGCCTCTTGGAGTGCATTGAACAGTTCATCCGTGAATTTCTGCATGTCAACGAACCTGAGGCCGTGCCTTTCTATGACCCCCCCCTTCCAATAAAGTCTGTCTCGATTATAATTTGAATACTGTCTCATTACATTTCTAAGAACGAGTTGACATTGATTGTAGTTGTGGTACTCAATTTTATGATAGTGGCCGGCTCTGCGTAATTTAGGCTAGCTTTTTAGGCCTTTTTTTGCCTGTGTCCCAACTTTTTTGAGACCAGTTGCAGCCAGAAAATTTGAAAGAGGCTCATTTTGTGGACAAAAAATGTAAAATGTCTAAGTTTCAACATTTGAAATGTTATCTATGTTCTGCTGTGAATAACATTGGCTCATGTGATCTGAAAGTCATTGCATTTTGATTTTATTCACAATTTACTCTTCGTCCCAACTATTTCGGAATTGGGGTTGTACATCTATTCGATCTTCGTCTCATGCTCAACATGCATTTTTTTAGGACTCGTATTATCTTCGTTCAGATGAAAATCAGCCACACCGTTGAATCTACTTGCATCACTCCCGTTGATCTCAGATGCTGCTCACGAACATTAGATGTTCGGATTTAATATCAAGGGCTGACTGCAATAAACGGCTATGTCCAATATATAACATCTGGACATAACTTTATTGCAGTCAGCCCTCAATATACTCTGACGTTTCCACCAACCCAAAACTTCGATCTAATGAAGGCTGTACCACAAATAATGTGTATTCAGTGCTTGTTCGGATCATGCACAAAATAGTTATCATTTTGGATCTCATCTGTCAAGTTGCTGAAAAGTTTTGTCATCGAGTATGAAGGTCTGTAAGTAATTTAACAATGAAGAATGGTTAATAAATGGTTCGCTAAGCAGTGTTCGAACTGAATTTATGTAGTGCTATAAATGCACTCATATGGACATTACATTAGATGCTGCTCAGCTGACACATTATGCATAACGCATCAAAATAGAGTAATGCGAATTGGTGCTATTCAAAGTGATGGAAATATACAACTCAGTTCATGGATATATCCATATCATTTTAATATGAAAAAGTAAGGTGAGTTGGCTGCGAACATGGTTCTAGGATGTCACAACAGCGGCCTTAGCTTACTGTACATTTTGCCGCGCTACATGAAGTGCGGCAATCGAGTTGCTACATATTACGGCCATTCATCAATTAAAATAAAATGGCAAAAATATACTGAGCAACAAAAGAAACGCAAGTTAGCTAGTAAGTTAATGTGCTCTTATGGTTACTCAAAGTGACCGCAAAACAAAGAAAAGTTTGATGAAACGAGTGTATTTGTGCACACGCTAGTAATAAATTTGATTTTCAATAATTACGCACAAACTTATTTTCCGGTCTGCCTTTAATTAACTTACGTTTCTTTTGTTGCTCAGTATATTTGCACCGTAACGCCAGCTCACTTTACCGACTTGGCTACGTCTATAATGTTGATCACAGATGGACGGCAAGGAATGCCCATTTCTGGTCTCCCCATATCCTGCGGCATATGATGAGCAAGAGGCCACACTACCTAGCCTCTCACATGCCGAAGACCGCATGCTGTGGCTCTTAGCGCCGCCCCTAGTATTGCAAAACGCAGCAGATCTATGGGAGTAAACCCTGAAAAAAATCAGGATCAGCCCCTGCTAGGGTTAGCCCACTGGTCCTTTCAAGATAGCCTCTCTGGTGTTAGTACTGGTGATTTGTGTTTCTATATGATTCCACTCCAGAAGCTACTCATTAAGGAACGCAAGTACGGAAGAGGGCAGCCTACTTACCCACTGCACAGGGCCAGCGGCCCTTAGTAGTGGTATTTAACCCGCTATGGACCCAAAAACATCTTATAAGCAATCACATGAACATCTGCGTTGTAAATCTGGGCAGCATAATAGCAAGCATGACAGTCTCCGGGTAAAGCCTCGAGGACCGCGCGGTTCTGATCAGCCCAGATCTGCTCGCAATTGGTAAATTTGATTTTCTATGATAATTACGCGCAGACTTATTTTCCGGTCTGTCTTTAATTAACTTGCGTTTCTTTAATTGCTCAATATATTTGCACCTTAACGTCGCCAGCTCACTTTACCGACTTGGCTACGTCTTAAATGTTGAACACGGACAGACGGCAAGGAATGCCCATTGCTCCACCCACTCACATCCGCTGCAGTGCTAAATTCGGAGGAGACGAGAACGTGCTTTCATATGAGGACTCGTTGGTGTTTGCATAGTCTGAATATAAATAAAACATTCTGTCTTTGCCGTGAAACGAGGCATCAATGATTTAAAAGAGAAAACTAAACAGTTTCGGTACTGATAATTTGTGACTGTCAAAAAAATTTATTCACGGATTTATCAGCGTGTCTTTTTCAATTATTCCCTATGGAGAAATTTTTTTTTGGCCCCCATGGCATCACGTGACCTGCAATATCAGCTTGACCGCTACACCCATGAAGGCGTGTGTTCTAGCCTTCGTTGTCTGTCCAGTTCTCCTTATAGGTCCATGGTCGCAACTCTGTTATTTGGTTACGTCGCCCGTTGGAAATTAAGTTACGAATTGTAATGAGTGTAGACCTCAGACATTAGAGACCATAGAGTATGTGTTAGAATCATGTGTTAAATATAATCAGGCAAGGCAACAACTAATTCAGCAACCTCAAGGAGAGGGAGTACCTTTGAGGACTAGAGACATACTGCAGAAAAATTCTGGTGAATTATGTTTTAAATTTTTATTTTTATTTCTTGGAAGAACTGGGTTAAACAAGAGGCTGTGAGGTAGGAATATCCAGACTCACACTCCATTTCAGAAGGTGGCGGTAATGCACCAAGCGTTCTTTTTACATAGTCAAATAAATAGAAGAAGAAGTTACGAATACTGGCAAACTTGACAACCTTTTTTTTACGTCGTGGACACGTTACTTGTTGATTATTTGGTTAAGTCGCCTGTTGGTAATTAAGTTACGAGTACTGGCAAGTTGAGGTTGATTAGTTTATCAATCGTGGAGCAGCAGCGGCGGGAAGTTCAGTCTCGAGGACAGTGATTCCATAACATATATTTTTCTCAACCGTTAAAAGAATACTCCGGCCATTTTGCACTTCAAGTCTCATTTATCGCTGGTGTACCATGAAATAGAATGGTTCAGGCACAAATTTCGGCGAAAAGCTCTGTTTGGAGAGGTTTGGGTCGTTTTGTTAGCCCCCGTCAGCCGCCAAAGTAAGGTCAATGGGCATGCTGAAATCGGTCCGAAAACAACATTTTTTTTTTTTTAATTTAGTTTATTTGATAGGGACAATGCAGGTTAACATAGTAACACTTCCACGTGTTACAAACAAGTCAATGTGACTGATGTTCTGCATACAGAGATTATAGCTAATGCTAGTTTCCAACTCCAGTCCCTAATTAGGCTTTTAGTAAAAGAGAAAAGGTAAAAAAAAAAAAAAAAAAACATCAAAATGACATACCAATACAATAAAATGTACAATACATCTGAAATCATACCAAGTCATGACCCATTAAAAGTGCATGCAGCTCTGATTTTGTTTCAGCCAGACTTCAACATTTTTTTTTTAAAAATCCTGATGTCTCGGGTTTGTTTTATATCAGTCGGTAGTGAGTTCCACATCTGGGAACCCTTTATAGAGAAGGCTGATTGCCCAAAGGAGGTCTTACACCGCAAGATTAAACATTCGTTTGAAAAGACGTGAAACTCACCGAGTGGTCATTGGTGTTCGTTAATGTTATTTTAAAAATCATAGAAAAGTATGCTTTCCAGCAGGTTTTATTAGTCATTTAGTCATCGTGGAACTATTTTTTATTTTTTTTCAGCTGAACCACATCCGTGTGTAAACTTCCGCTTGACAGTTTTAAAGCCTACTGGCCGCGAAATTTTTTTCCGTACCCTTAATGTATCACTACTCTGGAATTCTGGTCCCCCCACTTCACTTTCATCCCATAATTGCTTCAATTTGCGTCTTGATTACGCCGACAAAATAAGGCTACAGTTTGCGTACTGTCTTACTCGCTAGCGAGCTGGTTGGCTATCTAGCTAGCAAACTAAAGTGATGTCGAACTGTATAATGTTATGGGTTGTAAATGACCCACATTTTTTGTTAAGCGCAATAATTTGAATGTGATTATTTTGCGAGCCATATTTTTGTTAAGGGCAATTATTTGTGTTGCTTTGTTGTCTATATCATTTTTATATGAAGCGTTCAAGACGGATGTGGAAGTTTGTCGTTTTGTGTGCTTTTATTTGAAAGGCGGATGCCGCGGAGGCAGCCCGCTTCGCATCGAGAGCGAGCTTTTGCTGTTAAAAAAATATGGTACGGTGACAGACAGAGAAGCAGGAGAGTGAAATGTAATACGCTAAGCAAAGTTTTTTTGTGTGTGTGTATGCCAAGGAGAAATTAGGAAGAGGTTTTTTTTTTTTTTTTTTTTTGTTTTAGCACCCAGCTGGAAGGCGCAGAGGTACGTGTGTTAATTAAGTTTTTATTATTGTCTCGCACGATGTCGCACGTGTGGTGCCAACCTAACAGTCGGTTAACGCTAGCTAACGTCAAGAATTGTTAGCCAGTGAAATGTTTTGGAATGAAAGGTATGTGTGTGTAATTGTGTTTATTTTATTTTCAGCTCTTACGGTGTGCCTGTGTGTTTGTTCGTCCTGAAATTAAAATGCTGAACCTGCATCATGGGCCATCAGTTTTTTTTTGAGTCTGAAGATCCGGTTGGGATGCTACAGTAAGAGCTAGCCTCCTCATCATCCCTGCTGCCATGCCACATCGAGAGGTCTACGACGACGAATCACGGGGTCAAGTTGGTCAAGGAATCTTCCTCTAGCAACGCGGCGCCATCTTTTGGGTCATCGAGACGAGAACTACGGTCTACGGGCAGCTGGCTAAAGGACTTGATGTGAAGGTCAGACATGGTAAACAATCACAAAGGAACTGTGGGCATTGTTTAAGGTATGAAACAACTGATTAACTGATAAAGAACAATTCATCATCATCAAGAACCTTATTGCTCATCGTTATTCATGGTTTGAGAAGAAACGGACGTCAACAGCTACTGCACGGACATTTTGTGATCTGATTTTCTCAATTTGGTGTTAAATTCTTACCACGGGGCTTTATATTCACTATTAATATTATCGAATTCTTTTATTTTTATTTTGGTAATAGAGTCACCTCTTTCTATTGAGGTAAAAGTACATGTTTAATAGAAAACTAAGTGCTGCTGTGGTGATCTGATCATATGTTCATGTTTTATCTTTGTATTTGGTTTGACAGGTTAATATTACAGCGTTCTTCAGTCAGCCGGTGATGTAGCTTCAAGGTCAGTCAGTGCAGTCTTAATAATAATATTCTCTGCTCTTCTCTCTGCAGAGTTTTTAAAAAGCTAAATTTATTTGAACCGATTCATTAAGACAGATTTAAATATGACAGAAAAAGGTAACCCTCCTCCACAGGTAGAGCTAGAAAATCAGATAACCAGTTTTCAGCATAAGATACAAAGACTTAAGGATGCTTGTGCAAAACACTAGAAACCTGTGAGATAAAAAATATAGAGAAGGAAATTAAGCTCAAAGAAGAAATTCTAAATAACCTCCAAAGTCAACTTCAAGAAACTCCAAATAGCCTCCCAAGTCAACCTCCGGAGGACAGAGAAGAGGGCCTCTGACGCTCAACTCATCCAAAAAATCCAACTCCCAAAATGCTTGAACTTCTAAAAGAAGAGGCACAGAAAAGGGAAAGAAAGCTTGTCTCAGTGTACGAACGGTGGAAGATTCAAGCCCCTGAGTCAAGGGAGCGGCTCAAGATGGACCTCAGTGAAGGTGAGCTGGCATTCCTGGTTGAAACTCTTGAGAAAGAGAAAGAGGCAATGATGAAGATCTTCCTTGAAATACATGATCACATTACAATGTCAACCGAATTAAGACGTCGCGTCAACGCATGCGAGGCAGTTACGACTGATATTCGGAAAATTGCTTATGAGAGGCTAACAGGCATTGATGGAGATTTTGATGAGGAGCATGCACAACGTCCTCTCAAAGAGCTACTCAAACGAAGCTATGTACGCTCCATCTATGGATCCTCTGTCTCAAGAATGAGTTACAAGTGAGTCACCAGTCAGCATAGCAGAACCTTAATGAACAAATATGTAGATGCTGCGGCAGACCTGGCAGCGAAAGAGGCTTAGTATTGCTGATTTACCATGAAATAGAATGGTTCAGGCACAAATTTCGGCGAAAAGCTCTGTTTGGAGAGGTTTGGGTCGTTTTGTTAGCCCCCGTCAGCTGCCAATGTAATGTCAATGGGCATGCTGAAATTGGTCCTAAAACAACATTATTTTTTTTTATTTAGTTTATTTCATAGGGACAATGCAGGTTAACATAGTAACACTTCCACTCGTTACAAACAAGTCAATGTGACTGATGTTCTGCATACAGAGATTATAGCTAATGCTAGTTTTCAACTCCCGTCCCTAGTTAGGCTTTTAGTAAAAGAGAAAAGGTTAAAAAAAAAAGACATCAAAATTACATACCAATACAATAAAATGTACAATACATCTGAAATCATACCAAGTCATGACCCATTAAAAGTGCATGCAGCTCTGATTTTATTTCAGCCAGACTTTAACTTTTTTAAAAAAATCCTAATGTCTCAGGTTAGTTTTATATCAGTCGGTAGTGGGTTCCACTTCTGGGAACCCTTTATAGAGAAGGCTGATTGCCCAAAGGAGGTCTTACACCGCAAGATTGAACGTTTTGTTCACCTAAATGAACAAATATGGTAGATGCTGCGGCAGACCTGGCAGCGAAAGAGGCTGA
The DNA here is from genome assembly GCA_029692085.1 of Gymnothorax javanicus. NCBI lineage: Eukaryota > Metazoa > Chordata > Actinopteri > Anguilliformes > Muraenidae > Gymnothorax > Gymnothorax javanicus. The sequence continues at coordinate 9,856,397 of CM056212.1, read as the reverse complement.
GTACGAAGCAGTGCTGAAGGAAAAGAAGCAAAGGGAGAAGATACTTCATTTAGAGGAGCAACAAAGGAAGCCCCTTGAAGCGGAAAGGTGCGAGCTTGAACGCATAAAGGCAGAGAAAGATGTTAAAGCAGCTCGAGCCAGGCTGCAAGTCTACAATCTTGAAGCAGCAAATGAGATGAGTTCTTCTCCCACTAACATTCCTGAAGAAAGACACCAGGCTTCCCCAGCTACAAGCAGACAATTCTCCAATGTCTCAGCATCATCAGCTGAGATGAATGTGTCCACCTTGGCCCAGGCTTTCCAAGACAGTATGGCTCTTAACAGACTTCCAGCGTCAGAGCCATCAGTATTTAATGGCAATCCTATCCAGTTCCTTGAGTGGAAAGCCTCATTTAAGTCCCTAATTGACGGAAGAGCCATCTCCTCTGTTGATAAGCTTTATTATTTTAGGAAGTATGTAGGGGGCCCTGCTCGTAAGACGCTGGAAGGAACTTTCTATCGAAATGACAACGAGGCGTACATAGATGCATGGAACAAACTGGACCACAGATATGGCCTGCGTTTAGAGAGAGGCTCGCAAGTTGGCCCAAAATCCAACCAAAGGATGCCATGAGACTTAGACACTTTTCAGATTTCTTGAACGCCTTTCAAGATGCAATGTTGCACGTGAAGAGTCTTGAAATATAAATGAATAGAAATAGAAAGCTGGCTTCAAAAGCTGCTAGACTGGATAACGTCAAATTGGAACCGAAAGGCTACAGAAGCGTTAAACAAAAGTCAAGAATTCCCCAGCTTCAAGGATTTTGCCACCTTCATGGCGATGGAGACAGATCGCCTGCAATCCGATCACCTCATTACATGCTCTCCGTACTGCTGAGTCCAGCTCATCAAAGGAAAATACCAGGGGCCTCATTTATCAACCTGTGCGCAGAAAGTGTTTAAATTCTGTCGTAGGAATGAAACTTAGAATGTGTGTAAGTACAAAAAAATCCGTATTTATCAAACGTGCGGACACTGGTCGTACGCACACCAGTAAGAAATATGTGATGATAAATCCCACCTGTTCTAAACTACCATGCTCGTGCATGGTTAGGCTTATTTGCATTCATAAACGCCTCCAATTGACCATATATGGTACCAGCAATCCCTTTAAGAATGCATGAATGGATTTTTTTCCCCTCACCGAAATCATGGCAAAGAGGGCGAAGAAGAGGAATTTCTCCGACAAAGAGATTGAGGTGCTTGTAGGAGAAGTTGAAACAAACCAAAAAATACTGTTTGGAACACTCAATGTAGGTGTGATCAACAAAAGAAAAAATGCTGCGTGGGAGAAGGTAACGACTGCTGTTAATTCTGTCGGGTCAGCGGAAACAGCAGTTTCAGTCATTAGCCACGGCTTCAGTGTATATCCCCGATCACCTATAGAAATGTTGTAATAAACCATACGAAGCCCAGAAAATAATTTCGAAACGTTGTAACACTCACCAATAAGCCAGCCATCCACAGCAGCTCCTGCTTGGAGGCGCACACCCACGGAGCTCTTCTGCAGAATGAATGGGTCGTGCGTTCCTCCAGGCCACCAGGCAACAAAGTTTAACAGAGACATATTTGTATCGCAGATTATTTGTGCATTGATTGAATGAAATCCTGTCCTGCTCACGTAACTGAATTCATTGTGTGATGGTGCTTTTATTGCGATGTGGGTGCAATCTTTGGATCCAATTATGTTTGGGAATCCGGCGATGGCGTGAAATCCTCGTTTAATTTCGGCTTGTTGGTGATGTCTGTATGGGAACTGGATGTAAGTTGGGGCCAGAGAAATTATTGCATCCAGCACTGCCGGCATGATTCTGCTTAGTGTCGGCTGCGAAATGCCGCATATGTCTCCAATCTCGCTGAAATGTTCCGGTGGCTAAATATCCCAGGGTGGACAGGAGCTGGATGTGCACTGGGATGGCTTTGGTGCGGTTTGTCTCTCACTCCAACATGGGCTGTAAATCATGGCATAAAATCATCAGTATGTTTTTGCGGAAGCGGTACCTGCTGAGAAGCCACTCTGTGCTCTCACTGAACAGATCAGCAAGCTCTTTGAAAATGCACTCACTGCGGAGCGCAGGGTTCTCCAAATCCTCCAATAGTGCAAGATAAGCCATGGCACTTGCATTTCAAGTTTTCTGTTCAGGTTGTCCTGTCACAGGTGTCTTTTATAACTTGTAACACAAATTATTCAAATTGCCTGCTAAATTACTAAGTGAGAATTTTTATTAATAAGAGGAAACGGGGAACGTGTGAAGTTTGTGATTCCTGAACACTGTGACTTTCTTAGTGCGTTCTATTTGTAGTTTCACTGTTCTACCACTAGGTTTTGTGTGTACGCATGGTAAGAGTTGTGCTTAAATTTACACATGTTCCTACGCACAAGTACAAGTTGATAAATCCCATACTTTGCGTGGGAATGTTCTTACGCAATCATTACGCGCACATCTGTGCGTACGCAGGGTTGATAAATGAGGCCCCAGGGACATCAAGAGGAATAAGGCAAGTGTATTCAATACTCAAAGTGAAGCCAACAGTGACAAACAAAGGCCTGCCAAAGGGAAAATGAATCCCCTCTGTGCATTCTGTCAAGACAATCAACGTAGGCTTCATGGCTGTCCCAAGTTCATGGAAAAGACGTTTGAGAAGCAACGAGAATGTGTGAGAAAAAATAAGCTTTGCTATGGCTGCACCAAACCTGGTCATAGTGCAAAGGACTGCCGCCATCGACATTCGTGTAACACCTGCAAAGGTAAACATCCCACGTGTCTGCATGATAACAATCATGTAAAAAGGGAGAGGCCCATGCCTCATGAATACCCCTCTCAATGCAAAGCAAATAGAACAGAAGCTGCTGCAACCTCAATGTCAATTTCTACTGCTGAAGATGGACAATCTACTAAAACGTCGATGATAATGCCTGTGTGGGTGTCATCAAAGAACGACCCAGGAACAGAAAAACTTGTTTACGACATGTTGGACACACAGAGTGACACCACATTCATCGACCATGAAGTGAGCAGCAGTCTAATGGCAGACTCCTGTCCAGTAAAACAAAAGTTAACCACCATGATTGGACGTGACACAATCATAAAAAGTGAAAGAATCACCGGGCTTCGTGTACGAGGTTACAGCTCCTCCCTCCACATCGACCTTCCTCCTGCCTATACTAAGTGTAGTATACCAGTAAATCGCACCCACATTCCAACAAACGAAACGGCCAAACAATTGAATCATCTCTCCATAGTTGTAGACGAGATTCCACCATTGAAGGCTTGCGAGGTTGGTCTTTTAATAGGATATAACTGTTCAAGGGCAATGGCGCCAAGACAAGTAATATCAGGAGGCTGTGATGAACCTTACGCGGTTCGAACCGATTTAGGACAGAGCATTGTGGGATGTTCTTCAACATGCCTTGACACCTCAAGTGTGGCGAGACAGTGTTTCCGGGTTGCTGTCAGGGAACTCCCACCAGCCACCCCTGCAGACGCCATTCGCATCCTCAAGGAGGATGGAAAAACAGTGTCACAAGACGACATCCTGTTCCTGGACAAACTAAAGAACGGCATCAAGAAAAACAGTCAAGGTCACTACGAAATGCCCTTACCCTTTAAGGTGAGACCCAACCTACCTGACAACAAACAGCTCGCCATTATACGACTCAACAATCTCAAGAAGAAGCTGTTAAAGGATGAAAGGTACAAGAAACAGTACGTCAGGTTTATGGAGGAAGTCATAGAAAAGGGTGACGCAGAGGAAGTTTATGATGATGGGAAAGACGGTGAAAAGTGGCACATACCACATCATGGCGTCTATCATCCACGGAAGCCAGAAAATTGCGCGTGGTATTTAACTGCGCCGCCAAATACAAGGGAACCAGTCTGAACGACCATCTGCTCATGGGACCTGACTTAATGAACAATCTTAATGGCGTCCTCCTTCGTTTCCGGCTGCACTCCATTGCGCTAATGTGCGTTATTGAAAAAATGTTTCACTAATTTCACGTGAGAGAGACAGACCAAGACTACCTGCGCTTCCTATGGTGGAAGAAAGGGGATATCAGTGCGCCGCCTCAAGAGTACCGCATGAGGGTACATATCTTCGGCGCCGCGTCATCGCCAGGTTGCGCGAACTACGGCTTGAAGTATCTAGCCATGGAGAACAGAGACCTATATCCGCTTGGCTCGCAGTTCATGATGAGACTTCTATGTCGACGATGGGGTTGCAAGCACGGACAGTACAGAACAGGCTATCCAGCTTGCTGAAGAAGCCAGAAAACTTTGTGCAAAGGGCGGTCTTTGACTGCACAAATTTTTGTCCAACGACAGAGTTGTTTTGCAAAGCATACCATCATCAGAGCGTGCATCAGAGATTAAAGATCTCAACCTTATTCTTGATGACCTACCTTCAGAAAAAGCGTTGGGCATCCAGTGACACATCGGGTCAGACTGCTTGAAGTTCAATGCTGATCTCAAGGACCAACCTGCAACGCGCCGTGGTATCCTGTCTACAGTTGCCTCTTTGTATGACCCGTTGGGTTGGTAGCCCCATTCTTGCTCATTGGAAAGAGAATGCTGCAGGATATGTGCAGACGCGGGACAGGTTGGGACGACCCTCTGACTGATGAACTTCATCCACAGTGAGAGAGTTGGAGAAAGGACCTTGCCAACTTGGAGAAGGTAAACATACCCCGGAGTTATGCACCTGCAAGCTTTGGAAGAGTTACCAAATGAGAGCTGCATCACTTCTCTGATGCAAGCACTAGCGGCTATGGACAGTGTTCGTATGTGAGAGTAAGAAATGAAGAAGGAAACATCCACTGTGCCCTAGTCATCTCGTGTAGCTCCAACGAAGGTCACTACAATCCCAAGATTAGAGCTAACAGCCGCAATCATCTCAGTGAAACATGCAACGTGCTAAAAGAGGAACTTGGGAATTCTGACATCGACGAGCACTTCTGGACGGACTGTTGTGTTAGGATACATTAACAACGAGGCTCGTCGATTCCACACGTTCGTGGCCAATCAAATCCAAAAGATACACCTCAGCACAACTAATGAGCTATGGAAATATGTCCCCACTGACCAAAACCCGGCAGATCACGCGTCCCAAGGCCTAACTGTCAGTGAGCTGATGTCATCAAATTGGTTCACGGGGCCAAAGCTTTTATGGGAAAAGGAACTTCCCCTTTCCAAAGAGGTGATCCCAGAGCTGCCAGTAGGAGATCCTGAGGTGAAAGCGCCTCAGACGTTTAATACAAAGGCAACAGACTAAGACTCTCTGGCAGATCGGTTGTCAGTGCTTTCATCCTGGTCTCGAGCAGTTCAAGCAGTGGCACGGATCCTTCGACGGATTAAAAAAGACAAATCAGATGGTCTCTCCACAGTAATGGAACGAAAGGACGCAGAGCGCCTTATCAAAGACGTACAGAGACAGACATATCCTGATGAACTGCAGTTGCTGAAGAAAGGCTCTTGTCTGCCACTTCACCACAAGTTGCATCGCCTCAATGCCTTTCTGGAAAAAGATGGAGTGATTAAGGTGGGAGGAAGGCTACGTGACTCAAATCTCCCTTATTCAGTCAAACACCCTGCGATCATTCCGAAAGAACATCATATCAGAAAGATGATAATTGCACATTGTCACAACAAGGTTAAACATCAAGGCACAGGCATGACCACAAATGAAATCAGATCAAACGGCTATTGGATCTTAGGGATTGGTCGGGCTGTGGCATTTCATCTTCGCCAGTGTGTTTTTTGTAGAAAACTCAGGAGACACACAGAAGAGCAAAGAATGGCTGACCTCCCTCCAGAGCGCTTGGAACCATCTCCACCCTTTACATACTGTGGGATAGATTGCTTTAGGCCGTTTAACACCAGACAGGGACGAAGTACAAGAAAGTGATACGGCCTTCTCTTCACCTGCTTCTCCTCCAGAGCCATTCATATTGAAATGCTCGCGGACATGTCCACGGATTCCTTTATAAACAGACTGCGCTGCTTCATTGCTATACGTGGGGCAGCGCGTCAACTCAGATCGGATCAAGGAAGCAACTTCCTTGGAGCCAGAAATGAACTGAAAGAAGCTTTAAAAGACGTTGATAATGACAGACTGGCCACCATCCTCTGAAAATCAGTGTGACTTTGTCTTGAATGCTCCAGCTTCAAGCCATGTTGGTGGAGTTTGGGAGCGTCAGAAAAGGACAGTCAGGAGCGTCCTCAACTCGACCCTTTCACTGTCCTCTGGAAGCCTAGACGATGCTTCCCTTCGAGTCTTTTTCTATGAAGTGATGACAATTGTTAATAGTCGCTCGCTCACTATTGACAACCTGAACGATCCCAACAGTCTCGAGCCACTTACCCCGAACCACCTACTCACCATGAAGTCCGCTCAGGCTCTACCTCCTCCCGGCAAGTTAATCAGAGAAGACAAGTACGCTAGAAAAAGGTGGAGGTATGTACAATACTTGGCTGAACAGTTCTGGAGTCGCTGGCGAAAGGAGTTTGTTACTAACATCGCCATCAGACAACGCTGGCTCACCCCAAAGAGAAACCTTCAGATAGGGGATATAGCCATGATGAAGGATGATGATCTGCCAAGAAATGAATGGAGGTTGGGTAGAGTTTTAGAAGCTACAGTGGATAGAGATTGTTTCGTTAGGAGAGTTAAGATACGCCTCGGTGATAGAAAGCTATAGGCAAAAAAGGTGAATGTCTCACTAAGCAGTCAGTGCTTGAACGTCCTGTCCAAAACCTGGTTTTGTTGCTTGAAAATGACTAGATGGTCACTGATATGCGCACCCTGCATTTCTTAAGATGTGTTATTTGGTTGAAAGGTTTCAAACACTTCTTTTACGTCATGTTTCTGGTCATTTAAATTGTGAAATTATTTGTGTTTGCTTATGGCCTACGTTATTTTCGCTGAAACACTAATGATTTGATGGGAGTGTAAATGACCCACATTTTTTGTTAAGCGCAATAATTTGAATGTGATTATTTTGTGAACGATATTTTTGTTACGGGCAATAATTTATGTTGTTTTGTTGTCTATATCATTTTTATATGAAGCGTTAAAGACAGATGTGGAAGTTTGTCGTTTTGTGTGCTTTTATTTGAAAGGCGGATGCGGCGGAGGCAGCCCGCTTCACATCGAGAGCGCTAGCTTTTACTGTTAAAGGGGAATGTTACCGCCAAACCTATGTAAACGTTAATATATACCTTGATGCTGTAAAAAATTGCCAATATATTTTTTCCCCCAATTTCCGAACTCTAAATTGGTAAATTTGGTGATTTAAACGCCTTCACAACGCAGCCTTTCAAAGCGATGACCTTTTACCTGTGGTGTCACACAGTGAGAACGTTCACAAACTTAACATTGGTAGTACATGCAAAAACTGGAGTCTGCTCCAATAATTTCCTATTTTCAACGGTTTTCCCGAACTTTGGAGGCACCATCTCTCGTACCTGTGTTGTTGGAGGGTGTAACAACACGAACGCAGATACTCTTTCTCGGGCATTTTCTTTTTCATATCAGGAAATGAAAGGACCAGAGTGAACTGCCTCTCTCGTTTTGTCTCTTTTTAGTCCCAGCTAGCCACACAGCCAGCGTGCACTGTGAATACGGCTATGTACAGTGATCGCGATGGACCGTGTGTGGCACGCATGCTACATGTACTCGGTACGATACTAACGTTCGTTGATGCTACACCGGGCAAATTTATAATTCCCAAACCGAACTCATCTGCCTCCCTTATGCTTCTCTCCCCCAATAAGTACGGATAGCTCAGTTATAATGGCAACCTCATTCCCATATAAAATTTAGTCAGAATAAATGCGAATAGTTGAATATCGTAAACATTCATCAATAGTAGGAATTGCTTCAGGTAGTGTTTCTACGCGAACAACTTCAGCACCCCAGACAAAGCCTGAAAGCTCAGACGGGGTTGTCCTCAAATTTTCCTCAAGACAAGTGAATCATGATTAATGCAGATATTAAATATCAGTGGCCCTGTGAACTGCCCACCAGCACGTTTCTCAGTCTCGCAATATCACCATCAGATGTAACATAACAGAAAGTCAGCAGCGAATGTAAGAAATGAAAGAACGCAGCTTTAAAACAACCAGCAACAGCAAAATACATGACACATAAAATGTGACAGCATGCCGGCACAGTGAGAACAATATTCATGTCTGTGCACAAGCCATATAAACATAAAGCACGAGTGTTTAAGATCATTTTATGTCAAAAACACGATAAATTTTGCCTACATCAGAGGTGCACTCCGTTATTTTCACAGCACAAGGTCGTTTATTAAGAAAGATTTTACCATGAGCAACAGCATCAAAAGCGATAATGATTCTGTACTTCTCACGCGTTTCTTTTCTCAGGGGCTGGAAGCTCCGATGACGTTATAAGAAAACTGTTAATAAAAGTGGAATAACTGAACTGCTCTCTTACTGATTAGCTATGCCATGGGGGCGACACTGCTTTGTATGCGATCGCAGATGAAGTTATTCTTTGCATTAAATAGCCATCCAGCAAGTCAGCTGTAGTTGCTGTTTGCTAAGGAGATCTTGGTTAGTCATATTAAAGCGATGTGATCTTGGTTTTGCCCTAACTTAATTGGCTACCTGTACTATGCATGAACTTATCTGATATGATGGTTTCAAGTTACACCAGTGGCCAAAAGACACAAAATTACGGTGGTCGCAATGTTCTGGCCGATCTGCGCTTACTGAGAACGGGCCACTTTTGAGGGGCGAAAATGAAAGGCAAAGTCAGGTTCGCTGTTAGGCTCTCTCGTGGGGTCTGCACGAACGGTGGGAAGCCCTCCAGAGGAGGGACATTCGCCTGGGCTTCGATTAAAGCCAGCTCAGAATTTAATATCAATAGAGAAAGTAATGTTGTCTGGAAGCGCAGACAGCCCAAAACATTTTGAGAATGGAAAAACAGTATAACCAATGCCCGCGAAACCAATATAGCTTACACCCAGAAACAGGGCTCTGTTAAATCCGTGAATGAATTTTTCTAACAACTACACATAATTTATTAACAACATGTGAAAATTTCGCTTTTAAATCATTGGCACCGTTACCCTCCAGTGCGACAAAAAGTTGTTTTTATGCAAGCTATGTGAACACTAATGGGACATTGCCTAAGGAGCGGTCTCGGCATGGTTCTCAGTGGTTATAAAACACCGTATTCGTGGTGCTTGTGTGACCGAGAGTGGAGCTCTGCTTATTGCCCGTCTGCTTAACTCAATTCTGTAAAATGAGCGATCATGACGATATGAATGTTTTAATGTCCTTTGTGTAATGAATAGCTTTGTTATGTTTCCAATCGTAGTTTTAGCACAGAGTGCACAGTGAGCAAGACGGCTTTTAATTAGCTAGACTGTATTCAGTTAGTAGCCTACTGAAATTGAAGGTGACATCGTACAGCGATGTGCGCCGTTTATTTATGTCTGAATGGTAGTTAATGACGTAGCTACCAAATCAGAATTGTTTTCTTTTCTCTTTTTTCATTTAACGTTAACTTATTTCGAATATTTGAATATTTGAACACCAAATAGCGAAGCAGTGCATCGCTGCGGAGTAATTTCTCATCCAACTTCAAGTGAACAGTGACAAACCATCCGTCCGCATCGGACCATGGTCAGACATCCTACTTTTGTTTTATTGAAACACCTGACGGACATAGTCTGTCGAAGGTCCGATTTTTCACTCGACAGATGGTCTGACTCGGTCGGACAAGTAAAGTTTATTGAAACAGCCCCCTGCTTTCAGAACATCAGCTAAGTCCCACGGCGGGTGACCGGCTGCATCTCAGAAAAACGACCGAGTCCAGCTTTCAGAAATTCGGCTAAGTCCCGCGGCGGGTGACCAGTTTTATCTCCATTCATCAGTTTCGATATCTGTGCGATCTCCAGAGTCGCTAATTTCGTTGAAATCTGAATCTAAACCAGAGCTGCCGCTATGCCTTTCTGTATTGTCTGCAATGTATTTTTGTCTTGTATCTCACTGTGTGACGTCACGGAGGAATGGGCGGGCTGATCTACAGAGGGTGAAAATCAGGCACTTTGAAACCGTATTTCGGGATATTGCGTCAACGCAAAAATTTTGAAAAAAATTCTCAAAAATAAAGTAGGCCACAGGTGACGGTTTTATATAGTTTATAGCCCAATAAAAAATGCGATCATATTCCCCTTTAAAAAAATACGGAGCGGTGACAGACAGAGAAGCAGGAGAGTGAAATGTAATAAGCCCAAAGTTTTTTTGTGTGTGTATGCCAAGGAGAAATTAGGAAGAGTTTTTTTTTTTTTTTTTTTTGCTTTGTTTTAGCCCCCAGCTGGAAGGTGCAGAGGTACGTGTGTTAACTATGTGTGTTGATTAAGTTTTTATTATTGTCTCGTACGATGTCGCACGTGTGGTGCTAACCTAACAGTCGGTTAACGCTAGCTAATGTCAAGAATTGTTAGCCAGTGAAACGTTTTGGAATGAAAGGCAGGGCCGGATCGGAGGGGGGGGGGCTTTCCTTGGTTCCGGAAACCCCTGCCTGCCCTCAGCATGTACCTTCAAAATAAGCAAAAAAAAAAAAAAAAAAACAGGACTACCCAGCTGCACGGGAAAAAAAAAAAAAGTTATCCATACGCAATAGTGGATGCAGTCTCACAGCTGAGTCAACGGGGGGCACCTATGCAGGGGAAATCACTGGTGCTACGCCAGCCTTGAAAGTTACTTCCCTTCGTTTCACCACTTCCAACCACGTGCTTTTTGACCGGAAAAACAACATAGCCTACGAGTCGTTTTCAAATTCAAGTTGCGAGTCCGCAAAAACCATGCCAAGGAAAAACCACAACAAAGACACAATGAACCTTTGCTATATTTCTGTGCTGAAAGACAGGAGGTCAGTGCACATTTTCTTGCATGATCTAATAAAAATCATACTCTCTTTGAACTCAAGGTTCGAAATTTTGTTGTTGATTTTTGATGAGGCTTTTACATTTAGGATATTTTCTCAGTTGCATGGGTGAAGACATATGATCTTGGTGTAGATTTACTGTTAAGCTGAATGGGTACTTGGTTTAAAAGGCATTCCTGTTGGTTATTAGAGACATTTTAACATGACTTTGGTTGAAATTGGATGTAGAGTGCCTGGAAATGGCTCGATTTTTGCCTCAGAAATAGCTAAAATGCTGGATTTTTCGGGGGCTTCGTCCCTTGAGTCCCCACAGGAGCGCTGCCCCTTCATCCCGCCAGGGGGCCACATCCCCGCCAGGAAACCCCCCCTCACAACTCGTTTGATCCAGCCCTAAAAGGTGAGTATGTGTAATTGTGTTTATTTTATTTTCAGCTCTTACGGTGTGCCTGTGTGTTTGCTCGTCCTGACATTAAAATGCTGAACCTGCATCATGGGCCATCAGTTTTTTTTGAGTCTGAAGATCCGGTTGGGATGCTACATAGCTAGCGCGCCAATGTATTTAGCTACTGAGCTAACTGGCTAGTGAGCCAAAAAGGCTTCAGTTTGCTTACAATGGAATACTCACAAGCGAGCTATTTGTCTGTCTAGTTATCAAGATGAAGTGACATCGAAATCTATAATGTTATAGCTTGCATGTCAATGTATTTAATATCCCAACTTTCCTCATTTCAGGAGGGCATTCACAGTAAATATCACTGGGAATCATTATTATCTCTTCAATGATGAAAATCTGTAGTGCTCAGCTTTATTCACATTGGATATCAGGAGCAATGTGAACTATGGAAGTGTTTTCTTTTTGGGGGACGTTTTTTCCCTCTTGGTCCTTGAAATTGCGATGTGTTAACGGTTCAGAAAAAAAATTGCAGCCTGCGAAAAGGACACCATAAGCACTTGTCAAACACAAAAAGGCTGTAACCGGTTATTATCATTTTATACAGTTCGATGTCACTTTAGCTAGGTAGCCAACTAGCTCGCTAGCGAGTGTGACAGTGCACGCAAACTGTAGCCTTATTTTGTTGGCGTAATTACTTCTGAGAATACTTCGGTCATTGAAAGTGAACTGTAGCCTTTTCATCTCGCTAGCCAGTTGGCTATGTAGCCAAATACATGGGCGCGCTAGCTATGACATTATACAGTTCGATATCACTTTAGTTTGCTAGCTACATAGCCAACCAGCTACATAGTCAACCAGCTGCCTAGTGAGTAAGACAGTATGCAAACTGTAGCCTTATTTTGTCGGCGTAATCAAGACGCAAATTGACGCGATTATGGGACGAAAGTGAAGTGGGGGGACCAGAATTCCAGAGTAGCGACGCATTAACGGCACGAAAAAAAATATCGCCTCCCAGCCAGTTGATGCAATAAGAATGCAATATAAGACTACAAACATGGCGAAAACAATCCCTTTTCCGTTTCCGGCGGTGGATTAATACCGAAAAATTGAGGCATCATATTCAAATCAATGGCTACATCAAAATGACTAATAAAACCCGCTGGAAAGCATACTTTTCTATGATGTTTTTTTTATAACATCAGTGAACACCAATGACCACTCGGTGAGTTTCACGTCTTTTCAAACGAACGTTTAAAGGTGACCTATTTTGCTATTTTTTCAAGTTTATATTTTGGTCTTTGACTCCCGCTAGAAAGTATTTCCTGATCCTCAAAAACCCCATTTGACAAAAAAGTAAAAAAAGGGAACTTATTTCGCTTATACTGCCATCCTCAAAAAACCCCATTTGTAGTCCATAGTAGTCTCTGCCTGAAACGCCTCATTGGGGTGGCTCTTCCGCTATGGCCCCCACTCCCCGTGTGCCCACTTTCTTCTGACTGACCAGCTCTGTGGAGGGCGGATCTAGGCGGGACGAGGCAGCAGAACGCAGTTTTCCGGGTCCGGCACCTCAGATTGAAACTGACGCGTCTCCCGAAGGAATCGACAGGCATATTCTGCTATCAAACGCAGTACATGCGTATAGATCTAATGAAATTAACTTGTTCTAATAAACACAACGGCGAAAGTGGAGGACACAGTTTACGAATGTCTGGCAGCTCAAGTGCGAATTTGCTCTCTACCTATGGCTACTATGGCGAGTACACCGGTGTTTCTACTCTAGCTAGGATTGAGGGAAAGCTAGAATCCATCCCATATAGACACATTTGTAGACCGGGTCGACAAACCCAAGTGTAGACCGGAGACCGTAGAAATCCGGTGGGTCTGAGTTTAGAGGGAAACACAGACAGTGAGGAGCAGCTAAAAGTGGACCAACAACTTATGGACTGCTTCGGTGGGTATTATAAGGACCTGCTAGTTCGTGTGCATAGCTGTGGTGTGTCGTTAGCGTAGAGTGAACAGCTTCTGCACTGGTATATGACAAAGGGGCGAAAGCTCCAGGTTAAACGGCCTTTTCGGAAATTGCCCGTGGTAATGGTTTACTTATTGCTTCGGAATGACCAGCGTTTGCTCGCAGAACATGGGCGCGATAAGCCGCTTTCACACTGGACGCGAAATGAATTTTTCACGCGACAGATTACATTCAAAGTCAATGCATTGTCTTTGCATTTACTTTGAATGTAATCTCTCGGGCGAAAAACTCGTTTCGCGTCCGGTGTGAAAGCTGCTTAACGCGCCCATTACGCGTGTATTCACATCTTTGCATTGACTTTGAATGTAGCTTATATGTCGCGCGATAGTTTCGCGTCAGGTGTGAAAGCTGCTTAGCGCACCCATAACGCGAATATTCGCGTCTTTCCATTGACTTTGAATGTAGCTAATCTGTCGCGCAAAAAATTCGTTTTGCGTCCGGTGTGAAAGCGGCTTGACATGCCCATAACTCGTGTATTCGAGTCTTTGCATTGACTTTGAATGCAATCTGTTGCGTCCGGTGTGAAAGCTGCTTAACGCACCCGTAACTCGTGTATTCAAGTCTTTGCATTGACTTCGAATGTAATCTGTCCCGCGAAAAATTTGTTTCGCGTCCGATGTGAAAGCGGCTTGACATGCCCATAACTCGTGTATTCAAGTCTTTGCATTGACTTTGAATGTAATCTGTCCCGCAAAAAATTTGTTTCGTGTCCAGTGTGAAAGCGGCTTGACATGCCCATAACTCGTGTATTCGAGTCTTTGCATTGACTTCGAATGTAATCTGTTAGTTTTGCATCCGGTGTGAAAGCTGCTTAACGCGCTCATAACTCTTGTATTCGAGTCTTTGCATTGACTTTGAATGTAATCTGTCCCACGAAAAATTCGTTTTCGTGTCCGATGTGAAAGCAGCTTTTTGGATGGTAGGCGACAGCTAGAGAGAGTTCGGTTATGTTATGAACATAATACAGGTTTTGCAGACCTTAAGCTCTGTTTGCGTGGACAAGTTGCTTATGTGGAGCCAGCAAATCGATCACTTCTACAGGAAAGAATTTCCTATTTAATCTCTGCCTTTTTCGGCTTTTTATTACCCACAACAATTTCTAAAGGGGGATGAAATTATGTCACGGTAGTGCAGAGAAATCCTTTGTTATACCAGATACATTAGAGCTTCTGCGTTTCGCGATTGCTTTCACGGTAGAATAAGAGAGCTAACCCAGATATTTGTGATAGGGATCCGGCTGATCCCAGTCATGGATAAGTGAAGCGATCACAAGCAGCCGCTTCAACTGTAGTGGCTACAATCGGGCAACGTTATGATGAAACTGCCACATTGATGCTTACCGAAGTAACACAAGCATACCGATCAGAATTACTGCATATAAGTTAACCAGGAGCATTTTTAATTAGCACGGCAGCACGCAAACTAACATGCAGTAGCTGGTAATCGAGCGGTCATAACCACAGAGACAAACCCTTGCAATACAGGTTTTACAGACAGCAAGTTTCGTTACCGTGGACAGTTGTACCAAGCATCCAAATTACAAACAAGTATTAAAAGTTAGCTTCAAATGAGGTTTATGTTCACACACCTTCTGTAGAATTTCCCCTGATACCACTCTTGCATATTTAGGACACAAACATTAGCAACAGTAACTTGGCTACGTTAGCCGCAGTGCTACAGCCACAATCAACTGGCTATCACGTCAGGTTGGCTTATGCAGTAAAAGCAACTTACAGCTTCTGCGACTGAGTCACGGACAGTCAAGACCAATACAGGCTTTATCTTCAGATATTTTACAAAGCCTGTGTTTGAGGCCAGTTGTTAGTGCTAACTATCGCTAGCGGTCCTGCTAGCCACCCGTAACACGTTAGCTTCACTTACATTACACTTGCATTATTTGCTGTTATATCGTTACTTACAGCTTGTGGCTCCGGGCGCTTGATCGATGCAACTGCTTCAGGTTTGAGAAGCAGCTGAAATGCTTATCCAGTGTCGAATTGTCCTTTATTGACAAAGCTGTATTTGGTGAAATGCTGAGCACAAACAGCTAATGTTTCATTTGGCCATGGCTGTTTGCTGCCAGCAAACAAAAAAAGGTACCCACTGATTTCTGGTGGCATCCTCTTTTGGAAGAGAAATAGGTGTTTTTCTTTAAATCCAAAAGTAAACGGACACGCAGCTTTGGGAGAGATACTGACAAAACTGCACCTCAAATGATCTGCGGTTCTTCTTTTGTATTTCCAAAAGTGTAGACCCTACTAAGGTATAGTATGAACTGCCGTTGTTAGTGGCTGCTAGAATAGTTTCCGGTGTGGGCAGGTTCAGCGCCGTGATTGGCTCTGGCCAGGTCTGTACTAATTGGACGGCACAACCTGACGTCAGGTTTCGCCCAGATCTCGCGAAGATCTCGGGAGGAGCTGTTCAGAGAGGAAATCACGTTCATGAAATCATGTTCTTGGATTACAGCAAAACCTCTGTATCTTATGTTTAGAAACTTTTCAGAGATTGAATATGGACAACCAACATTATAACATTACTAATATGTATTAAAAGAGGGATCAGCATAATAGGTCCCCTTTAATGTTTTAGGACCGATTTCAGCATGCCCATTGACATTACATTGGCAGCTGACGGGGGCTAACAAAACAACCACAAACTTCTCCAAACAGAGCTTTTCATCGAAATTTGCGCCTGAACCATTCTATTTCATGGTAAACCAGCGATAAATGAGGCTCAAAGTGCAAAATGACCGGAGTATTCCTTTAAGGACCTTCAACATTTAAATCAGCTAAAGGTAAGTTTCCTTCATCATTATATTCACCGATGTTAACCATTTCATCGGATATAAATAGTACAGCAGCTAAAATAACTAATAATTTAGAAATCTCTAATTTTTTTTTCTTCGTTACCTGCTGTAAATATAAGGTAAATTTGGGGGGAAAACTTGGATAGCTAATGTTAGCTTGTAGCTAACATTGGCAAACGATTGAAACTTCCATAAGTTGTTACACAGGTGAAACGTGGTTAATTAACATTATTCGAACCACTGATAGTTTCTGAAAATTAAGTTTTACGACACTCAGTACAAATTAAATAAGAAAGCTAGCGTTAGCTATACTCGCTCAACTGTAAGACGAATATAAATTGCGCAACTCAGTCGCACAAACAACAACACTAAGTAACACTGTGCTATAATTTTAGTAGTCAGATGTAGCTAACGTTTGAGTGTAGTCTTTATGGGGGTAACGTTATGGCGTTATTTCATGTCACAGTTATGGCTAGTTTGCCGTGCCTTTTATATTTAGAAATTTACGGTAAACGATGTGAATTAGGCACTATACTGATACATCATCTGCGAAAGCCAATATAATTAGCCAGCTGAAATGAAGTTGAGACTCTAATTTTATTGAAACTCATTGATGACACTGAGGACACAAGGGGCCTGACTCATTCACACCTTTTGGATAGAATTTCCCTGGCAAAACCAGTAACATTGGCTAGTTAAATGTATACGTTATTTTGTTTCACTTTTAGTACATGGCTTTGTTGCATAGTTTTATCTTTATTTATGTTAAATAAAACTGTTGTTGAGAGATCTGTCCTATACATTGCACAGACTATCTTGAGATGCAAGCGAGGGCTGGCAGAGAAAGATGTGAGGAGCCTGATCAGTGAAATGCTCCACAGCGATGTTTAGAAAGGAGGCAACTGAGAACCTGATACAGTATTTGTATTCTTTTTGTCCAACACTTATGGTGCTGTGATGATTATGTGCACAGAAGTCCTTAATTTTATATGACAAAGGTTACACAAATCTTTCTTGGGCTTAATAATTAATTGGATCAGATGTGACCTGAAACAGAACTAACAGGGCAGGGGTTTTGAGGTCACGGTTGAATCATTGTTTTAACTGGTAAAATGGTAGTATTCAATGGGAGCATGTAATTGTATACAGGCAGGTGAAGCACTATCCAGGCTCCTAGTTGGTAGATTAATCCCCAGAGAGAGGTGCAGGGTTTATGGTTTGAGAAGAAGTTTTGAAATTGGTGTCACAAGGTCACCGGAGAGGGCTTTGAAGTAGCCTGAAGCTGCACCCCAAACTGCAGACTCAGACTTCACTGCTTAAAAAAAATTGAGGAAAAAGTAAAATAATTTCACATACTCACCTCTTTTGCTGTGTTTGTGTTGTTCCTTGCAGAAGACGCAATGCACAGCACGCTCGGTGAAGGAAGAGGAGGACGACTTGTAAATGTGTAAAAAAAACTAAACTGAATGAAGAAATAGTGATTTTAGACTATTTATAGGGATGCTCAAGCACCCCTAAATTTCATCTCAGCACCCCAGGATAATGTTAATAATTATAATGAACTGTTATTATTTTCCAAACTCATTTTAAGCCCTCTTACATTACATTTTGAGAACTTGTGAGAGATGACAAACAATTACAGGTTCTAAGCAATTTATTTAAATAATTAGAAAAAAACAGCAATATGAAACCTGTTTTGAAGTTAAGTTGGTTTGTGGAACCCCTGGTAAAAAATTATGGAAAACCCTCACAGATGATGTGCATTCAGCTATTTTACTCCATAGCAAATAAGGGCCAGACAGATTCTTCTCTGTTTTTATGTTCTGCTAGTGTCGTTGTCACAACTGGTAGCATGAGGCAGTACCTGCAGCTCAGTCTGGTTGCACAGGTAGTCCAGCTTTTCCAGGACAGCACTTCCATACGTGCAGATGCTAGAAGGTTTGCTGTGTCTCCCAGCGCAGTCTCAAGAGCATGGAGGAGATACCAGGACACCAGCGGTTTCACGAGGAGAGCTGGACAGGGCTGTAGGCGGCATCAACCCAGCAGCAGGACTGTATCTGCTCCTTTGTGCAAGAAGGAATAGAAGAGCACTGCCAGAGCCCCACAAAATGACCTCCAGCAGGCTACTGGTGTGCATGTTTCTGACCAAACTGTCAGAAACAGACTGTGAGGGCGGCATGAGGGCCCGATGTCCTCAAGTGGGACCTGAACTCACAGCCCAGCACCATGCAGCTTGATTGGCATTCGCTTGAGAACACTAGAATCGGCAGGTTCGGCATTAGCACCCCGTTCTCTTCACAGATGAGAGCAGGTTCACACTGAGCACATGTGATGGGCTTGAAACAGTCTGGAGACACTGTGGTGAATGTTCTGCTGCCTGTAACATCATCCAGCATGACCGATTTGGCAGTGGATCAGTAATGGTCTGGGGAGGCATATCCTTAGGGGGTTGCACAGCCCTCCGTGTCATTGCCAACGTTACCCTGACTGCTGTTAAGACACTGGGGTGAAATCCTTAGAGCGATTGTGTGAACTTATGCTGGTGCAGTGGGTCATGGGTTCCTCCTGGTGCAGGACAATGCCTGGCCACATGTGGTCACAGCATGTAGGCAGTTCCTGGATGATAAAAGCATTGATGCCATAGATTGGCCCTCTCGTTCCTTTGACCTAAACCCAGTTGAGCTCCTGTGGGATGCTATGTATCAGTGCATCCAACGCTGATAAGTACCACCACAAACTGTGCAGGAGCTCACTGATGCCATAATCCAGGTCTGGGAGGAGGTCCCTCAGGACACCATCGCTGACTCATCAGAAAGATGCCCAGATGTTGTCGAGAGTGTTTTTATTAGTGAAGTCCATGCCTCCAAGAATTCAGGCCATAAGAAAAGCCCGGGGTGGAGCAACAAAGTATTAATTCTGAATTCTTGATGATTCCATAATTTTTTCCTCAGATTATAGTGATGCCATATATTTCCTCTACTTGTTTATGAAAAAATATGCCATTTATTAAAATCTAATTTTTTTGCTGTGTGTTTCATGAAGCCTGAATGTTTTAAGCTAATGAACAAAAATTGTTTTGTGTCATGTCTGCAATTTGTTGATTTGCTATGAAATAAACAAGCTGAATGAACATCCACTGCGATGATTCCAGAATTGCAGCATGCATGACCTTGCTTGCCATTGCTTTTCTGATCCTCATAGAGCCAAGCTTAGACTACAGGAGATTTAAAGTCCTCACTGATTTGAAATTGTGTTATAGCTCACAGAAAACATACAAGTTATGATTAAGATCATCTTGCCTGAAAGAGCTACTGTTTGCCACGACTCAGGTGATGATGGGGAGGCAGAAGGCAGATGTTTAATAAACGTGGAGGCGGAAAATCACAAGACAAAGATTTTGAGAGAGCGGTTAGGGAAAGTGGGCAACACAGTTAATTTGTTCTCCAACAGCTGGGGGTGAGAATTTAACGGTCAGTTTTAAGTAGGTTTTATAACTTTTGATACTCGGCTAGCCTCTCAGCGGCTAAGGTTTTACCATTGCTGTTTGATACCGTCAGCTCTTAAACCCTGAATGGGATGTTAAAATTTATTTTTTGACAGAATATTCCAGTTCTAAATCCTGAATATCAAAAATGTTTGACATTATCAGGGCTGCCCTGATGAGTGTGCGAGCAGTTTGGGAGGAATAACACTGGATCTGTAAACTCCTTACATTTCCAGATAATCTTGGCTGAAGATCGGTTCTGACCAGGGTCCCAGGCCAGATTTCTGTGATTGTTGGGAGGGGTGAATCTGGGATACATCGGCCTAAAACTCATGTAGTCTGAGCCCACCTTATATTGGTGGGGAAATGTGCCTGAAATTAACGGTCAGTTTCAAAACTCCAGGTCATACTCTTTCTTACAGAATATGGTTTCAACATCTACTGTCTGCTTTAGAGCCACTACAGCTTCAAACTGAACCACACCAAGGGCCTCATTTATAAACGGTGCGTAGGCACAAAAAAGATATGTACGTCACTTTCTTTGCAGATTTCTGATTTATAAAAACAAACTTGACATTAAAAAAAGAGAAATTATTAAGATTATGCACGATGTCAATGAATTCCAAGTTCATCCTGATTAAATAAATGAAAATTCAATGCAGTTCATTTTACCCATAGGTTTATAAATTAGGTTATTTTCCACAAAATGTCATTTTTATTTTTTTTGTATACGTATTACTTAGGTATGAAATCCACGCAAATTTTTATAAGTAAGCCCCCAGGTCTTTCAAATTTCAAAATATAATGCTTTTGTTATTGTTGGGAAGCCTCTGTTGATTTGACATGGAATGATCCATGATGCGTCTTCCATTGCTTGATGTGGACTGTCCCCTGTGCGGTTCAGAGGCTGAAACATAGTTTTATACATTTCTCCGTAAATCTGTTGTAACCTGGGGCCTCATTTATAAACGGTGCGTAGGCAAAAAAAAAAAAGATCTGAACGTCACTTTCTTTGCAGATTTCTGATTTATATAAACAAACTTGACATTAAAAAAGGGAATTTATTAAGATTATGCACAATGTCAATAATTCCAAGTCCATCCTGATTAAATAAATTAAAATTTCATGCAGTTTATTTTACCCATAGGTTTATCAATTATGTTATTTTCCACAAAATTTCATTTTTAATTTTTTTGTGCATACGTATTATTTAGATATGAAATCCACAAAAATTTTTATAAATAAGGCCCCGATCCTTTACTTTTCTGGAAAGTTACGGTTTTTATGATTGAGTCTTTGCCTCAAGTTTCATGAACTGACGGGGCATCCTCTCTGAAACTGGTGAATTCAATTGAAATCTGTGATGGCTCATTCTGAGCCTTTATTATGATACACTACTATACGCCACCCAACTAATCAGGTTCCTTCTGAATGTAAGATTGTATACCTAACTGAACTGATGTTTGCCTTAGTGAAAAAGGAAAGTGTTGGATACTTCTGCAGACTTTATATTCAATTTTTAATGTTAATTAAATACTTTGTGGTGCAAAATGCATGTTTCTGTCTAGTAATTCATTAAAGTACTATTAGTGTAAATTAAATATACTGTTTAAAAATAGACCTAATGTATACAGTTCATATAAAATTTATATTCATGTGTTAATTGTCATCAAATGAAATGCGTGATTTAGCAGGGGGGTTAATAGTTTTGCGACGCACATTATGCATGTAACATCCTGAGCCATCCGAAATGGGTATTTCTGGACTGAAGAAGTTTTGTGGTAAATTAAATTGTTTTTAAACAGACGCGCAATGTTTATGCTCTCAGTTGAGCAGGGTTAAGCATGTGCCAATGTAAGCCAAGTTGATTGTCTTCAATTTTTTTATTTAAAATGTTTTTTTTTTTTTTTTTTCATTTCTCAAGGTGAATATTCGTAGGCCTGTTAAGTTATGCAGGGCAAATGCTAATTAAAGCACGAGGAATCCATCCAATAAGCGTAAGCAAGGAAGAGCCGAGTGCAAGCATCGCGTAAAGTCGCAATTAGGTACTACTGGGTTACCAATTGGCAACCTTTGATAAATTACGTTGCCACAACGTGCAGAAGACGAACTGACAACGTTACGAAGTTACGTCGCCACGACGAATCCAGGAATTTCACTTTTCCGGTTGTCACGACGTACGTTGCCACGACGAATCTAAGGTAGTCCGGTGACGTTGTCACGACGTCTTGGCGACGTGAAATGAAGCTGAGCATTTATTTGAGGTCACTGTGCGACATCGCTTTGTATGTCAGACAAATAATGTGACGTGGTTGTGTCCATGCAATTGGTTTCCTAAAGATTTCACGCCTGACGCAAAAATTTCTGGAGGTGAAATTATTTTGCCGGAATCCCTGAGAGATTACGATGTTAGAACAAACGAGTCGTGAGGGACAGCCCACCCTGTTTTTCTACCCCTTCTCTCAGCCAGCCTCTCAGTGTCCCTGTTCTGCACTCGCTCCTGGGTCTCCTCCACCTCAGTCGAGCTTTTTCCTTCCAGACAGCAGCGTCGCATTACCCCACATGCATGCAGATCGGCAGCGTGGTGTCTGAGATCGACTGACGGCTGTTTACCCTCAGCGACTTAACGGAAGGCACAATCGGGAGAACCACAGGAGATGCTCGAGAACAGGTAATTAAATTGTGAAAATACGACGCAGATGCGCCACACTTGTTAAGTGTTAAGTATTATGATCAAGTTCCATGTGACCACAGTGCGGGTCTCCTATGGCATCTGATATATCGCGGCATTTCACGCACTGCAACCAACAGATGCAGGGTGGAGTCAGGTAATTTAAGACGTCAGATAAAATGGGATAAATACGTTTCTCCAGGTTTGACTGTTCAAAAATTAAAAGTCTATCACCGAACGTTATTGCATTGTTGCTGCAAATGTCCGTGACTTGAAACAATGACACTGCCCTGCGTAATTTTTGCTGAATAAAATCCAATACTTGTTTCTTACAAGTCTTCAAAGTCTTGAATCATCCCTTAATCTCCTGAAAAACTGCCGCGAAGACATGATTCCCATCTTCCTCGGAGCCAGGTGAAAACTGTTCAATTCTCGACTGATTTTCACCTGTATGAATGATTCTAAAGACATTATTTTCGTCCAAATCCTGATTTCAGGCTAAGTAATATGGCCCCTGACAGAATAAAATGCAAATATGATCCAGATGTTTTCTGCTACATCTGGATGTTTCACTACACCCAAAGAGGAAAAGAAAATTTCAGACTTTGTGAAAAAGCTTACTTTGCTTATTTTTGAATGAAACTTGCGATCAGGACAAATCATGGGCACCCCATACAGTTTGTAATGCTTGTGTGGAGAACCTCAGACAATGGATAAAAGGAAAGAGGAAAAGCTTGAGCTTTGATATTCAAATGGTTCGGAGGCAGCCTCTGAATCATGTTGATGACTGTTATTTCTATCTGGTAAATATTTCTGGCTTTAGAGCAAAAGCATATTTTTTCACTGCTGTAGGTTCCCTCATACAAATTTATTTTTGTCATTGAAATCTGAACTTCTGACAAATGACTGCATTTGTTGCTGTTTTGATCAGTGCATGACAACTGACATATATATGATATAATTTGAAAAATCTTCATTCTTATTTTGTGAAAAAAAAACTGGGATAGAAACTTTTTACTTGCATTTTTTAACTCCGCATGCTCAAATTCAGTAATATGTGACCTGTTTGGGAAATCAACAAATTTTGAAAAAAAATTTCAACATGCACGCTGGCGTAATTTTATTTGTCTTTGATAACTAATTTGGGCAGAGCAAAGATTTTAAAAAAAATAAAAATCACTAATCCCTGACCATGCAAGGCAAGCAATGTGGCCTGTCGATTTATTTGCTTTGGTGATATGAGTATTGCAGCTAAAACAGTGTGAGTATAACACCAAAAAATGGTTCAAAGATGTTACATTTTATTAATTGTTTGATTTTTAATTAAAACATTTTCCCAATACACCTCATGGGAAAGGGTTTTAAGTGACTGTCTCATTTTGACTGAATGTATTAGGTAAAATGGGACAAAAATTCTGCTAAAATGGGACTCTTTTCTCTGAAGTGAAACCTGCAGTTTTGTCAGCTTCCAGGTTCCATAAAATCGTGGGTTACTATGCTATTGTGTGTCTTCCAATCATATTATACACTTTCTTTTCGTATTTTTGTCACATAAACTGTGGAAGATTGTGCGAGGAGTCCATGTCAGCCATGATAGCCCCAAATTTGCCACCATTGTTACCAACATGCAAACACATGCAGACGTGTCTGTGCATATCACTGTATGTATACACAGAATGCAAGTGTTTGTACATGTACGCACACTTGCGTGTCTCTCTCTCCCTCTCTTTCATGTTCATAGAAACAAGCATATCCAGGTGGGGGAGGGAGGAGTAGTTTAAAACGGAATATAAAAATAATAGCTGCCCATTTTACACAAACATGTCATTGTTGTGAGGTGGGGGTTCTTTAGAAACTGGTCCTTCATACTCCAAATGTTTAACATGGCAACATATTTTCTTAATAGAAATATAGCAGAGACCTGTAGAAAGTTCTAAAAATGACATTTATGGTAGTATTCAGAATTTCAGTGGGTTTTTTTTTTTTTTTTTGCAATTTGCCAGAAGGTGTCCCAAAGTACCTCACTTCCCCCTACAATGTGACAACAAATTGGCAGAGTTTTGGTGACCAAATGGTTGTAATGTACAAACTGACCAGATTGTTAAAATGTACAAAGTTTTGCTGATTTCTGAGATAACCTAAATTTCAAAAGAATTGCAATAGTATGTAAAATGCAAAAACAAACAAAATTAATTAATTTGTAAATTCTCTTTACCATTTAGTTGAGAACAGCAAGAAAAATGGTTTAAAATTTTTGGGCTCATGATTCACTATTTCATGATGGCCGAATTATTTTTGCAAATATTCCCTATTTCCCAATGTGATGCTTGCAACAGGTTCTCCAAAAATGAGACAGGGCAATTTAATAACTGGAAAAGTTGTGGAATTTTCAAAAACAAACCTGTTTTTGATCATTGCTCAGGTAAATAGATGAATTGACGGTGGGTTGTATTGCTTTTTAGCTATGTTCCATTTTCATGGCTAAGTGAAATAGGAAGACACAACTGATTAACAAAACCAGCAAATAACCATCAAAAGCATTGGCTCATTGGGATGTTCATTTTCATGTACAGCTAGAAGGACTCTGTTTCAGGAAGGACGTAGGATGTAGGGAAAGGGGCCGAAAGAACTAGGAGGGGTTTCAGCCCAACTGCGAAATTCCAATCCGTGCAACAAGTGCAAGATGCGTTTTTTTCTCACTAGCAAGGCTGGACTGGTAATCTGGCGTACCAGGCAATTCCCGGTGGGCCGACGCACATTTTGGGTCGATGCAATCATAGTTCATAAAATTGTAATAACATTGATAATTTTGAACGACCGCACCGGCCTTTAAAACACGGAAAGCAGCCCATTGGTTCATTTTCTACACTGACACAGGGCTGGACCGATGAAATCTCTGAGCCCTCCCTTCTCAGGGGAAAAAAACGCAACTGCGTGAGGCCCGTTGGTAGCCGGTGGCCCACATTTAGGCGAGCAGACAGCAGAATGATTTTAATAAATTCGAAATAATATTTCACACATAGATAATCATTCACCGGTATTATATATAACTGTCTTAGGTGCGCTACTTACAGAGCTCTCCCTGAGAAATTCTGCAATTATGAAATGAAAGACACATGCACTATATGCCACTTTTTATTGCTCTACTTCACTATTCCGGTTATTTTGCATCTTGGCCATTTTTCAGTATCTATTTATATATTTGTTATATGATACAGGAATTACCGAAGAACTGTATTCTTGCCGAAAAAAAAAAACGATGCGAAGGCTTAAGCCATGTACAGTTTATTTAATGCTGTTGTTTTCGTCCTAAAAGTTTCATAAGGCAGGCTTGCTGGGAAATTAGTTTGACCAATAGCCTTGCTTGTCCCCAGTTGCGTTAGCAGTCTAAAAACGCGTTTCAACTACTACGAGATCAGACAAAAATGCCAGAAAGCAGTGGAGAAGCGGAAAGCTTCGATAATAAAGTAAACAGACATTGGAGCCTCAGGCTTTCAAACGCAAAAAAAAAAAATTGACGAGCAGTTTGGCCACGATGATCCTCATGTAGCAAGCAGTTTTCATTTGGAGGGGGACACGGAAAGCGGTAAGACTGACGTTAAATTAATAGGCTATCGCAAGTATGTATTCGGTTAAAATTTACTTGAGCTTACAAAAGGCCCCTACTGATGGACCAGCTGTTAATAACCTACTATTTGATGCATATTGATTAGTTGTTTTACGGATTACAGTTGTGGTTGGAACAAAAACCAGCATACACAGTGGGTCCCCAGGAACGACGCTGAAGACCACTGGCTTAATGAATGAGACAGCCCATTTCAACTGATGCTATGTTTTTGTTTCAAGGCAGTAAACAAGTGCTATTTATGTGACCTCTTACAGAGTCAGCAAGGTACCTGGGTACAGATTGTGCAGATCAAATCCATGCTAGATTACTAGGCTACAAACTGCTGACTTTTTGCCATAGTTTTGCAATATCCCTATCGATACTACTATATACTCTGTACGTGTGTATACATGGCGATATTGTTTTCACAAAATATCTATTTTACGTTTTGGAGGATTACATCAAAACAAAGCAGAACACCTCTCTAATTTTTTGATATTATAGAGTTGAAGTGATGGTGATGAGCATAAAACAAGTTCCATTTTGATATCAGGTGGCAGCATTGAGATAAGGGGGGCCAAAGTTTGGTACCCCCAAAAAGAGTTTTCATCCAATAGTTTCCAAAACATGGGAGCTATCACTTATTTGACAGAATCAGCATGAAAAATTACATGAGAGTGCCAATTTTGGTGCCAATAGGTGCCATAGTTTTTTATTTATTGCGAAAAAGGGGTTTTAAAAAAGTGGGAGGTCACGTCGCGACGCGCGTAAAAGGTGATTTTTTAAAATGGCTGCCATTTTGTAACCAGTTGGAGTTGGCAGCCAAAATTTTGGGATTTTTGTCCATGTACATATAGCAACTGCTGGTGGAAAAATCAGGACAATCTGAGAGATGGTGGTGACAAATGCCCAGGCTACTGGTCCATTTGAGATGGAATGGCCCACCAGCGAGTACTGCAGTTCTGAAGCTAGTGAGCTATTGTATGCCCTGTTTAGTCTGTAAGATATGTAACATTATTTAAAAAGGTTATGTATGAATCAATCCAAATAGTCCTATGGTCTTATTGAAAAATTGTAAATGGCCCCAAAGTCACATTTCTTTTTCACATTCATTCATGTAAATTTATTGATAATAATAATATTAATAATAATAATAATAACTTCTTTTTTATCATGGTGTTGCAGTGATTAGCACTGCCACCACACAGCAAGAAGGTTGTGGGTTCGATTCCAGCCTGGGGCCTTTCTGTGTGGAGTTCCAGGGCATGTAGGCTATGCCTGAGCTTAATTTTAACTTTTGGTAACAGCAAAGTATGTGGGTATGGCGGGCCGTCACGTCACGATCAGGTTGGGCCGCCATGGCCGAAAATGCCAGGGCCATTTTTTCATCCCAGTCCAGCCCTGCTCACTAGGCACACAAAAAATTATGAGTGTGCTGCATGCTGCTTTGTTCTGAAGTATTAATACAAGTAAAAGAAAAATAGATGAACAGATTTTCCTCGGAACTGTCAGGTTTAAAGAAAAACAAGCAGAGATCACATGAAATATGCATCATGTTTTTATCGACCACGTCACAAAGCGGCAGTTTGCCAGTGTGGCATTAAAATACTAATTTCAAGTTAAATTTTGTCACTCTGCACTCTCAGCAAACACAGGTGCAGCCCCATGAGCAACACTGGCGCTAACTTCACTATACTGCAAACAACAATGAATTTAAAACCGACCCTGTAATATTAGTGCCAAATGACAGTGAGATGGATGTCCATTGCTAGTTTTAGTGTAAACAGTAGAATTCTGATGGTATTTAGATTTACATGGAGTGAGTCATGTGGGAATTACAGACATTTATAATTGTGCCCCTGTGCAAATACTATAAATATCTTCATCTGTGTGAGTGTCCGTAAAAAAACCTTGATGCTAAACTGTTCTTGGGGTGCTTCTCTAGGTCCTGCTGAAGTCCTTGAAGAACAGTGGAACCCTGCAGACCCCCATTGTGACCTTGGAAGTCTCAGCATAGTGAGAAAGGGTTACCTGTACAGATACTAGGTGTGTGTATATGCACTCCATAAACAGAGCTGAGACTTAAATGGCCAATGTACATGCTCATTGGGAACATGCTTTGTGATTATGTTTACTGCAGGCTGAGTAATCTTTATTCCCTCCACACTCTGAATGGGTCATTAAGCACATCTCAGAGACATACTCTCATTGGCCCTCATTTCTCAAACTTGCCTAGGATCTGGTGTAGATTCTGGTGTAAATATCAGCGTTCGCCAGGTGTCACGTCTGATTTACTAAAAGTGTGAACGTCGCTGATTTTGGTGTAGAACTGGCGTGGCGTTGATAAATCTGGCGGCTGAAACCATCGTAATTTACATGACATGCCCCTATAAATTCATGCTCCAGGAGACCTAGTCCTGCCCACTTTACGACATGGACTCTCGAAAGATGGCAAAGAAGAAAGAACTTCACTGAGGAGGAAATATAAATGATCACGTCTGAGGTGGAGAAAAACAAAATAATTTTATTTGGAAGCCTTAAGAGTGGCATAAAGGGAGCCCAGAAGGCTGCAGTTTGGAAAACTGTTGCTGCTGCGGTAAACACTGTTGGGGCGGAAAACCGGAGTGCAACAGAGGATTGATTTAATTCACTAATAAATTTAATTTGTAGATCCATGATATTTCATGTTATATAGCCTACATAACGGACAATCCAAATGCTTACATGTAGGTTAAAAAAGTGGTCCGATTTTAAGATCGCCTCCAAAAAACGGGTTGCTACGCTCAAGCGCAGCAGCGCATGGACCGGTGGAGGCCAACCAGACTCAAACCTCCAGCTGTCACCATTCGAGGATCGCGTGGCAGCAGGGCTCCCCCGTACATCGTGGGAATGCGCGGCGGTGGGGACACTGATGAGTCCTCACCGCCTTGATCGGAGCTGCATGAGGGTAATTGTTAAAATACAGTCAGCAGAGATCACTCTTCATTGTACTTTTATTAGTATTACTCCATGACATTTTTTTGGGTGCCACATAAAACGAGCAGCCACTCGTCACTTTCCCCGAGGAGATCTTCCCTGCGCCGAAAGTTCCTCTCACGTCGGACAGAATCGTATTCCTCTAACAATAGATGATCTGCCATTGTCAAAATGTGATCACGGTAGTTAGCTAGTTAGTTAATGTACTTTTATAGTTACTCAGTCAAAGTGATGGCAAAATAAAGAAAAGTTTGATGAAACGAGTGTAAATGTGCACGCGCCAGTAATAAATTTGATTTTCTAATATAATTACGCGCAAATTTTCCAGTGTGTCTTTAATTAAGTTGCGTTTCTTTTGTTGTTCAGTATATATCTGACTGGATGAGCATGTGACATACCACACTGCATATCTGCCAAGCCAGGCATTGCGCTAAATCAGATTGATTATAATTGTCAGCCGTCTGGCCTGACAAGCAGGTTGTCTCAAAATATAAGTTTAATCAATTTCTCAACACAGGTGTCTTATTTATTTATTTATTTATTTATTTAGCCTATTTATTCATTTTACTAATAAAAGCAACAACAGCGTGACGTCCAAATCGCTGCATATTATTAATAATTTTGACAGCTGCCCTCGTTCCTGCATGTTGTTCGCTGGTTTCAAATCTGCGTACACCTGGTCAGAACTGGCGTGAGATTTTTGCGGACCGTTTGCTCACGTTCAGATTGATAAATGCCGATCCTTGCGGGAGATTTGGTGTACACCAATTTTTTTGGTGTACGCCTGTTTGATAAATGAGGGCCAATATGTGCTCCTCGTGAATGCTGACAGGCAAGCCATTCAATTTCATTCCAATAATGGCTGTGAAGTTATCCTGAAAATTCAAATTAATGTTTATGAAGTCATATAAATTTACTCCTGTAACTTGAAGGGCATTAGGAGGGTGCAGATGTCCGCAAAGGGCAATAGTCAATACTGGGAAACAAAAGGCTGAGACTCCACCCACTTCATCTTGAGCACGGAGCAGAGCCTTGCGCTTGTACTGATTAACTTTTTAAATCTTTTAAAAATTAACTCAGTTAAATTCAGTCAATTTGATGCATTGTGTGCAAGCGTGTTCTTAGGGTACACATCAATATCGTTGGATATAGTGGATGGTATTCATTGGAGGAGATTTTTGGTGGATTCTCCTGGGCTTTTGTCCTAGTCTATTACTAAGTCATTTGCCAGCTGCTACTGGGCCCAGCCTGGGCTCATGCAGCCCAGCTACCATTAGGCTAGGGCCAGGCTCTTGCAGCTCAGCTACCATCAAGCCAGGACCCTGCAGCCCAGCTACCACCAGGCCCTGCAGCCCAGCTACCATCAAGCCAGGCCCAGGCCCTGCAGCCCAGCTACCACTTGGCCAGGCCCAGGCTCCTGCAGCCCAGCTACCATCAGGTCAGTGTTTGCAGCATAATGGCTACGAAAAGAGACATGGAAGAACTAAAGAGACTGAATGAGGAGTTAAGGAAATCAGTAGAGTTCATGGGACTTCAGATGGAAACCATGACAAAAAAAAAAAAACACTTTAATGGATATGATAAAGGAGATCAGTGAATTGAAGAAGCAAGAGAAAGATGCAAGGATTGCACAACTAGAATGGTGATTATCTGATCTGGAACAATACACTCGAATGAATGATGTTATTGTCACTGGTCTGTCCACACGACCCTGGTCATTTGCTGCTGCGGTAAAATCCGGGGTCGAGCAGCCAGAACTCAATAACCAGGATTTGGACTCGGTGGAGCAACAGGTGCTGGACTTCCTCCAGAATAAGGGAATTGGTATAAAGAAGGACAATATAGAAGCTTGTCACCCTCTCCCCCGGAAAGACAAAAGCAAGCCAGCAGCAATTATAATGAGATTGCAAACAGAAAGTTTAAATTTAATCTTTTACGACAAGGTAAGAAGCTCAGAGGAACAAACATTTATCTTAATGAACATTTAACTAAGGACAATGCTGGCATTGCTAAAAGAGCTCGGCTTTTATGCAAAGATTCAAGCAACTTGGATCTCTAATTGTAGGATTTACATAAAGTTAAATGGTACATCTGAACAGGCAAAGGTGCTATTGGTCAGGAGCTTGAAGGATTTGGATAAATTTGCTTAGAGTATAATTCAATGATTGTTTTTTTTTTCCTGCTTTGTTTATTGTTTATTGGTTATGGTATCAATTTATCTAGTATGCCCAATTGACCCTCAACTAAATGCCAATTACTCTACCTAAAAAAGGACTTAAAATTTCCCATTTGAACATCTTTAGTCTGAAAAATAAGCTTAATGAGCTGAGTACTGTGATGTTTGAAAATGATCAACATCTAGTAGCAGTTTCTGAAACCCACCTGGATGAATCGATGAACAATGAGGAGGTAACCATACAAGGGTAATATATTCAGACTTGATAGAAACAGACGTGGTGGAGGAGTGGCCCTTTATATACAAGATCACATTCCAGTAAAAGTAAGAGGTGACCTGCACTGGTTAGATGTGGAAGCTATCTGGGTTCAGGTTCACCTGCCACATCTTACACCATTACTGGTATGTTGCTGTTACAGACCACCTAATTCGGATGCTGCTTATCTTGAAAAACATCTGTACAATGCTTCAAAATGCTTCAGACACAGAGAAATTTACTTTGTAGGAGACTTAAACATTGATTGGCTTTCAAGAAACTGTCCTGCAAGAAGGAATCTCAAGCATATTGCCACTGTATGCAACTTAACTCAAATGGTAAACCTCCCTACCAGAATTAATATTAACAAATCAGGTAAATTATCTTCAACTTGTATTGATCATCTTTTCACTAATTCAGCTGATAAATGTTCAAAAGTTATTTCAGTGCCGATTGGTTTCAGTGATCACAATATGATTGCTATGGCAAGGAAAGCCAAAGTCCCCAAAGCAGGACCAAAGATTATATTTAAAAGAATCTATAAAAACCTCTGTGAAAATGCTTTTATTGTAGACCTGCAGAACTTACAATGGAATTGTGCATTTGAATCTACTCACACTGAAGTTGCTGTTCAGGAGTTTATTCAGTTATTTTCCTGTCTTTGACAAGCATGCACCAATCAAAAAACTTACTGTGAGATCTGTCAAAGCACCGTGGCTTGACTCTGACCTGAGAAGCCTTATGAAAGAAAGAGATCAACTGAAGAGAACTGCTGTGGGGTCAGGGAGGTCAGAAGACTGACTAGCTTATCGTTCCTTAAGAAACAAAGTCACCAAATTGAATAAACAGAAAAAGAGACAATACTACCAATCTAGAATTGAAGAAATTAAATATGATGGTAAAAAAGTTTGGAGTACTCTCAATCAAATCATTGGCAAGGATGATCGAGGCAAAACACCAACTTTTATTGAAACTGGAGATGGCTTCATCAGCAAGCCCAAAGAAATAGCAGATTATTTCAATAATCATTTTTTCAGTAAAGTAGATAATATTAGAAATAGTATATTGTCTATAAATGGTCTGTTATCTGATTCAATCATAAAAAAACACATCATGCAAGACAAAGAATGTAAATTTGAATTTGCTGTTCCTGACAGATTTGAAATTGAAAAACTATTGTCTGCTCTAAACTGTAACAAACCCTACTGTATAAATAATCTTGATTGTAGACTTTTGAAGCTCTCAGCTGGTATTGTAGCTAGTTCTATTTGCTATATTGTCAACTTGAGTTTTAATCGAGGAATTTACCCAAATGTATGGAAGATAGCCAAGGTCATTCCATTACCAAAAAATAAATTTGAATCATTCACTGGACCAAACAGCAAACCAATCAGTATCTTACCAGTAGTGGGGAAACTCATGGAAACAATTGTATTTTCACAAATTCAGAACTATTTTTCAGTTAATGGTATAAATTCTGATATTCCACATGTGTATAAAAGTGACTATTCAATATGCACAGCTCTCACAAAAGTGACAGATGATTGGCTGAGACAAATTGACAGTAAACTACTAGCGGGAACAGTGCTGCTAGATTTTAGCGCAGCCATTGATATTATCGATCATGACCTGCTACTTAAAAAATTAGAATCCTATGGATTCAAACCTTCTGCTGTTCATTGGATGAAAAGCTATTTATTCAACAGACAGCAATGTGTCTTGTTAAATGGAGCTTTTTCAAGCTTGAAAACCGTACAGTGTGGGCTTTCTCAAAGAAGTTGCCTTGGTCCTCTATTATACTCCATTATGCTCCCTTTTGCGCTCCCTTATTAGTTCAACGGTTTTCAGCTGTGCAACACATTTGCAGAAGGGTTTTCTAATAATCAATTAGCCTTATAAAATGCTTAACTTGGATTTGCTGCCATACCAGGAGATTGATGCAGAGGACTGACAGTTGCTGATAATAGGCCTCTATGCAAAAATGTAGATCATTCTTTGAAAATCATCTGATTAATTTTAATTGTTTGTGAAATGGATAAAAATGTTTGTGAAATGCATGAAAATGTATTTTTCTTTGGAAAACAAAGAAATTTGCACGTGATCCCAAACTTTTGAGCGGTAGTGTATATATAATATGTGCCTGCATATGTCTTTTTTTTTAACTGACTTGTATGTATTCTCTTATTTTTATATTATGCTATATTAATGCTATTATTTTTAACTGTGTTAATTGTTGTATGTTGCTATAATTCTAATGCTGACCCCAGGAAGAATAGTCACTGCTGAGGCAGTGACTAATGGGGATCAGAAATAAATAAGTATATGAATAAATAAGTAAATAAGTTGACCCTTCTAAATTAGATCTGTTCTGTCGCTATTAATCTTTACATCTCCGGACTATATTTTGAGATAAATATCAGTTATTCTGCCAAGACAATATTTCACAAAGTTAATATGTATCTGCCCCGTGATTTGGTTCCATTACAAAATTTAATGAGTTTCTTTTCTCTTTTTTTTTTTTTGCCCGTACTGCACCATTCCCCCAAGTTTCATTAAAATCAGGCTGACAGTTTTTCCTGCTGACAAACAGACAAATAAAAAGACGAACAAATAAACCGAACCAAAAGAAAAATTCCTTGTTTTTGGTCGTAAATATAACAAATATTTTAAGTAGTCACACACACATGCAAATTTATTTCTAATTGTCAATACCGGGGTCAGTTTTATGGACACAAGTGCAGTCTAGTCCAGGTCTACATTACATCTTTAATGGAGCACCTATATAACAAAAGCAGTTTTAATCAAGTGCCAAGCTAAATTTGTTTGAGAAAAAAGCCATTAGTGCTGAATAATGTTTGTTCTTCATCTCTTCATCTGGATTTAGGAACGAAACTGACAACTCAAGATTCAGCAAAATCAGAACAGATGGAGCTCAGAACCTTCAAGCTTACCTTCTCCACCTTCTCAAACATCTCCAACTTCACTGGAGCCAATGAGACAGATGCCTTGCAGTCCGAGGGCCCTTACCAGGCAGTGGAGGTGGTGATCATTGTCCTGGTTACAGGGTTCGTAAGTTTTATAACGATTACTGGGAATATACTGGTCATGCTTTCAATGATAATGAACAGAAACCTTCAGACTATAAACAGCTACTTCCTCTTCAGCCTGGCATGTGCAGACCTGATTGTTGGGGTCAGCGTCATGAACCTGTATACAGTCTACATTGTGGTTGGCTATTGGCCATTGGGGCCAGTAGTCTGTGACCTTTGGCTGCTCTTGGACTATGTGGTCACTGTTGCATCTGTTATGAACCTCCTCATCATCAGCTTTGACCGCTACTTTTGCGTCACCAAGCCACTCAGTTACCCTGCTAGAAGGACCACCAAGATTGCAGGCTTGATGATTGCGGCGGCCTGGGTTATTTCCTTCATCATCTGGACTCCGCCCATCCTATTCTGGCAGTTTATTGTAGGTGAGCGTATTGTGCCAGAGGGCGAGTGTTACATCCAGTTCCTGTCTGATGTATCAGTTACCTTTATCAGCTCCACTGCTTTCTTCTACCTGCCTGTTGCCATCATGACCTTTCTGTACTGGCGGATCTCCAAGTCCAGCAAGAGCCGCGTGAAAATGGGTAAGCGAGAGCCAAAACAGGACAACCCATCCAGCAGCGAAGCAGGAAAACACACCACCATGCCCTGTGATGATGATTACATGAAAACCCATTGCCCTGAGAAGAGCTGGAGTGGCGGAACAGGTGTTGCTGGGGAGGAGGAGTCAAGTGTGCCAGTACATCCTGAGAGAAATGAAATTGCTGAGACCCCTGCAGGTCACGAGGGAAACCCCACAGCCCACAGCCTAAATGCTACAATGCTAAAGCAGCGGCCGGAGAGGAAGGCGCCACCATCTCGTGAGAAAAAGGTTACACGCATGGTCACAATGATTCTTGTTGCCTTCATAGTCTCATGGACACCCTATCAAGTCATGAAGGTCATCGGCACCTTCTGTTCAACCTGTGTTTCCACCAGCATGTGGAGATTTGGCTATTGGCTCTGCTACATGAACAGCACCATCAATCCAGCCTGCTATGCTCTCTGCAACGTCACCTTTAAGAAGACCTTCAAACAACTCCTGCTCTGCCAGTACAAGGACATTCGCTTGGGCAAATGGTGAGGTGTGATTATATCTGTTTCTGCAGCCATAAAACATGCATGATAGGAACACTACTACTGTTACCCCTGACCAAGGAACTGGCTTCAGAGCTGCAGTTGGTCCCTGGACGCTGCTCTCTGGCTGCCCACTGCTCCTAATTATAGGATGGGAGAAATGCAGAGGACAAATTACCCCAGGGGTTCAATAAAGTATATTTATCTATCTGTCTGTCTGTATATCTACATTACTGTGAAAAAGTATTTTCCCCCTTCCTGATTTCTTATTTTTTTGCATATTTGTCACATTTAAATGTTTCATATCATCAAACAAATTTTAGTATTACAGAAAGATAACCCGAGTAAATCCAAAATGCAGTTTCTGAATGATAATTTAATTTATTGAGGGAATAAAGCTATCCAAACCTACCTGGCCCTATGTTGAAAAGTTGTTACCCCACTTGTTAAATCATGAATGAACTGTGATTAACCACATGTTTTTAGTTCAATTTCACTAGCCACACCCAGGCCTGATTACTGCCTGACCTGTTGAATCAAGAAATCACTTAAATAGAACCTGTCTGGCAAAGTGAAGTAGGCTAAAAGATCTTAGACAGCAACTCATTATGCCATGATTCAAATAAATTTAAGAACAGATGAGAAACAAAGTCATTCACATCTATCAGTCTGGAAAGGGTTACAAAGCCATTTGTAAGGCTTTGGGACTCCAGCAAACCATGATGAGAGCCATTATCCACAAATGGAGAAAACTTGGAACGGTGGTGACCCTTCCCAGGAGTGGCTGGCCTACCTAATGACCTTAACCAGACATTAACCAGGCTCATGCTTGAAAACCCTCCAATGTGGCTGAATTGAAACAATTCTGCAAAGAAGAGTGGGCTAAAATTCCTCCACAGACATGTGAAAGACTCATTGCCAGTTATCATAAACACTTGATTGCAGTTGTTGTCGCCGAGGGTGGCACAACAGTTATTAGGTTTAGAGGGCAATTACTTTTTCAGATAGGGCCAGGTAGGTTTCAATAGTTTTTTCCCTCAATAAATGAAATCATCATTTAAAAACTGCATTTTGCATTGCATTTACTCTGATTATTTTGTCTCATGCTAAAATTTGTTTGATGATCTGAAACATTTACGTGTGACAAATATGCAATAAAAAAATAAAAATAGGACCAAGGGTCCTGTAGCTTACCGGCAAGCAGTCTTACAGCAATGATGCAAGTTATGAAAATTTCATGTGAAGTTTGACGTTTGAATCAATGAAAATCAATGTCAAGGTTACTAAATAAAAGTTCACATATATTTATAAGACCTTCTGTAATACAATACTAAGCTCTGAAGCTGTTTTGGTGATACAAGTCATTATAATATGTCAATAT
Organism: Gymnothorax javanicus; assembly: GCA_029692085.1. NCBI lineage: Eukaryota > Metazoa > Chordata > Actinopteri > Anguilliformes > Muraenidae > Gymnothorax > Gymnothorax javanicus. Next base: position 9,819,495 of record CM056212.1, on the reverse strand, counting down.
GTATTCAATATGTCAATTGTGAACTTTAAAGGTCACAGACTGTCAAGTTGTGGTCAGCAAATGGACTTAATATATGACTTTCTAAATGTCTCTATACAAACCTTGGCTCAATCTGTGACCATTTTGGTGATATAAGTCATTGTAATTTCACTGTGGAGTTTGACCCTCAAAGGTCACTGACAGTCAAGTTGAATGTCACCAAATGAAAGTTCATATGTGACTTCCTAGATGTCAGTAACACAAACCTAGGCTCCATTGTGACCGTTTTAGTGATACAAGTCATTGAATTTTCGCTAGGTCACATTTGACCTTTGAGGGTCAATACGAAGGTAACCAAATGAAAGTTCATATATGACTTCCTATATGTCTCTAATACAAACCTAGACTCCATCTGTGACCGTTTTGGCAATACAACTCATTGTAATTGTATCAAGTTTGACCTTCAAATGTCATCAACAGTCAAGCTGAATGTCACCAAAAGTTCATATGTGACTTCTTATGTCAGTAACACAAACCTAGGCTCTGTGACCTTTTCTGCGACAGAAGTCATTGAATTTTCACTGGGTCAAGTTAGACCTTTGAAGGTTAATATGAAGGTCACTAAATGAAAGTTCATACATGACTTCCTGTACGTCGCTAATAAAACCTACACTCACTCTGTAAGCAATTTTGCTGATATAAGTCATTGAAATTTCAGTGTATAGTTTGGCCGTTGAAGATCACTGAAGGTCAAGTTCAAGGTCACCCAATGAAACTTCATTCATGACTTCCTATATGGCCACAATAGAAACCTAAGCTCTATCTGTAATAGTTTTGGTGAGAGAAGTCATTGAAATTTCACTATGTGAAGTTTGACCTTCGAAGGTCACTGAAGGTCAAGTTCAAAGCCACCAAATGAAAGTTCATATATGACTTTCTATACATCTCCAATACAAACCGAAACTACCTGTAACCATTTTGCTGATATAAGTCATTGAAATTTCACAATGAAGTTTGGGCATTCAAGGTCACTGAAGGTCAAGTTCAATGTTACCAAATGAAATTTCATACATGACTTCCTATATGCCCGCAATACAAACCTAAGCTCCATCTGTAATAGTTTTGGTGATAGAAGTCATTGAAATTTCTCTATGTGAAGTTTGACCTTCGAAGGTCGCCGAAGGTCAAGTTCAAGGCCACCAAATGAAAGTTCATTCATGACTTCCTATAAGTGTTCAATGCACATATGTTCCCAATCTTCAATATTTTCAAGCCTAGAAACCTTTGAAAATTGTAACATTTTGCTTGACCTCAAGTTTGACCTTTCAAGGTCATCTGAGGTCAACTTTAACACAGCTAAAATATAGGTCATATATTACTTCCTATATGTCTGTAATACAAACTTAATCTCTATCTGCAACCATTTGGCTTCCACAGGCAATTTGGCCCATTCTCCATAGGACCCAATGTTAAAGTTCAGCGCCCCCACTAGACCCACTTCCGTCAATTCAATCAAAATGGCACTCACACTGTTCATAAAGTGCATCAAGATGAGTTGATGGCCAGATTTAGAAAAAAAGTTATCAGACAGTTTTTGAGAAATAATTTTCCCCATAGGGCCAGTAAGCTAAAAATCTGGAAGGGGGCAAATACTTTTTCACAGCACTGTAGTTTTTCTATTCACAGTCAATGGCCCAATTGTGGAAGTTTGCATCTGTGATTTCGGGAAATGCACCCCTGTTTGGGATTCCAAGAGGATCATGGGATGTGTAGTTTTTCAGCTATATAGAGGATAAGCATATTGGTGGAAAAATTATAATGATTAAATTATAGTTTACTACCGTCAATGGAAATGACATTTGTGGTTACTCGGAAATACGAAGCAAAATATAAAAACTAGGACCAAGGGTCCTGTAGCATACCGGCAAGCAGTCTTACAGCGATGATACAAGTTATGAAAATTTCATGTGAAGTTTGACACTTGAATCAATGAAAATCAATGTAAAGGTCACTAAATAAAAGTGCACATACACCCCCAATTCTGAAATAGTTGGGACGAAGTGTAAATTGTAAATAAAATCAAAATGTAATAACTTTCAGATCACGAGCCAATATGTTATTTACAATTGAACATAGATAACATTTCAATTGTTGGAACTGAGACATTTTACATTTTTATCCACAAAATTAGCTTATTTTAAATTTTCTGGCCGCAACAGTTCTCCAAAAAGTTGGGACACAGGCGGCTGAAAAAGCAATTAATATATAAGAGAATCAGCTGAAAGAACATTTAGCGTGTCATTACATTAACTGGCATCAGGTGTGTAACATGATTGGCTGTTAAAGGGATGTCTTAGAGAGGCTGAGTCTCTCAAAAGTAAAGATGGCCAGAGGCTCTCCAACCCGTGAAGGCTTGCGTAAAAAAATTGTGGAATACTTTAAAAACAATGTTCCTTAACGTCAAATTGCAAAGGCTTTGAAGGTCTCATCATCGACAGTGCATAACATCAAAAAGATTCAGAGAAACTGGAAAAATCTCTGTGCGTAAGGGACAAGGCCGAAGACCTTTACTGGATGCCCATGATCTTCAGGCCCTCAGATGCCACTGCATCACTCACCGGCATGATTCTGTCATTGAAATTACTAAATGGGCCCAGGAATACTTAAAGAAACCACTGTCTGTAAACACAGTCCGCCATGCCATCCACAGATGCCACCTAAAACTCTATCATGCAAAAAGGAAGCCATTGTTGAGCATGACCCAGAAGCGCCGCCATGTTCTGTGGGCCAAGACTCATTTAAAATGGACTGTAGCAAAATGGCAAAGTGTCCTTGGTCAGATGAGTCCAAATTTGACATTCTTGTTGGAAATCATGGGCGTCATGTCCTCTGGGCTAAAGAGGAGAAAGACCGCCCCTCCTGTTATCAGCGTTCAGTTCAAAAGCCAGCATCTCTGATGGTATGGGGATGCATTAGTGCATATGGTGTGGGACACTTGCATGTTTTAAAAAGCACCATGAATGCTGAAAGGTATATAAAGGTTTTAGAGCAACATATGCTCCCCCCAGACGACATCTATTCCGAGGAAGGCCTTGTGTATTTCAGCAGGACAATGCAAAACCACATACTGCAGCTATTACAACAGCATGGCTTCGTTGTAGAAGAGTCCGTGTGCTGAACTGGCCTGCCTGCAGTCCTGATCTTTCACTGATTGAGAACATTTGGCGCATTATTAAATGAAAAATCCATCAAAGGAGACCCAAAACTCCCCAGCAGCTGGAAGCCTGTATTGAACAAGAGTGGGATCGAATTCCAATGGCTAAACTCATGCCTCCTCAATGCCCAGATGCCTCCACTCTGTGTTAAAAAGAAGAGGGGATGCTACACCATGGTAAACAGGCCCCTGTCCCAACTTTTTTGAGACCTGCTGCAGCCATCAAATTTGAAATGAGCTCATTTTGTGGATAAAATTGTGAATTTTCTCAGTTTCAACATGCTATCTCTGTTCTATTGTGAATAAAATACTGGCTGGTGTGATTTGAGAGTCATTACATTTTGATTTTATTCACAATTTACACTTTGTCCCAACTATTTTGGAATTGGGGTTGTACATTTATAAGACCTTCTGTAATACAATCCTTAGCTCTGAAGCTGTTTTGGTGATGCAAGTCATTAAAATGTCAATATGTATTCAATATGTCAATTGTGAACTTGAAAGGTCACAGAATGTCAAGTTGTGGTCAGCAAATGGACTTAATATATGACTTCTAAATGTCTCTATTCAAACCTTGGCTCAATCTGTGACCATTTTGGTGATACAAGTCCTTGTAATTTCACTGTGGAATTTGACCCTCAAAGGTCACTGACAGTCAAGTTGAATATCACCAAATGAAAGTTCATATGTGACTTCCTAGGTGTCAGTAACACAAACCTAGGCTCCATTGTGACCGTTTTAGTGATACAAGTCATTGAATTTTCACTTTGTCACATTTGACCTTTGAAGGTCAATACAAAGGTCACCAAATGAAAGTTCATCTATGACTTACTATATGTCTGTAATACAAGCCTAGACTCCATCTGTGACCGTTTTAGGTGATACAAGTCATTGTAACTGTATTATGTCAAGTTTGACCTTCAAATGTCATCAACAGTCAAGCTGAATGTCACCAAATGAAAGTTCATATGTGACTTCCGATGTCAGTAACACAAACCTAGGCTCAATCTGTGACCTTTTCAGTGACAGAAGTCATTGAATTTTCTCTAGGTCAAGTTAGACCTTCGAAGGTCAATATGAACGTCACCAAATGAACGTTCATACATGACTTCCTCTACTTCTCCAATACAAACCTACACTCAATCTGTAAAGATTTTGCTGATATAAGTCATTGAAATTTCACTGTATAGTTTGGCCGTTGACGGTCACTGAAGGTCAAGTTCAAGGTCACCCAATGAAACTTCATACATGACTTCCTATATGGCCACAATACAAACCTAAACTCTATCTGTAATAGTTTTGGTGATAGAAGTCATTGAAATTTTACGATGTGAAGTTTGACCTACAAAGGTCACCGAAGGTCAAGTTCAAGGCCACCAAATGAGAGTTCATGTATGACTTCCTATTTTTCTCCAATACAAACTGAAACTATCTGTAACCATTTTGCTGATATAAGTCATTGAAATTTCACTCTGAAGTTTGGGCATTCAAGGTCACTGAAGGTCAAGTTCAGTGTCACCAAATGAAACTTCATACATGACTTCCTATATGCCCGCAATACAAACCTAAGCTCTATCTGTAATAGTTTTGGTGATAGAAGTCATTGAAATTTCACTATGTGAAGTTTGACCTTCAAAGGTCACCGAAGGTCAAGTTCAAGGCCACCAAATGAAAGTTCATACATGACTTCCTGTAAGTGTTCAATGCACATATATTCCCAATCTTTAATATTTTCAAAGTCATCTGAGGTCAACTTTAACACATTCAAAATATAGGTCATATATTACTTCCTATATGTCAGTAATACAAACTTAATCTCTATCTGCAGCCATTTGCTTCCACAGGCGATTTGGCTCATTCTCCATAAGACACAATGTTAAAGTACAGCGCCCCCACTAGACCCACTTCCGTCAATTCAATCAAAATGGCACTCGCGCTGTACATAAAGTGCATCAAGGTGAGTTGATTGCCAGATTTAGAAAAAAAGTTATCAGATAGTTTTTGAGAAATAATTTTTTGAAATTTCAAGGCATATCTTTTAACATTGTTAATATATTCCGTGACCTCGAGTTTGACCTTTCAAAGTCATCTGTGGTCAAATTTAATATTGCCAAATTATAGGTCATATATGACTTCCTATAGCTCGATAATACAGACTTAATCTCTATCTGCAACCATTTGGCCTCCATATCTTGCATATTCTTGCATATATCTTGCATATGCATATGAATATCTTGCATATTCATTAAGTACAGCGCCCCCAATAGACCCACTTCCATCGATCCAATCAAAATGGCGCTCGCACTGTACATAGACGGTACCAAGGTAAGTTGATTGCCTGAGTTAGAAAAAAATTTATTGCGCAGTTTTTGAGAAATAATTTTTTAAATTTCTCAGTCCTATCTATGATTATGATAATGATTGGATAGTCCTATCCTATCATTGGAGCCAAAATTTCAAGGGCCCATAGAATGGACAAAAATGATTCAATCAAAAATCCGAGAAACACATCTGGAGATATGGTCTAGTAGTATGTTATTGCAAATTTACACGAAAATTCATTGGGCCAAAAAAAGATAAAAAATGTTCCGGACGACGGACGCCACAACAATAGCTTATCGGCCCATAGGGCCAGTAAGCTAAAAATGGACGTTGCCTTGAAAACAACGGGAAGTATCTCAGTCCAGAAAAATTGATGAGATCCAGGCACTCAAACTTTTCGAAATAATGCAAATAAACAGCCTTTATTATCACATGGCTGAACACTTAAAAATTGCGGACATGTTTCGACCTCAATAGGCGGTCTTCCTCAGGGCATAATTAGGTGGTCAGGTACGTCAGGTATTTATACTCTCCAAAGGACCACCAGGGGGCTTTATTATTAATAATGTGACTAATTAAAAAATAAAAAATGCACATATCTCAACTATAAAACATACAAATAGAGAGACATGAAATATGGCTCACATATATAACACTATTTGTGCGATAATCAATCGAGTCATCGAGGCCCGGATAGTTATTCGAACATTGAACATACTATGTTCAATGTTTGAATAACTATTTTTAGCAAGATTTTTTTCTCATCTCATCTTTTTTTTCTGGACTGAGATATATTTTTTCCCGGAGACCCAAGAGCACAAATTTTTCTATATCACTGGTTTGCTACTCACAGGAGCGCTTTGTGGTTCTCTTGAACAATGGGAAGTATTTCAAAGGTGATTTAAAGTCTACGGGGCAAATGAATGGGAACTTGTACTTCCGAAACCAGTGTGACAAGGTCATCTCAGTACTCTGTAGGCCTACTTGTTCCATGTTTCAAAGGTGACGCTTGTCACGTTATCAAATTTCTGCTTTCCCTCATAATTATATATTGATAAAGGATAACAGTGTTATCAAATTTCAGTGGCAGCTAATAATTTGCCATTTGTCTTCTAAAATTCTGTATTCAATGAACCTAGATTGTTACACATGAAAATAACAAATTCACTTTTAAAAGGCAGTTCCCAGCATTATGTCATCACTGCAAATTGAATTAATAATAAAACTGTTCCAAAGTGTAATGTACTGTGTTTGATGCACTATTATTCATGAATGAAAACACAGGAAACTGGAGTGCCATTCAAGGATAACTTTAGTGAATGAACGTCACGTAATGTACACGGGAGTAAATCAATGCCAGACAGGTAGCTAACACTATGCCTGTGTAATATGCAGAGGCATCTACACTACAACTCCTCCCTTCTAGATAATTAATCACCCAAATTACCTGAGCACCTTAACTAGGTTTAACCTTTAGCAAAAAATAACCTGCTGTAAGTAAATTTAAATTCTTAGCAGAAATTATGCACCAATACTGCCGTGTTCACCATGACAGTCTGTCTGGAGTTCTATGGCTGCGCGTGGGATAACGCCTCTCTGCAGGAGGCATGACTCCTGGACACACATCGCCAGCAGTGATGACCAGAGGTGGTGCCGGGGCAGCCTGACCATCTGCTTCCCTTTCCATGGATGGCAGATTCACCTGAGCGGTGGCGGGAGGTACCTGCTCCACCAACTTCTTTTCAATGTGGACTTCTAACCTCTGCAATTGGTCAGTGTGGCATCGCCAGATAGTGTCAGGAGCAACTTCCACGGTGTAGGACAAGGGCCCCTTTCTCTCCTTGATCCTGCCTGGAACCCACTTGTGCTCTCCGGGTGATCTCTGGCAAGCACTGTTTGTCCAATCTCAAATTGACGTGTTTGGCCATTGGGAGTACTGAGCCCTTGCCTCAACTGTCGATCCATTACCGTCCGTCAAAGGTTAGGCTTCAGCAGGTCCAGTCTTCAGCGTAACCCCCGTCCTAGAAACAGCATGGCAGGTGTCTGATTGGTAGTTGCATGAGTGACGTTACGATAGGCGAACAGTACATTGGCCAGCTTCTGATGCTGAGGGGAGGACTCATCTACCACAGCTCGTAGACCTTGCTTCAGTGTTTGTACGAACCTCTCTGCTAGCCCGTTATTTGCTGGATGGTATAGTGCTGATGTTATGTGCCGGATCCCATTCCACTTCAGGAACATCTGGAATTCGTTGGCTGTGAATTGGGGACCATTATCACTAACTAACTGTTCAGGAATACCAGTTCTCGCGAAAAGACTTCTCAGCACGTTGATTGTGTGTGCTGTCGTCGTTGAGTTCTTGATAAACACCTCAGGCCACTTTGAACATGCATCGACCACTACTAGGAATGTTGTTCCCATTAATGGACCGGCAAAATCAACATGGATATGTTGCCACGGTGATGTAGGTTATTCCCATGAGTGGAGAGGTGCGTCTGTTGGCTCGTTCTGTACCCGCTGACAACCAGAGTAATGCATGGCAAGCTGCTCAATCTGTTGATCAATCCCTGGCCACCAGATGTAGCTTCTGGTGAGTGCCTTCATCTTCACCACTCCTAGAGGACCCAGATGTAACTCCTCCAGCACCCTGGACCAGAGCTTAGTAGGTATGATGATCCTCATTCCCCACATGAGGCATCCCGATTCAATGGTAAGTTCATCCCTACGCTAGAAATATGGAGTGGAGACTTTTGTTGGTTTGTCCAGCCATTCTGCATGGCAGTGCACACTTGTGAGAGAGTTGCATCTATTCGGATCTCTCTCTGGAACATTTCCACAGTTACAGGAAGACTTTTGATCTGCATGAGGGTGAACATTTCCACTGGCTCTTTGTTCCCCTTTGTTGTCATTATGGTTTCCAATGGCAACCAAGACAACCCGTCGGCATTGGCGTGACTCAGTGTTCTCTTGAATTCAATTTTGTATCGATGTCCTCCAAGGAACAAGGCCCTGCATTGCATCCGGGCCGCTGCTGTCACTGATATCGACTTCTGTGGATTGAATATCGAGACCAGTGGTTGGTGGTCAATGACCAGGATGAACTCTCTGCCTTAGAGGTATTGATTAAAGCGCTTCACGCCCTAGACCAGACTCAGCGCCTCCTTGTCGATCTGTGCGTAATTCTTCTCGGCTCGGGACAATGAGTGTGAGGCGAAGGTCACTAGCCCGCCCGTGCCATATCTCCTCACATGTGACATGATGGCTCCAATGCTGTATGGCGAAGCATCAGATGCCAACTTTACAGATAAGGATGGATCATAGTGTTTGAGTACTGTCTCAGATGTCATTAGCTTCTGCACTTCCTGGAAGGTGTGTTCACATTCTTTGTCCAAAGCCATTTTCGTCCAGTTTGCAGTAGCTGATTCAATGGGTGACAGGTTAGGCATGAATCTATTGTAGTAATTCATGAATCCGAGAAATGATCTCAGTTGCTGCACATCCCATGGCTGTGGAGCCTCCATGACAGCATCTATCTTCTCCTGACATTTATGCAACCCCTGTGAATCGATGGTGTGGCCTCAGTATGTGATGCATGACTTGAAAACTCACACTTGTCTTGTCTCGCTCGAAGCCCGTAGTCTTCCAGCCTTCTCAGGACCTTCTGCAGGTTCTCCGATGTTCTTTGTCATTGGCCCCAGTCACGATGATATCTAAATAGCACTGTGTGCCTGGAATCCCTTGTAACACTTGGTCCATGGCTCACTGCCATTAAGCTGGGGCAGAAAGCACTCCAAAGACTAACCTATTGTAGCAATGAAGGCCCTTCAGTGTGTTTACTGTCAGAAAGACCAATCCAAGATGGCAGCACATCTACCTGTCAGCTTCATGTCCTTATGCTCTCTTGTCTAAATGTGGAAAGATTTAATGCTTATTGTATGGAGGATTTCAAGCTGCATCTGAACAGCAAATTTTTAAGCTGTATTTAAGCAGCAAGTTTTTTTATTTGTTAAATTTTATTCTCACTGTGCTTGGATAACACAAGTGGAGTTTTCTGCAATTAGAGCTTACCTGTTCCTGTGTTTCTCAGTTACCGGCGTCCTGTTCTGTGCGGCTAATCCTGTGCCTCCTGACTGGCTCATTTGCTGCGGTGCAGTACCATTTCCAAGCACTACAACTTCCATGCAATGGCTGGTCTATGAACGGGTGGCAGATTGCGAACCAAACTAGGCTCTACCTCTGCCGGACAGATTCTACGCCTTCTGGCTGATTTTGACGTTTTTGCGGTGTATACTCTACATTCACTGTGACTGTGCAGTTGTGTGCTGCGGTCCCAGTGAGACTCGTCGCGTTGGCTTTAGTCCAACATTTGAAAATTGATCGCCGCATGGATCACTGACGCTCCTTTCATTTCACTGTGCAATGTGGGCATGAAATATGACAACTTTTATTGTTTTATTCTGCCCTCTGTCTGTCCTGGACTGAGAGGAGTTAACTCGCAAGCCGGTGAGTGAACTTGAGACTTCCCTATCGCCAATGATGAGCGCGCCCTGCAGAGGATCAAGTATGTCTCATGAACTATTTCACTTCGCTCTCTTAACTGAGCCTATGCGTGTTGGTAATTATATGTGTCTAGCGCGATTTCCATCAGTGATGATTTTACAGGACTGTTTTTTGAGCTTTGAGCGCTCTCTGTCAGATCCAGTAAATAATGCTAAGCGGAAGTTTGTATCGAGTGTGTCTTTTAAAAGATGTATTATCATTATGCTGCTATTATTATCCGGAAATGTGCTGCCAAACCCTGGTCCGAATAATTGTAGTCAGATTTTGACACCTGTTGATTTTATGTCAAGGTCTGAGCTTGGATTTATTCACCTGAATGTGCATAGTCTTTTACGTAAAATAGATTTTATTCGTATCTGGGCTGCCTCAACTGACGCTGATGTTTTTGTGCTGTCGGAAACATGGCTAAAAAAAACTATGTTCAATTCGGAAATTGCCATAAATGGATACAACATGTACCGCGCTAATTGTCCGAAGAAAGGCGGTGGTGTTGCAATTTACGTCAAGTCAAAGTTTTATGTTAGTGTATTGGTCTCAAAATCGATTTGTAAGGAATTCGAATACTTAGCTTCAAGTCTTGAAGTGTGCACTGGACTTTTCGTCATGGTTGTGGGTTGTTATAGACCCCCCGCAGCAACGAATGAGTCCCTATCATCACTAGCGCATTTTTTATCCCAGCTTTAACATAATGAACTTGTTTTATTTGGCGACCTTAATTGGGACTGGCTAACCTCCAAATCTGAGGATTTTAACTAGAGTGCCAAAGGCCCTGAAGGTTGCCGGCAGTTACAGCCCCAACAGGAGAAAAGTAACTAGCATCAGTCCGCGGATTCAACAGGAAGCCAACACGAATTCTTGCGAAAGCAACACGTCTATACGATACTGGCGTTAAAAAGCTCCAGCTCGGACATCCGCGAAAAAATTCAACCTGTTTAATTTTTTCGCGAATTTCGGCGGTGATGGCGAACGGTCCCGTACCGCTGCAAATCAATTCACGGTATATATGCGCTTCCCTGTGAAACAAGAGAAATGTTTCATCTGCACACTTCCGTGGGCCAACGCAGCTCAGTGAGAAAGGGGTTTTAGTTACCATTATGGGGCAACTTGACAGAGTGGTCACATTTTTTCATTAGTGACAGACAGCAACATTTTTTTTGTCACGTTTCTGCCATTCAGCAAAAATATAGTCTTTAAGAAGTCTTGATCATGAAATCCAATTAGATTTATTTCTTATCTGGACTTTCACTGTCGTCTGCCGTCAATTTGTGAAGTGCGCCACCTTCCCAGTTCACTTCTGGTTCTTGTTCTGCTTTCAGACAATAATTTTTTTAACACAACACTGCCACCGAGTGGGTCTAATTGGTATTATTCTTTTCATTCCATGATGCTTATAGGAACAAACATCCAAAAATGGATTTTTACCAGTTGTTATTGCCGCAATTGATCGCGAAAAAAGATTGATCGTGTGGTTACAATACCCGTTAAAATTTTAATTATATATGGGTTAATGCCTAATACATACTAATGCATAAAGACATTATTAAATGAGGATATAAATAGATTGATTTTGTCACATGACCTTGAACTGGAAGACCAAAGTCAAATCCAATATGGTGTGTTTGATCAGCATACATGATTTGTCATTAGTATCCAATACATACCAAAGATCTAAAGCCAATATTAAAGGACTTTTAGGCCATTTTTGTCGTTCCCTGGACCTTGTTGCCCAAGGTCAAATCCAATTTGTCAAAAACAACCAGCACACATGATTTGCTATTAGTGCCCAATACATACCTAAGCTCTGTAAACAATATTAAACAAGTTATGGGCCATTTTTGTCATATAACCTTGACCTTGAGGCCCAACATCAAATTTGACTGACTGCCTAAGGATGTTCAGCATACATGGTTTCTTATTGGTGCCCCAAACATACTTGAGCTCTAATTGCCATATTCAGCGAGTTATAGCACATTTTTGCCATTTGCAGAGGTGTAAAATCCAGGGGTCAGAAAGTAAAAGTCCTGCCAAGTTTTTCTCCCTCCCACAGAATGAGCTGATCACTCATATTGGCTCTATCTCCTGTTCGAAGTAAATTCAGGTGGTTGAAATAAAGTTGTGGGGAGGATGTTTACTTTCTGAACCCAGACTTTACACCCCTGGCCATTTGACCTTGACGCCCAATGTCATATTCAACTTGCCGAGAATGTTTGGCTTACATGATTCCCTACAGGTGCCTCACACATACCTAAGCTCTAAATGCCACATCAAGCTGTTATAACACATTTTTGCCATTTGACCTTCACCTTGAGGCTCAAGGGCAAATTCGAACAACCAAGAATGTTTGGTATACATGATTCCCTTTAGGTGCCTCTTACATATCTAATCTCTAAATGTCATATTAAGCAAATTATAGCACATTTTTTCCATTTGGCCTTGACCTTGAGGCCCAAGGTCAAATGTGACTGACACACAATGTTCGGCATACCTGATTCGCTACAGGTGCCTCATACATACCTAAGCTCTAAATGTTATATTAAGAAAGTTATAGCACATTTTTTCCATTTGACCTTGACCTTTTGGCTCAAGGCCAAATTCGAACAACCGAGAATGTTTGGCATACATGATTCCCTATTGGTCCCTCATACATATCTAAGCTCTAAATGTCATATTAAGCAAGTTATAGCACATTTTTGCCATTTGACCTTGACCTTGAGACCAAAGGTCAAATGTGACTGACACACAATGTTCGGCATACTTGATTCACTATAGGTGCTTCATGTCATATTAAGCAAGTTATAGCACATTTTTGCCATTTGACCTACAGGCCCAAGGTCAGATGTGACTGACTCGTAATGTTCGGCATACCTGATTCCCTATAAGTGCCTCAGACATACTTCAGCTCTAAATGCTATATTAAGAGAGTTATAGCACATTTTTGCCATTCGACCTTGACCTTTCGGCTAAAGGTCAAATTCGACCAACCGACAACGCTCAGCAAGCATGATATGCTGTTCATGCTCAGTGCATACCTAAATTATAAATGCAATAAGCAAGTTACAGCACATTTTGTGCCAAAACACCCCGAAAAATGACTCAGTCCAGACACGTTGCCTAGGTGTCGCTGTGAAGGAGCGATTCAATCAAAACGCCCTTTATACTGTTGAAGCAGATCGTGATACTGATGCCATTGCTGCGACTGAAAAAATTCATCACACAGTTTTTGAGAAAATTGCCAAAAATGGCCATTTTCAACAAAAATGGCCGCCAAGTCTAAACTAACGATTTAATCAAAAAAATTTTCCTCGGGCATTAACTGGATGACCCATTTGATCACATCCTCAAATAAAAAAAAATTAATCGGAGTCCAGTTTTGGAGATACTCGTCTTTTAACGAAACGCCGAAACGACCCTAATAGAACAAAGTGATGACAATAGGTTACTGGCCTACGGCCGGCAACCTAAAAATATATGTGACTCACGAAATCTTGTCCAGTTTGTGGATACTCCCACTCGTCCTAATATTAATTTTCCTAATAAATCATCCCTAATAGACCTGATCTTGACAAATGTTCCCCATAAATACTCGGCAGTAGGAGTGTTTGCTAATGATGTCAGTGACCATTGTGTTATAGCAGCTATAAAAAATACAAAAAAAAATTAAAAAAAATACTCGGCAGTGGAAAATGGTCATCATTGCGCAGCTTTGTTATGAAAAGAGATACAAAACATTTTATTGAACAGGGTTTTTTGTATGATTTATTTAACTTTGACTAGGATAAAATTTTCCTTATTGACGACAATGAAAGAGCATGGGCATACTTTTCTCATGGTTTTAGATAAATTATTGATAGACATGCTCCTTTGCGTAAATACAGGGTGAAGGGCAGGGATAACCCCCGGTTGACTTCGGAGTTATCCAGTCTCTTGCATGAGAGAAACAAGGCCTGGGCAAAGGCAAGAATGACAGGACCTGATATTGATTGGCTCCATTTTAGGCGCCTAAGAAACAACTGTACTTCACAAATTAAAACCTCAAAATCTGAATATTATCTCTCAGTCACTACTGAAAATATAAAAATTCCAAGAAAATTCTGGAAAGCAATTAAATCCTTTTCTACTCTGGGTAAACATAATGAGCTGCCGCCTTGTATCACAACAGCTAATGGCACTGTTTCAGATAGACCTACCATATTGAACTGTTTCAATGAGCATTTTGTGTCCTGTGGTTTACTCTATGATTCTCTCCAAAAATCTGCTTCTGCAAGTGCTGCAGTTTGTGAGTCAGATCAGGCTGGCATAAGTCAACTCTTATTTTTTACTCCATTTTCTGTTGACAAAGTGCGTGAAGCTTTAGGCTGGCTAGATACTAAAAAATCTGCGGGTCCTGACAAGTTTGAACCGTTTTACCTAAAATTAACTGCAGATTTTATAGCAGAACCACTCACTTATATTTTCAATCTCACAATAAGCACTAATGTGATTCCTAAAATATGGAAATCAGTCTATGTTCTCCCTCTGCTAAAAGGGGGAGATGCTACCTCATTAAATAACTATAGGTCAATCTCTAAATTGTCAGTTCTCGCCAAAATCCTTGAACAGCTTGTAAGTGAACAGTTGAAGAATTTTTTATGCAAAAATGACTTACTAAACAATCACCAGTCTGGCTTCAGGAAGCAACATGGCACTATTCCTGCTACTATGAAAGTAGTCAATGACATCATTGGCATATTGGATAAGAAACAGTTGTGCAGCTCTGTTTATTGACCTGACCAAAGCTTTTGATACTGTTGACCATTCTATTCTGAAGCACAGGTAATGAATATTGGAATATCCAACCAGGCTGTGGGATGGTTTGCAAACTCGATGTATCCAATTTGATGGGCTCACTTGTAACTGGTTAAATATTAGATATGGAGTACCCCAGGGGTCTGTTTTGGGTCCTCTTTTATTTTCAATTTATGTTAATAATTTGGAACAAAATGTAGAAGGCGCGAATTTTCATTTTTATGCAGATGATACAGTGATCTATTGTGCTGGTTCCACCATTATACAGGCCCTTACCAAATTGCAGACTGTTTTTAATATTATACACGCTCAACTGTCACATTTAAAGCTGGGTTTAAATTCTGACAAAACAAAAGTAATGCACTTCTCAAATTCTAGACAGAAGTCAGTTAGCAGTGAGGATATTATTACTGCTGGGGCAAAGAAGTTAGACGTTGTCTCCAGTTTTAAATATCTCAGTATCTGGCTTAATGACTGCCTGTCTTTTAAACCTCTGGTTGAAAATCTGGTCAAAAAATTGAGATTGAAGTTGGGGTTTTATTATAGAAATAAGTCCTGTTTCTCTTTTGAGGCAAGAAAGAAACTAGTTTCTGCCACTTTTTTTATCAGTTATTGATTATGGTGACCTTTTATACATGCATGCACCTGCACATTGTCTACAAAAATTAGATAGTGTTTATCACCGTGCATTGAGATTTGTGACAAATTGTAAAGCCCTTACTCACCATTGTACTCTTTATGCCAGGGCTGGGTGGCCATTTTTGACCATGCGTTGGCTCAGTCATTGGTTCTTGTTTATTTATAAAGCTATTTTAGGTAAACTCCCTTCTTATATTTGTTCCTTACGTGCTCTGAAATCTGACTGTAGATACAATTTGAGATCAAAAGATGTGATTTTATTGCCTGTCCTAAGTACACGGACCAATTTGGGAATGAAAGCTTTTAAGTGCTCTGCTCCCCTCACTTGGAATAATCTTCAAAAAGATTTGGAACTAAGGTAATTAGTTTATTTGTCTGATTTTAAATTTCTTATTAGTACAATAGTGAATAAATCGGTTGATACTTGTTTATGCCCATAGTTATTTAATGTAAGTCCACAGTTAAATGAATATCTTTTTATGACCATCGGTGCATGAAGTTGTCTACATCTTAGTGTGTACATTGTATGTTTTCTTGTTATTGTCATGTTGTCTGTAATACCTCATGCTGCCATTTTGGCCAGGTCTCCCTTAAAAAAGAGATCATTGATCTCAATGGGACTACCTGGTAAAATATGGGATAAATAAAAATAAAATAAAAGACCATGGAGACTTCCTCCATCTCCATCTGTAGGTAGGCCTGAGCCAGGTCCACCTTACTTAACCGTTGTCCACCTGACAGGTTTGAGAAGATGCCTTCAATCCTTGGTAATGGATATTGTTCTGCTTGTAGCACTGGATTGATGGTGACCTTAAAGTCACCACACACCCTCACTGCCCCCGTCTTCTTTGCTACTGGGACAACGGGTGTGGCCCGTGGACTCCAGTCTACTTTGGACAAGATCTTGTCTGCCTCCAGGCGGTCCAGCTCAGCTTCCACCTTCTACCATATGGCGTATGGGACTGGACCTGCCTTGTGGAATCGAGGTGTTGTTCCATCTTGGAGAATGATTTTTCCTTTTATGTGCTTCAGTGTTCCAACACCACCTTCAAATACTGTTGCAGCGGCCTCCAAGACTTTTTCCAATTTTGCCTCTATAGATCTGGAAGTAGAGGATGGTGAAACCTGTAAGCTCTTTATGGATCTCCAATCCAGCTGCAGCCTTCTTAGCCAGTCACGCCCCCACAGCGCTGGTCCTCTTCTCTTAGCAATGTACAAGTCCAACATGCATTGTTGACCATTGTGTTGTACCTCCACAGGCAGTACTCCAAGGGGTACAATCTTCTCTCCCGTACAGGTTTTTAGGAGGACAGGAGAAGGGTTCAGTTTTTGGTTTCCAAAATGTTTCAAAAGTCTCTTTGTGACATCACAGACACTGCTGAGCCTGTATCCAGTTCCATCTTCACCTTTTGACCATTCACCTGTAGTGTGAGCCAGATCGCTTCTCTGCCAGCCCCTTGACTCTGTACATCTCCAAACTAGCCAGTCCAGAGTCACTGTCATTGTCTGAATCCTCTTCCACATTGTGCACTTTTCTGTTCTTTTGGGAACCCCTGTTTGTCTTTTATCAGTTGTACTTCCCTTTATTTTCCCTGAGCAGCAGACTCTCTGAATGTGTCCAGTTTTATTACATTGCCTGCAAACTTAGTTTTTTAAACCTGCACTGTGCTGGGGAATGGGAGCCCCTCCCACATCAATAACACAGCTCTGCTCTTTGGTCCGGATCCGTTGCTCACTGTGCTTTATTCACTGTACCCATTTTGTTAACGTTTGCTGCTTTTGCTCCCATTTGCAATTCAATAGAGTACTAAAGTGATGACGTCACCGCTACTTAGCTTCTGGTGTAGGAAGTAAAATCTCTATGGGAATTTATAATGGGGTTTGGACACTTTCCAGCATTGCTCGAATTTGTATAAGAGCCGCATCGTTCCGAGATTAGCATAAAGGGTATACAGATACAAATGATCACATCAAATTCGTAGTTTATTGCCAAAAATTATATGCTTTTGCACTTGTAGTCCAGTTTGTAGTCCACTTCGCCGAACTACATATCCACTACACAAGTGGGCGAGTACCTCGTGATTTGTTCCAAGCCAACGAGGTACCTCAGTTTCAGCAAACGTTCACAACGAACCACGACGGTAGCCCATAAGTGCCATATATTGCCGTTGTCTATGTCCGTGCATCCGTTCCTACATAGCGGGCTACTATTAGCTAGCTACATGCCTAGAAATGAATGGATCACAATGAATTGTTATTTCGCCATTTAGCTAGCTAGCTAGCATTAAGCTACACTTGCGGACCACCTAGCTAGCCAGCTACTGAGCTTATTACATCTTGTGCACATAGCTAAACCGATAGAAACAGTAAATGGGAAGTTTACCGTCACGTACTGTTATTTAGCAAGCTAGCTAGCATGATTATTCACTACGGCTGTGTCTCAAATCGCGCATTTCCAGTAGTACACTTCTATGGAGTGCACTGCGTGCACTAGCGAAGTGCGCTTATTTCGACAGGGTAGTGCTGTTCCAAATCGAGCCCTGTCACCGTGCACTGACCGGAAATGATGATCGCGGCCGCTTCTTCTATTAAATCATAGATGTTACAAATCTGAGCCCAAAATATATCTGCTGGCTTGGTCGCTCAATTCAGTTCATTAAAATGTCAAGTGAACATCCTTTTATTTTGCTTGCTAGTGAGTGCCCCGTCTCAGGCTTGGTCGAAATTACATCGCCATCATTCCTCCTCGTCCTACTGACTAAAAACATACCTGTATGTTTATTTACTTATTTTGTGATCGACTTGGTCCACGGACTGGACGGAGCTGATCGGCATTATCCATGCATCAAACTTGGGCAACCCATTGAAATCTGTACTCTCGCTTGACTGATTTTTACTTGAAAGCACAGAACTCTGACGACTGCTCAGCTGTAATTAAGGGAGGCATAGAAAACAATCCCCTTTTACTTGTCTAAACCCGTTTTCGATCATTTGCCTTCATTAACTCGTAGTCCAGCGAGACTTTCGCCGCGATTAAATAGTAAACTCAATTCAGAGTTGTTAAATTAATTTTCCTAATCAATGGAGACTATTCTGTTAACTTCCGCGTTCGCTTAACATCCTGAAATGCAGGTTGCCTAACCTACGCTACACGGCAGCTAAATTTCAAGTAAGAAAACAAAGATCGGCTGAATAGCGTGGATTCAAATGCAGTTTCTTGCCTTAACTACAACTGATCATAACGGATAGTGTTGACGTTTTTCGGAGTTCACGTTATGTTCATTTAAATTAATAACTGAAATCCGATCAAGACCAAAAGGATGTCGTTCGTTCTACTTACACCTCACTAGTCACCAGTGACAACACTGCAGCAGAGAATATATCCATTACGTTACTCGTGGAATAGTCTGATAGTAACTAGGAAAAAAAAAAAATATGAAGTATCAAAAAAATAAATAAATTGCAACTCAGTTTAGCAGAATAACCCATACTGTACCAAAATTGCCCTTCACACCAACACACCTTGAATATAAAAGTCAAAGTACACCCAACAAAATCGACATAAATAGTTTGTGACCTTTATTCATTCATGCCCGACTGAATGTTACATAGAGCTTGCCGCAGTCATGCAAAATCTCTAATGCAAAGGAAGACACATACCAACATGATAAAAGGTTCTTTGCCATTTTATTTAAAAGACACACATATCATCGGTTTCTTTTCTCCAGCCTCCCAGACAGTGCTGCCAGCTTAATGCCACTGTACCAGTATGCGCAGTGTACTTGGATGGTCAAAGTGACCAGAAGGGACCTCCGCCTCTCCAGGGCATCCTTTAATGCTCTGATGACCATCCTCAGCAAAACGTCTGGACATGGCTGAGGACCCATCATTGAGACCCCAGTCTTCCCATTTTGGGTGGTCAGTGGTACCACACGTTGAGTTGTGACCAGACTCACCACCCACTGTACACTGTGCAGTCCACAAGATGAGCAGTGAAACTATTCGATTCAGTTTATGGCTGTCTGTGACCACATACCAGAGTTCATTGATGTGTTCATTGGCGTTTCCTGGGTCAGCACATGATGCAAAGTTGTTGGACACCGCCATCCACTGCAAGTAGAAATACCCTCTGCCAGGCTTCTGCAGCAGTGGCCTCGCCCTCCTCAGTGCTGACTCCAGTTCTGGGGCACTTAGGGTCTTGCACGAGAAGGACAGCTAAAAAAATGAAAAATATCCTGTTTTCAGATGAAACATTTCAAATGTTTTTCCTTCCAAACTCATGGTTCTCCTTCGATTTCTTTAATCAGGAGAGCTTCTGTGCTAAACAGAAATGGTAAATTGGCCAAAAAGTATGACAAAATGTCAGTGATAAAGTCATCCTCAGTTAATTTGTGTCATGAGCACTTTAAACTGAGAGTGGACCAAACACTATGCATAATAAGTCATAAATTTTCAACAGCAAGACTAACTCAGTACTGGCGACCTGCCACTGCTGTGGAATCCACACACGGGAAACACAGGTAAAGTATTACATTATTTCTTGGCTACAAACTGTTTTCACTGGCAAAAAAAGTCAATTTCATCATGAATGCATTCATACAGCAGGCTTGACATAAATACAGCATTGGGGAGAGTGGGGTAAAGTGAGACATTTTTTACATTTGCTCCCCTCTAAGCAAGCTGAAATGATATATCAGTAAAATTTACACATTTCCCATTAATTCAGGATGTTTCCTAGCAATGGAAATGATCAGAATGTATTCAGGACGAAGGGCAGTGAAAGTATGATTGTTTTTTAAAAAGTGGTCTTGTGTCTCACTTTACCCCAGCTTAGGGGTAAACTGAGACAGACAAGAGAAATCAAGGGGGTAAAGTGAACCAGCTGGGGGTAACCTGATCCACGTACTTTTTCCACTCTGAAACTACCATAACAACACATGTTGTAACAGTTAGAATCCTGACAGCTAGCTTGACAACCACACATTCCAGAACTAATGTCGGACTAGTAACAGAATCATGGGGATTCGTCAATTAAGCACATTGTTTTTCTAAACACTTGAAAGTAACTCTGAACAAAATCAAATACAACATAATATAATTCAAAATGTTTTAATTAACATTCAAATGACAGATAGAACCAGTTAGATTAGAACACAGTCTGGGGGTCAGAGCAAAGGACAATCAGAACCAGCTAGAACAGCCTGGGACTCAGAACACAGGACTAGACCCACCTGGATTAGAACATCAGCCTACTGTCATACTCTACATCTAGGCCTACTCTACATTCCAGCCCTGAAGGTTACAGGGAAAGATGAGGAGTTGCTCTCTCCGTGTGGTTCCTCCAGGCCTTTTAGGTTGGGGCAGCTTCTTCACCACATCACTTTTAGGAACATGTGCCACATCATTTTCCTTTATAGCAAATGTGGGTCTCTCCCACTCTTTCGCGTTTCCCTGGATTCTTCTGAGAAATTGTGCAAGTATTTTGTCATCCTCAACTTTCTCAACCATGCCAATGTAACAGACGCTCCCGTGTTTGGTTGCAAAGTTAACGATGACAAAGTCACCCACGGACAGATCTGTGTTTCCTGGATCACTTCTCTCATCCTCAGAGCTCTCTTCGTCAGACACATTATCAAGTGGGACAGGGACATCACTCTCCTCAGAGCTGCTAACTACGATTTTCTTTTTGGTTGCTTTTTTTTTTTTGGTTTTCCCTTTTCTTTGCTACTTTGCTTTTTCCCTGCCAGTTTCCTTTGTCTTTCTTTATAAGCCTTTTCAATTGCCTGCTTCTCAGGAGTATCAGTTAGGATGGCTGTCTTCACACGCTTTCATTTGGTTTGTATTCTGGTGGGACATTTGGGAAGTGGTAGGATTTCACGAGGAGACACATATCCAGGTCGGCTGGGAACACGTGGCACATCTGAGTCAGCTGGCGAGACACATCCATGTGGACCATGCGCAGTGGATGGATTAGCATCAGCGAGTGAATTATCTGCAGCGGGTGGTTCATCTGCAGATGGATCATCTGCAGGGGGTGGACCATCCAGATCATCTGCAGTGGCAGGCTGCAGCTCAGGGTTTGGCCGGTCTGACACCATGGATGGTGCAAACGCTTCATCAGGGAAAATTTCTCAGTTATGTGGGAAAATCCCAGTGGACCTAAATCCAGAAGTGATGTTGCGTGGAGTCACTGCTGACATGAAGGCCTCATTCACAAGTCCTGCAATCTGGTAGATGGAGACTGTTTTGCCAGGGTTAGATCTCATCCACCCATCAAGAGCTCGGCTGTATTGGGTCTTGAACGGGCCATACAGGGTCGCGTCGAGAGGCTGCATGGGATGTGTGGGGTGGGAGGGTGAGCAGAGCAATGCCGTTGCTCTTGGCTATTTCTACTGCCTTGAGTGAGATGTGAGCCTTAAGATTATCCAGGATTAGCTGCATGGGACGGTCAGGGGTGCAGTTAGTGTGCTGTATCAGGTGATCAAGGAACTCAGCCCAGGTGTCTTCATTCATCCATCCCGTTCTGGTGGAGGTACCTTTGGCTCCTGGAGGCGCTCCTATCATGAAGCAGTCCTTAAACTTAACTCTGGGGAAGACAAACATGGGAGATGTGGCATTCCCAGCAGCATTCACTGCACACACCAGTCACCAGTTCTACTCTCTCAGCCGATGTGACAGAACCAACTTGCTTTTTTCCTTTCTCTGTCACAACCTGAATCAAATAGAAAGTTTAGAATCAATGGCATGTGCAATCAGTAGGCTACTACTGGTCTAAAGGTACATTGTATTTCTTTTCAGTCCATTAATTTCTTCCAGTTCACAGGTTCACAACATTACTTATAGCATTAGTTTCAGCATTCTGTCAATAGCTAGCTGGTCATTATCACAAGCCACTCAGTATCAGTCTGGGGCTTTCTAGTGTATCATGTGTAGCTTACCTGCTGTGGCTTTTGTCCTGTAAAGACGCCTGTTTCATCCAAATTGTAAATCATGAGTGGAGGGAATGTATGCCTGTTAAAGATGAGAGGCAAGGGAAGAACCTTATCAGAATCACAACCAAATCTTACAGGTAAAGCCTCCATAAAACATTTGCAACTAAATAATTAATTCCGTCACCTGTCCATCACTACAGCCAGATTGTCAAAGAACTCCCCGACTGTAGTTTTACTGAAGGCTGTAGCCCTTCCCAGGGATGTTGCCTCTGGAGTTCGGACAGAGAGATGGCGACGTGCTAGGAAGCTGCCAAACCAATCTTCATCTAGAGTAGACAACTCATTATTATAAGATTTAGCTTTGTGGCAAGATCAGTTGGCCTTAGTTAACCTACAGAATCATGTGATCTCCTGCACACCCTAGCCTACCTGCACATTGTGTCTTTGTCCAATTGGCAGGGATAGGGTTATTGTTTTTATCTGCTTATTCAAATGCCAGTTGACGGCACTTAACTGGAGGAAGGCCATGGAACTGTTCAGCTAGTTGTTTCAAGTGTTTGGCAAGCTCCTCCTCCATCTCATCTGTGAATATTCTCTTTGCCTCAGCTACTGCACCCCAGGCTACTGATTTTACCTCCCTTTCTCTTTTTTCTTTATGAATCTTAGGAGGCTTGACTTGTCAATATTTCTATCCCTTGCAGCTGCTCTTATAGACTTCTTTCCTTCCTTGACCTCAGCGGCTGCACTCTCCATCTCCTCAAGGGGTGTTTTGCCCCAGGTTGTCTTCCTGGTGTATTGCCTTGGCATAATGGTTTTTCTATAATGTTTATGACATTAAAAATAAAACGTATGTAATGTAATATTACATTAAAATATGTTTAAGACTAAACTTAACTTGTGCCTCATGGTGGGGTAAAGTGAGACACTGTCTTACTTTACCCCACAGCATTTGTCTCACTTTACCCCACCGCCACCATTTTAGAAAAAACGACCTCTCTTATACAGTTTAGTTTAGAAGCATATATGACCGCAGCGGTCAATTTAAGGACAACTAAATAAACAAATAGTCTGAAGCATTTTTTCATGTTCATATGGTATTTCTTCCCATTATGATGAATCATAAAATTAATATAAACATCAACCGTAGTTTCGTCAAAAAATGATCTACCATTAAACCATCAAACCTTAATATTTCCCTTTTTTGCTGGCAACTATTTGACCTTTTCTTTTAAGTGTACTAATAATAATGTTTGTGACAAAAATGGCTGTGATCAAGTAAGTAAATTAATATGATAGCCTTTCCACAGGAGCAGCTACTGGATATATTTTCCCCAATTAGCGCCAGTAGGATTTTTGTTGTTGCGATTCCTGCTTTCTTTGCCCCCCAGTAACACTTTTTAGCTCACCTGAGCTGATCAGTTGGCTCATGTCATGGCCCGTCTGTCCGTCATTGTCGTCGGCGTCCTCGTCGGCATCGTCGGTGCCGGCATCGGCTGTGAAACGTCTTCTTCTCTGAAACCACTGGACCGATTAAGCTGAAATTTGGTGCATATGTTCCAACCCATGAGGGCACCAAAGTTTGTTTCTGGCGTTATTTTACGGCATGTGCAAGTATAAACAATCTAGGTGAGCTACAGTGCCCATGGCGCTATTTTTGAAGGTTACAGGCATGAATGACGGATTACAGAATAAATTTTTTCAACATCCATTTTTTCTACATCCACATGGGTTCAAAAGTAACATTACTCCTGTATATCATGGAACAAGCCTGAGGCCTTATGAACCTTAACAATCCCCTAAACTCAAAAACGTGTTTTCATATTGGTGGCATGACTTTGATGATGCAGATTGTTATTTGTTCTTTTCTCCCATTCTCCTTGCGTGAGATCCTTTACTTCCCTGAAATCTGAGTTGTTTGATGTGTGATGTTTGGGTGGGAACAGTTTTCAATGTTCAGTAAAGAGATTTTTTTTTTCAACCTGAGACCGATTGACCTTGGCTCATTTTAATTTAATTTATGTGCCCCCTCCTCCTATTACATACATAGTGTTACACTGGACCCAAAAGAGATGCGTGCTAATTTGCTTTTGTTACCATGATGGTAGAGGAAGTGCCCAAGAATAAGGATGGTATAGGTCAAAGTTAAGCAGAATGAATGGCGCAGACAAAATTGCGGTTATATGTGATCCAAAAAAGACAACTGGGTGAAATTACATCCAAATCACACGGCCAAAACACAGCCCAAATTTCACAAATTGAGCATTGCATTAGTTCAGGCAGGCAACGGAGTCACGCCTTAAACTTAAAGAGCTTAGGACATGTGTGACGGGGTGTAGTATTGGTTATGGTGTATACTCAGGAGACATTTGATATTCATTATGTCCGTGCACTCTTACTGCTCCATGATAGATTGCTTCTAATCACTCCCTTCCCATAGAAGGGGTTTGTTGTTTTAGAAGGCTACTCTACCTCACATACTCCTTCCCCACAGAGGGAGCCAGTTTCTTTTCAAGTCGACTCCAGTATTTCCGTTGTCCACTCAGGAAATTGATGGTGGGGGCGGTAAAAGGAGGGGGATGAAAAGAGCATGAGAACTTTACAAACTGTTTGTGCGAGGGACGAGAGTAGTTTTTTTCACACGGGAGCCTAAGGCTAGAAAGCTGGACAGAAGTCTCACCCACTGCGTCTAATACGTTAAAGTTGGACGAGCGTAGTTTATTCACACTGGTTCACACTGGTTGGCACACTGCCATTGCTTATAACTTTAAGCCTAGACGGTAAGCACTTGGTTACTTGTTGTTGGCGAATACTCGCAACATTAAAAGTGGTATTAGAGTAATAGACTCAAATCGTATTGTAACTAAGCTATACTTCTATGTTCTTAGCCGCAAGCCGTGGCTACAGGATCTGTTATGCTATGGCAAGGAGCAGCTTGAGAACAGTTTATTCACACTGGAGCCTAAGGCTAGAAAGTTGGACCGAAGTCTTACCTTCTGCGTCTAACGCGTGAAAGTTGGACGAGGGCAGTTCATTCACATTGACCGGCCTATCACCTGCGTTTATAACCTTAAGCTGGGACGCTGTGAACTGGGGCTACAGTGATCGGTTACACTACCAAACAAGTGGTGTGTGGGGATCCATCGCGCAAGGTAGCCACTTATTAACTTGATTACACATCAACGGTGCCTTTGTCCGCATTCCCTATTCAAATAATGAGATGATTGTTGGGTAAAGGGGTCGGTATTTATTTATTCGGAATGGAATGCCATGTGTGGTATGCTAGATTATTTTAAACACTAACTTATAATGTAGGGAATGTTGAGATAAAAATGCCAAATGGGTGTATCTGTGTGTACTTATGTGTGCTTGTGGTCTGTTTCAGAAGTTGAGTGCTCCTGAGTGTATGTGCCGCTTTCTCCCCCGTATAGTCTACCTCCAAGCGATAGAGAGAATTTTTTATATTTATTGTGGTTTGAAGTCTATTTGCTTTGTTTCTTTTGGAGGGTCAAGTATTAGGGCCTGGTCAAGAATGTTTTGCCCATTAACACCTGCTCACTGCAGCTCATATTAAAGGTGCACCATGCAAGTTTGTTTACTTTCACTTCTGTTGACATTCGAACTCAAACAAAACAGAGGTAGCCCGCCCCTCCCTCCCATAGTTCCCTCCTTCCCATGCTTTCATAACTGTCAACTCCTGTTGGTGATTCGCCAGGACGGTTTGTTATGTGATGGAGCACAGCCTGTGCCCCTTGTGTTTATTTGGAGTTTGTGACGCCTGTGCGGTCTCCAGAGCCCGGGTTTTTTTTTTTTTTTTACAGTGAATTTAGGGGCAGGCAGCTAGCGGATCGTGGGGACATGTTGGCGAATTGAGACAAAAATATAATCGTGCAGAAAGTAAACAAACTTGCACAGTGCACCTTTAAGGGGTTTGCTGGGGTTTTTCACTTGTATCACTATTTGCTAGTGCATCTTGCTGTGCTGTGGATTGCCATAGTTGGGTGCTGTGTCATAACTGAACTGATTGAATGAGATTTTGGTCCACTGTGTTTCTGTGTGAAGTGAATTGATGTGGGCTGCTATTGAATCACGGGCCATGTAATATTGACCAGTCCCCTTTCCTCTTTTTATATTTACTATGCAATAATAAACTCAGATCTACTTTCTATACCAGCCGTCTTTGTGGGTCCTTTAAGATCTGTTGTTGGGGAACTCTATGGGAACTAACCATTCATAATATTACATCTGGCGTAATCAGCAGGATCCAAGGGCTGGTTATAGGATTTTTTTGTTGTTGTTAATTTTTGTTATTGCATTGGGATTGTGAGGCTTGGAGGTAGGAAGTTGTTGTTTTGGGGGGGAAGGGGCAGCACACTCGCTTCGTGGGACATCGTGGGAAGTCTACCAATAAAGGCCACACTGAAGACCGGTCATCAGTTTAAAGACAATGTCTTCCCCTGAGGGCATGGAAGAACTGCAGGGGTTAATGGACCAAATCAAACAGCTTCGGGCTGAAAACGAACAATTGAAAGCACAGGGACGGAGCCAAGACAGTGCGACAAATGGTTCGGTATCTAACAGTGTACCCTGTACCCTCTGCTGCTGTTAGTTCTGAACAATCTACATCTAGTAATGCATCAGACACTTTGGTTCACACACGTTATGTTTATGTCCCACGAGAATGCAAATGTTCTAAATTCACCGGTAAATTGTCAGCTGACTTACTCACTGTAGATCAATGGGTCAAAGAGGCCCATTGGTGTCTTGAGGCTAGGTCAGTGTCCAGTGCAGAACAGGTGTTGTTTCTGTATGACCACTTGGAGGGGGGTGCAAAAGCAGAGGTGGATGTTCATGATGCATTAAATAGAGATACAGCTGAAAAGATTTTTAAGATATTGATTGAAAATTTCAGTTGTTCGCAGTCCTATGTAGCAGCACAGTTGTGTTTTTTTCAACGTCATCAAAAAGAGGGGGAGTTTTCACGGGATTTTTCTCATGTGTTAAAGACTTTAATGGATGTAGTCATAAAAAAAAAATGCCTGGGGGGATCTTAAATTCAGACTGGGTTTTACGCGATCAGTTTGCTAAAAGCGTTAACGACGACATGCTGAGAAGTGAGCTAAAAAGACGACTAGCACTAGATCCTGATATGAGCTTTCTCACACTTCGTGGGATAGTGATTAAATGGACGGAGGAGGGAAGGCAAGGGATTAAGCCCAGACCCAGAGCATTCTCCTTTGACCAGCACGCTTTTGTGGGGGGTGGACAGGGTGCAGAGTCTAATGCAATAGCTGCCACTAATAACGAACTGGCCGAGCTTAAGGATTGTCTTTGCTGTCAGCAGGCGCGATTGGATGCCATTCTGACACAGTTGAATACATCTCGCCCACAGGCTAACCAAAGGGGTGGGGGGAGCAGTTCTAAACCGTATCGTTTTCGACAAGATGGCAAGCCAGTCTGCATGCGCTGCAATCAAGTTGGTCATATAGCCAAATATTGTCGTGTAGATGTGGAGTCAACTAATGTAACAAGTCAAGGGGTGCCACAGAGGGCTATGACCCATAATCAGTTAGTGGAGCAACCCGCGTATCTGCAGCCTCAGGGAAACTAGCGCCCCCTGCTGTGTGGAGCCAAACTCCAGGAGGTGCTCCCTCCGGCTCACATCAATTGACGTCTGATCCCAGTCCCATGCCCCAGCTCATGGGCCAGTGTCCAGTAGTTCATATCTCAATGGGGGGGAAGGTAGTGGCATGTCTACTGGACACTGGCTCTATGGTCTCCACGATAAAGGAGACATTTTTTTTTTTGGAAAATTTTCAAATTTTCATTCGTTGTCTGTTGGGTCAAACAGGAGGGACGGTTGGGAAACAGGATTTTTGGGTGTTGGCAATATGAGGTCAGCTAGACGGTTTGATCAATTGGTATTGAATGTGTATTAGGAGATAAAGAGAAGCCGTCTGGTCCGACGGGACATATCACCTATTTGCTAATTCCAGCTTGGATCTCCGTTTGTCTTCAGTTCCGACAGGACAGTACGCACTAGCGCCTTTTAGTTGGAGGTTCTGTATGCCGACATGGAGCTCACTTCCGGGGGTTGGGAGTCAGTTGAACCAATTAAGTTGAGAGGTTCAGGTGAGGCCCAGTTGTAGAGTATCCCTTTTTATTACTGTGTAAACCCCTGGACCAATCAGCAACAACTTCTGAATACATTAAAGGAGTCATATGCAAATGTCTGTACTTTTACATGTATAAAGTTTCTTATGAAATTAAGGAATTTTGAACTCTGCATCATGCTGTTGTTCCCACGGCCGGCTGTGTAATAAACTTTTTCCTGCTTTTGCTATCAACATCGGAGTCTGCTTCTTCATCAGGACAAAATTCTTGGTTTTTTATTAATTTACCAACACAACTCAAAGAAACTTTAAAATGTCCCACCCAAAGGCTCAGTTATCACCTCCCCAACAACTCTCCCGATCCACACTATTAAAAACTACCAAAATGACTGACCCATATACACGCACAAGAACAAAATACATAAACAGGATGTTTACAAGGTCAGTTAAACTTAACTCGCCCTCTCGGCGAGACCCCCCCCCGTCCAAATCCCTGGGGAAACGGCTTCATTGGACGGCGAAGACAGGATATGGCTCAGTCGCAGCGGTGTATGCGGAAAGGACACACAGGGAGCAGTAGCGGCTCCGGCACTCTCTAAACCCGGGTCCCTCACTGTCTATGGGAGGCACCAATCCTCCCCTCCTGACGCAGGAACAGCTAACCCCCTAGCTACCTGTCTTCATCGCCGGCAGCTCTATGTAGCTGGGAACGACACCCTCCCCACCTGGCAGAGTGCCGAGAGCTGCAGTGGCGTGTGGCTCCATCCAACAACGAACAAACGGCATCTGTCAGTCTTTTGTCTGTTGACGCCCGCACTCAGTCACTCACACCTGAAACAGTTCTGTTATTAGGAGTCCTTGCTCATGAGGCCACCAGCCGGTGAGTCCCACAGCTCATTCTCACTACAATATATTGAATCAAGGATAACAGTGTTATAAAATCTCTACGGCAGCTAATAATTTGCCATTTGTCTTTTAAAAATCTGTATACAACGAACCTAATTTGTTACACATGAAATTGACAGAAATTCATATGTAAAAGAGAGATAAAACCGTACCCAGCATTATATCATCACTGCAAAGTGAATCAGTAATAAAACGGTTCCAATGTATGGTCTCTCTCATGCAGAAGACCTGATACTAGTTTCATAAGACTCAGTGACATTCAAAAACTCCGTCATAGAAGTGTAAAATCGTCAGTACTAATCGATAATATCCCCAGCAATCAGGTTTTTATTACGATTTTTCAGCCATTCTGTTTTTTTTTTTGTTTGTTTTTTGTTTTTTTTTTATCAAGACTGGATCAAAAAGTAAGATTTAACTCTCGCGCATGTCGGCCACAGGCTGTGTTAATTGGTAACGTCATGTGAAATTGATCAATAAAATATGACAAGAAGCTGTCTGATTTATAATGCATATTTGAACTCGTTCTGGGGCTCGTTTCCCATAAGCACAGACGATTGAGAAGGTCCCTGACCTGCAGTTATTTATTATTCATGTGTGCTCATTGCGCGACATTGCTGTGTTTATTAAGCAAATATCGTGGCGGTGGTTGTGCTCATGCAGGTGGTTTCATAAAGATTTCACGCCTGACGAAAAAATTACTTGAGGTGAAATTATTTGGCATTGTCCCTGAGAGATTACGGTTTTGATAAACGTGTTGTGAGGGACAGCCCACACTGTTTTTAAGCCCCTTCTCATCGCCTGCCTCCTGCACTCGCTCCTGAGTCTCCTCTTTCTCTCGCTTTGCCCTTCCGGATAGCAGTGTCGCTTTACTCCACATGCATGCCATCAGACCGGCAGCGTGGTGTCTGAGACCGACTGACGGCTGTTAGCTCTCACCTACTTAACGGAAGGCACAATAGGGAGAACCACAACGGATGCTCAAGAACAGGTAATTAAATCATAAATATAACGCAGATGCACCACGCTTGTTCAGTGTTCGCGCAAAGTAATAATTAAGTTCCTTGTAAACACAATGCTGATCACCTATGGCATCTGCTGCAGGATGTGTTTGAGAATTTGTGTAAACGAACTTGGCATACTGCACCTACTTTTTACCAAATATTTAGGGTGGATCACTTTGGGAACTATATCAATTTTATGTTAAACTTTCAATTTGTGATGAAAAATGTAGCCAAATTATGCTTTTTACGGCTTCAATTCCGCCTGGGTCTCATATTTTCAAAGCAATTAAGCCATGTTTGGTGTCAAATTGTTCCCTGGGATGACAGCAACAATAACAGCTATAAATTTTAGAACTAGCACTGTGATAATTGAGAGTTATTCATTGATTCATCCCCATATGTTGGTTTTAGGGGGTGCTCATCTAAATTTGTCCCACATCTGTCCGAGCACATATGACACAAAAAACAAATGCATTTTCTTGGCCCACATACATCACTCCACACAGTCAATATGGTAAGGAATCAAAAGCTTTCATGGGCAATTTTCCCCTACTGACGCAACACCACCTTTTGTGGTTGCTGATTCCAAAAATGGTGTCTCTTTTGCTCTAGCACGTCACAGTTTCTGAAAATGTATGATGTGCATTTTGTAGCATTGTCACTTTTGACAATCACTTGTAAGGTTTCAAAGGTTATTTTTGTCATTAAAACCACAACTTCTGACATTTCCCTGCATTTGCTGTTTTGATCGGTGAATTAAAACTGATATATATTATTTATTATGAAAAATCATCATTCTTATTTTGTGAAAAAACTGTGATTGAAACTTTTAAATTGCATTTTTAAACTCTGCATCCTCAATTTTGGTAATATGTGACCTTTTTGGGAAATCAACAGAAAATTTTTTTCAACTTGCAGGGTGGTGTAATTTTATTTTTCTCGGACAACTAATTTGGGCATCACTATCACTAGTCTCTGACCATGCAAGGCTAGTAATGTGGCATGTTGATTTATTTGCTTTTGTAATTTGAGTACTGCAGCTAAAACAATGCGGGTATAATGCCAAAAATGGTTTTAAGAAATTGCATTTTATTACTTGTTTCTCTTATTATCAAAATATTTTCACAATTCAGTTTACTTTTTATGTGAAGGGGATTGAAATGGCTGTCTCATTTTCCCTGAATGCATGAGGTTAAACGGGACAAAATTTCTGCGAAAATGGGACTCTTTTTTTCGAAGAGAAACCTGCATTTTTCTCGGCTACCAGGTTCCATAAAATCGCGAGTTACTATGCTGTGGTGCATCTCCCAATCATATTAAACTCATTTTCTTTTGTGTTTTTGTCACATAAACTGAGTCCATGTCAATATCCCCGAATTTGTCAACATTGTCACAAACTTGCGAGCACATGCACGCGTGTGTCTGTGCATTCTGTGCGGAAACCCCTAAAATAATTTGTTGATAATGACATTTGTTTTTATGTTACAAAGAATCAGATTGAAGAAAGAGAAAATATGTGTATATGGAAAAGCCAACTCGATGTTCCTTCAATGATAAGTAGTGCTCTTTCTGTAAATATTGTCGTATATTCCTCAAGCGAGCTGTTTGTGTGCCTTACAGAATGATACAATTTATTAGAAAAGTTATCAAGAATGAAAAGCCAACTGGATGAGACCATAAAGGAAATCATGCAACTTTAGAATGATAGCGATTGGCCCCACGTCAACAGTCTACCTACCGAAGCGCCGACCGAAGTGCGCAGCGCTGCACCTCAAGAGCTTGTGTTCGGGAAAACCTCAACACCGAAGAAACCTGGAAAAAGTCCTCCTTTTGACCATTTTCAACATGTTGGTGTTGATTAGCCCCGTTGCAGACGTCTTATGTGGTTCACTTCCCTCCCATGCTCCCACAACAGTATGTGCATATGTAATTAGCTAACTCTAGAAATTGTAGAGTTTCTCTGAAAACAAAACTCGGCTCGAGTGCGCAGACGTTGGTGCCTGAGCGAAGCGAACAAGATAAGACATCTGCAACAGAGGCCAGGTACCCTGCAGACCCCCGTCTTGACCTTGGAAGTCTCACCATAGTGAGAAAGGGTTACCTGTACAGCTAGTACTACCATAGGTGTGTATATGCACTCCATGAACGAGGCTGAGAGTTAAATGGCCATTGTGCATGTCCACTGGGAACATGCTGTGTGATTATGTTTACTGCAGGCTGAGTTATCTTTATACACTGCACACCATGGCTGGGGTATGAACCACGGCTCAGAGAGATGCCCACACAGTGCTCTGGAAAAAAGCTGAGAAGTAAGTAAGTGAGTAAAGTTTATTTATATAGCACCTTTCACAGACAGGGTCACAAAGTGCTTCACAGTCATTTACATAGAGAAAAGAATAAATACAATAAAAATAGGGATAGAATAAGAACACAGAAAGATTCAAATGCCAGAAAGTGAAGTCAAGTCAAGTTCATGAGTAGAATGAAAGGGCAGCGCCCAGCCTAATCCTTTTCCCCACTACAGCAAATGAGGCAAAAAAAACCCAGTAGGGAGAAAAATTGTCACAACAGTGGTGAGAAAAAACTCCCCAGTGGGAAGAAATCTCAGGAGGAACCCGGCTATAGTGGGGAAGCCCATCCTCCGCGGGCTAACTAATTAATAACAAAATAAAGTAAAGCAGAATAGAAATGGAAAAAGAGATCCATTAAAGTCCAT
The DNA here is from genome assembly GCA_029692085.1 of Gymnothorax javanicus. Taxonomy (NCBI): domain Eukaryota; kingdom Metazoa; phylum Chordata; class Actinopteri; order Anguilliformes; family Muraenidae; genus Gymnothorax; species Gymnothorax javanicus. Next base: position 9,786,331 of record CM056212.1, on the reverse strand, counting down.
CTAAACAGTGGCATCGGTCGCTCCAGTGGCATGTAGAGGATGGTGCAGAACTGGATCAGGACCGGATCAGGACAGCAGGACAGCAGCAGCCAGCACTCATGGTGAGGGACAAGGCTTGGATGGTCCATGGGCTCGGGATGGGGGACGGAAAGATCTTCGGAAAGAGACACAGAAAAAAGTGGGGTGAGGCACTGGATAAAACTACTGCATGTTAATAGAAAAAAAAAACACCGTCCTGTGTCATGTGCCAAGTGGAAAATTATTAGCAGACTGGTCAGGAAACAGTCAACTCCCCATAATCCACTTCCTGCAGCACAGAAGCCCTACACTTACACCAGGCTGTAAGATCACTATTGATTTACTAAACACTACCATATGGACCTCCCCAGTGACTAAGGCTGTAGCAAGCCCCACTGGCACCATTAATGCATGCTCAGTGCCACCAGTTCCACATGGATTTACTTAACACTACCACCAGTGCCAAATGGACCTCCCCGGTGACTAAGGCTGTAGCAAGCCCCACAGGCACCGTTGATGCATGCTCAGTGTCACTGGTTCCACATGGATTTGCTACACACTACTACCAGTAACACACACGTAGAAGAACAGACAACTAGACAAATGTCATGTGCCAAATGGGAAACTATTAGCAGACTGGTCAGGAAACAGTCAACACCCCATAATGCCTGACTAAACAAATGAGTCTTTAGTTGTGCCTTAAATTTTTCTATGGAGGGTGCAGTTCGCGGCTCTAGTGGGAGAGCATTCCAAAAATTAGGTTCCATTGTTTGGAAGGCACGATCACCTTTTGTTTTAAGCAGTGTCCGAGGAACAACCAGTAGCTCCTGATTTGAAGACCTAAGTGACCTGCTAGTGACATATGGATGAGGTAGGTCGCGAATATAATCAGGGGCCTGACCATGAAGGGCTCCATACATAATGACCAGGACTTTAAATTGTATCCTGAAAGTGATAGGAAGCCAGTGTAGGGAATTTAGGATGGAGATAATGTGGCATGACTTCCTGGACCTAGTTAACCCTTTCACTACCGCTTACTGGGAATAAGACAACCCTTGCTTACCGTAAATCTTCATGCTATCACAGCATGATATTGCATGTGGATTTTCACCCCCTTTCTCGAACTATAAACGCTGGAAATGGACAATTTCATGTACAGAAAACTTGTTCAAAATACATTTAGCTTTCCATTGACACAGATCTTTGCTTAGTTTTTCCAAAAGTAAAAGCAGAAAATGAGGGTAAAAACCGTATATTGGTTTGTCAAGACAAGACGATTTCTCCTCTATGGGATTTCTGTACAAACGGAGATACATGCGCATTTCTGTACAAACGGAGATACACGTGCATTTGTGTACATCGGAGATACACATGCTGCAGCATGCACTGCCTGCAATGGTGGTGAAGTCAGTGAGGGACTGTGCATAACCGGAAGATTGGGAACTCCGGGAAGCCTGATGACATCACTGACGTGTTGTGCGATACCAGACTCGTCCAAAGGGGTGTTTTGTTGCGGAGCTTTGACAGTTTCTGTGAGGGACTTTCTCTAGGCGCAAAATAGCGACAATGGTAAGTGATGCGGGATCGGCGCTGTCGCGGAAATGCGGCAATGGTAATGAAAGGGTTAACAGCCTAGCAGCGGCAGTCTGAATAATTTGTAGACGATCCAGAGGCGCCTTGCTGAGGCAAGCGAACAGTGAATTGCAATAATCAAGGCGAGATGACACAAAGGCATGAATGATCATCTCTAACTCTGCATGTGATACCATAGCTCTGAGTTTTGCTATGTTTCTAAGATGGAAAAAACAAGAGCGTGACAAAGACCTAATGTGCTTGTCTTAGAGCATCGATTGGTCAAAAATTACACCAAGATTTCTCAAGTTTGAACAGACATTGGCACTCAGGGACCCAAGGCTATTAGTGACCTTTGCAGCAGTATCAGCAGCAGCAACAAGGAGAACTTCTGTTTTATTTTCATTCAATTGTAGAAGATTTCTGGCCATCCATGCCTTAATTGCAGACAAGCAGTCATGCAAAACAATTAGTTCCTCTGTCTTGTCTGGACTGAAAGAAAAATAAAGTTGAATGTCATCCGCATAACAATGGTAGGAGATGTCCTTAAAATTGGCAATAATGTGTACCAGGGGAAATATAGTGAAAATAACATTGGGCCCAAGACAGAACCCTGGGGCACTCCACAGGATACGGCGGCGGACTCTGACTTCTAAGGGCCAACAGAGACGGAGAAATTCCTATTTGAGAGATATGAGCTAAACCATTGAAGGGCGGTCCCAGAGACACCAGCACAATCTCTCAGCCTGTCAATCAAAACGTGGTGATCTACTTTATTGAAATCTGCGCTGACATCAAGCAGTACCAAAACAGTGCATTTCCCAGCATCACTTAACACTAAAATGCCATTTGAGACTCTAAGTAGGGCGGTCTCAGTAGAGTGCTTTTCCCAGAACCCCGACTGGAATTTGTCCAGAATGTTGTGAGTCTTTAACACAGCAGTAAGCTGCCTTGGCAACAATTTTCTCTAAAACCTTTGATATAAAAGGTAGCTTGGAAATAGGCCTGAAATTTTTATGCAGTGATTGGTCAAGATTAGGTTTTTTCAACAGGGGCTGAACAACTGCCTGTTTAAAGTAAAGAGAGACACAACCAGATTACTGCGAGCGATTCAGAATGGCAAGCAGAGATGGGCCCACAGAGCTCAACACGTCTTTTAGCATAGAAGTGGGTAAAATGTCTAGAGGGCAGGAAGATGTTTTCATGGAGCCTACAAGTTCAATTAGTTCTTGTAGGGAGATGGGGGAGAAAGAGCTCAGAATTGGCTGCTGGGTAGGGCAGGTGGGGAGGGGAAGGAGTAAGGAATAATACTTGACCTAACTTGAGCAACTTTGTCAATAAAAAATGAAAGAAAACAATCACAGTCATCATTAGAAAATATAGGAACAGCGGGGGAAGCCGGACTGACAATATTATTGATTGTTTCAAACAATACTTTGGGATTTTGCCTGCTTGAGGAAATTAACTTTGAGAAGTAAGCAGCCCTTGCTTCTCTCACCATAATGTTAAAATCACTTAAGAGCTCTTTAAGGTAGATATGGGGAACCTGAAGCCTAGTAGATTACCAAAGATGCTCTACTCTCCGGCATTTAAGTTTAAAGCAACAGATGTCTTCATTTAACCAAGGGGGTGACATAGAGGAGATAGATCAGGATTTCAAAGGAGCTACTTCCTCTAAAATAGCAGTGCAGTATGAATTAATTGACCAAACAATCGGTATCTACAGCATAATCTCCATGCGATGACAGTGCCTTGTTGTCAAAAACAGAGCAGAATTTTTTAACAGATAGGCCATTTACAATGTAAGAGCACTTCACGCGCTTCTCACGCAAACAATCAGAGTTAAAAGACAAATTAAAGAAAACAAACGCATGGTCAGACACAGATAAATCCTCAGAACAGACACCGCCAACGATTAAACCCAATGACAATACCAGATCCAGTGTATTGCCCTGACACGTGAGTTGGGCCAGATACATGTTGAATAAAATTAAAAGAATCCATTAAATTTAAGAAATTAATTGCTAAAGTGTCATTGGCATCGTTCACATGGACATTGAAATCCCCAACCATTAGAACTCTCTGGAGTTGAATAATTGAAGCTAACAGGTCACTGAGTTCAGACAGGAATGAGCTATTCCTGCCAGTAGGGCAGTAAATTAAAATACAATAAAAAGGATTGGAGCGACCAACTTTAGTGATCAACAGCTCAAATGAGGAAAAAGTGCCCGAACTCACCGAACGCGTTGTGAAACGGTTTTGAAAAACCACGGCTAAACCACCACCTCTTCGGCCTGTGGACCTGGGGGCGCAGATGTAAGAACAGTCCAGGGGGCAAAGTTCATTCAAAGAAGCGTAGTCCTCACTTTTCTGCCAAGTCTCAGTGATGAGCAGAAAGTCCAAAGCCTTTATAGCAAACAACTCGTTCAAAATGAAAGATTTGTTTGTAATAGTGCGTTTAATAACGCCATCCTAATTGAGTGAGAAACGACTCCCTCTCTCAGCGCCCGTGCTAGCGAGCGTAAGCACCTTGAAATCCCCCTACTGCACGACGATGCACGGCTCCTTGGAGGGAAAAGAATCAGCTGGCACCGCGTCTCAGGGAAGACAGGACGGAGAAAAGACAGCCTCGCTCCAGGGACCGCTGGCCTCCAGGGCTGACGCACAGCATCCATCCCGGCAAAGGGAGCTTTAAGGCGGGTGACACTTCTTCGCTTTTTCACGGCACCAGTGTTGCCAGATTGGGCGGTTTCCCACCCAGTTGGGCTGGTTTCAATTGAATTGTGCGGGCAAAAATAACTTTGGGCGGGTGGACACAATTTGGGCTGGTTTGGGATGAACTCTGCGGTTTTATTTAATAACCATAATTTGCGTATGTTAAGCATGCATGTTGTGTTAAAGAGGAACCATTACGTCGGTGTATTCATTAAAACATTTAATTGGCTTTTAAAACATTGATTGACATGCATTTTGGCCACTCTCATTGAGAGGAGGTAGGCAAGGACATGTTGTCACGCCCAGAGGCCACGCCTATTCCTTGCATGGCTACGTTGATGAGCTACGCCCCCTCCCTCTCCTCTCGACCCCATAACATTAGTGCAAAATGTTATCCTATATGACAAGCGCACCTGTGCAGTCGCAAGCCCCCGCCTTTAGCCAGCTAAGCCTCCTACCCTGCCAAGATGATGGCCATTACCCTATTATTGTAATCATACAAGTGGGGGGAAAAGAGTGGAAAATGATGTTGGTTTATAGCAACGGGTGCTGCCTATCAAAGTGAAGCCCACAGCAAAATTTGGAGCACCTAGCTAGCCATTTTAGCTAAGCCCCTTTCCAACTATGAAAACGATTAAGTCACTGTGCCGGTGACCGGATCAGGGACATCACCGACAACCAGTTGAAACATCATTAACTCCGAAAAACCTCATTACTTATGCTGCATTTCATGAGACAATAAATGCTGTTGATTATTATTTGGTTATGTATCTTATTGCCCGCATACAGTAAAAACGGCCTGCCAATATATTATCTTGTTTTGGCCGACCTGTATTGGCCGACCTGTATTGGCCAAGTTCAGCACGTGCACAAGTAACCATTGGCAATTGTGGCATTCGCTCTCTTCAGAGAAGCAGACGACAGTCGCAGACCTAGCATTTAGCCCTTTAATGATTCTTGAAGTCGCATACTTCAGAAGTCATAGTCATAATATTGTCATGATAGCACAACCTACTCAATAAAAATATAAATTGCTTATTTTCGCATTGTTTTGGTATTGGCCTTTGGGTTGCGGTATTAGCCGAGGCCTATGGCCTCGGGCCAATACGGCGACCCTCAGGCTAATACCAAGGCAATATGGAAATAAGCAATTAATAGCATATATTATTTATCGGATATATCTGGCTATGAAACAGCAGCGTTAAAGCTATAGGCTACAGTCCAGTGCAGGCTATAAATAGATCTGCTTTGGTGCCGTATTTCAGGAGACGGCACAGAGGGGATATTGGTGAGTCCCCATATTTTCTAACAAAGTTTGTACTTATTTAAGTGCGTCCAAGCACAAAAATTGATCTAAATTCGCCTTAGACACACTTGTAAGTGTGGCCAAGATGCACATTGCTCCATTGCCCACACTTATTTTAAGTGTGTCCAAAACAATTTTTTTTTTCTTGGCCAAACTTATTTTTTAAGCTGTGGCCAAGGGAAAATTTCAGCATTGGCCGCACGTGTAAGTGCGAATAACATCGGCCTATTTCTAAACTGCACATTTCCTTGGGCATAATCGGTTGACAAGTCCTCACAACTTGGTGATCATGTGAGCTACGCCGCTCATTTCACGCAGGAGCCTGGCTGCGCTACACAGAAAACACATGAGCTAGAGGAGCTCTGGCTTTCAGATACTTTTGTTAGTGGTAAAAGTGGCGACATTTCATATAAAATTCAAACGGCACAAGAGCACTCCATGGATTTATTCTAGCCTTGCTAGGTATGTACGTATACAGAAAACAATTAATTTATCTATAGCCCACAGGTGACCAGACAGGAGACTGCGTTTTCCCTCTCCAAAATGTCAAAGTTCACTTAAAACGGCTGAAGGAATTATAAATAGGCCTTCAAACTTGCTTCTCCGTCCGACCATTGAACATTACCAGCAGAAAGACCAAAATGTGCCAATTATCATGACATATACTCGTTAGTATTAGTTCGGCGAAACCGCGGAAAAAGGGATAGAGGGGAGGAAATGTGCTCGAGAGCGATTAGCCCTATAGAGGACATCAGTTTCAGTGACATTAAAATTGCATCCTCTGACGATAAATATGTTGAAAAAGAAGTAGATTGAGTCGTGGATCTTATCGTGGGATTATTGATATTTTAACCCTATAAGATGCGCCGCTACTGTATTCAGACTTGTGGAACTTGTGGCTATTTGTAAATTTTAGCTGTTTGAGATCCCAAGGTTTTCAATGATTCCAAAGGTTTTGTAGAATTATAGGGAAATGTGAATAAAATTATATGCTAGATATTTTCTTTTTGATATGCCGTGGCCGTATAATCATGGCGCCCTGGATATGAAGTGTGATGTGGCCTCACTGAAGCGCTGCCATCATCAGATAGAGAATATGTATGTGACATTTCCCTACAAATTGAAAATAATTATTTTTCTGTCTTTGAACCTGCTTATGAGAAAACTTAAGTGAGAAGTTAGAGTGTAGAGGGTTAAATGCTTATATATCCGCGTCAGTCAGACAGCGTGAAAACTTCGCCTACAGTTGTCTTGATTTTTAACTTTCAAATACACACGTGAAGTATCGCCCAAAAAACACAGTAATTGTTTTGGAAGCAAAAGAAGGGAGGAGTCGGCTTGTTCGCTTTCGACTGCTGTTTTCATCATTAGTGATTTCTGGTAGGCTATATCGAACCATTTGAGTGTATAGCTAGTCGATTTTCTGAACAGCTGTAATTATAGCGCTTTTGACAGGCAAAAGTTAGTTGCAATTGTATTCTCAGTCTTGTGATCTGAATGTGTTAGCGCTGTGGATACATGTAGCCAGGGAAATTGTTTTTTTTTTTTTTTTTTTGTGGGCTTCAGGGGTATTGTTTACTCCTGCGAAGATACATCAGAAATTATTGCATGCATTTGCTGACATGAGCCAATGCATGGTTAACTGTTGAAGGTAAAAATATGATATGCTTGCATAATAAATTAATCGATAAATGGCTTTTTTAATTGATGTTACTTTGGGCGGTTTTTTGTGCCATTAGGCAGTTTTTAAATCAGTTTTGGGCTGGAAACCACGCGACCAATCTGGCAACACTGACGGCGACTCCCGCACGCCTTCCACGCCTCTGAGTTCGCTTACCACGGAGCTGCTTGGAAGGGAGGCCGATATTCCTCTAGGAAATTGGAGAGGCCAGGTACGGTGAAAAGTTTTACCTTCAAAGTTATAGGTGCAAAAGTCAATAGCCGAGGCATGAAGGTTTGAGTAAAGTTTGTCGGTCATAGACAATGGTTGATTGTACGCTGTGCAGGCATAACAGTACAAACAAGCACAGGACAGACAGAGACGGTGGCAGGCAGAGACGACAAGCAGCCGAAAACAGAGGCGCGGCCATCTTGCCGTATGAAGCAAGCCATTTCATGCGCTTAAATGAAATTCATTCCAATACTGACTGATAAATCATTCTCAAAATACAAATTCATGTTTAAGAAAGAATAGAAATTCATGCTCATGGATGGGCATTTGGAGGGTGCAGATGTTCACTAAGAGGAATATTCAACTCCTCCAAATTAGCTCTGTTGTGTCACGATTAAGCTTTACAACTGTGGACTGAATTTTGAGATCAATGGCAGTTATTCTGCAAAGGCAATATCTTGATAAGTTAATATGTACTGAATTTTGAGATCAAACATCAGGCATAAGTTATTCAGTGACTCTTCTGAAAAGGCAAACATCAAGGTTGGATAAAACCTTAAAATAAGAACGTCAAGTATCTGCAGTATGAACCTTTTGGACTATTAATATGTATCTGCACTGTGATTCGACTCCACTCCAAAATTTAATGAGTGTTCTTTTTTTTGCCCATACCAAACCATTCCACCAAGTTTCATTAAAATCAGGCCCACAGTTTTTCCATAATCCTGCTGACAGACAGACAAAAAGATGGACAAAAAAATTTAACCAAAAAAATTACCTCATTGGTGGACGTAAAAAAAAAAAAAAAAAAAAATTTAAAGTACTCACATGCATGCAATTTGATTTCTAACTAGCAATATCCAATTCCCCAAGCCAGTTTTATAGACACAAGTGCAGTCTAGTCCATGTCTAGATTACATCTTTAATGGAGCACCTATATACCAAAACCAATTTTAGTCAAGAGTCTAAGGTGAATTAGTTTGAAAAACAAGACATTAGTGCTGAAAAATATTTTTCCTTTATCTTGATTTAGGGACTAAGCTGACAACTCAAGATTCAGCAAAACCAGAACAGATGGAGCTCAGAACCTTTAAGCTTACCCTCTCCACCTTCTCAAACATCTCCAATTCCACTGGAGGGAATGACACAGACGCCCTACTGACCAAGGGCCCTTACCAGGCAGTGGAGGTGGTGATCATTGTCTTGATTACGGGTTCGCTCAGTCTAGTGACGATTACTGGGAACATACTGGTCATTCTATCAATCAAAATGAACAGGAGCCTCCAGACCATAAACAACTACTTCCTCTTCAGCCTGGCATGTGCAGACCTGATCATTGGGGTCAGCTCCATGAACCTGTACACAGTCTACATTGTGATTGGCTATTGGCCATTGGGGCAAGTAGTCTGTGAAATTTGGCTGACCCTGGACTATGTGGTCAGTGTTGCATCTATTATGAACCTCCTCATCATCAGCTTTGACCGCTACTTCTGCGTCACCAAGCCACTCAGCTACCCTGCTAGAAGGACCACCAAGATTGCAGGCTTAATGATTGCCGCGGCCTGGGTCATTGCCTTCATCATCTGGGCCCCGCCCATCCTATTCTGGCAGTTTATTGTAGGTGAACGTATTGTGGAAGAGGGCGAGTGTTCCATTCAGTTCCTGTCTGATTTATCAGTCACCTTTATCAGCTCCACTGCTTTCTTCTACCTGCCTGTTACCATCATGACCTTTCTGTACTGGCAGATCTCCAGGGCCAGCAAAAGCCGCATGAAAAAGGGTAAGCAAGAGCCAAAACAGGGCAACCCATCCAGCAGCGAAGCAGGAAACCACATCACCATGCCCTGTGATGATGACTATTTGAAAACCCATCAGCCTGAGAAGAGCCTGAATGGTGGAACAGGTGGTGTCAGGGGGGAGGAGCTGAGTGCACCAGTGCATCCTGAGAGAAATGAAATTGCTGAGGCCCCTGCCGGTTACGAGGGAAACCCCACAGCCCCGGCATAAATGCTAGAATGCTAAAGCAGCAGCCGGAGAGGAAGGCACCGCCATCTCGTGAGAAAAGGGTTACACGCATGATAACGATGATTCTTGTTGCCTTCGTGATCACATTTACACCATATCAAGTCATGAAGGTCATCAGCACATTCTGTTCAACCTGTGTTCCTTCCAGCATGTGGACTTTTGGCTATTGGCTCTGCTACATTAACAGCACCGTCAATCCAGCCTGCTATGCTCTCTGCAACGTCACCTTCAAGAAGACCTTCAAACAACTCCTGCTCTGCCAGCACAAGGACATTCGCTTGGGCAAATAATGAGGTGTGACTCTATCTGTTTCTGCTGTCATTATTTTATTTCCCAGGAAAACATGCATGGTAGGAACTCTCCTACTGGTACCCCTGACCAAGGAACTACAGTTGGAGAAATAATTATTTGATCCCTTGCTGATTTTGTAGGTTTGTCCACTAAAGAATGAAACTGTGTAGAATTTTAATCATAGGCACATTTTAACACTGAGAGACAGAATATCACAAAAAAATCCAGAATAACAACATCGTACAAATTTTATATATTTATTGTCGTATTTTTGCATGAAATAAGTATTTGATCCCCTACCAATCAGCAATAATTCTGGCTCCCACAGACCAGTTAGTTTTCCATTAAGAAGCACTCCTAATCTCAACTCATTACTCAAAACACCCGTGTCAACCTGTTTCATCGTTATGTAGCTGTGTAAAAGACACCTGTCCACAAAATCAATCCTACTCCAACATTTCCACCATGAGCAAGACAAAGGAGCCGTCTAAGGACATCAGGGACAAAATTGTAGATCTGCACAAGGCTGGGATGGGCTACAAGAAAATAAGTAAGGAGCTTGGTGAGAAGTTAAAAACTGTTGGAGCCATATTAGAAAATGGAAGAAACACAAAGTCATCACCAATCTCCCTCGGTCTGGGGCTCCACGCAAGATCTCATCTTGTGGCACATCAATGATCATGAGAAAGGTCAGGGATCAGCCCAGTACTACACAGGAGGAGCTTGTTAATGACCTGAAGGCAGTTGGGACCACAGTCACACTCCCAGGCAAAGAAAAAGTCCCACACTTGGATATTTCATTGGACCAACTTTAGCTTTGATTACAGCACTCATTCACCCAGGCTAAAAGTTGTGACATTCTAAAAGCTAAGTTTTGCAAAGCTTATGGAATGTCACAACATTTATTTTTGTCCAGAGTTGCATTAATTTTTCACTCACACTGCATTACTCTGTCACAATTTGATATTGATAAATCTTGGCATTGTCATCTTGGAATATGCCCGTGCCATCAGGGAAGTAAAAATGCATTTTTGAAAAAACCAGGTCATGCTGTATATTCAGGTAGTCAGCTGACTTCATTTTTTGGGCACCTTACATTGCTGAACCAAGACCGGACCAACTTAAGCAACCTCAGATCTTAACACTTCCCCCACAGACTTGTACAGTAGGCACTAAGCATGATAGGTGCATCAATTCATCCGCCCTTCTTCTTACCCTAATGCGCCATCACTCTGGAACAGGGTAAATCTGGACTCATCAGACTACATGACCATTTTCCATTGCTCCAATGTCCAATTTTTATGCTCCCTAGCAAACTGAAGCCTTTTTTTCCTGATTAGCCTCACGGATAAATGGTTTTCAAAAGGCCACTCAGCTGTCTAGTCCCGGTTCTTGAGTTTTCTTCACATTGTGCATGCTGAAAGGCTCTCACTTTCATTATTTAACAAAGCCACGAGTTGTGCTGCCGATAATTCACGATCTGATTTCACCAAATGTTTCAGTGATCTCCAATCACAATCATTCAAGATCTGTTTCAGACTACATTTCTTCTTTGAAGATTAGCTGCAGCCAAGCGAAGATTTTCATAATGCGCTGCTATTATCTAGCTTACATGTGATGCATACAAATCAATAAAGATTGAATGGCAATTATTTCCCTATTTAGCAAGCTAGCATTTATATGTACCAAAAAAGATTAGCCGAGCCAGCCAACTAGCAGGCCAGTTGGATTAGCCAGCTAACGAGCGAACCAGCTAGTTCACTGTCTTAGCAAGCTATATTTAGTGCATATGGATCAATACAACAGAGAGTGAAAAAAAGAGGTGTAAGGAAAAAAACTTGACAAGCTGACAGGGCATCTGACAGGATGACTTGGTGCAAATTTGCTTGATTCCCTAAGGTCAGCATTTTTCTGCATAAAACTGAAAAAATTTGCCCAAAATTGGAAATAAAACACGGAAAGGTCTATCCTAAATGTGAGCATTTGAATAATAATTTAATTTTCTGGAAATTTTGTGCTGTGCCATGTCTCAAAAAGAAGTGTTTTTCAAGTACATTTTATGTATATACATCAAGTACAGTGCCGTGAAAAAGTATTTGCCCCCTTCCTGATTTCTTACGTTTTTGCATATTTTTCACACTTAAATGTTTCAGATCATCAGACAAATTTTAAAATAAGAAAGAGATAACCTGAGTAAATACAAAATGCAGTTTTAAATGATGATATCATTTATTAAGGGGAAAAAGCTATCCAAACCTACCTGGCCCTATGTGAAAAAGTAATTGCCCCCCCCTGTTAAATCATGAATTAACTGTGATTAACCACATTTTTTGAGTCTAGTTTCACTAGCTACACCCAGGCTGGATTACTGCCAGACCTGTTGAATCAAGAAATTTTTTCAAAAGAACCTGTCTGACAAAGTGAAGTAGGCTAAAAGATCTCAAAAAGCAACATGTCATGCCGCGAACTAAAGAAATTCAAGAACAGATGAGAAACAAAAGAAATTGACATCTATCAGTCTGGAAAGGGTTGCATAGCCATTTCTAAGGCTTTGAGACTCCGTAAATCACGGTGAAAGACCATTATCCACAAATGGAGAAAACTTGGAACAGTGGTGAACCTTCCCAGGAGTGGCGGCCTACCAAAATTACTCCAAGAGCGCATCAACTACTCATCCAGGAGGTCACAAAAAACCCATAACAACATCTGAAGAACTGCAGGCCTTACTTGGCTCAGTTAAAGTCAGTGTTCATGATTCAACAATAAGATAGAGACTGGGCAAAAAATGGCATCCATGGGAGAGTTCCAAGGCGAAAACCACTGCTGACCAAAAAGAACACGAAGGCTTGTCTCACATTTGCCAAAATACATCTTGATGATCCCCAAGACCTTTGGGAAAATATTCTGTGGACTGACGAGACATAAGTTGAACTTTTTGGAAGGTGTGCGTCCCATTACATCAGGCGTAAAACTAACACAATATTTAATAAAAAGAACATCATACCCAAAGTCAAACATGTTGGTGGTAGTGTGATGGTTTGGGGCTGCTTCAGGACCTGGACGACTTGTCATAATTGATGGAACTATGAATTCTGCTCTCTACCAGAAAATCCTGAAAGAGAATGTCCAACCCGCAGATTGTGATCTCGAGCTCAAGCGCACTTGGGTTATGCAGCAGGACAATGATCTGAAAAACACCAGCAAGTCCACCTCTGAATGGCTTAAAAAAAACAAAATGAAGATTTTGGAGTAGCTTGGATAGTTTGGATTGCTTTTTTCCCTTAATAAATGAACTCATCATTTAAAAACTGCATGTTGTATTTACTTGGGATGTCTTTGTCTAATATTAAAATTTGTTTGATGATCTGAAACATTTAAGCTTGACAAAAATGAAAAAAAAAGAAGAAATCAGGAAGGGGGCAAATACTTTTTCACGGCACTGTATATTTCCCAAGTACACTAGAAGTACACTTGGAAGTGTACTACTTCAATACTTCTTTGGATTAAATTGGCTCAATTTAAAGTTGAATAAATTATATTTTCAAAATACTTTAAGTGTCAGAGTAGTAAACTTTGCAAACACCACGACTAATTGACAACCCCAATTCCAAAAATGTTTGGGACAAAGTGTAAATTGTGAAGAAAATCAAAATGCAATGGCTGTCAGATCACATGAGCCAAAATGTTATTTACAATAGAACATAGATAACATTTCAAATGTTGAAACTGAGACATTTTATATTTTAATCCACAAAATGAGATTATTTCAAATTTTCTGGCTGCAACAGGTCTCAAAAAAGTTGAGACACAGGCAAAAAAGGGCTGAAAGAGCAATTAATATATAAGAGAATCAGCTGAAAGAACATTTAGCAGGTAAGTAAGTTAACTGGCATCAGGTGTGTAACATGATTGGCTATAAAAGGGATGTCTTCGAGAGGCTGAGTCTCTCAGAAGTAAAGATGGCCAGAGGCTTTCTTACCTGTGAAGGCTTGTGTAAAAAAAATTGTAGAATACTTTACAAACAATGTTCCTCAACGTCAAATTGCAAAGGCTTTGAAGGTCTCATCATCGACAGTGCATAACATCATTGTAAGATGCGGAGAAACTGGAAAAATCTCTGTGCGTAAGGGACAAGACCGAAGACCTTTACTGGATGCCCGCGATCTTCGGGCCCTCAGACGCCACTGCATCACTCACTGGCATGATTCTGTCATTGACATTACTAATTTGGCCCAGGAATACTTCAAGAAACCACTCCACCGTGTTATCCACAGATGCTACCTTAAACTCTATCATGCAGTAAGGAAGCCATTGTTGAGCATGATCCAGAAGCGCCGCCGTGTTCTGTGGGCCAAGGCTCATTTAAAATGGACTGTAGCAAAGTGTCCTGTGGTCAGTCGAGTCCAAATTTGACATTCTTGTTGGAAATCATGGCGTCGTGTCCTCCGGACTAAAGAGGAGAAAGACCACCCTCCTGTTATCAGCGTTCAGTTCAAAAGCCAGCATCTCTGATGGTATGGGGATGCATTAGTGCATATGGTGTGGGACACTTGCATGTTTTAAAAAGCACCAGGAATGCTGAAAGGTGTATAAAGGTTTTAGAGCAACATATGCTCCCCTCTAGACGACATCTATTCCAGGGAAGGCCTTGTGTATTTCAGCAGGACAATGCAAAACCACATACTGCAGCTATTACAACAGCATGGCTTTGTAGTAGAAGAGTCCGTATGCTGAACTGGCCTGCCTGCAGTCCTGATCTTTCACCGATTGAGAACATTTGGCGCATAATTAAACAAAAAGTCCATCAAAGGAGACCCAAAACTCTCCAGCAGCTGGAAGCCTGTATTAAACAAGAGTGGGATCAAATTCCAATGGCTAAACTCAAGAAACTTGTCTCCTCAATGCCCAGATGCCTCCACTCTGTTAAAAAGAAGAGGGGATGCTACATCATGGTAAACAGGCCCCTGTCCCAACTTTTTTGAGACGTGTAGCAGCCATCAAATTTGAAATGAGCTCATTTTGTGGATAAAATTGTAAAATTTCTCAGTTTCAACATTTGCTGTGTTATCTCTGTTCTGTTGTGAATAAAATACTGGCTGGTGTGATTTGAAACTCATTGCGTTTTGATTTTATTCACAATTTACACTTTGTCCCAACAATTTCGGAATTGGGGTTGTACTTAATTCAGTATTTATAGGTCATGACAGTATACAAAACATAGTGTCAGTGAATTTAGAGAAATACTTCATGAAAAATTATAATTAATAAAATTTTCAGTCCAGAGTTTTTTTTTTTTTTTTTACTTTATCATGTCCATTGTACTGTTCTGTACACTAAATGGAAACAAATACGACTAAATACTATTCACTCCAAGAAAAACAAGAATAGACAACATTTCCATTAAAATTTTCTGCCACATATGCCATAGTAGCTTCTCTGTCAGTTTGGACCAGATGACATAACCTTCATTGCCCTTGTACACTGGTGAGCTTTGGATAACCAACACCCAGAGGTGGACATTCCAGGGTCAGAAAGAAAAAGTCCAGCCGTGTTTTACTTCCAGCAATGAGCTCAGGCAGCTGATTCCCCTAATTTGTTCAACCTCTGGGCAGAAGGGTTGCTGCAATTATCAGATCCTGGCAGTTGCAATAAAATACAGAGAAGGACTTTTACTTTCCAGAGCTGGGGCCTATTGCACGAAGGTGGTATAAGGGATTAGCCCAGGATCGGCACGGGATTAGCCTGATCTCAAGCCCCATTTCGGTTGCACAGAGCGTGTGAGCTAAGCCACGGCACTCGTTACTATGGAAACAAAGTCTGTGGAGCTAGCCAGCTCCGGAGCAAGCTTACGAACTAGCTAAGCTCCTGTCTCCAGCCAATTTCACCTCACCTCACTCAGCAGTCACCCAAATTGAAAGTCAATGTCCTTAACAGTCGTTCTGAATTGTCCACTACACATTGCTATCTCAATTATTGTAGGCCCAGAGTAATTATCTTAGAAACATGTGACCATTGATTTCAGTAAAATAGCCAATATTCAATCATTATATTCAAGTATCCATGTGACAGTGACCATCACAATTCAATCAGTCCCCCTTCCATGTCACATTTTAACCATATTTAGAATCCGTCATTATCAGATTGGTCCTTATTCCCCAAGTTGAGACTTCCATCAGGGTAGAAAATGAGCAGTGCTGCATGAAGTAGGTTACCGTGTTTCAGCGCGGTCTCAAATCGCTGCGGTAACCCCCTATCATAAGCACTGCTGCTACTTTTCTCCGTCTTTATTCCGGCTGCGACAGGTAAGGTAGAGTCCTTGCCTCACTGCTGGACACGAGTGCAATGTCGTTCGCTTCACGATACTGGAATCAAACATTTTCAGGAGGCTCCTTGACGTAATTTTTAGACGCTAACACTCTACTTTTTAATTTGAGTATGCCTCCATCAGAGGTGATTAAAAGCAGTAAGTAAACTCAACTAATCTGAACACGTCTTCTAGATCGGACTATCAATTCAGTTTGTATAGGACAATAAAAAGGACTTGTATCAAAACTGTGAAGCGCATAGGAATGTTTCCATGGCCTTGTCAAATTCAGTTACGCCTACACGGCTGTCGTGCGCATGTCACACATGAGATCCAAGGCCAATGGTTTCGCTCGATATTAGGGGTGCGTTCGAGCGCATCTGCAAGTAAGCTGGCTGCGCGAGATTCCCGAAAAATTACGCTAGAATATTGCCGAAGTAGCGCGATAAACCGTCCGAGCCCCGCAATAGCTGCAGCTATCGCAAGGTTTGGAGGGCTTATCGCGCGACTTCGGCAAGATTCTCGCGTAATTTTTTCGGGAATCTTGCACAACTGGTTTATTTGCCGACCCGCTCGAACGCACCCTAAGTCTGTCTGACAGCGACGGCTTATCTCATTCATGGTAACGCCGAAGTGCATCAGCTACTCCTTTTTGACGGCGCTGAAACACCTCAGTTTACTTTCACTTGAGTTTAGTTCACTTTAATACTCCTCTCAAACGTCTTGCACCATTCAGACAGAAACTAAAGGAATAACAAGCAGAGGCATTTCAGCGATCCTATCGTCCCCCTGTCTGAACGTAGTCTTTGAGTGTTGCTGGCGCATGCGTTTGCTGCAGCTACTTAGTGTCCATGGTGATGATCAGCGATTCTGTGATCGATCTCGGGGTCTATTAGAGGTAGCCGAGTGCGTGCACTCAGCGGGATCAGCGGCACTGGGCTTCACTTAGCCTATCCTCCTTCACCCGCTGTCGGCTTTGTGCAATCAATTAAGCCAGCGACGCGCTGTTTAGGATATAGCAATCCTCACTTTGGCATTGATCCAGGATCTCAAGATCCGACTTTTGTGCAATAGGCCCCTGGATTGTTCACCTCTGCCAACACCCCTGGGAGAAATCCCCAAGCTGGATTTGATCCCTGTATCTTCTAGCTGGACAGGTATAGCTTTGCACACTGCACTACAATACTAATTGAAGATGATGAGGAAATTTAATACCATACTATCATAAGCTCAGAGAACACTGCAGTGTATAGTATGCTTTCATGAAATAAGACGGGGACAGATCTTAAATGAATAAAAGAACATGCAAGCAGGTCCACAGTGCAGTGGGTAAAGCTGTCGCTTTCCAGTCAGAAGATACAGGGGGCTCAGGGCAAAAATTAGTCAACACAACTGTGAAATTTTCATCTACAAATTGTATGATGTTGATTGTTTGCAAAATTAAGGTTGGGTACTTAACTTTGTAAAAATTTAATTTTTTTTATCTTTTCCAATTCGTCATTACCATGTATTACTTAAGATTTGCATACTAATGAGGGAGCGTTAGGGACAGAAGTGTGTTTTTTTTTTCCAAATCCGTCCATAACACTCATTTTAACATTTCCCAATTAATTAGCAAAGGTTTATGATTTTCTAACACACTATGGTGGGGACCTGCTAGGTCTTAATCATCACCAACCAATTGTTGGTCATTCTTAAAAACATGGCAATTTTTTTTTTTGTTAAGATTAGTGAGCAATTTCCGTCCCGTACGTTATGCAGAATTTTTGCTCTGACTCAGGGATGAAATCTTTTCTTGTGGAGTAATCTGTCAATGCAAGTATCTGTATGAATAGTATGTCATTGAATAAAATTTGATTCCTTGGCATATTTAAATGACTAGTTTGCACATGACATGGTCATAAAACACTGGGCAGAAAGTGTCAATGATTATTTTATAATTCTTTTTTAATTAGTAAAACTCTATGTTTGCTTGTGCAATACTTCAAAGTATACTTTCATGCACGAAAATATTGAATTAATAAACTAGTACTGTACTCTAAGTTTACTATTCTAATATTTACGTAAGTTTTCAGTCATTAAGTCACAGAAATTTTCGTTTTAACTAGCGTCAGTTTTTAAATTCACCGTCAACTGAGTAGCCAGCTAACATTTGCTCGCTAGCTAACAAACAAATGTTACATAATGGTTATGTAAAGGTACTGCGTCCACGCTGGCTGGCTGATCTAATGATATTAACTTAGTTATGAAAGTGGCACTGAGCTAGCACACTACAACGCTAAGCCAAAATGATCAAACCAACATTACAATTGCATTCACTTTATTAACAGCTTAATATTAACAGTGTGACGTAATGCGAAGCAATTTTTTCCCCCTGATGCTCTCAGCCGATGAAATTTTCGCAAAAGTGATAAGTACCTAGGGTAATATCAAAAATATGCAATGAGCTGGGCTATGGGAAAAATACCACAGTAATATGATAAAATAAGGTATGTTTGGTCAAAAGTTTTTTATGGCCTTTATGGTAATTCCCATTATGTGTTAGCATTGAGCTAACTCCATCACTCGCACTCAGTGAGACACACACTTTTGTGTTAATAGGGCTAACTTGCTGTTGTTGTGCTGGCACTGGCATTAATACATTTAAATGATTTAGGCTCATAATTTATTTTGTAGCACTAACATTGTGAACTTTATCCAATGCAATAAACAATCAATTATGTAAAAAAATGACATGTGAAATTTGTCAGTAAAATATGTCAGGGAGCTGGCTGATTTATAACATATCAGATCTCATTCTGGGGCTCGTTCCCCAAAAGCAGAGATACAAAATTTCATAGCTGGAAGCAGGACCCATTGACTGTTTATGGTCAAGCTATGTTAGGAAATGTAGGGGAGACCGGGGTTACTTCGGCCACGGGGTTAGGTTTGTCACCCCGGTTTTTTTCATTGCAAACTCACTGACGGGAAAACGAAAACGTAAAAATTATGTGACATCCCAGTGACGTCATCTCTTGGGAAGAAG
Source organism: Gymnothorax javanicus (assembly GCA_029692085.1). NCBI lineage: Eukaryota > Metazoa > Chordata > Actinopteri > Anguilliformes > Muraenidae > Gymnothorax > Gymnothorax javanicus. The sequence goes on along the minus strand of CM056212.1, from coordinate 9,767,184 downwards.
AAGGACTTATAGTGTCATGTAAGTGTTTTCTGCCTAAATAACTGAATTTTGACCCAAATTGTAAACTTTAAGTTTCTGAAAGAAATGCATCTAGCTTCTTTGAAGACAAAGATTTCCACGGTGTTTTTACTGTTTCATAAATGTATGTAACTAGAGTTATTAAGAACACATAAGATAAAGGCCTGCTGCAATCATGAGATGAGAAATGCGGCCTGATTTCCAAAATGGGAGCATGGGGCTACACTTGCCAAGCAGCATGAGGTTAGTTTGTCAGGGTGCTGAGGTTGCCCCGCTTGTAGGTCCAGTGTTAGACCTATATTAAAATATTCCAAGGTCAAATATAGGAGCCAATTTATTGTTTTTCAGACACCAATAGTGTCTTAATAATTCTAATATTTGCATTTATTTTATGTTTATGATAGAGGACCTATTAGGGCCTTTGTTTGGAGGACACAAGTATGAATTTGTAAAGGTTTGCTCCTTGCAGCCCCTCCCCTTTCTCATTCTTTCACCTCCACCTTAATGGGCCACAGGTGGGGCCCATTAAAGTGGAGGTGTTGGCAGAGTATTTAGGGTTGGCAGGTGCCAGCCTTGGGGCCTCTGCATTTCATTCCTTTCCTTTGTCAGTGGGAATGTTTGCTGCTCCTTTTTGGTGCCGTGGTCCCCACTCATCATCCAAAGGTGGAGGGGAGTGGGTCCAATGCTTCTCATGCAAAGGGTGGGCACATGAGGACTGTGCAAATGTCACAGGCTCGCCTACATATGTCATAACTGCAACTCTGATGGTGATTATGCATAAATCATAGCTTGTTTTGGTTCGTTGTAAAAATTAAACAATTCTCACCATTTCTGTTATGAGAATATTGGACTGTCTTTTTCAGCTTCAGCTGATTGCCTACTATAACGATTTTACCCCACCCATCTGACGAAGTAACCCCGGGTATGGGGTTACTTCGGCATGTTTGTGATATATCGAAAATTGAATATTGTGACGTAAATATATGTTATACTGAGATTGTATCAATACAAGTTTTGTAGGCGATATTCTGCACTACACATATACCGTAAAGGTATTTCTCTAAGTTTAAACAACAAAGAGTTATGGAGCCAAATACAAAATCATGACAAGGTAACCCCGGTCTCCCCTATTCCTGTTCGGGAATCAAGAGGTCATGGTATATGTAGTTTTTAGCCTACAAAGAGGATTAGCATATTGGTGAAAAATGTTAATGATTTAAATTACAGTTGACCACTGTCAATAAAAATGACATGTCTGGTTATTCGGAAATTTGACACAAAATTCAGAAATCGCTGTTGGCTTGAAAACAATGGTCAGTACTAAAAGGTGAATTAAAAAAAAAAAAAAGTCTACGGGGAAAATGAATGGGAACTTGTATTCCGAGACCACTGACGAAGTCACTTCAGTAGCCTACTCTGTAGATCAACTTGTGCCATGTTTCAAAGGTGAAGCTGATCATGTAAACGGATTTTTGCATTACGTCGTGAATATATATTTACAAAGATAACAGTGCTATGAAATCTCGATGGCAGCAAATAGTTTGCATTTGTCTTTTAAAATCCTGTATGCAATCAGTCTTGATTGTTACGAATGAAAAGGACAGAAATGCAAATTGAAAAGATAAAGCAGGACCTATCACTACAAAGTCAATCAATAATAAAACAGTTCCAAAATATGGTCTCGATCAGGCGTAAGACCTGATACAATTCACCTAAGACTCGGTGACATTCAAAAACTCGGTCACAAAAATGTAATATCATCAAAATAAATCGTTAAAATCCCCAGTAATCAGTTTTCATTACTTTGTCAAGACTACGCAATTTTTCAACTAATCCCTATCGTTTTTTTTTTTTTTTTTTTTTTTTTAAGACTGGATCAAAAAGTAAGATTTCAGTCTCGCGCATGATGATTAGGCTACGTGACGTGGGCGTGCTTATGAAGGTTGTCTCCTTAAGATTTCACGCCTGACGTAAAAATTTCTCGAGGTGAAATTATTTTGCCAGAATCCCCGAGAGATTACGATTTCGATACAAAACGTGTTGTGAGGGACTGCCCACCCTGTTTTTAAGCCCCTTCTCCCAGCCAACTTCTCAGTGTACCTGTCCTGCAGTCGCTCCTGAGTCTCCTCAGTCGCTCCTGAGTCTCCTCCATCTCTCTCAGTCGCGCGTTTTCTTTCTGAACAGCAGCGTCGCTTTACACCGCGGGCATGCCATCAGACCGGCAGCGTGGTGTCTGAGGCGACTGACGGCTGTTTACTTTCACCATTTATCGGAGGACACAATAGGGAGAACCTCAACGGATGCTCGAGAACAGGTAATTAAATCGTAAAAATACAGCGCAGATGCGCCATGCTTGGTCAGTGTTAGCACAAAGTAATAAGTACGTTCCATGTGAACACAGTGCGGGTCACAAATGGCATCTATCGTGTCGCAGCATTTTACGCACTGCGTCCAACAGATATAGGGTGAAGTCAAGTAATTTAAGACATCAGAGAAATGGGATAAATAAGTTTCTCCACCTTAGACTGTTTAAATACTAGAGGCCTGTCACCGGACGTCGTTGCATTGATGCTGCAAATGTCCGTGACATGAAACAATGACTCTGCCCTGCGTAATTTTTGCTGTTTAAAGTTCAATACTCGATTCAACATGCAGGGTGATGTTTTTTTTTTTTTTTTGGTCTTAGATAAGTAATTTGGACAGACCAAAAAAAAAGTAAAAATCATTGGTCCCTGCCCTTATTTGCCAAGCAATGTGGCATGTTGATTGATTTGCTTTAGTCATAGGAGTACTGCCGCTAAAACTGCAAAATGGTTTTAAGATGTTGCATTTTATTAATTTTTTTGTTTTATTATCAAAATATTTTCACAGTGCACCTTACTTTTTATTAGAAATGGTTTTAAGTGGCTGTCCCAATTTCCCTGAATGCATGAGGTTTAATGGGACAAAAATTCTGCTGAAATGGAACTCTTTTTTCTATAGTGAAACCGACATTTTTCTCAGCTACCAGGTTCCATAAAATCATGAGTTATTATGCAATTTTGTCTCCCAATCATATTACACATTTTTTTTTTTTTATTTTTGTCACATAAAATATTGAAGATGGTGCCATTTTGATTGTTCACTGTGCGGTCAGCTTTATACCCAGACCCAAATATCAAATAAATATGTGATATTTACATTAAAAAAACTTTAGGCAAATGCAATATAACACAAAATAAGCCTTCAATGAAAAAGTTATGGGCCTCTGAAAATGGTCGCAGTGTAAAAAAAAACGTCTGCGGTATTCCAGCATTCCGGGTGGTGGTTGATCGCTTAGATGGTTAGACAGCTAAATAAAATTTTGAACACTGAAAGATATCTTGGTAATATTTGATAAAAATATTCATATCTCAACTCAACTTTTTCACCATAAACTAGATTTTTGAAAAAAAAAAAGGTGTTTTTGTCTTAACAGAGTGTGATGAACATGAACTTACTGTGTACATACTATATATATATATATATATATATATATATATAAACCCAATTAAGAAAACACTGCATAAATCATGTTTCTTGATGCTTATAATATAGGGCTGAGTGAAATTATAAGATGCTGAAGAACAGGAATTAGCCTGATGGAGAGCTCACACTTCCTGGTTAATTCCAAGAACAGTGTTTTTCTGTTTTTCTCTTGTGCTTCTGTTTGGCACACAGATCTCTGTATCTCCTGTGACAGTGCATTCACTTGTAGGTTGGTTCTAGCAGAGTCAGGATGGCTTCACCAAGTATATCATCTCTTGGCACAAGTTGCATAGGTTTTTATTTGAATCAAGAGTGTCATAAGTCACATTACTGCAGAAAAACAGGACTTATAAATGTAAAAAGTTTCAGTCAAAATGATGAAGAGCTGATGCAGTGGAGGTGTGGCTATTAGTTTCAATTTGATGACAAAGTGTGCTTTCATCACGAAAGGTGTTATTAGTACTGAAAGGCGTCCTTCATTATCATGACTGTTACTGTTCATTTGAATGAGCTTATTGTCCCTTGTGTGAATTTCCTTGACTTGCAGGCACTGAGATACACAGCTGCAGTCTTGTGCAATTCCCCCTAGGTGGGCATATACATCATGTACTCAGTATGTACATGTTCATTACAGTCTATTGAGACACAAACACCTTTTTTTCAAAAATCTAGTTTATGGTAAATGACTTGAGTTGAGATATTAATATTTGTAACAAATATTGCCAAGATGTGTATTTTTAAGTGGTCGAAATTTCATTAAGCTGTCTAATCATCTATGTGGTTAACTACCAGCCTGAATGCAAGGGTACCGCAGGAGCTTTTTACACTGTGACCATTTCAGAGGCCCTTAACTTTTTTATGAAAAGTTTATTTTGTGTTATATTGCTTCTGCATATAGTTTGTTACCCAAACAACACATATCTATTTGACAATTGGGTCTTGGCATAAAGCAGACCACACAGGTGAGCCATCAAAATGTGAAAAAAATATATATTTCCGTCCAACCAAAATCCCATTTTCAAATTCTCGTAGATCCCAAATGGTTCATCATAGTGCAAATTTGATGCTGGATTCTGACAGCCGGGGCAAAAATTAACAAGTGTGAAAATTTTCAGCTTTCCATCTTAATGAAAAAATTTTTTACAGTCTTCCAAAAATGCTCATGAGCCAATGATGCGATTCGCGTTTGTAAAATGCAGGGGTCACACCCCAATTTAAAATGGCACTCACATGAGAACCTTTTGAGACATTGAGCTGAAACTTGGGATTCCTTCGTTTGACACCCCATGGTACTTTTAGATAAAAAAAGGCCGAATTGGAGATGGACCCCCTAGAACTTTTCTGAAAATTGGTTGGTTGACATGAAATGACCCCTCTCTTTCATGTTCACAGAAACACTCATATCGAAGTGGGAAAGGGAGGTGTAGTTTGAAAGGGAATATAAAAATGTCCCATTTTAACATAGTAGCTGCCCATTTTACACAAACATGTCATTTAAGTGAGCTGGGGTTCTTAAGAAACTGTTTCTCCAAGCACAAAGTATTTTGCGTGGCAACATATTTTCTTTGTAGAAATATAGCAGAGATCTATAGAAAGTTCTAAAAATAACATTTAAGGCAGTCTTCAGAATTTTTGGTGGTTTTCTTGGCAATCTGCCAAAAAGTGTCTCAAAATGCCTGACTTCACCCTTCAATATGACACCAAATTTGTAGAGCTATTGTAACCAAATGGTTTTAATGTACAAACTATCCAGATGGTTTCAATATACAAACCTTTATAGATTTGTTATTTAACCAAAATTTCAAAAGAACTGGAATGGTATGAAAAATGCGAAAAAATCCAAATTAATTAATTTGTAAATTCTCTTTACCTTGCATTTGATTGGGACCAGCAAGGAAAACTGTTTGAAGTTTCATCTTAAAAACTATGGCCTTGTGATTTTTGGAAATATTCTCAAATTCTAAATGTGATGCTTGCAACACATTCCAAAAAAAAAAAAAAAAGTGACAGGGTAATGGAAAAACTGGAAAAGTTGTGGAATCCTCAGAAACAAACTTGTTTTTGAACATTGCTCAGGCAAACGGGTGAATTGGCAATGGGTGATTTGATAATGATTGGGTATAAAAAGTGCACTCACAACCAGCGAGACGGAACAAGGTTTGGCTCTTAGTTAAACAATGCATGAGCAAATTGTCAAAAAGTTTAAGAACTTTTCTCAATGTGAAATTACGCAAAATTTTTTGAAACAATTTATCTGATTTCCAGATGTTGTCTTTTTCAGGGAGGCCCGTTTGTTCCAGGTAATGGCAAGCCACAAACAGCATGTATTTAAACAGGTTGTAACAGGGAGAGACTATTTCCTGCAACCTCAACCTATTCCCCACTGAAACCATGTGGTGAGTTATGACGTGAAATTTAACAAAAGAGACCTTGGACTGCTGACCACCTGAAATCCCTTTTAGGCATGAATTGGAACAAATATTGCAATTTTTCAGTACTAGATGATGACATTTTAATTAAAAATGAAAAAAATTTGCATTGTTGGATGATACACTATTGAGTTTTAAGGCGGTAAAACCATGAAGCATGTGGAGAACACTTTACTCAGCATATTAAACCAGACTTCAAAGCAACATGATTTAAAATTTGGTGTAAAACAGCTGTATAAGGCCACTTAAAAGCAGCTTTTGAAATGGATGCTGCGGTGGTTGTATTGCTTTTTAGCAATGGTCCATTTTCATGGCTAAGTCAAATAGGAAAACACAACTGATTAATGAGACCAGCAAAAACCAGCAAAAGCATTGGCTCATTGGGATGTTCATTTTCATGTAGAGCCAGAAGGACTTTGTTTCAGCAAGGACGTGGGGAAACGGGGACAAGGAAGTAGGAGGGGTTTCCAGCCCAACTGTGAAATTCCAATCCCTGCGACAAGTGCAAGACGCATCTTTTCTCACAAGGCACAGAAACAATTACGGGTCTGCCGCAGGTTTCTTTGATCTTACTGTAACTGTTATTACAGGTAAAAGAAAAATAGATAAACAGCTTTCCCTCAGAACTGTCAGGTTTAAAGACAAACTAGCTGAGATCACATGAAATATGTATCGTGTTTATCGGCTACTTGACAAGGAGGCAGTTTGTCAGTGTGGCATTAAAAATAGTAATTTCAAGTGAAATTTTGTCACTCTGCACTCTCTCAGCAAACACAGGTGCAGCCCCACAAGCAACACTGGTGCTAACTTCACTATACTGCAAACAAGAATGAACTTAAAACCAACCCTGTAATATTAGTACCAAGTGACAGTGATATGGATGTTTATTACTAATTTTGACATGAACAGTAGAATTCTGATGGTATTTAGATGTACATGGAGTGAGTGATGTGGGAATTACAGCCATTTATAATTGCGCAACTGAGTAATACCTATAAACATCTTTGTCCGTGTGAGTGTCCGTAATTGAACTTTGGTGCTAAGCTGTTCCTGGGGTGCTTGTCTAGGTCCTGCTCAAAGCCCTGGAGAACAGTGGAGCCCTGCAGACCCCCATTGTGACCTTGGAAGTCTCACCAGTGAGTAAGGGTTACCTGTACAGCAGTGGCAGCTCGTGAACTGGCAACAGGGGAGACTCAAACCCATCCCTAAAAAATGATGATTGCCCTTGACCGGTTTTCAATCATTCATTTAAATTGCCATTTCAGAAACTCGGAAAACACTCACCATTATCAGGTGTGGCCAGTTTTCATTAATAACATACACCTGTCAACTTTCATGCATTCGGCGTGAGTTTTTTTTGGCATTTTCTTTTTCCCTGCTGTAGTCAGCAATTATTCAATCAATTGTTTAAAAGAAATTCTTGTGAAAAGAACTGAAAACCCATTGCATGGAATTTATCTTATTTCATATAAACCATTTAAACCAGACTTCTCATGCATTTCTCTACTCAGGGGTTGGAAAAATGCATGTGTTTCATTATCGGTTAAATTGTTTAAAAATAAGATCATTTGACAAGGATTCATTTCCATTGCTTCAAATGAATTCATATAAACCATTTAAATCCGGCTTGATTGAATAATTGCTGACTACAGCAGGGGAAAGTAAATATACCACTAAAACTCACGCCAAATGTGTGAGAGTTGACAGGTATGCATTATTAATGAAAACTGACCACACCTGATAATATGTTGAGTTTTCGGAGTTTCTGAAATGGCAATTTAAATTAATAATTGAAAATGAGTCGTGGCCAATCATCATTTTTAAGGGAGGGGTTTGAGCCTCCCCTGTTGCCAGTTCATGACCCGCCACTGCTGTACAGCTACTAGGTGTGTATATGCACTCCATTAATGGAGCTAAGAGTTCAATGGCCAATGTTAATGCTCATTGGGAACATAAATGTGATTATGTTTACTGCCGGCTGAGATGTTTATACACTGCACACTCTGACTGGGGCATTAAGCACAGCTCTGAGAGATACAGTATGTGCTCTTGGTAAATGTTGAGAGGCAAGCAATTTCATGCGCTTAAGTGAAATTCATTCCAATATTGGCTGTGAAATTATCCTTTAAATACAAATAAATATTTATGAAGTCATATAAATTCATTCATATGACTGGACGGGCATTAAGAGGGTACAGATGTCCGCTAAGGGCAATAGTTCACCCTTCTTAATTAAATCTGTTGTGTCATGATTAATCTTGACAACTCTGGACTGAATTTTGAGATGAATGGCAGTTATTCTGCCAAGACAATATCTCGCAAAGTTAATATGTATCTGTCCCGTGATTCAGTTCCACTACAAAATTTAATGAGTGTTTTTTTTTTTTTTTTGCCCATGCATCACCATTCTACCAAGTTTCATAAAAATCAGGCCCACAGTTTTTCCATAATACTGCTAACAAACAAAAATACGGACAAAAAAACCAAACCAAAGAACAAATTACCTGATTAGTGGACGTAAATATGACAACTATTTTAAGTACTCACCCTCACATGCAATTTTATTTTTAATTAGAATATGGCACTCTTAAATACTCGATTATGATTGGTCAATCACCAAAATTCTGCAGTGTTTATTTCCAGAGGTATGACCGCTGCACTGCTGTCCGTTGCAAGGGAAGCCGATCGATGGAGAGAGAGAGAGAGAGAAAACTATCAACATCAACGTCCCTCAACATCTGCCATTCTCTCTCGCGCACTTTACAATTAACGGAAATTTCCTATTCAATATTAACTACTGTTAGGCAGGGCTGTTGAGAGAGGGCCAACCCGTTGCCATGGTTATGGACACATTTACTTTCCTGCATGCAGTTAAATTTTTTTTTATCAATAAAATATGTTCTACTCATTATTTTGTGTCACATTATTTAATGTTTTAGCCATGTTCTAAGCAGGATAATGTATAGTGAGCCGGTGATTGTTGAAAAATATCTCCCTTAAAGGGGAATGGAACGCCTCCGCTGTGCGTCGGGGTTCCATTCCCCTGTCAGGAGTTAGTTTTCAACAATCACCGGCTCACTGTACATTATCCCTTACTTATCAATCCCCAGGTCAGTTTTATGGACACAAGTACAGACTAGTCCAAGTCTATATTATATCCTAAATGGACCACCTTTAACCCGTTTTAGTCAAGGGCCAAGCTGAATCAGTTTGTGAGAAACGAGACATTAGTGCTGAAAAATGTTTTTCTTTATCTTGATTTAGGGGCAAACCTGACAACTCGAGATTCAGCAAAACCTGAACAGATGGTGCTCAGAACCTTCACGCTTACCCTCTCCACCTTCTCGAACATCTCCAACTCCACCGGAGGCAATGAGACAGATACCCTACTGTCTGAGGGATACCAGACAGTGGAGGTGGTGATCATTGTCCTGGTTACAGGGTTCGTAAGTTTTATAACGATTACTGGGAACATACTGGTCATGCTTTCAATCATAATGAACAGAAATCTTCAGACTATAAACAGCTACTTCCTCTTCAGCCTGGCATGTGCAGACGTGATCATTGGGGCCGGTGTCATGAACCTGTACACAGTCTACAATGTGTTTGGATATTGGCCATTGGGGCGTGCAGTCTGTGACCTTTGGCTGTTCTTGGACTATGTGGTCACTGTTGCGTCTGTTATGAACCTCCTCATCATCAGCCTTGACCGTTACTTCTGTGTCACCAAGCCACTCAGCTACCCTGCTAGGAGGACCACCAAGATCGCAGGCTTGATGATTGCAGTAGCCTGGATCCTTTCCTTCATTATCTGGGCCCCGCCCATCCTGTTCTGGAAGTTTATCGTAGGTGAGCGAATTGTGCCAGAGGACGAGTGTTCTATCCAATTCCTGTCCAAAGTATCAATGACCTTTATCACCTACACTTCTTTCTTCTACCTGTCTGTTGTCATCATGGGCTTTCTTTACTGGCGGATCTCTAGGGCTAGCAAGAGCCGAGTGAAAACGGGTAAGCAAGTGCCAAAATTGGGCAACCCATACACCAGCAAAGCAGGAAACCACATCACCATGCCCAGTGATGACGATGACGTGAAAACCCATCACCCTGAGAAGAGCCCGAATGGTGGAACAGGTGGTGTCGGGGAGGAGGAGTCAAGCACGACAGTACGTCCTGAGAGAAATGAAATTGCTGAAGTCGCTGCAGGTTACAAGGGAAACCCCACAGCCCACAGCCAAAATGCTACAATGCTAAAGCAGCAGCCCAAGAGGAAGGCACCGCCATCTCGTGAGAAAAAGGTTACACGCATGATAACAATGATTCTTGTTGCCTTCATAGTCACATGGACACCCTATCAAGTCATGAGGGTCACCAGCACGTTCTGTTCGACCTGTGTTCCCACCAGCGTGTTCAGATTTGGCTACTGGTTCTGCTATATGAACAGCACCATCAATCCAGCCTGCTATGCTCTCTGCAACGTCACCTTCAAGAAGACCTTCAAACAACTCTTGCTCTGCCAGTACAAGGACATTCGCTTGGGCAAATAATGAGGTGTGGCTATTTCTGTTTCTGCTGTCGTTATTTTTTTGGCAGAAAAAAACAGAAATTACAGGAACACTCCTACTGGTACCCCTGACCAAGGAACTGGCTTCAGAGCTGGAGTTGGTACCTGGGCGCTGCTCTGCGGCTGCCCACTGCTCCTAATTATAGGATGGGTAAAATGCAGAGGACAAATTACCCCACGGGGTTCAATAAATTATATTTATCTGTCTGTCTGTCTATCTATCTACCTACCTAGAAATGTTTATATTTAAAAAAAACCAATACTTTTAAGTCAAAAATTTGCAGAGACATTATTGTGACATTTGATTACAATTACTGTCAGAAACAAAAGGTCTTAAATTCAGATTTTACAAATGACTGCAAACCCCCAATTTTTTCATTATAATAAACTCGGGTCATGCAGCCCGAATATATTGGAACGATGTCACCACGATACACTCACCATTAAAGAATAAATACATAAGGCGCTAACTTCACAATGAGGTCGAAACTGCACTCAGAAGGCTTTGCACTGCACACAGATAATGATAATTGAAAATGAAGACCTGGGTGCAAGAAGTACTTAAGTCACATTTTCCAAAAAAATGAGCTGACACTACTACCATAAAGTAGAGTGTCATGTGCATCATTTAAAGCCAAAAAATTCCAAATATAAGTACTCAAGTCCTCAATACTGATATACGGCCTTCCCTGAATCTACTGAATTTTTGTGCAAGAAGTACTCAAGTCCTTGACGTCATCAGGAACAAGTGCCTAAGTCCATGACTGTCCAATCAGCTGCTAGTATGTGTCATGTGACAAGCGTAGCAAAAATGACTGTTTGGCAATCAGAAAATGATTGAAACGGCATTTGTGTGGTAAAAGTACCGAAGTCCATGCATTTTATGGCAATAAGTACTGAAGTCCAGGCATTTTAGTCCAAAACTGATTTTCTTGTTTTTTTCGTAATAAAGCATTATTTTTCCACAAAAACGAATCTGTCTACTTTGTATAACCCCTGGGACTAGCAGCAGGCGCCACTGAATGTTATCTTTTAAAAAAAGTATCTGCAGCATGTTTTCAAAACTTTGACCCTTAATATCTCAAAAGTGTTATTTTGTGACTAAAGTACTTCTTGCACCCAGGTCTTCAAATGGCAATGAAGTAAGATTGGGATAAAAAGAACTGATAAGTAAAGATAAAATAAATGTTATGTAAAAAGATTGTAATCAAAATCAGTGATTTCTTGAATGAAGTTTTTAAAATGCCTTGTTGAAATCAGTGTTTTCCATTTTAGTCTATCCTGTAAATTATTCCAGGCACATTGAGCAGAATAGTTCAGGGCTGGAAAGCCATGCCTCCAGCCATCCAGCTCACCGGTCTACGAAGACCCGAGCTGCACTTCATCCATTATTCAATTATCACTCGCACCTGTTTCTCATTTCCACCGGGTGGCACCAATGGGTATTTAAGATTGAGCTTCACTTAGTCTCATTGTGAAGTCTTTTAAAGCCAAACCTGCGCGGCATTGTATAGTCTTGTTTAGACGTATATCCATATTTGTGTATCTAATCCAAACCCTTTAAAGCCAAGTGCTGTTATTTGTAAATCCAGCCCTTTATATTTTTATGGAACATCATTTCCTTTTGTTTTCCTGTTTGTTATAAATTGTATCTGTAGCCACAGTATGATCTGCATATAACTAATAGTGTTATTCGGAAACCTATGTTCTTTATTGTTTTGTTTACAATGTCTGTGCCTCCTGCACTGCGGTTGGCATAATAAATATACCCAATTCCATTATTGCACCTGAGTCCAGTCCTCAACTTCCTGTCCGCTGTGCATCGGCACTGTGTACGTGACACATCCCTTACAAGGGCTGTCTTACCTAGATTTGTGTTTACTGCATGCAGGCAAAGAAAAGGTCTCACTCTCAAATATTTCATTGGATCGCCTTGAGCTTTGATGACAGAACTAGGTTTTGCTGAGCTTATGGAATGTCACAACATTTATTTTTGTCCAGAGTTGCATTAATTTTTTGCCAAGATCTTGTACTGATGATGGGAGAGTTGGATTGCTGTGTAGTCTTTTCCAGTACATCCCAAAGATTCTCATTGGGATGAAGGTTTGGACTCCGTGGTGGCTATTTGATGTGAAAAAAGATTTCTCATACTCCCTGAACCACTCTTTCTAAATTTTATATTGATAAATCCTGGCATTGTCAACTTAGAATATGCCCAACCCATCAGGGAAGAAAAAATCCATTTGTAGAAAAACCTGGTCATTCCGTTTATTCAGGTTGTCAGCTGACCTAATTTTTTGGGCACCATACATTGCTGAACCAAGTCCAGACCAACTGAAGCAACCTCAGATCATTACACTTCCCCCACAGACTGGTACGGTAGTCACTAAGCATGATGGGTGCATCAATTCATCTGCCCCTCTTCTTACCCTAATGCGCCCATCACTCTGGAACAGGGTAAATCTGGACTCATCAGACTACATGACCATTTACCATTGCTCCAAAGTCCAATCTTTATGCTCCCAAGCAAACTGAAGCCTTTTTTCCTGATTGGCCTAATGGATAAGTGGTTTTCAAATACAAAATCTTCAGCATGATTTTAACTCTATTCAAAGATCTCTAATTGAGTTGAAGCTCTTTAAAGGTGCACTATGCAAGTTTGGGTGACATCACTTCTGTTGACATTGGAAGTCAAACAAAACAGAGGTAGCTTGCCCCTCCCTCCCATAGTTCCCTTCTTCCCATGCTTCCGTAACTCTCAACTCCTGTCGGTGATTGACCGGAACGTGGTTTGTTATGCTATGGGGCACAGCCTGTGGCCCTTGTGTTTATTTGCAGTTTGTGACGCCTGTGCGGTCTCCAGAGCCCAGGGGGTTTTTTTACAGTGAATTCAGGGGCAGGCAGCTAGCGGATCGTGGGGAGATGTCGGCAAATTGAGACAAAAATATAATCGCACGGAAGCAATGCAAATTTGCATAGTGCACCTTTAAATGCAGAACCAAGTTCATGGTATTCATCAAAGGTAGAAAAAATGGACCCCCAAGATTTTCATGTTTGTACCCTGCAGGGTAGCTAAATTGAGCATGTCCCCCATTATAAATACTTAACCATTTGGCTGGATGACAAGCTGGCTTTTTATGTGCATATTGAAAATTTAACCAAAAAGATAAGGAGTAAAATAGGTTTCTTATACAGAAATAGGGCTTGTTTCAATTTCGAAAATAAAAAGAAGATTGTGCACTCAGTAATACTCCCCATGCTTGATTATGGTGATGTGATTCATAGAAATGCATCTACTTCTGTTTTAAAACCTTTAGATTCTATTGATCATTCTGCTATTAGATTTATCACTGGTCTTGACTTCCACACCCACCATTGTGTTTTATACAAGTCAGTAGGGTGGGGGTCATTGAAAGCTAGATGAGACTACTACTGGTTTTTATTAGCTTACCAGCCCTATGGGCCGATATGCTATTGTCATGGTGTGGCGTCCGTCGTCCGGAACATTTTTTATCTTTTTTTTTTGGCCTGATGAATTTTCTTGTAAAATTGCCATAACATATTACAAGACCATATCTCCGGCCTTTTTCTTTTTTTTTATTTTTGATTGAATCATTTTTGTCCGTTTTATGGGCCCCAATGTTAAAGGTAGGACTGAGAAATTTTAAGAAATTATTTCTCAAAAATTTCAGATAAATTTTTTTCTAAATCAGGCAATCAACTTACCTTGGTACCATCAATGAACAGTGTGAGCACCATTTTGATTGAATCGGTGGAAGTAGGTCTAGTGGGGGCACTGTACTTTATGAATATGCAAGATGGCCTGTGGAGGCCAAATGGTTGCAGATAGAGACTAAGTTTGTATTATTGACATATAGGAAGTCATGTATGACCTATATTTTAGATATGTTAAAGTTGACCTCAGATGACTTTGAAAGGTCAAACTTGAGGTCAAGGAAAATATTATTAATGTTTAATGATAGGACTTGAAATTTAAAAAAAAATATTTCTCAAAAACTGTCAGATAACTTTTTTCTAAATTTGGCAATCAACTCACCTTGATACACTTTATGTACAGTGTGAGTGCCATTGTAATTGAATCGACGGAAATGGGTCTAGTGGGGGCGCTGTACTTTAAAATTGGGTCTTATGGATAATTAGCAAAATCGCCTGTGGAAGCTAAATGGTTGCAGATGGAGATTAAGTTTGTATTATCGACATTTAGGAAGTCATATATGACCTATATACTGGATGTGTTAAAGTTGATATCAGATGACCTTGAAAGGTCAAACTTGTGCATAAGTGAAATGTTACAATTTTCAAAGGCTTCTCAGTTTAAAAATATAGATAAATAAATATAATGTAGATTGGGAATATATGTGTAATGAACACTTTTGGGAAGTCAAATATGAACTTTCATTTGGTGGCCTTGAACTTGACCTTCAGTGACTTTTGAAGGTCAAACTTCACATAGTGAAATTTCAATGATTTCACTATCACCAAATCTATTACAGATTGAGCTTAGGTTTGTATTGTGGGCATATAGGAATTCATGGATGAATTTTCATTTGGTGAACTTGAACTTGACCTTTGGTAATCTTCAACAGCCAAACTTTACAGTGAAATTTCAGTGACTTATATCAGCAAATTGTTACAAAAATAGCGTAGGTTTGTATTGAAGACATATAGGAAGTCATATATGAACTTTCATTTGGTGACCTTCGTATTGACTGTTGGAGACCTTTGAAGGTCAAACTTGACATAATACTATTACAATGACTTGTATTGCCCAAATGGTCACAGGTGGAGCCTAGGTTTGTATTGGAGACATATAGGAAGTCATAAATGAACTTTCATCTGGTGACCTTCGTATTGACCTTCAAAGGTCAATGTGACCAAGTGAATAGTCAATGACTTGTATCACTAATGTGGTCGCAGATGGAGCCTAGCTTTGTGTTACCGACAGCTAGGAAGTCACAAATTAACTTTCATGTGGTGACATTCAACTTGACTGTCAGTGACCTTTGAGGGTCAAACTTGACAGTGAAATTACAATGACTTCTACCACCAAAATGATCTCAAATTGAGCCAAGGTTTGTATAGAGGCATTTAGAAAGTCATACATGAAGTCCATTTGCTGACCTCAACTTGACCTTCTGCGACCTTTAAAGTTCACAATTGACATATTGAATTTTCAATGACTTGTATCAACAAAACTGCTTCAGAGCTTAGGATTGTATTTCAGGAGGTCTTATAAATGTATGTGAACTTTTATTTAGTGACCATGACATTGACCTTCAATGATTCATAGGTCAAACTTCACATTAAGTTCTCATAACGTGTATCATCACTATAAGATAGCTTGCCAGTAAGCTACAGGACCCTTGGTCCTATTTTTTGTTTATAAATGTTTTAATTTAAAATCCCTCTTTATCTAGCTAGTTTTCTTACACGGCACATGGGTTGCCATGGGACACGGTCACAGGACTCATTGTGTCTGAATATTCCTTGTGTTAGAACGGAGCTGGGTAAGACAGCTTTTTATTATAATGTCTCACACACCTGGAATCAGTTGCAAGCTGAACTGAAACTGAATGAGCTGGTTCCTTTTGGACATTTTAAAACTTTGATCAAATCATTTTATCAAGAGAATTGTTGTTGTTTTAATTAATGCTTTCCCTCTAATGATGGCAGTATTATTATAATTATTATTATTAGTATTATTTTTGTTGTTGTTGTTGTTGTTGTTCTACAAATGTCCTTGTAAACTGTGTTATTTTAATTGTTTGTAATGCAGGGCCCTGCTGAAAGGAGACATGGTCTCAGTCAGGCCCCCTGCTTAAATAAATCTTAAATTAAAAAAAAAAAAAAGCCACACAGCTGTCTAGTCCCAATCCCATGAGTTTTTTTCACATTCTGCATGTTAAAATGCTCTTTATTTCCCTATTAAACAATGCCACAAGTTCTACTGTTGATATTTCACGATATGATTTCACTAAAAGTTTCAGCGATCTCCAATCATGATCATTCAAGATTTTTTCAGAAAAACATTTCTTCCTTAAAGATAGGCTGCAGGGAAGCAAAGATTTTCATAAAGCGTTACCAGTAGCAAGCTTAAGATAAGATATACACTTTATTGAACCCCATGGGGTAATTTGTCCTCTGCATTTTACCCATCCTATAGTTAGGAGCAGTGGACAGCCACAGAGCAGCACCTGGGGACCAACTCCAGCTCTAAAGCCAGTTCCTTGGTCAGGGGTACTGGTAGGAGTGTTCCTATAATGCATATGATGCATACAAATCAATAGATGAGATTGAGTAGCAATTATTTCCTTACTTAGCAAGCTAGCATTTGTAGGCACCAAAAGTGATTAGCCGAGCCAGCTAACTAGCAGGCCAGTTGGATTAGCCTGCTAACTAGCGAGCCAGCTAGTTCACTGTCTTAGCAAGCTATATTTGGTGCATATGGATCAATAAAATAGAGAGTTAAAAGCAGAGGTAGCCTATAAGGAAAAAAAACTTGACAAGCTGACGGGGCATCTGACAGGATGACTTGGTGCAAATTCGCTTGATTCTCTAAAGTCAGCATTCTTCTGCATAAAACTGAAAAAATATTGCCCATGATTGGCCAAAAACACCTGAAGGTCTAAACTTGAGCATTTGAATATGAATTAAATTTTCTGGTAATTTTGTGCTACATGTCTCTCAAAAAGAAGTGATTTTCAAGTTCATTTTATTGACATACATCAAGTATATTTCCCAAGTATACTACAGGTACACTTGTAAGTGTACTACCTCAATACTTCTTTGGATTAAATTGGCTCAATTTAAGCTGAGAAAAGAATTATATTTTCAAGTATAATTTAAGTGTCAGAGTAGTATACTTTGCGAACACCACTACTAATTTACTTAATTCAGTATTTTTACTCTCTGCTTTCATGAGAGTACACATTGAAGTACACTATCAGTAAACTTAAAAATTATAATATAATTAATGACACTTTCAGTCCAGAGTTTTTTTTTTTTTTCAACTTTATCATGTCCATTGTACTGTTCTATACACTTAATGGAAATAAACAAAACTAAATACTATTCACTCTGAGACAAACAAGAATAGACAATATTTTCATTAAAAATTTCTGCGACATAAGCCATAGTAACTTTTCTGTCCTTTTGGACCAGATAACCTTCCTTACCTTTGTGCACTGGTGTGCATTGGATGGCCAACACCTAGAGGTGGACACTCCAGAGGGTCAGAAAGTAAAAGTCATAGCCATGGTGTCCATTGGATGGCCAACACCTAGAGGTGGACATTCCAGAGGGTCAGAAAGTAAAAGTCCGGCCATGTTTTACTTCCAGCAATTAGTTCAGCTAGCTGATTTCCCTTATTTGCTCAGCCTCTGGGCTGAACACCCCTGGGGGAAATACACTAGCTGGATTTGATTCTGTATCTTCTAGCTTGAAAGGTATAGCTTTACACACTGCACAACAATGCTAATTGAAGATTACATGGAAATTTCATACCATATTATCATAAGCTAATAGAATACTGAACTATGCTTTCGTAAAAGAAGAGAGAGAGACAGGTCTAAAATAAATAAAAGAACATGCAAGTTGTCCCATGGTGCAGTGGGTAAACCTGTCGCTTTCCAGCCAGAAGATACAGGAATGAAATCTTTCCATGTAGAGTAATCTATTCATGCAAGTATCTGAATGAATAGTACATCCATGAATAATATTTCAGTCCTTGGCATATTTGAAGGACTAGTATGAAGAAGATGTAATCATAAAACAAGTATCAATGATAATAGTATGATTCCTTTTTTAATAAGAGCATCTCTAAGTTTACTTGCGGAATATTTAAAAGTATACTTTCATGCACTAAAACACAATTAAGTAAACTATTAGTGTACCTTAGGTTTAGTATTCTAACACTTAAAGTATGGTCCACTTAAAAATATACCTTGATAAACTTAAAGTGGGCAAATTTAGCACTGAGACATATTGAAATAGCACACTTTGAAGAACACTACTAGAATAGTTGGGAATTAAACTTTAAGTTCACAAAAAACATGTTCTGGATGTAGACTTCTTTTTTGTCAGGGCATGCAAAGTTAATTTCCATTCCTGAGCCACCGAATGTTACTTAGTCCCTCAAATACATGGCTTAAATTGATTTTGGCTGGGTGCGACTTCTCTGACACAATTTAGTCTATTCCAAATGGCAGCTTTTAGCATGAGCTACGTTTACATAGCAGATAAAAAATAAATAGAGGACCTTACGAGTCGGTGTGTCATATGAAAGCTATGGAACGAGTTGAATAAATTTAGCAGTTGTTGTCGACTTCAGCGAGTACTCACACTCTCAGCCGATTAAATTTTTTGCAGTTGTGATGTGTACCTAGGGTAATATCAAAAATATGCCATGAGCTGGGCTATGGGAAAAGTATCACAGTTGTGTGATAAAATAAGGTATGTTGGGTCAAAAGTTTTATGGCTGAACATTAATGTAATCAGGATTGCAATGCTAATTTCCCTTAGCTCCTTCATGGTAATTCCCATTATATGTTAGCATTGAGCTAACTCCATCACTCAGCCACTCAATGAGTTACACATCTGTGTGTTAATTGGGCTGACTTGCTGCTGTTGTGCTGACAACAATACATTTAAATGTTTTAGGGTCATAAGTTATTTCATAACACCAATATTGTGAACTGCTTTCCCAATCCAGTGCAATAAACAATAAATTATGTAAAAAATGTCATGTGAAATTTGTCAGTAAAATATGGCAAGGAGCTGACTGATTTATAATGCAAATTAGATCTCATTCTGGGGCTGGTTTCCCAAAGGCAGAGACACAAAATTTTATTGTTGGAGCCATTGACTGTTTATGGTCAAGCTATGTTGGGAAATGTATTCCTGTTCGAGAATCAAGAGGATCATGGTTTTTAGCCGACATACCATTTAGGAAACCTCGAATTTGGTAACCTGAGCAATGCCATTTCTAATCATTTTGAAACAGGATGTAATTCCTATTGGACGAGAGCGTGAATTGAAGATCCCGAGAGGAGCAAGGGGTGGATCTATGGGTGGATCTGACCATAAATGACGAGGACCAGAGGATAGCCACGGCCACAAAGCATATCTGGCTTAATCGTTTACTCTTGTCTATTTGGGACCATAATTTACAAAAATTAACATCATGATATATCGAAGGAGACTTGAAACTTGCGATAGATATCCTAAAATAATGTGGAAAATCATTATTGTAATAATAAATCATTTGGAAAGTAGGGTCATTTTCTCATAGACTTTTATAGCATTGAACTTCTCACTTTCACTTCACTTTATTTATTTATGTCCCCAAAGGGGGAATTGGTTCTGCAGCCAAAGACATTACATAAAGAAGAAAATAAAACATAAAAGAACACATAAGGACACTTCCAAGTACAGTGAGTCTGAATCAACAACTGTGATCAGCCTTACAAGGACACTCCACCGCATGAACAGTAGAAGCAAGGACAATAAATATGAATAAATACAACCCCATTTCTGAAATAGTTGGGACGAAGTGTAAATTGTGAATAAAATCAAAATGCAATGACTTTCAGATCACATGAGCCAATATGTTATTTACAATAGAACATATATAACATTTCAAATGTTGAAACTGAGACATTTTATATTTTTATCCACAAAATGAGCTCATTTCAAATTTTCTGGCTGCAACAGGTCTCAAAAAAGTTGGGACACAGGCAAAAAAGGGCTGAAAAAAGCAATTAAATATAAGAGAATCAGCTGAAAGAACATTTAGCAAGTAATTACATTAACTGGCATCAGGTGTGTAACATGATTGGCTATAAAAGGGATGTCTTAGAGAGGCTGAGTCTCTCAGAAGTAAAGATGGCCAGAGGCTCTCCAACCTGTGAAGGCTTGTGTAAAAAAATTGTGGAATACTTTAAAAACCATGTTCCTCAACGTGAAATTGCAAAGGCTTTGAAGGTCTCCTCATCGACAGTGCATAACATCATCAAAAGATTCAGAGAAACTGGAAAAATCTCTGTGCGTAAGGGACAAGGCTGAAGACCTTTACTGGATGCCTGTGATCTTCGGGCCCTCAGACGCCACCGCATCACTCACTGGCATGATTCTGTCATTGACATTACTAAATGGGCACAGGAAAACTTCAAGAAACCATTTGTCTGTAAACAAGTCGCTCCGGAAGTAGCATCGTGGCCTCGTCTCCTGTGCTCAGTGCTCTGATAGAGCTGCAGTCCGCAGACACAGATCAACAACAGGAGCGCGCTCCATGCTCTTCTGCCAGTTTCAGTCCAAAACAAAATATTAACTTTTCTTGAACCTAAAAATCATTAAACAGGAAGGATTTATTTGTTATGGGGACAATATTAATCAGCGCCAGTCAAGGAGGCGCGAGTGAATGCGCGCGAGTGAATTCACTCCATACACTCTCGCCCGTCGCAGATGTGAAAAAGCAATAGGCCCCAGAGGGAAGTCAAGGATGCCCAGTCGAAGCCTCTTCTTGGCCGAGATGTGGGCCGGAAGGTTCACAGAAGGCGACCCACGCAGTTCTGTGACACCTAGTTTCCGAAGACACCTATATAACCACACCTGCATCCAAGTCCTTCTACCCTGTCTTCTCCAGCGTCGATGTGTGATATGGTGACAAGAGCAGCAAGGGAAATGCCTACGATAAAGGTAGGAACAATGGTTCTTTAAAGGCGCCTTCACCCTGTCTAGATAAGTGGGAAACTAACTGTCTTTCACACAGAATAGGTAGTGCAGGATGAGTCAAGGCAAAGGCGCATTCTCTCAACCAATATGTATTCGGCATTCATACGCTATTTCGCATGAAAGGCACAGACTAAATTAGCCCCCAATTTCCACATACTCCGTCTGTGCCACACAGCACCGCGCCCTGCGGAGCAAATAGCCCTATTCTAGTCAATATTTGCATTTCCACAGCGCGCACCGCGAAACGTCTCTGGAGCGTCCCAAAAGCGCCACTGCGCTCCGCTTCGCCAGAGATACGCGCCGGGCCTCTTTTTCAGCGAACTCGCTCCCATTTCGCATCAATTGACGCAGACCAAAATCGCAACAGACAGGAAATTAAAAGAACCAAACGGGGCTCCGCTGCGCGGCGCGGCGCTCCAGAAACGCATCCAGTGGACGAGGGCTCGCGCCGTCGGTCGCTCCAGATTTGCGGCGCTGCACTGCGCGGCGCAGACGGAGTATGTGGAAATCCGCCTTTACAGTGCAGTGACCCGCAGGCCATATTGTGAATCTAAAAAATATGCCCTTCAACAAAGTTTGCCTTATCGTCAGGATTAGCTAACAGAATGGCTCACTGGAGAGAGCATTAACAGTGACGCTGAAAGAGTATAATAAGGAGTCTAATAAGTCAGTGCGTAATGCTGAAATGCAGCAGCTCCGATGCTTTGAAAAACGAAGGTCAGCAAGAGCCATAATGGCGTGTCCAGCCTGTGCCTGTTCACACATTTAAGGCTCATGATTCAAAAGAAACAAAAAAAAACTTTAACGATTTCAACTTATCAAAGTTATCACTTGACTGTCGTAGCATTTTCATTGCGACTTGAGGAGAGCGCTTCTCTGTAATCGCATAGATAGGCGGATTCAAAATTCAATTAACATTTTAGGGCGGCCCAATCGAGGCATGATTTTTTTTTTTTTTTGTCTGAATAGTTTCTGGTTTTGAGTCCTGGAGGATTGAGAGCGTCCCTGACCAGCTGTTCTCTGACAAAATCATTCTGTGTTCACTGCTCTACATCGCTGTGATTATCAACCATGACGTGACGTCGTCGCTCATGCAGGTGTTTTCCCAAAAAACTTCACGCCTGACGCAAACATTTCTTAAGATGAAATAATTGTGCCAGAATCCCCAAGAGATTAAGGTTTTGACGCGATCGTGTTATGAGGGACAGCCCACCTTGTTTTTCTTCCCCTTCTCTTAATCAGCCTCTCAGTGTTCCTGTCCTGCACTCGCTCCTGAGTCTCCACCACCTCTCTCTCGCGCGCGCTTTTTTCCTCCCGGACTGCAGCTTCGCATTCACTCGTCCCTCAGCGCCGCTTTACTCCACACGCATGCCATCAGACCGGCAGCGAGATGCATGAAACCGACTGAAGGCTGCTGGTTGGATAAAGGTTAAAAAAAAAAAAAAAAACTCCTACCTACCTAACCGAGGGCACATAAGGGAGAATCACAATTGATCCTCGAGAACAGGTAATTCAATTTTAAATTACGAAGCAGATGCGCTATATATTATTTTATTTTAATTTTGTTTTATTTATTTATTTATTTATTTAGTGTTGGCACAAAGTAATAATGGAGATCCATGTAAAGACAGCGCGAGTCACCAATGGCATCTGTTGTGCCGCGGCATCTCATGCACTGCCGTCTTCGCCGGTCGGGTGAAGTAATTACCGGTCTGGTAATTTGGGACATCAGATAAAACGCAGTGTCTAGAGACACGACAATTTTACTGGTACGGCAGTCGATTTCAAGGGATTTGGATAAGGATTCGGGATGATGGTTCGAGGATGGGTTAGAGGTTGGGGTTAGGGTTAGAGTTAGGGGAAGGGTTAGGGGTTAGGGTTAGGTTAGGGCAGGGCTTGAAATGGGGCTGCCGTACCTCTCCACTACGGTACTCCACATTGAAATGCATTGAAAAACTGCCGTACCCGTAGCAACTGCCCAGGTAAAATGTGGCAAATAATGTTTTCCATCTTGGACTCTTTAAGTAGGCCTATTTGAAGCCTATCACCGAACGTCGGCTAATTGAATTTTTGCAACAAATGTTCTTTGCATGAAATAATAATTATTTGTCTTAAACGACTGATTAGGGCAGTGCAAAGATTTAAGAAATCACTGGTCTCTGACCATTAAGGTAGCCCCATTCATGTGCCTCCGAGGGCTTATTTTAACATTCTGACATTTACTGGCCCAGTGGAGTCACATAGCGTGCTATTGACAAAACCTGCAAAAATGGAAATCGCCAGACACCACTTGTCTTCGACCGCTGTATGCGTCAAAACTTTCTTTTGTCTTACCTTGTGTCTGGTTGGTTGGTACCGAACGAATCTTTAATATGTCGTTGTTACGCCGATACCAGACACAAGGTAAGACAAAAGAAAGTTTTGACGCATGCAGCGGTAGAAGACAAGTGGTGTCTGGCGATTTCCATTTTTGCTGGTTTTGTCAATAGCACGCTATGTGACTCCACTGGGCCAGTAAATGTCAGAATGTTAAAACAGCCCTCGGAGGCACATGAATGGGGCTAACCATTAAGGGAACCAATGTGGCATGTTGATTTACTAGCTTACGACTTCTGCAGCTAAAATAATGCAGATATGACACCAAAAATGGTTTTGAGGTGTTGCATTTTATGAACTGTTTGACTTATAGACAAATATTTTCATAATACAGGTTTTAATTGACTGTCTCATTTTCCATGAATGCTTTAGGTAAAATGGGACGAAAAAACTACGCAAAAATGGGACTCTTTTTCTGAAGTGAAAACTGCATGTTTCTAGGCTACCAGGTGCCATAAAATCATGGGTAACCATGCTATTGTGCATCACTCCATCATAATACACACTTTTTTTTAGTATTTTTGTCACGTAAAAACTTAATATGGTGCATTGAGTCCATGTCAGCCACAATAACCCCAAATTTGCTACCATTGCAACAAACATGCAAACGTGTCTGTGCATAGCACACATAAATACACACAATGCAAGCGTCTGTACATGTATGCACACTTGCATGTCCCTCTCCCTCTCTTTCATGATCGCAGAAACAGGCACATCCAGGTGGGGAAGGGAGGAAAAATTTGAAAGGGAATATACAGTACTGTGGAAAAGTTTTGGGCGCATTTAACACGATTGCCTGACACGAAGATGCTTCCAAAAATCATTAAATTAAAGCTTTCTAAATATTGAAAAACGTACTATAAAGTGCTGTGAGCTGTTAAAAACACACTTAAATCATTATTAGGTCTGATTACCCTTTGCCTAAAAATTTGGGATGCTGGTATGCAGTTTTTTAGTTTTATAAGATTGCTGACTGTTCGGTTTTCAAAGCATCCTGGAGAATATGCCACAGTTCCTCTGCAGGCTCACAGTCTCCCTTGAGTCCGTCTCCCCAGGTATTCCCAGGCAGCCTTGATCATGTCGACATCAGAGCTCTGTCACGGTACAATTTGTATCAAGTGTATTTAGTGAAATACAAAGTTATTTAGAATATTTTTTTTTTAATAAACATGCAGTGCTTCAAATATGCTTTTTATCTGCAGCACCACTAAGATGGAAAAGAAAAGTAAACATCCAACATCAAATTTGAATAAAAGTAATTTAGGGCGCTTAAGACTTTTGCACCATACTCTATAAATGTCCCATTTTACTATACTAGCTGTCCCATTTTACATGAACATGTCATTGGAGTGAGGTAAGGATTCTTTAGAAACTGTGGACCTTCAAACACAAAGTATTTTACTTGGTAACATATTTTCTTTTTAGAAATATAGCAGAGATCCATAGCAAGATCTAAAAATAACAGTTGAGGTAGTCATCAGAATTTAAGGTGGTTTTCATGGCAATCTGCCAAAAAGTGTCTTGAAGTACCTAACTTTACCCCACAATATGACAACGAATTTGTAGGGTTGTGGTAACCAAGTGTTTTTATTGTACAAACTAACCAAACGGCTTTAATGTACAAACTTTCATTGATTTGCTACATAACTGACATTCCGAAATAACTGGGACAGTGTGTAAAATGCCAAACCAAATGAAATTAATTAATCAGCAAATTCGCTTTAACCTGCATTTATTTGAGAATAAAAAGAAAAACAATTTAAAGTTTCACCTTAACAACTGTAACCTAATTATTAATGGGGCAGGGGAATGCTAAGACTGGAAAAGTTGTGGAATCTTCAGCAAAAAAGCTGTTTTTGAACATCACATAGGTAAACAGGTGAATAAGCAATGGATGATTTGATTAGTAACTATGAGTGGGTATGAAAAGAGCAGTCACAAAACGGTATGGTTGTTTGCCAGCGTGACGGTACAAGGTCCACCACTTTGCTTAAAGCTGCGTGAGCAGATTGTCAAAAAGCTGAAGAAATTGTTTCAGTGTGAAATTGCACAAAATTTAGCAATATCACAACTGACAGTCCAAAATATGATGAAAAGATTCTGAGAATCTGGAGAAACCTGAGCACTCTGTTTGGATCAAATATAACATTTGCATGACCTTCAAGCCCTCAGACAGCACTGCATTAACTGACATCCTTCTGCAATGGACCTAACTACATTTGCTCGTAGATGCTTAAAAACCCTTTGTCAGAGGACACAGTTTATTGTGGTATCCTCAAATGCAAGCTAAGACTACAAGACAAATCAATAACACCATCTAGAAGCACCATTGACTTTTCTGGTCTTGAGCTCGTCTGAAAAAGAATGACCAGGAAGTAGGAGGAAGTGCTGCGGACTATGGAGTCCATCTTTCAAATTGTTTTTGGAAATAATGGACGTTCTGTTTTCAAAAGAGAAGGACCGTCCCGACTTTTATCAGGGACATGTTCAAAAGCCAGTTTCTGTCATGGTCTGGAGTGCGTTACTGCACTCAGTATGGGCAACTGTGAGCAAAAATGACAAAGAAGGGTTCAAGAGCATTTTGGAGCCATATATGTGACTTCCAGATGTCATCTTTTTCAGGGATGTCCCTGCTTATTCCAGATAACAGCAAACCACACACGGCATGGATTCAAGCACCATGGCTTTGATGTCACAGAAAGCGATTATTGCCAGCAGCCTCAACCTATTTTCATTGAAACCATGGGGTGAGTTATGACATGAGAAATGTAACAAAAGAGACCTTGGACTGCTGATCACCTGAAATGCCATATTAGGCACAAATTAGAACAAATGCTGCAAGTTTTTACTTTTTTATTCCTAAATAATGACATATAAATTAAAAATGGAAAATGTATCATAGGATGTCGCGTGCATGAAGCATGAGTGGAGAACACCTTTTTCAGTATATTTAACTAAATTTGAATGCAACAGGATTTACAAGTTGATGTAAAAGGGTTGTATAAAGCCACTTAAAAAGCAGCAAATAAAATGGATGCTGCCATGGTTGTATTGCTTTCTACCAATGGTTCTTTTTCATGGTGAAGTAAAATACAAACCCAATTCCAGTTGATATGTTGTGCAATACGTGAATAAAAACAGAATACAATGACTTGCAAATCCTTTTTGACCTACAGTGCTGTGAAAAAGTATTTGCCCCCTTCCTTTTTTTTTGCATATTTGTCACATTTTAATGTTTCAGATCATCAAACAAATTTTAATATTAGGCAAAGATAACCCGAGTAAATACAAAATGCAGTTTTTAAATGACGATTTCATTTACTGAGAGAAAAAAAGCTATCCAAACCTACCTGGCCCTTTGTGAAAGAGTAATTGCCCCCTAAACCTAAAAACTGATTTTGCTGCCCTCTGCGACAACAACTGTAATCAAGCATTTGCGATAACTGGCAGTGAGTCTTTCACATCGCTGTAGAGGAATTTTGGCCCACTCTTCTTTGCAGAATTGTTTTAATCGAGTCACCTTGGAGGATTTTCGAGCACGAAAAGCCTGTTTAAGGTCATGGCACAGCATCTCAATCAGATTTAAGTCCGGACTTTGACTTGGCCACTCCAAAACCTTCATTTTGGATTTTTTTTCGCCATTCAGAGGTGGACTTGCTGGTCTGTTTTGGATAAGTGTCCTGCTGCCTAACCCAAGTGCACTTGAGCATTAGGTCACAAACTGATGGTCAGACATTCTCCTTCAGGTTTTCTGGTAGAGAGCAGAATTCACGGTTCCATCAATTACGGCAAGTCATCCAGGTCCTGAAGCAGCAAAGCAGCCCCGGACCATCAGACTCCCACCACCATGTTTGACTGTTGGTTTGATGTTCTTTTTATGAAATGCTGTGTTAGTTTTACGCCAGATGTAACGGGACACACACCTTCCAAAAAGTTCCACTTTTTTCTCGTCAGTCCACAGAATATTTTCCCAAAAGTCTTGGGGATCATAAATGTTGTTTTTGCTCAGTCTCTTTCTTATTGTTGAATCATGAACATTGACTTAACGGAGGCAAGTGAGGCCTGCAGTTCTTTAAATGTTGTTCTGGGTTCTTTTTTGACCTCCTGGATGAGTCGTCGATGCGCTCTTGGAGTAATTTTGTTTGGCCGGCCACTCCTGCGAAGGTTCAGCACTGTTCCAAGTTTTCTCTATTTGTGGATAGTGCCTCTCACCATGGTTCACTGGAGTACCAACGCCTTAGAAATGGGTTTCTAACCCTTTCCAGACTGACAGAAGTTAATTTCTTTGTTCATCTATTCTTGAATTTTTTTAGATCGCAGCATGATGTGTTGCTTTTTGAGATCTTTTAGCCTGCTTTACTTTGTAAGACAGGTTCTATTTAAGGGATTTCTTGATTCAACAGGTCTGGCAGTAATCACGCCTGGGTGTGGCTAGTGAAATTGAACTAAAAAATGTGGCTAATCACAGTTAATTCATGACTTAACAAGCGGGGGCAATTACTTTTTCACATAGGGCCAGGTAGGTTTGAATAGCTTTTTTCCCATAATGTATGAAATCGTCATTTAAACACTGTATTTTATATTTACTCGGGTTATCTTGTCTTAAGTAAAATTTGTTTGATGATCAGAAACATTTAAGTGTGACAAATATGCAAAAAAATAAGAAATCAGGAAAAGGGCAAATACTTCTTCACAGCACTGTATATTCAATTGAGTACACTACAAAGACAAGATATTTAATGTTCAAACTGATAAACTTCATTGTTTTTTGGAAATATTCACTCATTTTGATCTGAATGATCTGAATAAACAGGGGGAAAAAATAAATAACAGATTAAATTCAGAACTGTCGGAGCCAAAGAAAAATAAGCAGAGATCACATGAAATATGCATCATGTGTTCATCAGGCTGCCTGAAATGGAGACGTGATTTCATGTTAAACTGTGCCGTTCTGCATTCTCTGGACAAACAGAGGTGCATCCCCATAAATAACTCTGACGTTAACTTCCACTGTGATTCGCGTAACAATTATTTTCATTTCCAAAGTCATATTTTGGCCTATACGTTATAATGATGAATGTTCAAACCCCATCATGTGTGTGCTGGAAGGTGTTGGTAAAAGCTATGAACAATTTTTCATTTAATTTCATAACATGGGTTGAATTGACACTAATTATAATGTGACTTGGGTTGCATGAAAAGAACAACACAAAAAAACACATCGATTTTAGCTGTAATTTCTCCTAAAAGTTACAAGATAGAAAATAATGAACACTCAGTGTTCATACAACTAAATGTGGTTTTAAATGTACTGAAGGGAATTAGAATTTTACAACCAATAAGTGGAAATATTATGTAATGAGCATGACTTGCATTACTGTTACTCACATTACACATTGTCCAGTATCATTTCAATGCATATAGTGAAATACAGGGCAAGTTAACCACCAGGAAAAAGATATTTCTGTGTTTAAACACAAATGAAGGAAAAAATATAAGCATTATAGAGCACAAATTCTGCATTTTAACAGTTTATATACCCAGACCTGGCATTACTTCAGGTAAATATGGTGGTCAGTCAATGAATGAACTCCTTATATGGGTAGGTGCAGTAGTTACAGATACATTGAGTACGTTTACATGCACAGCATAATCTGATAACTGGGAATAATCCGATAATGGCAATAATATGATTTTAGGCGTTTACATGCACTTTAATAAACCGATATCCGGAAAAACCTGGTTTACATGATTCATTCAAGTAGTCGGATTTCTCTCGAAGCAGTGGCAGAACCAGAACTGAAAATTTGGGGGCTACAGAACATCCCTTTATTAGTCCTGGATAGTTCTCAATCATTTTCAAAATTAACAATAGATTCGCTCCGAGAGCACTGCACACTATTAGGTGCTGCTAATTCTCCCCCTTTAGGTATGACATCGACAATCATTCATTTGGACGCGTAATTTGGTGCATTTAAATCAGCGTTATTCCAAATTGCATACCTGTCAACTCTCACGCATAAGGAGTTTAATGCCCTAAGTGGCATATTGCGTACTCTCGCTGTAGTCTGCAATCTTATACTTAGTAGATAACAAAAGTGAAGATTGAAAAATTTTAATTCGGCAAACAATATTATATTTAATAGCCGAGTCCCACTTTATAATAAACCCACGAGAGTGAAAGGCGATATTTCATTGGAATGCAGATCAGTCATTATTCAATGAGCGCATATTTAAGAAATTATCACACGGAAATTAAGTCTTCTCTTGATTTTCTTTCCTCAGGGGTTGGAAGCTAAGAAATTGCATAAAGACCTTACAAATGGTTTTTTACAATGTAGTTCATTTAAACAATTTAAATGATCATGGAGCGCAAGTTAAATCACCAGATGTGCGGGAAAGGTAGCGCGAAAGTTTCAGAACAGTTTGTCTTTAGTAAAGCATGGGCCTATTTATAAGTAAGTTATTTTTTCTGTACTGAATTTAGCCCATTATTTCGTTGCTGTTAGATCGCATGGAGAGAGAAGCCGTGTCCTCAATTGCCAATGGATTATTCCTATGACTGGAAAATGTGTCAATAAAGGAAAATGATTGAGAACTAGCCTGGATTAATTCCTGCCCTCCGCAGGTCGCACATGTGCAGATTTTTAAAAAAAACAAAGAAATCAGCTTTTGCTGGATACATGCACAGAATAAACGGATTATTGGGCAAAAAGATAGGTGTGTTTTTCGGATTTCTCATAAACCTACAACGGCCTTTATCAATAATGATTATCGGACTTTGCCGTTTACATGACCACTTGTATAATCCGATAACTCCAATAATCCGATTATAATCGTTTTATTAGTCTGCATGTAAATGCACTCATAGTCGGAAGAACAATGAAGAACTGTTATGTTTGTTAAAATTTTTAACCCCTTTGTAGAAGCCAAACATGGCTATTTATGTGTTACCCTATTCGAGGCTTTATAATTCAAGATTTGAGCTTTACAGAGAGGGGGCAAATGACTTAAATAAAACAAGACACTGGTAGAATTAGAATTTTATTGTATTTCAGTTTCTCTTCATAATATTAGTTCAGAGTAAGAGCCAAAAAAAAAAAAAAACTTCATGAAAATTCAGCTGTGAAATTATACTCTGCAACAAAAGTTCCTGTGACACCAATTTTCACGAGTTGTTCGGAAGAAAAAAATGTGTTCAAATCTGTTATGAAAGTATGAAAATAAGTCACACAAACACACCAGCTGCAGAAAAACATGCCTTGAATGCAAAAGTTGACTTTTATGCAAACATCATGCATTTGATGACCTAAACCTGGGTATAAAAGCAGGTGTGTTGGAGGGATTTGATATGCATTGTTCCTGCCAGTGTTGACAACTGAGTATCTCCATCTCGGATCATCAAATGGTCCCCGCCAGACCCCCTCAGATTTACCTGAAAAAATTCTATGTCGATGGGTAATATTCCCAATAGACCAAGTCCAAAATTTCAGCTTTCTACTCTTTTTAGTTTTCTCACAAAAAAATTCCTAAGTGGAGCAAAATGGACCCATTTTTAGATGTTGTTGTCTGAGTGACCATTTTCAAACTGGAATATCCCTAGATCTATTTGTTGCAGAGTCATTAAATTTTGTGGGCTAAGAGTCCTGGTCCAGTATGTCATGGAAGTAGACTTATAGCATTGTTACTCCATTCATACCTGAATGCTGGCCCTCTGGATTTCTTGAAAAAATTTACAGTAGGAAATCTGGATGGGTGTTTAAATGTCCATAGAAACCTCAGTTTTCAATGTAAGAACTTCCAATTTTGCGGAGAGTCTGACATGAACCATGTCTATGGCATCTTATGATATCAGGTCATAGAGTCTGATGGTTGCTGAGATATTGAAGTCCAAAAATGATAAAAAGCACATTTTTGTCAGTATTCGGGACAATTTCCCCCATGAATAACACCAGGTATCAACATAAAACTTTTTTTTTTTGAAGAGCATTTTTTTATTGACAAAATATTTAAAATATTGGGATGGGGTTTTGCCTCATTTTCATGAAAAAATGTTTTGAAATATTAATTTTTTGCGACGTTCTCAATTGCAGTAATACCTGTTGCTCAACAACTTCACTTCAAAAATGCCTGAAATAATCTAGTTTATGCAATCTACATGGATGTATTCAGATGATTAACTTCACTCCAAATAATCAGAATACACCACCCATTAGAAGGTCCAATAAATAGTAATGATATTGCAAGTGGGCAAACTTGGCTGAAGAAACTTAACTGCATGAAAAACCAACTTTGATAAATTCTTTTTCTCAATTTCATTTGCACATCATTATGAAAATAGATAGTCCAATTACTTCCACTGGTTGTCGATATGTTCTCAGGGAAAATGAAACTGAAAAATCCGACACTTTCATGGAGAACTTCAAATAAAATATTGCTTTTTTGACAATTGCCCCTAAAGTGCCACTTTTGTCCACTTATCACTTAATTTTATTAAATAAGTTTATGATAAACAGAATGTTGTAATTAATTTGTAAGAACTGGTGCTATTAATCACTATAATTAATCATGGAGATACTTTTTGGTTTGTATTTGATTTGAAAGTTTGTGCAAATGGAAAAATATCAATAAATTATCTGTTAACATTGCCATATTAGTAACTGGCGCTTTGAATATTATCAAAATTTACATTCAAATCAGTAGTGAAACTATGATTTCTTAAAAATGTATTACAGGAAGATGAGGCAAAACCTCATCCCAATTTTTAAAAATACTTTGTCAATAAAAATATGCTCTTTCAAAAAAAATAAAGTTTTATGTTTATACCTGGAGTTATTCATGGAGGATATTGTCCCAAATAATGACAAGAATGTGTTTTTTTTTCATTTTTGGGCTTCAATATTTCAGAAACCATCAGACTCCATGACCTGATATCATAGTATGTCATAGACATGGTTCAGGTCAGACTCTCTGCAAAATTGGAGGCTCTTACATTGAAAACTGAGATTTCTATGGACATTTAAAGACCCATCCAGATTTCGTACGGCAAATTTTTTTAGGGAATCCAGAGGGCCAGCATTCAGGTATGAATTCAGTAACAATGCTATCAGTCTACTTCCATGACATTCTGGACCAGGACTCTTAGCCCACAAAATTTCATGGCTCTGCAACAAATAGTTCTAGAGACATTTCAGTTTGAAAATGGTCACTCAGACAAACACCACTGAAAACGGGTAAAAAAAACGGGTCCATTTTGCTCCATATAGGAATTTTTTGTGAGAAAACTAAAAGGAGGAGAGATCTGAAATTTTGGATTTGGTCTTTGGTAATATTACCCCCACATAGAATTTTTTCAGGCAAATCTGAAGGAGTCAGGCGAGGAACTTTTCCTAAATTTGATGAATTGAGATGGACTGACTCAACTGCCACACAGAAAAACAACGTTTCCATCCTAACTCGAAGTTTGAAGATGCCACGCCTATCTGAAAATTAACTCTCAGAGCCATTGGTATGCTTGAAGCAGTATTGTCTCAACAGGATGTCACCAAACAATTCAACGTCCATAGGAACACCATTTGGACTTTATGGCAGCATTGGCAACAAACAAATGCTGTCAGAGACCGTCCTCAATGTGGCAGGCCACCCGTTACAAGCGTCAGACAGGATCGTTGGATTCAATCCACACACCTGCAAAATCGTTTCCAACCTGTAACAGTCACTGCCAGAACCATCCCAGGACTTTGGTGACTATCGGCACAGGCTGTACATCGCCGCCTCAGACGTTTCAGGATTGTCACCAGAAGATCTGCCAGACGTCCGATTTTGACTCACAATCACTGACGATTACGTCTACAGTGGTGCAGGCAGCGTATACGTTGGACAGCAATTCAGTGGAGACAGGTGCTGTTCACTGACGAGTCTCATTTCAACGTCAGCCACAATGATGGACGCAGACGTGTTTACCCACGTCAAGGTGAACATTACGCTGAACACTGTGTTATGGAGCAAGACCGTTTCAGAGATGGCAGTGTTATGGTTTGGGGTGGGATGACAGCTAGACAGAGAACCCGCTTCTTAGTGGTTGATGGCAACCTCATTGGACAGCGTTACCGTGACGAGATCATCCGTCCTGTTGTTCTGCCGTTTTTGCCTCGACATGGCCCTGGAGTTCTCTTTCAACAGGACACCGCCCAACCGAATGCGGCTCGAGTTGTGCAACAAACACTTCAACAGAACAACGTGAATGTGATCCCTTGGTCTGCTCACTCTCCAGATCTCCCTCCAATTGAGCACACGTGGGATGAGATGGAAAGACATCTCCGACGTTTACCACGTGCCCTAGTGACACTCCAGGAACTTAGTGACAGGCTCGAACAGATATGGAATGGTATCCCACAGGATTTAATGAGACGTCTGATTCATTCCATGCAAAGAAGATGTGTTACTTGCATCGAAGCCAGAGGGAGACACACGCGTTACTGATGTGTGAATTGTCATTTACGCTTGTCCATGTTTCCCATGTCATGACGTCATATCTGTAACCGATATGGCTTATTAAACCTGTGAACTTGTAACAGGAGTTTGTTATCTATTGGGACCACAAATTATTTTTAGATTCAGGGATGTACCTTATTTAAGATTCAATTTTATATAGCGTCACAGGAACTTTTGTTGCTGAGTATATATTTTGAAAAAAATACTGAGAATTGAAAAATCGGCTGGGAGTTCAAACAATACATTTCTGGAATTATTGACTCCTTGACCACAAGTGTACTACATTTGACTGTGATTTTTTAAAATTATCTGCTGTTTATGAGCCAAATAAGGTCTTTACGTGGCTCCCCAAGCTGTCAGACTCTGTAAAATTATGCACTGCCAAATCATAAGATTATCATATGTTTAAGACAAATCAACTTTTGACTCATGAGGTTCAATATGAATTAAAGATTTTCTTGCTAAATTCAGCACGAGTTTATCAATATTGGCAAAGATGGAAATCAATAATGTCTAGTGACCTCTCCAAACCAAAAACATGCCTTTTCTCCAAGATTAAGTTAAGAGTTTTGTCCATTTTTTCTACAAAACCGCATCAGCAAGCACACATACTCATTAAAGGACCTGTTTATTTTACGGTCACAATGTTCAGCCTGCGACAGAAAGCTTGTCATTTAAAATTGCGATCTTCCAAGCAAAACGCAATCTTTTATAAATGCTTTTCACACCCTACAAGGAGCAAGTATAACTCACTAACACAGTAATATCAGAAATATACCTCATTTTAACAAAACAGACATTCCACTATCAGGATAAAGCAGGCAAGATGCTGTGCTAGATTGAACCAAATCAATGCAACAAACGTAGCAGTGGGTAGACAATGCTGCCTTCTGTACACAGTTCTATCAACTAACTGATCCACTAGATATAGAAGGAAAGAATGATCCAAATGCACATCCAACAAAACTTCCAAAAGCTGCTATAAAAATATTGTGACTTGCGTTATCATACCGTTTTAATATGACTCATGTTATGCGTGACTCGTGTTCCCAACTTTTAATGTCCTGCACAGCTGCATATGAGGATTAGATGTGTATATTGGTAGTAAAATTTTGTTGGGTATGGGCAAAAGTAGGAAAAAGAGAATTTACAATTACAGTCTGCCAGGGGTTATTGTGAGGGAAGAAAAAATATTTGTTTTTGCGACTCGCGTTACGCCACCATCACCACCCAACTTTAACTCAGAATCCTGAAAAATCTGGAACTGATGGAGAATTTTATTTATCAAAATACCTTTGACCAAGGTTTAAAGGTATAAAATCAACACAGTTGTCAAGAATGCAGCTGAAAACATGATGCAGAGGCCAGGTAGTGTTTGAAGCCCAAATTTGATGAATTTTGTCATTTTAATTTTGAAGATGTAATAAGTAGGATTCTGACAAAATTTGGATGGCAATAGTGATACTGAATATAGTTTTTCCTGACAATAAATCATGTTCCACTCAATAAAAACATATTTCCATAGAAATTTGTGAGAAAATTTTTGAAGGCCTTTTCCCTATTTTCATGGAATTACCCTTCCTCATTATACTGTATGTGATTTAAAACCAAATCCGTAATGTCAGTTCATTATGTGACAGTGAGATGGATGTCCAGGACTAATATTTGAGCAAACAGGGGTATTCTGATGGTATTCAGATTTACATGGAGTAAATAATGTTGGAATCACAGACATTTATAATTGTGCCAGTGTGCAGACACTTATGAGTATTTTGGTCAGTGTGAGTTTCTGTAACAAAACTTTGGTGCTAAACTGTTCCTGGGGTGCTTCTTTAGGTCCTGCTGAAATGCCTGATGAACCGAGGAACCTTAATACCCCCATTGTGACCTTGGAATCTCATCATGGTGAGAGAGGGTCACCAGTACAGCTTCTAGGTGTGTATACGCACTCCATAAATAGAGCTGAGAGTTAAATGCCCATTGCACATGCCCACTGGAAACATGCTGTTTAAATATGTTTACTGCAGACTGGGTTATCTTCATACACTGCACACTCTGACAAGGGCATCAAGCACAGTTCAAAGAGACACTCAGGATTTCTGCTCCTGGTGAATGCTAAGATGGAAGCAATTTCATGCGCTTAATTAAAATTCACTCCACTTTTTTTTTTTTTGCCCATACCATCACTTTCCACCAAGTTTTATTAGAATCCAGCCCACAGTTTTTCCATAATCCTTCCGAGAATCAGACAAACAGACAAAAAAATAAAATCAGACTAAGGTGTGACACTTTCGAAAACATTCCCAATGTTAACAAAATCTTTAAAGTGATCCAGAATCCAGGATTTGATCCGGATCTTCACCAAAATCTAATCACCTCTTCCAAGGTGAGATATCTTTGTACTGTCAAAATTTCAGGACGATATGACAAAAACTGTGGCCTGCAGAGCGTAAACAAACAGACAGACAAACAGACGGACAAACATGATGACCAAAATACTTTCGAACTTTTCACACTTTCACGTTATCATTCACAGATACAATTTAATTTCTAATTATCAATCCTAAGGCAAGCTTTACAGTAACAGCCGCAGCCTATTCCAAGACTAAATTGCAGTGTTAATGGAGCGCCTACATAATAAAACTAGTTTTAATCCAGGGCCAAGCTGAAAATGAGTGTGGAAAAATAAGCTATTAGTGCTGAAAAATGTTTCCCTTTATCTGGATTTAGGGGCTACACTGACAACTGAAAATTCAGAAGGACCAGAAATGATGGAGCTCAGAACCCTCAAGCTTACCCTCTCCACCTTCTCAAACATCTCCAACTTCACTGCAGGCAATGAGACAGATGCCCCTCTGTCCGAGGGCCCTTACCAGGCAGTGGAGGTGATGATTATTGTCCTGATTACAGGGTCCCTCAGTCTCTTCACAATTATTGGAAACATACTGGTCATGCTTTCAATCATAATGAACAGGAGCCTCCAGACCATAAACAACTACTTCCTCTTCAGCTTGGCATGTTCGGACCTGATCACTGGGGTCAGCACAATGAACCTGTACACAGTCTATATTACAGTTGGCTATTGGCCGTTGGGGCCAATAGTTTGCGATCTTTGGCTTTTCCTGGACTATGTGGTCTGTGTTGCTTCTGTTATGAACCTCCTCATCATTAGCTTTGACCGTTACTTCTGCATCACCAAGCCACTCAGCTACCCTGCAAGAAGGACCACCAGGATGGCTGGCATGATGATTGCGGCAGCCTGGGTCATTTCGTTCACTGTGTGGGCCCCAGCCATCCTGTTCTGGCAGTTTATCGTTAGTAAGAGCACTGTACCAGAGGGCGAGTGCTACATTCAGTTCCTTACCAATGTAACCTTCACCTGTATCACCTCCATTGCTTCCTTCTACCTGCCTGTTGTCATCATGACTTTACTGTACTGGCAGATATACGGGCCAGCAAGAGCCGTGTGAAGACAAGCGCGCACAAGCTAAAACTGGATAACCAGTCCAGCAACAAAGCAGGAAACCACATTACCATGTCCTGTTGTGATGACAATATGAAAATCCATCGCTCTGAGAGGAGCCAGAATGGCGGAACAGGTGGAGTCGGGGAAGAAGAGTCGAGTGCACCAGTACATCCTGAGAGAAATGAAATAGCAGAGACCCCTGCAGGTTATGAGGGAAACCCCACAGCCCACAACCTAAATGCTACAATGCCAAAGCAGCAGCCTAGTAAGAGGGCAGTGCCATCGCGTGAGAAAAAGGTTACACGCATGATAATGGTAATTCTTGTTGCTTTGGTAGTCACGTGGATGCCGTATCATGTCATGGCACTAGTCAACTCCTTCTGTTCAGCCTGTGTTCCCTCCAGCATGTGGACCTTTGGCTACTGGCTCTGCTACATCAACAGCACCATCAATCCAGCCTGCTATGCTCTCTGCAATGTCACCTTCAAGAAGACCTTCAAAAAACTCCTGCTCTGCCAGCACAAGAAAATTCGCCTGGGCAGATAGAGATGCGATTGTTTTTGTTTCTGCTGGGGCTACTTTCTGTCATTTCTTAACAGGAGAAATATATTTTCTTGCATCACTTAAAACAATGGCAGGAATATGCTCAAGAAGTAGAACTACAGAAACAGGAAATATAGGTGTAATGTCAAATTGCACAAATTCTTATCCTTGTAAACTTGATCAGAATTCAAGAACATTTAATCCAGAACTGACTCACTAAATGTCTGCACCCACTGATGAGATAACAAATGCATCAGTTGATTGCAATTCATATTTTCACCGAATTAAAAAAAATGAAAATAAAAAATTATGAAGTGTATACTGCCACAGTACTTTGGCTGGATGATGAACAAAAGGCTATTGTCAAAGTACCAATAACATGCCTCAATACAAGCAAACTAGTTTTATCCACTCTAAAACTGCATCAAAATGAAGCTACGTCACATTTTAGCAGAAAATGGTGGATGCATTGCTACATTCATGAATTAAGAGCCATATTCTGAGAGAGTGGCACTGTTAGTAGAGTTGACATCTCAGAATTGCATTAAATTTGGCAGAATGGTGCCCATACATGTGTAACAGAAAATCCCGGAGTTTGACCTCACAATTTTTACCGATATGGCTACAGCGTCACCAAGAAGAGGACAAGTCAGGTACCAAATGGAGCATTTTTGAGGAAAAATACCCATTTTTGAAGGAATATTGTGGATAACTGCTTCAATGTGCCAAAGAAGTTGCGATTGTATCTGATACTGGGATACCCAAATTTTTAAAATGTGAAAGTGCCACCTGGTGATCATGTTGGTTATATGTGCAGTGACAGAGAAATCTGTGCACAACAGGAAAAAATATTTTTACAAATTCAGGTTTATTTTAGTTTTTAAACCAGACCAGTGCCAAGTTTATCTTACCTGTTTTGTTTTCAGGCATTAAATGTGAGAAAAATTTTGAGGTATTTAGTATGGCACTTTTTTGGTTTTTCGAGATATTTGCTCCCAAAGTTGGGTGCGGGCTAATTTTTTCTTGTTTGCACAGTGGATTAACATTAATAACCAGACACACCTTTGGGGATGGGTATTTTGACCATTAATTTGAACCTTCCTTTGGGCCTGAACAAAGGACACCAATATCTAGAAACATCTTTCAGTATGCAGTATATCAGGTCCATCATATGAAGTCTCTTATGTTTGTTTGTTTTGTTCAAAATGCAATATATCCATTTTTTTCTCACAAAACCAGACATTTGACACAGTAAATCAATGTATACATAGTGAATACTTTTTCTATGTTGGCTGGTTTAACTATTACAGGGATAGGTGGTGCCCATAGAGATTGGTGCATAAATTTGAAAAACAGAGGTCAGCAACATTTATATCCAAAATTTTGAGTAAATCACTTTTTTCTATGTTGGCGCAAATTGCATTTTAAAAAAACAAAAACTTTGACCATTAAAAAATACACCTTATAGTATGAATTTCTAAAAATGGATTTTTGCTCAATGTGTAAGAAGTACAGGGCTATCGCTCAATGGTATTATCTCAATTTTTGTCATTTTGGCACTTATTGCATTTTGGAAACAAACTGTTCATATTATTTTGGTTTATTCACTTAGTACTTCTGAATACAAGTAAAAAGTTGAAACCTCAAGGGATAGCAGGGAAAAGGCTTATATTCAGAAGTAGTAAGTGACTGCACAATGTTAATTGTTACCCCTACTGGTGTCTAGAATTGACTGATTTTTTTTACAAATACCACAACCAACAAACTCAACTCTCATTAATTTCTCTGTGGTAGTTATTGTTCCAATATACTATCCAAATGCATCAAAATAATATGTTTGAAACCTTAAAATGTATCTTGTACCAGTACCTCTCTGGGCACCACCCATCTCTGTAACTAGTTAAAACAAGGTAAAATCAGTGTTTTCGCGATGTATGCATTGCATATATTTCATTTCAAGGGATTTCTCTGTGGCACGTCTGGTTTTGCGAGATCTGAAGGTGATACGGTAGGGCGCCACCTATTGGCATTACTAGTGAACCCAACATCGTGGCAAAACAAAATCAGTATTTTCACAATGAACAAAAGACACATACTTCACTTTAAGAAACTTCTCAATGGCATGCCTGATTTTGTCAGATCTGACATATTGGTAACAGCACCCCTATACAGATATATTTTTAAACATTCGTCCCCTTATATCCAGACATTGGCAAAGAGTGCCACAAAACTTCCTTTGTCATGTTAAAATATCCTGAAAGGGCTGGAGACTCAGAATTTCAAGGCTCTAGTCTATCTTCTTGGTTAACATTTTTATGGGCCCCTGAAAATCACTGCAAATAGGCGAATTGGAAATTTTGCCGAAATATCTGTAGCCTTTGCTCCAAGATGGAGCATAGTGCCAAAGATGTTTCTGGTGTCCTTTGTTTAGCCCAAAGGAAGGTTCATTGTCTACCCATCCCCACAGGTGTCTGGTTATTAATGTTAACCCACTGTGCAAACAGGAAAAAATTAGCTCGCACCCAACTTTGGGAGCAAATATCTTGAAAAACCAAAAAAGTGCCAGACTAAATACCTCAAAATTTTTCTCACCCTCAATGTCTGAAAACGAAACAGGTAAGATGAATTTGGCACTGGTCTGGTTTAAAAATTAAAGCAGGCCTGAATTTGTAAAAATATTTTTTTTCCTGTTATACACAGATTTCTTGTCAATGCACGTATAACCAACATGATCACCAGGTGGCACTTTCACATTTAAAAATTTGGGAATCCCAGTATCAGACAATCATAACTTTTTTGGCACATTGAAGCAGTTATCCACAATATTCCTTCAAAAATGGGTATTTTTCCTCAAAAATGCTTAATTTGGTACCTGACTTGTCCACTTCCAGGTGGTACTGTAGCCATATCAATAAAAATTGTGAGGTCAAACTCCAGGATTTTCTGTTACACATATATGAGCACCATGCTGCCAAATGTCGTGCAATTCTGAGATGTCATTTCCACTAAGAATCTCAAAAGTGCCATTCTCTCAGAATATGGCTCTTAACATCAATGACGCCTTAAATAGGACGTCAGAAATGTGACATTTTGTATTTGATCACTCCGTGAGATCATGGGCCGCTGTACTGTATTAAACAACATGCGGTTTTCAACTCGCCATATTTCTCTAAGTTTTATACCAAGTGATATGAAGCCAGTCTCCCATTGGTACTTTGGTAACAAATAGCCTGCCTGTGGCTGCCAAAGTACAAATACTGCAACTTGATTGGTACTTTGCCTATAGTCTTTAGATGGATCTGTACCCAAAGTACTTGGGTAGCTGCCTCTGCCTTGAAATTATGTTGTATTATTAAGAGCCATTCCGTGAGAAAATGGCACTTTTTAAAGAAGTTGAGGAGTTGACCCCCCTGGAATTGAATGAAACTTGGCAGATAGGTAGATATGGTAGTCTCACAGAAAAAGCCAAATTTTTTGGTCCGTATCTCAAGAAGTCTGCCGGTGGGGCCTCCTGGAAGCCACTAAAGTGGCTCAGTTTTGCTTTTGACACCATATTTTACATCAATTATTATGACTTAAGGGCACACAGTACCAGATGTGTTATGCTTTTATCATAACCTGTCGCATTTCAAGTCTGGATAAACATTAGCACCACATCAGCGCCAAGCTGGGTAACTATGTTATTGAGCCAGAATTATTTGAGAAATCATGGTAAAAAGTGAAAATGGGAATGGGAATAAAATAATATCCCAGACATATACCAATTAATGGTTTATTATGTGTTTACTCACAACAAAAACTATCATTTTCAGTTAATATTCCCTTGGTATCTTGCTGGGTTAGTGCAATGGATGGCTGGAAAGATGGTCAATATTGATTATGGTGCATGTTTGCAGTATATTTTCTCAGCAACCCAGATATGTTCCATGATGATAAATGCTGTTTGTTGTGCTTTTGGAGCTCTGTTTTCAGGAATATCAAGAATTTCTTTGGTAGTATTTACACTTTCAAGCTAGACGAAGCCAAAGTTGGAAGAAAACTCAAAATGGACCATTTCATAGCAGATTGTGCCTATGTTTAGGCGGCATTATTTTATTTACCCAGCAAGATCGAGATCTGAAATTCTCTGGTTACATAGTCCCTTTGGGGTGCATTACTATGGGGCGCCGTTTGTAAAATAGTATGTGTTTTTGCATTTAAGCGTCAGAAACCGGGAGAAAAAAAAAATGTTGCAATTTTAAACCGAAATGGTGATATTGTTTTTTGTAGTATAACTTTTTGTAGAAGGAAAAAGAGGACATTAAAAACTAAATCTAAACATTAAATATAATCAAATTGCTAAATATAAAGCTAAAAAAATATATATATACAGTCATGCTCAAAATCATTCGTACCCCTACCAATTTTAGTTTTTTTTTCAAGATGTTTTTTGACAAATCAAATTTATTCTTGCACAAATGACACAGTAAGTTGACATAAGGCTGTAAGAATTACAGTAAACAATTTTTTTAAAATACAATACTTTTTTAGTATTTTATTTGACAGATTTACAAAAAATGCCATGTCCACAATTATTCATGCCCTTTTCTCAGTAATTGATGGCAAAGCCTTTATTCACGATTACAGCCTCCAAACGCTTACTGTGGTTGATCACAAGGTCTCTACACGTTTCCACCGGAATTTTGGCCCACTCCTCTTTGGAAAACTTCTCCAGGTCCTTAAAGTTTAAGGTTTCCATGACATGACCTTGGTCTTCAGTTCCCTCCACAGATTCTCGATAGGATTGAGGTCGGAGCTCTGGCTTGGCCACTCCAAAACGTTCACTTTGTTGTCCGCTAACCATTTCTTGACGGATTTGGGCATGTGTTTAGGATCATTATCCTGTTGGAAGATCCATTCCTGCCCAAGACCAAGTTTTTCGGCAGATTGCTTTATGTTTTCACTGAGGATCTGGATATACTGGTCCTGTTTCATAATGCCATTCACTTTAACAAGGTTTCCGGGCCCATTCGCTGAAAAGCAACCCCAGAGCATTATACTCCAGTGAATAGTTTTTCTATAAACTATATATATATATAATAGAATATACAGTTTTTCTCGGGTTGAACACTTCACCTTTCTTACGCCACTTAGACTTCTCCAACCCAGAGACAAAAGAACTAGTCTAGCCTTCGCAAAAGCTCACGTGGATGAAGATAAAAGCTTCTGGCTGTCAATGTTATGGATGATGAAACAAAGTTGGCACTGTTTGGGCACAGAGATTGGGCTTCTGTTTGGCGTAAGAAAGGTGAGCGTTCAACCTGAAAAACACGGTCCCAACGGTCAAACAAGGTGGCGGGAGTATCATTCTCTGGGGTTGCTTTTCAGCAAATGGGCCCGGAAACCTTGTTAAAGTTAAAGGCATCATGAAACAGGACCAGTATATCCAGATCCTCAGTGAAAACATCACGCAATCCAACGAATAACTTGGTCTGGGGCAGGAATGGATCTTCCAACAGGATAATGATCCTAAACACACAGCCAAATCCGTCAAGAAATGGTTAGTGGACAACAAAGTGAACGTTTTGGAGCGGTCAAGCCAGAGCTCCAACTTCAATCCCTTCGAGAATCTGTGGAGGGAACTAAAGACCAAGGTTATGGCAAGGAAACCCTCAAAACTTAAGGACCTGGAGAAGTTTTCCAAAGAGGAGTGGGCAAGAATCCCTGTGGAAACGTGTAGAAACCTTGGGATCAGCCACAGGAAGTGTTTGGAGGCTGTAATCGTGAATAGAGGCTTTGCCATCAATTACTGAGAAAAGGTATGAATAATTGTGGATATGGCATTTTTTGTAAATCTGTCAAATAAAATACCAAAAAGTATTGTATTTCTTGAAAAATTGTTTACTGTAATTCTTACAGCCTTATGTCAACTTACTGTGTCATTTGTGCAAGAGTAAATTTGATGTGTCAAAAAATATCTCGAAAAAACCCAAAAATGGCTAGGGGTATGAATAATTTTGGGCATGACTGTATGTATATATAAATATATATTTATATATATATATATATATATATATATATATACATTTTAGGATTTAAGATTTTAGGTGTTCACCAGTAGATGGCACTGTCAGCTTAGCATTGCTGTTCTGTGGGTCGCACAAGACTTAGTCAACAGCGCGCTAGTGAGAAATGGCGACGGGTATAAGCCAAGATTTGGCAACAGACATACAGATGGCTGTTTCCTTAGG
Source organism: Gymnothorax javanicus (assembly GCA_029692085.1). Lineage (NCBI taxonomy): Eukaryota > Metazoa > Chordata > Actinopteri > Anguilliformes > Muraenidae > Gymnothorax > Gymnothorax javanicus. The sequence continues at coordinate 9,722,808 of CM056212.1, read as the reverse complement.
TGTACAGGCAGCGATATTTTTTTCCGTACCGTTAATGCGTCGCTACTCTGGAATTCTGGTCCCCCCGACTTCACTTTCGTCCCATAATCGCGTCAATTTGCATCTCGATTACGCCAACAAAATAAGGCTACAGTTTGCCTACTGTCTTACTCGCTAGCGAGCTGGTTGGCTATCTAGCTAGCAAACTAAAGTGATATCAAACTGTATGTTATAGCTAGCGCGCCAATGTATTTGGCTACATAGCCAACTGGATAGCGAGTTAAAAAGGCCACAGTTCACTTTCAATGACCAAAGTATTCTCAGAAATAATTATGCCGACAAAATAAGCCTACAGTTTGCGTGCACTGTCATACTTGCTAGCAAGCTAGTTGGCTACCTAGCTAGCAAGCTAAAGTGATATCGAACTGTATAAAATGATAATAACCGGTTACAGCCTTTTTGTGTTTGACAAGTGCTTATGGTGTCCTTTTCGCAGGCTGCAATTTTTTTTTCTGAACCATTAATACATCACAATTTCTAGGACCAAGAGGGAAAAAAGTCCCCCAAAAAGAAAACACTTCCGTAGTTCACATTGCTCCTGATATCCAATGTGAATAAAGCTGAGCACTACAGATTGTCATCAATGAAGAAATAATAATGATTCCCAGTGACAGTTCCTGTGAATGCCCTCCTGAAATGAGAAAAGTCAGGATGTTAAATACATTGGCATGCTAGCTATAACATTATATATTTCGATGTCACTTCATCTTGATAGCTAGACAAACAAATTGCTTGCTCGCTAGACAAACAAATAGCTTGCTCACGAGTATTCCATTGTAAGCGAACTGAAGCCTTTTTAGCTCGCTAGCCAGTTGGCGCTGTAGCCAAATAACTCAATAGTATCTGCCTGCGTCCTGCAAGACTAAAAGACACGCCCACTACAAGACACGCCCACCTCGCCATTCAGGTCCGGTCCCATTTATCCGACATGCCCACTACAAGATATGTAGGGTTAGGGTTAGGGTTAGGGTTTGGGTTAGGGTTAGGGCGTCTGCTAAATGCCGAATTAAGCAATGTAACACCCGTCGTCGTGGTTCGGCCGCGAGCACGAAGGCGAAGGCTGAGGTTTCTTCTAACGTTAAAACTGTAAACATTTGAACATTTCGTAAAGAATGTTGAACAATAGCACAAGTAGGCTGTTCCAGTTCCAGAGTTCATTAAGCTTTTAAAAACAAAACATTTATTCTTGTTAATCCACTTAAGGTTTGTTTTTTAACTTACCGACATCATCTTAACTTCTGCTTCTAACTTCGACTTCGTGGAAGATCTCGCTTGTACCGCGATTTAGAAGACTTTTTACCGCGAAAGAGGAAGCACTCGCATGGACGGCGATTTAGAAAAGTACAAGACATGCCTCCTACTACAAGTTACGCCTACTACACATTACGCCTCCGTCTTGCAGCTTGCAGACAGACCCTCCTCAAATAAATTGACGCGCTAGCTATGACATTTTTCAGTTGGATATCACTTTAGCTTGCTAGCTAGATAGCCAACCAGCTCGCTAGCGAGTAAGACAGTGGGCAAACTGTAGCCTTATTTTGTTGGCGTGATCAAGACGCAAATTGACGCGATTATGGGACGAAATTGAAGTGGGGGGACCAGAATTCCAGAGTCGCGACGCATTGAACGGTACGGAAAAAACATATCGCTGCCCGTACACCATCTGTATGGCTGTTGCCAAATCTTGGCTTATACCCGTCGCCATTTCTCACTAGCGCGCTGTTAACTAGCTGTCTTCATGCTTAAGTCTTGTACGACCCGCAGAACAGCAATGCTAAGCTGACAGTGCTATCTACTGGCAAACAGGTTAAATCTAAACCTTAAATCTTAAATCTTAAATTATATATATATATATATAGATTTATATTTAGCAATTTGATTTATATTTAATGTTTAGATTTAGTATTTAATGTCCTCTATTTCCTTCTACAAAAAGTTATACTACAAAAAAGGATATCACCATTTCTACACCAAATTACACATATTTGTGTGTAAATGTGTGAAAAACAGACGGTTTAAAATTGCAACACTTTTTTTCTCCCGGTTTCTGAGGCTAAATGTGCAAAAACTGTACGGTATAAAACGACACACCCTATTTTACAAACGGCGCCCCATTCATTACAGCATTAGTAAAATCTCAACGGCAGTATTTTCAGTGTAGATCATTTTAAACATCAAAAGTCAGAAAAATTTGCCTCCAAGGGGCACTGTTGGCTGGATGCAAGTACTGGCCATCCCCAGCAATGTACCAAAGAATTTTTTTTTTGAATTGTGATTCACACAGCTATTTTTCTCAGAAAGTGAAGAGCTTGGTTTGGTACTATGCTGGGTAGATAGCTTTCTGACTAAAAGTGGTGCTCTAAAGAGCTAATGTTCCACTGACCTAACATTCCATATTCCCAGACATATACCAAAGTTCTGTCTTTTGAAATAGACGAAGCACATATACAGTTATACATACAATTTGTAATCCCTTTGGTTGTAAACTGGTGGTGACTGTGACCATTATCAAACGCACAATACACGGGCTATTACCAAGTATGGGTACAGCGCAGTCAGAAACATACAGCACGTCATAAACATGACCAGTCCAAAATTTTTAAATGCCAATAAAAGAACTAATGTAAAAGTCGTGCCACTGTAAGTACGCAGACATGCGTCAACAGTATATGTACACTTACATAAAATAAAAGTCCATAATTTGAACTCTAAAAAAGAATCTTCATCACACAACCGTGTACATGAAGACAGAATGTCTCGTACAAAAGTTAAGACTGTTTTATATTTTTCATGTTATCCAAAGCGAAATGATGTCAACACAGCATGTGACTAGCTCTATCTGTCAATCTGTTTTTGGAATTCGATTGTGGGTTGGCGGCACCTGGTGGTGCTCACCAGAGGTACTCCTTGTCCTTGGCCTTGAGCAGCCATCCATGGCCTTCTTCGTTGTATCCGGGTCTATGTTACCCACGGAGCCATTGGAGCCCAAGGCAAGCCTTACTACACTGTATTCTGGGTCTCTACAGGGCTGCTTACAGGCCATTGATAGTGAGCTTGTCTGTCTCTGAATAAAATAGCGGGCTGCAGCCTATATGGCGCAATAGTTGCGTCAACATCCATGGCTTGGTATGCACAGAAATGGGAAGTCTGTAAAAGAAACCCCACCCTCCCAACCATCGGGCATCTCGTAGCCTAGGCATCATGGGCAGGTGTTAGGAATGAAGGCATGCAAGTTACCACTACAAATGAACTGCCCTTTTCTTGGCAGGGTGCTGCTTGCTTGCTAGGACCTCTGTGCCCTTTATCAGGATAACCACTCGCTAGACACGAAAATGCTGTGCCCTTTTTCATACCCAAGCACCATACCCTAGGGAAATCCTAGAATTAACACTGAAGCCTGCTCTCCGATTCTAATAGTAATGCAAAAATGCAGAGAATTTGTTATTTTCTGAAACTCACCAACACTACAAAACTGTCCACTGTACTGACTACTGGTAAAAGTCTTGCATGTTGACACACTGCTACAATCACCACCAACATTCTTTTCCAATTTACAACCAACCAAGCTTTATACCAAAGACATTACATATTTTATGTATAACTGTGCATGTACTTTATATATGTCAGAAGACAGAACTTTGGTATATGTCTGGGAATATGGAATGTTAGGTCGGAAGAACATTAGTTCTTTAGAGCACCACCTTTGGTCAGATTACTATCTACCCAGCATAGTACCGAGCTAAACTCTTCATATTCAGAGAAACCTAGCTGTGCGCATCACAATTCAAAAACAGTTTCTTTGGTACTTCGCTGGGGATGGCCAGTACTTGCATCCACCGTACAGTGCCCCCTGGAGGCGACTTTTTCCGACTTTTGATGTTTAAAATCATCTACACTGAAAATACTACCATTGAGATTTTACTAATGCTGTAATGTACCCCAAAGGTACTAATTTCAGATCTCGATCTTGCTGGGTGAACAAAATAATGCAACCTAAACATAGGCACAATCTGCTATGAAATTGACCATTTTGAGTTTTCCTCCAACTTTGGCTCCGTCTAGCTTGAAAGCATGGATACTACCAAAGAAATGCTCGGCATTCCTGAAAATAGAGCACAACAGACAGCATTTACCCTCACAGTACAAATCTGAGTTACAGAGAAAATATACCGCAAACATGCACCAAAATGACTTTCAACTATCTTTCTGGCCGTCCATTGCACAAACACAGCAAGATACCAAAGTACTATTCACTGAAAATGATAGTCTTGTTGTGTGCAAACACATAATAAAGCATTCTAGTTTGGTATATGTCTGGGGTATTATTTTATTACCATTCCCATTTTCAATTTTTATTCTTATTTCTCAAATATTTCTGGCTCGATAACGTAGTTACCCAGCTTGGCGCTGATGTGGTGCTGAAGTCTAACCGGACTTGAAGTGTCACAGGTCATGACAGAAGTATAACATATTTGGTACTGTGTACCCTTAAGTCATGATAGTTGATGTAAAATGTGGTGTCAACAGCAAAACTGAGCCACTTCAGTGGCTTCCAGATGGCGCTATCGGCAGGCAAAGTGAAATACAGACCTAAAAATTCAGCTTTTTCTGTGAGACACCCATATCTACCTATGTGCAAGTTTCATTCAATTCCAGGGGGGTCAACTGCGCACCGAATGTCAATCTCTCGTGGAATGGCTCTTAAATGTGCAGTGCCATTCAACAGTTTGCAATAACCTAGAAATGTTTATGTTTTTAAAAGACCAATACTTTTAACGGAAAAAAAAAATATGCAAAGACATTATTGTGGCACTTGATTAGAATTACTGTCAGAAACATAACTATTAAATTCAGATATCACATATGACTGCAAACCCCCATTTTTAGTGGCCGTTTCTACAGTGTACAAAAATAACACGAGTACATTCAGGAGTTGTAGAGACAAAAAACATCTTTTACAAATATAAAGATGTATATTTTGCTTCAATATTTACTTCATCAATGATGCTCAGTCATCTGATTTGATGATTCACTTTCTTTCCCAATCTAGGATCAGGAATGCCGTTATTATGATATTGTTCTTAGGTCATGCAGCCAGAATATTTTGAAACCACGTTACCATGATACAGACACATTCACCTTGAGACATAAAACTACGAACTTCACTATTAGGGCAAGACAGTGCACCCGAAGTAATACATTGTGTAAAATGTTTGCACTTAAAATAAGTAATACTACTAATAAAGCTATTGAATTGCCATGTTGAAATAAATGTGTAAATGTGTTATAGTCTATTCTGTAAATAATTCTGAGGAAATTAGGCAAAACCTTTGGAGGCTTGATTTGTGTGTACTGCACGAACATACTATTGTCCGCCAGTCCTGAGAACAGGTGTTGTGAGCATAATGTCTTAGGTGCAGGAGTGCTGACAAATCAGATGGTAATTTTTCAAGTATTCCTTCATAAAAGAACTTTTAAGAATGCTAATCTCAGCTGACACAGAGGGAGGGCCAGCCCACCTTCTGCTGCAAGACAAAATGATAGGTGCCATATGGGCCGTCAGTTATTAACCTGAGAGTAGAGTGATAAACAGAAACTAGATATTTAAGGTTAGCGGTTAAGGATTAAAGTTTTTAAATTTACAGTCAAATGAGTAGCTAACTAAAGTTAGCTAGCTAGCTAAAAAAGAAGTGTCATATGACGTTATGGAAAGGCAATACATGCATGCTTGCTAGCTAGCTAATTAACGTGAACTTAGCTATGAAAGTGGCACTTAGCTAGCTCGCTACAGCGCTAAGGCATATCGATTTAAACAACATTACACTTTGTATTTAGTTTGGCTCAATGTTAACAGCCTGATGTAACACGGAGCGATTTTTCCCCCATGCTCACAGCCAATGAAATTTTTGCCAAAGTTATAAATACTTAGGGTACTGTCAAATATATTTCATGAGCTGGGCTGTGGAAAAGTACTTCATTTTTGTGATCAGACAAGATATGTTAGGCCAAAACTTTTATGGCAGGAATGTCAATATATTTGTGATTGTAATGCTAATTTCTGTTTGCGCCTTAATGGTAATCATTATCATGTGTTAGAATTGAGCAGACACTTGCGTTAGTCAGGCTGACCTGCTGTTCTGATGCTGGCAACAATACATTTAAACATTTTTGGGCTCATCATTTAATGAATAACATAAATATCGGGAAATGCTTCGTCTAGCCAATGTAATAAACAATTAAAGCTGCTTTAAGGTCCTCGCACCCTCTTGCTCGTTGGGGGTGGTGGCGAGATCCTGACAGCGGAGGTGTGCATAGACATCATTGGACAGTGGGAGACAGTGTAAAAGGGCCATTCTCAGTCACGTGTGTGACCAAAAATGTAACAAATAGTAGAAAAAATCTCCTCCAATTACAAAAGCATTGGAGGTTCATGATTGTGGACCTTGTATAAGAGTACTACTTATCCAAGTCTATCAAGTAAAAATGTTATTTGTTACATTAACTTTAACTAAAGGTCAGAGGTCAAAGCTGGTCACGTACACGAAACAGGTTTTTCATAACTCTATTTGACTTCAAAAACTCTGTGAAGTTGAAAAATCTAGAATTTTCATAGTTTTGGGGTATGGAGAATAGCAAGGAATAAATTTGATACCTTTCATTAATTTTCAAAGTATTTCTTTATTTGATGACATCTGGTCATGTGTGTGACATTTTGGTTCACTTCTCAAAGAATGGCCCAAAAGGTTATTTCCTGAGTGGAGAGCAAACACCTTTACTGAAACATCACCCTGTGTTTGGGGGTGCTCTGATGCACACTGTCCATGCGCAAGCTCAGAACAGCATGCTGACATCTTCCGAATGGGACTCTTATTCAGCGAATGATGTTTTGACAATAATTGTTTAAGTATGAACAACTTCCTGTTTCATGGCACCAAGAGACTTTTTTTTTTTAGGTCTGGGCATGGTTCTCATGTCCACCGAATTTCATACATGAAGGTTAAATGGGCTGTGATGGCTGCTTTGTTGCGCTATGGAGCCATTTTGCCATGCCCATGTGTAAAGCCTGTATTGTTGTATAATATATGCCAGGCTTTATGCTTGTGCAAACTTTTGTGAGTTTTCAATCTTGTTGAGGGCCTGAAAAATGCAGTTGTTGATTAGACAGTGATCGAGACCGTGTCAGACCTAGGGCGAACTGGGATATCAAATTGAAGAGAATCACAATTTAAACTTGTCTGTGAAGTTTTAGGAGTTTTTGAGCATGCTAAGGCCCTCAAAAATGTGTTTGTAAAATTTGGAAAAACACAGGAAATGGCTCATAGCTCACTTCCTGTTTGGCAAAAAAATTAACAAAAAATCTTCATTATGAACCCTATCACACCACCACATTTCATGAAAATCCAAGCATCTTGATGCCATAATGGTCGCATGTTTGGTGGTACCATAGAGCCACCGGGGCATGGCCAAGCTCAGTTGAAATGCCAATTTTATTAGTACACAAGAATGAACATATATGTGAAATTTGGTGGAGATTGAAAGAAGTATGTACAAATTATAGCAATCTCATGTTTCATGGTGACACATCAGAATTTGCCATGCCATCACGACCACACATATCAATAAAAACTCACAATTTCAATAACTTGTAATGGCCGGTAGAGGTAAGAGGCCAATAGCAGCGACAAGAGGGAAACGAGCAGCACGGACACAAAACAAACATGGAGAATAATACAGACCACCGGAAAGTGCTCGCGCTTCCAAAGGACATATAATAGTCCGAAATACGGAAGCAAAGCGAGAGAGATAAAAGGGAGATAGGAAAAATCTCGGCAGGAGAAAAACTCCAAATAATGACGACCAGAAGATATGAAAGTCAAACAAATATAAAGTCCTGACTACAGATATCTTTGGCTATAGTGCGTAGCTACAAACAGACACTCTAGCAAAGAGGCGTGGCAAACATCCGGCTTATATAGAGTCCGGGGAAGCACCGCCCCAGTTAAAGAATCCGATTGAAAAGGAATACGATATAGTCCTGGGACGAGAGTCACAAAGAAAAGTCTAAAACACACGCACAAACATCCAGAACCATGACATAACTTTTGATTGCGCAAGCCTTTACATGACTATGGCCAAATTTGAAGTTGTTTGGAGAAAACTGAAGGAGGAGTTCGTTCAAATACGAGCCCTCCAAATATTGACGATTTTAGGAATATTCAAAATGGTTGATTTGCTGTTGGATTTTGGGTCAGACTCTAAAAGACTTTTTTGTAGATTCTAGTATGATATGTCATTCAGCAAAGGTTTTGTGACCGTAGATTAAACGTATCTCTGCCAAATTTCCATTGAATTTTGAAAATTCTAGGTGGCCCAACAGAGCCATTTTGATGTGTTCATTTGGATAAGCAATAAAATATCACATTTTTCGTCAGGCCTTACGCACATGCCAATTTTGATGACTTTCTGCCCATGAGAAAGGCCTGAAAAATGTGATTTTCATTTGTGAATAATAATAATAATAATCATCATCATAATAAATATTATTATTATTATTATTATTATAAACACTACATTTACGATAGGGTCCTCACATTTGCAGTGCTCGGGCCCTAATAAATCATGTGAAAACAACTATAAAAATTACATTTGTAGTTACTCGGAAATATAACGCAAAATCTAGAAATCAGTTGGGGGCTTTAAAACAACAAAAATTACTTGAAAAGTGAATTTTTTTAAAAGTCTACAGGGAAAGTGAAGGGGAACTCTTACTTCTGACACTAGTGAGACATTTTCACCTCGGCACTCAGTTGGCCAACTTGTGTCATGCTTCAAAAGTGACGCTGGCCATGTAATCTGATTTCAGCTTTAACTCTTACTTATTTATTGAAAAAGGATACCAGTAGTATTAAACCTCTATGCCAGCCAATAATTTGCCATTTGTCTTTTAAAATTCTGCACATAATGAGTCTAGATCATAACAAATGAAAAAGATAGAAATTCATAATTAAAAGACAGATAAAAATGGAAACTTGCATTATATCATCATTGCTAAGTGAATCAACAATAAAATAGTTCCAAAGTATGGTCTCAAAAACTCTGACATAGAGGTGTAATATAATAAATATAAATTATTAAAATCCCCAGCAACCAGTTTTTAATTACTTTATCAAGACTGCAATTTTTCTTCCATTTATTATCATTTTATTGAATGAAGACTGGATCAGAAATTAAGTTCTTGCTCCACGCTTGATGGCCTCAATGATAGCGGTGTTTATTAGTGACATCAAGTGAAATTTGTCAATAAAATATGGCAAGGAACTGGCTGATTTATAACGCAAATCAGAACTTATCCTAGGGCTTGTTTCCCCATACCGCAGATGTTAAATTACATTGCTGGAATCCTTGACTGTATATCGAGGGCTGACTGCAATAAACAGTTATGTCCAATATATAACATCTGGACATAACTGTTTATTGCAGTCAGCCCTGGATATGGTCCAGCCACGTTAGGAAACATAGGAAGACCACAATGGAAAAATGACCAGAGTCACATGCTCACGTTCTGGAGAAATGATGAATTAAAAATTCAAAACAATCTTCGAAAAAAAGCACTGAAAAAATATGCAAAAAATATGAAAGAAATAAAATATTATAATAATATGTAATATTATTATTATTATTATTATTATTATTACTACTACTATCTCTGCGCTTCCGAAAAAGCGAGGAGATCTTGTAATACAGTTCGGCGTCTGTCCGTCCGTCCGTCCGAAACAGTAACTCCTCCTAGGCCGTTAGACCAATCAACCTGAAACTTTGGTGTGTGTAAGGTAGTGACCCAGAGGAGTGCACAATGCATTTAGAATTTAAATTCATTTCCTCTTCTGGCCACCAGGGGCTTTTTTGTGAAAATTGAAAAATGGCCATAAGTTCCTTATGCACTGAGCTAGGATGCTCAAATTTTTATGGGAGGTGCATGGGATGACCCTTCATCACATATCGGACAGGTTTTTGATTTGACCTCATTTTCACCGTTTTCTAGGTCAAATGGCGTCAGGTGTGCCAATTGTTGTAAAGGATGGCACGTTTTGTTATTACTCAACGTAGAAGGCTGCAAATTGGTATGGATATGTACCTTGGTGATAGCAACTGGCACGCCAAAAATTGCCATCCTTTGATTCATATTTTGGCCACTAGGGGGCTTTTTGTGAAAAAAGAAAAATGGCCATATCTACCTTATGCATTGAGCTAAGATGCTCAAATGTTTATGGGAGGTGCATGGGATGACCCTTCATCACATATCAGATGGTTTTTTGATTTGATCTAATTTTGACCGTTTTCCAGGTCAAATGGCGTCAGGTGTGCCAATTGCTGTACCGTACATCCTTTCCTTTCATAATACTCTCAATCCAAAATGAAGGGTAATTTATGCCCTCAACATACACTCAAAAAGTGCTCTATCCAATTCACCAACTACATCACATTGCTATAACTCTGATCAGTATCAGTGCTTTGTCACTGCAACAAGCAGATTATCATTTGTACAGCAGAATGCCAGGTCAGTGAATTGCCCTCTGACACATTACTACTACTCCCATAACATTCGTTGCTGAGCGCAGAGATTTGCGATGGTGCGCCATCGACGTACGACTAGTTGTTTTATGTAATGAGTTGATCTAAGTTTCTGATGGTAACTATCCATGTTGCAGTATTAGGCTTGGCCAATCAATGCTTTTATATTATAGTGAACAATGCACCATTATGATGTCATCACGTTGCTATGGTGTTTCCATAAACACCAAGGTGGCTGTCACATGACCGTGTGTGTGCTCAGCATTTGCTGAGTCCTCATTGGAGTGACTTAGTCACATGTCCGTGTGTGTGCAACGGCCACATACGCACACATGCGGACAAAGTGAACAATGAATTCCAAATGAATGAATTCCAAAAAACAGATGCCAGGCCGCAAGAGAAAGTGTCTCAGTGACAGCCACCTTAAAGCAGATACTGAGTCTTCACTCCAGTGATGAATTGGCTTGGTCACGTGATGTTTTAATGGAAACACCATAGCAACGTGATGACATCATAATGGTGCACTGTTCACTATAATATAAAAGCGAAGCGGATTTTGGTGGCCGGAGACACACACGCATGCAGGCATATTACGCGCTACTTTCTCTTTTGGCCTGGCATCTGTTTTTGGGATTCAGGACTCTTGTGGATGAATTGGCTTGGGATTCAGGACTCTGGTGGATGAATTTGCTTGGTCACGTGATGTTTTTATGGTGTTTCCACCATACTTTGGTCACGTGACTGAGTCATTGCCAGGCCATTTTTCACTGATTGGGCACACACGCTGTGTGCATGGGGAGGGGACATACTGGGGGAATCCCCAGGAGTGGACATACAGGGGGAATCCCCAGGAGAGGATATAATATAAAAGCGAAGTGGCTGGACACACATGCATGCACGCAGAGTCCACTTCGCTAGTATAATATAGATATTATCATAAATATTATAATAATATACATTAAATTTAAAAAAATGCTAACTGTGGACTCTGATCATTTTTCCTTTGTGGTCTTCATATCCCTGTTCGGGAATCAGGAGGATCGTGGGACATGTAGGTTTTTGACTGAAAAAGGATTCACCAGTTGGGGAACCATTTAAAGGGACATTATCATGGTACAGCAAGTCACACTCACTAGCTGCATGAATATACAAAATCGATCATGTGTAGGAAATTTTTCATTTGGGGTCATCCTTTCGGATTGGTTAGATGTTTTTTGTAAGCTTATGGAAGGCGCCATGACACTTCTAGTAGATGGTATTTTTGAGGAAATACCGCTAGGGGAGCTGTAAATAGTGACGTTATCCCAGCTCACTATGGCTGTCATTTTCATCTGTATTGCATTCACGCATTATGCATTTGGATGATAATAATTTTTTTGCGTCTTTTATGTGATAACCAGCTATTAAAAACAATTGCCTGCCTAGAAAGATATTGAGCACATCTAAAATTGCGTGAATATGATTCATGTGGTGACATAAACAAAAGTGCTCCGATGCTAGAAACATTGTAGTCGTGAATCACGAAAATTATTCTCAAGTTTGCCTCAGTCACTCAAATTGTTAATAAATGCTCATAATTAAATCCACTTTTGTTGGATGGGGGCATTAACTTTTTTTGCTTGTGAATGGGAGCATTACAGGAAGAGTGTGAAAACCACTGCTGTAGGCCTACTTGTGCCATCTTTCAAAGATGACTCTGAGCAAGTGATTGGTGTCACGCCCTGGCACTCAGAGATGTTAACTGGGCGCCAGGGCAAGGAGTGGAGAAGGAGGGCCCAAGTGCAGGGACGTGGATTTTACTAAATAATAAAATTGAGGGAAAGTAAAAGTAAATACAGACTTCAAGGATAACAGAAAGCGAGTGCACCTAACAAAAGGGGGACAGACTATGGCTACCTACCGGAGAAACTAAGCTCTTAATATAAAAGGGGATCTAATCAACAAAAAGGAAACAGCTGAAAATCATTAAATGAGGATAATTGGATAATTGAGCAAGGGCAGGTAGCCAGGAAAAGAAATGCCAAAGGGGAAGGGCATTACAATCGCAGTTCCGCTTTAACACATAATTATTTGGGTCATTCCTGGCTATTGGTGACTTTTCCGTCCCCAAGAAAAAACTCTTAATATTTTAATTAAAATAAACAATATATTTAATAAAAAAGGATTATACATTGAGGTCTCCTTTATATAATTAACATAAAATTATGTTTGTAAATATATATTTTTTATCTTTATTGCCTTTTGGGTTGATTCGTCTTTTTATGATGTCCCCAAAGCAAATTCTCAGTTTCAGTGAAATAAATTGTAAAATATTTATAAATTCATGGAAATTTGTTTTTATTATTGTATAGATCATGTTCAAATATCTCTAAATATTAATCTCTTGCAATGGAAATGGTCATTATTATTATTTTAAAAAATAATTTACTATATGTCCCCAAAATCACGTTCCACCCTGTTAGATTGTGGGTTTTCGCTGTTTGAACAAAAACAACTACCATTCCCATTCCCACACTTTGGCTGTGAAATCGCAAGCAAAGTGAAACAACTTTCTGTTTACCTTTTTTTTTGCATGTTTTATGATGTTAACCTGTATGTCCTATCTTAAATTTCCACCCTGTTAGCCCAATTTATGAAAAAGTAAACCACATTTTTAAAAATTAAAAAACATATTTGATATTTATACTGAAGTACTGTTTATTTGTGGAGAACTAGCTAACAAAAGTTTTCTGTCACTGAGCAATGGCTAATTTGGTTTGAAATTTTCCACCCTGTTAGGTTCCACCCTGTTAGGTATGTAAACCTTACAGGGTGGAACATGCACCTAACAGGGTGGAAAATCTATCACAAAATGTACACTGATATATAAATATTTAATTGTTACTTATACGGTTCATCTAATTTATCAATATGTGTAAAAGGTAAAACTTTATTATTATATTAAGGTACAAGGCATTTACTTGGTTTTACCGCTGTCCTAATAACAGCAATGATCCAATATCAACAGATCACACCCTCTCTAAAGTATATTTAAACAGTAATTGATCATTATTATAAAATTTTTGTTGATACAATTTGTGATAATGTAATGTTAAATTGTATATATTTGTTAGAAATGGCTCCTACACTTACTGCAGCTGAAATGCAACAGAGCCAAGCGAGATGCAGATCCAAAGAGAAGAGCACTCACACACCCACAAACACCTTCTCAGGCACGCACACACACACACACACACACACAAACACCTTCTCAGGCACACACACACACACACATACCCACAAACACCTTCTCAGGCACTCAGGCACGCACACACACACACACACACACACACATATATTTACGCACACACATCCACAACACACATGCACACAAAAAGATGAAATAAAATGAAATAAAGTGAAAAATAAGATTAAATGAAATCAATTTAAATTCTGGCCCATAAAGAAAGTTTGGTGAGGGCCACTTTTGTTTGTCGGTAGAGGCACTTATGTTTAGTACTGTAATGTAATTTTTTATGTTTTTATGTTTAAAAAGTGTTGAATGTTTTGTATTTTCAATTAAAGTTAAATGTTCTGCGAGTTAATAATAAAATTATTGTTGAAACTCACTGAGTTATTGCGGTCATTCCACCCTGTTAAGGTCCTTTCCACCCTGTTAGTCACATTTTTACCCAAATAACATAACAAGATGTTAAATGTGATGCATATGTTAATGTTAAACTGCAGAGTTGAAAGGATCAGCAGCAGGCATATGTAATTTTGCAAATTTCTGTTATTATTATTTAAATTGTGCCCGTTTTAAAGAATGAACACGTTCTACTCAAATTCTTTTTCAACATTATTCAAAGAAAAACTTATACAATGGAAGGAGGGGCACATAAGATGCAAGAAAAGCTAAGTATTGTTGAATATTTACGTTATTTACACTTTATAATACCTGTGTATATGTCCCTAACAGGGTTTCTCTCGTGGTCCACGTCTGAATAATCCATCCAAATTATTATTATTTAGGTGCACAAGCTCTATCAATAGAAGTTCCTGAAGGTTAAACATACCATTTAACAAAAAAAATGAAAAATGTATTAAGTCGAAAAGTCATCTGACCCATTTATTGATAAAGGATAACATTGCAAAAAAAACCTCTATGCAGCTAATAATTCGCCATTCGTCTTTTAAAATTCTGCACACAATGACCCTCGATCATTGTATATGAAAAGGATAGAAATTCAGATCTAAAAGGTAGATGAAACGGTACCCAGTATTTTCTCATCATTGCAAAGTGAATCAACAATAAAACGGTTGCAAAATATAGTCTCTATCAGGCGAAGGACCGGAGACAAGACACGTAAGACACCATGACATTCAAAACTCTACAGACGTGTAATATCGTCAATATAAGTCGTTGAAATCCCCAGCAATCAGTTTTTCGTGACTTGATCAAGTTTCCGCAAAAACAATCTGAAAATTCTTTCGTTCCTGGAAGCTGGTGAATTCAAATACACCAGAGGGGATTAAAATGGCACACAATAAGAGGGATTTCACGGTCCAATTTTGATCTTATGAAATTGAGAAAATCCCTGCGTTTAGAGCGCGCTGCGTTAAATCGCTCCAGATGAAGCGGAATGGCCTCCTCCCCCGACCCGGTGCGTTCGGTGCCCTGATGTAGCTGAGGTCAGACTGGCACAGATCAGCAAGAGGAGCGCCCTGCATGCTCTTCCCACAGTTTCAGTCCGAATCAAAATATATATTTTTCTTGAAACAAACAAAAGGTAGCCAACGAGAGAGGCAGGAACAGTGGTTGTTTAAATGCACCCTCACTCTGTCTATACGAGTGGGAAACTAACGGGCTTTCGCCCAAAAAAGGTAGTGTAAGACGGGTCGTGGCAAAAGTGCAAGTCCGTCTAATTGTCAAAATCAGCCTGCAGAATGGTACACCGGAGAGAGCATTACGAGAAACACTGAAATAGTGTAAGGGGTCTAAATGAATCTAAGAACTATAAAGTGTTAATGCTGAAACAATAAAATGCAAGTCCGATGCTTTGTTTGGGTATTTAGAACGCAGTAGGCTAATAGGCGTTGAAGGCTCCCGCACTGCGCAGAATAAATTTATGGAAACTCCTGAGATCCCGCTTGCTGCAGCACCTAATTCAATGGATTTGACTTTCACTCAAGCCCTTCCACCTCGTGAATGACGCTGTCCATATGAAATGCAGAGGTGATCCGAACCTTATACCTCATTATAACGATCGAAGAAAGTCAAATGAAGTTCTCCATCCTGTGCCTGATCACGCAGTTAAAACTCATAATGCAAAATTTAATTAATTAATTAATAAAATTTAAAAAGCGGACTTGAATCTCACTTAAATTTTTACAGCAGGCCCAAACATGATTTTTTTTTTTTCTGAAAAACTGAGAGGGCTCCTGACCAGCCATAATTTTCCATTCATTGTGGGTTCTCAGCGCTTGCATAGCTGCGTTTGTCAACCAAACAGCATGTCGTTGTTGCACTCGTGCAGGTTCTTTCCCAAAATTTCACGCCTGACGCAAAAATTTCTTGCGGTGAAATATTTTGCCAGAATCCCTGAGAGATCACGATTTTGATTGGAGTGTGCTGTTAAGGACTGCCCACCCTGTTTTTCTAATCCTTCTCTTAGCCAGCCACTCCGTGTTACTGTCCTTCACTCGCTCCAGAGTCTCCTCCATGTCCATTCACTCATCACGCAGCGTCGCTTTACTCCACACGCCTGCCATCAGACCGGCAGCGAGGTGCATGAGACCGACTGAGGGCTGCTTCCTCTCCCCTACCTACAGGAGGGCACAATAGGGATAACCACAACGGATCCTCGAGAACAGGTAATTAAATCTTAAAAATACAACGCAGATGCGCAACGTTTTTTCCGTGTTGACACAATGTAATATCGAAGATTATGGTGCTAAATCAGGGTCAATAGTTTTGATGATTTGAAAAAAAAAAAAATCAATTTAAAGAACAAAAACTTCAATCGGAAATTTGAAAACGTTTCCCTCAGGTGAGGGGGGGACTAAATCCGTCCCCACGAATTGGCAAACCGTTCCCTCAGATTGGCAAACTGTACCCAAGGATTCGCAAAAACTGTCACCAGTCAGCGAGGTGCGAGCAGCTTCAAAGGGAGCTCCACCAGCACCGCGTGTTTTGCGAGATTTCTTCGAGACCCCGTAAAACTATGAATATGCGGTGCAATCCTCATTATTCTTTTACAGGCAGTGTAAGGTTAAATCCGCATGGTGGTTTCCATGGCCAATAATAAGTAGACATGATGGATATGAGAGGGTCCCTAACATGAATACACAGTGCTTTATAATAGAAACTACTGTTGTCATCATCATAAACATGAGCACTTGGTTAAAACGTTCGCATTTTGCCCATAAAAAAAATAATCACAGACGTCACACATAGAGATTATAAGAATCGGGATATCGAGGCGGCCCATTAAAGCCAGCTCGCGAAATCAGGCTCCATGAATGGTGTCGTGTCTTATTTGTACTTTTAGCTTTTATAAGTTTTGATTTAAACCAGGTCCAGATAACATAACCTATTTGATATGTGTACTTAGAAACAAAATTAAACTTTCATTTTCCATGAATGCATTAGGTAAAATGGGACGAAAAAATATGGAAAAATGCGACTCCTTTTCTCAAGTGAAACCTGCATGTTTCTAGGTTACCAGGTGCAATAAAATCACGAGTAACCATGCGATTGTGGGTCACGCCATCATAATACACACTTTTTTTAAAGTATTTTTGTCATGTAAAAATTTCATATGGTGCAATGAGTCCATGTCAGCCACAATAGTCCCACATTTGCTACCATTGCAACTAACATGCAAGCACATGCAAACATGTGTCTGTGCATGTCTCACATAAATACACACACAATGCGTTTGTGCATGTATATGCACTCTTGCATGTCTCTCTCCCTCTCTTTCATGTTCACACAAACATGCACATCCAGGTGGGGAAAAGAGGAAAAGTTTGGAAGGGAATTTAGAAATGTCCCATTTTACTATACTAGCTGTCCCATTTTACATGAACATGGCATTGGCGTGAAGTAAGGATTCTTTAGAAACTGTGGACCTTCAAACACATTGAAAGTATTTTACTAGGAAACATATTTCCTTTTTAGAAATATAGCAGAGATCCATAGGAAGTTCTAAAAATAACAGTTGAGGTAGTCATCAGAATTTTGGGTGGTTTTCCTGGCAATCTGCCAAAAAGTGTCTCAAAGTACCTGACTTTACCTAACAATATGACAACGAATTTGTTGGGTTGTGGTAACCAAGTGGTTTTATTGTACAAACTAACCAAACTGTTTTAATGCACAAACTTTCATCGATTTGCTACATAACCTACATTCTGAAATAATTGGGACCGTGTGTAAAATGCAAAAACAAACCAAATTAATTAATTTGTAAATTCACTTTAACTTGCATTTAATTGAGAATAAAAAGAAAAACGACCTTAAGTTTCACCTTAACAACTGTAGCCTAATGATTTATGGGACTGGGTTATGCGAAGGTTGGAAAAGTTGTAGAATATTCAGAAACAAACCTGTTTTTTAACATTACGCAGGTAAACAGGTGAATTGGCAATGGGCAATTTGATTATGATTGGGCATAAAATTGCAAAAAATTTAGCAATATCACAACTGACAGTCCAAAATATGATGAAAAGATTCTGAGAATCTGGAGAAACCTGAGCACTCTATTTGCATAAAATATTAAATTTGTTTGACCTCAGAGAGCACTGCATTAACTGACAGGCTTCTGTAATGGACTTAACCACATGGGCTCGTGAAATACTTCGGAAGCCTTGTGTCAAAGGACACCGTTTATTGCAGCATCATGAAATGCAAGGTAAGACTACAAGACAAATCAATAACACCATCTAGAAGCGCCCTTGACTTTTCTGGTCTTGAGCTCGGTCTGTGGAGTCCATCTTTCAAATAGTTTTTGGAAATACCGGAAGTTCTGCTTTCAAAAGAGTAGGAGGACCATCCCGACCTTCATCAGCAACATGCTCAAAAGCCAGTTCCTCTCATTGTCTGGAGTGTGTTACTGCACTCAGTATGGTCAACTGCGAGCAAAAATGACACAGAAGGCTACAAGAGAATTTTGGAGCCATATATGTGACTTCCAGATGTCATCTTTTTCAGGGATGCCCCTGTTTGTTCCAGATAACAGCAAGCCACACACGGCATGTATTCAAGCAGCATGGCTTCGATGTCACAGAAAGCGATTATTGCCTGCAGCCTCGACATATTTTCATTGAAACCGTGGGGTGAGTTATGACATGTGAAATGTAACAAAAGAGACCTTGGACTGCTGATCACCTGAAATGCCACATCAAGCACAAATTAGAACAAATTCTGCAAGTTTTTACTTTTTTAGTTCTAAATAACAACATATGAATTAAAAATGGAAAATGTATCATAGGATATTGCATTTGAATCATTATACGCACAAAGCATGAGTGGAGAACGCCTTTTTCAGGATATTAAACCAAACTTGAATGCAATAGGATTTACAAATTGATATATTCACTCATTTTGAATTTGATGCTTGCAACACGTTCCAAAAAGGTTGGGACGGGGGCATGTTTACCACTGTGTTACATCACCTTTCATTTTAACAACACACAAGAAGCATTTGGGAACAGAAGACACTAATCATAGAAGCTTTGTTGGGGGAATTCTTTCCCATTCTTGCTTGATGTATGACTTCAGTTGCTCAACAGTCCGGGATCTCCATTGTCATATTTTGCGCTTCATAATGCGCAACACATTTTCAATGGGAGACAGATCTGGACTGCAGGCAGGCCAGTCTATTACCCGCACTCTTTTACTACGAAGCCGCGCTGTTGTAACACGTGCAGAATGTGGCTTAGCGTTGTCTTGCTGAAATAAGCAGGGACGTCCCTGAAAAAGACATTGCTTGGATGGCAGCATATGTTGCTCCAAAACCTGTATGTACCTTTCAGCATTAATGGTGCTTTCACAGATGTGCAAGTTACCCATGCCATGGACACTAACACCCCCATACCATCACAGATGCTGGCTTTCGAACTTTGCGCTGAATAACAATCTGGATGGTCGTATTCCTATTTAGCCCAGAGGACCTCCATGATTTCCAAAAATAATTTGAAATGTGGACTCATCAGTCCACAGCACACTTTTCCACTTTGCGTCAGTCCATCTAAGATGAGCTCGGACCCAGAGAACCCAGCAGTTTCTCTGGGTGTTGTAGATATATGGCTTTCGATTTGCTTGGTAGAGTTTTAACTTGCACTTGTAGATGTAGCGACAAACTGTGTTGAGTGAAAATGGTTTTCCGAAGTATTCCTGCGCCCACGTGGTAACATCCTTTGCAGAAGGATGTCGATTTTTAATGCAATGCCATTTGACGGACCGACGGTCGCGGGCATTCAATGTTGGTTTTCAGCCTTGCTGCTTACGTGTAGAGATTTCTCCAGATCTCTGAATCTTTTGATGATATTATGGACTGTAGATGATGAAATCCCTAAATTTCTTGCAATTGCACTTTGAAAAACGTTGTTTACAAACAGTTGGACTTTTTGCTTACACAGTTGTTCACAAAGTGGTGAACCTCGCCCTATCCTTGCTTGTGAATTACTGAGCCTAGTCATGACACTCACCTGTTTACAATTTACCTGATCACCTGTGGAATGTCCCAAAAAGGTATTTTTAGAGCATTCCACAACTTTGCCACTGTTTAGTTGCCCCTGTCCCAGCTTTTTTTGGAACGTGTTGCAGGCATGAAATTCAAAATAAGTGAATATTTAAAAAAAAAAAAAAAATGAAGTTTATAAGTTTGAACATTAAATATCTTGTCTTTGTAGCGTACTGAATTGAATATAGGTCGAAAAGGATTTGCAAATCATTGTATTCTGTTTTTATTCACGTTTTACACCTTCAATGGAATTTAGTTTCGTAGGAAAACAACTGATTAATTAAACCAGCAAATCATTATCAAACACATTGGCCCTCTGTGATGAAGTTCACTTTCTTGAAGAGCCAGAAGGATTTGGGCTTCAGCAGGGAAACAATGGAAAGGGACATGGAAGTAGGAAGGGTTTCCAGACCAACTGCGAAATTTCAATCCCTGCAAGAGGTGCAAAATGCATCTTTTCTGACAAACAACACAAATAACTGTGAGTGTACTGGATGTGGCTTTAATCTGAATGATTAAACAGGACAAAAATAAATAAATAAAGGATTCAACTCAGAACTGTCAGAGCCAAAGAAAAATGAGCAGAGATCACATGAAATATGCATCATGTGTTCATCAGGCTGCCTGACATGGAGACGTGATTTCATGTTAAACTGTGCCACTCTGCATTCTCTGGACAAACAGAGGTGCAGCCCCATAAATAACTCTGACGTTTACTTCCAGGTATTTCCAAGGTGACTCGCGTAACATTTTTGTGCATTTCCAAATTTATATTTTGGCCTGTACCTTAAAATGATGAATGTTCGAACCCCATCATGTGTGTGCTGGAAGGTGTTGGCAAAAGCTATGAAAAGGTATGAACAATTTTTCATTTGATTTCATAACATGGCTTTAATTAACACTAATTGTAATGTGTCTCGTATTACATAAAAAGGACAACAAAAAAAAACATCAATTTTAGCCGCAAATTCTCCTATAAGTATACAAGATAGAAATAAGGAACACTCTCCGTGATCATACGACTAAATGTGGTTTTAAAGTGTACTGGAGGGAATTAGAATTTTACAAGCAATAAGTAAAAATATTTTGTAATGAGAGTGACTTGCGTGACTGTGACTCGCATTACACATTGTCCATTATCATTTCAATGCATATGATGAAATACAGGGCAAAGTTAACCACAAGGAAAAAGATATTTCTGTGCCCAAACACTAATGAAGAAAAAAAATATGAGCATTGTAGAGCACAAATTCCGCATTTTAATAGTTTGTATACCCAGACCTGGCATTACTTCAGGTAAATATGGTGGTCAGTCAATGAATGAACTCCTTATATGGGTAGGTACTGCAGTTATCTGAAGAACAATGTAGGATGGTAATGATTACATTTCGAAACACGACACAAAACAAGTTTTTTTTAACCCCTTTGCGCAGAAACCAAATACAGTTACAATCAAAATTATTCAACCCCCCCCCAAATTAGGTTTACTGGCAAAATTTACAAACTTTCAGCTGTTTGCAATGAACAAATCAAACAAGAATAATTTAAATAGCTCAACACAACAAATATTACAAGTGGCTTCTCCAAATTCAACACAAAATGCCACTTCTAATGACTACTGCAGGCTCAAAATTATTCAACCCCTTCATGACAAGCATCTTTAATACTTAGTAGAAAACCCTTTTTTGCTGCTATGACCTGCTGGAAATGTGATGCATAGGCAGATGTCAGCTTTTGGCAGCATTCCCAAGGAATCTTAGCCCAGTCCTCATGGACAATGGCCTCCAGTTCACTCATATTCTAGGGTTTGCATGCTGCAACTGTCTTCTTCAAATCCTACCAGAGATTTTTTATGGGGTTCAAGTGAGGTGACTTTGATGGGCACTCTAGAATCTTCCCAGACTTCTTCTGAAACCAAGCCTTGGTGAATGTTGAGGTATGCTTCGGATCATTGTCCTTTTGGAAGGTCCAATGATGCCCAAGCGTCAGCTACCCTACAGACGGCATGACATTTTCTTCTTGGATTTTATCAACATATGCTTCTTTATTCCTCCTGCAGAAATACCACTGATTCATAAGCCCAAAATATTCCAGTTTTGTTTCATCACTCCACAGAACAATATCCCCAAACTTCTGAGGCGTATTTATATGGTTTTGAGCATATTGGAGCTTGTGCTTTTGGATCAGTCGTGGTGTATGTCTTGGAGACCTTCAACATTTTGTATGCGCCCTACTGTGCAAACTGAAACCTCAGTGCCTCCTGCCTCCAAGTTTTGCTGCGGGTCTCCTGCAGTCACCCAAGGGTTTTTGACCACCCGTCTCCACAGGAATCTGGTAACAGCCATTGATAGCTTCCTCTTTCTGCCACATCCTGGTACTGTAGCCACTCTTCCTTTAACTCTGAACTTGTGAACTATGCTTTCAACTGTATTTCTACAAAAAATTCAGTGCCTGTGCTACCTTTTTGTATCCTTTTCCTTGTTTGTGCCAGGCAGTGATCGCCTCTATTAGCTTTTTGGACAATTCTTATGACAACCATATTTCTAATATGCAATCAAATGTCACTGTCAACAAACCCCTAGCGAGTGCAAGTATTTGATGTGTTCAATCTCAAGCAAACCTGATGCAACTAATTAAGATCTTGATTAGCTGCATTAGGTGTGCTTGAGACAACAACTGATTCACAAATATGCTCTTACAAGGGATTCTATTCGAGGGGTTGAATAATTTTGAGACTGCAGCAGTCATTAAAAATGGCATTTTGTGTTAAATTTGGAGAAACCACTTGTAATATTAGTTGTGTTGAGCTAGTGAAAATTTCTTGTTTAATCTGTTTATCACAAACAGCTGAAAGTTTGTAAATTTTGTAATTAAACCCAATTTTCAATGGTGGTTGAATAATTTTGATTGCAACTGTATGTCCATTTATGTGTTACCCAATTTGAGGCTTTATAATTCAAGATTTCAGCTTTACAGAGAGGAGGCAAATGGCTTAAATGAAACAAGACACTGGTAGCATTCTACAACCCCAATTCCGAAATAGTTAGGACGAAGAGTAAATTGTGAATAAAATCAAAATGCAATGACTTTCAGATCACATGAGCCAATATGTTATTTACTATAGAACATAGATAACATTTCAAATGTGGAAACTGAGACATTTTACATTTTAATCCACAAAATGAGCTTCTTTCAGATTTTCTGGCTGGAACAGGTCTCAAAAAGGGTGGGTCACAGGCAAAAAAGGGCTGAAAAAGCAATCTGAAAGGACATTTAGTGAGTAATTAAGTTAACTGGCATCAGGTGTGTAACATGATTGGCTATAAAAGGGATGTCTTAGAGAGGCTGAGTCTCTCAGAAGTAAAGATGGCCAGAGGCTCTCCAACCTGTGAAGGCTTGCATACAAAAATTGTAGAATACTTTAAAAACAATGTTCCTCAATGTCAAATTGCAAAGGTTTTGAAGGTCTCATCACTGACAGTGCATAAGATTCAGAGAGACTGGAAAAATCTCTGTTCGTAAGGGACAAGGCCGAAGACCTTTACTGGATGCCCGTGATCTTCGGGCCCTCAGACGCCACTGCATCACTCACCGGCATGGATCTGTCATAGACATTACTAAATGGGCCCAGGAATACTTTAAGAAACCACTGTCTGTAAACACAGTCCGCCGTGTCATCCACAGATGCCACCAAAAATTCTATCATCCAAAAAGGAAGCCATTGTTGAGCATGATCCAGAAGCACCACCGTGTTCTGTGGGCCAAGGCTCATTTAAAATGGACCATAGCAAAGTGGCAAAGTGTCCTTTTGTCATACAAGTCCAAATTTGACGATTCTTGTTGGAAATCATGGGCGTTGTGTCCTCTGGGCTGAAGAGGAAAAGACCTCCTGTCATGTTATTGGCATTCAGTTCAAAAGCCAGCATCTTTGATAGTATGGGGATGCATTAGTTCATATGGTATGGGACACTTGCATGTTTTAAAAAGCACCATGAATGCTGAAAGGTATATTAAGGTTTCAGAGCAACATATGCTCCCCTCCAGACGACATCTATTCCATGAAAGGCCTTGTGTATTTCATCAGGACAATGCAAAACCACATACTGCAGCTATTACAACAGTATGGCTTCGTAGTAGAAGAGTCCATGTGCTGAACTGGCCTGCCTGCAATCCTGATCTTTCACCGATTGAGAACATTTGGCACATAATTAAACGAAAAGTCCGTCAAAGGAGACCCAAAACTCTCCAGCAGCTGGAAGCCTGTATTAAACAAGAGTGGGATCAAATTCCAATGGCTAAACTCAAGAAACTTGTCTCCTCAATGCCCAGACGCCTCTACACTGTGTTAAAAAGAAGAGGGGATGCCACACCACGGTAAACAGGCCCCTGTCCCAACTTTTTTGAGACCTGTAACAGCCATCAAATTTGAAATGAGCTCATTTTGTGGATAAAATTGTAAAATTTCTCAGCTTCAACATTTGCTATGTTATCTCTGTTTTATTGAGAATAAAATACTGGCTGGTGTGATTTGAAAGTTAATGCGTTTTGATTTTATTCACAATTTAGACTTTGTCCCAACTATTTCGGAATTGGGGTTGTGGAAGGAAAGAAGGATCCAACTGCACATCCAAGAAAACTTCCGGAAGCTGCTATGAAAATATTGTGACTTGGGTTATCGTACCCTTTTTATGTGATTTGTGTTCTGCATGACTCGCGTTACCAACTTTTAATGTCCTGCACAGCTGCATATGAGGATTAGTTATGCATATTGGTTGTCCAATTTTGTTGGGTATGGGTAACAGTAAGAAAAAGAGAATTTACAACTACATTGAAATTCACAACAATATTGGCTTTAAAATCATTCTCAAAATGCGAATTCATGTTTATTAATGCCTGCAAATTCATTCAAATCACTGGAAGGGCATATGGATAGTGTAGATGTCTTCTAATGGCAATAATTCAATCTAGTAAATTAGCTCTGTTTTGTCACTATTAGCCTTTTCAACTGTGGACTGAATTTTGAGATGTATGGCATTTATACAGCCAAGGCAATATCTCATTAAAGTTAATATGTATTGGCCCCATGATTTGGTTCCAGTTAAAAATTTAATGTTTTTTTTTTTGCCTATGCCATCACTGTCCAAGTTTCATTAAAGTCAGGCCCACAGTTTTTCCATAATCCCACTGAGAATCAAACAAACAGACAAAAAATAAATAAATAAATAAAATAAAAGCATTACTTTCTCACTCCAACACATACAATTTGATTTCTAATTAGCAATCCTGGGGCAAGTTATACAGTAACAGCCGCAGCCTATTCCTATGCTAAATTGCAGTGTTAATGGAACACCTACATAACAAAACTAGTTTTAATCAGGGCCAAGCTGAAAATGAGTGTGCATGAATAAGCTATTAGTGCTGAAAAGTGTTTCTCTTTATCTGGATTTAGGGGCTACACTGACAACTGAAAATTCAGCAAGACCAGAAATGATGGAGCTCAGAACCCTAAAGCTTACCCTCTCCACCTTCTCAAACATCTCCAACTTCACCGCAGGCAATGAGACAGATGCCCGACTGTTCAAGGGCCCTTACCAGGCAGTGGAGGTGATGATTATTGTCCTGGTTACAGGGTCCCTCAGTCTCCTCACAGTTATTGGGAACATACTGGTCATTCTTTCAATCATAATGAACAGGAGCCTCCAGACCATAAACAACTACTTCATCTTCAGTCTGGCATGTGCTGACCTGATCAATGGGGTCAGCTCCATGAACCTGTACACAGTCTATACTGTGTTTGGCTATTGGCCGTTGGGGCCAGTAGTTTGTGATATTTGGCTTTTCATGGACTACGTGGTCTGTGTTGCTTCTGTTATGAACCTCCTCATCATTAGCTTTGACCGTTACTTCTGCATCACCAAGCCACTCAGCTACCCAGCAAGAAGGACCACCAGGATGGCCGGCATGATGATTGCATCAGCCTGGGTCATTTCATTCACCGTGTGTTCCCCAGCCATCCTGTTCTGGCGGTTTATCGTTAGTGAGAGCACTGTACCAGAGGGCGAGTGCTACATTCAGTTACTTACCAATGCAACCTTCACCTGTATCACCTCCATTGCTTCCTTCTTCCTGCCTGTTGCCATCATGACCTTACTGTACTGGCAGATCTACAGGGCCAGCAAGAGCCGTGTGAAGACGGGCAAACAGAAGCTAAAACAGGATAACCAGTCCAGCAACAAAGCAGGAAACGACATGATCAAGCCCTGTAGTGATGACAATGTGAAAATCTATCGCACCGAGAGAAGCCAGAATGGCGGAACAGGTGGAGTCGGGCAAGAGGAGCTGAGTGCACCAGTACATCCTGAGAGAAATGAAATAGCGGAGACCCCTGCAGGTTATGAGGAAAACCCCACAGCCCACAGCCAAAATGCTACAATTCCAAAACAGCAGCCCAGTAAGAGGGCATTGCCATCGCGTGAGAAAAAGGTTACACGCATGATAATGGTAATTCTTTGTGCTTTGGTAGTCACGTGGATGCCGTATCACGTCATGGCGATCATTTACTCCTTCTGTTCAGCCTGTGTTCCCTCCAGCATGTGGTCCCTCAGCTACTGGCTTGGCTACATCAACAGCACCATCAATCCAGTCTGCTATGCTCTCTGCAGCGTCTCCTTCAAGAAGACCTTCAAACAACTCCTGCTCTGCCAGCACAAGGACATTCGCTTGGGCAGATAGAGATGCGATTGTTTCTGTTTCTGCTGGGGCCACTTTCTGTCATTTCTTAACAGGAGAAATATATTTTCTCGCATCACTTAAAACAATAGCAGGTATACGCTCAAGAAGTAGAACTGCAGAAACATGAAATATAGGTGTAATGTCAAATTGCGCACATTGCTATGCCTGGAAACTTGATTAGAATTCATGAACATTTACTGCAGAACTGACTCAGTAAATGTCTGCATCCATTCATGAGATAAAGTACATCAGTTGATTGCGATTCATATTTTCACCTGATTTAAAAAAAAGAAATAAATTACAAAGTGTATACTGCCAGAGTTCTTGGATGATGAACAAAAGGTTTTTGTCAAAAGTACCAATAACAAGCCTCAATACAAGCAAACTAGATTTAGCCAGTCTAAAACTGCGCCAAAATGAAGCTATGTCACATTTTAGCGGAAAATGGTGGGTGCATTGCTATTTTCATGAATTAATGTCAATGATGCCTTAAATCGGGACGTCCGAAATGTGATATTTTGGATTTGATCACTCCGTGAGACCGCTGCGCTTTATTAAAAAACATGCAGTTTTCAACATGCCGTATTTCTCTTAATTTTATACCAAGTGATATGAAGGCAGTCTCCAATTAGTACTTTGGCATCAAATAGCCTGCCTGTGGCTGCCAAAGTACAAATACTGCATTTTGATTGGTACTTTGTCTATAGTCTTTAGATGGATCTGTACCCAAAGTACTGAGGTAGCTGCCTCTGCCTTAAAATTATGTAGTATTATTAAATGTGCAGTGCCATTCAAAAGTTTGCAATAACCTAGAAATGTTTATGTTTATAAATGACCAATACTTTTAAAGAAAAAAAAATGCTAAAGACGTTATTTTGGCACTTGATTAGAATTACTGTTACTGTTTTTAAATTCAGATATCACATGACTGCAAACCCCCATTTTAGTGGCCATTTCTACTGTGTATAAAAATAACACAAGTATATTCAGGAGTTGTAGAGATAAAAAACAGCTTTTACAAATATAAAGATGTATATTTTGCTTCAGTATTTACTTCATCAAAGACGCTGACTCATCTGATTTGAAGATTCACTTTGTTTCCCCATCTAGAATCAGGAATGCCGTTATTATTATACTGACCTTAGGTCATGCAGCGAGAACATTTTGAAACCACGTTACCATGATACAGACACATTCACCTTGAGACATAAAACTAAGAAACTTCACTATGAGGGCAAGACACTGCACCCGAAGTGTTACACACTGCACAAAGAAGGCCATGTATACCAATGGCAAAGACAAGGAAATTTAAAGTAATATAAACATATTGAATAATAAATAACTAAATAAAAATCAAATACATTGTGTAAAATGATTGCACTTAAAATGAGTAATAATACTAATAAAGCTGTTGAATTTCCATGTTAAAATCAATGTGTAAAGTTTTGGTTTATTCTGTAAATAATTCTGGTGAAATTAGAGAAAACATGTGGAGGCTTGAGTTGAATGAACTGCATGAACATACTATTGTCTGCCAGTCCTGAGAACAGGTGTTGTGAGCATAATGTCTTAGGTGCAGGAGTGCTGGCAAATCAGCTGGTAATTTTTCAAGTAATCGTTTGTTAAAGAATTTAAAAAATGCCAATCTCACCTGACACAGAGGGAGGGCCAGCCCACCTTCTGATACAAGACACAATGATAGGTGCTGTATTGGTCGTCAGTCATTAACCTGAGAGTAGAGTGATAAACAGAAACTAGATATTTAAGGTTAGCGGTTACGGATTAGAGTTTTTAAATTTACAGTCAAATGAGTAGCTAACAAGCTAAAAATGAAGTATTATATAATGGTTATGGAAAGGCAATGCATGCACGCTTGCTAACTAGCTTAATTAACGTGAAGTTAAATATGAAAGTGGCACTTAGCTAGCTCGCTACAGCGCTAAGCCGTATTGATTTAACCAACATTACACTGAGTATTTAGTTTGGCTCAATATTAACAGTGTGATGTAATGTGGAGCAATTTCTCCCCCACGCTCTCAGCCAATGAAATTTTTGCCAAAGTGATAGGGTACTGTCACAAATATTTCATGAGCTGGGCTGTAGAAAAGTGCTTCAGTTATATGATCAGACAAGATATGTTAGGCCAAATGTTTTATGGCTGGAAGGTTAATATAGTCGTAATTGCAATGCTAATTTCTATTAGCACCTTAATGGTAATCATCATTATGATTTAGAATTGAGCAGACATTTGCATTAGTCAGGCTGACTTGCTGTTCTGATGCTGGCAACAATAAATTTAAACATTTTTAGGCTCATAATTAATAACCCCAATTTCGGGAAATGCTTTGTCTAGCCAATGCAATATACAATTAAAGCTGCAAGCATGTCCTCGCACCCTCGTGCACATTGGGGGTGATGACGAGATCCTGATTGTGAAGGTGTGCATACACAACCATTGGACAGTGGTAGACTGTGTAAAAGGTTATTTCCTGAGTGGAGAGCAAACACCTTTACTGAAACATCACCCTGTGTTTGGGGGCGCTCTGATGCACACTGTCCATGCACAAGCTCAGAATGGCAGGCTGACATCTTCTGAATGGGACTCTTATTCAGCCTATGATGTTTTGACTAGTTTTGCCAATATTTGTTTCAGTATGCACAACTTCCTGTTTCATGGCACCAAGAGAATTTTTTTTAGGTCTGGGCATGGTTCACGTGTCCACTGAATTTCATCCATGGAGGTTAAATGAGCCTCGATGGCTGCTTTGTTGAAATTTTCTAGGGGGGCGCTATGGAGCCATTTTGCCATGCCCATGTGTATAGCCTGTACTGTTGTAAAATATATGCCAGGCTTTATGCTTGTGCATACTTTTGTTAGATTTCAAGCTTGTTGAGGCCCTGAAAAATGCAGTCGTTGATTAGGGGGTGCTACAGAGACAGTGTCACGCCCAAGGCCAATTGATATTTCAAATTGAAGAGCATTCGAATTTAAACTTGTCTGTAAATTTTTGCGAGTTTTTGAGCATGCTAAGGCCCTCAAAAATGTGTTTGTAAAATTTGGAAAAATGCAGGAAAGGGCTCATAGCTCACTTCCTGATTGGTGAAAAATTTTACAAAAAACCTCATTATGAACCCTATCACGCAACCACATTTCATGAAAATCCAAGTATCTTGATGCCCAAATGGCCATGTGTTTGGTGGTGCCATAGAGCCACCAGGGCACGGCCAAGCTCAATTGAACTGCCAATTTTATTTGTACACAAGAATAAACATATATGTGAAATTTGGTGGAGATTGAAAGATGAATGTGCAAATTATAGCAATCTCATCTTTCATGGTGACACATCAGAATTTGCCATGCCATCACGGCCACGCCCATTGATGAAAACTCACAATTTCAATTAGTTTTGGTTGCACAAGCCTTTACATGACCGTGACCAAGTTCGAAGTTGTTTGGACAAAATTGAAGGAGGAATTTGTTCAAATACGAGCCCTCCAAATATTGATGAATTTGAGGAAAATTCAAAATGGTGGATTTCCTGTTGGATTTTGCGTCAGAAAAGACTTTTTTGTAGATTCTGGTATGATACATCATTCGGCAAAGATTTTGTGACACTAGATTAAATGTATTTCTACCAATTTTCCATTGAATTTTGAAAATTCTAGGTGGCCCTACATCCTGTGTTCATATGGATAAGCAATAAAATTTCAAATTGTTCATCTGGCCTTATGCACATGCCAATTTTGATGACTTTTTGCCCATGGGAAAAGCTGAAAAATGTGATTTTCATTTGTGAGTAATAATAATAATAACTAGAGGCACTCGTAGAGTTCAATCCTCCACCAAGGAAGCACAATCCAAATCTTCGTGAGCGGGAGCAAAGTTCAGTGATTGCGTGTCATACGATTTCAAGATGGCTGCCGTGGTGGCCATATTGTTTCACTGATCGTGGTGAAAATCAATAGGGTCCATCTTTGACGTAATAGCAATGCACCCACAAAATTTCAGAGAAATCCATGCATTATTTTTGAGTTATGATGTTCACAAACAGACAAACAAACAAACAGGGTGAAAACATAACCTCCGCCCCAACTTCATTGGCGGAGGTAATAAACACTACATTTACAATAGGGTCCTCACATTCTCGGTGCTTGGGGCCTAATAAATCATGTGAAAACAACAATAAAAACAACATTTGTAGTTCCTCGGAAATATGATGAAAAATCTAGAAATCAATGGGGGGTTTAAGAGCCATTCTGTGAGAAAATGGCACTTTTTGAAGAGGTTGAGGAGTTGATCCCCCTGGAATTGAGTGAAACTTGGCAGATAGGTAGATATGGTAGTCTCAGAGAAAAAGCCAAATGTTTAGGTCCGTATCTCAAGAATTCTGCCGGTGGTGCCATCTGGAAGCCACCAAAGTGGCTCAGTTTTGCTTTTGACACCATATTTTACATCAATTATTATGACTTAAGGGTACACAGTACCAGATGTGTTGTCCTTATCATGACCTGTCACACTTCAAGTCTGGATAGATATTAGCACCACATCAGCGCCAAGCTGGGTAACTGTTATTGAGCCGGAATTATTTTGAGAAATCACTATAAATATTGAAATGGGAATGGGAATAAAATAATATCCCAGACATATACCAATCAAGAATGCTTTATTATGTGTTTACTCACAACAAAACTATCATTTTCAGTTAATATTCCCTTGGTATCTTGCTGGGTTAGTGCAATGGATGGCCGGAAAGATGGTTGAAATTGATTTTGGTGCATGTTCGCTGTATATTTTCTCAGTAACCCAGATATGTTCCATGATGATAAATGCTGTTTGTTGTGCTTTTGGAGCTCTGTTTTCAGGAATATCAAGCATTTCTTTGGTAGTATCTACATTTTCAAGCTAGACCGAGCCAAAGTCGGAGGAAAACTCAAAATGGACCATTTCATAGCAGATTGTGCCTATGTTTAGGCAGCATTATTTTGTTTACCCAGCCAAATAGAGATCTGAAATTCTCTGGATACATAGTCCCCTTGGGGTACGTTACAGTATTAGCAAAATCTCAATGGTACTATTTTCAGTGCAGATGATTTTAAACATCAGAAGTCAGAAAAATTCGCCTCCAGGGGACACTGTAGGCTGGATGCAAGTACTGGCGATCCCCAGCAATGTATCAATGAAATTTTTTTTGAATTGTGATTCACCCAGCTAGTTTTCTCAGAAAGTGAAGAGCTTGGTTTGGTACTATGCTGGGTAGATAGCTTTCTGACTAAAAGTGGCACTCTAAAGAGCTAATGTTCTACTGACCTAACATTTCATATTCCCAGACATATACCAAAGTTCTGTCTTTTGAAATATATAAAGCGCATACACAGTTATACATAAAATTTGTAATCCCCTTGGCATAAAGCTTGTTTGGTTGTAAACTGGTGGTGACTGTGAGCATTACAAACGCACAATACATGGGCTATTACCAAGTACGGGTACAGCGCAGTCAGGAACGTACAGCACGTTATAAAACATGACCAGTCCAAAATTTTTTATTGCAAAAAAAGAACTAATGTAAAAGGCGTACCACCGTAAGTAGGTATGCAGACATGCGTCAACAGTATACATACACTTACATAAAATAACAGTCCATAATTTGAACTCTAAAAAAAATCTTCATCACTCAACAGTGTACATAAAGACAGAATGTATAGTACAAAATTTAAAACTCTTTTATACTTTTTGTGTTATCCAAAGCGAAATGATGTCAAAACAGCACGTGACTAGCTCTATCCGTCAGTCTGTTTCTGGAATTCGATTGTACACTGAACAAAAATATAAACGCAACACTTTTGTTTTTGCTCCCATTTTTCATGAGCTTAACTCAAAGATCTAAAATTTTTTCTATGCACACAAAAGGCCTATTTCTCTCAAATATGGTTCACAAATTTGTCTAAATCTGTGTTAGTGAGCACTTCTCCTTTGCCGAGATAATTCATCCACCTCACAGGTGTGGCATATCAAGATGCTGATTAGACAGCATGATTATTGCACAAGTGTACCTTAGGCTGGCCCCAATAAAAGGCCACTCTAAAATGTGCTGTTTTACTGTATTGGGGGGTCCAGGGGATCAGAAAACCAGTCAGTATCTGGCGTGACCACCATTTGCCTCGCGCAGTGCAACACATCTCCTTCGCAGAGAGTCGATTAGGTTGTTGATTGTGGCCTGTGGAATGCTGGTCCACTCCTCTTCAATGGCTGTGCAAAGTTGCTGGATATTGACAGGAACTGGAACACGCTGTCATATACGCCGATCCAGAGCATCCCAAACATGCTCAATGGGTGACAGGTCCAGTGAGTATGCTGGCCATGCAAGAACTGGGATGTTTTCAGCTTCCAGGAATTGTGTACAGATCCTTGAAACATGGGGCCGTGCATTATCATGCTGCAACATGAGGTGATGGTCGTGGATGAATGGCACAACAATGGGCCTCAGGATCTCGTCATGGTATCTCTGTGCATTCAAAATGCCATCAATAAAATGCACCTGTTGTTCGTTGTCCATAACATTCGCCTGCCCATACTATAACCCCACTGCCACCATGGGCCACTCGATTCACAACATTGAGATTAGCAAACCACTCACCCACACGACGCCATACACACTGTCTGCCATCTGCCCTGTACAGTGAAAACCGGGATTCATCCGTGAAGAACACCTATCCAAAGTGCCAGACGCCATCGAATGTGAGCATTTGCCCACTCAAGTCGGTTACGACGATGAACTGCAGTCAGGTCGAGACCCCGATGAGGACGATGAGCATGCAGATGAGCTTCCCTGAGACGGTTTTTGACAGTTTGTGCAGAAATTCTTTGGTTATGCAAACCGATTGTTGCAGCAGCTGTCCAGGTGGCTGGTCTCAGACGATCTTGGAGGTGAAGATGCTGGATGTGGAGGTCCTGGGCTGGTGTGGTTACACGTGGTCTGCGGTTGTGAGGCCGGTTGGATGTATTGCCAAATTCTCTGAAACGCCTTTGGAGACGGCTTATGGTAGAGAAATGAACATTCAATTCATGGGCAACAGCTCTGGTGGACATTCCTGCAGTCAGCATGCCAATTGCACGCTCCCTCAAAACTTGCAACATCTGCGGCATTGTGCTGTGTGATAAAACTGCACATTTTAGAGTGGCCTTTTATCGTGGCCAGCCTAAGGCACACCTGTGCAATAATCATGCTGTCTAATCAGCATCTTGATAT
Organism: Gymnothorax javanicus; assembly: GCA_029692085.1. Taxonomy (NCBI): domain Eukaryota; kingdom Metazoa; phylum Chordata; class Actinopteri; order Anguilliformes; family Muraenidae; genus Gymnothorax; species Gymnothorax javanicus. The sequence goes on along the minus strand of CM056212.1, from coordinate 9,688,493 downwards.
GCCACACCTGTGAGGTGGATGAATTATCTCGGCAAAGGAGAACTGCTCACTAACACAGATTTAGAGAGATTTGTGAACAATATTTGAGAGAAATGGGCCTTTTGTGTACATAGAAAAAGTCTTAGATCTTTGAGTTCAGCTCATGAAAAATGGGAGCAAAAACAAAAAGTGTTGCATTTATATTTTTGTTCAGTGTAGGTTGGCAGCACCTCGTAGTGAGCACCAGAGGTGCTCCTTGGCCTTGAGCAGCCATCCATGGCCTTCTTCGTTGGATCCGGGTCGATGTTATCCACGGAGCCAGTCGAACCCGGAGCAAGCTTTACTACACTGCATCCTGGGTCTCTACAGGGCCGCTTACAGGTCGTTGATAGTGAGCTTCTCTGTCTCTGAATTAAATAGTGGGCTGCAGGCTTTATGGCGCAATAGTTGCGTCAACACCCATGGCTTGTTATGCTCGGAAATGGGTAGTCTGTAAAGGAAATCCCGCCCTCCCAACCAGCAGGCATCCCGTAGGCTAGGCATGATGGGCAGGTGTTAGGAATGAAGGCATGCAAGTTACCATTACAAATGAATTGCCCTTTTCTTGGCAGGGTGGTGCTTGCTTGCTCGGACCTCTGTGCCCTTTATCAGGATAACCACTCACTAGACGCAACTGCTGTGCCCTTTTTCATACCCAAGCACCATACCCTAGGGAAATCCTAGAATTATCCCTAAAGCCTGCTCTCCGATTCTAATAGTAATGCAAAAATGCAGAGAATTTGTTATTTTCTGAAACTCACCAACACTACAAAACTGTACACTGTACTGACTACTGGTAAAAGTCTTTAATGTTGACACAATGCTACAATCACCACCAACATTCTTTTACAATTTACAACCAACCCAGCTTTATACCAAAGAGATTACAAATTTTATGTGTAACTGTGCATGTACTTTATATATGTGAAAAGACAGAACTTGCCTGGGAATATGGAATATTAGTTCTTTAGAGCACCATCTTTGGTCAGATAGCTATCCACCCAGTATAGTACCAAGCTAAACTCTTCATTTTCAGAGAAAACTAGCTGTGTGCATCACAATTCAAAAACAAGTCCTTTGGTACTTCACTGGGGATGGCCAGTACTTGCATCCAGCGTACAGTGCCCCCTGGAGGCGAATTTTTCCGATTTTTGATGTTTAAAATCATCTACACTGAAAATACTACTATTAAGATTTTACTAATGCTGTAATGTACCCCAAAGGAACGATGGATACAGAGAATTTCAGATCTCTATCTTGCTGGGTAAACAAAATAATGCCACCTAAACATAAGCACAATCTGCTATGAAATGGTCCATTTTGAGTTTTCCTCCTACTTTGGCTCCGTCTAGCTTTAAAGCGTAGATACTACCAAAGAAATGCTTGGTATTCCTGAAAACAGAGTTCCAAAACACAACAAACAGCATTTACCCTCACAATACAAATCTGGGTTACAGAGAAAATATACCGCAAACATGCACCAAAAATGAATTTCAACCATCTTTCTAGCCGTCCATTGCACAAACACAGCAAGATACCAAAGTACTATTCACTGAAAATGATAGTCTTGTTGTTTGTAAACACATAATAAAGCATTCTAGTTTGGAATATGTCTGGGGTATTATTTGATTGCCATTCCCATTTTCAATTTTTATTCTAATTTCTCAAATAATTCTGGCTCGATAACGTAGTTACCCAGCTTGGCGCTGATGTGGTGCTGAAGTCTAACCGGACTTGAAGTGTCAAAGGTCATGAGAGAAGTATAACCTATTTGGTACTGTGTACCCTTAAGTCATGATAGTTGATGTAAAATGTGGTGTCAACAGCAAAACTGAGCCACTTCAGTGGCTTTCAGATGGCGCTATCAACAGGCAAAGTGAAATACACACCCAAAAATTCAAATGTGCTTTTTCAATGACAGGGGGGGTCAATCTATTGAATGTCAATCTCTAATTCAATTCCAGGGGGGTCAACACTTTAAAATGAATTTTTAAAAAGTCTCATGAAGGGGAATTGCTTTTAAAACCATGAAAGAACCTGAGTACTCTGTAGGCCAAAAATCTGTGAATTTTTGGTTATGTTTATCATTTATTGTTTCATTTAATTCATGAAGGGGACCTCGTCTGCCCCAGTTTGACACCTTCCATGTGATTTGAGCCATGCACTTCCCTGTCCGCGTTCATGCATCTATTCGGTATTTCCGTTGGTTTCTGTGGTTTCAAATTCTTCCTTCCGCCTGTTTCCTGTTTTTCCCGCTATTCACGTATTAACATATTAATTAAGACTAATACCAGTAATTCATGTTACGTTATGTCATTAAACATAGACTAATATACTCATCCTGAGTAATTTTGTGTATTAACATTCACCTGTCATGTAATGGTGTGTAAATATCACGTTGTTCATTTTTACTAATACTCCTTGCATTCGCCTAGTCAGTAATTTCCTGTTCCTTTGTCTTGCTGAAATCTCCTGCACCTGTTTTTATGAGTCTCTATTATGCATTAGGCAAATGATTGGAGACTGTTTTCAAATTGGTTTGTCAATTAAAATGATCATGGTTTGTCTTTCCCTCGGAAGAATTGTTTAGTCTCCCACCAATCCTATTCCCCGCCTAGTTTAGTAATTTCCTTGTGAATATATTGTCTCAGTTCACTACAGATTCCCTTAGAAATTCATATTTTTCAAAATTGCCTGTCTTAGTGCCAGTATTCTTGTTTTTGCTTTACAACTTTAGCCTGTGTCTGACCGATTAAATTTTGCCTAGCCCTTTTGTTTTGATTGCCTCATTTATTGAGGCTGGTTGCCTGCCTGACTACGCCTCTGTGCTAAACCCATTGCCTGAATAAACGACTTCGGTTTCTGGATTTCCTGACATTTGGTTCTTCTGTCTGCCATGACACTTGTGTCATGTTTCAAATGTGACGCTGGCCATGTAATCTGATTTTAGATTTAACTCTTCATTATTTATTGAAAAAGGATACCAGTAATATGAAACCTCTATGCCAGCCAATAATTTGCCATTTGTCTTTTGAAATTCTGTACACAATGAGTCTATCATAACAAATGAAAAAGACAGAAATTCATAATTAAAAGACAGTGTCGTAGGAAAAAACTTTGTCCGAACAAGTGGATAAAGTGTTCCACTAACCCTTGTAAATATATCTCCAAAAAATTGACGCATTCTTCAGAGTCTGATGCGATAGGGTTTATTGTAAGTCAATCCAAATGAAGCACCCAAAACCCAGGCTGGTCTGTGCAAACCACGTAGCATTCATTCTTCATCAATCACCCCACGCCGACTGAACACCAATTGTCTAAACCCTCATATTTATTGGCCTTTTGGCACGTTCCTTTAGATGGGATTAAACGTGACTCTACCTTATGTAACATTATTAATTCTAACTGGTACATTGTCATATAGCAACCCTCCACCCTTAGTGACAAGTTTGCCATTACATCATAATGTAAATGCATTTTAGGCCTCCAGGGATGCTCAAAGACCACATATGATCCTCCCAAACCTTTGGTTCACCTGAAGTTCATGAAGTTATTTCGGGCCATGGATGGTTCCAGATCACTCGAGTGCGCATGCTCTAGTCATGGGCACCAGGTTTACTACCAATATGGTCACTCTGGAAGATTAGCTCATCAAGCCAGCCTTGAGTTTTCTGCAGGAGCTTATTTATCAGGTTTTTTTTTTTTTTTTATTTGGCATCTCCAGCCCACCTGAATCTGGAATGTCCAATTGGGGAACTATGTGCAAGGCTTTTCGCATATGCAGCCCCCTATTGCCAACTCAGGAGAGTGAGACAGCTCGCGGCTCTCCTCCGAAGCACGCGCCCGTCGCCACCGCTTCTTATACACTCATTGGTCTAAACCTCGCAAGCTCAGAACTAGGGCGGAGGATACCCAAACATGAACGAGCTTAGAATCTTCCTGACGAGCGCCCGTCTGGCCAACAGGAGGCGCCTGAGAACTTATTATTTACAATACCCTATCCCAGCAGACCCTTCCCAGTTTGCATCCCTGTAGCGCATTGGCAAATTGTATGCTACTCTGAAAAGAGCTGCCGACCACCGCCGGCTGGTACAAGGCGGGGATCGAACCCGCGCCGTGATAGTCACTTCTCCTTCGCAATTTATCAGGGTTTTTGACAGATTTATGAGTTTTTGCCTCTTCTCAGCTCCAAACTCCCTCTCAGTAATTTTAAAAGCCCATATGAACCTGGCTGAGTTCTCTTTGTTGAACTGTGATGATAGTAATAGTTTGGATTTTTACAGTATTTAAGATTATTTTCCCACCACAACAGATAAAATGGAAACTTGCATTATATCATCATTGTTCAGTGAATCAACAATAAAATGGTTCCAAAGTATTGTCTCAAAAACACAGACACAGAGATGTAATATACTTAACTCCAAAAGAAACGCAAGGGTGAGGTATGTACTGTATTTGCAGCAAATTGAAAAATCCATTGACTTTTATTGCTTTTCTAGTGAGGCATGAGAGGAAATAAAGAAAAGCGTGTGGTATTGTAATCCTGACGCACGCCATGTGAACGCGCCAAGCACTTCAGTAATAACAATCATTGAGCTGTTTGTGATGTGTACAGTGACACTTGACTTGTTCTTTTGGGCGTGGTCAATAGCTTACATATAGTCAACAAAAAAACCGAAAAATGCTACTGCATGAAGAAAATGGAAAGGCTTGTGACACAGGAGAGAGAAAAAGAGGTATTAGCATGTTACGGGCAGATCTCATCGACCGAGAGGTGGTGCGTCATTTGCACTGTCACCGTTCAACAATCAGTCGGCTGTCTATCTGAGAATGGAACACAAGCACTGTCACTGACCGACCCTGCTTAGGGCAGTCACGAGTGACTATGGTAGCTCAAGAGTGCCACATCTGGTTACAGCTTGTACGTGACAGATTCTGGACAACAACCCAAAGTGATCATGAGACGAGGGGTCAGAGACATCTGAGAGTGAGCATAAATTCTATTCGACGCCGTCCATGTGAGCAACACATGCGTGTGCATGGCCCCTACAGAAAACCCAGTTTTTGCCCATTTACGTGTGGCTGCCCATTCTCAGGCAGAAAGAGGAAAATAAAGCGCCAAAAATTACAGAGGCAGGTGCCCCAAGTCAGAAGTGAAGAGTTCCTACTCCTGTTGATAAGCAAAAAATGAGTTTTCTGTAGGGGCCGTGCACGCATGTTTTGCTCACGTGGACGGCGTCAAACGGTACTTGCGCTCACCCTGAATCGTCTCGGACCCCTCGTCTCCTGTTCATTTTGGGTTGCTGTCTGAAATCTGTCACATACAGGCTGTAACCAGATGTGGTGCTCTTGAGCTGCCATAGTCACTGGTGGCTGCCCTAAGCAGGGTTGGTCAGTGACAGTGCCTGTGTTCCATTCTCGGATAGACAGCTGACTGATTGTTGAACGGTGACAGTGCAAATGACGCACCACCTCTCGGAAGGTGAGACCTGCCTGTAACATGCTAATGACTCTTTTTCTCTCTCCTGTGCCACAAGCCGTTATATTAGCCTATATTATTTTTATTTTTTTATTTCCTCCTGGAAGGCTAGTGATCTTTATTTTTTGGCAGTTGCTACGGGTACGGCAGTTTTCCAATGCATTTCAATGTAGAGAGGTACGGCAGTCCCCATTTCAAACCCTGCCCTAACCTAACCCTGATCCTAACCCTAACCCCTCACCCCTAACCTAACCCTTCCCCTAACCATAATCCCTAATCCTTATCTTAATCCCATCAAATTGACTGCCGTACCAATAAAAACTGCCGTATCTGTAGACACTGTTTTTTTTATCTTTCCACCGCTCTGAACGTACGCTATTCTGAAAAATAAAGAATCAAGCCACCCAGAATAACCATCGCATCGACGATTTCCATGTTGCCGCGCCGGCCATCAGTGGATAGTCGACTGTTCATGGTAACTTAACTTAGTGTCTGTAAAAGCCTGTATTTCCCAGAAACGTTTGTCTCTGTAGTTGTTATGAGCACTCGTTTACTGTTTCTTCACGTGTCGCGCTACTGGAAGTGCTCCTGGTTGACTTATATGCAGCAATTCTGACTGGTATGCTTGTGTTACTTTGGTTGGTAATCGGTGGTCGTTTCGTCATAAAGTTACCTGGTCGTAGCCGCTACATTTGAAGCTAACCGGAGAGGCTTTCCCTACACATGAAGATTTTTGGTCGTAACTATTGAACAAGTTTAATATTTACGATCGTCGGGCCTGACCCGTTTCAGACCCGATTATCAGGACAAATTCACTATTAACACACCTCAGACCATAAGATAATCTTCCGATTGTCGTCGTTGGTCGGGAGGGGGAAAATCGGGGCAAAATCAGCCAGATTATCTTTATGTGTGTACCCCGCTTAAGTTGGGCTGATAAAGCTGCAGTTAGACCAGACGTAGGCTTTGCAGAGATTAGGGTGCGTGTTTGGGTTTGTTCACAGCTGCTGTGAAACGATCGTTTTGCTTATCCGGGGTCAGCCGGGAACTTTGCCGTCGTGCGCCCTTACAAAAAATACCATTTAATTTACCATTGAATACCATTCATTTACCATTGAGAATTTTCATAAGGGTGGTCTAGCTCTCTGATGCTAAAAGCTGTGTCTGGTATAATAAACGATTTCTCTGCATCGCCGTGGTGGAATTTCATCCCCCTTTAAAAATGCATGTCTGAGTGCAAGACGATTTATTTTCATTAGAGTTCAATAGATGAGAAAAGCTGCGGTGCTTATAGGTTTGTAATCTGTTTTCTTTGGGGTTCAGATAATTGGGCAGTGGCCCCTAAAACAGTATTTTGTAAATTGCAGCAAATGTTCAAAACTACTGATGCCAGAAACTAACTGGTTACGCCTCCTAATGTACTCCAGCAACGACCATATGCTTGTCAGTGCAATGCCTCAAATAGAAGTCTGCGTCACTAACAGTCTACGGTCAGGAATGCATTTAAAAATCATTCTGGCTAATTACAAGCTGAAAAAGTGGAAACTGGATTCGAATTTTTCCGGTACAAGTTATCGATTCGCGAGCTCCACACAAGCAACGCTTAGACCAGGGCTGCCCAACCCTGTTCCTGGAGAGCTACCATCCTGTAGATTTCTTCTCCAACCCTAATTCAACACACCTGATTCAGCTCATTAGCAGCTCGTCAAGATCTGTAACTGGAAAAGCAGGTGTGGTTTGCTTTGGTTGGAGTGATAACCTTCAGGATGGTTGCTCTCCAGGAACAGGGCAGCCCAGGCTTAGACCGTTTGCGTGTTTCTGCTATGAGCTCATTTAGTAGCTTGCTGTCGGAATTGTTTCGTTTTAGAAGAAATGGTTATAAAGAGCTTATAGCAAAGTTACTTCCAGAAAAGTGGGTATATAACAATACAGCTACAACCACATGCATGCAAGGAGCTTAAATAGCACAAATGTAATAAAGTTTTTTTTTTTCGGAGAAAAGACCAGTTATTTTTTTACAATGATATAAAAGGACAAAACTATTGAATCTTTCGATCTTTGTTGGCTTTTTGTCAAAATTTTTATTACAAAAAATTTTATTTATTGTGGTTTTTTATTACATTTGCGGTTGCTACAAAGGTGCGACAGTACAAGCAAAACAATAAGCTGAGACGAAGGTGGTCAATTTCATTTTATCTAGTTGCACAAACACATGTACAACATTTGATTGCGCCATTCCCCATCGATTCCTTACATAAGATGTCAGACATTCACAAGGACTCGTAGCCACAAGTTCAGTTTGACTGGTGCATCTGTCACCTTCAGTCTGTGTACGTATGCCCTTTTATCACATCCTATCGATCAGATGTTCTTGAAAAGAGCAGTTACTGGATTGTCATTTATTCATGTGCATTCTATAGCTCTGCAGCAGCCGTGCGGTAAATCTGAAATGACGACATGAGGTGGAGAGCTCCCTCATCACTTTCAGAGGCTTGGGACTCTCAGCCTCCCCTCTTTAAACTGCATCTATTCATTCTACACACATTAGCTGTGTCCTCACTACTGAGCTCCCCACCAGCATACATGCATTTCATTTCTGATCATACTGAGTGACTGTCAACCAGTCTGGTAACAATGTTGTGCAGGTGAAAACTAAAAACTACTGCAAGTGCACCAACACAAAAAGCAAGACAAGATAAAGGTTATGTAGGTAGAGGACAGGAAAAACATGCATTATTGCTGAGGTGCAGCGAATAGACTATGATACAAATTAGAAGATGGTTACAGGCTGGTTTACGATTCTCCACTTAGATTAGTTTGAAAGAAATTACCATAGAATTCATAACAATAATGCAGGAACATGCAGGCAACAACAACATAAATAGGCCCTACTGAAAAAGAAATGACTTGAGCGATTTTCAAAATCATTCCCCCAGGTTAATTCCACTGGAGTAATAAATCTTGTGGGATGAAGTGAAACAGCAAAAAGAAGTGCATAATGAAAAATAGCATCTTTATTTTTAGACATGAATTTTTTTTTTTTCCTCCTCTCTCGTACCTGCCAATTACCATTTTGAGGAAGTGGAAACTAAAATTTTAGTTTTATTTTGCCCTCCTCTCTTGTTGTCTGTGGAAGAAAGGCCGAGGACCAAGGAATCAAAAAAGGCTGGCCTAAAAAGGATGTACCAGTTGGGGAAACGTTTAAAGGGACATTATCATGGTTCAGCAAATCACACTCAATAGCTGCTTAAATATACAAAATCAATCATGTGTAGGAAATTTTTTTATGTGGGGTCATCCTTACGGATTGTTAAAAGGTTTTTTTTTTATATATATATATAAAGCTTATGGAAGGCACAATCACACTTCTAGTGGATATTTTTGAGGAAATGCCGCTAGGGGCGCTGTAAATAGTAACGTTATCCCAGTTCACTATGGCTATCATTTTCATCTGTATTGCATTCATGCATTATGTATTGTTATGGATGGATATAGAGCACGTATAAAATTGAGTGAATATGATTCATGTGGTGACATAAACAAAGTGCTTCAATGCTAGAAACATTGTTGTCGTGAATCATGAAGATTGTTCAAGTTTGCTTCAGTCACTCAAATTGTTAATAATTGCTCATAATTAAATCCACTTTTGTTGGATGGGGGGCATTAACTTTTTTTTTGGCTTGTGAATGAAGGCCTGACAGAAAGAGTGTGAAAACCACTGCTGTGGGCCTACTTGTGCCGTGTTTCAAAGATGACGCTGGCCAAGTGATTGGTGTCACGACCCTGGCACCCAGAGATGTTAAATGGGCGCCAGGGCAAGGAGTGGAGAAGGAGGGCCCAAGTGCAGGGACTTGGTTTTACTAAATAATAAAAGTGAGGGAAAATAAAAGTAAATACAGACTTCAAGGATGACAGAAAGGGAGTGCACCTAACAAAAAGGGGAACAGACTATGGCTACCTACCTGTGTGGACAGAAACTAAGCTTTAAGTATAAAGGGGGATCTAATTAACTAAAAGGAAACAGGTGAAAATCATTGACTAATGAGAACTGAGGATAATGGGATAATTGAGCAAGGGCTGGTAGCCAGGAAAAGCAATGCCAAAGGGGAGTGGCATTACAATTGGATTTCCGCTTTAACACATAATTATTTATTGATAAAGGATTACATTGCGAAAAACAGTCTCTATGCAGCTAATAATTCGCCATTCGTCTCTTAAAATTCTGCACACAATGACCCTAGATCATTGAATGTGAAAAGGACAGAAATTCATATTTAAAAGGTAGATGAAACAGTACCCAGTATTTTCTCATCATTGCAAAGTGAATCAAAAACGGTTCCAAAATATGGTCTCTGTCAGGCGAAGGACCTGAGACAAGACACGTAAGATTCCGTTACATTCAAAAACTCTACAGGCGTGTAATATCGTCAAAATAAATCGTTAAAATCCCCAGCAATCAGTTTTCCGAATAGACGCAAAAACAATCAGAAAATTCTGATCAAAAACCATTTGGTCCTGGAGGCTGGTGAATTCAAATACACTAAAGGGGATTAAAATGATACATTAAGAGGGATTTCACGGTCCTTGATTTTATGAAACTGAAAAGATTAGGTAATCCCTGCGTTTAGAGCGCACTGCGTTAAATCGTTCCAGATGCAGCGGAATGGCCTCCTCCCCGACCTAGTGCGTTCTGTGCCCTGATGTAGCTGCAGTCCGACTGGCACAGATCAGCAAGAGGAGCGCACTGCATGCTCCTCCCACAGTTTCAGTCCGAATCTAAATATTATTTTTTCTTGAACTAAAAAATTTTTTTTTTAAAATCGTTAAGTCGAAAGGATCTATTTGTTTCGGATACAGTATTAATCAGCGCCCGTAGAGGGTCGGAATATGGCACGCGAGTGAATTCAGCGGGGAGTCACGGATAACCGTTCGAATTCTCTTCGTGGCAGAGACGTGGGCAGGAAAGTTCGCGGAAGGCGAGCGATGCAGTTCTGCAACACAAAGCCTCCGTAGACACCTTTATAGCCTCACCTGCATTCATGCCCCTTTACCCGGTCTCCTCTAGCGCCTATGAGCGATTTGGTGAATCAAGCAGCAAGGGAGATAACAGGTAGGCAACGAGAGCGGCAGGAACAATGGTTGTTTTAAGGCACCCTCACTCTGTCTATACGAGTGGGAAACTAACGGGCTTTCGCCCAAAAAAGGTAGTGTAAGACGGGTCTCGGCAAAAGTGCATTCAGTCAACCAATATGCACTCGGAACTCATGCGCAATTATGCGTAAGAGACACAGACATACAGAGCAGAGACCTACAGCCCATTTTGTGAATCTCAAAAATATTGCCCTTCTACAAAGTCCGTCTAATTGTCAAAATCAGCCTACAGAATGGTACACTGGAGAGAGCATTGCGAGAAACACTGAAATGGTGTAAGGAGCCTAAATGAATCTTAGAACAATAAAGTGTTATGCTGAAGCAATAAAATGGAACAACTCCGGTGCTTTATTTAGGCATCTAAAACGCAGTAGGCCAATAGGTGCTGAAGGCTCCCGCACTGCGCAGAATTAGTTTTTGGAAACTCTGCGAACCCGCTTGCGGCAGCACCTAATTCAATGGACTTGATTCTCTCTCAAGCCCTTCCTTACACTCCTCATGAATGACGCTGTCCATATGAAATGCAGGAGTGATCCGAACCTTATACCTCATTATAACGATCAAAGAAAGTCAATTAAAGTAGGCTACTCCATCCGGGTGCCTGATCACGCAGTTAAAACTTATAATGCAAAAAAGAAGGGGGGAAAGCGGGCTTCAATCTCGCTTAAAATTTTGCGTCAGCCCTAAGCATGATTTTTTGATTCCTGGAAAGCTGAGAGGGCTCCTGACCTGCCATTATTTGACATTCATCTTGGGTTCTCAGCGCTACGTCGCTGTGTTTGTCAACCAAACAGCATGACGTTGTTGCACTCGTGCAGATTCTTTCCCAAAATTTCACGCCTGACGCAAAAATTTCTTGTGCTGAAATTATTTTGCCAGAATCCCCAAGAGATCACAATTTTAATTGGAGTGTGTTGTTAAGGACTGCCCACCCTGTTTTTCTACCACTTCTTTTAGCCAGCCACTCCGAGTTTCTGTCCTTCACTCGCTCCAGAGTCTCCTCCATCTCTATTCACTCATCACGCAGTGTAGCTTTACTCCACACACATGCCATCAGACCGGCAGCAAGGTGCATGAGACCGACTGAAGCCTGCTTCCTCTCCCCTACCTACAGGAGGGCACAATAGGGAGAACCACAACGGATCCTCGAGAACAGGTAATTCAGTCTTAAAAATACAACGCAGATGCGCAACATTTTTTCAGTGTTGGCACAATGTAATAATAAAGATCCGTAAAGTGCGGGTCACCAATGGCATTTGTTGTGTCGAGGCATTTCACGCGCTGCGGCCAACAAACAGGCGGGCGGTCAGGAAATTTAAGAAATCAGGTAAAATGGGGTTAACAAGAGATTCTTGCGCGGAATTGAAATCCTTGTGCTTGGAGATTTATCAGTTTCAAGGGCGTTACGGTGGATTTCACCACTAGTAATTGGAAATCGATTATGATTCTGGACTTCTCACGCTTTTCTTTACTCAGGGGTTGAAGCAATGCATATGTTTCATTTTCGTTTAAATTGTTTAAATGAAAGAAGATCATTGGAATTGCATAAAGACGTTTCAAATGACCTTATTTCATTTAAACAATTTAAACGATCATGAAACACGCATTGCTTCCAATTCCTGAGTAAACAAAAGCGTGAGAAGTCCGGAGTCATAATCGGTTTCCAATTACTAGTCTTGAAATCCACCGTAACGCACGTGAAACTGATTAAGCTCCATGCACAAGGACATCAATTCAGCGTGAGAATCTCTTACATAAGCCTTGATTGAATAATTGCTGACCACAGCAGGAGAACATAAATATGCCACTATAACTCATGCCAAATGCATGAGAGTTGACAGATATGCGTTATTAATGAAAACTGACAACACCTGTTAGTGTTGAGAGTTTTCGACGTTTCTGTAATGGTAATTTAAATGAATGATTGAAAACATGCAATGACCAATCATTATTTTTCAGGAGTGGTTTGAGCTTCCCCGAAAGCCAGTTCAGCAACTATATGTATACTGTATATATAGGCGCCATTTGTGGGGGGGGGGGCATTGGGTCTCCTGCACCTCCAAAGTTAAGGTTGGGGGTGCAAAAACCCTGCAATATTAAAACCGCAAGTTTTCGTAGTTCGTCTGCCCCGTTCAGTCAAGCTACTGATTAAGGTAATGCGGGACCTTTAAAAAATAATAATAATAACAAGGCTAATGCCAGTCGTCTATGATTGCAGTTGCAGGTTTAGAAGCTGAATCCATATTGGAATTAATAGTCATGTCCAGAAAATGTGTGTCCTTGCCCTGCAAAAAATGTTCTGTAGGACTTCTATTGAATTCTATAGAATTCTATAGAACATCAATGGAACTCTATAAAACATTTTAGTAGAACAGCATGTTCTATAGGATTTTCCGTGTGTTCTATAGGAATTTGCTAGAAACCTATAGAGCACCTCTATGGAAAAGAAAGTCTTATAAGATTATTGCTGTTCCATAAGACCTTCCTATAGAACACCCTAGTTGAAAAACCTGTCCTATAGGACTTTGATGGTCTTTAGGACCTTCTAATAGAACAAAACCTTAATGGGAAAGACATCTTAAATAAGGGTTAAATAAAAATAAAAATAAATCTTATGAATCCTTGCAATGCTCTGTCGAAGGGTCAATTTACCTTATGTGTATCTGGGTTCTAGAAGTGAGAAACTGGACTAATGGTATGAAAATGTGCAATATGCAGTGATATCCACGATACTGAAGTAGCAAGGAAATTGTGTCCCTTTTAACTTTAAGGTGTGCTTAAGCACATGGGGTACCAGGCACATACCTACTCATTGATTCTCTGATCAGACGATTGATTGACTGACTGACCACACAACTTAGCAGTATTTCAGTTACGGTATATGAGGACCTCTTTCCATTTCCTCAGCAGCAATTCAAAAATATAAATGTAAGGCATTACTACCAGTGGCGGGCGGTGGACAGAGAACAAGGAGGGCGATAAACATGTCTTTAAACTGCTTATTAGTCTTGATCTGTTTTCAGTCAATTTGCCTGGTAAAAAACACTCAGGTGTAGCTAATTGTCTTCGTTAAGACGAGAAATCAAACGCATCAGTTGAACGCAAAAAAAGAGCGCATTTCAATCTTTTTCAATTAAACTATCATTACGCAGAGGTTTGAGGACTTTCTTAGGATGTGACAAAATTTAACGCGGAAAATCCACAGTGGTTTTTTCATGAAGAGTTGCCTATTACGGCATGTGAATTAAACATTTTATAGAATTTATTATTTACACGCCTAAACATTTCATTATAAGGGAAACTAACATGTTGACCAAGAACAATGATTGAAATTGGGTCACTAATCTCATCCGTTTCAAGGGATGTTTTCCACCCCCTCGGTTTTCCGTCCACCGCCCGCCACTGATTACAACTTTATTATGCTATTAAAAAATCTAATATAAATGAATTGTCTTTATTTGCTTAAATTTGAACTTTTTCTTTTTTAAAAAATTTTAATCAAATTTATTCCTTTCCATTCACATTTCATGTGATTGTAGATTTTATACAGATTTAGAATTAATTTGAATACAATTTGAGGTCTGCTGAGACTTATTCCCACGATCTTTATACATCTAAAGGTTATTTCTAACCATGAATGTACAAGCTTCTGTATGGCTTTCTTGGTTAATGCACCGCATTGCGGAGGAGATGTGTCTGGGTTCAAGTCCCGGTGAGTGGTCATTGCACTACAGGGATGCAATTTGGGAAAAGATTGCTGGGAAATGTAATATAAAATGGTTGCTTTATTTGTGGTTGCCTTCCAAGTTTGGGTGGGACTGAGGATGCCAAACTGAAAAAAAAGTCCTCCAGAGATTTTCTATGGAATTGTTTCCTATGGAAATTTTCTATAGAACTTTTTTTTCTATTAGACTTGAGGTACTAAAGTTCTATAGAATTCTGTTGAACTGTCCTATAGGATTGCTATAGCACATTTTTTGCAGGGTGATTAGTTGCCGTGGCCTACTCTAAAAAAAATCTGATGGTGAATTACACGTCGTCTTTAGCTGTTGTAGCCAAGCAGCTCAGGAAGATAGTAAAAGAATATGGGCAACGGTACTGCAATTTACTGAGCTGGGGTTATATTTCTCAAAAGCGTTGCTATTTGCTAACTTTCAACAACTTCCTTAGTCTGGTTCAAACCACGGTTTTAGGTAACGTACCCCTGAACGGTGACTTTCAATGTACCTTGGTTCGTTTTAATGCTTTCGCGTACGTGAATACGTTAATAATATGCAATCGCCTCAATAAAAAGTGTTCCGCGCTTCCATATGAGCGCAGGCAAGAAAAACGGTCCAATTTCATTTTTCCCAGAAATGCGGATAAATAAATAGCCTAGGTTTTTCAACATGATAATTTAGACGTGTGCTTTATATGAAGAACGGACTTGTCTTGACTTGTGAAGTAAATTTTGGCGGGATTCATTGGTTTTTGGCAATGCAGTAGACAAATTAGGGTTAAAAAACAGGCTATTTTTAACATTAATGTGCAACAAAAATTACTCCTAAAATAATAAGTAAACAGTTCCTTAATTGGCAATAATAAAATACACACCCAAATTTTTTTTTACAGAAGTGTTCCGTTTTTCGTGTCTTCGCTCAAATGTTTTCATCGAGGGACAGCGCTCTATCGCAAGTAGGATTAATTACTTGTATCTGGACCTCATTCTCATCGTCCAGCGGGTAATTGGAAATGAATTGTGACGTTGGCTTCAGAATTTCCCTTGCTGAGATTAAACGCGGTAAAATATAAAGTACCTAGTTAATTAACATCATTTTATATTGCCGGGAAATGACATGCAGGCTATATCATCCAATTATATTTCTTAAACTAGTTCATTTAAAAGAGCCTATTGATATTGACGACTTGTCTTTTGTTACCCTGTCTGTATTATGTTCATGAAGCAATAGCCGATTTAATGAATAAGCCTACTGCCAACTTTCGTGAAATTCTCTGGACTTGAATATTAATTCCAATATGGATTCCGCTTCTAAACCTGCAACTACAATCGTAGATGGCTTGCATTAGCCTTATTAAAAAAAGGTCCCGGATTGCCTTAATCAGTAGCTTATTCTTCAGTCCCTGCAAAAAATGTGCTACAGGAATTCCTATAAATGTGCTATAGGAATCCAATAGAATTCTATAGAACTTTAGTACCTCAAGTCCTATAGAAAAAAAATTCTATAGAAAACAGTTCCATAGAAAATCTCTGGAAGACTTTTTTTTCAGTTTGGCATCTTCAATCCCACCAAAATTTGGAAGGCAACCACAAACAATGTAATCATTTTATATGACATTTCCCAGCAATTCTTTCCCAACTTGCATCCCTGTAGCACAATGACCACTTGTGTGCTACTCTGACAGGGGCCCGAACTCAGACACTTCTGCTCCGCAGTGTGGTGCTTCAACCAAGTGAGCCATTCAAAAGCTTGTACATTCATGGTTAGAAATAACCTTTGGATGTATAAAGATGGTGGGAATAAGTCTCAGCAGTCCTCAAATTGTATTCAAATTAATTCTAAATCTGAATATAATCTGCAATCACATGCATGTGAAAGGAAAGGAATAATTTGATTGAATTTTTAAAATTAAGGGAAAAGTTCAAAAGGTCAAACTTTCAACGTAATTCTGTCTTCGTAAGCAAAAGAGGAACACGAGTTTTCCATTATAGCATAATAAAGTTGTAATGCCTTACATTTATATTTTTGAATTGCTGCCGAGGAAGTGGAAAGAGGTCTTCATATACCGTAACTGAAATACTGCTAAGTTGTGTGATCAGTCAGTCAATCAATCGTCTGATCAGAGAATCAATGAGTAGGTATGTGCCTGGTACCCCATGTGCTTAAGCACACCTTAAAGTTAAAAGGGACACAATTTCCTTGCTACTTCAGTATCGTGGATATCACTGCATATTGCACATTATCATACCATTAGTCCGGTCTCTCACTTCTAGAACCCGGGTACACATAAGGTAAATTGACCCTTCGACAGAGCATTGCAAGGAGTCATAAGATTTATTTTTATTTTATTTAACCCTTATTCAATATGTCTTTCCCATTAAGCTTTTCTTCTATTAGAAGGTCCTAAAGACCATCAAAGTCCTATAGAACAGGTTTTTCAACTAGGGTGTTCAATAGGAAGGTCTTCTAGAACAGCAATAATCTTATAGGACTTTCTTTTCCATAGAGGTGCTCTATAGGTTTCTAGCAAATTCCTATAGAACACACAGAAAATCCTATAGAACATGCTGTTCTACTAAAATGTTCTAAAGAGTTCCATTGATGTTCTATAGAGTTCTGTAGAATGGAATTCCACAGAAGTCATATAGAACATTTTTTGCTGGGGTTTAACGCTGAGGTTAGGGAAGACCGGGGTTACATCGGCCACGGGGTAAGGTCCGTCACCCCAGTTTTTTTCATTCCAAACGCACTGACGGGAAAACAAAAATGTACAAATTATGTGACATCCCAGCGACATCATTATCGAAAATTGAATATTGCGACGTAAATATATGTTTGAGATTGTATCAATACAAGTTTTGTAGGTGACATTCTGCACTACACATATCCCGTAAAGGTATTTCTCTAAGTTTTAGCAACAAAGAGTTATGGAGCCAAATACAAAATCATGACGAGGTAACCCCGGTCTCCCCTATATCGGCTTTTAACTTGCCGCTTGGGATTTCATTTTCATGGTCGAGATAGGGTGTACTATTAACCATGCGCCTCCAGCATGCGGCACTATTTAAACACAGCAGATGCGTGCATGATCTGTAGCCTATAGCGTTGTAGTAGGAGTAGCGTTAAGAGACAGCGGCCTTGGCCGATGAACCACGCGTTGTATGCATAATTATTGTGTGCGCATATTGCGTGCATCTTGAAGCAGGCTGGGAAAAAAATGCGACACATAAGTATCCTATAACGCCAACGCAATGTTTAAGGTCCCGTTTGCAATTTCAAATCCTGGGCTAAATAAATGATTGAAAACAGTTTAGCCTACGTCCATAAATGCGGGGATGGAAAATGGATGCTCCCTCCCACATTCAATTCGTGCATGGCTTCATACATCGCATCCATTCAGCAAATTAACGTTATTTCACAGATCACAACCAGATTTAACATTAATCAAATAAAGTAGCCAACTGATATTTTCTAAATAAACCTTTTTAACATTCTATCAGGCTGGACTTTGGTTATGGCAGCCTCCCCTTGGCAATATAGTAGCCTGAAAAAAAATATTGTGACCCCCCAATGTTGACCTGACGTTGGCACCATATATACTCACACACAGTGCCGTGAAAAAGTATTTGCCCCTTTCCTGATTTCTTTCTCTCTTTTTTTTTTGCATATTTGTCACACTTAAATGTTTCAGATCAAACAAATTTTAGTATTTGACAAACATTACACGAGTAAACACAAAATGCAGTTCTTAAATGATGATTTCACTTATTAAGGGGAAAAAGCTATCCAAACCTACCTGGCCTGGTATGAAAAAGTAATTGGCCCCTAAACCTTATAGCTGGTTGTGCCACCCTCGGCGACAACAACTGCAATCAAACATTTGCGATAACTGGCAATAAGTCTTTCACATCCCTGTGGAAGAATTTTGGCCTACTCTTCATTGTAGAATTGTTTTAATTCAGCCACACTGGAGGGTTTTCGAGCATGAACGGCCTGTTTAAGGTCATGCCACAGTATCTCAATCAGATTTAAGTCCGGACTTTGACTAGGCCACTCCAAATCTTCTTTTTTTTTTTTTTTTTAGCCATTCAGCGGTGGACTTGCTGGTGTGTCTCCGATCATTGTCCTGCTGCATGACCCAAGCGCGCTTGAGCTTGAAGTCACAAACTGATGGTTGGACATTCTCCTTCAGGATTTTCCTGTAGTGAGCAGAATTCATAGTTCCATCAATAACGGCAAGTCATCCAGATCCTGAAGCAGCAAAGCGGCCCCAAACCATCACACTACCACCACCATGTTTGACTTTTGGGATAATGATCTTTTTATGAAATGCTGTGTTAGTTTTACACCAGATGTAATGGGACATGCACCTTCCAAAAAGTTCAACTTTTATCTCGTCAGTCCACAGAATATTTTCCCAAAAGTCTTGGGGATCATCAAGATGTATTTTAGCAAATGTGAGATGAGCCTTTGTGTTCTTTTTGGTCAGCAGTGGTTTTCGCCTTGGAAATCTCCCATGGATGCCATTTTTGCCCAGTCTCTTTCTATTTGTTGAATCATGAACACTGACTTTAACTGAGGCAAGTAATACCTGCAGTTCTTTGGATGTTGTTCTGGGTTCTTTTCGTGACCTCCTGGATGAGTCGTCGGTGCACTCTTGGAGTTATTTTGGTTAGCCAGCCTCCCTTGGGAAGGTTCAGCACTGTTCCAAGTTTTCTCTATTTGTGGATAATGGCTCTTAACGTGATTTGATGGAGTCCCAAAGCCTTAGAAATGGCTTTGCAACCCTTTCCAGACTGATAGATGTCAATTACTTTGTTTCTCATCTCTGTTCTTGAATGTCTTTAGTTCGCTGCATGATGTATTACTTTTTTAGATCTTTTAACCTACTTCACTTTCTCAGACAGGTTCCTTTTAAGTGATTTCTTGATTTAACAGGTCTGGCAATAATCAGGCCTGGGTATGGCCAGTGAAATTGAACAAAAAAATTGTGGTTAATCACAGTTAATATACGATATAACAAGCGGGGGCAATTACTTTTTCACAGAGGGCCAGGTCGGTTTGGGTAGCTTTTTCCCCTTAATTAATGAAATCATCATTTAAAAACTGCATTTTGTATTTGCTTGGGTTATTTTTGTCTAATATTAAAATTTGTTTGATCCGAAACAAAAGTGTGACAAATATGCAAAAAAAAAAAAAAAAGAAATCAGGAAGGGGGAAAATACTTTTCATGGCACTATATATGTTTTGTTTTTTTTTTTTTGTTAAGAAAATATTGAAGGTGGTGCAGTGAGTCCATGTCCGCCTCTCCGTCTCTTTTACATTCACTCAAACGCACACATCCAGGTGGGGAAGGGAGGTGTAGTTTGAAAGATAATGTATAAATGTCCCATTTTACATGAACATATCTTCGGAGTGAGGTGGGGGCTCTTAAGAAACTTTGGACCTTTAAACACATAAAATAAAATATTTGGCAACATATGTTTTACAGAAATATATCAGCGATTGATAGTAAGTTCGAAACATAACATTTAAGGCAGTCTACAGAATTTTGGGTGGTTTTCTTGGCAATCTGCCAAAATGTGTCTCAAGGTACTTGACTTCACCCTACAATATGACAACAAATTTGCAGAGTTGTGTGAACTGAATGGTTTTAATTTTCAAACTAACCAAATGGTTTTAATGTACAAACTTTAAATGATTTATTATGTAATCTAAATTCCAAAAGGATTGGGACAGTACATAAAATGCAAAAACAAACCAAACCAATTAATTTGTAAATTCTCTTTTACATGCGTTTAGTCACAATAAACAAGAAAAACTGTTTAAAGTTTCACTTTAACAACAGTAGCTGAACGATTTTTGGAAATACTGTATGCTCAAATTCCAAATGTGATGCCAAAAAAATGGGGCAGAGGAATTGAAGACTGTAAACATTGTGGAATCTTCAGAAACAAACCTATTTTTGAACATTACCCAGGTAAACAGGTGAATAAGCAATGGGTGATTCGATTATGATTGGGTATGAAATGAGCGGTCACAAAAAAGCATGGTTGTTTACCAGCGAGAAGGTGCAGGGTTCGTCACTTTGCTTAAAGCTGTACGAGCAGATTGTCAAAAAGTTGAGAATTTTTCTCAATGTGGAATTCAACAAAATTTAGCAATATCACAAATGACAATCCAAAATAGTATAAAAAGATTCTGAGAATCTGGAGAAACCAGAGCACCCTATTTGCATGAAATATTGGAAGCGCTTGACCATCCAGCCCTCAGACAGCACTGCATTCACTGACATGTTTATGCAAAGGACATAAGGACATGTGCTCGTGAATACGTCAGAAGCACTGTGTCAGAGAGTGCAATCCATCGTGGCATCATCAAATGCAGCAGGTTAAGATTACAAGAAGATGTGCTAATTTTGCATATTTGCTTGTGGGGCGTATTTCAGGCTTTAATTTTTCGATAAACTGAGTCGGCCTGAGGGTAGCAATGCATATTGGTATTTACCACGTGTCCCTACAATATAACGGCAGCAACTGTTTTGGAATACCGTATCTGTTAGATGAGAAGAGCGCTTTACAAAGTCCTTAAAAAAATTAAGTGCAAATTTATCTCCCATTTTCAACAATTTTTAAAATGGATATGAAATATTCCTCAGTGCTTCTGATGGTGAAGCCTAAAAGCGAGTAAGGCATAGATGACATAGAAAAAAAATCTTGAGATTCTCACTGATGCTCAAGCAGATACTAGCCTCTAAACATTGGACCTGGAGCAAGCAAAATGGGCGTGGTCAGCAAATTTCAATTATGCATATCTTGAAAGCTATTTCACCGTTGCTTCTGTTCAGGGGGGGAGCTTTGTTCAGTTTGGCGTGGAATGACCCTTAGCATAATAAATCAGACTTGAATGGAAAATGATTTACAAATTGACATGAAACCACTGTATAATGCCACTTAAAAGCAGCTAATTAAATGGGTGCTGCTGTGGTTGTATTGCTTTTTAGCAATGGTCCATTTTCACAGTGATGTAAAATAGGAAAACACAACCAATTAATTAAACCAGCAAATAACCATCAAAAGCATAGTCTGTTTGCATATGATGTCACGGTGCTGCGTCGCTGTGGCGGGAAATGCAGATGGAGGGCAGAGAGCAATTTTCTCCTGAAGAAGGAATCCAACAAACAGTAAAATGCCAATGTTTTGTGTCATTTATGGTTGTTCAAATTGGTTCAAACCGAGAGACAACAAAGAGTTTTCATCGAGTGCCGAAAGTTGTGGTTCGCAAAGGCAAAAAATGTAAGAAGTTGACCGAAAAATGCTGTGAAAAGTGAATTTTTAAGCTTTGTCTGCAGTCGGGAGGAGCAGAGTTGAATAATGGCCGCGTGTGCAGTGAACACTCCGTCAATGGTAAATTACCTGTTGTGGCATTGTTTATGTAGCGTTGGCTTGTAGTTAGCTGTTTCCATAGTTTGTTATGTTAAAGTTGCAGTTGCTTCTTTGTTTTATTTGAGTTTGTAGTCCTGTAACTGACAACAATATGTGTTTTGCGGGGCACAAAAGTATATTGAGGGATTTGTTGCTCTCTTTACGCTGTCCTAGCGCTTTAAAGCACGTTGACTCGGTAGACTGGTTTCCTACAGTTAATCTCGGCTACCAGAAAAGTAAGCCTTTGTCAGAGACGTTGCATTAACGAGAGGAGAGGATGAACATAAAGGAGGATCAATAACGTCGCTCAGAAGGCGCAGAGGCTTTGCTGGATTTTCAGCAGGCAGCCAAGAGCCCAATTCTCCAGCAAGCAGCTAAGAGCCCACAATCAGATAAAATCTGTGGGTTCTTAGATGATCAAGAAGGCAAATAAATTACATTAATACATGTAGCCACTATTATGGTGGAATATGGCAAATGTTATCATGTCAGCAAATAATTTATGTAAACTTTGAATTAAGCATACACAATATAGATAACTAACTCAATAAAATCACCAGATAAAATACTCAAATAAGCGTTATATGTGTGTGTGTGTGTGTGTGTGTGTGTGTGATAATGAAAAATAATTTGAATAACTAATCACTCTCCCGACTGCTCTGTATTGTAATGCAGAACGTAAGCAACTCTAAAGATAACATCGAGAGGAACCGGGTCGGCGGCATTGAATGTTTGTTGCTAACTGCTAGTGCAAGGTTAATCCATAAAACATTAAAAAAAAAAACACTCACCCTGGCGAAAACCAAATGGCAGTCTGTGGAGCACTTTTATACTGAGGTCGTGGACCCAGCCGCTGACAAAAGAAGTTGTAGCTATACCTCCATACTCTTGTATGCTTTAATTTGTTGTTTTGAGTAGAAAGAGGTCTGGAGAACAAGGTAGTTGCTAATATCTACAGCCTCTATAGCCAGCAAATCGTTTTCATAAAATACGGATCGCGTCCAACATATCTACTTATTTTCTGTTTATATCTTCCTCTTGTAATAACGTCTAAGCTAGCATAATGCAGACTTTCCTCCATCTCCTCTGTAACGTCCTCCATCTCATCCATAGCTGCTGTTTACTTCCTGCCCTCCATCTGAATTTCGCGCGTCACCAGCATCACGTGACTGCAAACAACCTACTGGCCCTCAGTGATGATGATCACTTTCATATATAGCCAGAGGATTTTGGCTTCAGCAGAGAAACACTGGAAAGGGGACAAGAAACTAGGAGGGGTTTCCAGACCAACTGTGAAATGCCAATCCCAGCAACAGGTGCAAGACGCATCTTTTCTCACGACGTACATGAATAACTGCAAGTGTCCTGGATGTTGCTTTGATCTGAAGGATTAAACAGGGAAAAAAAAAGAACGACAAAACAAATTCAGTTCAGAACTGTCAGCGCCAGCAGGAAAGGAAAAACAAGCAGAGATTGCATTAAACCTGCCTCAGGTCTTCATCAGACTGCCTGACATGGAGGTGTGATTTCCTGTTTAACTGTCATTCTGCACTCTCCAGGCAAACCCAGGCAGAGCCCAATCAGAAAAATTGACGCTTACGTAATCATTATACTGTATATGATAATGAATTTAAAACCACCCCTACAACGTCAGTACTGAATGACAGTGAGATGGATGTTCATATCTAATTTTAGTGTAAACAGGAGTATTCTGATGGTATTCAGATTTGCATGGAGTGAACCAGGTTAGAATTATAGACATTTATAATTGCACAACTACTTATGAAAATCTTGGTCTGTGTGTGTTTGTGAGAAAACTTTGGTGCCAAACTGCTCCTGCGGTGCTTTTCTAGGTCCTGCTGAAGGCCGTGAAGAACCGTGGAACCCTGCAGATGGCCTTGACCTTGGAAGTCTCACCATAGTCAGAACGGGTTACCTGTACAGCTACCAGGTGCGTATACGCACTCAATAAACAGAGCTGAGAGTTAAATGGCCATTGTACATGTCTCTTGGGAACATGCTGTGTGATTATGTTTACTGCAGGCCGAGAGATCTTTATACACTGCACACAGACTGGGGCATCTAGCACGGCTCACAAAGATACTCACAATATGTGCTCCTGGTGAATGTTGAGAGGCAAGCCATTTCATGTGCTTAAGTGAAATTCATTCTAATTCTGGCTGTAAACTCATTCTACAAATACAAATTCATGTTTATGAATTCTAAGAAATTTATTCATATAACGATGAATTAGAGGGCGCAATTGTCCGCTAAGGGCAACAGTCTACTCCTCTAAATGAGCCCTATTTTGTCACAATTAATATTTACAACTGTGGACTGAATATTGCAACATATGGCATTTATTCTGCCGAGGCACTGTCTCGCAAAGTTCATGTTAATTTGCCTCATGACCAGTTCTACTTCAAAGTGAGTTTTTCTACTTGCCTGTGCCACACCCTTCCACCAAGTTTCATTAAAATTGGGTCCATATTTTTTCCATTAATTCTTAAGACAAACAGAGGAACAGACAGACAAAAAAACAGAAACCCAAAACATTATTTCCCTCGTGGAAGTAAATATAACTAATATTACACGCACTCAAGCACATAAAATTTGATTTCCAATTAGCAATCTCAGGGCCAGGTTTACAGACACAGGTGTAGACTAGTCCAAAACAAAATCGCATTGCTAACGGAGCACCTACATAACAAAAATAGTTTAAGTCCAAGGCCAAGCTGAATTTGAGCATTGAAAAACAAGCCCATCGTGCTGAAAAAAAAATGTTTCTCCTTTATCTGGATTTAGGGGCAAAAACTCAAGATTCAAGATTCAGCAAGACCAGAACAGATGGAGCCCAGAACCTTCAAGCTTACCCTCGCCATCTTCTCAAACATCTCCAACTTCACTGCAGGCAATGCGACAGACGCCTTGCTGTCCGAGGACCCTTACCAGACAGTGGAGATTGTGGTCATTATCCTGGCCGCAGGGTCCCTCAGTTTTCTAATAATTACAGGAAATGTGCTGGTCATCCTTTCAATCATAATCAACAGGAACCTCCAGACCATAAACAACTACTTCATCTTGAGCCTAGCATGTACAGACCTGATCAACGGGGTCTGCTCCATAAACCTGAACACAGTCTATATTGTGATTGGCTACTGGCCGTTTGGGCCAGTAGTTTGTGATATTTGGCTTTTCGTGGACTATGTAGTCTGTGTTGCTGCTGTTTTGAACCTCCTTATCATCAGCTTTGACCGTTACTTCTGCATCACCAAGCCACTCAGCTACCCTGCAAGAAGAACCACCAGGATGGCGGTCATGATGATTGCAGCAGCCTGGGTCATTTCCTTCATTGTCTGGTCCCCAGCCATCCTGTTCTGGCGGTTTATCATTAGTGAGAGCACTGTGCCAGAGGGCGAGTGCTCCATTCAGTTCCTTACCAATGTGACCTTCACCTGTATCACCTCCATTGCTTCCTTCTTCCTGCCTGTTGCCATCATGATCTTACTGTACTGGCAGATCTACAGGGCCAGCAAGAGCCGTGTGAAGACGGGCAAGCAGAAGCTAAAACGGGATAACCAGTCCGGCAACAAAGCAGGAAAGCACATTACCATGCCTTGTAGTGATGACAATGTGAAAACCCATCGCGCTGACAGCAGCCAGAATGGCGGAACAGGTGGAGTCGGGGAAGAGGAGCCCAGTGCACCAGTACATCCTGAGAGAAATGAAATAGCGGAGACCCCTGCAGGTTATGAGGGAAACCCCACAGCCCACAACCTAAATGCTTCAATTCCAAAGCAGCAGCCCAGTAAGAAGGCAGTGTTATCGCGTGAGAAAAAGGTTACACGCATGATAATGGTAATTCTTTTTGCTTTGGTAGTCACATGGATGCCGTATTACGTCATGGCGATCATCTACTCCTTCTGTTCAGCCTGCGTTCCCTCCAGCATGTGGACCTTTTGTTACTGGTTGGTCTACATCAACAGCGCCATCAATCCAGTCTGCTATGCTCTCTGCAACGTCACCTTCAAGAAGACCTTCAAAAAACTCCTGCTCTGCCAGTACAAGAACATTCGCTTGGGCAGATAGAGATGCGATTGTTTTTGTTTCTGCTGGGGCTACTTTCTCTCACTTCTTAACAGGAAAAATATATTTTCTTGCATCACTTAAAACAATGGCAGGAATATGCTCAAGAAGTAGAACTGCAGAAACATGAAATATAGGTGTAATGTCAAATTGCGCACATTGCTATGCCTGGAAACTTGATTAGAATTCAAGAACATTTACTGCAGAACTGACTCAGTAAATGTCTGCACCCATTCATGTGATAGCAAAGTGCATCAGTTGATTGCAATTCACATTTTCACCTGATTAAAAAAATAATAATAATAAGTTATGAAGTGTATACTGCCAGAGTACAAAAGGCTATTGTCAAAGTACCAATAACAAGCCTCAATACAAGCAAACTGGATTTTACCAGTCTAAAACTGCACCAAAATGAAGCTACGACACATTTTAGCAGAAAATGGTGAGTGCATTGCTATATTCATTAATTAACGTCAATGATGCCTTAAATACAGGGATGGATTAATGAACGGGCCTACCGAGGCATGACCGTAAAAACATGGCACCTTGGATTTGAATATTTTCCTCAATTTAAGTGCAATGCAGCTTCAGTGAAGCGCTGAGCCAGCAGATACAGAATATCTGTGTGTCATTGTCCTCCAATTGGAAAAAATATGTTCTCTTATGTTAAATTATTTTAAGGGAAAACTTAAGGGGAAAAGGCGGGGTATAAGGGGTTAATTATGTTTCCGTGTTAAGCCTTAACTGGGACAAGTTAGATTTCTTACAAGAATATAAAACATATGTTTTGCATAGGCCTACTTTATAGGGGCCCACATTCCCATTAGATTAATGAATAAAGAAATTGGTCGATGGAGGACACTATTCAAGTTTCCACAGGAGAAAGTGGGGTGACGATGAGGTCTATCTGTTAAAATGTGAATTTCGTTAACAAGAGCGAAACGTACGCAAATTTAAAATGGAGCACCGGAGGACGTTAAGCGAAGCAGCCAAAAGAAAGCTTAAAAAAAAGAAACCAAGGAAGCATATTTTAGATAAGGCTGTTTCTTACTCTCCCCGTCAGTAATTGCGAGGGTGAGCAGTCATTCTCTCTGCTATCCAGAATTAAAAATGAGCTGAGGACGTAGATGACACAAAAACATCTCAAATCGCTTTCTCTCATGGCAATTGAGAGCGAACTAACTGATATCGTGGATGATTTCGCACGTCGCAAAGCCAGGAGAAAATGCCTTGGTTAAGTTGGTTAAGGTAAGATGATTTCATGGTTAATTTAAACTCATTAAGATACAGTCTTGCTGTGTCTGCTAGGTATGTTGCCACCGCTATTGTAATAACGGTCACTATTTTAATAAGTTATTACAATAGCGGGCGCGAATGCGCGGTAAACTCAACCACTATTGTAATAAGTTATTACAATAGCGGACGCGAATGCACGGTAAACTCAACCACTAGCTATTGTAATCAATTATTACAATAGCGGGCGCGAATGCACGGTAAACTCAAACACTATCGTGATAAATTATTACAATAGCGGGCGGAAATATTCAGCAAAATCACCCACTTAGTGGATGGGAATACATGGTAAACTCAACCACTGTTGTAATAAGTTATTACAATTGCGGGCGCGAGTGCGCGGTAAACTCAACCACTATTGTAACAAGACTAGGTGCAACCTAGTATATGGCTGAGCCACCAAGTGCTGTATGAGAATGTGGGTCCAAGAAAAGGGTGCTAAATGGGGCAAAGCTCACGCAGTTATATGAAGTGCAAGTTTGGTAATGAGCTGGAGCGGATAAATTATTTACAAAGTAGGTGGGGAGAGTGAGAGTGTGAGTGAGGGAGTGGGAGTGAGTGAGAGTGTGTGAGGAGTAGGTGGGGAGAGTGAGAGTGTGAGTGAGGGAGTGGGAGTGAGTGAGAGTGTGTGAGGTTGTGGGAGGTGGGGGGGTCTTGAGTAAGGAAGACATATCAAAAGCAAGTTATACATTTGAATAGACAAAGAGCTACAGTAAGGGTAGCAGTTATTAATTTTGTGAATTTGACAGAGACAGCAGCAACAGATGTAGATATCAGATAAAGTATGTATGTATGTTCCTGAATGGTAATGAAACAATAAAGTTATTGTTTCAGTTGTGCTAACCGGGAACGTGACGTCACTTTTGTGAACACATGGCAGTTCCTATATAGTGAGGGTGTAAAAACGAACTTCAAAGATTCCTTTTTTTCCCCATGTTTCGTCTTTGGGCATCTTATGGACAAAGAATCCACAGTTTCAAGAAAAACCACTTAATAAACATGTTCGAGTGAAGGAGCTGCCATGTGTTTACATAAAGCGTTACTTGATATTGGTGATGAATGAATATGGTTAACTATGTGACAAAAAAATGGAAATGCAACTAATTTTAATGAGTTTATGACCTATTGAAAGCTCTCAAAAAGGCCTTGTAGTTAACAGCAAGATCATGAGAATTGGCTGAGAAATAAGAAAATTCATTCTATAATTTAATTTCATTTTGTTTGATTTGGCTGAGAAACTGATGTGATTTCCACTAGTCCTTTATCAGAGGATTTACGGTCAGCAATTTTCCGCCAGAATTCCTCTCTGGCCTTATTAGCAGCAACAGTGTTGCTTTTTGCTGTTTTTTATATATTACATTCTTCATAACTCTCCATAATGATGACCCACTACTCCTAGGAGATTTTCTTTATTTTTTATTTTTTTAAGATTTTATTAATCACCCAGCAACCACTTACATTACATCCAACAAATGAGCACATACATCAACCAACATGAATGCACCAAGGATGTTTTATATGGAATGCACCAACATAAATCTCAATTATAATTTCCCAAGTGTCCACCTGAGTATGCGCATGGATAATCACGCAGTCTTTCAAGTTTCCAACCAATGAGTGTAAAACTTTATATGGGTCTCCCATTAAGCCGCTAGCGGCGCCCCCTGGTGGTGCGGGGGAAGATAACCCGCAGTGTTACTGATCCTGGATCAGGGATAGTTTCCTCTGAGAAACATACAGAACGCGATGGGCCATTTTATAAACGGAAATAGAGTCAATTGCCACATGAAACGCCCTTTTGTTGAGAGCGTGTACAGTGTTGATAGCACAAAACAGACATTAACAAAGAAAGATTACACCCACCGTTGTGGTACCAATTATCTCTGATTGTGAGTTCAGGGTTTGTTGAGCCAGCTCACTAATACATAGCCTGTCTATGTGTGTCTTCCATTAAGGCGCTGGCGACGCTCCCTGGTGCCCCGGGGGGAAACAACCCGACAGTGTTACTGATCCTGGATCAGGGATAATGTCCTCAGGGAACGTACAGCACGCGATCGGTCATTTCATGAACGGAAATAGGGTCAATTGACGCATAAATGCCTTTTTGTTGAGAGCGCGTAGTGTTGTAAGCACAAAAAGGAGATTAACAAAGCAAGATTACGAGCACCGTTGTGGTACCATTTATCTCTGATTGTGAGTTCAGGGTTTGTTGATTCGGCTCAGTAATACATAGCTTGTCTTTGTGTATCTTCCATAAAGTCGCTGGCGACGCCCCCTGGTGCTGCGGGGGAGATAACTCGCAAGTGTAACTGATCCTGGATCAGAGATAATGCTTTCAGGAAACGTACAGCACGCGATCGGTCATTTTATGAATGGAAACAGGGCCAGTTGATGGATGAAACGCTTTTTTGTTGAGAGCGCGAATAATGTTGAAAGCACAAAAAGGGGATTAATAAAGAAAGGTACCAATTATCTCTGATTGCGGGTTCAGGGTTTGTTGAGCCGGCTCACTCAAATATAGCCTGTCTATGTTGAACTTGCTTCGCAGTATATCCCCCCAGGAGATACGAGTGACAAACGACCGGCCAGCCAGCCAGCTAATCCTTGGCCAACCAATCGTTGAAGTTCTTGGCCGCCGGCCAACCAATCGCTGAAGTCAGTCGTCGGCCAACCAATCGTTGAAGTTTTTCCCCGCCGGTCGACCAATCGCTGAACTTCGTCCCCGCCAGCCAGCCAATCGTTGAACTTGATCACTCAGGCAGTCAGTCAGTCACTCACTCCGAGACATTCGCGTTTATAGTGGCCTGGCCGCTATTCGCGGCCCAGCACAATAAATAGCGGGCGCGAATGCAGGGTAAACTCAACCACTATTGTAATAAATTATTACAATAGCGGGCAGAAATATTCAGCAAAATCAACCACTATTGTTATAAATTATTACAATAGCGGGTGGGAATACATGGTAAACTCAACCACTATTGTAATAAGTTATTACAATAGCGGTTGAGTTTACCATGAATTCCCACCCGCTATTGTAATAAATTATTACAATAGTGGTTGATTTTGCTGAATATTGTTGCTCACATAGACGGCGTCAAACCATCAGTGACAGTGCCTGTGTCCCATTCTCGGATAGACAGCCAACTGATTGTTGAACGGTAACAGTGTAAATGACGCACCACCTCTTGGCGGCTGAGATCGGCCCGTCACATGCCAATGGCTTTTTTTCTCTCTCCTGTGTCACAAGCCGTTGCATTTTCTTGATGCAGTAGCATTTGTTGTTTTTTTTGTTGGCTTTATGTAGGCTATTGACCACACCGAAAAGAACAAGTCTAGTGTCACTGTACACATCACAAACAGTTCAATGTTTGTTACTGAAGTGCTTGGCGCGTGCACGTGGTGCGCGTCAGGATTACAATACCACGCGCTTTTCTTTAATTCCTCTCGTGCCTCACTGAAAAGCAATAAAAATCAATCGATTCTTCAATTTGCCGCAAATACAGTACATACCTCACCCGTGCGTTTTTAGTGGAGCCAAGTATAATTATTGAACGTGATTCTTTCAATATCAAACATAGCAGTTACTTAAAACGATACAATGCTATACAGACCTCTCTCCAGCAAATGCAAAGAAGAAGTCAAGCAGGGAATATAGGCTGGATTGACTTATTGGACACAGCCTACGGCTATCCCTTTGACTGACACTATTCGGGTAAAATGATAAGTAAACTGATAGAATACCTTGGCCACTTCCTCTGATTGAATCAAGCGGTTTGCAGAGATGAAGTCAATGAAGCAAAAGTTACAGGAATGATGCACGCTCGACGGACACCACGCCATCACTAGTTTACGTGTCTTTGGTTATGGTAAAGTACAAATAAATGTTGTGATAATGATACAGTGATAATGATATAAAGGATCAAAAGGCCGAGACTTTCAATCTGTCTAACCAATATAAAGAGGAAGCTTATCTCCTTGTCTTCCAGAAAATGTTGCGAATCTCATACCAGTCATTATCTGACTCCACCAAAACTAGCCACATGTTAAAGAATCTTCTATCCTGTATAATTTTCTTTAAGTGATACATAAGACCGCTGTGTCCACCAAATTTTCGCGCTATGCTCTGAATACATAGTGGACTAGGTACCTTTGGCATAACGATGCTGTTGATATGCACCTCGGGGTATCCAACAGTCCTAACAACATGCCCAAAAAACCTGTTTACATATTGCAATCTGAATATTGATTCACGGTGGATATCAATGCAATATCTGATGATCTTCTCAAGAACGAGATGGGGCAAAAGCAGACCGTCCAAACAGGGTTCGGTCAATGAATGAGCAAACTCTTGATCTGGAAGGAATTTTTTTTTGCCTCACTGAGCCTTAACAGTTGCGTTCAGTGGATAACTGCGCGCCTGTTGGACCAAGTATGGGTCTTTCTGATAACTGCGGGCCTTGCCAATCTGTAGGACAGGGGAGTATACTTTCTGGCAATTGCAGGTCTTCCAAATTTGGAGGGCCAGGCAGGGGACTTCCTTGTAACTGCAGACCTTCCGAATTGCGGGACCAGGAAGAGGCCTTTCTGGTAGCTGCGGGCCCTCCACATCTAGGCTAGTCGATAGCTGCGCACATGCAGGTTCAGGAAGGGGACTAACTGAGGTGTGCACCCTTTCACTTGTCATTGGTCAGTGATCATGTCTGGCAGGAAAAAAACTGTGCAACTCGTTGCACACTACGCTTACGTAGTGTTCTCCTACACCTTCTGGATAATGTCCCACTGTTATAATCGGGAGGTTGGGGTTGAAAGTTCCTGAGTCTGACACAAGTCTGTGATTCCTACTGCCTAGTTTTGAGATGATGAGACAAAAATCTCTGGAAATTGCCTGCAGCGTAAAGTGATCACCATGGGGTATAAATTCGTAGACCAGGCGCAGGCGCGGCGAATGGGGGGAGCGTCGCGCCAACGGGGTGTATCCAGGCGTATTTTGCAATTTCGTGCCCGGTGCAGCCCGGCGCAGCCCGGCGCAAGTACTCCTCTGTCCCGCCTCTGTCCCTCCTACCGGCGCAAGTGGCAAAGAGGGAGGAGAGAAGGCATCAGTGGGTTTAACACAGCCGAGTCAAATCCTCACCAATCAAATGAGCTCCTCTCCTCACCTTTAAAATTGGAATAAAGAAGCCTCTGTCCTATATCTGCATAATGCGTGAATGTTGCATTTTACTTTGCTGCTTCAGGCATGTTTTCTGCTCCGCTTACGTCTATATTAAGCATTATGAATATGAGTTAGCTGGCTAGCTAGGGCATTCGTGAATTATTGCCATTAGCGAACTTGAATGGAATTTCAAAGCGAAACTACATCAGATCATTCAAACTTATGAAGTTGGAATGAAATACAACGGTTGCTCATTTATTTCTTCTGCCTGCATCATTGGGAAGAGAAACGATGGGTAGCATGCTCCTATTATTACACCCTGTTGCTGCTTAAAATTTTGGGATTAACATGCATGGACAACAATGCAAGATACGTTACACATTTATTTTCAATATGTGATCTTAACTCAGTACGAGATCATAGCAATCAGGCTGTATTCCTTTCCCCCACTAAAACGATAAAACCTAAGTGACAATAGTAGTATTAAGCCGCTTGCACACTGGACACAAAACAAATTTTTCGCACGACAGATTACATTCAAAGTCAATGCAAAGACTGTTTTCAGTCGTGCGAAAAATTTGTTTCGCGTCCGGTGTGAAAGCAGCTGAAGGACACATACCCACATAGCCTACACACGCACTCACGCGCCCACATGCACATCTCTCTCTCTCTCTCTCTTTTCTCTCTTTGATCTGACATCAGGACAATCGATATAGATACATAATTTATGTGCTGATTCAGACAGTTACATTAAATAGTGGTTGCTGTAATTATTTATTGCATTGAAATGTGCCTGACATTCTGGAAACCTGCCTGTGAGGTTTTGGTGACGTGTGAGGTTTCCTTGACTTTGGGGGTGGTATGGGCTACTGTTGATTAGTTTTATGTCATGCTTTGCTAGGAATGGTGGTAAATCTCCCTTAAATTCAGTTCCATTGTTGCATTGGACGATTGAGGGGTACCCCTGATCCAAAAATATTCCTTCAAGGCATTTCACGATCCCTGTCGGAGTCTTACTTGAGAGTGGTCGCAAGAACGTAAATCTTGAAAAGCAGTCCAGTACACTCAAGATGTACAAGTATTGGACTCCACTACAAACCACAGCCTCTTTCTTCATGTCACCTAAATCGATCTGGAGCCTTTCAAAAACCTTTGTGGATACCATACTTAGTACTGGCGCCTTATTGGTAAACCTAGCGTTGGCCCAAGAATGTCTTTTGCTCCCGCTGAGAATTTTCCTGGTCTGTACCTCGCTGACCCCGGTGATGTTCTTTTTAATTTTGTAATGGACACTCCTAGCACCTGCTCCCATAGAATCCCTAAGTACTCCCTAAGTACTGCTCTCTTGAATTCGACTCTTGTAAGCACTTTCTTTCCATCATGATGAAGGATCTCTTTATTTCCCTTGACACCGAGCGTTAAATGGTTTCTGACTCGCCAGAAGTGGACTATTCCTTTTCCTTGCTTTGATGTCCTTTCCTTTACAGGGACATTGAACGTACCTTTCAAAAGCTGTAAAAACAACTTGTATGTATCTTGCGAAAGTGGACGGAGGCCTCTTCTCTTTTGGGGATCCATCTGAAATTAGGGGAAAATTCCTTAACTTCATATTTAGTTTCCAATTTATTAACTTGACAGTTCCGCCTTTAATTTTCTTTTTAGAATGTCTAACTATGGACGGCCTGAAAGAATTGCATATATGGCATCTTAAGCTATAAACTCTCACAACTATGTTGAAGGAAAGTAGAACTGACATACATGAATCGCACTGCTGCAACCAAAACTGCTATTTTGACTTTCTACCTTGTAACTTGAAATCAAAAGGGTCAACCTTGGGCACTGCATATAGATATTAAAGTTTTGCTGTCGTATGTGTCAGTAAAAATTATAGCAATAGCAGGTACCCAACTTCAGTTACTTGATGACGAAGTTTGATTTTGAAAGCTAAGAAATTCGAAATAAAGCCTTCATCTCTAGACTATATTAAGATGCAATATACTGAAAATTCACAAATAGAGGGAAGTCTAGATGGAACTTTTATGATTCGTTAATTTCAATGTAATTTTGTCAACTTTGACTTTCAACGATTCAATGAAAATGTTTGTCAAATTTTTTGCCTACCTTGCTTCATCACATTCGGATATGGAGACCATTTATGTGGGCCTATGCGTATAAAGTCTACATGTAGTATACTGAACAAATGGAAGATTTAGAAAATTGATACATTGTCACTCGAAAATGGACACAGTAGCAAATCCGCTGATCGTAGCCGATTCCAAACAGTTTGCACACTTGAGCGGGACCAACTCCATCAGGTGTTGTAGAAGACGATTGCACAAGTATATGATCTGGATCTGATGACCATTCATAACAGTGGATACTTCAGGTCTGCCAGATCTCATGCGATCGACTGTCAACTGTGTTTGATGGAAACGATTACGGATTTGACAAAATGTCTTTGAACTGCAGTGAAAGCTAGAGGCGAGTTGTTGCTAGGCAAGGGACGTATCCCATTTCCCAAATATGTCACAAATATGTTCAAAAGTTAAGTTGACATAAAGGGCCATAGGGACATGGCGGCGTAATAAGATCTTTGACAAGGGTCCACTGAGCTTTGTCCCGTGCGTTTGTAACGTCACGATATCAGCCGCATTGTTCGAGTGCATTCTAGTTGTAAATAACGGAGGACCCCCCCCCCTCAACTGCTATTACCCATCCCCTTCGCGGGTAGCGAATGGAGAGTAATTTAAAAGAAGGGTTCATTGGCAGTGGTCGGCAGCTTTTCCGAGTAGCGCACAATTGGCTATTGCACTACAGGGTTTCAAATTGGAAAGGGACTGCCGGAAAAGGGAAATAAAATAAATAGCTTTGTTCGTTGCTCAAGCGCCTCCTGTTGGCCAGACGGGCACTCGTCAGGAAGATTCTGGGCTTGTTCATGTCCGGGTATCCTCCGCCCTCGCTCTGAACTTGCAAAGATTCAGCCAGTGAGTGTATAAGAAGCAGTGGCTGACAGGCGCGTGCTTCGGAGGAGAGCCGTGAACTGTCTTCACTCTCCTGAATTGGCAACAAGGGGTCGCAAACAAGCAAGCCTTGTACATAGATCACCAATTGGGTATTCCAGATTCGGGTGGGATTGGAGATGCCAAATTTATTTAAAAAAAAAAGAAGGGCGCGTGATCTAAGATGAAACTTTGCCAGCAGGATATGCTAAGATATGCACAGACATACAGATATGCTAAGACAGATTATGACATGTCCTGTGGGGGAGCAAAGGGGCCAGGAAAATAAAAAGCGAGAAAAATAATAGTTCATACTTGCTAAAATCATTTTTGGATGAACCCTGTGAAAATTCTTATTTTGATTAATAATAACTATGTTGGATCACTTTTTTATTACAGCAGTAGGCCTAGCCTTCTGCATGATTTCCACTACCTTGCATAACAAATAACCCTCCAATATTTTTCTTCACAATTTTGTTGCAGAGTTAGGGTGTCCCAGAAAAAATGTCTGCGCAAAATTCCTTATTTCTGCGAGTTTCTTTTTTATCCAGTATGATGAGAAATCTTCTTTCATGGAAAATTATCTTTGTTCATCAAAATCAGTCAAGACATTTAAAAAGTTACGTCAGCTGTTCTGCAGACGGACATGTAGCCTAAGACAGAGCGATGGATAGATGGACAGACTGTGACCTGGGACGGGGCATAAGAATTGTAGGTGACGTTCAATACCGTGAATCATTTTGTACAGTTATAGGCAAAATGCATTTATGGAACGGATATGAAAAGAAATGAATTTATAAATATGTAAATGAAATACTAGTGTGCCTTTCACATGACCGTGCCCAGGGGCCCGACGTGTCTTAATCCGTCTATGCTTAAATCGGGACGTCAGAAATGTGACACTTTGGATTTTATCACTCCGTGAGACCCTGCGGCCGCTGCGCTTTATTAAAAAACATGCAGTTTTCAACATGCCGTATTTCTCTAAATTTTATACCAAGTGATATGAAGCCAGTCTCCCATTGGTACTTTGGTAACAAATAGCCTGCCTGTGGCTGCCAAAGTACAAATACTGCAACTTGATTGGTACTTTGTCAATAGCCTTTCGATGGATCTGTACCCGAAGCACTTAGGTAGCTGCCTCTGCCTTAAAATTATGTAGTATTATTAAATGTGCAGTGCCATTCAACAGTTTGCATTAACCTAGAAATGTATCTGTTTTTAAAAGACCAATACTTTTAAAGAAAAAAATATGCAAAGACATTCATGTGGCACTTAAGAAGAATACTGTTAGAAACAAAAGTTTTTGTATTCAGATATCACATATGACTGAAAAGCCCCATTTTAGTGGCCATTTGTACAGTGTACAAAAATAACACGTGTGCATTCAGGAGTTGTAGAGACAAAAAAAAACAGCTTCAACAAATAAAAAAAATGAATATTTGGCTTCAGCATTTACTTCATCAGAGATGCCCACTCATGTAATTTGAACTTTGTTTCCCCATCTAGAATCAGGAATGCTATTATTATTATATTGACCTCAAGTCATGCAGCGAGAACATTTTGAAACCTCATCACCACAATACAGAAACATTCACATATAGACACAAAAGGCTAAAAACTTCAGAATGAGGGCTAGACACTGCACCCAAAGTGTTACACACTGCACACAGATAATTAAATATACCAATGGCAATGACAAGGCAATTTAAAGTAATATATAATAAATAGTTAAAAATAAAATACGTTTTGTAAAATGTTTGCAATTAATAAGTAATATCACTAATAAAGCTGTTGAATTGCCATGTTGAAATCAATGTGTAAAGTTTTAGGCCCGTATTCAGAAACGACACTCACACGCACCCTCCACTCACCATATAGTGAGTACAATTGAAATGTAACTGGAGTGTGAGAAAGAGATCGACCTACCACTTACCGAGGGAGTGGTCCCACTCCTCGCCATTTGGTATTCACAAACGCTACTCGAGCATAACTGACAGTAGTGGGCACTGGGTACCACAGGCGGTGCGTCGGCTGCTGCAAAGGGACGCTCAATCCTCACCCTTCAGTGCTGAATGACCTAGAGCTGTCGCAGTTTACTTTTCTTGATTAGAAAGTTTCTCAGACTAATTGGTAAAACGACAATCAAATTTATTTTTGATAGCTTTGTTATACATTGCTTCACAAAACTGAGGCGTTTCTTTCGCATATAAATGACGACGTAAAATATCAGCATGTCTTCATAAATTCTGTGGTCGAGTGGCTCGCGAAAGGCGCAGGACAGCCCGCGAGGCTCACTGGCTCACTAAGCAACAAGCTGTGAAACGTGCCAGACATTCCTTCTACATTCAGCGATTAAGAATGTAGAAAAGAATGGATTCTCGTGACTTACAGCTACGTGAGCCTCGCAGACCAATCCACACGCGCCCCACGAGCCAGCTGAGCGCAGGATTATTTAAACCAAGAGTAAAGAAAAGCGCGAGAAGTCCGAATGCGTGAGAGTTGACAGATATGCGTCATTAATGAAAACTGGCCACACCTGGGGGGTATACTACGAAGCTGGCTTTGTGATTAAGCCTGACTTCAGCACTTAGTAAAACCAGGAACATCTTCAAATCTGTAACATGGACTGAAGTAAAAGGAGCTGCTCCGGGTTTTACTTAAGCTTAAAGCCAGGCTTAGTCACAAAGCCAGCTTCGTAGTACACCCCCCCTGATAATGTTGAAAGTTTTCGGAGTTTCTGCAATGGTAATTTAAATGAATTGAGAGCAGGGCAATAATTATCGGTGCGCATTCTAACTTAACATGTAGAACTGGCGACACATGATAATCCTTAGGATTTTTGGAGTTCAAGTAAATAAAATTTTATTAAATGATTGAAAACAGGTCATGTCCAATCATTATTTTAAGGGATGGTTTTTAGCTTCCCCTATTGCCAGTTCACCAGTAGCCACTGGCGGGTACACAAATGCTAACCTCAAGTTCACCACAGTGCAGTTACCGGCATCGTTATCATCATTATAGTTAAAATTTGCGTAATTGCGATTGCGTCGAGCACATGGCTGTAAATGATCCAGAGTTTCCAATGTTTGTAACCACCTGAAGGCCATGACAACGAAATACCTGCGCAAGTTAGTGCGGCTCAAGGGAGGTATTCCCTGCACTCAACCTTCACTCAGAAAGAGACACTATTTTCAGTGTGAGTGAGGTCTCTGAAAGCAAATGCGTGTTAGGGCAACCTCTGACTCATTTAGTATAACCTGACACTAAGTTTTAGTACTCACTCACGCTCAATTAGTGTGAGTGTCGTTTCTGAATACGAGCCTTAGTTCATTTTGTAAATTATTCCGAGCAAATTCGGCAAAACATTAGGAGGATTGATTTGTTTTTACTGCACGAAGACTGTCAGCCAGTCCTGAGAACAGGTGTTGTGAGCATAATGTCTTTGGTGCAGGAGTGCTGACAAATCAGCTGATAAATTTTCCAAGTTGTCCTTTATACAAGAATAAAAAAAAAAATACTGATCTCACTTGACACAAAAGGAGGGTCAGGCAGCCCACCTTCTGATACAAGACACAATGATGGGTGCCATGCGGGTCATCAGTAATTAACCTGAAAGTAGAGTGATAAACAGTAACTAGATATTTACACATCATAAAGGGCCACGTACTGCACGCTACACACTGTACATAGAGGGATATACACTGCACATGTTCTACATGCTGATAAGATGCATTTATTTTATTAAATAAATAAAAGAACATACAAGAAGCGCTGCGGTGCATTGGGAAAAGCTGGAGCTTTTCAGCTAGAAGATACAGGGATGAAATCTTTCCATGTGGAGTAATCTGTTCATGCAAGTATTTTATAGCATGTAGTAGAATATTAGTTAATTCCTTGGTATATTTGAAGGAGTACTATGGACATGATATAATTCAACACTGGGCAGTAAGCTTGAATAATTACAGTGTATTATAATTCCTTTTTGATAAGTATATCTCTAAATTTACTTGCAGAATACTTCAAAGTATACTTTCATGCAATAAAAATATTGAATTAAGTGAGCAGGTAGTGTCCTCTATGTTTACAACTCTTAATTTAAAATAAAGCTTACTTCAAAATATACTTTTATACACTTAAAGTGGACTGATTTTGTCTGAAGAAATATTGAAGTTTTCACCTATAAAATGAACTTGAAGTACACTTCTTTTTTGTCAGGGCATGAAAGCAGTGTCTCTTTTTTCTTGAGCCACACTAAATTACTTCCTCCCTCAAATCCATTGATTAAAATTGGTTTTGGCTGGGTGTGACTTCTCTGACACAATTTAGTCTATTCTGAATGGCAGCTGGTAGCCTTAGCTAAGTTTACGCAAAGAATAAAAAATAAATGAAGGATCTTACATGAGTTGGCGTGTCATATGAAAGTTATGAAACAAGTTGAGTAAATTTTGCATATGTTGCAAGTGAACGACAAACATAAAATTTACTCAACAAGTGTCATAACCTTCATATGACATGACTGAAAGCATAAGATTCTGTTTGTCACTTAACTGAATCCCGTAATTTAACAAAAAACAAACGTAATTTTCGTTAGCGCCGTAATTGTAATTCTCACGTTATAGCATTGAGCAAACTCCATCACTCTACTACTCAGTCAGTTGCAGTCACAGACATTCACAAATGAATTAGCGACGGATTTTAAATTTACAGTCAACTGAGTTAGCTAACTAAAGTCAGCTCGCTAAAAAAGAAATGTTATATAATAGTGATGGAAAGGCAATGCATGCACACTTGCTAGCTAGCTAATTAACGGAAACTTAGCTATGAAAGTGACACTTAGCTAGCTCGCTACAGTGCTAAGCCATATCAATTTAACCACCATAACACTTAGTATTCAGTCTGGTTCAATATTAACAGTGAGAAGTGCGCGGAGTGATTTTTTTTTGCCCCAGGCTCTCAGCCAATTAAATTTTTGCAAAAGTGATTAGTACTTAGGGTAATGTCAAATATATTTTACGAGCTGGGTTGTAGGAAAGTACTACAAGTACGTGATGAAACAAGATATCTTGGGCCAAAATGTTTATGGCTGTAACGTTAATATATTTGTGATTGCAATGCTAATTTCTTTTAGCGCCTTAATGGTAATCATCATTATGTGTTAGAATTGAGTAGATGCTTGCGTTTATGGGGCTGACTTGCTGTTCCTGCACTGGCAACAATACATTTAAACATTTTTAGGCTCATAATTTAATTAATAACATCATCATGAAATGCTTTCTCTAGCTTATGCAATAAACAATAAATCATATGAAGATGACAAAAAACAAACAACACTTGTAGTTACTCAAAAATATGAAGCAAATTCTAGAAATCAATGGGGGCTTCAAAACAACAGAAAGTACTTCAAAAAAGAATTTTAAAAAAATCTACAGGAAAAATGAATGGGAACTTGTGCTTCTGACACCAGTATGACATAGTGACCTCAGTACTCTGTAGGCCAACTTGTGTCATGTTCACTGATCTATATAGAAATACTGGATTGCTGACGCGATAGAGAACTGCGTTGGGAGGTTGAAGCAAGCAGAAGTGGTCAAGCGGCCATATTACAATGCCCTTTAGTAATCAACCGTTATATAGTAGCCTGTGGCAGAGAAGCGTTGATGTACAGCTTTCCAATGCAGAGCGACATTTTTCGGGAGATGTGGCGATACAATGCACTGGTTGTAGTCAAGACAGATACACATAAATCAATTTCAATGAATATATTGCTTATTATAAGCCACTGGCGTTCTACCTTAACGGCAGATAACGTGTCAACGTTAGCCCAGCTAATGGTTATTATTAGAATACTTCAAATTAATGTTAGCTAACGTGACCCATCAGGTTAGCCTTAAGCTAGCTAGATTACTGAGCTGAGGTTAACAATATCAACCAATGTCACATGCCATAAATGAGTAATCCAGTAATACTGATGTGCAACGCTGTCTATAATATTAGACCAGACTAGCTAGCCAAAAAAAACCGGATGTTGACTAATCAAATTATTAAGGCTGATTTAAGCCAGCACTAAAAAGGCTAATGTGCTGTTGACACTAAATTACCGTTGACGGCCAAATTTAATTTTGCCACGTTATCAGTGAGGCTGTAATGTTAGAGCAACTTAAATGGATAAAGTGACTCACACTCTATAATGAATGCAGGCAGTTTTACATACATGTCCATGACGCACAACTCACTTCTCATGTGAACGCCGATTTAGCGACTTTAATAAGTTTACATTCCGTTCTCTTGAGTGAACCCACTTTCACTTCATAGGAAAATAGCTGAGTTTCATGGCAGCTATTGAGTCAGGGGTGTCCAATCTTACCCAGAAAGGGCCGGTGTGGGTGCTGGTTTTTGTTAGAGCCCAACACTAACACACCTGATTCTACCCACCAAGGTCCTGATTGAAACCCTTGATTAGTTAATTAGTGGAATCAGGTGCAGTAGCACTGCTGGCTAGGACAAAAACCTGCACCCACACCGGCCCTTTTACGGATAAGATTGGACACCCCTGTATTGAGTGGAGACATCAGAAGAGAAAACTCAATTCAAGACATCCGTTGGGACTTACATATGCGTTTTGCGCGATTGCATCTCACAGCCAGTGTTTCTAAAATAAAGACAACGGCTGACAAGATGCTAGATTATGGCTAGTTTATTTTTTCCATTAGGTTTTTAAAACCCACCCGACATTAAAATACGAGCAAAATCGACATCTTGTCTTCTACAGTCAACAACGACCCGACTTCAGTTTCGTTGTACCACTGCCCCACTCAGGTGGGATGTAGAAAAATCCGTATAGATTTCCTATGATGCCCAGAACTCACTCATTCGTCGTACACATTGTCAAATGCTGATGTCCATTGAAAATTATAAAGACACGTACAACCGCTTCCTACTTAAGTTAAACCTGCCGTCGTTGAGGCAGTTTTCATACGGTCAGGCCGAACTGAGGTGGTAATGTAAAATACCGCCTGCTCCGTGTCTGTGGAAAGATATCTTCTCAATTAATTATATCGTTGGCTGCAACGTGTTCAATGTGAGTAATGTTCTGAGATTACAGTTGAGCACACCAATATGGCGGCACGGTTACTTCAAAATTATGACATCATCAGCTATCCAGTTATTCTGTATAGATCAGTGGTCATGTTTCAAAAGTGGCGTGGGCCATGTAATCGGATTTCCACTTTAACTCTTAATTATTTATTGAAAAAGGATACCAGTGTTATTAAACCTCTATGCCGACCAATAATGTGGCATTTGTATTTTAAAATTCTGTACACAGTGAGCCTTGATCATAACAAATGAAAAGGATAAAAATTTATATTTAAAAGACAGATAAAATGGAAACTAGCATTATATCATCATTGCAAAGTGAATCAACAATAAAATGGCAACAAAGTATGGTCTCTATCAGGCGCATGACCTGAAACAGGTTACATAAGACTCAGTGACACTCAAAAACTCTGATACAAAATTTTACTATAATAAATATACATTTTTTAAATCCCAGGCAATCAGTTTTTCATTAGGCTACTTTATCGAGACTATGCAATTTTTCTTCCATTCATTATTATTTTCGTGAATGAAGACTGGATCAAAAGCAAGTTTTCGCTCTCTCACTTGATGGCCTCGATGGCAACTGTGTTAATAAATGACACCATGTGAAATTCGTCAATAAAATATGGCAAGGAACTGGCTGATTTATAATGCAAATCAGAACTTATCCTCCAGCTTGTTTCCCAAAAGCAAAAATGTTAAATTACATAGCTGGAACCCTTGACTGTATGTGGTCCAGCTACCTTAGGAAACATATTCCTTTTCGGGAATCAGGAGGAGAGTGGGATGTGTAGTTTTTAGATAGTAAAAAGGATTCGCCAGTTGGGGAAGCATTCAAGTGATTGAAAATATAGTTGACTACGGTCAATAAAAATGATATTTGTAGTTATGTGAAAATATGATGCAAAAATCTAGAAATTGATGGTGGTTTTAAAACAACGGGAATTGCTTCAAAAGTATTTTTTAAAAAAGTGTTCCGGGAGGACGAATGGGAACTAGTACTTCCAACACCAGTGTGACAAAAGCTAGGGGTGTTCACTTCAACGTGTACATACAGAGGGCCATGCCCACCAAAGTCATATTGTAGGGCACTCCAATCCTAAGTATGTAAAACTCATGCCTTCAAAGGGCACTACATAGCAGTCGTTTCCGAAGTGAGTAGGCGATGGTCACTTTGCTCCCACATTGCCGTGCAATGACTTGAGCCTCCTCATGTGTGACATAACGACATTCAAGAAATTGAGAACGATGGCTAAAAGTTAGCATTCAGAAAGCTAACAAACTTAGCTAGGTTCCTTCCCAGCATCACCTGGCTAACGCTATTTATATATGGACAATTCTTATTTTTTTACCTGAGGCAATTTGTGGCCTTTTGAAAGCTATGCTGTTGGTTATAAAGCTACTGCGA
The DNA here is from genome assembly GCA_029692085.1 of Gymnothorax javanicus. Classification (NCBI taxonomy): domain Eukaryota; kingdom Metazoa; phylum Chordata; class Actinopteri; order Anguilliformes; family Muraenidae; genus Gymnothorax; species Gymnothorax javanicus. The sequence goes on along the minus strand of CM056212.1, from coordinate 9,644,663 downwards.
AACCAATCTATGGCCAGTGGAAGCAGTCCTCCCACGGACTGGCTGCCTTTGCTTACACTTCCTTTTACAGAAATATGAAGGGCATTCCAATGACTATTATTCGGGAACCCTACTCCCTGCTGCCCTTCAGTTTTCAGAACAAAGGAAAGTGACCGAACGGGGTGTAAGGCATAGGGATTAACCAAATGGAATAAAATGAAGCCATAGTCACCTCAGTACTCTGAAGGCCAGTGGTTCTTAAAGTGGGGAGCAGGACGCGTAATTTTTTTTTTCCAGGCGAGTACAGGGCAAATTACCATAAATAGGGGTGTCTATCGAACTGACACTTGCCGCGCGTGTGCGATATAATAGTCGGTCTCACATACTTGCATTGTGGTAGGCCTTCACTTGTTTTTAGGATTGCGGCCTTGTGAGCATGCGCAAAGGGTTCGCATACAATTACGGCCTTACATGTGACGCAAAGAAGTCAATGGATAGCAGTGAATAGTTATAACTTTTAGCCATTTAGTTAGCTAGCTAGCATTTACATGCACCATATAATAAGCTAAGTCAGCAAAAAGGCTTTCTACCTAGCTAACATTAGTTTGCTTTGTTAGCTAGCTGGTTTGCTAGCCTAACTAGCTAACAGTTCTAGCTATTTGGTGCAAGTTGACTAGAGAAACCAACAAACTATCTCACATGTAAGGCTAGCAGGCTAGTTTGCATGCTCAGCTAGCTAGCTATTTTCGTTGCATATAAATCAATTAAACGGTGAATTGCAATTGTTTCACTATTTAAATGGTGAATGCAAGCTGTCATTAATTAGCGGAGTAGCAAGGTCAGTTCACGCTTTGACGAGGTTGATTAGCTCATTCGCTAGGCTAGCGAACTAGCTAGCTAAGCAAGTAAAATAAGGTTAGCTAGCTCGCTAGCAAGAAAGCATTTTTGCCCACTTTGTTAGTCAGATCTGGTGCATGTAAATGCTAGCTAGCTAATGAAATGGCGAAGTTAATAACTATTCACTGTCATCCATTGATTTCAGTGCATCATAAGATAAGCCATTATCATGAGCGAACCCTTTGCACATGCTCACAAGGCCGCAATCCTGAGGAACCCTTCGCTAGAGTGTAAAAACAAGCGTAGGCCTACCACAATGCTAGTATGTGAGATCGACGAGTATATTGCGCACACACAACAAGTGTCAACTCGATAGACACGCCTATTTATGGTAATTAGCCCTGTACTCTCCTGGGGAAAAAAATTATGAGTGCGGGATCCCTGGAGGGAGGGCGTGGATATTGAGCACACCTAAAGTTGCTTGAATATGATTCATGTGGTGACATAAACAAAAGTGCTCCGATGCTAGAAACATTGTAGTCCTAAATCATTAAGATTGTTTGCAGGTTTGCTTCAGTCGCTGAAATTGTTAATAATTGCTCATAATTAAATCCACTTTTTTGGATGGGGGGCATTAACTTTTTTGGCTTGTGAATGGGGGCATGACAGGAAGTGTGTGAAAACCACTGCTGTAGTCCTACTCGTGCCGTGTTTCAAAGGTGACTCTGAGCAAGTGATTGGTGTCACGCCCTGGCACCCAGAGATGTTAAATGGGCGCCAGGGCAAGTTGTGGAGAAGGAGGACCCAAGTGCAGGGACGTGGATTTTATTAAATAATAAAAGTGAGGGAAAATAAATGTAAATACAAACTTCAAGGATGACAGGAAGGGAGTGCACCTTACAAAAAGGGGAACAGACTATGGCTACCCACCCGTGTAACTAAGCTTTAAATCGAAAAGGGGATCTAATTTACTAAAAGGAAACAGGTGAAAATAATTAACAGATAAGAACTGAGGATAAATGGATCATTGAGCAATGGCAGGTAGCCAGGAAAAGCAATGCCAAAGGGGAGGGGCATTACAATCGCATTTCCGCTTTAACACATAATTATTGATAAAGGATAACAGTGCGAAAAAAAAAACCTCTTTGCAGCCAATAATTCGCCATTCGTCTTTTAAAATTCTGCACACAATGACCCGAGATCATTGTATAAGAAAAGAATAGATATTGTCACAGTGCTGCCAACTCTCCTGTATTTGCCGGGAGTTTTAGTGGCATATTCATGTTCCCGTGCCGTAGTAAGCAATTATTCAACCAATGCTTATTTAAAAGATTCTCACGCGGAATTGAAGTCCTTGCGCATGGAGGTTTATCAGCTTCACGTGTGTTGCGGTGGATTTCACCACTAGTAATTAGTAATATGGAAACTGATTATAACTCCTGTCTTCTCGCGGTTTTCTTGTTCTCAGGGGTTGGAAGCAAAGCATGTGTTTAATGATTTAAATGACACAAGACCGTGTGAAACATCTTTAATTGCTTCCATCCCCTGAGTAAAGAAAAGAGTTAGTAGTCTGGAGTCAAAATCGGTTTCTGTTATACTAGTGGTGAAATCCACCTTAACGCACGTGAATCTGATAAACCTCCTCGCGCAAAGACTTCAATTCTGTGGGCGGACCTCTTTAATATGGGTTAATTGAATAATTGCTGAGAGCGCCACAGGAACGTGAATATGCCACTAAAACTCCCGAAAAATTCGGGAGAGTTGGCAGCACTGAGATATACGGATTTAAAAGATAGATGAAAAGGTACCCAGCGTTTTCTCATGACTGCAAAGTGAATCAACAACAAAACGGTTCCAAAGTATTCTCTCTATCAAGCGAAGGACCTGAGACAAGACACGTTAGACTCCGTGACATTGAAAAACTCTACAGACGTGTAATATCGTCAATATAAGTCGTTAAAATCCCCAGCAATCAGTTTTTCATGACTTTATCAAGTTTCCGAATTAAACAATCAGAAAATGCTGATCAAAAACCATTCGGTCCCGGGGGCTGGTGAATTCAAATACACAAAAGGGGATTCAAATGGCATACAATAAGAGGGATTTCACGGTCCTCCTGTGATCTTATGAAATTGAAAAGATAAGAATATCTCTGCGTTTAGAGCGCGCTGCGTTAAATCGCTCCAGATGCAGCGGCGTGGCCTCCTCCCCGACCCGGTGCGCTCGGTGCCCTGATGGAGCTGCAGTCGGACTGGCACAGATCAAAAAGAGGAGCTCCATGCTCTTCCGACAGTTTCAGTCCGAAACAAAATATTAATTTTTCTTAAAGTAAAAAAAATCGTTAAGTAGAAAGGATCTATTTGTGTCGGAGACCGTCTTAATCAGCGCCAGTAAAAGAGGGTCGGAGCACGGCACGCGAGAGAATTCAGCGGGGAGTTAGGGATAACCGTTCGAATTCTCTTCGTGGCAGAGACGTGAGCAGGAAAGTTCGCGGAAGGCGAGCGACGCAGTTCTGCAACACAAAGCCTCCGCAGACACCTTTATAGTCTCACCTGCATCCATGCCCCTTTGCTCGGGCTCCTCCACCCCCTATGAGTGATTTGTTGAATCGAGCAGCAAGGGAGATTACAGGTGGCCAACGAGAGCGGCAGGGACAATGGTTTTTTAAAGGCATCTTCACTCCGTCTATACGAGTGGGAAACCAACGGGCTTTCGCGCAAAAAAGGGAGTGTAGGGTCGAGGCAAAAGTGCATTCAGTCAACCAATATGTATTCGGAAGCGTAATTACGCATAAAAGACACAGACATACAGTACGGAGACCCGCAGCCCATTTTGTGAATCTCAAAAATATTGCCCTTCTGTACGGTCCGTCAAATTGTAAAAATCAGCCTTCAGAATGGTACACTGGAGAGAGCATTACGAGAAACACTGAAATAGTGTAAGGATCTAAATGAATCTTAGAACAATAAAGTGATACGCTGAAGCAATAATAATGCAACGACTCTGATGCTTTGTTTGGGCGACGTCAGCATCCAAAACGCAATAGGATAATTGGTGCAGAAGGCTCCCGCACTGCGCAGAATTAGATTTTGGAAACTCCTGAGATCCCGCTTGCGGCAGCACCTAATTCAATGGACTTGATTTTCACTCAAGCCCTTCCTTACACTCCCTATGAGTGACGCTGTCCACATGAAATGCAGGAGTGATCCGAACCTTATGCCTCATTATAACGATCGAAGAAAGTCAATTAAAGTACAAAGAAGGTCAGGAAGTCTCCATCCTGTGCCTGATCACGCAGTTAAAACTCATAATGCAAAAAAAAAAAAAAAAAAAGCGGACTTAAATCTCACTAAAATTTTAGGGCAGCCCCAAGCATGATTTTTTGATTCCTGGAAAACTGAGAGGGCTCCTGACCTGCCATTATTTGACATTCATTTTGGGTTCTCAGCGCTACATCGCTGTGTTTGTCAACCAAACTGCATGACAATGCTGCACTCGGGCATGTTCTTTCCCAAAATCTCACGACTGACGCAAAAATTTCTTGTGGTGAAATTATTTTGCCAGAATCCCTGAGAGATCACGATTTTGATTGGAGTGTGTTGCTAAGGACATCCCACCCTGTTTTTCTACCCCTTCTCTTATCCAGCCCCTCCGTGCCTCTATCCTGCACTCACTGCAGAGTCTCCTCCATCTCCATTCACTCATCACGCAGCGCAGCTTCACTCCACACGCATGCCATCAGACCGGCAGCAAGGTGCATGAAACCGACTGAAGGCTGCTTACTCTCGCCTACCTACCGGAGGGCACAATAGGGGAACCACAACGGATCCCCGAGAACAGGTAGTTAAATCTTTAAAATAAAACACAGATTCGCAATATTTTTTCAGTGTTGGCACAATGTCATAATGAAGATCCGGACATACTCAGTGCAGGTCACCAGTGGCATTTGTTGTGTCGAGGAATTTCACGCACTGCGGGCAGCAGTTGCGGGTGAAGTCAGGCAATTTAAGACATCGGGTAAAATGGGGTTAACAAGGTTTTCCAACTTGGTCTGTTTAATATTAGAAGCCTATTACAAAACATTATTGTAATGTTGGTACAAATTACCTCTGCATAAAACAATAATTTATTTTTATCGTAAATCACTAATTTGGGCACGACAAACAAAGATTCAAAAAATCACTGGTGCCTGATCTTCCAAGGCAACCAATGTGGCATGCTGATTCAGCAGCTTTAGTAATTAGAGTACTGCCGCTTAAACAATGCGGGTATAATGCCAAAAATTATTGTAAGATGTTGCATTTTATTTACCGTCTCACTTATAATCAAATATTTTCAAAATAGACTTAACTTTTTTAAATATGTATGCAGTGAAATGGGACGCCTTTTCCAAACCCACCATACAAGGATACATCCAAAAGACGTCTTTTTGACGTGTTTTTACGTCCTCTGGACGACCAGTACTGACAGCCACCAGGCCTGTGTACCAGGTTGAAAATTAGATCAAATGTAGTCATTCTGGATGTCTTTTCAACGTCAGCTGCACACTCATTTTCTGGATACTTAAGTTGACGCTGAAGACGTCCAGAATGATGTTTGAACTATTTTATAACCCTGTACCGAGGTCCAGTGGATGTCAATACCGGACGGCCAAAAGATGTTTAAAAACACGTCATAAAACCTTTCATTCTGGCTTCTCAGGGGTCGTCATTTAGATGTATGGAAAAGACATCTAAAAGACGCCTTTGGGCGTATTCTCGCTCGATGGGTTATTCCTGTTATTGGACAAAATAGTCTTGTTAAAATTCAAAGCCGCACACTGAATTCACTTCAAACCAATATTTGTTCCGGTTCAATTTTCATTTTCTTTCCCTTGCACTATAAACAAATTACTTTCTTACAATATATTAAAAAAAAAACCACAAAATCGTACATTTATGGTTTCTAATGGTCTCCCACAGTGGCAAAACATGGTAGTGTTGTTTCGTGCAGTATAAACAATGTAGTCTGCTTTTTTTTTTTTTTTTTTTTTTTTTGAAATTTGCCAACCACAGAGCTAAATCTAGAAAATGAAAGGAAGATCAGTGACTGCCAAAAATTCAACATTTTTATTTTCCATGCATGCCCTAAATGATCAGCCTAAGATATACTGATGCTTGTGGATGCCCTCAGCAACTCCAAAATTATAATAGAGGTAATATAGTCTTTCTATGTGAAATATCAAATATTGATGCTCAGGAACAATATTTTGAACAACAGTGTGACCTAAAGACAAGTTTTTTTTTCTGTATTAATTTGCTTTAAACGAATGCAGTCTGACCATCTCCACTTCTATCTATTTTCAAAGCAACATAGTAAACCTTAAAGAGTTCCAGAGAGCTCAAAGTGAAATCCCTTTGGCTCTTCAAAAAATGAATAAATAAAAATAAAAAAATTCAGAGTCCTTTTTGTCTGAGACTGAGACGAGACTGAGTAAATATGTGGCCAGGACCAAGACCTTCAAAATGTGGTATTCAGAGCGGTCGCAAGTTTTCTGTGTGTCTCTCGCCTCCCTCTCTCCCAGGTGCGTCCCCGAGGTGCCCTGCAGCATGTGTCTGGTCCCCTCCTCAGTGGTATCCTTGCTTTAACTCATTACTGCAACTGCAAAGATAAAAAAAAAATTGTGCCAAGGTATTCAGTAATTATACAGCAAGTGTACTTGTAAGTAAATTATAAAGAAATAAATAAATGAAAGGCCATTCATAGAATGACGAATTGCCTAAAGCATGCTTAGATCTCTGAAACAATGAACAGAATGGAGTTGGTTTCAAGTCTCTCGCCGTAATAGTCAGGAAGTTATGAACCAAAATGTGGTTTTAATGTTTTTGGTGACCTTGACCTTGACCTTTGACCTAGATTCTAGAAAAAGAATACAACCCCAATTCCGAAATAGTTGGTACAAAGTGTAAATTGTGAATAAAATCTCAACGCAATGACTTTCAAATCACACCAGCCAGTATTTTATTCACAAAAGAACAGAGATAGCATAGCAAATGTTGAAACTGAGAAATTTCACAATTTTATCCACAAAATGAGCTCATTTCAAATTTGATGGCTGCTACAGGTCTCAAAAAAGTTGGGACAGGGGCCTGTTTACCATGGTGTAGCATCCCCTCTTCTTTTTAACACAGAGTGGAGGCGTCTGGGCATTGAGGAGACAAGTTTGTAGAGTTTAGCCATTGGAATTTGATCCCACTCTTGTTCAATGTAGGCTTCCAGCTGCTGAAGAGTTTTGGGTCTCCTTTGACGGACTTTTCGTTTAATAATGCGCCAAATGTTCTCAATCAGTGAAAGATCAGGACTGCAGGCAGGCCAGTTCAGCACACGAACTCTTCTACTACGAAGCCATGCTGTTGTAATAGCTGCAGTATGTGGTTTCTATTGTCCTGCTGAAATACACAAATGTAAAATGTCTCAGTTTCAACATTTGAAATGTTATCTATGTTCTATTGTAAATAACATATTGGCTCATGTGATCTGAATGTCATTGCATTTTGATTTTATTTACAATTTACACTTCGTCCCAACTATTTCGGAATTGGGGTTGTAGATCTTTTGCGAGGAAACAATGCTATCGTATGCCAAAGTTTGGTTAACATCGATGAGGGATAAAGGGTAGAAAGACCTGTAACTAACAAACAGAAAGGAGGACAGACAGGCAGACAGACGTCCAACGTAACGGACTGGCATACTTGCCAAGTAATAAAAAGTAAATAAATAAAGCCTTGTTTTTATTTATTTATTTATTTTATTTAACCCTTATTTAACCAGGGAAGTCCCGTTGAGATTGAAATCTCTTTTTCAAGGGAGCCCTGGGGGTTGAGATGGGGAGGGAGAGGGCAAATGCGCAGCCAATTGGATCAGGGGATGATTAGGTGGCAGGTTGAAAGAGCCAGGTTGGGACTTTAGCCGTGACACCGGGGAACCCCCTACTCTTATTGAAGAGTGCCACAGGATCTTTAATGACCACAGTGAGTCAGGACCTCGGTTTAACGTCTCATCCGAAAGACCCCACTTTCCTATCTTTGACATTTTTACATGTTAAACCAGCAAGCACTGGTGTAATAATTATGCTCCCATTCCATTTAGGTGTTTCAGGGCCATATGGCCCTTGTGTTGTGGTTGCTGTCTGGAATAGTTGTCACACATCTTTGTGGAATGGAACCATCATGTTTATCAATTACACCTGAGCTTCTCCAGCTTTGACATGTAAAATGGCAACTATGAAAAGGATCTATTTCCCGCACCTGACTTGGATGTCAATAGACATCCAAAAAAAAAAAAAACCTTACAGGTACAGTGCAAAATGTTAGAATCACTTGAACGAGTGGGGTGTAATCTTATGTAATGTTGCATTGTTAACAATAACTCTTTATTGACCGTTTAATGGCATGTACCACAAAAATGTATACTTTATTCCCTGTTAAGTGAACCCGTAGGTTGGCAACCAATATTTATTTAGCATGATTTATCAAGAATTAAAACAATTATAATTGGAGCAAAAAAATTGAATCACAAAATCTTTGGCGCAAAAAAACAGAATCAAACATGTTTATGAAACACATTGTCCATGTAATAGTTCATTTTAATCAATATTTGGTGGCTCTGCCTTTTGCTTTGATTACAGCTCTAATTCTATATGGCATGGAATGAACCAGTCTTTGGCATTGCTCTCTGGTAACAGGATTCCAGGATGTTTTCACACATTCCTTCAGCTCAATAAGATTGCTTAGCTTCATGGAGACTAACTTTTTCTTAGCAATGTTCCACAAGTTTTCAATCAGGTTGAGGTCGAGTGAATTCACTGGCCACGGCAATGTTGTGAGCCCCAAACCAATCTGACACACTCTTGGCAGAATGAGCGGGCGCTGAGTCCTGCTGGAAAGTAAAGTCTTCAGATGCAAAAAGAGGTTCTGCAGTTGGTATCATGTAACTCTCAAGCAACTCTTGGTAAATTTCTGCAGTGAATTACATTTGTAAATTCTCTTTCACATGCATTTAGTCACGATAAGCAAGAAAAATTGTTAAAAGTTTCATCTTAACAACAGCCAAATGATTTTTGGAAATATTCTCGAATTCCAAATTCACACATTCAAACACATTCAAAAATGGGGCAGAGGAATTGAAGACTGGAAACACTGGAATCTTCAGAAACAAACCTGTTTTTGAACATTACACAGGTAAACAGGTGAATAAGCAATGGGTGGTTCAATTATGATTGGGTGGGTCATTCCATATGAAATCACCCAAAATGGGGGGTGCTCCCAGCTTGATGGTTTCAGAATTGCTTCATTTGGTGATATTTTGTTGCATGTGCTGAGCAAATCAAATCGCAGGTGGTTTCAAGTTGATATCTCGTTCCGTTCTCATTTTATGGGCCCCCGAAAAAGGGGGCGTGGCCCACGTTAACCCTCTGGTCACAGTTTTTGACCATTTTCAAAGGGTTATAACCGATTAACTAACAAAGATACAAATTTAATTCTTTCAGATATGTTTATTCTGTCTAACAGTCTGCAACAAACCTTTTAATATAGTGGTTAACCCCCTATTAACCAAACCCATTTCCAATTGTGTAAAAATCATTTCCCTTGGCAAATATGTTGACTATGGGCCAATATTTGGAAAAATAGTTCAAAAAAGATAAAAAAATTTTTAAATTTAAATTTAAATTTAAATTTTTTTTTTTTAATTTTAAAATTTTAACTTGACGGACCATTCAAGTTATTCTCAAATGTTTATTTGGCAATAAGAAACAAAACCAGCAGGGTGTCCAGGCTGTTAACCCTTTCACTTTATGTAGCAGATATGCTACGGTGGTTAATAGAGGGTTAACCCTTTCAGTGCTTTGCAATTAACCCCTAAACATTGAAATTTGGTGCCAAACATGTCGATTTCAAATGAAATATTATGCAAGTATCCTTAGAATGTCCCCTTTGCCATTTACATTGTTGATAGTATACCTGATGGAGTTTCAAAAGAAGGTAAAAACATCTTTCTATCTTCATCCAATTTGGAGAAACATTAACCCCTTTTCAGCTAATTACCGAAACGGTGCACTTTTTGACCCTCATTTTGACCATGTGGGCCTGTTTTGATTTTCAAAAAGTTGGCCTCAAATGAAAGCTTATTCAAAGAACTTCAAAATGCAACACAATCAAACTTGGAACGAATACTCCTACTTGGAAAAATAAGACCCCCTTTAAGGGCTATTTGCACATCGGCATAACTACTCTCAGTGTACGTAAATGTACAATAATGTACAAAAAATACTGAACTCCACTCATTTATTTCTACTTTCAGTTGCATGCTCTTTGATAATTTGCAGTCTGTGTCATTTTCTTGTATTTGTTTTCCCAGTAATTTCAAGATAATTTGATAGACTAGGCAGAATTGTTACTAATGTGGATGAAACCCTTCAAACCATACCTGCCCCTTCATGCCCTTTATTTGCGAAAAAGACGATCCTGTGGAGCTTAAATATTGTACCCCTAGTCGATTTGTTGCCTGCTTATATGATGGCCACTGGTGGTTGGCCAATATCTTAGAGCAATCCCTTGAAAACGAGGATGTTAAAGTATCTTTTTTATGCATCCAAATGGCCCTGCACCACATTCTCTTTGGCCATGAAGGCAGGATCTTTGTTGGGTACCACTGAAGCATATCATGTTGGTTGATGCTCCTAGCACGAGTGGCAAGGGCAGGAATTATATAATCGCCAAGAAAGAGTTGGACCGAATCTCAGTGTGGTTTGAAAAATTGGATTTAGCAAAATAATATGCATTAACATTTGTATCATGTTTGCCATATCTGCCTTTCTTCTCTACATTTCCCTGTCCATTTATGTACATTTACCTGTACACTGAGAGTAGTTGTGCCGATGTGCAAATAGCACTAAAAAGGGGTCTTATTTTTCCAAGTAGGAGTATTTGTTCCACGTTTGATTTCGTTGCATTTTGTAGTACTTTGTATAAGCTTTCATTTGAGGCCAACTTTTTGAAAATCAAAACAGGCCCACATGGTCAAAATGAGGGTCAAAAAGTGCACCGTTTCGGTAATTAGCTGAAAAGGGGTTAATGTTTCTCCAAATTGGATGAAGATAGAAAGATGTTTTTACCTTCATTTGAAACTCCAACAGGTATACTATCAACAATGTAAATGGCAAAGGGGACATTCTAAGGATACTTGCATAATATTTCATTTGAAATTGACATTTTTGGCACCAAATTTCAATGTTTAGGGGTTAATTGCAAAGCACTGAAAGGGTTAACCACTATATTAAAAGGTTTGTTGCAGAATATTAGACAGAATAAACATATCCTGAAAGAATGAAATTTGTATCCTTATTAGTTCATCGGTTATAACCCTTTGAAAATGGTCACAAACTGTGACCAGATGGTTAACGAGGGCCACGCCCCCTTTTTCGGGGGCCCATAAAATGAGAACGGAACGAGATATCAACTTGAAACCACCTGCGATTTAATTTGCTCATCACAGGCAACAAAATACCACCAAATGAAGCATTTCTGAGACCATCAAGCTGGGAGCTTGGGTGATTTCATATGGAATGACCCGGGTATGAAATGAGCGGTCTCAAAAAGCATGGTTGTTCACCAGCGAGAAGGTGCAGGTTTCACCAATTTGCTCAAAGCTGCATGAGCAGATTGAGAAAAGTTCTTAACTTTTTGACAATGTGCAATTCAACAAAATTTGGCAATCTCACAAATGACAGTCCAAAATAGTTTGAAAAGATTCTGAGAATCTGGAAAAACCAGAGCACTCTATTTGCATGAAATATCAGACGCGCATGACCTTCTAGCCCTCAGACAGCACTGCACTAACTGACATGTTTATGCAAAGGACATAGCTACATGTGCTCATGAATACGTCAGAAGCACTGTGTCAGAGAGTGCAATCCATTGTGGCATCATCAAATGCAGCAGGTTAAGATTACAAGAAGAAGCCAAAACACAATCCAAAAGCACCGCCGACCTCTCTCAACTCAAGCTCATCTGAAAAAGAATTAAGAGGAAGTAGGAAGGAGTGCAGTGGTCTGAGGAGTCCATTTTTCAAATTGAATCGGTGAATTCAATACGGCCCCAACTCCACACATTTAATGCATGGAGTTGGGCCCTAGATGAATTCACTCATTCAGTGTTTTCAGAAATAATGGACATTGTGTTCTCAGGGCAAAAGAGAAGGACCATCCCGACTTTTTATTGGCAACATATTCAAAAGCCAGCCTCTCTTGTGGTCTGGGGTGCATTACTGCACTCAGTATGGCCAACTGAGAGCAAAATGAACAAAAAAGGGCACAGCAGCATTTTGGAACAATATATGTGACTTCCAGATGTTGTCTTTTTCAGGGATGCCCCTGTTTGTTTCAGATAACAGCAAACACACGGCATGTATTTAAACAGTGTGGTGTTGTTGTCACAGACAGCAAGTATTGCCAGCAGCCTCAACAGTCAACATATTTCCCTTGAAACCGTGTGGTGGGTTATGACGTATGAAATGCACCTAAGGTGCCACATTACTCAAGATTGGAAATTTTTAGGTTTTTTTCAGTCCTTGGCGATGGCATTTGAATTAAAAGTGAAAATGTATAGTTGGAAAATGCACGATTGAGTTTGAAGCTGTAAAACCAGGAAGAATGAGTGGAAAATGTCTTCCTTAGCATAATAAACCAGACTTGAATGGAAAATGGTTTACAATTGACATAAAACCACTGTATAATGCCACTTAAAAGCAGCTAATCAAATGGGTGCTGCCGTGGTTGTATTGCTTTTTAGCAATGGTCCTTTTCACAGTGAAGTAAAATAGGAAAACACAACCAATTAATTAAACCAGCAAATAACCATCAAAAGCATAGTCTGCATATGATGTCCAGGGCTCGCAAAATTCTAAAACGAACGGTAGCCTGTCGGGCAAGCGCAAGTGAATTCCTGGTAGCCCGAAAAGTTCTCTCCTTGCCCGAGACCTCGCCAAATTCAGCCGTAATGCCTCATTTCCACAACGTGGTACGGACTCTACTCTAGTCCACCCGCCTTGGTGCCGGGTACTTTTCGGGGGGATCGTTTTCCATTAGAGGATAGAACAGCCTCAGTGTAGCTGGTCATCATAGCGACGCAGCACAAAACTATTTAAAATATCTGTATGCCCCTTTTTTGGATGTGGTTGATTCTTTAACACTCGGACAAACGTGCCATGCCATCGCAGTCATTTTTTGAAGTGGTGTTTTCACACATTACGTTAATGGTAATCATCATGCATTTGTGCGTTATGAGCTTCACCAACCACGTAACCAAAATATCAGTTACCGTTTGAAAAGGTTTTACAACTTTTGCTGTTCATAACGAACAGAGAAAAAAAATCATCAGCGCTGAAAAGTGTATAATTAGTGAGGAGAAAATCATTTATGTTGGCGGCATTTTCATAAAGGAAATTTGCACTACGATGTATATTCATCAACACCAAAAAACGTTCTTTATTACCGCATTCTTTCACTCCACGGAACATTAGTTTATTTCAATAGAATTTCAATAAGAATACATAGGCCTGCTTGTAATGCACAAAATAAAACGTAGCGTTTAATGACTTCTCCCTACTCCCTTTCATGCAACTCAAACAATGAAAAAAAAAGCGGGTAGAGCCGGTACCACGTAGTAGAAATGGGGCATAAGTTACTGTTACATTTTGTCCATTTAATGGATGTCAGTAGGCTATGTTCTACATGATACTCTGATCATTGGTGTGCGAGCTCACTCAGAATATAGGTAAAACATAGGCCTGTTTTGTTTCTGTTTTGGAATGGCATTTAAAATAAATTTTAAATTCGGTCGTTGGAGACACAGACATACGTTACGGTCTTTTGACTCTATGAAGGAAGAAAAAAAAAACAATTATGGATGCTTCATAATCCCTTTTGACCGACAATAAGCGGCACGTATACAGCTCTAAAAACAAAATCAGACTATATTTTAGCGCCCAGATTGTAGCGATTTTGATGATATATTTATGAAAGCTGCATTTAACTCTTAATGAATGAATGAGCACCAGGCGCGCAATCGGGGATGCGCAGTGAGTGGTTTAAACCAGCATCCGTTAAGTCCTCGCACTCATGTCGTGAAGTGAAATGACAACAACGGATGTATGCCTTTATTCCCCTGTTTGAAGGTTGGGAGTCAAGTCAACTTATGCTTATGCCTGCACCAACCAAACTAGACCGCAGCGGATCAAAATCCCGCTATTTGGCTATGGCACTTAGCAACCGGTAATTGGAAAGTTGTGACAGTCACACCTCAAATAAAGTGAAATAGGCCATAGGTTTTCAGCAACAAATCGGATTTTGTTTCAAATGAATTTAGTGGCCACATTGGTACAGTGAATAAAACGTTTAGATCTGAAATAAATAACTATGTGGCGTGAAATTTTCAGCCAGCCCTTCGGGCAAGCGCCTCTTAAATTCTGCTTGCCCAACAAAATTTTTACTTGTCCCGGGCGCTCAGAACAGCGATTTCGCGAGCCCTGATGTCACAGCGCTGCGTCGCTGTGGCGGGAAATGCAGATGGAGGGCAGGAAGTAATTTTCTCCTGAAGAAGGAATCCAACAAATGGTAAAATGCCAATGTTTTGCGTCATTTATGGTTGTTCAAATGGGTTCAAACCGAGAAACAACGAAGAGTTTTTATCGACTGCCGAAAGTTGTGGTTCGCAAAGGCGAAAAATGTAAGAAGTTGAACGAAAAACGCAGTAAAAAGTGGATTTCTAAGCTTCGTTTGCTGTTAGGAGGAGCGGAGTCAGATAATGGCCATGTGTGCAATGACCACTACATCAATGGTAATTTATCTGTTGTGGCATTTTTTATGTAGCGTTACCTTATAGTTAGCTGTTTGCTTAGTTTGTTATGTTAAAGTTGCGGTTGCCTCTTTGTTTTCTTAGCGTTTGTTGTCCTGTAACTGACAACAGTACGTGTTTTGCGGGGCGCAAACATCTAATGAGGGATTTGTTGCTCTCTTTAGGCTGTCCTAGCGCTTAAAAGCACGTTGACTCGGTAGACTGGTTTCCTACAGTTAATCTCGGCTACAAGAAAAGTAAGCCTTTGTCAGAGATATTGCATCAACGAGAGGAGAGGATGAACATAAGGGAGGATCAACAATGTCGCTCAGAAGGTGCAGAGGCTTTGCTGGATCCTCAGCAGGCAGCCGAGAGCCCAGTTCCCCAGCAAGCAGCTAAGAGCCCACAATCAGATAAAATCTGTGGGTTCTTACATGATCAAGAAGGCAAATAAATTACATTAATACATGTAGCCACTATTATGGTTGAATAAGACAAATGTTATCATGACAGCAAATAATTTATGTAAACTTTGAATTAAGCATACACAATATAGATAACTAACTCAATAAAATCACTAGATAAAACAGAAAAATAAGCAATGTTTGTGTGTGTATGTAATAATAAAAAGTAATTTGATTAACTAATCACTCTCCCGACTGCTCTATATTGTTTGCAGAACATAAGCAACTCTAAAGTTAACGTTGAGAGGTACCGGGTTGGCGGCGTTGAGTGTTTATTGCTAACTGCTAGCACTAGGTTAATCTATAAAACCTTAGAAGAAAAAAACACTCACCCTGGCGAAAACCAAATGGCAGTCGTCGTGGAGCCCTTTGGTACCGAGGTCGTGGACCCAGCCGCTGACAAAACATTGTATCTAGCTATGCTTCTGTACTTTTGTCTGCTTTTATTTGTTGTTTTAAGTAGAAAGAGGTCTGCAGAAGCAGGTAGTTGCAAATATCTACAGCCTCTATAGTCAGCAAATCTTTTTCATAAGATACGGATTGCGTCCAACATATCTACTTATTTTCTGTTTATATCGTCCTCTTGTAATAATGTCTAAGCTAGCACAATACGGACTTTCCTCCATCTCCTCTATACGTCTTCCATCTCATCCATAGCTGCTGTATACTTCCTGCCCTCCATCTGAATTTCGCGCGTCACCAGCATCACGTGACTGCAAACAACCTACTGGCCCTCAGTGATGATGATCACTTTCATATATAGCCAGAGGATTTTGGCTTCAGCAGAGAAACACTGGAAAGGGGACAAGGAAGTAGGAAGGGTTTCCAGACCAACTGTGAAATGCCAATCCCAGCAACAGGTGCAAGACGCGTCTTTTCTCACGATGTACATGAATAACTGCAAGTGTCCTGGATGTTGCTTTAATCTGAAGGATTAAACAGGAAAAAAAAGAACCACAAAACAAATTCAGTTCAGAACTGTCAGCGCCAGCAGGAAAGGAAAGACAAGCAGAGATTGCTTTAAAACTGCCTCAGGTCTTCATCAGACTGCCTGACATGGAGGTGTGATTCCCTGTTTAACTGTCATTCTGCACTCTCCAGGCAAACCCAGGCGGAGCCCAATCAGAAAAATTGACGCTTACGTAATCATTATACTGTATATGATAATGAATTTAAAACCACCCCTACATCAGTACTGAATGACAGTGAGATGGATGTTCATATCTAATTTTAGTGTAAACAGGAGTATTCTGATGGTATTCAGATTTGCATGGAGTGAACCAGGTAAGAATTATAGACATTTATAATTGCACAACTACTTATGAACATCTTGGTCTGAGTGTGTTTGTGATAAAACTTTGGTGCAAAACTGCTCCTGTGGTGCTTTTCTAGGTCCTGCTGAAGGCCCTGAAGAACCGTGGAACCCTGCAGATGGTCTTGACCTTGGAAGTCTCACCATAGTCAGAACGGGTTACCTGTACAGCTACTAGGTGCGTATACGCACTCCATAAACAGAGCTGAGAGTTAAATGGCCATTGTACATGTCTATTGGGAACATGCTGTGTGATTATGTTTACTGCAGGCTGAGAGATCTTTATACACTGCACACTCTGACTGGGGCATCTAGCACGGCTCACAGAGATACTCACAATATGTGCTCCTGGTGAATGTTGAGAGGCAAGCCATTTCATGTGCTTAAGCGAAATTCATTCTAATTCTGGCTGTAAACTAATTCTACGAATACAAATTCATGTTTATGAATTCAAATAAATTAATTCATATGACTGGAAGGGCATTTGAAGGGCGCAGATATCCGCTAAGGGCAATAGTCCACTCTATAAAATTAGCTTGTCACAATTAATATCTACAATTGTGGAATTTTTTTTTTTTTTTTTTTTTTTCGAGGCACTGTCTCGCAAAGTTCATATTAATTCGTCCTCATGACCAGTTCTACTTCAAAGTTAATGAGTTTTTCTTCTTGCCCGTGCCACACCCTTCCACCAAGTTTCATTAAAATTGGGTCCACGTTTTTCCCATAATTCTACAGACAAACAGAGGAACAGACAGACAAAAAAAAACGGAAACCCAAAACATTATTTCTCTAGTGGAGGTAAATATAACTAATATTACACGCACTCAAGCACATAAAATTTAATTTCCAATTAGCAGTCTCAGGGCTAGTTTTACAGACACAGGTGTAGACTAGTCCAAACAAAATCGCATTGCTGACGGAGCACCTACATAGCAAAAGTAGTTTTAGTCCAGGGCCAAGCTGAATTTCAGCGTTGAAAAACAAGCCCATCGTGCTGAAAAAAATGTTTCTACTTTATCTGGATTTAGGGGCAAAAACTCAAGATTCAGCAAGACCAGAACAGATGGAGCCCAGAACCTTCAAGCTTACCCTCGCCATCTTCTCAAACATCTCCAACTTCACTGCAGGCAATAAGACGGACGCCCTGCTGTCCGAGGACCCTTACGAGGCAATGGAGATTGTGGTCATTATCCTGGCCGCAGGGTCCCTAAGTTTTGTAATAATTACCGGAAACATGCTGGTCATCCTTTCAATCATAATCAACAGGAACCTCCAGACCATAAACAACTACTTCATCTTCAGCCTGGCAACTGCAGACCTGATCGTCGGGGTCTGCTCCATGAACCTGAACACAGTCTACATGGTGGTTGGCTATTGGCCGTTAGGGCCAGTAGTTTGCGAGCTTTGGCTTTTCCTGGACTACGTGGTCTGTATTGCTTCTGTTATGCACCTTCTCATAATTAGCTTTGACCGTTACTTCTGCATCACCAAGCCACTCAGCTACCCTGCAAGAAGGACCACCAGGATTGCGGGCATGATGATTGCAGCAGCCTGGGTCAGTTCCCTCATCGTGTGGGCCCCACCCATCCTGTTCTGGCGGTTTATCATTAGTGAGAGCACTGTGCCAGAGGGCGAGTGCAACATTCAGTTCATTACCGATGCAACCTTCACCTGTATCACCTCCATTGCTTCCTTCTTCCTGCCAGTTGCCATCATGATCTTACTGTACTGGCAGATATACAGGGCCAGCAAGAGCCGCGTGAAGACGGGCAAGCAGAAGCTAAAACGGGATAACCAGTCCAGCAACAAAGCAGGAAACCACATTACCAAGCCCTGTTGTGATGACACTATGAATACCCATCACACTGAGAGGAGCCAGAATGGCGGAACAGGTGGAGTCGGGGAAGAGGATCCGAGTGCACCAGCACATCCTGAGAGAAATGAAAGAGCGGAGACCCCTGCAGGTTATGAGGGAAACCCCACAGCCCACAACCTAAATGCTACAATGCCAAAGCAGCAGCCCAGTAAGAGGGCAGTGTTATCGCGTGAGAAAAAGGTTACACGCATGATAATGGTAATTATTTTTGCTTTGGTAGTCACATGGATGCCGTATCACGTCGTTGCGATCATCTACTCCTTTTGTTCAGCCTGCGTTCCCTTCAGCGTGTGGACCTTTTGCTACTGGCTTGCCTACATCAACAGCGCCATGAATCCAGTCTGCTATGCTCTCTGCAGCGTCTCCTTCAAGAAGACCTTCAAACAACTCCTGCTCTGTCAGCACAAGGACATTCGCTTGGGCAGATAGAGATGTGATTGTTTTTGTTTCTGCTGGGGCTACTTTCTGTCATTTCTTAACAGGAGAAATATATTTTCTTGCATCACTTAAAACAATAGCAGGTATACGCTCAAGAAGTAGAACTGCAGAAACATGAAATATAGGTGTAATGTCATATTGCACACATTCTTATGCCTGTAAACTTGATTAGAATTCAAGAAAATTTACTGCAGAACTGACTCAGTAAATGTCTGCACCCATTTATGAGATAACAAAGTGCATCAGTTGATTGAGATTCATATTTTCACCTGATTTAAAAAAAAAAAAAAAAAATGACGAAGTGTATACTGCCAGAGTACTTTGGCTGGATGACGAACAAAAGGCTATTGTCAAAGTACCAATAACAAGCCTCAATCCAAGCAAACTAGATTTAACCAGTCTAAAACTGCACCAAAATGAAGCTACGTCACATTTTAGCAGAAAATGGTGGATGCGCTGCTATAATGAATTAACATCAATGATGCCTTAAATAGGGACGTCAGAAATGTGACATTTTGGATTTGATCACTCTGTGAGACCTTGCGGCCGCTGCGCTTTATTAAAAACATGATTTTCAACATGCCATATTTCTCTTAATTTCATACCAAGTTACATGAAGCCAGTCTCCCATTGATACTTTAGCAACAAATAGCCGGCCCGTTGCTGCCAAAGCACAAATACTGCATTTTGATTGGTACATTGTCAATAGCCTTTAGGTGGATCTGTACCCAAAGGTACTTAGGTAGCTGCCTCTGCTTTAACATTCTGTAGTATTATTAAATGTGCAGTGCCATTCAAAAGTTTGCAATAACCTAGAAATGTTTATGTTTTTAAATGACCAATACTTTTAAATAAACAAGAGTCATCAGAAGATGATATATATCCCCCCGTCCCCTGATTATTTGCCAAAGTCATGTCAATCCTACACCTTCAAAGAAATTCAAAAGAAACAAAATAAGGTCTTCACACACCAACTTATACACAGTTTGGTGAAGTAAAAATAGCACCAAAGCACTGTAGCTCCACCACAGCCATAGGCAAATTGTCAATGTTTTAGGATAAATTTAATGCATCAGTTTAATTGGAGATAAATCAAAACTCTGTTCTGCCACCTTCAGTACATATTCAAAAAATGGCGCGCTGTCGCGAGCGAGACCCCTCAGACTTGCGCTTTATTGGCAGCCATACTGATTATCGGAGCGTGACACAAATCGATAGGGAGCTTCCTCTAACCACCCCCAACATACCATCAAAAAATGAGAGCATTTGGCCGAGGCGTTTTTCAGTTATCGTCCGGAAACGAAAATGAAGATGGCTGCCGTGGCGGGTATATGGATTATCGGAGCGGGACACAAATCGATAGGGAGCTTCCTCTAATCACCCCCAACATACCACCAAAAAATTTGAAAATTTGAAAATTTTTCAGCTATCGTCCAGAAACGAACCTATCTCTGCAGAGTCTAAATCCAACTTGTTTCCATGGAAACGGAAAAAAAAAAAAAATTTCAGAAATCTGAAAATATGAAAAGGCACCACTTCAGTATGTGGGTAATACACATGCAAAGTTTCAGAAAGATATAAAGAACAATTTTTGAGTTCTGCTCCGGAAACCAGTCTATTACACACGGACGGATGGACGGACAGACATGCTGATCACTATATCCCCCCGCATTATATGCCGGGGGGATATAATAATAAAACATAACGCGTTGCTGAATACCCCTCGGTCCGGACACGATTTCCTGCCTCAACGTCACAGCGTTAAGGTCAAAGGTCAAATCCAGCAAAAAAGGTGACGTTGCACATCTATGTGTCACAATGAGTTACCATACCAAATTTGGTGAAGCTGCGATCAGTAGTTGCTGAGTACTGACCCATATAAGATTTCCTGCCTCAAGGTCACAGCGCAAAGGTCAAAGATGAAATCCAGCAAAAAACATGACATTGCACATAAGTGTGTGATAGTGAGTTACCATTCCAAATTTGGTGAAGCTGCGAGAATTAGTTGCCGAGTACTGACCCGGACAAGATTTCCACAGTCAAGGGCATAGAGCTAAGGTCAAAGGTCAAATCCAGCAAAAAACCAGGCATTGCACATCAATGGGTCATAGTGAGTTACCATACCAAATTTGGTGAAGCTGCGAGAATTAGTTGCTGAGTACTGACCCGGACAACATTTCCAGGGTCAAGGTCACAGAGCTAAGGTCAAAGGTCAAATCCAGCAAAAACCCTGACATTGCACATCTGTGGGTCATAGTGAGTTACCATACCAAATTTGGTGAAGCTGCGATGATTAGTTGCCGAGTACTGACCCGGACAAGATTTCCAGGTTCAAGGTCACAGCGCTAAGGTGAAAGGTCAAATCCAGTAAAAAACCTGACATTGCACATCTATGGGTCATAGTGAGTTACCATACCAAATTTTTTTTTTTTTTTTGGGGATTTTCACCTTTATTTGACAGTTGCAAGGTCAGAGAGAGACAGGAAGGTTGGGGAGAAGAATGAGGAAGACATTACCATACAAATGACCCGAGCGGAATCAAACCGACCGGTCAGGATTTCCACTGTCAAGGTCACAGAGCTTCAAAGGTGAAATCGCAAGAAACCTGATGAGCCACCTATGGGTCATCATACCAAATTTGGTGAAGCTGCGATAATGAGTTGCCCAGTACTGACCCGGACAAGATTTCCAGGCTCAAGGTCACAGCGCTAAGGTGAAAGGTGAAATCCAGCAAAAAACCTGACGTTACATATCTATGGGTCATAGTGAGTTACCCAACCAAATTTGGTGAAGCTGCAATAATTAGTTGCCGAGTGCTGACCCGGGAAAGATTTCCAGGGTCAAGATTACAGAGCTAAGGTGAAAGGTCAAATCCAGCAAAAAACCTGACGTTGCACATCTATGGGTCATAATGAGTTAACATACCAGATTTGGTGAAGCTGCGATCATTGCCCAGTTGCCGGACAAGTACTGGCCAGGACAAAATCATGGACCAGAAAAAACATGACGGATGACAGTGAGTTACCATTCCAAATTTGGATGACAGTTGCAGTACTGGCCCGGACAAAATCATGGACAGACGACGGACGACGGACGACAGACGGACACGCAGGTGACAACAATACCCCTCCGGACTGGAGTCGGCTGAGGGGTAAAAATGAATATTTTGCTTCAGCATTTACCTCATCAAAGATGCCCACTCATCTGATTTGAAGATTGACTTTGTTTCCCCATCTAGAATCAGGAATGCTATTATTATTATATTGACCTCAGTTCATGCTGCCAGAACATTTTGAAACCACGTTACCATGATACAGACACATTAAACTAAAGACATAAAACCACAAACTTCACAATGTGGGCAAGACACTGCACCCAAAGTGTTACATACTGCATGTAGAAGGCTACATACTGCGCACAGATAATTATATATACCAATGGCAATGACAAGGCAATTTAAAGTAAAATAAAATATATTGAATAATAAATAGATAAACAAAAATAAAATATGTTATGTAAAATGTTTGCGCTTAAAATAAGTAATACCACCAATAAAACTGTTGAATTGCCATGTTGAAATCAATGTGTAAAGTTTTGGTCTATTTTGTAAATTATTCCGGGCAAATTAGGCAAAACATTTTGGAGGCTGGATTTGTTTTTACTGCACAAAGACACTATTGTCAGCCAGCCCTGAGAACAGGTGTTGTGAGCATAATGTCTTAGGTGCAGGTGTGCTGCCAAATCAGCTGGTAATTTTTCAAGTAATCCTTTATAAAAGAATAAAAAAAATGCTGATCTCACCTGACACAGAGGGAGGGCCAGCCCACCTTCTGATACAAGATACAATGATGGGTGCCATATGGGTCATCAGTAATTAACCTGAAAGTAGAGTGATAAACATTAACAAGATATTTACACCCAGTATAAAGGGCCGTATACTGCTCACTGAGAAGTTTAAACTGCACATAGAGGGTGACACTGCATTAAGAGACCTACATAAGACACTCAGAGGGCTCCATACTGCAAATGGAGGGTTACACACATTACAAAGTGGGCCCTGCACACAGAGGGCTACTCAAAACACACAGTTTTTAACACTGCAAACAGAGGCCACCACAGAAGAGTTTCACACTGCAGTGCTTTACACATGAAACACAAAAGATTTACGCTGCACACAGTTGATTACACTTGCAATCACGAAACTTCACACTCTCAAAGAGGGCTACACACTGTACATGTAAGGGATAATCAACTCGTAGGTGTGCATTACATGGTTTTAAGGCACGACGCGGAGGCGAATAACTACTAGATGCTAAGCGGAGGGTGTTTGTCTCCGCAAAGTGCCTTAAAACCGTGTAATGCACACCTACGAAGTTGATTATCCCGCTTTTATCCCATGGTCTGGGTGAATACTCTTTTCTGATTGGTGGCAGGTGTTGATTAAAACCGTGGAACCACACAGGTAGTTCAGCCTACGGAAGTTTCACCGTTCGAAATTCATCTGCTAGCCAACCTGTAACCATAGCAACATTAGAACACTGGCATTTGGCTGGGTATAACAGGAACCTAGCTGCTCATTTATCTCCAGTAAATTTGGCGGCGTCAGAGAAATTGTGTCCTGCGGGGTGGTTAACTATGGGTGCTCCAGCGATAATGACCGTAAATATTAAACCAGAGAAGTAATCGCGCTTTATTCATGTACGGTTACAAAGGAAGCTAATGTGTCCACTTCATGTATCAGCAACTGCTGACAGTTCGCTAGCTAGGTGCTGTGACAGACTGATTTCAGCTGGCTGGCTCTACAGAAACCGTTATAAGTTCATTGTAATTGCGGGTAGCAAGTTAGCTATAGTCTGCATAATCGCGCATAATGTTGTGTTATGCATTATCTCCATTTCAGCTGGAATCCGTTACCAAATCTAGCTGGTAAAAGGGTGTTAGCGTGGGCAAAAAACTATTTTTCAATTAAAGTAAGCTGAACTAAGTTAGCTGGTTCAGTTTAGCTTGGCCTATAGTATTGGCTATGAGAAGATGCTGCACCTATTTAATGATTACCAGCTCGTTTTTTTAAGAGCGAGACTTTCACCAAAAATTTCTGAATGCTTTGATTTGATATTGCTGGCAAATGACCATGGTACACTTCGCAGAGGCAACCACTCCCCGCTTCGTGTTGGGTGGTTATTCGCCTCCGCGTCGTGCCTTAAAACCGTGTAATGCACACATACAAGTTGATTATCCCTTACATACCATGGTAATTTGCCAGCAATATCAAATCAAAGCATTCAGAATTTTGCACTTAAATGAGCTGGTATTCATTAAACAGGCGCAGCGCCTTCTCATAGCCAGTACTATAAGCCAAGCTAAACTGAAACAGCTAACTTAGTTCAGCTTCCCACCGAGCAAGCATACGTCCAAACAACGTCTTTTCGAGGTCTTCCACAAGCGTCTAAATGACGTCCCCTGAGGAGCCAGAATGAGGTTTTTATGACGTCTTGACATCCTCTGGAACCACCGTCCACCAGACCTCTTTTAAAAAATTAGTTCAAATGAGGTTGTTCTGGGCGTCTTTTCAACTTCAACTGCACACTTATTTTAGAGATTCTTGACAAAAACAAAATATATAGGTTTTGTCTCCTCCCACCTTGCGATGCCTCCGATTGCTTTTTTTGGCTCTTAGCTATCGTTGTTGAGCAATTATTATGACAAATACAATTTTTGCCGGGAGTCGATCCTCCGCACCGTTCATTACTGAGCTACACTCACTACCGACAGCACCACGAAGTTAGGTGAAAGGCACTATGTAGTTAAGACGTGTTTCCCAACAACTACTTTCCACGAGTCATTAAACGAAGTCATTACAACTTGTATCCATAATATGAAAAATAATGTACTGGACTTATAGTAGCCAATTAAAGTGTTGGGAAAATAAAACAATTAAAAAATTATTAACATGAAATTTTGTGTTTTTAATGTCATCATAGTCGTCTGTTTTTTGCTTGTTTGTTTGTTGCAAGTGGCACTTGCCCCAAGCAGGGGGAAAGAGATCGGCTGGCTGCGGTGCCGACAAGAAAGCAGTTCTGCTTTTTTTAAACGGATAAGAGAACCAACTGGGCCAATAAAGATTTCATTTTATTATCTGCCCAGTCTTTTTTGCTGAAGCAATCGAGTTTCATGAGGTTTTCAAGGTTCATTACTAACAAACAAACAAGGAAGCGGCTTTTCAAAGTTCGTTTAATGACCCGTGGCAAGTAGTCGCCGAAATACGCCCCTAACATTTTAGCTTTAACCTAACCGCGGCTAATGGCTGTAGTTCAGTATTTGACAGTTCGATTCCCTCCTTAGCTGGAGCTTTTGATGACAATTGCATTATCCATCTAGGAGCTAATAAAGCAGTCAACAGGCATTTTGGAGGGAGACGACAGCAACAATATTTTTTTTTTCTCAATTATCTCTAAAATAAGCAGACTGTTGAACTAATTTTAACCTTCAGAGGTTCGATTGGACGCTAATCAGAGGATAAAAGACGTCATAAAAACTTTCATTCTTATCAGGGACGTCATTTAGACGTTTGTGGAAAGCCAAAAAGAGCGTTTGGGCGATTCTTAGTGGGTTACCTTCATGGAGAATTCCTTTAGCCAGCTAATGATTTTTTACGGATTCAGCTGAAACGGAGATTATCGTAACACAACATTATCTTTATTCAGACTGTATGATTCCTAGCTATTGGTGACTTTTCCGTCCCCAAAAAAAAAATTCTTAATATTTTAATTAAAATAAACAACATGTTTAATACAAAAGGGTTTTTTATTTTACATTGAGGTCTCCTTTATATAATTAACACAAAATTATGTTTGTAAATAATTTTTTTTACCTTTATTGGCTTTTTGTTTGACATACACTTCTTTTCATGATGTCCCCAAAAAATTCTCAGTTTCAGTGACATAAATTGTTTATTTATAAATTAATGGAAATTTGTTTTTTATATTGTATAGATCATTATAAATATCTCTACATATTAATAATGGAAATGGTCATTATTATTATTTTAAAAAATAATTTACTATATGTCCCCAAAATCACGTTCCAAATTGTGGGTTTTCCTGTTTGAACAAAACAACTACTATTCCCATTCCCATTGGCCTGAAATCACACCTTTAGAGGAAAATTTAAAAGGAGCAAAAATAGGTTCCAATTTCTGTTTGCCTTTTTTTGCATGTTTTATGATGTTAACCTGGTCCTACCCTTAAATTTCCACCCTGTTAGCCTAATTTACCAGATTTTTAAAAAATTAAAAAACATAATTTATACCAAGTACTGTTCATTTGTGAACTCTAACAAAAATTTTCTGTCACTGAGCAATCTAGAAATTTTTCCACCCTTTTAGGTTCCACCCTGTTAGGTATATAAACCTTACAGGGTGGAAATCTCCTAACAGGGTTCAATTTTGTAAATGCATAAATACTCCTCTATAAATATTTAGTTGTAACTTATACAGTTCACCTAATTTATCAATATGTGTAAAAGGTAAAACTTAATTATTATATTAAGGTACAAGGCATTTACTTGGTTTTTCCTGTCCTGCCACATAACAGCTATGATCCAATATCAACAATCACACCCTCTTAAGTATATTTAAACAGTAATTGATCATTATTATAAAATGTTTTTGATACAATTTGCATGATAATTAATGGTTAAAATATATTTGTTAGGAAATGGCTCCCCCACTTACTGAAATCAAAGCACGCGAGATGCAGATCAAAGGGAAAGCACACACACATTTCAGGCATGCCACACACACACACACACACACACATACACACACACATCCACAACACACATGCACACAAAGAGATGAAAAAAATGCTTAAAAATAAGATTAAATTGAAATCAAATCCTGATTTGCCACTTTTGTTTGTCGGTAGAGGCACTTATGTTTAGTACTGTAATGTAATTTTTTTTATGTTTTATGTTAAAAAAAAGTGTTGAATGTTTTGTATTTTCAATTAAAGTTAAATGTTCTGCGAGTTAATAATAAAATTAAAAACTCCTGAAACTCAAAGGTCCTTTCCACCCTGGTAGTCAAATAACATAACAAGTATGTTAAATGTTATGCATATGTTAATGTTAAACTGCAGAGTTGAAAGGATCAGCAGCAGACATATGTAATTTGAGCAAATTTCTGTTATTATTTGTCATTTAAACTGGGTGCAAAAAAATGTGACCGTTTAAAGAATAAACACGTTCCCTCAAAAATTCTTTTTTTTCAACATTATTCAAAGAAAAAACTTCTCCATTATTTACACTTTGTAATGCCTGTGTATATGACCCTAACAGGGTGGAACTCTTGGTCCATGTCAGAATAATCCATCCAGAACGTTCCTGAAGGTTAAACATACCATTTACCACATATAGTGTTAAAAACACAAATGTATTCTTTTATTTTTCAAAAGTTAGGAAGAGTTCCTTCACGCAGTTACAATGAGCTTATGTCAACAGGTTTGCTGAACATGAAGTGGACATGCTTCCTTTGCAACCGTACACAAAAACTATCGTTTTATGAACAAACCGATTATTTAAGCTGCTTTATTTTATCCGGTCACCCTCCCCGGGATTCCGTAAATAAACACAGCTGATCATGGCTTACATTTTATGGTTCAGAGGTTCCAAGTCTCCCCGACTTGGCGGAAATCTCCGTTTTTTACATAAATTACTCATTGACTCCCGTTGCAATTAGAATCCGCCATCTTTGTTCCTTGGTTTCATTAAAATCAATCTGCACGTGTAATTTATTTACGCCACCCGCCACCATTCATTGCCTGGAGGTAGGTGTGGGCAGTTTTCTCAAATCAAACCAAAACTCAAAGAACAGCCCTTTCTCCACCAAAAACAGGTTGAGAACGTGTTCGCGTTGTCCATGGATTCATTTACAAACAAACCAGCTGAGAACACTCTTTGTTCTTCCGTTATCGCTACACCCACCAGCTGTTCAGCACCGAACTCGCGTGTTCGAGAGAACACCGTTCTCTGTTCGTGAACAGGGAGTCGAATACGCCCAAAGTCGGCAGCATAGGACGCAGCACTCTGGCTTGAAAACTGAGGCCAATGCGGAAATCTCCAAAATTTGCTTACTATTTAATGGCCAGCAGATGGCGACGTCGGTGGTTGCTGAAAGAAGTTCAATCCTATAGAAGTCTATGAGAAAATGACCCTACTTTCCCACCGGATTTATTATTTAAATAATGATTTTCCACATTACTTTATTGTATCTATATCGCAAGTTTCAAGTCTCCTTCGATATATCATGATGTTCATTTTTGTAAATTATGGTCCCAAATAGACCAGCATAAAGGATCAAGCCAGAATATGCTTTAGGGGCACCCACCCCTGCTCCTCCCTGGATATTCAATTCACGGTCTCGTCCAATAGGAATCACATCCGGTTTCAAAATGACAAAATGGCGCGATTCAAATTGCCAAAATCGAGGCTTCCTAAATGGTATGCTGAAACCCATAGAAATATATACGTAGACGCCGCATGAGTGGGGGAGAGGCGTGCCAACAGGGCGGCCATGTTAGTACAGGGTTAGCGGAAGACTCGCGGAAGATGCACGTACGTCTACAAATCATTATTCACTGAATTTTTGACTGATTTTCAAGCGGTTTGATTTGTTATAAACGTAATACCTGTAGCTATGATCCAGGATGCCTTGATACTTTAAAATGCCGGTTTTACTACCAAAATACAACTTTGTAGTCACAGCAGTCAAACGCTTAAATTTAATTCTACACCGAAGATGCCAGATTTTTGTGCGGCATATGGATGCTGAACGAGATATCCATGCCAGATCCCGTGGGATTACCTTTCACAGGTAAAAATTAATGATAGCTTTTGGATGTATTTGTGTATTATAACCCCAAATTCCGAAATAGGTGGGACAAATTGTAAATTGTGAATAAATTAAAACGCAATGACTTTCAAATCACACCAGCCAGTATTTTATTCACAACAGAACAGAGATAACATAGAAAATGTTGAAACTGAGAAATTTTACACTTTTATCCACCAAATGAGCTCATTTCAGATTTGATGGCTGCTACAGGTCTCAAAAAAGTTGGGACTGGGGCCTGTTTACCATGGTGTACCATCTCCTCTTCTTTTTTAACACAGAGTGGAGGCATCTGGGCATTGAGGAGACAAGTTCCTTGAGTTTAGCCATTGGAAATTTTAATCCCACTCTTGTTTAACACAGGCTTCCAGCTGCTGGAGAGTTTTGGGTCTCCTTTGATGGACTTTTCGTTTAATTATGCGCCAAATGTTCTCAATCGGTGAAAGATCAGGACTGCAGGCAGGCCAGTTCAGCACACAGACTCTTCTACTATGAAGCCATGCTGTTGTAATAGCTGCAGTATGTGGTTTTGCATTGTCCTGCTGAAATACACAAGGCCTTCCCTGGAATATGTGTCACCTGGAGGGGAGCATATGTTGCTCTAAAACCTTTATATACCTTTCAGCATTCATGGTGCTTTTTAAAACATGCAAGTGTCCCACACCATATGCACTACTGCATCCCCATACCATCAGAGATGCTGGCTTTTGAACTGAACGCTCATAACAGGAGGGGTTGTCTTTCTCCTCTATAGCCCGGAGGACACAACGCCCATGATTTCCAACAAGAATGTCAAATTTGGACCCGTCTGACCACAGGACACTTTGCCACTTTGTTATAGTCCATTTTAAATGAGCCTTGGCCCACAGAACACGGCGGCGCTTCTGGATCATGCTTAACAATGGCTTCCTTTTTACATGATAGAGTTTTATGTGGCATCTGTGGATGGCACGGCAGACTGTGTTTACTGACAGTGGTTTTTTGAAGTATTCCTGGGCCCATTTGGTAATGTCAATGACAGAATCATGCTGGTGAGTGATGCAGTGGCGTCTGAGGGCCCGAAGATCACGGGCATCTAGTAAAGGTCTTCGACCTTGTCCCTTACGAACAGAGATTTTTCCAGTTTCTCTGAATCTTTTGATGATGTTATGCACTGTTGATGAGGAGACCTTCAAAGCCTTTGCAGTTTGACATTGAGGAAAATTGTTGTTAAAGTATTCCACAATTTTTCAACACAAGCCTTCACAGGTTAGAGAGCCTCTGGCCCTCTTTACTTCTGAGAGACTCAGTCTCTCTAAGACATCCTATTTATAGCCAATCATGTTACACACCTGCTGCCAGTTAACTTAATTACTTGCTAAATATTCTTTCAGCTGATTCTTTATATATTAATGGCTTTTTCAGCCCATTTTTGCCTGTGTCCCAACTTTTTTGAGACCTATTGCAGCCAGAAAATTTGAAATAAGCTCATTTTGTGGATAAAAATGTAAAATGTCTCAGTTTCAACATTTGAAATGTTATCTATGTTCTATTGTAAAAAACATATAGGCTCATGTGGTTTGAAAGTCATTGCATTTTGATTTTATTCACAATTTACACTTCGTCCCAACTATTTCGGAATTGGGGTTGTAAATGAATGGTATCAAATGGTATTTAGAGGTAGTGGGAGATGGCCAATTCTAAGTCTGTTGTAAGCTAATTGTATTTCCTATGGTACCCAATGGTATTAAAGGAAAAAAAAACTTTTTTTCAGCTCTGAACCCAAAAATGTACACGTTCATCTCATTCCATGAATATTTTTCGCGAATTTTAGCGATTTTTATGTACCGAGTTATCAAACCTCAAACCTCTGAAATACAACTAATTAGCACAAGTTCATGAATGTCGCCAATCCAAAAATACTTCGTGTGGCAATGTCCCGTATATTTTGACGCACTTGGCCACCAAGAAATCAGCTGATCAATATAAAGTGTATACAAATTGGTCTTGATTATCACTCGTGCTGCAGCGTCATTTTACGTCGAATGATCAAAGTCTGATATTATCAAACATCATGAGAACCTGAGCGACAAAATCAGTGGTGATGCCGCTGTGTGTGGCTGTTGATTGCTCCAACAAAACAGTAAACTTGGACCTACCCGTGGGCATAAGCTTGCACTGATTTACCTTAGTGAAGCCTGACTTCATAAGATAGTGGTGCTCTCAGAATATCCCTTTATAACAAGAACTGGCCCTAGCCAATTCAAAGTCAGCTTCCATTATTGACACGTTTTCCAATTGTAGTAACAATCCATTGGCAATTGAGGACATGGTTTTTCTCCCCCATGCGGACTAACAGCGTTTAAATAATGGGCTAAATTCAGTACAGGAAAATAATTTAGTCAAAATTAGGCCCAAGCTTTACGAATGACAAACTGCTCTGAAACTTCCGTACTATTTTTTTTCCGCATACCAGGTGATTTAATTTGCGCTTCATGATCGTTTAAATTGTTTAAATGAAATAAAAACCATTTCAAAGATCTTCATGCAATTTAATTGCTTCCGACACCGGAGGAAAGAGAAGCGTGAGAATTCCGGGGTCATAATCGGTTTCCATGTTACTAGAGGAGAAATCTACCGAAACGTACATGAAACTGAAAAACTTCCATGCACAAGGACTTCAATTCCGCGTGATAATCTCTTAAATATGGGCTGTTTGAATAGATTTGTGGATTCCAATAAAATATCGCCTTTCACTCTTGGTGCAGCGTAGGTTGATTAAAGCAATTCTTACCTTTCTGGCATTTTTACACTTTTCTTTTGTAATCTTAAAATGCTCCTAATAAGTACATGTAAAAAAGAAATCCACCAGGTGTTGAAAATATTCAATTCCATAAAAAGCACCAATCATTTTCTTCGGTCTGAATAAAATGATTTGCTCCAATTGCCTGCGTGATAATCTCTGGCAAATACAAAGGGCTGTTTGAATAATGAACGATCTGTTTTAATGACTGATTCCAATTCTGAAAGATCGACAGCAGTTTTGCAAGAAAATATGTATGAATTCTGCCAGGCACTGACGTAAACAAACAGGTTGATTAAAATGGACTATAATTCTATAATAATAATTTTCGTCAGACATTAAGCCGAAATAAAAATGAAGAAGTTCAGTGGATTGCTGACTACAGCATGTGAGAACGAGATATGGGGCTGTCAATTGAGCAGTCAGCTTGTAAAAGCGTGAGAGCCAATCAGCCTTTTTTTAATGCATGAGAGCTTGACAGGTAGCCTATGCAATTTCTGAATGACGCTGATTTAAATGCCAGCGCCAAATTATTTTAAGCATGTCCATTCTGACTGATCTTCTCATCCCTAATGATTGTCGCCAAGGGGAGAATTTCCTCCTGCAACAGGGAGTTTTTTGCATGCTATTCGGGGATAATTAGTTCTGGAGTGTTCTTTGAGTAAAAATATAAATAAAATAAAATTGAATGATTCTGAAAATGATTGATTTCCAAGACAGCACTGTTGGTTAGTTTTCACTAACCATTTTAAAGGATTTCCCCGTTTCCTGATGCTTTCACCCCACCAAATTTTACATTCAAAAGTCAATGCAACGCCACTGGTTTTAATGAATTTATGACCTCCGCGCTCTCAGAAGAGTTCGGGTTGTTCATGTTCAAATTTTTTACTTGGGTGACGCAATTAAATATAATTTTGTTTGCAAAATGAAAAGAAGTGTGAGCTACCCGATTCCAGACTCAACATGGCGTTGACAGGTAGCACGCAAATGACGCTGATTTAAATGTAAATTACATGTCCACTTGAATGATTGTCATCAACGAGAATTAGCAACACCTGATTTTGGAGTGTTCTTTGAGTGAAAATATCGATCATTATGAAAATGATTGAGAACAAGACAGCACTAGTAACCATTTTAAAGGGTTTCCTGTGCCCCACCAAATTTCAGTTCTCATTGGTTTTATTGTTTAAAAGCTGTTTGGGTGGCGAAAAAAGGTTTTTGACCTTTCGAGCTGAAAAAATTTGGATAAACAGTGAATGGTTGTGAAAAAAAGTTTTTTTTCCTTTAAAAAATGGTAAATTGGTTGTGAACCATTAAGTCATATGCTATGGTACTGAATGGTATTATGAAACTTATGTTAAGGACTGAATGGTGCCACTGAATGGTAACAGACCAAACCAATGGCATCTGCTATGGTTCTGAATGGTAACATGCAAATTAGATCAGCGACTGAACAGTAGAACTGTATCTGCTATGGTAATGAAGGATTTAAAACGTTGAATGGTAAATTTCGTCATATGTTATGATACAAAAATATCAACCAGTACCATTCACTGGTAACAGACGAAGCCAATAGTATGAGCAACCATTGCTTAGGGCAGTAGGGTAGAGCGGGGTAAGATGCCCCCCTTCAATAGGAATTTTCATAACTGAAGGTAAACAACCTGAATTTTTTTTTTTTCTTGAATGGATAGTGTGTTAAGTTGGCTAACACATCTAGAAAGATTTATGACACAGTCACTATAGAAATATTTTTAAATGTTTCATTACTTTTTTTTTTTTTTTTTAAAAAAAAGGTCATCTTACCCCACCCCAAAGGTAAGATGCCCCCCATAGATTTTAAGGGGATAAATTTTAGATGAAGCCTGAAGCCAGGTGCTTGGAAACAGTGGCGGGTGGTGGACAGAGAACAAGGAGGGCGTTAAACATGTCTTTAAACTGCTTATTAGTCTTGATCTGCTTTCAGTCAATTTCCCTCTAAAAGACACTTGAACTCTCCCCTCTCAGGTGTAGCTAATTGTCTTCGTTAAGACAAGTAATCAAACGCTCCAGTTCAACGCAAAAAAAAAAGAGCGCATTTCAATCTTTTTCAATTAAACAATCATTACGCGCAGGTTTGGCAACTTGCTTGGATGTGACAAAAATTTAATGCGGAAAATCCACAGTGGTTTTTTTTTTAATGAAGAGTTGTTTATTAAGGCATGTGAATTAAACATTTTATAGAATTTATTATTCACTCGCCTAAACATTTCATTATAAGGGAAACTAACATGTTGACCCAGAACAATGATTGAAATCGGGTCTCTAATCTCATCTGTTTCAAGGGATGTTTTCCGCCCCACCAGTTTTCCATCCACCACCCGCCACTGCTTGGAAATCACCTTGTGTGTGTGGAAGCCCTTTTCCTTTGATATCCTGGAACTAGAAGACTGCTGGACTTCTGAAATGTATGCAACATATCAACATTAGCAAGTAATGGGGTAACCAGGTTAACAAAGAAATTTCCATTTTTAAAGGGTTAATTCAGACAAACCAGAAGTCACGCCTGTGCAAATCTTTACACCTGTTAGAGTTCCACTGTAGATCTTGTTAATGTCCACTTTCTAGGTTGTATGGTTATGGCGCTATTAAGTTCCAAAAACCCCTTCCGAGACAATGCGTGCACGGATTTTCGTCATAAATTGCCAAAAAGTGCATTTTTAAAGCTTTCTAAATCATAAATGGCTTGAGATAAATACTTCTCAATCAAGAACCCCAGCTAGAGTTCCTGAAGTATAAGAACCTTGATTTATAACTTCCTTAGACAATGTCAAGCCTGAGAAAATCTCATTCAAAAGACCTTCCCACAGCAATTTTACAAAAAAAAGAAGCAATTTTACAGTTTTGATTACGCAGGGGTTACTCATCAGAAATGCACAGCTCTTTCAAAACTCATAGTAAGTACCAAGATCTAGGAGAAGAAGCCTTAATGCATTATTTTACACAGTTTTGGAGCATCAGACCTCCCAATATTGCTTCAGAGCTAAAAATGGCACTTTTCGCCCGACTTTCATGGGTTTGCGAGCCTCGTGACAAAATATTGCGGGATATCTCGTGGAGAACTTTTAACACAAGATCCTGGTGGTCCTTGCCTACAATAATCCGCAGAGAAAAAAGTAGTGCCCCTGATGTGGGAATGAAACACATTTTCTAGGCATCCTATGGCTTTCAGCTGATGGCCTAGTATGCCTTCCTTCCCTAGGGGCATCTTACCCCCAGCACCACCATATTGGTTTTGGCTCATTAACCCCAATTTCTCCTATTATCACCACACAGGACCCCCTTTAATACATAGAGAAAGCATCAGAGAGTTACACTGACATGTCCTGCAGACTCCTGGAGCATTCAAATACTTGTGGCAAAATTATTCATTTGGTCATTTTTTATAAGAAAGACAGTAAAAACACAAATATTTTGAGTACTCATATGTCACTTGCTCTGTTGACTCATCTGTTGCTCAGGATTTCCTCCAGGTGGCAATGCATTTGTCTAGTCAAGAGCCACATACTGGGCACAGCTGAAATTAAATTATAAGAAACGGGTATTTTACCCTCAGGGGCATCTTACCCCACTCTACCCTATCGTTGTTCATCGATTTAACACTCAAGGGTGGCAGGGTTGGAGAGTTTAAACACATTAATTTCAAGAGTATGCAAACATTAACGTTCACTTAACATCTAACAGCAGCCCAAGACATGATTTTAAGACTGAAAAAAATTTAAAGGTCCATTTTTTCGTACGGAGCAGTATGGTGCTAGTTATTTTAATGGGGCTTGCAGGCTATGGAATGGTATTCCATTGCCGTTAGGGCAACCATCTCCTTGAAGTCTTTTAAAAATCAGGTATTTGAAATGTATAAATTAAGAGCTGATTCTGTTGATCTGCCCCATTCTTTTAACTTAGTTACTTATTGTCACTGCTCAAAATGTAGGTCTGCCTAAATGTGACTTTTCTCGGATTTTATGATTTCATGATTTTGGGAGCCACTGATACAGGTTTTATCCTTTGTGGTTGCCCCTTGGATATAACTTTCTGTATTGAACCAGAACTTATTTTATATTGTAGATTTTTGTTCCATGTTTTTAATTGTATACTTTATATTATGTTTAATTCATTGTTGTATCCATAAAGCTTAATAAATAAAAAATAAATAAACAGTTCTTGGTTTTAAATCCTGGAAATGTGAGAGGAACCCTGACCTGCAGTTATTCATCATTCATTTGTGCTTACAGCGCTACATCGCTGTTTGTCAACCAAATAACGGAACGTGGTTGTACTCATGCGGGCGCTTTCCTGAAGATTTAACACCTGACGCAAAATTTTCTTAGAGTTGATGTTATTTTGTCAGAATCCCCGAGAGATTAAAATTGTGATACGAGCGCGTTCTGAGGGACTACTACCCACCCTGTTTTTCTTCTCCATTTCTTAACCAGCCTCTCCGTGTCCCTGTCCCGCACACGCTCCTGAATCTCCTCCACCTCCCTCAAACTCGCGCACTCTCCATTCAGACAGCAGTGTCGCATAAACTCGTCCCTCAGCGTCGCTTTACTCCACACGCATGCCATCAGACCGGCAGCGAGGTGTCTGTGACCGACTCGAAGGCTGCGAACTTCCACCTACCTTGCGGAGGACACGATTAAGAGAACTGAAACGGATCCTCGAGAACAGGTAAATCATTTTAAAAAGAATTTTTAAAAATCGAAGAACAGAAGCGCTCAGTTTGTTCAGTGTTGGCACAAAGTGATAATGAACATAGACTTAAAGACACTTTATCGCGCCAGTGCGGGTCACCTGTGGCATCTGTCATATCGCAGAATTTCAGAATTGCTGTACAATATGGCAACGAATTTGCGTCGCGACAACCAAATGGTGCTCGAACTTTCATTGATTTATGATGAAACCTCAATTTCCAAAGGATTTGACAGTAAGTAGAATGAAAATAAAATAAATAAATTTTTAATTGTTTTTTCATTTGCATTTAGCCAAGAACAGCATAAAAAACTTCACCTTTACAACTGTAGCCTAATCATTTAATAACATATTCCCAAATTCAAAATGGGATGCCTGCAACACATTTCAAAAAATTGGGACAGATGAATAGAAAGGCTGGAAAAGTTGTGGAATCTTCATAAAACACCTGTTTATGAACATTAAACAAGTAAATAGGTGAATTGGTAACCGATTCATTATGATTGGATAGAAGATGTGCAGTCACAAAAAACATGATTGTTTACCACATACAAGTGTTGTCACTTTCCTAAAAGCTGCATAAGCAAATTTTCAAAAAGCTCAGGAACATTTCTTGATGTTCAATTACACGGAATTTAGCAATCTCACAATTGACAGTCCAAAACACAATGAAAAGATCTAAGAATCCGGAGAAGCTC
The DNA here is from genome assembly GCA_029692085.1 of Gymnothorax javanicus. Taxonomy (NCBI): domain Eukaryota; kingdom Metazoa; phylum Chordata; class Actinopteri; order Anguilliformes; family Muraenidae; genus Gymnothorax; species Gymnothorax javanicus. The sequence continues at coordinate 9,607,789 of CM056212.1, read as the reverse complement.
TACGGAAAAAAATTGGATGCGCATGACCCCAAAGCCCTCAGACAGCACTGCATTATTTGACTTGCTTGTGTAAAGTGGACAAAACACCAGAAGTGACCAAAGTGGAAAAGAATTGTAAATACTTTAAGACCTGTGTCAGAGGGAAAAATGGCACCATCCCCAAATGCAATCAGTTATTCAAAAGCACATTCTTTTGGGGTGCTTTTTAGCAATTGAGTTGGCAAAATTGACACAGAAGACCCATGGATTTTAAGCATGACTGGAGACATCACTGGAAACCTTTTGCTCAGCCTTTTAAACCAGAGTTGAGCGCAACATGATTTTCAAATTGGTGTCAAACAGCTGCATAAGGCCACTTAAAAGCAGCTTATGAAATGGGTGCTACGGTGGTTGCATTGCTTTTTATAAGTAGTCCCTTTTCACAGTGAAGTAAAATGGGAAATCACAACCGATTAATTAAACTAGATAATAAGCATTTAAGGGATTGGCCCTATGAAGTTCATTTTCATGTAGAGCCAGAAGGATTTTGCTTCAGCAGGGAAATAGGGGAAGGGCGATGGAAGTAGGAAGGGTTTCCGGACCAATTGTGAAATTCCAATCCTTGCAAAAGGTGCAAGATGCATCTTCTCTCACAAGGTACTCAAATCAATGTGAGTACGCTGGATGTTGCTTTGATTGGAGGGATTAAATAGGGGGGGAAAATAAATTAAAAAAATAACAGATTCTGCTCAGAACTGTCAGGTGTAAAGAAAAACAAGCAGAGATTGCATTAATCACGCATCATGTGTTCCTGTGTTCCTTGGGCTGTGTAACAAGGAGGTGTGATTTCATGTGAAACTGTGCCGCTCTGTGCTCAGGTACAGCCCCTTGAGTAACACTGACCTTTCCTTCATCATCATACTGTATATTGTCATGAATTTAAAAGCAACTGCACAATATCAGTACTAAGTGACAGTGAGATGGCTGTTCATAACTAATTTTGGTGCAAACGGTGGTATTCAGATTTACATGGAGAAAATAATGTTGGAATGATTGACATTTATAATTGTGCCACTGTGCAAATACTTTTGGACTTCTTGGTCAGGGTGGGTGTCCGTTACAAAACTTTGGTGCTAAACTGTCCCTTGTGGTGCTTCTCTAGGTCCTGCTGAAATTCCAGAAGAACTGTGGAACCCTGACGACCACCACTGTGACCTTGGAAGTCTCACCATAGTGAGAAAGGGTTACCTGTACAGCTACTAGGTGTGTATCTGCACTCCATAAACAGAGCTAAGAGTTAAATGTCCATTGTACCGGCTGTACTCATGTATCAATGAGAATGGCAACACATTCAACCTTATCACTGTCAGGTGAGTTGTGCATGCAGCAAATTTGTACATGCTCGTCCGACAATAACAATGTAAGTGCTCCACAATGCACTAAATTACAAGTAAACTAGCCGGTCTGCTGCAGAAGTCCAAAAGTCTATTTATTTGGCCTTGGCTTCGGTGACTAATACTGCGGATCGAAGAGCACATTTCGTGATATCAGAAAGTGAGGATGATCTCCGACGTTATTAGCCCCAAAAACACAGTCTGCTTCATGATCGTAGACTGTTTGTGACACAGGCTCCTATTTGAGGCATTGAGCTGATAAGCATATGGTTGTCACTGGGGTACATTGGGGAGGCGTTACCAGTTAGTTTCTGAACCAGTATTTTGAACATTTGCTGCAATGGACAAAATACAGTTCAACTGACCGCTGGCTAATTATCGGGATCCCAAAGAAAATAGACTATAAATCTGTAAGAACCGCAGCTTTTCTCATCTTCATCGTACTCTACCGAAAATAAATAATTTTTCACCCGGACCAACCAGCCACCGACTTCATTCATGCTGCGTGAATAATCCTCAAAAATGCGCGACTTCAGATCAGAGAGGAAGGGAGCATCCAATCTAATCCATCACCATAGAGAAAAAGAGATTGATGTTGATACAAGCTATGGATGCATGCGTCCAGTGGCAAATGGTTTTATTTAGCTCGCTCGTATCAATATAAATCGCTAACCTTCTATCCTGATGGATTAGATAGGATGCGCTCCTCTACTCTGATCTGAAGTCCCGCATGTACATGATTAGCCGCGCAGCATGTAGAAATTCGGTGCCTGGTTGGTCTGGGTGCAAGGTGATTTATTTACATTAGAGTATGATAAAGATGAGAAAGGCTGCGTTTCTTATAGATTTATAGCCTATTTTCTTTACGGTTACGATAATTAACCAGCGGTCAGTTGAAAAGTATTTTGTCGATTTCAGCAGATGTTCAAACCACTGAAACTAACTGGTAACACCTCCCCAATGTACTCCAGCGACGACCATATGCTTATCAGCTCAATGCCTCAAATAGGAGCCTGTGTCACGAACAGTCTAGGGTCACAAAGCAGTCTGTGTTTTTGGCCTAATAACGCTGGACATCATCCTCACTTTCTGATATCAGGGAAGCTCTCCGATCTGCAGTATTAGTCACCGAAGCCAAGGCCTAACGAATAGAGTATTGGACTTCTGCAGCAGACCATTTACTTGCTATTTAGCGTATTGTGGAGCACTTTAACTATGATTTACTAATTTGTCAAATTTTTGGCCATCTATAATCTTGATACTTGAAATGGTATGATTAACAGTACATACTTGTAAATAATATAAAATACAATCTGCTAAACATAAATATTTTGTCAGCTAATATTTATGATTAAGTGACTCATAGCCTGATTGGAGGTGATGCATTCAAAATGTTATTTGATGGGTTCCTGAACTGATCTCATGTGAGTATCATAATCTGACATTCATATGATAAGACAAAACTGAATACAATTTATTATGCAATAAAATAGTGTCTTTGCATTGATTTGTCTACCGGGAAAATCCTTATGTATCCTACTTAGTGGGCAACCCCCATGATATTCTCTGGCGCCATCTGGCCCCCCCACTAAATATTTTCTGCAGGCGCCACTGTCAACAACCTCATTGATATATTTTCAATGGGAGACAGGTCTGGACTGCAGGTAGGTCAGTCTATTACCCGCACTCTTTTACTACGAAGCCACGTTGTTGTAACGTGCAGAATGTGGCTTGGCACTGTCTTGCTGAAATAAGCAGGGACTTCCTGAAAAAGACATCGCTTGGATGGCAGCATATGTTGCTACAAAACCTGTATGTACCTTTCAGCATTAATGGAGCCTTCACAGATGTGCAAGTTACCCATGCCATGGACACTAACAGATCCTCATACCATCACAGACGCTGGCTTTTGAACTTATCGCTGATAAGAATCTGTATGGTCCTTTTCCTCTTTAGCCCGGAGGACACAGCATCCATGATTTCCAGAAACAATTTGAAATGTGGACTTGTCAGATCACAGCACACTTTTCCACTTTGCATCAGTCTATCTCAGATGAGCTCATGCCCAGATAAGCTGGCAGCGTTTCTGGGTGTTGTTGATATGGCTTTCGCTTTGCATGCTGGAGTTTTCATTTGCACTTGTAGATGTCGCAACAAACTGTGAACTGACAGTGGTTTTCCGAAGTGTTCCTGAGCCCACGTGGTAATATTCTTTACAGAATGATGTCGGTTTTTAATGCAGTGCCGCCTGAGGGACTGAAGGTTACGGGCATTCAATGTTGGTTTTTGGCCTTGCAGCTTACAAGCAGAGATTTCCCCAGAATCCTTGAATCTTTTGATGATATTATAGACTGTAGATGATGAAATCCCAAAATTCCTTGCAATTGCACATTGAGAAACGTTGTTCTTAAACTGTTGGACTATTTGCTCACGCAGTTGTTCACAAAGTGGTGAACCTCACTCCATCCTTGCTTGTGAATGACTGAGCCTTTCGGGGATGCTCTTTTATACCTAATCATGACACTCACCTGTTTCCAATTAACCCGGTCACCTGTGGAACAGGTGTTTTTTGAGCATTCCTCAACTTTCCCAGTCTTTTGTTGCCCCTGTCCCAGCTTTTTTGGAATGTGTTTCAGGCATAGAATTCAAAATGAGTGAATATTTCCAAAAAAAAAATGAAAAAGTTTATCAGTTTGAACATTAAATATCTTGTCTTTGTAGTGTACTCAATTGAATATAGGTCAAAAGGGAGTTGCAAATCATTGTATTCTGTTTTTATTCACGTTTTACACAATGTCCCAACTTCATTGGAATTGGGGTTTGTACAAAGAAATCAAAACAAACAAGTCCATAAATGAAGTTACACTGAAAACTCCTCCCCTGTGTCATTCCACTTTTTTACACATAACTTGGACTTCTTTGTTTTGATTTCTTTGTATGTGTGGATTACTCAGGTTGTTACTAAAAACTGGTGAAAATTTCATGTCAATAGCCCCATTAGAAATATATTTACTGAAATATGTTGACGCGTTCAATACTTATACTGAGAGGCATTAAAAACGCAAAGTGGTTTTTATCGTCTAATTTGAAAACTGATGGTTTTTACTTTGGCTGATTGACATGATGACCATCAGGTGTGGTAAGCATTGCAAAATGTCAAGTGTCTGGGTTCGAATCCTTTCTTGGTTTAACACCTCATTTTGATTATCTAAATGCAGCACAGTTCCCTGAATCATGGTCGTGAATCACATTGGGAGAAATAATTTTGCACGTGAAAAGTTGAAGATCAGGGCCAATAAAAACACACATAAACAAAGTCACATCATTCCCACTCCAAATGCCACAAACAAATGAATCTCGGAAGAATCAAACATTTTGAATGTTGAATGATGGCCAGTCTCAAAGAAAAGATTCTGGACGCATTAATGTGCATTAAATGACTGTATACAGACTGCAGGGATGATATAGAATGACCAGATGTGTCAGCTGTCCTCCCCGATAAATTGCATCATCTGTGACGCCACAAAAACACATTCCATAAAACATCCTCTACCATGTTTACTCCGTTGTGGCAATATTTTTTGGTGGCAAATTCAGTATCCACGGAGAGTCACACAGCCCTGCGGCATGTGAGTTGTATTGATTATGTGACGTAACGCATCGAACACATTTCTCGGCTGTAACGGATAGTAGCGGTGTTTAAGCAAGTGGATCGTTGCTTTACTATGTCCGTTTATCCAATTTTACCCATATGTTGTTGTTGAAGTCAAGTTTTTTTTTTTTTGTCTCCAGAAGTCGCTGGAATATACCAACTCTTGTAGCTAAGGGGAAACAATCTGTTTTTTTGGTTATGGGAAAACCACAGACTCAGAGGTTGGTGTTAGCATGCATGAATTCCCTCAAGAAAAAACAAAAAAAAAAGTTATCAGTTATCGCAATCTACGACATTCATGAAGCTAGATTATATTTCTGAACAATAATACTGCATGATGTGTGCATCCTCGAGAAAAACTGAGTAAAGGCAACCTTTTTGACAATTTAGCTTACTTACAAGAAAATATCTGTTCGCGGGCACGCATTTACATTGGTATCAGTACTGTATTCGTGAAAATACAGTGAGCTTATCTATGGTCCTGAAAGCGTCCTCTGTAATAAATCTACAAACAGGTGAAGGAACTTTAATGTCAACTTGTGATATTCAAGCGATAGGGAAATGACAGAAACAGGTTCATGCCTGTCGTATTCTGGAACAGCTTATCAGCCTTACGTGCTATGTGTTGGACAAGCCAGATAATTTAATAATAATAATTCTGCATGGTGGGAAATCATTTCAGGGGAGAATGCTCAATATTCAAATTCAAAAAATGTCGCTCTGCATTGGAAAGCTGCACATCGACGCTTCTCTGTCATAGTATACTACATAACGGTTGCTTACTACCAGGCATAGTAAAATGGCCACTCGACCACTTCCGCTTGCTTCGACCTCCCAATGCAGTTCTCTATCACGTCAGCAATCCAGTTATTCCATATAGATCAGTGGAGCCTCCCCTGTTGCCAGTTCACAAGCCGCCATTGCTTGGCACATAAGCTTATTTAGACGCAAAACGGCCTGATCATAAAGAACCAATTATTTTTATCAGTGAAATTTGAGTGCCTGGATACTCTACAAAGTCAAATTCATAAGTTTTACAAAATCTGGGGTGATCGGCGGTATAAATACGAGTGATGAAACTGTTGAAAACATACCTGAGAACGTCTCGTCCAGTGCAAAGCAATCGACCTTGATAATCGGTCTCCGCTCGTTGTTTTCTTCTAAAAATCCAGCTCGAACAATTAATCTAAACTTACTTTAACAATATCTGGAACACCAAGCCGTCAACTAAAATACAAATTACAGAAACAGACTCAATATTGTTGGTATCCTGATCACTCAAGCACTTAGTGTTGTCAAGGAATGTCTGGTTCGCTTTCCCACCAGAGACTTGTTGCTATGCGGAAAATTGTCATGTGATCGCTTGCTGTAAAAGGCCTATTTTACGCTCTCGTCCAGATTGGCATTCCATTTCCCAGTCGTTCAGCTCAGATTCTAACTTATATGGCCTAAAAAAGGTCCCTCAATTTCCTCTTCGGCTTCTTCAAAATCATCATCACAACTGTCACTTCCTCCACTCCAGTATCGGAGAAAAAAATCCATGTTTTCCGGGGCTGCAGAATTTCATAGTATTGTCGTGTTGATAGCAAGTGTTGTCAATCTGTGATGTCACTGCAGAAAACCATATGGGCTCTGTCAAGCCTTGAGGGGACTGCCTGAGCATGACCAAAAATGTACTTTGCCTACTGTATGGGGACACTTTGTCAATGGTATTGATTTTCGGGACGTTACCCAAACTAAAGAATTTCGCAAGAAAAATACAGGCATTGTCCATATAGGCTCTGTCTTTACTGACACTGTCCACACAGGGTCTGTCCATATAACAATAATAATAATTTTATTCGCACAGAAAAAGTACAGCAAAGGGAGGGGAAGCATTAATCAAGTACAATAGTTGTAAGCTTTACATACATGCCAGTGAAGTGATCATACATACAATATCATTCATTTCAAAGTCGCATACTCGCAGGCCATCCCTTACATCACGAAGTTCGGCAACACACATGGCAATTTCATCATTACAATCATCTTTTAAACTACGTTTCAAAGCAGAACGGTCACAGCACAGAGTATTGACATTTAATCTGAAGGCACTGTCTGTGGCCTTTAACGTGTATCATCTTGATGATTAGGATCCGCTCCAAAATTTTATGACTTTTTTCTCTGCTCATGCATCACCCTTCCAGTTTCATTAAAATTTGGCCCACAGTCTTCCCATTATCTTCGTAAGAAATTTAAAAAAAAAGCCAAACCAAAAACATTACCTCCGTAGTGGATGTTTATATAATGAATGTTTTCAGCACTCTCACACATAAAATTTGATTTCTAATTGGCAACCCCTGGGCCAGTTTTACAAACACCGGTGCAGCCTACGCAAAGACTACATTATATTTTTAATGGAGGACTTGGATAACAAAGCCAGTATTTTTCCAGGGCCAAGTTGAATCTGTGTGAGAGAAACGAGCCCTTAGTGCGAACAATGTTTCTCCTTTGTCTGGATTTAGGGGCTGAACTGACAACTCAAGATTCAGCAAGACCAGAATGGACAAGATGGAGCTCCGAACCTTTAAGATTACCCTCTCCACCTTCTCAAACATCTCCAACTTCATTGCAGGCAATGAGACAGGTGACCTACAGTCTGAGGGCCCTTACCAGGCAGTGGAGATGGTGATCATTGTACTGGTTACGGGGTCCCTAAGTTCTGTCACAATTACAGGGAACATACTGGTCATGCTTTCAATTATAATCAACAGGAGCCTCCAGACCATAAACAACTACTTCCTCTTCAGCTTGGCATGTGCAGACCTGATTATTGGGGCCAGCTCCATGAACCTGTACACAGTCTATATTGTGATTGGCTATTGGCCGCTGGGGCCAGTAGTTTGTGACCTATGGCTGATCCTGGACTATGTGGCCAGCGTTGCCTCTACCATGAATCTCCTTGTCATCAGCTTTGACCGTTACTTCTGCGTCACCAGGCCAGTCAGCTATCCTGCAAAACGGACCACCAGGGTGGCGGGCATGATGATTGCCACAGTCTGGGTTCTTTCTTTCCTCATGTGGGCCCCTGCCATCCTGTTCTGGCAGTTTATCACAGGCGAGCGCCTTGTGAAAGAGGGCGAGTGCTACATCGAGTTCCTTTCCAATGAATCCATCACCTTTATCACCTCCACTTTTTGCTTCTATCTGCCTGTTGTCATCATGAGCTTTCTGTACTGGCAGATCTCCAGGGCCAGCAAAAACCGTGTGAAGACTGGCAAGCGCGAGCCAAAAAAGAACAACCGAACCAGCTATGAAGCAGGAAACCACATCACCATTCGCTGTGACGACAGCAACGTGAAAACCCATCGAGCTGAGTGGAGCCAGAATGGTGGAACAGGTGGAGTCAGGGAGGAAGAGGCGAGAGTACCGGTACATCACGAGAGAAATGAAGTTGCTGAGGCTCCTGCAGGTTACGAGCGCGCAGCCTAAATGATACAATGGCAAAGCAGTTACCCGCAAAAAAGGAATTGCCATCACGCGAGAAAAGGGTTACACGCACAATAATGGCCATTCTTGTTGCCTTTGTGGTTGCGTGGACACCCTTTCAAATCATGAAGGTCATCAGCACCTTCTGTTCAACCTGCATTCCCCCCAGCATATGGACCTTAAGCTACTGGCTCTGCTACATCAACAGCACTGTTAATCCAGCCTGCTATGCTCTCTGCAATGTCACCTTCAAGAAGACCTTCAAACAACTCCTGCTCTGCCAGCACAAGGACATTCGCTTGGGCAGATAAAGAGGTGTGATTATTTTGGTTTCTGCTGTTGTTATTCTCTGTCATTTTCCGTACATTACTAAGAACAAGGCTGGATACAAGCTCAAGAAGTAGAACTATTGATACACAATCTTTATATGTATTGTTAAACTGCATACATTTCATTGCCAGCAAACTCGATTTGAATTCAAAGACATTTACTGCAGCGTTGACTCAGTAAAAGTCTGCACCCATTCATGTGATCAGAAAGTGCAACTATTTATTGCAATTCATATTGTCATCACAAATAAATCATGCATCATTAAATGTGCCGTGCCATCTAAAAGTTTGCTATAACCTTGCAATGTTTATGTATTTAAAAAAATCAATACTTTCTCATCTCAAAATATGCAAAGGCAGAATTTTGAAATTTAATTTCAATTACCAACAGAAACAATTGTTTTTAAATTCAGATTTTACATATAATTAAAAACCTCCATCTTTAGCAGCCATTTCTGCAGAGTACAAATAACACAACCTGTCACCCCAGCCTTTAAGGAGCATGCAGGAATTCAGGAGACAAAAGCAACATTTACAAATCAGATGAATCAAAATTTGAAATTCTTTTTGGAAACCACGGACACCGTGTTGTGCGGTCTAAAGGAGAGGGACCATCCAGCTTGTTAACAGCGAGCACTTCAAAAGCATTGCATTAGTGCCTATGGCATGGGGAGCTTATACATCTAGAAAGGCATCATCAATGCTGAAAAGTATATAGAGGTTTTACAACAACATGTCCCATTCAGACACCGTCTCTTTCAGGGAAGCCCCAGCATACAGCAAAACAATGCCAAACCACATACTGCATCCATTACAACTTCATGGCTTCACAGTAGAAGAGTCTGAGTGCTGAACTGGCCTACCTGCATTCCAGACTATTCACTAACAGAAAACATTTGGCGCATCATAAAATGAAAAATCTGACAAAGAAGACCGAGGACTGTAGACCTGCTAGAATCCAACATCTGACAAGAGTGGGACAACATTCCTCTCCCAAAACTCGTAGCAGTTAGTCTCCTCACTTCCCAGACGTTTACAGACTGTCGTGAAAAGAAGAGGGAACAATAAACAATGGTCAACATAGCCCTTTCCCAAGCAGCCGGATAGCTCACTCGGTAAAGTATTGCGTTGCAAAGCAGAAGTGACTCTCACGGCGCGAGTTCGATTCCCGCCTCAGACCAGCCGGCAGTGGTTGGCTGCTCTTTTCAGAGTAGCGCGCAATTGGCCAATGGCAATTGGCTACAGGGATGCAAATTGGGAAGGGCCTGCCGGGATAGGGTATTGTAAATAATAAGTTCTCAGGCGCCTCCTGTTGGCCAGACGGGCGCTCGTTAGGAAGATTCTGGACTCGTTCATGTTTGGATATCCTCCGCCCTCGTTCTGAGCTTGCGAGGTTTCGACCAATGAGTGTATGAGCAGTGGCGACGAGCGCATGCTTCGGAGGAGAGCCACAAGCTGTCTCACTCTCCTCAGTTCGCAATAGGGGGCCGCATATGCGAAAAGCCTTGTACATAGTTCCCCAGTTGGACATTCCAGATTTGGGTGGGATTGGAGATGCCAAATTTAAAAAAAAAAAAAAACATGGCCCTTTCCCAACTTTTTTTGAGATGTGTTGTTGCCATCAAATAAAAAATGAGCTATTTTTTTTCATGAAATGGTAAAATGTCTCACTTTCAACATTCGATATGTTGCTTATGTTCTATTGTGCATAAGATGTCAGTTTATGAGATTTGCAAATCATTGCATTCTGTTTTTTTATTTATATTTTACACAGTATCCCAACATTTTTGGAATTGGGGTTGTACCTCTTGCATACTTTACAAAATGACTCAACAGCATACCTCGCTTATACAGAAATTAAGCAGAAAAGTCAGAGTATCGTTCGGTCAAGGTTGTATTTATTTTTCTGATTGAGAGACAATAAAGACACAAACTGGCTTCTTTGAGGTGGAATAGCTTTGAGTCTGCCATATTGTTCAAGGTTGGAAACTGGTCTTTTATTTACTCAAACAGAAACAGAAAAACATGAGCAATTTTATTTGAAAATAAGGGGGTAAAATGTTCCAAGTTGCAAGATCTATGCAGCAGACTTGATTCATACAGGCTGCTTTTATAAGCGAAAGGATCGAGTCTCCAAAGCTTGCAATATATACTACATCGTAGGCCAGAGCACATGACTTGTGATTTGCCTTAATTTATATGTACCTTCATATGCAACTCATTTTGGTAACCTAAAGCCCAAAATAATCAACAGGGTTAGGGGGGAAAAAAGAGGAAAACATACCTGCAGCACAAATCCCTAAGTTATTTCTGGTAATAGGGGATTCTGGGCATGCCCCCTTGCCAGATGTGGCCCGGCTCTCTTCGCTTCCCTCACTTGAGTTGGGCTTGAGTCTATAGGCAAACTTTGAGGCTTATGTTTACAGTTGAAATTAACATAGCATGGTGCAAAACAATTTATTTCCCATTCTAAATATCCTTATACCTGTCTAGTTATACCATTTCACTGCTCTGTCATTGCTGTATTAGCTTAGATTACCTTGTTTTCAGCAGTCAATCGACATTACCCAGGCAGAGTCAAAGTAACAGTCATCCATTGCCATTTTAAAAGACATATTTCTCAGTGTCAACACTTTATCATGTGCTTAAAAAATACCAGAATCAAGAAAAATAGGTAAGGTATTTATTTCACCAAGTATTTTTTTTTTTTTTGGATGATTTTATCTAACGACGCCAGAGTGCGAACCAACCTGAAAGTTTGCCTATGACCACAAGTACAACTCTCGTTCATCAGGGCAAATGTAGTTATACTATGTATAACTACATGCCCCCCAGAACATTTTTTTTTAAATTGGGATAGCTTTTAAAGCAATCTAGTGCATTTTCAAACCATAAAAACACCTAGTACTAAAAAAAAACAACAAACAAAAAAAAAAAAAATCCCTTTTACTGGCAGGGCTGGAAAATGTCAGTTTCATACGGCATTTTTCAATCTTGACTAAGGTCAGTCCCATCACACTCATGAGCCCTTTGATCATGTTCACAGATATATTTAGAAAGTCAGTTTACCCAAATAATTAGCAATTCTGTTTTCTGTACAAGGCCAATCACCTTGGTATATACAAGAAATAAGTGTAGTTAAGGTACTGTAATTGATGATAACATTCCAAATTGAATTTACCTTCTTTGTTGATTGAGTAGCTTCGGAGTTTGGAGCTTGCCTTCAGTTATTATTACCCTGTTTGTATTAAACTCTTGTCATTTTCGCATACATTTTCGCCGAAAATCATCTCGACTCATCATCAAGTGACGTTATGTGACCGAGCGTCGATATACAATAATAGGAGAGGTTCTTGGCGTCCTTATTCAACAGACGTTTACGGTTAGGGTTCGGATTAGGTTCTGTTATAACTTTGGACGGTCACCCGCTGGGAACGGGATTTATAACCGAAGTTTCTGAACCGCTAAATATGTTCATTTCTTTTGGTGGTCATTCTGAGGAGGTTCGGTTTTTTATTATCAGTTCCCCTGCTCTTCCCATTGTTTTAGGGCATTCTTGGCTACGGGAGCATAGGTCTTGCATCACTTGGGGAGAACAGAATAATCCTATCGTCCACTGGGGTACCAACTGTAGGTCCCATTGTAGGGAGAATGTGACTTGTTTTCCTGGACATCAAGCTATGGGGCAGACTGATGCCTGGAGCGAGTGTGAGGAGGTTGTCTCACCTTACCCTCCTAAACTAGAAAAAGGGACAGAGGAGGGGTTGGAATGGGATCCTCAATTTGATTGGCGACAGCCAGAGGACGATTACCTTTTAGAGGATTTTTTTGATTCTGAATCAGTCACTGAGACGTCAGGTTCTGAACAGGGTGAGGATTTGGGGGCCACCCTGAACTTTGGTTTGCCGTCTAATGTTTCCAATGATTATGCTGACCTCACGGAGGTTTTTAGCAAGCAAAGGGCCTCGACTTTACCTCCGCACCGCGCGTGTGATTACAGGAGGGTCTAGCTAATGGATTTATTCGGCTGTCTACCTCTCCTGCGGGTGCGGGGTTTTTTTTCGTGGGCAAAAAAGATGACGGTTTGAGACCCTGTATTGATTACAGGGGTCTCAATAATATCACCGTCAAGAACCGTTATCCCCTTCCGCTGATGCACTCTGCCTTTGAACGTCTGCAGGAGGCGTCGTTTTTTGACTAATTAGGACCTCCGCAATGCTTATAATCTGGTCCGGATCTGGGAGGGGGACGAGTGGAAGACGGCATTTAATACGCATGACGGGTAGTACGAATATTTGGTCATGCCGTTCAGATTGTTTAACGCCCCCTCTGTATTCCAGGCACTCGTCAATGACGTTCTCCGAGAGATGTTGGAGAAATTCATCCTTGTCTACCTTGACGATATTCTGATTTTTTCTTCAACTCTCTTGGAGCATAAACAACACGTCAGACAAGTGCTTGAGGCCCTCCTTAAAGCCAAACTTTTTGTCAAGGCTGAGAAATGCACCTTTCACGCCCAAACCGTCTCGTTACTTAGCTTCATTGTTTCCAAGGGGTCGGTCCATATGGACCCGGACAAGGTGGCTGCGGTCAGGAATTAGTCTGCCCCTCAAACTGTTAAGGAGGTCCAAAACTTCCTGGGCTTTGCTAATTTTCATAGGAGGTTTATCCATAATTTTAGCGCGGTTGCTGCTCCCATTATTGCGCTCACCAGAAAGAATACCTCCTCAGCGTTTTTTTTGGTCTCCAGCAGCTGAGGCTGCCTTTCAGGAATTAAAGAAACGTTTAAGCTCAGAGCCCATTCTGGTTTTGCCCGATCCTTCCCTCCCATTTGTGGTGGAAGTGGATGCTTCTGAGGTTGGGGTGGGTGCTATTTTGTCCCAGGGCACCCTTTGGGACAATAAGCTACACCCATGCGCATATTTCTCCCGGTCTTTGTCCGCCGCGGAACGGAATTACAGCATTGGTGACCGGGAGTTATTGGCGGTCAAGTTGGCGCTTGAAGAGTGGCGCCACTGGTTGGAGGGAGCTGAACACCCTTTTGTGGTATGGACAGACTATGAAAATCTCCAGTATATTCAGCAAACCAAGCGACGTAATTCCCAGCAGGCACGGTGGTCGTTGTTCTTTAACCGCTTTAATTTTACACTAACCTACCACCCTGGCTCTAAAAACATTAAGCCTGATGCCTTGTCACTGATTTTCGACCGCTCTGATCGCGATCCCAACCCGGAGCCAGTTATTCCGGCTGCTCAAATTGTGGCGCCCATTCAATGGGAGATTGAGGCAGTGGTTCAGGAGGCTTTGAAGACAGATCCTGGTCCTGGGGGGAGTCTCCTGTCTGTTTGTTTGTCTTGTCTAGGGTTAGGTCACAGGTTATCCAGCGGGGACACTCTTCCCGCTTGGCGGGGCACCCGGGAGCCCATCGGACCAAGCAGTTCCTGGCCCAACGTTTTTGGTGGCCCGGTATGATGAGGGACATTCGGGAATTTGTTGCTGCCTATGGCATCTGCTCCAGAAACAAAACTTCCCATCTCCCTCCCTCTGGTCTGCTGCGACCATTGCCCATCCCCAGGCGCCCTTGGACGCACATTGCGTTGGATTTTATTACGGGACTGCCTGTGTCTGAAGGCAACATGGTCATCCTGCTCGTGGTTGACCGTTTTTCTAAGGCCGCTCATTTTGTCGTGCTACCCAAGCTGCCTTCAGCGCAGGAGATGGCCTTTCTTGTGCTTAACCATGTTTTCTGGCTGCATGGGCTTCTGCAAGATGTTGTCTCTGACCAGAGTCCTCAGTTTACAGCCTGGTTCTGGCTGGCGTTTTGTAGGCAGTTGGGGGCCACTGTGAGTCTCTCCTCTGGTTTCCACCCAGAGACTAACAGGCAGACTGAGCATACTAATCAGTCATTGGAAAACACTCTTCGATGTTTAGCATGGGCCGAGTATGCCCATAACTCACTGAGTAATTCCTACACGGGCTTTTCCCCGTTTGAAGCTCAGGTGGGTTACCAACCTCCACTGTTTCCTGAGACTGAGAGTGATTCCGAGGTTCCCTCGGTCAACCATTTCATTCGCTGTTGTCGGTCGGTTTGGACTAAGCTCCGTTCATCCCTGTTGCGCTCGGGGCTCAAACAGAAATCCGCCGCCGATAGAAGGCGTCGTTTTGGCCGCATCTTGTCGGGTGGGCCAGAGAGTTTGGCTGTCTACCCAGGACCTCCCTTGAAGGTAGAATCACGAAAACTGGCTCCCCGCTATATTGGCCCGTTCAAGATAGCGCGGAAGATCAATCCGGTCACCATCCGGTTAAAGCTCCCTAGATCTTTGCGCATCCACCCGTCGTTTCATGTCTCTCGTATTAAGCCGGTTAGCACTAGCGTCCTCACACCTGCCGACACACCCCCGCCGCCGCCACAAATGGTTGAGGGGGGGCCGGTTTACACCGTACGCCGCATTCTGGCCGAGAGGCGTGTTAGTCGTGGGGCCCAGTTTCTCGTGGACTGGGAGGGAGCTGAGCGCTGAGGAGCGCTGCTGGGTTTCTTCCCGGGATATTCTGGATCCCACGCTCATTTCTGAGTTCCGTGCACGGGGTTCCCTGGGGACTTCTGGAGCTGTCCCTTAGAGGGGGGGGGTCCTGTCTTGGTTTTGGAGGTTGGCGTTTGTTTGGGAGCTTTCTTTGTTACTCTCGTCCGGGACGATATCGTTTTGCCCACATCGGATTCTTTGGCCAGCTGGCATTAATTGTGGGTGGCGCCCGGACTCTACTTAAGCCCAAGTTCCGCCTCGCCACCTTTGCTAGAGTGTCAGTGTTACGCTTGCACTGTAGTCTGTAGGTTCTCCAGCTAGAGAGTTTGCTAGGAATTAGCTGCAAAAAAAGGAAAAGTGTTAGTTAGTTTCTTAGGGAGTTTTTTCCTCTGATTCCCTCTCTCCCTTTCGTTGTTCGTGCACCGTTTGGGTGCTTAATCGTTTTGATCTCAGTTTCCGAGATCTTTTCTTTGTTCGTTCTGCCTGGCTCACCTTGCTTCCTTATTTTCTCACGGACGATATATATGTCCATCGGAAGCGCGAGCCCCGCTCTCCTGTTCTGTCTGGTTTCTGTGTTTGACTTATTACTGTGCTTCCTTTCTTTCCGGCCACTGCATTTGGCGTCTCGAATAACCAGCCATCACAGGATAAGTGTGCAGGTACACATGTAAAATACGAGGCCAAGACATACCGAAACAACATCATTATTGTTTGACTTATCGCAACACATTTGATTTGGGATTTTAATTTGTGCTGAAAATGACAACGTCCTAATCTTGCCAATATAGCCTTTCAAGGCTACGTTGCGCCGAAGGAGTCAATGCTTTCAGTTTGTAGGAAAAATGCAATGGAGCTTAGTCTATATCCTCGGGGGGGAAAGAATTTTGTATCCCGCCTCCACTTTTTTTTCAGCTTTTTACGGAAGCTTATTGCTGCCAACTATTTTTTTTTTCCCCCACAGCTGATTGCTGCCAACAGGGGGAATTTGTTTTTTTCCACAAATTTTTCCTGCCAACGGGGGGAATTACACAAAATATTCTCCTGACTCACTTAACATCGAAATTTGCAAACCCTCGCTTTGCACTGAATTCACTTCTTGAGCACCCAGTGACTGGAAAACAAAAGATTCAGTTGCCATCTCCTGCCACAGCTGAAAGCCATCTCACTGGAACTGCATCTGCGGGGAACCGCGAGTAACCAGCCGGGGTTAGTTTCAGTAATATGGAAAACTTTTTTTTCTTCTGTAAAATAGAATACATGCTACCTTTATTTCTTTTCTCATTGCTTGCCACACGCCCAACATATCAGACAGTTCACGGTCAAACATAATGAATAATGAGGATCAATCCACAGCACTCCTTTCTTATGGTAGAGAAGTACAGTACCATAAAATGGGGTAATGAGGGATGGCCGGGTAAAAAGGGACAATTTTCTCGGAAAGTTTTCAAACGCAAATTCAAGTTTTGTTTCGACACTCCCTGTGATGATATATTATTTTTATGATACGTTGGTAGGTACTTGAAAATTGTAAGATGAGTTGGATATGATTCTATTGTTCCTTTATGATTGACAGCAATAAACAGCTGTACATGAATTTTTTTTAATAGGAGTCAAGATCGACTCCTGGCATTTTTCAGTTATCCTAAATATGTTGTATTTCTTTGCTAGAAACAGTTATAAAAATGTTTTATAAAACATATTCTTTATCCCTTATAACCATTATTATGTATATAATAGAGCCATCAACTCAATTGAGTAGGTGTCCCTTATAGCCTCATGCATGGGGCTGTAAGGGACACTGACTGACAAATAAAAATAAAGTCATGTGACACATCATGTTGAATATGCCAAGTACTAATATAAGGCCTGGGCACTGTGCCACAATTTGACACATACTTGGCCTGCATGCTTTGGGAGGAATCAAACAAAATATCTCAAAAGTGTCTCTTATTACCCCATTTTATGGTATATTCCCAAATTTTCAAGGTGACTCCTTGGTCTGGGCATCTTTTTCATTAAGGCTAGACCTCTTAATTCCGCTAAGGAAAATCATGATGCTGTATCAATCAATCACATTCCAGATTATTTTATGCTTCGAGCCGTTTGGGGAAGGCCTGTTTTTGTCACAGCATTACAGTACGCAGAATGAGGTGCACATGTGGTTTGTTTGTTGTATAATAATACCATTACCATTTCCACATTTTTCATGCGCCATTTCTCGAAAACCGCTCGTCCGATTTTAATGAAGTTTGGAACATAAATAGTTTACAGCATGATGGTTGTCCTGAACCTAAAAAATATGGCCTTTTTAATTTCAGTGGGTGCTGAATATATAATGAGGTAGAAAATTTTCAAGTCAAGAGCAAAATTTCAAAAAACCTTTGCATTTTGTTAAAGTATCCAACTTTAAGAGGTTTAGCCCATAGATGCTGGATCAGGCAACCTGCGTGCAAAATAAGAAGTTGATATGTCTATTAGTTACTGAGGTATGGTGTTTTGAAATTGTCATGATATGCCCCTTTGCGGCGGCCATCTTGGACGCCCAACTTGCATAATTTATGCAAATCACCTCCATCCCTGCTAGTTTGAATGTTTGCTTCTCATATCAATAAAGCAATTTGATGTAAGTGATGAAATAAAGACTTTCATGCTTAATAGCAGTATTCTACCTTAAGGCTTTTGCAGATGGAATGGTTGCAAATATCCGGCAATGCTGTAACATAGAGTGGTAAGGCTTCCCAGAAGAGTCCGTTGTAGTGCTGGGGGACCAACTCCTTAATGCCCACGATTTTGGAATTAGACGTTGGATGAGCAGATTTCCCCATTATTTCGTAAATTCAGTGTATTAATACATTGGTGGTTTCAAATTGCATGTTTTGGGCCTGAAACAGGTGCACATTTCTGTTCTTACTCAGCACTAACGCACAAGATGTGCTGATGACCTAATGACAAAGCCCCTGATTACCGAAATCAGGCTGCTCTCAGATAGTCCTAAAGAAAATTGTTCATCGCTTGGGTCCCAGCATTGAAAACCATGGTTCTAGATTTACTCCTCCTCTCCTAAGTACAAAAATCAATGTACAACAATAACCACTGAGACGTGCACAAAGACAAAGATGACTCAATGGCAACATGAATATCAAAATATTCCTTTATGAACATAAACTTTTCCTCAAGACATTGTATTACTAATTACGTCACGTCTCTGTGACATGCGTACCAATAACATACATGGGGATAAGTACCTGCATATAGTGTGGCATGCGTAATGTGCGACCATATTTTGCCACCAGGTGAACCTTTTTTTTTTTCAATCACGAATGTTGCTGCCAGGTGTAAATTAAAAAAAAAAATTTAATCACGAATGTTGCTGCCAGGTGTAAAAAACATTGTTTTTTTCTTCAGTCATGATAGTTGCTGCCAGATGTAAAAAAAATAAATAAATAAAAAATTTTCAATCACGAATGTTGCTGCCAGGTGTAAAAAGAATACATATATATTTTCAACCACGAATGTTGCTGCCAGGTGAAAAAAATTAGCTTAGCAACCAAGCTAGCCAAGGAGGTTGTGTGTGTTGACAGTGACCAGTCAGGGTCATAAACAGGACATATCTGACGTGTCCCCTTTTAAAGTAATTTAGATGAAGTTGGCGATGAATTTTTTTTTTTTTTTATTTATATATTGAAAACAGGACATGATGTTCATTTTTTAATATAGAAAGGTTGGGTCTCATAGGCTGGAAACACAGTGAGGTGGGAAATGTACACTCCATGCTGAAAATTTTTAACTGTGCACAGATTTCAAAGTTAAAGAAATTGGCTAAATTTATAGATATTGTGATGAAACAGTTTGAATACTCACAAGATGTAATAAATTATGACATGTTACCCCCTACTGTGTTGACAACTATGACCAGAGGTGGACGACTAGTAACTCGTCCAAATAGACTCAACCTTTCGTAATCTAAACTGCTAGTACAGGCTAGGAAGTATTGTCTATGGCTGTCCAAATCAAAGAATGCATAGAGCTGGTTTTTAATTATCATGTCAGTATACATATATGTGTTTAGTTTTTAGGTATTTATGCTGGTCTTGGCTGCCGTGTAAATTGTTATGCATGTGCTAGGTTATTATGTAAATTATTTTTGTTTACTATTGGTATTATTTATATTCTGTATTCCCAGAAATGTAGTTGTCCTCTCTTACCCTTGAAAGGGGGTCGTTAGAGTCAATAAACTTACTTACTTACTTACCGTGAACCAGAAAAATAAACACTGCTAAATAATAACGTAGACTACTAACTTAAAGTTGTTGCTTAGCTGCCTTACAGCATTTTCAATGCGGCTTGAGAAGAGCTCTTTTTCACTCAAATCCCATGCGTGGATTTAACGTTCACTTAACATCTGGCAGCAGCCCAATACTACGGAGCCCCCAGTCCAGGAAGTGTGAGAGGAACCCTGACCTGCAGTTATTGATCATTCATTTGTGCTACAGCGCTGCATCGCTGTTTGTCAACCAAATAACGGAACGTGGTTGTACTCAAGCAGGCGCTTTCCTGAAGATTTCAGACCTGACGCAAAAATTTCTTAAGTTGATGTTACTTTGACAGAATCCCCGAGAGCTAAAGATTTTGATACGAGCGTGTAGTGAAGGACTGCCCACCCTGTTTTGCTTCCCCATTTCTTAACCAGCCTCTCCGTGTCCCTGTCCCGCACTCGCTCCTGAGTCTCCTCCACCTCCCTCTAACTCGCGCACTCTCCATCCAGACAGCAGTGTCGCATACACTCGTCCCTCAGCGTCGCTTTACTCCACACTCATGCCATCAGACCGGCTGCGAGGTGTCTGTGACCAACCAGAGGCTGCGAACTTCCTCCTACCTAGCGGAGGACACGATTCAGAGAACAGAAACGGATCCTCGAGAACAGGTAAAAAAAAAAAAAAAAAATCGAAAAACAGACGCGCTGAGTTCGTTCACTGTTGGCACAAAGTGATAATGAACATCCACGGAAAGACACTATTATCGCGCCACTGCGAGTCACCTGTGGCATCTGATATGTCGCGGAATTTCAGCATTAGCCTACTGTACAATATGACGACGAATTTGCGGAGTCGTGGTAACCAAATGGTGTACGAACTTTCATTGATTTGTTATGAAAACTCAATTTAAAAGAATAAGTAAAATGAAATAAAAACCAATTAAAATTTAAATTGTTTTTTTTATTTGCATTTAGCTGAGAACTGCATGAAAAAACTGTGTAAAGGTTCACTTTTACAACTGTTGCCTAATCATTTAATAACATATTCCCAAATTCCAAATGTGATGCCTGCAACGCATTTCAAAAAAAATTGAGACAGAGGAATGGAAAGGCTGGAAAAGTTGTGGAATCTAAATAAAAACATCTGTTTATGAACATTAAATAGGTAAACAGGTGAATTGGTAACTGATTCATGATGATCGGATATAAAATGTGCAGTCACAAAAGGAATGATTGTTTACCACAGAGATTATACGAGGGTCATCACTTTGCAAAAAGCTGCATAAGCAAATTGTCAAAAAGCTCAGGAACATTTCTCGATGTTCAATTACACGGAATTTAGCAATCTCACAAATTTTTAGTCCAAAATACAATAAAAAGATCCAGAGAAGCTCTGCGTAAAAAAATTGGATGCACATGACCCCCAAGCCCTCAGACAGCGCTGCATAAATTGACAAGCTTGTGTATAATGGACATCGCTACATGGGCTTGTTAATACCTCAAGACTTGTGTCCGAGAACACAATTCATTGTAGGATCATCAATGCAAGCTCAAGACTACAAGAGGAAGCCAAAACACCGTCCAGAAGCACCAAAGCTCCTCTGAAAAAGAATGCCGGAGAGTTAGGATGGAGTGTTGCGGTCTGAGGAGTTCACTCTGTTTTTCTTTCACTCTGTTTTTGGGAATAAGGGATGTTGTGTTCTCAGAATCATCCCAAATGCAATCAGTGACATTCAAAAGCCAACGTCCGTCGTGGTTTGGGGTGCTTTATTGCACTTAGTATGGGCAAGTGTTGGCAAAATTGGCACAGAAGGGTACAAGCACATTTTTTTAACAACTGAGTTTTAAGCATTTGACCCATGAGACATCACTGGAGAACACCTTGCTCAGCATATTAAACCAGACTTGACCACAACATGATTTTCACATTAGTGTAAAATGGCTATATAAGGCCACTGAAAAGCAGCATATGAAATGGGAGCGACCGTGGTTGTATTGCTTTTTAGCAATGCTCCTTTTTCGCGGCAAAGTAAAATAGGAAATCACAACCAATTAATTAAACCAGGCAATGAGCATCGAAGGCATTGGCCCTATGTAATGAAGTTCATTTTCATGTAGAGCCAGAGGGATTTTGTTTCAGCAGGGGAATAGGGGAAGGTAGATGGAAATAGGAAGGGTTTCCAGACCAATTGCAAAATTCCAATCCCTGCAAAAGCTGCAAGATGCGTCTTTTCTCACAAGGTACACAAATCACTGTGAGTGCGCTGGATGTTGCTTTGATCCAACGTATTAAACAAGAAAAAATAAAAAAATAAATGAACAGATTCTGCTCAGAACTGTCAGGTGTAAAGAAAAACAAGCAGAGATTGCATTAATCACGCATCATGTGTTCCTGTGTTCCTCAGGCTGTGTAACAAGGAGGTGTGATTTCATGTGAAACTGTGCCACTCTGCGCTCAGGTACAGCCCCATGAGTAACACTGACCTTTCCTTCATCATTATACTGTATATTATCATGAATTTAAAACCAACCCCACAATATCAGTACTAAGTGACAGTGAGATGGATGTTCATAAATACTTTTGGTGCAAACAGTAGTATTCTTATCGTATTCAGATTTACATGGAGAAAACAATGTTGGAAAGATAGACATTTATAATTGTGCCACTGTGCAAATACTTTTGGACCTCTTGGTCAGGGTGGGTGTCCGTTACAAAACTTTGGTGCTAAACTGTCCCTCGGTTGCTTTTCTAGTTCCTGCTGAAATTCCAGAAGAACTGTGGAACCCTGAAGCCCCCCATTTTGACCTTGGAAGTCTCACCATCGTGAGAAAGGGTAACCTGTACAGCTGCTAGGTGTGTATCTGCACTCCATAAACAGAGCTGAGAGTTAAATGCCCATTGTATCTGCCTACTGGGCACATCCTGTGTGATTATGTTTACTGCAGGCTGAGTTATCTTTATACACTGGACACTCTAACTGGGGAATTAAGCACATCTCAGAAAGATGCTCACAATATGTGCTCCTGATGAATGCTGAGAGGCAAGCCATTTCATGCGCTTAAGCAAAATTCATTATATTACTGGCTGTAGAATCATTCTAAAAATGGGTCAGATCGAGAACCTGTCAGGCTTCAGGCTTAAACTTTGATTGTCATATTTATCAATTTTGATAGTTTTGTCACACAGAACAACAATTTAGGCTTTGTGATCAAAACAAGAATTAATTTGCATGTTTTTTTAATTAAGCACACAGCTTAATTATATCACTAAATCATTACAGAAGTTGGTGGGAATAGACAATTATTTTGATTCCGTCCATAACGCATCCCTATTTCCATATTCAGACTGATTATCATCAACCTCATTGATTATTTTTGTCATTGATAATTTTTTACTGCAGAGGTATCCCAACTTGTATCAATCATGCATACCCCACCAGATTTAAGCTCTTGTTTTATTTTTGATGGGACAATATTTCTCTGAATTCCGTCACTTGCGGAGGGTTTGGATCTGACTCAATTACAAATTCATATTTATGAATTTAAATATCTGGAAGGACATTTAGAGGGTGCAGATTTCTGCTAAGGGCAATAGTCCACTCTTCTAAACTGGCTCTGTTGTGTCACTATTAATCTTTACAACTGGAGAGTGAATTTTGAGATGTATGCCATTTATTCTGTCAAGGCAATATCTCAGAAAGTTAAAGGCCATAGATGGCGATTTTTTAAAAAATAATTAATTAAAAGATTGTGTAAATTTTTTATACTTGTGTATACTTGCAAGGCAAATAATGATTTTTATTTATTTATTTTCATTTTTTTTTCTTACTCTGTTATGGCAAATTCAGTATCCACGGACAGTCACGCAGCCCTGTGGCCAGTGAGTTGTATTTAACACGTGACAAAACACTTCAAACACATTTCTCAGCTGTAGCAGTTAGTAATGTTGGCCAAGCAAACTGATGGTAGCTCTACTATGTTTGGTTCCCCAGTTTTACCCATATTTTGTTCTTGAAGCCAAGTTTTTGAGTCTGCGGAAGTCACTGGAACTGTGACAATGGTGAAAAGATTTTTTTTTTTTTTTTTTTTTTTTTTGGTTGTGGCAAAATCACAGACTCGGAGGTTGGTGTTAGCAGCTTGCATGACTTCCCTTGACATGAGACTCAAAAGAAACTAATCAATTTTTGCATTCTACCACACTCATGAAGCAAGATTATATTTCCAAATGATGCTGAAGTAAAACTGCATGTTGTGTGCATCCTTGAGAAAAACTGAGTAACGGGCAATCTTATTGACAATCTAGCAGACTTAACTAGAAAATATCTGTTAGCAGTCAAACATTTCCATTAGCATTGGCACTGTATTTGTGAGAGCTTATCTATGGTCCTGAAACCATCCTCTGTAATAAATCTACAAATATGTGAAGGAAGTTTAATGTCAACTTGTGACATTCAAGCGATAGGGAAAAGACAGAAAGAGGTTTATGCCTGTTGTATTCTGGAACAGTTTATCAGCCCTACATGCTATGTGTTGGACAAGCCAGATAATTGAGATATTTTGCATTGTGGGAAATCATTTCAGGGGAGGATGCTCACTATTCAAATTCAAAATTCAATTCAGAATCATAGCCACATTTGTTGGCTAACGTTAGTGAATTACGTTAACTGTAGCCACCAACATCAAATAACTATAAATAATTAATAGCTTCAATGCAAATAAGTATGGCAGTGATTTGTCTGATAAATGTACATATCAGTGCAAATGAGTATGACAGTTTGGCTCATTTTCTGTAAAATTTTGAAAAAATTTTCCAAATAACTCATGAGTATATAAATGCTTGGCCTTCTAGCTAATTCCGGCTTGGGTTGTTTTGCCATATGTCAATTTGGCTCCCATCCTGTTCTCCTACTGAATAAATTTTGATTTTTTAAAAAAAAAAAAAGAAACTCCATGACAGCCAGATGAAGAATTCACATAGGGGAGCTGCCGGGTTAGCTCACTCGGGTAAATTAGCACTGCATTTCGGAGCAGAAGTGACTACCATGGGCGGATGCAATCCCTGCTCCTACCAACTGGCAGTGGTTGGCAGCTTTTTCAGAGTAGCGCACAATTGGCTTTTTGCTACAGGGATGCAAATTGGGAAGGAGACTGCTGGATTGGACAAAAAAAAAAGTAGTTGCTTTGTTCATTGCTGAAGCGCCTCCTGTTAGCCAGGCAAGGGTGCTGCTCAGGAAGATTCTAAGCTTGCTCATGTTGGGGTATCCTCTGCCCTTGTTCTGATCTTGCGAAAGTTTTGACCAATGCATGTAAAGATGCAGGGGCTGACAGGCACGTACTTTGGAGGAGAGCCGCAAACTGCCTCCCTCTCCCGAAGTTGGCAGCATGGGGTCGTGTACAAGCAAGCCTTGTAAATAGTTCTCCAATTGGCCATTCCAGATTTTGGTGGGATTGAGATGCCAAATTAAAAAAAAAAAAAAAAAATAGATTCCCAAATGGGGGGTGATGAGTCAATAGTCACATGATTTCCTTTGTGACCATGGCGGCCAGATTGAAAAAACTTGGATCGCAGATCACAGATAACTTTCATGTTTTACATACCGTCCACACGTGTAATTACACAAGCAATGTACAATTTTACTGCATTGTCCAGGACCCAGCGATGTGGCATCTTTTGCATATTAAGCGCTGATTGTAAGCTCAAAATTTGTGCGGAGACTGTAGCTAGCTAGTGTAGATAATACCTAAATTATGCCTACCCAGCCAGCAAAATTTGACGTCTACAGTAGCCAGCTACAGAGCTACAGGAAATGTGGGCTGCTCAACACTATGGTTTTTATGTAGCTCTGTAGCTAGCTGCCTGGCTTTTGTAGATGTCAAAAGAAGGTATATGCAAATAACATGAGTGCAGTATGCACTTCAACTGTGCCAGAAACGCAAAATAAACATTGCTCGCAGAACTATTGGTGAAATCAAGCCTTAATCAGGTTTTGTCAGAATTGCTAATAATTTTATTTACGTTTTAGCTAGCTTGGTTAGCAATCTAACTTATGGATGCAACATGCAGTCATATTGGATTGTACAGGACCGTGCGATGCAATGCATTATTTGCGTATTGTTTTTGCATGATGCAACTTCACAGATTCAAACAAATTTTAATCAGCTTTTCTGCTGCAACAATACCAATTAAGGTGCAAAGTTACGAGGTTATTGCTAGTACCATAAAGATATTGAGTATGAAAGGATTGTGACTCACTCACTCACTCACTTCCACTCTAGCCATATTAGCCCGCTAGTGCAGGAATATTATTCATCTGACAGAAGTTGCCATATCCCAGATTTCTCTTTGGGAACTCAAAGAAAGACTTGCACATGCTGACTGGCATAAAAGTGGCCACTTCCTAAGAAAAAACAGCAATACTGGGTACATCACATTCTTTAAAAAAGACAAACCTCTGTAAATTCACACGGACATTACTCCATGGGCTAAATACAAGTAGAAAATTTTTAAACTGATCATTTATGTTCCCATTTTATCAGCAATTGATTTCCATATAAGTTCACTTTGTTCTGCTTGTTTGTAACATTAGCTACTACAGGTTTTATCATCAGAAGTGGCCATTTTTACACCATTCATCATGTGCAGTAGTGTTTGGGTTAGGGGTGGGGTTAAGGTTAGGGTTGCACCCTGAAGCCAGGCATTTTCCTGCCTACATTCCATAGTGGGAGTGCAAGATCGCTCATTGTACTTGCGCTTGTGGAAGTTTGTAAGAATATTGTTTGTTAGATTGTAAGATAATTAGAGTTTATTTACCACTGATGTAAAAATAGCCACTCCCATTTCTTTTTATTTTGCTTGCTGAGCAGAACAATGAGAAGCACAACTTCACTCCTGCTGCTCGAGGACTACTAATTCACTCAATTTCACAATTGTCTTTTTCACCTTCACCTAGCCTAGGTATCCAAACCTTTGCTGAGAATGACTAAATTTGGGCATCTAACATGGTGTGAACAGTTAGACACTAAAAAAAACTTAGTGAATATTTATTTTGTTTATTAGCATTCGGCTCGATGTAAATAGACCTCTTATTTTACGCTCCAGTCCAGATTGGCATTCCATTTTCCCTTCCTTCAGCTCTGGCTCAAACTTATATAGCCGCAAAGGTCGCTCAATTTCCTCTTCGGCTTCTTCATAATCATCATCAAAGCTGTCGCTGGAAAACAGTTCCTCTGCTCCAATATCAGGCAAATAATCTTATGTTTTTCGAGCCTGAAGAATTGCTTTGTACTGTCGTGTTGATAGCAAGTGTTGTCAATCTGTGATGTCACAGAAGAAAACTGTGTGGGCTCTGTCAAGCCTTGAGGGGACCACCTGAGCATGACTAAAAATATACCTTGCCTACTGTATGGGGACACCTTTGTCAGTGGTATTGATTTTCTGGATGTTACCCAGGCCTAAGCATTTTGCAAGAAAAAATTTTAGCACTGTCCGTGGCCTTTAATGTGTATCCGCCTGATGATTGGGTTCCGCTCCAAAATTTAATGACTTTCTCCTCTGCTCATGCCCCACCCTTCCACCAAGTTTCATTAAAATCGAGCCCACAATTTTTCCATTATCTTGCTAACAAACAGAAAAAAGACAGACAAAAAAAAAAAAAACAAAAAAAAAAATATTACCTCCTTAGTACATGTTTAGTGGATATTTATAAAATAAATATTTTCAGCACTCACACACACAAAATTTGATTTCTAATTGGCAACCCCTGGGCCAGTTTTACAGACACCAGTGCAGCGTATTCCAAGAGTACATGATATTCTTAATGGAGGACTTGGATAACAAAGCCAGTATTTGTCCAGGGCCAAGATATATCTGTGTGAGAGAAACAAGCCCTTAGTGCGAACATATTTCTCCTTTATCTGGATTTAGGGGCTGAACTGATAACTCAAGATTCAGCAAGACAAGAACAGAGCAGATGGAGCTCCGATCCTTAAAGCTTGCCCACTCCTCCTTCTCAAACACCTCCAACTTCACTGCAGGCAATGAGACAGATGCCCTATGGTCTGAGGGCCCTTACCAGGCAGTGGAGATGGTGATCATTGTACTGGTTACAGGGTCTCTCAGTTTTGTAACGATTACAGGGAATATACTGGTCCTGCTTTCAATCATAATCAACAGGAGCCTCCAGACCATAAACAACTACTTCCTCTTCAGCTTGGCATGTGCAGACCTGATCACTGGGGTCTGCTCCATGAACCTGTACACAGTCTACAATGTAGTTGGATATTGGCCATTGGGGCCAGTAGTTTGTGACCTATGGCTGTTCCTGGACTGTGTGGCTAGTGTAGCCTCCATCATGAATCTCCTTGTCATCAGCTTTGACCGTTACTTCTGCGTCACCAGGCCAGTCAGCTACCCTGCTAAAAGGACCACCAGGGTGGCGGGCATGATGATTGCTGCAGTCTGGGTTCTTTCGTTCCTAATGTGGGCCCCTGCCATCCTATTCTGGCAGTTTATCACAGGTGAGCGCCTTGTGAAAGAGGGCGAGTGCTACATCGAGTTCCTTTCCAATGAATCCATCTCCTTTATCACCTCTACTTTTTGCTTCTATCTGCCTGTTGTTATCATGAGCTTTCTGTACTGGCAGATCTCCAGGGCCAGTAAGAACCGTGTGAAGACTGGCAAGCGTGAGCCAAAAAAGAACAACCGAACCAGCTATGAAGCAGGAAACCACATCACCATTCCCTGTGATGATGGCAACGTGAAAACCCATCGAGCTGACAGGAGCCAGAATGGTGGAACAGGTGGAGTTGGGGAGGAGGAGCCGAGAGTACCGGTACATCACGAGAGAAATGAAATTGCTCAGGCCTCCGCAGGTTATGAGGGAAACCCCACAGCCCACAACCTAAATGCTACAATGGAAAAGCAGCAGCCCAGAAGGAAGGCACCGCCATCTCGCGAGAAAAGGGTTAAACGCACAGTAATGGCCATTCTTGTAGCCTTTGTGGTTGCATGGACACCCTTTCAAATTATGAAGGTCATCAGCACCTTCTGTTCAATCTGCATTCCTCCCAGCATGTGGACCTTTGGCTACTGGCTCTGCTACATCAACAGCACCGTCAATCCAGCCTGCTATGCTCTCTGCAATGTCTCCTTCAAGAAGACCTTCAAACAACTCCTGCTCTGCCAGCACAAGGACATTCGCTTGGGCAGATAAAAAGGTGCAATTATTTTGGTTTCTGTTGTTGTTGTTTTTTCTCTCATTCTTCTACATAAGAAAAATATCCCCATGCATTACTTAGAACAAGGCTGGATACAAGCTCAAGAAGTAGAACTATTGAAACACAATCTTTATATGGAATGTAAAATTGCATACATTTCTTTTCCAGCAAACTCAATTTGAATTCAAAAACGTTTACTGCAGAGCTGACTCAATAAATGTCTGCACCCATTCATGTGATCAAAAAGTGCATCTGTTTATTGAAATTCATTTTGTCATCAGATATAAAACATGCATCATTAAATGTGCTGTGCCTTCTAAAAGTTCGCTATAACCTAGGCAATGTTTATGTATTTTAAAAAACAATACTTTTTAATCTCAAAATATGCAAAGATGTGATTGTGAAACTTGATTTGAATTACCATTAGAAACAATTGTTTTTAAATTCAGATTTTACATATAATTACAAACCCCCATTTTTAGCAGCCAAATCTGCCGTGTACAAATAACACAATCTGTCACCCCATCCTTTAAGGAGCATGCAGGAATCCAGGAGATAAAAGCAACATTTACAGATATGAAAATGAATATTTGCTTCAATGTTTATTTGATCAAAGATGTCAATGCTTATGATTTGATCCACTTTGTTTCACCCAACTAGAATCAGGAAAACTATTATTACCTCCGTGAAGGAGGTTTTGTTTTCGCATCCGTCTACTGATTTATTTATTTATTTATTTATGTGTTTGTCTGTTAGCAAGATTACTCAAAAAGTATTGGATGGATCTTTTTGAAATTTTGCGTAGTATGAGAAAATTGCCCATGAAGGCGTTTCATTTCTTACCAAATTGACTGTGTGGAGAGATGTATGTGGGCCTAGAAAATGCATTTGTTTTTTGTATCATATGTGCTCGGACAGATGTGGGCCAAATTTAGATGAGCTCCCCCCTAAAACCAACATATGGGGAAAAATCAATGAATAACTCCCAATTATCACAGTGCTAGTTCTAAAATTTATAACTGTTATTGTTGCTGCCATCCCAAGGAACAATTTGACACCAAACATGGCTTAACTGCTTTGAAAATATGAGACCCAGTAGGAATTGAAGCCGTAAAAAGCATAATTTGGCTACATTTTTCATCACAAATTGAAAGTTTAACATTAAAATTTATATAGTTCCCAAAGTGATCCACCCTAAATATTTGGCAAAAAGTAGGTGCAGTATGCCAAGTTCGTTTGCACAAAGTTTCAAGAAATTCTTCCACCGGTAACAATGTAGTAGGATGGCTGTATGTATATTTATTGCCCATGGCAGATATTTGCGCCCATGACAGATTGGTCTTCAATTTGACCAAGAAAATTAATAAGCCATCTGAAAAACTGAAATCAGCTTTTGGAAATTGGTAGTTGCATATGCTTATCATCTTGTCTAATTGGTGTTTGGACCACCCAGTCCACACCTTGCTATCATCATCTGACAAACTAACATAATGCAGTTCGGGCTTTTGTTTTTGGTATTTGACATGACATGTATCACCTGCAAAAGGTCATTTATCACCTGCTCAGTCATACTCGCATCAAGTTTAGATATGACAAGAATTCTTTCTATTGGGTTGGTAACCGCATCTGGATGCAATTCATGACCTATTAACCCTCCTGTGGTGTTAGGGTCCGAACGGACCCGTTTCAAGAATGTAAAATGCAATTAATGCCATCTAGTTTTTTTTTATCAGAACAAAGCTTAGAGTATGTGCTCATGGCGGCTATTTCAACACAAAAACACTAATGTTTACCATTTTAGCCAATTCTGAATTTCTTCCAGAAAAAAAGTTACATTGGTGGTGTCAGGGTCCAAACGGACCCGGTATAGAAAAATGGCTATAGACATCAGTTTGCTTCATTGAGATGCTATGGCTAGCTCTGCGGATCACATGTGGCTCAATCAAGGTTTCATCATTGTTTAGACATTTCACTCACACACAGACACGCGCGCACACACACACTATGAGGTTCCACCGATATCAAAACAAGCAGAGACACACATCGCAACGTGTGTGTGCATGCATGATTAACTTAGTAAATTTTGTCATCGATGCGTGCATGTTGTGTTATTCAACATTGTATTTTACACGTAACAAGAAGCTGCATACAGTGTGCGCACGTCCGTCTGTCACTGTTTTTCAAATGTTGTTAAGCGTTCACTCCATAGACTGTATAAAAAGATGGACAAAGCAACCGTGACGTCACCCACTGGTTTCAGCATACCATAAAGGAAGCCTCGATTTTGGCAATTTGAATTTCATCATTTTGAAACCGGATGTGATTTCTATTGGACCATCAAGATCCGGGGGAGGACCGTTTTTTGACCGTCGGGCGAGACCAGAGCAAACACGCCTCTAAAGATTCTGGGTTTATCCTTTATTCTAGTCTACTTGGGACCATAATTTACAAAAAAAATGAACATCATGATATATCGAAGGTGACTTGAAACTTGCCATTTTGAAAAATCATTATTTAAATGGAAAATCTGGGAAAGTTCATTTTCTCATAGACTTCTATACCATTGAACTTCTTTCTGCAACCACCGACGTCGCCATCTGCTGGCCATTAAATAGAATGCCATTTTACGGTACTTCCGCATGGGCTTCTTTTTTCAGACCAGAGTGCTGCGTCCATCTTTTTATACAGTCTATGGTTCACGCCTATGGTTCACACCACACACACATGCGGTCGCATTTTCTGATACTACGCAACCGGAAGTTGATCTGCATGCGCGCACCAGTCCGCATCCCACCCTGAAAATGACTCAAACTACCCCATATACTGCCTCAATCACTACTAAACCCCCCAAGTGCCACATCAAAAAAGTTGAAATATTTATCCTTTTAAAATATAATTGGCACTTTTCCATTTGATAACGGATTGTTTATTCTCCTCAAGATAGTGGTTTCGGAATTTCGTTAATTTTAGATTTCTTTGTGGTTAAAATCAATTATTAATTCACTTATTTGCAGGATTTTTATTTTGTGGTAAGGGTATTTATATTGTATTTCAGTTTTTTTTTTTTGTATTGTAATTTGTAAAGCATGTAAATTGGGTGACATGTTATCTTATAAATTAAAGACAATGGTAAAAACAGTGCTATTCGATTTCTTTTGTAAGCATATGTAAATCGCCGATGGAGGGGGGCGCCATGTAAAATCTCGCCTAGGGCGCCACATTGGGTAGGGCCGGGCCTCTTCCTTTAACAACAGTCTGTAAACGTCTGGGAAGTGAGGAGACCAATTACTGGAGTTTTGGGAGAGGACTGCTATCCCACTCGCAAATCATACGCAATCATAGTGGGGTTAATGATATTAATTCACGTCCACAAAACTAACTGGCAAGCAAATTCAACTTTGTTGGCTATATATATAGCAAGTAAGTAATCGAAATCACAAAGAAACCAAATGATTATTTCAAGCAGTGAAATGAAACTCATGCCAACGTACTTTTCGGCCGTTTTAAGTGACCCACTTATCGTGGTATATTAGAAGGCAGTGTTTATAACCTTTTGCCAGTAACGCCGTTAAGAAATCATTAACCAAGCCCGTGAAACCAGCTACTGCGCAAGTCAAACCAGAAGTGCGGAAAAATAACGAAATTACATTCTTTGCCGTGAACCAGAGAAATAAACACTGCTAAATAATAACGTAGACTACTAACTTAAAGTTGTTGGTTAGCTGGCTTACAGCAAATTTCAATGCGGCTTGAGAAGAGCTCTTGTTCACTCAAATCCCATGTGTTGATTTAACGTTCACGTAACATCTGGCAGCAGCCCAATACATGATTTAAAGCCTGAAAAGTTTTTCGTTTTAAGTCCCTGACCTGCAGTTATTGATCATTCATTTGTGCCACAGCGCTACATCACTGTTTGTCAACCAAATAACGGGACGTGGTTGTACTCACGCAGGCGCTTTCCTGAAGATTTCAGACCTGACGCAAATATTTCTGGAGTTGATGTCATTTTGACAGAATCCCCGAGAGCTAAAGATTTTGATACGAGCGTGTAGTGAAGGACTGCCCACCCTGTTTTGCTTCCCCATTTCTTAACCAGCCTCTCCGTGTCCCTGTCCCACACTCGCTCCTGAGTCTCCTCCACCCCCCTCTAACTCGCGCACTCTCCATCCAGACAGCAGTGTCGCATACACTCGTCCCTCAGCGTCGCTTTACTCCACACTCATGCCATCAGACCGGCTGCGAGATGTCTGTGACCGACTAGAGGCTGCGAACTTCAGCCTGCCTAGCGGAGGACACGATTGAGAGAACTGAAACGGATCCTCCAGAACAGGTAAAAAAAAAAAATCGAAAAACAGACGCGCTATGTTTGTTCAGTGTTGGCACAAAGTGATAATGAACATCCACGGAAAGACACTATTTTCGCGCCAGTGAGGGTCGCCTGTGGCATCTGTTATGTCGCGGAATTTCAGCATTAGCCTACTGTACAATATGACGACGAATTTGCGGAGTCGTGGTAACCAAATTGTGTAGCTACGAACTTTCATTGATATGTTATAAAACCTCAATTTCAAAAGAATAAAAATGAAAAAAAAAAACCAATACAATTTTTTTTTTTTTTTTTTTTTTTTTTTTTTTTTTTTTTTTTTTTTTTTTTTTTTTTTTTTTTTTTTTTTTTTTTTTTTTTTTTTTTTTTTTTTTTTTTTTTTTTTTTTTTTTTTTTTTTTTTTTTTTTTTTTTTTTTTTTTTTTTTTTTTTTTTTTTTTTTTTTTTTTTTTTTTTTTTTTTTTTTTTTTTTTTTTAATGAGCTGAGAACTGCACGAAAAACTGTTTAAAGGTTCACTTTTAGTGTAGCCTAATCATTTAATAACATATTCCCAAATTCCAAATGTGATGCCTGCAACACATTTCAAAAAATTGGGACAGAGGAATGGAAAGTCTGGAAAAGTTGTGGAATCTTCATAAAAACACCTGTTTATGAACATTAAAGAGGTAAACAGGTGAATTGGTAACAGATTCATTATGATTGGATATAAAATGTGCAGTCACAAAAGGAATGATTGTTCACCACAGAGATTATACGAGGGTCATCACTTTGCAAAAAGCTGCATAAGCACATTGTCAAAAAGCTCAGGAACATTTCTCAATGTTCAATCACACGGAATTTAGCCATCTCAGAAATTTTCAATCCAAAATACAATAAAAAGATCCGGAGAAGCTCTGCGTTAAAAAAAATTGGATGCACATGAGCCCCAAGCCAAGCTTGTGTACAATGGACATCACTACATGGGCTTGTAAATACCTCAAGACCTGTATCAGAGAACACAGCTCATGTAGGATCATCAATGCAAGCCGAAGACTACAAGAGGAAGCCAAAACACCAAAGCTCGTCTGGAAAAGAATGCCGGAGAGTTCGGATGGAGTGTTGCGGTCTGAGGAGTCTATCTTTCTCACTGTTTTTGGGAATAAGGGGTGTTGTGTTCTCAGAATCCCAACTGCAATCAGTGACATACAAAAGCCAACGTCTGTCGTGGTTTGGGGTGCTTTATTGCACTTAGTATGGGCAAGTGTGGCAAAATTGGCACAGAAGCGTACAAGCACATTTTTTTAACAACTGAGTTTTTAGCATTTGACCCGTGAGACATCACTGGAGAACATGGGCCGGCGCTAGAACAGGGAATTGGGGGGGCGGGGCACAGACACGTCCCTTTATGACAAGAATTAGTCCTGGCAAGTTCTCAATCATTTTCCTTGATTGACGCGTTTTCCAATTATCGTAAATGGCATCTGAAGACACGGTTTCTCTCCATATGCGATCTAACAGCGATGAAATTATGGGCTAAATTCAGTACAGTGGTGGAACCAGAACTGATAATTGGGGTGCACAAAACATCCGTTTTAAACAATTATTAGTCCTGACCTGTTCTCAGTCATTTTCATGATGAACAAAAGGTTCACTCCAAGAGCACTCCACACTTAACAGGTGCTGCTTGTTCTCCCAGATTAGGTAAAACGACAATCATTCATCTGGATGCGTATTTGCTGTATTTAAATCAATGTTATTCAAAATTGCATACCTGCGCAAATAGCTTGAGCTGCATGCTTTTTTATAGTGTATTTAACTGCCGAGTGCCACTTTTTTTTTTAATCAGCCCACGCAATACCGAGAGTGAAAGGCGATATTTCATTGGAATGCGAACCAGTTCAATCAACGCAAAGCATTGGCCTATTAATAAGTAAATTATTTTTCTGTAGTGAACTTAGCCCATGATTTCATTGCTGTTAGATCACATATGGAGAGAAACAGTGTCTTCAGTTGCCAATTAGGATAATTGTAAAACGCGTCAATAAAGGAAAATGATTGAGAACTTGCCAGGACTAATTCTTGTCATAAAGGGACGTGTCTGTGCCCCCGCAATTCCCTGTTCTAGCGCCGGCCCTGCGCGTGGAGAACAACTTGCTCAGCATATTAAACCAGACTTGAGCGCAACATGATTTTCACATTAGTGTAAAATGGCTGTATAAGGCCACTGAAAAGCAGCATATGAAATGGGAGGTACCGTGGTTGTATTGCTTTTTAGCAATGGTTCTTTTTCGCAGCAAAGTAAAATAGGAAATCACAACCAATTGATTAAACCAGGCAATGAGCTTCGAAGGCATTGATCCTATGGAATGAAGTTCATTTTCATGTAGAGCCAGAATGATTTTGTTTCAGCAGGGAAATAGGGGAAGGTAGATGGAAATAGGAAGGGTTTCCAGACCAATTGCAAAATTCCAATCCCTGCAAAAGCTGCAAGACGCGTCTTTTCTCACAAGGTACACAAATCACTGTGAGTGCGCTGGATGTTGCTTTGATCCGAAGTATTAAACATGAAAAAATAAATAAATAAATGAACAGACTCTGCTCAGAACTGTCAGGTGTAAAGAAAAACAAGCAGAGATGGCATTAATCACGCATCATGTGTTCCTGTGTTCCTCAGGCTGTGTAACAAGGAGGTGTGATTTCATGTGAAACTGTGCCACTCTGCACTCAGGTACAGCCCCATGAGTAACACTGACCTTTCCTTCATCATTATACTGTATATTATCATGAATTTAAAACCAACCCCACAATATCAGTACTAAGTGACAGTGAGATGGATGTTCATAAATTCTTTTGGTGCAAACCGTAGTATTCTGATCATATTCAGATTTACATGGAGAAAACAATGTTGGAAAGATAGACATGTATAATTGTACCACTGTGCAAATACTTTTGGACCTCTTGGTCAGGGTGGGTGTCCGTTACAAAACGTTGGTGCTAAACTGTCCTTCGGTTGCTTCTCTAGTTCCTGCAGAAATTCCAGAAGAACTGTGGAACCCTGAAGCCCCCCATTGTGACCTTGGAAGTCTCACCATCGTGAGAAAGGGTAACCTGTACAGCTACTAGGTGTGTATCTGCACTCCATAAACAGAGCTGAGAGTTAAATGCCCATTGTATCTGCCTACTGGGAACATCCTGTGTGATTATGTTTACTGCAGGCTGAGTTATCTTAATACACTGGACACTCTAACTGGGGAATTAAGCACATCTCAGAAAGATGCTCACAATATGTGCTCCTGATGAATGCTGACAGGCAAGCCATTTCATGCGCTTAAGCAAAATTCATTATATTATTGGCTGTAGAATCATTCTAAAAATGGGTCAGATCGAAAACCTGTCAGGCTTCAGGCTTAAACTTTGATTGTAATATTTATCAATTTTGATAGTTTTGTCCCACAGAACAACAATTTAGGCTTTGTGATAAAAACAAGAATTAATTTGCATGTTAATGTGAGAGTGAATGGTCTGTGAATGGTGTGTGCGCCCTGCGATGGATTGGCAAGCTATCCAGGTCGGGTCCCTGCCTTTGCCCGTAGTCAGCTGGGATAGGCTCCAGCTCGCCCCGCGACCCTAGTGAGGAATAAGCGGGTATAGAAAATGAATGAATGAATGAATTTGCATGTTTTTCTAATTAAGGCATACAGCTTAATAATATCACTAACTCACTACCGAAGTTGGTGGGAATAGACAATTATTTTGATTCCGTCCATAACGCATCCCTATTTCCATATTCTAACTGATTATCAACAACCTCATTGAATATTTTTGTTATACTGCACAGGTATCCCAACTTGTATCAATCATGCATACCCCACCAGATCTAAGCTCTCACTATTTTGGATGGGACGATATTTCTCTGAATTCCCTCACTTGCAGAGATTTTGGATCTGACTCAATTACAAATTTATCTTTGTGAATGTAAATATCTGGTAGGACATTTAGAGGATTTCCGCTAAGGGAAATAGTCCACTCTTTTAAACTGGCTCTATTGAGTCACGATTAATCTTTACAACTGAATAGTGAATTTTGAGATGAATGCCATTTATTCTGTCAAGGCATTATCTCCCAAAGCCGTAGATGGCGACTTTTTGAAAATTAATAAAGACTGTGTAAATTTTTTGAACTTGTGTATATTTGCTCGGCAACAAAAAATTTTTAAAAATTTTTTATTTTTATTTTTTTTCTTTTATTTTACTCCCTTATGGCAAATTCAGTATCCACGGACAGTCACGCAGCCCTGTGGCCTGTGAGTTGTACAACCCCAATTCCGAAATAGTTGGGACAAACTGTAAATTGTGAATAAAATCAAAATGCAATGACTTTCAAATCACACCAGCCAGTATTTTATTCACAATAGAACAGAGATAACATAGCAAATGTTGAAACTGATAAATTTTACAATTTTATCCACAGAGCTCATTTCAAATTTGATGGCTGCTACAGGTCTCAAAAAAGTTGGGACAGGGGCCTGTTTACCATGGTGTAGCATTCCCTCTTCTTTTTAACACAGAGTGGAGGCGTCTGGACAATGAGGAGACAAGTGTCTTGAGTTTAGCCATTGAAATTTGATCCCACTCTTGTTTGATACAGGCTTCCAGCTGCTGGAGAGTTTTAGGGCTCCTTTGACGGACTTTTCGTTTAATTATGCGCCAAATGTTCTCAATTGGTGAAAGATCAGGACTGCAGGCAGGCCAGTTCAGCACCAGGACTCTTCTACTACGAAGCCATGCTGTTGTAATAAATGCTGTATGTGGTTTTGCATTGTCCTGCTGAAATACACAAGGCCTTCCCTGGAATAGATGTTGTCTGGAGGGGAGCATATATTGCTCTAAAACCTTTATATACCTTTCAGCATTCATGGTGCTTTTTAAAACATGCAAGTGTCCCACACCATATGCACTAATGCATCCCCATACCATTAGAGATGCTGGCTTTTGAACTGAACGCTGATAACAGGAAGGGTGGTCTTTCTCCTCTTTAGCCCAGAGGACAGGACGCCCATGATTTCCAACAAGAATGTCAAATTTGGACTCGTCTGACCACAGGACACTTTGCCACTTTGCTACAGTCAATTTTTTTAAATGAACCTTGGCCCACAGAACACGGCGGCGCTTCTGGATCATGCTCAACAATGGCTTCCTTTTTGCATGATAGAGTTTTAGGTGGCATCTGTGGATGGCACGGCAGACTGTGTTTACAGACAGTGGTTTCTTGAAGTATTCCTGGGCCCCTTTAGTAATGTCAATGACGGAATCATGCCAGTGAGTGATGCAGTGGCGTCTGAGGGCCCGAAGATCACGGGCATCCAGTAAAGGTCTTCGGCCTTGTCCCTTCCGGACGGAGATTTTTCCAGTTTCTCTGAATCTTTTGATGATGTTTTGCACTGTCGATGATGAGACCTTCAAAGCCTTTGCAATTTGATTTTGAGGAACATTGTTTTTAAAGTATTCCACAATTTTTGAACGCAAGCCTTCACAGGTTGGAGAGCCTCTGGCCATCTTTACTTCTGAGAGAGACAGCCTTTCTTAGACATCCCTTTCATAGCTAATCATGTTACACACCTGATGCCAGTTAGCTTAATTACTTGCTAAATGTTCTTTCAGCTGGTTCTCTTCTATATTAATTGCTTTTTCAGCCATTTTTTGCTTGTGTCCCAACTTTTTTGAGACATGTTGCAGCCAGAAAATTTGAAATAAGATCATTTTGTGGATAAAAATGTAAAATGTCTCAGTTTCAACATTTGATATGTTATCTATGTTCTATTGTAAATCACATATTGGCTTGTGATCTGAAAGTCATTGCATCTTGATTTTATTCACAATTTACACTTCCTCCCAACTATTTCGGAAATGGGGTTGTATTTAACACGTAACAAAACACATCAAACACATTTCTCAGCTGTAGTAGTTAGTAATGTTGGCCAAGCAAGCAGAGGGTTGCTTTACTATGTTTGGTTCCCCAGTTTTACCCATATTTTGTTGTTGAAGCCAAGTTTTTGTGTCTGCAGAAGTCGCTGGAATATACCGACTATTGTGACAATGGTGAGAAGATTTTTTTTTTTTTTGGTTGTGGTAGAATCACAGGACTCGGAGGTTGGTCTTAGCTTGCATGACTTCCCTTGTGATGAAACTCAGAAGAAAGTCATACATTTTTGCACTCTACCACATTCATGAAGCTAGATTATATTTCTGAATGATGCTGAAGTAAAACTGCATGTTGTGTGCATCCTTGAGAAAAACTGAGTAACGGGCAATCTTATTGACAATCTAGCAGACTTACTAGAAAATATCTGTTAGCAGTCAAGCATTTCCATTTGCATCGGCACTGTATTTGTGAAAATACAGTGAGCTTATCTATGGTGCTGAAACTGTCCTCTGTAATAAATCTACAAATATGTGAAGGAAGTTTAATGTTAACTTATGACATTCAAGTGATAGGGAAATGACAGAAAGAGGTTTATGCCTGTTGTATTCTGGAACAGTTTATCAGCCCTACATGCTATGCGTTGGACTAGCCAGATAATTGAGATATTTTGCATGGTGGGAAATCATTTCAGGGGAGGATGCTCAACATTCAAATTCAAAATTCTATTCAGAATCATAGCCACATTTGTTGGCTAACGTTAGTGAATTACGTGAACTGCAGCTACCAACATCGTAAATAACTAGCTAGCTAGCAACAGTAGCAATGTACATATCAATGCAAATGAATATGACTGTAATTTTTCTGATAAATATGAATTAAATAACATGAGTGTATAAATGCTTGCTAGCTAAAGCATAGCAATTTGGCTCATCCCTCTTTCCTGAATGGAATTTTGTTTTTAAAAATCTTTCCACCATAGCCAGATGAAGAATTCACAGAGGGGAGCTGCCAGGTTAGCTCACTCGGTTAAAGCTCGCATTGCGGAGCAGAAGTGACTACCATGGCGTGGGTGCGATGCCCGCTCGTACCAACCGGCAGTGTTTGGCGGCTTTTTCAGAGTAGCGCACAATTGGTCTTTGCGCTACAGGGATGCAAATTAGGAAGGGACTGCCGAAGAGGGACAAAAAAAAAGTAGTTGCTTTGTTCGTTGCTTAAGCGCCTCCTATTGGCCAGACGGGCGCTCCTCAGGAAGATTCTAAGCTTGCTCATGTTCGGGTATCCTCTGCCCTCGTTCCGAACTTGCGAAAGTTTCAACCAATGAGTGTAAAGATGCAGGGGCTGACAGGCGTGTACTTCGGAGGAGAGCTGCGAACTGCCTCCCTCTCCCGAAGTTGGCAGCATGGGGTCGCGTACGAGCAAGCCTTGTAAATAGTTCTCCAATGGGGCATTCCAGATTCGAGGGCGATTGGAGATGCCAAATTAAATAAATAAATAAATAAATAAATAAAAATTCGCATGGGGGGGGTGTGACGTCAATTGTCACGTGATTTCCTTCATGACCATGGCGACCAGATTGTGCCTCTGAAAACTTGGATCGCAGAGGGAAGCCTACGGCTGAAACGCGTCCGTTTTCTGCCGTCGTGCAGTAATAAATATTTATATTTTGCAATGTTAGTGCTGACATTTTCTTTTTTAATACCTAAATTATGCTTACCCAGCCAGCAAAAATTTACGTCTACAGGAGCCAGCTAGAGAGCTGCAGGAAATGCAGGCTGTTCAACACTATAGTTAATATGTAGCTCTGTAGCTAGCTACCTGGCTTTTATAGATGTCAGAAGAAGGTATATGCAAATAACGCGAGTGCAGCATGCACTTCAACTGAGCCGGAAACGCAAAATAAACATTGCTATCAGAATTATTGGTGAAATCAAGCTTTAATCAGGCTTTGTCAGAGTTGCTAATAATTTTATTTGGGTGTTTCTACAGAAAAGGGCACAATTACGGTAAAGACGGTCCACCCATTTTTTTCACAATCGAACTTAGCTTTCCGATTCATTTGGGGGCTAGAAATATTGGCACACTCATTCCAATGACCTTGACATCCAAGGTCAGATTATGACGCAAATGTCCCTACCGTAATTATTCAAAATTGAGCCAACAGAAAATTAAGTTGAAAATTAAACCCTTTTCACTGATGACTCAGACTTGCCACCAGGAACAAGTCTTCTTTAGTATTTCAAGTTACATTAGAATAGCTATTGGTTCAGGAAAAAAGGGAATAACCCTTTCCCCCTGACCAAAAGCAGGTGTCCTTTAAGTTTGGTTTTCCCTGTCTTTACCGTAATCAGTCAGCTGCTTTAGTTCTACAGCTGTCCACCAGATGTCAATCCTGCCCCAAAACAAAAACAACAACAACAACACAAAAGGAGGCCATTTTAAAACCTTTTGGGTGTGGTGGCGGAGTGCCAAGACTCAGGTAGTATCCGAATTTTTACTTGTCACACAAATTAAATGTCTTTGCCGTAATCATGAAAATATGTTTTTGTAGCTAGTGCTTCTTTATGAGGTTATGCTTGATTAGAAACCTTTTCAGAGAGGTAGAAAATAACGGAAACTTCAGCCCTCACATTGGTTGCAAATTTCCATGGGCCTGCATTATATGTCTTTACCGGCGTCTTTACCGTTATCTTTCGAAATTACGGTAAAGACATCAAAATTACAGTATAGACAAGATCATATTAAAAGCAAATTTTGATGCCTGAAGCCTGCCTAGCTGGCCTTTTTGCCCTTTTAATTGTTTCATCACACCAGGCCTAGTGCACTGCCACCCACTTGACTAGGCCTACTTCATCTGGCCTTAAAATCTGGTGCCCTTTTAAAATCCAGACCAAATTAGAATTAAATTAGGGCCAAAAGTTTTGTGCTTGAGCAAAAAAGTTTTGAGCTTGTGAAATAGTTTTGTGCGCGAGCAAAAATGTTGTGAGCATGTGAAACAGTTTTGTGCATGTGTGAAAATTTCCTGCCTACCTGTGTGACAGTGAAGTTGCGGATACGCTCAAATTTCCTACCTTCGCATGGAACACATTTTTTTTTTTTTACAAGCACAAACCAGATTTACGAACCTCGAGTTACGAAACATGACCCTATATTTAGTCCTGTAGGGTAGACTAGCCAATCAGCACTTTGCCCATTGAATAGCCAATCATAATGTTACCCACCGTCACAGTAAGTCAAACTATCCAATCAGTGGCCAAACGGTTCTGACGCCATTTCTCCCCCATGTCTATGGAGAAATCCATAGCTCATTGATTTCCGTTTTTATTCTACTGTAATGTCATTGAAATCATATATTCTTGCAGTGATATGTCTCGGGCAATTGATGTGTGCGCTTTTCACCAACACGGTACGATTGACTCACGTTACATTAATTAGCTGGTTAGCAAGCTAGCTAGCTACCCTCCTGCTGGTTGAAGAACTTTACGAACAACCACTGTATAAAACTTGATTCCCGTTCATTCCCGGACTAGATTGCGATCGGTCACCAGAAACTACCAGTCAAGTATCTTTTACATGGTTGGTAACGGTCTTATTAACCTTGTGTTATATCGGAGTTGATCGTAATAACGGACTGTTTCGAGTTTGCATTTATTCAAAATAAACTTTTTATGCGGAAAATTGACTCACTTGTATATTCACTGTCTTGACGCATGCATTGATTGTGAAGGTTGAAATATTTGAGGCTGTGGCAAAATGGACCATTTTGGAACATATAAATTACTGGTACTTTACAGTATTGAAAAATTATGCAGGGGCATGTTGGAATATAGTTAATTTGGCATTTGGGCCCTTCCCCCAAATTAATAGTCTGCAAAAATTCCTTATCCTTGACAGCCAGTGCATGTTCGTACAGCAAAGGTGGAGACATGCCTTCTCACACTCAGACTAGAGTTAACAATTAACCTTTCAATGCCTTGGACATGTTTGAATGACCAAAAGATTCATGCAGGAAATATGATACTCCTTTCTTCAGTGCAATTTGCCAAAAACACTGATTACGATAAAGAGGTATGTCACTTCCTCTTTACCATAATTGTTGATTATGGTAAGGCATCTGACCGTCTTAAAGTTTGTTGATAAAAATGAAACCAGCCATAACCCAGCTTTGCCATTTTAATACTGACTAGTACTTTGGAAGGCCTATTTGAAGAATAAAAAAAAATCCTAGAGAAAATTTCTGGTGGACATGTCTTTACTGTAATCATGCCCTTTTCTGCAGAAATGCCCATTTTAGCTTAGCTTGTTTAGCAATCCAACATGGAAGCAACATGCAGTCATATTGGATTGTACAGGACCGTGTGATGCCGGCATTATTTGCATATTGTTTTTCGATGATGCAACTTCACAGATTCAAACAAATTTTAATCAGCTAATCAGCTGCTCAATATTAGTTAAGGTGCAAAGTTACAAGCAGGGTTCTGCCGATGCTGGTCGGCAGCGGTCGCCCCAACCAGCACTCGGAATGCACCAACCAGCACTCAGAATCCACCGACCACCACTCA
The DNA here is from genome assembly GCA_029692085.1 of Gymnothorax javanicus. NCBI lineage: Eukaryota > Metazoa > Chordata > Actinopteri > Anguilliformes > Muraenidae > Gymnothorax > Gymnothorax javanicus. The sequence continues at coordinate 9,564,191 of CM056212.1, read as the reverse complement.
GTCCAGATAGTGCTTTTCCCGACCGGACCGGAACTATTTTTTCAAAGATCAGTTAAAATGAATGCATCCTGGGTCCAATAAAATCGCTAGAAACAAAACATAAATGACCCTAAATATGCTCCCTCCCTTCTTGTTATTGTCAGAATAGCAAACTTTAGTTTTCGACCCGCGCCCCGTCTGCACTGATCGTCATTGATATTGAAAAACCGGCCCAACAGTGACTGAAGCACAGAGTGCCATCCGAGCTCGCGTGTGCTGGGTGTTCATGGGCGAATTGAATCTGAGGCTGTGGGGAAATGATCGGTGCGGTTGTCTTAATCTAACGAAAGACAGGAAATTACAACCCCAATTCCGAAATAGTTGGGACGAAGTGTAAATTGTGAATAAAATCAAAATGCAATGACTTTCAGATCACATGAGCTAATATGTTTTTTTACAATAGAACATAGATAACATTTCAAATGTTGAAACTGACATTTTCCATTTTTATCCACAAAATGAGCTCATTTCAAATTTTCTGGCTGCAACAGGTGTCAAAAAAGTTGGGACACAGGCAAAGAAGGGCTGAAAAAGCAATTAATATATAAGAGAATCAGCTGAAAGAACATTTAGCAAGTAATTAAGTTAACTGGCATCAGGTGTGTAATATGATTGGCTATAAAAGGAATGTCTTAGAGAGGCTGAGTCTCTCAGAAGGAAAGATGGCCAGAGGCTCTCCAACCTGTGAAGGCTTGTGTAAAAAAAATTGTGGAATACTTTAAAAATAATGTTCCTCAACATTAAATTGCAAAGGCTTTGAAGGTCTCATCATCGACAGTGCATAACATCATCCAAAGATTCAGAGAAACTTGAAAAGTCTCTGTAAATAAGGGACAAAGCCGAAGACCTTTACTGGATGCCCGTGATCTTCAGGCCCTCAGACGCCACTGCATCACTCACTGGCATGATTCTGTCATTGACATTACTGAATGGGCCCAGGAATACTTCAAGAAACCACTGTCTGTAAACACAGTCCGCCGTGCCATCCACAGATGCCACCTAAAACTCAATCGTGCAAAAAGGAAGCCATTGTTGAGCATGATCCAGAAGCGCTGCCGTGTTCTGTGGGCCAAGGCTCATTGAAAATGGACTGAAGCAAAGTGGCAAAGTGTCCTATGGTCACACGAGTCCAAATTTGGCATTCTTGTTGGAAATCATGGGCGTCCTGTCCTCCGGGCTAAAAAGGAAAAAGACCAAAAAGTGGATTTTTGGACAAAAGAAGACTTATGAGTTAATGCATAACTATCAGCCAGGGTGGAAACATCTTGCAAAGTATTGGCTTGTTTCTCCTCAAGGAAAGTCTTGATATCAGGCTGGATCCACCTTTTGAATTCCTCAACCAGAGTAAGTTGCCTCATTCTGTCAAATCTTTCTCAACTTTCATGGAATTGCACCACTGATCAAACAACTGTTCCTTCAACCTGCCAAATTCAACATGAGTCTGATTGGCTTCCTTGCGAGAATTCCTAAATTTTTGCCTGTAAGCCTCGGGGACCAATTCATAACCCTTCAGAATCGCAGATTTGACAAAATCATAATCAGAACACTGTTGGACAGATAACTGGTTATAGATCTTCCTAGCTTTACCAGTAAGAACACTTTGTAACATCATTGTTCAATGCTCTTTTGGCCCTTTCAAATTTTCAGCAATTTTTTCAAAATGGGCAAAGTATTGGTCTACATCATTTTCTAGGAAAGGAGGAACAAGTCTGATGTGTTTAACCACATCAAAATGATCAGAAAGTCCAAAAGATTTTGTTACAGTACCTGCTTCTATTTTCTTCATTTCCAATTCGTACTGCAAGTGCATCCTTCTTTCTTCCAGTTCTCTCTCCAACCTTCTTTCTTCCTGTTCTCTCTCCTTCTCCAACCTTCTTTCTTCCAGTTCTCTCTCCAACCTTCTTTCTTCCAGTTCTTTCAGGTTTAGCTGAAATTCAAGTCTTTGCAGCTCTGTTGCAGGCACTTCCACATCTTTAATCAATTCTGCTGCTTCTTCCCCAAAGATATCTTCATCGATAAAATGTTGCACCAAAATGTTGAATATTTCTTGTTTCTTCATTGATGATTTCACATCAGATAATCTAAGGGTTGAGGCTATTTGCAGCAAGTCCTTCTTCTTTGCCAGCACAATTGATTCCTGGGTTGGAGTTTTCAAAAAACTTTCAACATCAAAAGTCATGGTTGCTGGTTTTTCAAATAGTCACAAAATTTAAAATTATAATTTAGCTTTAATCTTTGGTGAATCCAATCGCTGATCCAATGAATGGTTTATCTCGGTGGAACCTCCAATTTGTTATGACTTGAAAATCACAACAAAGGAAACCAGCAATGACAACTTAAACAAATTTATTCTTCACTGATAAAAAAAAAACTTCTACAAATAATCCACTGTTTAATCTCATAATAACACTCTAATGCCACTATGTAACTCTGTTGCCAAAACAAAAACTCTGCCAGTGGTGACCAAAATCACAGCATTTATATAGACTAGCAACATTCTGGAAAGATCTACAGGATTCCTGGGTGATCCCGCCCCCTCCAGGCAAGAAGAAGCTAGAAACTTCTAGAAAGCATTAGTCTATTTCATTACAAAGAAGTGGGATTGCATCAGATCATGTTTTGCTACAGACACACCACCAGAGGGTGCTTATGAACAAAATAAATAGCTAACCAGCAAGGCAGCAAAAACAGCATGTAACAAATCTCCATTTACAAATGATATACAGTGCTGTACATAAAATACTCATACATAACAATAGAAAAACAAGCTTATGAATGTGGCATCTATCTATGAAAATTAAAGGCATCTCGCCACGCACCTTGGAGAACATCAAAGAAACACAGTAATCTCTTGTGACTAAGAGGCAATATTTGCTTTGAAATCATCCCAGCTCATAGAACTCTCAGATTAAACCTACGCCCCTCATATTTAATGAGTAATGGGTATTATGCTTCGTAGCTCGTGGAAGGTGGATTGTTAGCTTAGGAGACAGCAGAAATTTTTTGTCCAGCACTCCGAGCATCCTGGGCAGAACTCTGTACGAGGTTATAGCTAGTACCATTAAGATATTGAGTATGAAAGGATTGTGACTCACTCACTCACTCACTTCCACTCTGGCCATATTAGCCTGCTAGTGCAGAAATATTATCATCTGACAGAAATTGCTAGATCCCAGATTTCTCTTTAGGAACTCAAAGAAAGACTTGCACATGCTGACTGACGTAAAAGTGGCCAGTCCATATGACAATACACCATAGGCTATATACAAGATTTCCAAATAAGTTCACTTTGTCCTGCTTGTTTGTAACGTTAGCTGCTACAGGTTTTATCATAGGAAGTGGCCATTTTCACGCCAGTCGCCATGTGCAGTAGTGTTTGGGTTAGGGGTGGGGTCAAGGGTAGGGTTGCACCCGGAAGCCAGGCATTTTCCTGCCTACATTCCATAGTGGGAGTGCAAGATCGCTCATTGCACTTGTGGAAGTTTGTAAGAATATTGTTTGTTAGATTGTAAGATAATTTGAGTTCATTTACCACTGGTGTAAAAATAGCCACTCCCATTTCCTTTTATTTTGCTTGCTGAGCAGAACAATGAGAAGCACAACTTCACTCCTGCTGCTCGAGGACTACTAATTGAATCAATTTCACAATAGTCTTTTTCACCTTCACGTAGCCTAGGTCTCCAAACCTTTGCTGAGAATGACTAAATTTGGGCATCTAACATGGTGTGAACACTTAGACGCTAAAAAAATCTAAGCGAATATTTATTTTGTTTATTAGCATTCGGCTCGATGTAAATAGACCTCTTATTTTACACTCCAGTCCAGATTGGCATTCCATTTTCCCTTCCTTCAGCTCAGGCTCAAACTTATATGGCCGCAAAGGTCGCTCAATTTCCTCTTCGGCTTCTTCAGAATCATCATCAAAGCTGTCGCTGGAAAACAGTTCCTCCACTCCAATATCGGACAAATAATCTATGTTTTTCGAGCCTGAAGAATTGCATTGTACTGTCGTGTTGACAGCAAGTGCTGTCAATCTGTGATGTCACAGAAGAAAACTGTGTGGGCTCTGTCAAGCCTTGAGGGGACCACCTGAGCATGACTAAAAATATACCTTGCCTACTGTATGGGGACACTTTGTCAGTGGTATTGATTTTCTGGACGTTACCCAGGCCTAAGCATTTTGCAAGAAAAAATTTTAGTCCATTTAGTCCATCGTCCAACTGTCCATGGCCTTTAATGTGTATCCGCCTGATGATTAGGTTCCGCTCCAAAATTTAATGACTTTCTCCTCTGCTCATGCCCCACCCTTCCACCAAGTTTCATTAAAATCGGGCCCACAATTTTTCCATTATCTTGCTATCAAACAGAAAAAAGACAGACAAAAAACAAAACAAAACAAAACGAAAACATTACCTCCTTAATACATGTTTAGTGGATATTTAAAAGATGAATATTTTCAGCACTCACACACACAAAATTTGATTTCTAATTGGCAAGCCCTGGGCCAGTTTTACAGACACCAGTGCAGCATATTCCAAGAATACATGATATTCTTAATGGAGGACTTGGATAACAAAGCCAGTATTTGTACAGGGCCAAGCTGAATCTTTGTGAGAGAAACAAGCCCTTAGTGCAAACAATGTTTTTCCTTTATCTGGATTTAGGGGCTGAACTGATATCTCAAGATTCAGCAAGACAAGAACAGAGCAGATGGAGCTCCGATCCTTAAAGCTTACCCACTCCTCCTTCTCAAATACCTCCAACTTCACAGCAGGCAATGAGACAGATGCCCTACAGTCTGAGGGCCCTTACCAGGCAGTGGAGATGGTGATCATTGTACTGGTTACAGGGTCTCTCAGTTTTGTAACGATTACAGGGAACATACTGGTCATGCTTTCAGTCATAATCAACAGGAGCCTCCAGACCATAAACAACTACTTCCTCTTCAGCTTGGCATGTGCAGACCTGATCAATGGGGTCTGCTCCATGAACCTGTACACAGTCTACATTGTGGTTGGATATTGGCCATTGGGGCCAGTAGTTTGTGACCTATGGCTGTTCCTAGACTGTGTGGCCAGCGTTGCCTCCATTATGAATCTCCTTGTCATCAGCTTTGACCGTTACTTCTGCGTCACCAGGCCAGTCAGCTACCCTGCTAAAAGGACCACCAGGGTGGCGGGCATGATGATTGCCGCAGTCTGGGTTCTTTCTTTCCTCATGTGGGTCCCTTCCATCCTATTCTGGCAGTTTATGACAGGTGTGCGCCTTGTGAAAGAGGGCGAGTGCTACATCCTTTCCAGTGAATCAATCGCCTTTATCACCTCCACTTTTTGCTTCTATCTGCCTGTTGTTATCATGAGCTTTCTGTACTGGCAGATCTCCAGGGCCAGTAAGAACCGTGTGAAGACTGGCAAGCGCGAGCCAAAAAGAACAACCGAACCAGCTATGAAGCAGGAAACCACATCACCATTCCCTGTGATGATGGCAACGTGAAAACCCATCGAGCTGAGAGGAGCCAGAATGGTGGAACAGGTGGAGTTGGGGAGGAGAAGCCGAGAGTACCGGTACATCACGAGAGAAATGAAATTGCTCAGGCTTCCGCAGGTTATGAGGGAAACCCCACAGCCCACAGCCTAAATGCTACGATGGAAAAGCAGAAGCCAAGGAGGAAGGCACCGCCATCTCGCGAGAAAAGGGTTAAACGCACAGTAATGGCCATTCTTGTAGCCTTTGTGGTTGCGTGGACACCCTTTCAAATTATGAAGGTCATCAGCACCTTCTGTTCAATCTGCATTCCTCCCAGCATATGGACCTTAAGCTACTGGCTCTGCTACATTAACAGCACCATCAATCCAGCCTGCTATGCTCTCTGCAACGTCTGCTTCAAGAAGACCTTCAAACAACTCCTGCTCTGCCAGTACAACGACATTCGCTTGGGCAGATAAAAAGGTGTGATTATTTTGTTTTCTGTTGTTGTTGTTATTTTCTCTCATTCTTCTACAGAAGAAATATATCCCCACGCATTACTTAGAACAAGGCTGGATACAAGCTCAAGAAGTAGAACTTTTGAACACAATCTTTATATGGAATGTAAAATTGCATACATTTCTTTACCAGCAAACTCAATTTGAATTCAAAAACATTTACTGCAGAGCTGACTCAATAAATGTCTGCACCCATTCATGTGATCAAAAGGTGCATCTGTTTATTGAAATTCATATTGTCATCAGATATAAAACATGCATCATTAAATGTGCCGTGCCTTCTAAAAGTTCGCTATAACCTCGGCAGTGTTTATGTATTTAAAAAAACAATACTTTTTGATTTCAAAATATGCAAAGACATGATTGTGAAACTTGATTTCAATTACCATTAGAAACAATTGTTTTTAAATTCAGATTTTACATATAATTACAAACCCCCATCTTTAGCAGCCATTTCTGCCGTGTACAAATAACACAACCTGTCACCCCATCCTTTCAGGAGCATGCAGGAATCCAGGAGACAAAAGCAACATTTACAAATATGAAAATTAATATTTGCTTCAATGTTTATTTGATCAAAGATGTCGACGCTTATGATTTGAAGATTCACTTTGTTTCCCCCAACTAGAATCAGGAAAACTATTATTACCTCCGTCAAGGAGGTTATGTTTTCGCGTCCGTCTATTGATTGATTGATTGATTTATTCACCTCCGCCAAGGAGGTGTATGTTTTTGCCTCCGCCAAGGAGGTGTATGTTTTTGGGTTTTGCCACCTGTTTAGTGCTGTTTGTTTGTTTATTTATTTATTTATTTATGTGTTTGTCTGTTAGCAAGATTACTCAAAAAGTATTGGATGGATCTTTTTGAAATTTTGTGTAGAGATATCCCTTGGACCATGGAAGACTCCATTAAAGGTGGTGTTGCATCAGTTTGGGAAAATCGCCCATGAAAGCTTTTGATTCCATACCATATTGACTGTGTGGAGAGATGTATGTGGGCCTAGAAAATGCATTTGTTTTTTGCATCCTATGTGCTAGGACAGATGTGGGCCAAGTTTCGATGAGAACCCCCTAAAACCAACATATGGGGATAAATCAATGAATAACTCCCAATTATCACAGTGCTAGTTCTAAAATTTATAACTGTTATTGTTGCTGCCATCCCAAGGAACAATTTGACACCAAACATGGCTTAATTGCTTTGAAAATATGAGACCCAGGAGGAATTGAAGCCATAAAAAGCAAAATTTGGCGACATTTTTCATCACAAATTGAAAGTTTAACATTAAAATTTATATAGTTCCCAAAGTGATCCACCCCAAATATTTGGTAAAAAGTAGGTGCAGTATGCCAAGTTCGTTTGCACGAAGTTTCAAGAAATTCTTTTACCGGTAACAATTTAGTAGGACGGCTGTATGTACATTTATTGCTCATGGCAGATATTTGCGCCCATGACAGATTGGTCTAGAGTTTGGCCCAGAAAATTAATAAGCCATCTGAAAAACTGAAATCAGCTTTTGGAAATTGGTAGTTGCATATGCTTATCATCTTATCTAATTGGTGTTAGTCCACACCTTGCAATCATCATCTGACAAACTATCTGGTCTTTTTTTTTTTTTTTTTTTTATTTGACATGACATGTATTACCTGCAAAAGGTCATTTATCACCTGCTCAGTCATTCTGGCATCAAGTTTAGTTTTTAGAGGAATTCTTTCTTTTGGGTTGGCAACCACGTCTGGATGCAGTTCATGACCTATTAAGTGTTCAGGACAAATGCGCGATATGGGTTGACACCATAGTTTGTGTTTCACAATAAGTCCAAGACGAGCAACGTCTGAAAGCTGAGTGGAACATTCTATATATGAAAGACAAATGGGACACCTTCTATGAGAACATGAGCCATACCACAGATCATCAATGGTGAGCAAAGGCAGGTCCTGACAGACTTCTGCATCAGATTCACCACTAAGATCTGCCTCCATGTCATCATCTCCCCCACATGGCCTGGGCCTTTTCTTTAGCCACAAACGATAACAATTATAGCAAATCATACTACGAGGACCATGATCAATGCCACTTTCATCTAGCAAAGTAAGAAGCCAAGACTGACCGGGTGAATCTAACTTACGAGGTAACCAACACCGTTTCGACACATCCTTAAATCTAACCTTACAATCTGGCATCACACAAACGCCAGACATAATATCTTATGGATTTGCGTTCGTTGCGTGCCCGCGTTTGCGTCCGTAGAGATTTTCTTGTGAACGCTCTACAGACTGCAATTCTTATCCGATCCTTTTGATATTTCACCTGCACGTTGATCGTGGTTTGAGGATGAAGCCTATCAATTTTGGTTGAGTTTTGTTGAGCGGAATATTCCCAAAAAAACAAAAAAAAAAAATTCCCATTGTAAAGAATGGGAGTTGGGTTTTCATTGCTAGAGTCACACCTAGAGTGGGAGCTGGGAGCAGAGAGGCTGAAAAAAATACTTTTCATATCGCTATAACTTCCACAAATTTGAATCCCTCTTCATGAAATTTCACAAAAACGTGGGAAAATTTGTTGATGTCACGGCACTATAGTTTTTGTAGCACAGAAGTACATAGTTTTGGCTCAGGGAACAGTCAAAGGACATGAAGCACATCGAATTTCTCTAGTTTTTCCATTCAAAAATCACCCAGAATTTTTGGGAGAACAGCAAACAGACAGAGTTTTTTGATCGCTGCAATTCCAACATTATATCACTCAGAGAAATAAAAAAGACATCCACGCACTCAGCAAGGTCTCGTGCCTTGAATGATGTGGTTACATTGGTGACAGGATGAATGTTTTTTGCGTGAGAAGCAGGAGTTTGAGGTGTGCGCGAGCAAGGATTTCTTTGACTAAGTGACTCAGCGATTCTCTGTGCGTGGGCAACCAGTCCTGGCATGGCCCTCTGTGATTGGCTGATTTGAAATCTAACAGCTCAGCTGAGTTTCCATGGAGATGATTTGGTTAGAATAGGGCCGCGTTCGAAATGTACACTCACCCACTATGTAGGGCATTATGTTGTGAATGTTCTCCATTGAAAACAATATAAAGACAGTGAGTGAGTGAGTGAGTGGACAAGTGAGCATTCCGTGTGTCATCATCAGAACGAAGTTGAGCTAGCCAGCGATTCTGCGGTTATTGAAATTCGCCCGATGGTACAAATTCCCAATCTTAAAAAGGTAACCGAGCTAATTTTCCTGGCTGTTTATTTTTACTGGCAGGTCTAAGCTAATTCAGCACTATTTTAAAGCAATTCTTACCTTTCTGGCATGTCACACAGCACTTAGTAAAAATTTGAACATGAACAACTTCGCCTCCCTCCAAAGTCCCACCCTCTCCGCCCCGATTGCCAGACTTCTCCTATGAAAAAAAATATAACTAAAATATTCGTCAGACTACAAAGGTGACTAAACGTTACGAGGGCATTTTATTTAATACCACATATAGAACTGAATATTATTTAATTACTGTTGGTTAGTTTTCACTTACCAGTACCTCTGAATCTGACTCCATTGACCCATTTCACTCGCTCTGCTCACGACCTCGTGCCGCACGCAATATTTTTTTTGTAGGAGAGTGAAACGGGTCAATGGAGTCAGATTCAGAGGCACCGGTAAGTGAAAACTAACCAACAGTAATGACATAATATTCCAGTCCATATGTGGTTTAAAATAAAATGCCCTCATAATGTTTAGTTACCTTTGTAGTCTGATAAACTACCATTAACGTTATTATCGTAATTAGCATTTCAGTGCCCGTTTGTTTACAGTCAAAAGCGTCGGTTTTTTTTTTTTTCTGCCAGAGAGGCACGTGACTCGCAAGCAGTGACAGCGGTAGGCAACTGGAAGGGGCGCTGCGACGGATGACAGACAGAAAGCTCGGCAAATCATTTTATTCGGACTGAAGAAAATGATTGGTCAGACTTTTATCAGAAATATATGAGAATTGAATATTGAAGAGTTTCAACACCTGGTGGATTTCTTTTACATTTTAGTGTGCCACACGCTTATTAGGAGCATTTTAAGATTACAAAAGAAAAGTGTAAAAATGCCAGAAAGGTAAGAATTGCTTTAAAACATTGCTCTCTGTGTCAAACAATCAAACAAAAAGAAGCATTCAATTGAAACGTAACGTTAAAAAGAGAAACATATGTTCATGAAAGTGATATGCCACTGTTTGCAGTCTACCTTAAATGGAATTACTGCTTAGCAAAGCAAGTGTTTGCCTAATGCAACGTTTTTTGCAAACGTTATGTCTTCACTAATTACAATACAGGCTCGCTAGGTCATCAGCATCAGTTTGCCAGCGTTACCATTAAGGGGAGGAGAAACCTTTTGGGAAAAAATTGTCATTTTTGGATAGAAATCATTCATTCTTGGTGTATTGACAGTATATGACCTGAAATACAGAAAATATGAATTTGACCTAATTTGCATGATTAGGTCATGTGATTCAAGATGGCCGCCACCCCGATTTCACCATTATTTCTTTGCCTTATATCTCAGGACTGAAGCAAGATATTTGAATCAGGTTTTTTTATTAGATTTAGTTATGTTTACACCTTCTTCTGAACTAGAATAAAGCTTTTACACATAATACTAGAGATTTAGTAAGGTAAAAGAGGATTTTGCCATTTTTTGCCCCCTCGATATGAAATATAAATCACCATAACTCACAGACCCAAAGTGCTAAACCAAAACTTTTAGTTCAGTCGACTTCCTGATCTGTACACAGACTTCTGTCAAAATTTCATGAGAAAAGCTCCACAAATAAGTGAGATATAGCGCCTTAAATGATAGCAATCGGGGCAAAAATCAGGTTTTGAGAAAATCCAGGTTAAAGTCAAAGTACACCTACAAATCATTGTAACAGTCAACTTAGAACATTAAAATGCCCCTGAAGCATAAACTTCTCCCTCCTGCTCCCTCTGATTGATTGTCCTGTTCTTGAGCAGATTGAAGTGATTTTTGGATTCCTCCTCCCCTTAAGATAAGCTAAACCTCTGAGGAATATTCACGCAGATAATTTTATGGCTCTCTGTACACCGGCCGCCACTGCTAGTGACAGGAGCTTGATTCCCCATAGCTCTCTGCATAGTGCGTCAGCAAACGCGGATATTTATTTATTTATTTATTCATTTATTTTTCCTTTTCAAATAAATTTGGCATCTCCATTCCCACCCAAATCTGGAATGTCCAACTGGGGAACTATGTACAAGGCTTTTCACATATGCGGCCCCCTATTGCCGACTCAGGAGAGTGAGACAGCTCACGGCTCTCCTCCGAAGCACGCGCCCGTTGCCACCGATTCTTATACACTCATTAGTGGAAACCTCGCAAGCTCAGAACAAGGGCGGAGGATACCCGAACATGAACGAGCTTAGAATCTTCCTGACGAGTGCCCATCTGGCTAACAGGAGGTGCCTGAGAACTTATTATTTACAATACCCTATGTCAGCAGACCCTTCCCAATTTGCATCCCTGGCCTATTGCGTGCTACTCTGAAAAGAGCTGCCGACCACTGCCAGCTGGTACGAGGCGGGGATTGAACCCGCGCCGTAATAGTCACTTCTGCTTCGCAACGCAATGCTTTTACCTAGTGAGCTATCCGGCAGCTCCAATATGTATTTAGTCTGTTAATTTTGTGAAATAAATATTTGAAATATTCTCAATCCTTCACAGCTTTGTCTCATATTGTGTGTTTTGTTAACTGTGTTCTATTCTTGTAAAAAAAAAAAAAATAATAATTAATATAAACAAATCAAATAGCCTGTCGTGCCATACAAAATTACGAGTGCAGAGCTCAGATCAAGGGTACCCAAGTGTTCCATTCTGGGTGAAATTTCAAACTGAAGGATAGACCTTGGAAATACTATCAAGAGAAACTTCAAACATTGGCAAACATACTCCAAGAGTACCAGACCTTAAGACATCTGCTTCTTGCAATTATAGATCAACAAACTTCACTCCATCACAAAATGTAATGTACATAACTCAGTGTCCACTCTATGCCGTTATCTCTTCAAAGATTTGAATTTTGTCACAAAACTGTTTTGTATACTGATATATATCATTATGTAAATTAAAAAAAACAAAAGACAAATCAAAATCCTGAACAAAAGCTCTGAATATAGGGCATAAACAAAGGCGGACAACAAGTTATGTACATAACATTTTAATGAGTAGCACACAAACTTTTCTCCTAGTTTTGTAATTTGTGAACACAGCATCTTCATACTTTTCTATGTCACACATAACTATGCAGCACACATGCACAAAGTTTTTTTTTTCTTCCAACTTAAACCACATAACTTCTGCTCATTTGCAAGTAATGGTGCACATTACAAAATGTAATATAAATAACTCAGTGTCCACTTTAGGCCTTGTATCACTTTCAATATTAATATTTTGAATATAAACAGCAAAGATGAAGTGGATGCAACAAATGTGCAACCATAAACTTACATAAAATGTTAAATTGCCAGTTGCAAATGTTCACACTGTGTTATATACGTTTGTACATTCCACTACCATTCTCAATCACCCTGATTTTCTCTCCAAATCTAGAACTTGTCTTTGACAGAGACAGTGTAATAGCTAAAGTATCATGTACTCTGATTTTACACCTTTAATCTTTCATCAGATGAAACACAGAATGTTTTTACATGAAGTAAATAAAGAAAATAAAATGAATCCTCCTTATTCACATTTTCCTTTGTGCCTTTCACATCTAACCCTGCGGCCCTGCTGCATGGTGAATGGAATCTATCTTACACACCCGAGCTAGAATGTATTATGCACCTTTATGTTCTTAACCACCCTCTTCAGCATGCTTGCTATTTGATAACATAGCTGGATTGAAATCAATGACATTGGAACTTACCGTCTCTTATGCCTGTAAGACACAATAATCACGAATTGTTGCGAGTTTACTATCAGCTGTTTGTACGCTGATTTGAACGTACATAACTCTGGACACTGTGCACATGGTGCTGTGGACACGTGTTGGACAAATTAATCGTTTCTCCGTTATGTACAAGGTATTTTGTTCACAAACACACCACAATTAATTTTCTTCTGTGAAATATCAAGTGCATATCATGTTACTATAAAAATAAATAAAATCTGGGCAAGAACGATGAATACTTCGTCCAATTCGAAATTTTTCTCGCCGAATCATGTACGTACGTAACCAGAGGTGTATAAAGTACTAGAAAAAAAATTACGTAAAAGTAGCATAACTGAAAGTTACTTTGGTAAAAGTTGAAGTCATCCATAAGAAAATGACTTGAGTAAAAGTTTTAAAGTAGCTCACATTAAATGTACTTAAGTACCAAAATTATCTTGTGAAAAAATGTACTTGCACTTTTGATACTTAAGTATAAGTACAGAGTATTTTTCACAGCATGCATCGAAAGCAGCAAAGCAACCACGCAAATTGTCCTCTCCTTGTGCTCTTGAATCAATTTTCAGGTGAATGAAAGATACATTATTCAAAAAACAAACAGGTAGTCTCTCCTTTATATATTTCTTCTTCTTTGAGTTTACTGGTGGATTAAAAAACCACAATAATTGACTATAATTAATAGAATTACATAGTATCAATACCATGTTGAATTTTTGCTTCAGAAAACTGATTTTTCTTAACTACTAATTGGGATACCGTTGGCTCACTGTAGCTGAAGTGGTTGCTACTGAGGACAATGATTTTTTTCTGTAGCAAGAGATAATTTTTTTCTGAACTGCTGGATAGCTACTATGGGCAAGTATATTGAGCAGTTTGCACATCAGGCTTAGCTGAGGACTTAAATTCAGGCAACTCCTGAAATACAGGGATTGGAGTGAACTCATCCATATTCTAAACCGTGTTCGAGCTCGGCTTGCTGGTAAATATTCAATAACTGATTGAATATCAGCGGACGGCGTGCTTGGTCCCCACGAACGTCGAGTCGTTTCATGCTTGATGCGGTCAAAGCGGCTCCAAGAACGGGCCTGTTCTAATCTTGCGCTACTGAATCTTATTTCTGTGATCAATAATTTCATTTTTAATATCATATTGTAATTATTATGTCAGTGTGCTCTTCACGCAATGTTCCTAGTTGGTTGTGTTTTGGTATTACTGAAAACAACCAAAAAAGAATGTTCCTAGAACTTTACGCGGTGGTTGACAGGATTAAGCGATGGACCAGCACAATTTTATATAAATCAGCTGTAGTCTTATTTTTCAGGACAAAATATAAAGATACAAAATAAACGGACTGATGGAAAAATAGGAAAGCTTCAGAGATATATCAGTATAAACACATGAACACACGAACGATAATAATAATAATAATAAGCAGGAATATATGATCCGATTAAAGATTTTAAAAAATGAATACACCCGACTTAATCTTTAAATTTTTATGAACGGTATAAAGAAAAACTTGATGTCTTCAATTGTTCGCGTAATCTAACAGATTCAAACGTTATCTCGTCTCACGCTATAAATATATAAAATCAGGTACTCCGGGGAGATTGTAGTATTCACGGGTTGAAGACTGCAGAGAGACAGCTCCACAGAGAGAAACTAAGAATTTAGCGAGGATTTCCATATTTTATTTACATAATTTTGATATTCAATTTAGAGGATAATTTATAGGTGTCATTGAATCCGTTTCTGTGTGATTAGTTTCGAATGAGTGACATTGGTAATAGTGAAGGTGGTTTCTCCTTTTGTTTACTTCTTCTATAGCTGTAATTATTTCATAGTTTTGGAAATAGGATATTTCAGTATAGAATGGAATACAATGGAAAGTTATTTCATTACTGTTTGGATTAGTGTTGGTGCCATCGCAACACTCAGTAAAGCAGTGTTGCCAACCTGGTGGAGCTTGAATTTCTGGAGGTTTAGGAATTGCGAGCGGCGTTAGCTGCAAAGCCCTGCTAGGGCGGTCGGGGGAATGCCCCCCTGGAAAGATTTTCAAAAATAGACATTAAAATATGCATTTTTGTGCCATTTGAAGGGGACTTGGATTGAAAATAAAAGAAATACGGGCTTATTTATGTTATTACAAAAGTTATTTGTGTGTAATTTATATCAGAAATATAATCAGATAGCAAGTCAGGGGTCATGTTACTTTCTTTTTTGGGGGGAGGGCTTCACTCAACTGGCATCGCAGCTATATAAATATTTTAAAACCTATTTTTTTCCTGGCAATCAGGCTGTAACATATATTATAACCCCAAAACTTTAGTTGCAATATTTAATATTTTTATATCACATTTCACATTTGTAAAATATTAATTTTTTCTTTCAAGTTCTGGGAAAGTTGATTATACTCATACATGTAACACAGTCATTACCATTTTTTTTTTCCAACTGTACACAAAAATTACAAAATTGCATAATAAAAGGAAAATTGACAATTTCTTGGGAAATTTTTAGGTTATGAATACAATCAGGGTCAGCCCTACCAACTTTTTTTATTATTAATTAGTAAGCATGCCATATGCACTGTTAAAGATGTAACTTATGTTCTCACCCTGATCGAGTCCTGATGACTACTCTGCGCAAACATTGCAGAAATTGATTTCATGCTCAATCTTTCGGCAGCTTTGCTCGTATGGGCAGCTCCCTTTGCATGTAGTCTCACAGTGTATGCACCCCGCCATCGGCTACGCTGAACTCAGACCTACAAAGGCCACAGTAGGCTTTCGTATCGTCTCCATCCACCTGCCGCAGCCAGACACTAAATTCCGGGTCTTTCTTCCATGCTGCCTGGAAATGTGCATCATGCACACGTGCAAACAACCGGGGCGTTTCTTTATTCCGATCCCAGAATCAGATTCTCTGCAGCCAGACCTTTCTTTTTTTAGAGAAAGGTCTGGTGAGCGAGACTAATCCCTTCCGCAGAGAAGAACGCATAAAATTAACGCGAAATTTCATTGGAGTGGTGCAAGCTTCCCATCACATGTAAGCGAATCAGAAGTTCGCGGTAATGTAAGCTTACATTACCGCGGATAGGCAAAATTGTTCACCCGCTATACATTCGCAGTGGTTTCGACGGGATTCCATGCGACATCAACAAATGTTAAGATTGATCAGTGTTCACGTAACATCGTAGGCATTATCAAAGTGATTGCCGGAATTTTTTTTTTCTTTAGACATTTTCTGTGATTTTCGGGAGATTCTTGGAGTAATTCGGGACTCGGGAGGAGGGTGGGACTTGCTTTAAATTTTCGGGGGACTCCCGAATGATTCGGGAGGGTTGGCGTCACTGGTAAAGGTAAGTAAAATTAACAAACGTTATAGAAAAGTTTCGTTGCAGCGTTGAACTGTTAGCTAACTTAGCTAACATTTGTCTGAGAAGTTAGAGTCAGCATAATACTCGTCTCGCGCTGCTGTGACAACGGCCATAACGGTTACTGTTAGGCGGTGGATTTTAAGGATTTTCAATGGAGCACTTCAGTGCAGTTCAGAAGTCCAGAAGTATCCACTGCTGGCCTTAAGCAGCATCGCTCGCACAAGTATTGTCTGACCTGTGTTGCATTATGAACTGCTAAGTCAAACAGCGACCTTGCACTTTCTTTATAAGCCTCGTTGTGCACAAATGCGGATGTTAGGGAACATATTCCAGTAACATTTTAAAATCAATCAGTTTGTGTCTTGCCTGATTTCCTATGACTATCTAATTATTGTTCATTCACATGGATTAACTTAAACTAAACGCCCTCAAGCACTCAATTTAAATAAAATTTGAATTACGACTGATTGCGTAAATCATCTTAAATTCTTCAATATCATAGTTTACAAGCTAAACAGAACTAGACCAGCAGGAAAAGAGAAGAAAAGTGGCGAAAAAGGAAGTGGCTATTTGCCCAGCAGCGGGGTGAATTGGGGGAAAGAGCTCAGCTCTATCAGTTCCTAAACACAACAAAATATTGTATATTTTGAATGCATAAATTCAATCTGATTATCATAGAAATGAATCCCTGCTGTCTCATGAAGTGGTATTGTACAAGCTTTGAACATTTTTCTACAGGGCCTAACTATGTGCATTGGTTATGGATTTCTTTACAGCAACAAACTCCGGCGTACTATATCAAACTTTATTAATTGTGCCTTTTTCAAATTTTTAGGCCAGCTGACAGCCGAATGGAGGAATGAGACTCGTGACAGCTGCAACACAAGCATGCAGGCATTAGCCGTAACCTGCATATTTGCATACATGCCTACATACATATATGCACTAATTAAATTATTTTCCAAATAATTGAGCTTTCTGTTCCATCTCTGAGTTTGTCTGTCCATTCATCAATGACTGCAAAATGAGGGGCCAGCTTATTCCTAACATCCAGAAAACCTAACTGAAGCATTGGCATTAAGTTTTCCAAAGGCTAGTTATAATGTAAAGCAGGAGTGGGGAACCTTTTCCAGAAAGGGCCGGTGTGGGTGCAGGCTTTCATTCCAACTAGGTAATTACACACCTGATTCTACTAATCAAGGTCCTTAGCAAAGATTCCAGAGATTGATTAGTAGAATCAGGTGTGTAGCTGCTTGGTTGAAATGAAAGCCTGCACCCACACTGGCCCTTTCTGGATAAGGTTCCCCACCCCTGGGTTAGGGGAATGTTACTACAACCAAAATATAATGTTCTGTAAAGGTAGACCAAAGGTTCCCTCAGTATAAAAGTTAGAACATTTGGAGAGTGTTAGGGGAACCAAAATATGCAACCAAAAACTAACATTGTGTTTCCGTCAGAAAAACTTTCCTGGGGAACCGCAGAATAACCAGAGTTGTGACCAAGTCATCATGTCCAAGTCAAATCAAGTCACTGGTCATTAGCTCAAACTCAAAGCAGTCGGGGGAGAGAAATGAAGAGTGAAAGGGGGCAGGGGAACAAATTAGACAATGAGCTAACTAATTAACAAGCAGAGTGGGGAAAGCTGAGAGAGTGAAAAGCTAAGATACATTTAGGATCAGAAAGGGGTCAATGTCAACATGAAATGCAACTCATGGCTCTCTCAGTTTTCCCCACTCTGCTTGTTAATTAGTTGGCTCATTGTCTAATTTGTTCCCCTGCCCCCTTACATTGCTCTCCCTCGTCTGCTTTGAGGTTTGAGCTAATGACCAGTGACTTGATTTGACTTGGACATGATGACTTGGTCACAACTCTGAGAATAACCAAACAAACCTTATGGGAACGTTCCCACAACCAAAAAAATAACGTTGCCAGAACGTTCAGGGAACCAGAATTTGTTAGCTTGAAGATTAGGGGAACGTTAATACTACCAAAATAGAACGTTCTGTGTTGGAGCCATATACGGATGGTATGCAAACATTGTTTATGTTGCACCTTATACTACGTTATCCACGGTAATTGGCGCATCACGTGGGCATAGCGGAAGTGGTGCTTTAACGTTATTAGCACCTGTGCACTGGTGCGGCAGTAAGGAGAGGGGGTGAGTAGGGAGAGCGTGCATTCTGCTGACCGCTTCACTCAACTCTTCTTTAATGCTGGCGTTTTTGTCTTCTAACCCTTTCGCCATGTTGCACTCTCGTGCAAAAAGAATAAATAGTCAAACGCATGTACGTTTGTGAATCTGAGTTTTTTTTTTCTTCAGCATTATGCGCGTTGCAAACAATCTCGTTTATTTAACCACTCGCGGCTTCTGGTAGTTAAGTAAGTAGCCGCTACTGCTCTATAAAAGTCGCGCAAAGTTTCCCACATTGTGAAAGTTAGGAGAACGTTTGGAGAACGTTAGGGGAATCAAAATATGCAACCAAAAACTAACGTTGTATTTACGTCAGGAAAACTCTCCTGGGGAACCGCAGGACAACCAAACAAACCTTCAGGGAACGTTCCCACAACCAAAAAATAACGTTGCCAGAACATTCAGACAACCATAATTTGTTAGTTTTAAGGTTAGGGGAACGTTCCTACAACCAAAATTGAACGTTCTGTAAAGGTTGTCCAAAGGTTCCCACATTATTAAAGTAAGGAGAACGTTAGGGGAACCAAAATATGCAACCAAAAACTAACGCATTTTCGTCAGGAAAACTTTCCTGGGGAACCACAGGACAACCAAAACAAACCTTCAGGGAACGTTCCCACAACCAAAAAAAATAACGTTGCCAGAACGTTCTGGGAACCAAAATTTGTTAGCTGGGAGCCCACTTTTGTCTATGTTAGTTTATTTTTTTCACGGGATTATGGTCAAGCCGGACGCGAAGGTTAATGCACGTTTCACTTCAGTTCATACGACAGTTAAAAATACTTTTGCGCCAAAGACACCCAAGAAAGCACAAAGAGACCAGTATGAGATACCATTTTTTTAATTTTCATGAGCAGAAAACGAGACAAAACATTTGCAAAATACTTTACCTTTCTCAACAAAAGTACACATACTTCTCACGTAATATTTCAATGTCCACATTTGGGCATTTTTTTCAAGATAAAGCTCAGCTAGAGCCAAATAAAAACACAAACAGCCTTAAATTATGGTTTGTTAAGTTTCTTCACACTATATACGTCAAAGAAAAAGCGAATAGTACAAATTGATAATACAACATTTTCAAACGCCACTCAAAGAAAGTTGAGGATGGTATAGGGTACCCTTGATCTGAGCCGTGCACACGAAGAATAATGACTGCATGAATAAATGAACTGAAGTAATTTTATTTGCATCATGAAAACTTCCAAAGAACTGATGTGGAATCACAATGAAATACAATTGAAATAAGATTTGTTCTGTTTTCGCGATTTTTGTGGTCACTGGTTTCAACGGTGGTTTTTATGGCTTGAGTTCGTACTTGCGAGTGTTTATATATACACACACACACGTTCAGGTCCGACCCATAACCCATCTGTGCAGATGTTGATGCCAGCGGACATGGAGGTGCTCTATTTATTCACGCAGTTACACTATTCTCTCACTAGATGACACACCCGGATCAGTTATTAGCTCCCGCCGCTCGCGGTGCGGGAGCTATGGTGTCGAGCTCCGTCCGAGTGTGCGTCCGTCAACACATTTCGCTTTATCTCATCAACGATTTCAGTTACAGGCTCCAAATTTTTACTGGACATGCATTTCATAAAGCCCCACAAATGACATGCTTAAAGGTGACCTTGGCCTATTTTTTCACTGGCCTAAAATATCAAAAAACTTCGGTCACAACTATTTCTCAAAATTTTTATCTCACCAAAAATGTGCCTAAAGGTGACCTTGACATTTTGCTGTATCTCATCAAAAACTTTTGCTGTTCTCATCAACTATTTCACTTACGGGCTCCTAATTTTTACTGGACATGCATCTCATAAAGCCCTACAAATGACATGCCTAAAGGTGACCTTGGCCTATTTTTTCAAGGTCACTGGCCTAAAAATATCACCAAAAACTACAACATTTTGCTTTCTCTCATCAACTATTTCAGTTATAGTCTCCTCATTTTTACTGGACATGCATCTCATAAAGCCCTACAAATGACATGCCTAAAGGTGTCCTTGGCCTATTTTTCAAGGTCACTGTCCTAAAAATATCACCAAAAATTTCAACATTTTGCTTTTTATCTCATCAACTCTTTCAGTTACAGGCTCCTAATTTTTACTGGACATGCATCTCTTAAAGCCCTACAAATGACATGCCTAAAGGTGACCTTGGCCTATTTTTCCAAGGTCACTGGCCTAAAAATATCACCAAAAATTTCGACATTTTGCTTTATATCATCAACTATTTCAGTTACAGGCTCCTAATTCTTATTAAAAATAAAGTCCTACAAATGACGTGCCTTAAGGTGACCTTGGCCTCTTTTTTCAAGGTCACTGGTCTAAAAATATCACCAAAAACTTGGACAATTTGTTTTATCTGATCAACATTTTCAGTTACAGGCTCCTAATTAGCTCCTGCCGCCCAAGTGGCTCAGGAGCTATGGTATCGGGCTCCATCCGTGCATGCATCCGTCCATGCATGCGTCCATCAACAAAAACTTCGACATTTTGTTTATCATAACGGCGGGAGCTTCTGGGGCCGCCAGTGCCCTATATTATTGAATATTCACCAGCAAGCCGACCTCGAACACAGTTTAGAATATTGGCGAGTTCAGTCCCAACCCTGTTTTTCAAGAGTTGCATGAATTAAACTCCTCAGCTAAGCCTCATGTGCAAACTGCTCAATATACTTGCCCATTAGGGATGTACCCAAAGCCGAAAATTGTTTTCGGGAAAACACAGATACTGCAAAATTAACAGATAACAAATCC
Organism: Gymnothorax javanicus; assembly: GCA_029692085.1. Lineage (NCBI taxonomy): Eukaryota > Metazoa > Chordata > Actinopteri > Anguilliformes > Muraenidae > Gymnothorax > Gymnothorax javanicus. Next base: position 9,542,898 of record CM056212.1, on the reverse strand, counting down.
ATACGAATATTGGCCTCATTATTTGGGAGTCTAACGGGGGAACAATGCTAAAATGCTCCAGCTGCACATCTGTTCTCTCAAACCAGGCCCTACAGAACATCTCAAGTCTAGAAGCAATCCGTTCACAATCTAAAGTTGAGGGGGTTCTGCCCTGTGTCCTAGGTTTCAATCAACAAAGCAGGAGCGGCATAATACCAGGCTTGCCCACTGTTTGAAAGCCAAATGCAATCTGTCACGTTCACGGTTTAACCAAGCAACAAGAAATCTAAAACCACCACTTTACCTTACATTTCACTTGATCTTCTCCCATGTGCAGCGCTGTCGTAATCAAATGATTCACATAAAACGGCGAGGTGAAGAAGATAGGTTGCTAGATTGTGGCCATTAAGATTTAGAGCTGAGAAATGTTTTGTTTACACTGCAAGCATGACGAGCGCAAGGGTCACGCGTGGCTACCTGTTGCCAGGTCTCATAACAGAAATGAACGACATTAAAAAAGGGAGTAGCCAAGGCTTACACAAACAAAAACTTTAAATTACTATAAGCAATTAAATAAAGCAATAATAATTAATGTGTATGGGATGGCACAGACCATGTGAGTTATTGTGGCTTATTTAAAGATTTTTTTCAGATTAGGTTATGAATCAAATGTCTGCATCAGCCAGGTGGCAGGGGATTGATGTCCATTCTTAACTATTCCAAAATAAATGTAATGGTTCCCAAATTGAGACTGAAATTGGTTAATCTACGTCTCAATTTGACAAGAATTAGTCCAGGCGAGTTCTCAATCATTTTCCTTTATTGACGCGTTTTCCAATTGCCTATCGTAATTGGCAACTGAAGACACGGTTTCTCTCCATAGCCCCCCCCCAAATTCCCAGTTCTAGCGCCGCGGCAGCATCTAGATAAGGCAAAGTTATCCACAACAAGAAACATTATTAAAAATGAGAATCTAAAGGAACTGTAGTTTGAATATTCAGCTTTATGTTTTAATAAAGTATCTTGTTTTTTGTTACAGAACTGTCTGTGGTATTGTTTTCTTTGTAGTTTAAAGGGGTGCTGGTGAGAACAGTCACAACAGTACCTTTCCAAATGATGACAATAGCTCCAAAATACAATTAATATTTAAATTGTCAAAGCTCCTGCGACAAACCACACCCACTTCCGGTTTTATATCCGGATAAAAATACAAATACAGATAATTTTGTTGCCTATACAGATGCAGATAATGGCATCGCTGTACACCCCTATTGCCCATACTATCTATCCAGGAATTCCAAAAATGCTCTCTTGTGACAGAAAAATTCTTTGTCTTCTGTGGCAACAACCTCATCTATAGAGAGCCAGTGGTATTCAAATTAGTAGTTAAGAAAAATCGGTTTTCTGAAGCAAAAATTTGACATGATATTCATACTGTTATTCTTCTATCACTATCATCTACCTTCTATCGTTTTCCCCATGCAGAGGTAGTTCTGGGCCAGGACGCGGACGCGGACGCACGACGACCGCAAATCCATAGTACCCCCGGACACTCTGTCCAGGGATACAATAATGTCTTTTTGTGAGAAAAAGTCGCTATCTAGTTTATCAAACTTTAATAATTATGCTTAATAATAGTTATGAATCATTAACTGTTCAATGTCACCACAACTGAAGATCTGAGGCAAAAGAGGCTAAGTGTACACTTCTGTGACAGATCAGGTGTGCGCTGGACCCCGACAGGTGTTCAATAAAGCAGATCATGATCAGACACTAACTCCTGATACACTTCCCCCCAACATTTAGGGTCTCTTTCAGGTGTGTGCTTAAAAATATTATGTCCCATCTGATCGGATCCTGAAGAAATCCAGATGTAATCTCTGCATTTAAAAATTATATTTATGACGCAAAAGTACCTGATTGTCAAATACTGGATTCACTGTGACCTGCAGTGGCGGGCGGTGGACAGAGAACAAGGAGGGCGATAAACATGTCTTTAAACTGCTTATTAGTCTTGATCTGTTTTCAGTCAATTTCCCTAGTAGAAGACACTTGAACTCTCCCCTCTCAGGTGTAGAAAATTGTCTTCCTTAAGACGAGAAATCAAATGCACCAGTTGAACGCAAAAAAGAGCGTCTTTCATTCTTTTTCAATAGGGGAACTGCAAGTCTCACTGCGCACACACGGAAGTGAAGTACGCGCAGTGCATAATGGGAAGAGGTGTATGTCTCTAACATGGCTTCGGTAAATGCAACCATTGCGGAACCCGATGATTCTCGGCTTATTTTGAACCCAGAACATGTACCTGGCGTGGTTTTCGCTCGCCGTTCGAGGCAGCCATTGTCACAGAATTGAAGAGATTACTGTAACTTCGAAACACAAATTGGAGTGGCAAGAAGGAGGACCTGGTACAGAGGTAAGGTAGCTACGTGGTAATAACAAGTAACGGAGGCAGCCGTGTTATTGGTGACACACCAGGTTGCGAGGACATGCACTGCATATGCATTTGCAATATTAAACATCCCCCCCCAAAATACATTTGTGTACACTATTAAAATCGTTATGGCAAATAAAAAGCCGAGACACGTAGAGGTTGGATATGGAGCTCTTCCGCTCAGATCCTTAGGGATATAACTCCAAACATTATTATTTGACATAATTTGGATCTATTGAGTTATTTATCGATTAACGTCAGCACATTTTCCCTTTCCCCTCTCCAGTCATTGTCACGGTTGATGTTCCCGATCAGACGACAAATATTCAGGCGGACGTAAAAGGGTATTTCATTCTTTGTAAAACGATGTATGGTTTACCCAGTCAGTGTTTTCTTATACGATGTGAAGTTTTGAAAAGCCCTTGCGATGACGGTGGGTGAAAAAGCTCAAGAGCGGCTGTCGTATTATCCATTCATGAAGTTATATCCTCGAAAAATGCTTTCTATAGGTAGTTTCACCGCAACGTACATAATTTCGTATTATTGAAACGCCAAAATTCGTATATGCACTGTCAGCGATTGCCATGCACCGCTACTGTCAACTCATTGTGTTCGCATGGATAGCAGCGCTGACATTGTAAAACAACGCTTTTACTTACTGTGTGAATCAGCGACATGAGGCTGTTGTTGGGCATTCTTCTCTAAGGATTTTTCGCCTTGGTAGTTTTTAAGAGCTGGGTTTGACTGGAAAAATCGTCGATGTGTTTACCATACGTTTTCCTCCAGCCTCAAAACGGCTGCTGCAGACTCGGATTGCTGAAGTGGGCTTGAACTTGCTGAATTCTCTGTTATTTCTAGCCCGACCGGAATTGTTTATCCACTTATTTCTAAGCTTAGGGTCTTTGGGAAAAAAGTAGAACCTGAAATGTTGATCCCGGACCTGACGGTTGTAGCATCCAAGCACGCAACAAGTTGTGACCGAGGCTTTCTTTCGTATTGAAACGTATCTGTCAGTCACTCGCTGACATACAGTTCCTATAATGCATTGCGCGCATAAAAATCCAATATGCCTGCTTTGCAGTTCCCCTATTAAACAATCATTACGCACAGGTTTGACGACTTGCTTAGGATGTGACAAAATTTAACGCGGAAAATCCACAGTGGTTTTTTCGTGAAGGGTTGCCTATTAAGGCATGTGAATTAAACATTTTATAAAATTTATTATTCACTCGCCTAAACATTTCATTACAAGGGAAACTAACATGTTGACCAAGAACAATGATTGAAATCGGGTCACTAATCTCATCCGTTTCAAGGGATGTTTTCCCCCTCGGTTTTCCGTCCACCGCCCGCCTCTGGTGACCTGTTTATTCACTGTTTTCGTGATCTAGTTTGCCTTTGCCTCAAATTGGCTTTGTAGGTTTTCTTCTATTTTCCAAGGATGGTGTATATACAAGCCGTCCTACTACATTGTTAGCGTTGAAAGAATTTCTTGAAACTTTGTGCAAATGAACTTGGCATACTGGACCTACGTATTACCAAATATTTAGGGTGGATCACTTTGGGAACTATATTAATTTTCATGTTAAACTTTCAATTAGTGATGAAAAATGTAGCCACATTATGCTTTTTACGGCTTCAATTCCTCCTGGGTTTCATATTTTCAAAGCAATTAAGCTATGTTTGGTGTTAAATTGTTCCTTGGGATGGCAGCAACAATAACAGTTATAAATTTTAGAACTAGCACTGTGATAATTGGGAGTTATTCATTGATTTATCCCCATATGTTGGTTTTAGGGGGGTGCTCATCTAAATTTGGCCCATTCTGTCCGAGAACATATGATACAAAAAAAAATGCATTTTCTAGGCCCACATACATCTCTCCACACAGTCAATATGGTAAGGAATCAAAAGCTTTCATGGGCAATTTTCCCATAATGACGCAACACCACCTTTTGGAGGTGATCCGGATCCGGATCTGGATTCTGGGTCACCTATAATAATCATGCATCATGTCTTAGTACTGAGTCAGGGTAATTATTCTGGATGCAGACGGGTTGGATTCTGAATCACGAGAGGGTCCACGTAACCTTTGATCTGCAATCTCTGATTGTCTTGTTACCTCCGCCAACGAAGTTGGGGCTTACCTCCTCCAACGAAGTTGGGGCGGAGGTTATGTTTTCACCCGTTTGTTTGTTTGTTTGTTTGTCTGCTTGTGAACAACATAACTCAAAAAGTAATTCACGGATTTGTCTGAAATTTTGTGGGTGGATTGCTATTACATCAAGGATGGACCCTATTGATTTTCACCGCGATGACTGAAACAATATGGCCGCCACGGCAGCCATGTTGAAATCCTATCACACGCGATAACTCAAAAAGCAATGCACGGATTTGTCTGAAATTTTGTGGGTGGATTACTATTACATCAAGGATGGACCCTATTGATTTTGACCGCAATCAGTGTAACAATATGGCCGCCATGGCAGCCATCTTGAAATCCTATCACACGTGATAACTCAACTTTGCTCCCACTCATGCACATTTGGATTGTGCTGCCTTGGCGGAGGTTTGCACTCTACGAGTGCCTCTAGTTATTATTACAATGACCTTAGGTCATGCAGCCAGGCCAATTTGAAGCCACGTCACCACACAATGAGGTACACACTGCTCACAGAGACCTGCGCAAAACACTCAGAGGGCTCCAGTCTGTGTGTGGAGGGTTACACACAGCACTAATAGGGCAATACATGAAACACAGAGGACTGCACAAAACACACAGAGGTTTAAACACTGCCCACAGAGACGTATAGAAAACACACAGAGGATTACATACTACACACGGGGGATTATGCCTGCAAACACTGTGCTACACACTGCGAGTAGTTTGCCTCACCCTGCACACATAGGGATGTATACTGCACATGGAGCGTCACATGTTACACGCAGAGGGATATGCACTGCATACAAAGTATTACATGCTGAACACAGGGTTACACACTGAAAACAGTGCGTGACTCACTGCGCAGAGTGTGCTGAACACTGCATAGAGGATTGAGCATTGGAATCAGAAAAGGCGGGACCATGATGTCATCAGCAGCTGAGGATGAGCTACTCACTCCTCATCCCTCTTGTCTCTAATACCTGGGAGGCTTCAGGACTGCAAGCAGCTTCAGAGTCACCTCTAGGAAAACACAGCTAATCGGCACTTAGCCCAGCAGCAGCTGGTTTTCTTCATCAGGATTTCATCAGCTATGGAAAAGTGGAGAGTTTCATGAATGCAGCCAATGATGTGAGTGCTAAACTACCACACCCACAATGCATCATTCCCCTAGGTGACCAAGATCTGCCAGAACTGTCGCATCCAAATATATAATCCATATCAGACACATACATGCACACAAACACACTTCATATCTTTGCGACTCACTCTGAAACTCTGAGTATCTTAGCAACAGGAGTGACAAACTAACGTACAAACGGGCTGCAATTATTTCCCATTCATAAATCCTTGTCATTTGAGGCAGACCTTTTCTATGGCATGAAATGAATTCAGTGTCACAGCCCAGGAGTTCCAAGGCTGACGTCAGTCAAATAATTTTTAATAACGTTTGTACAGGAGGTGGTGGAGAGGCTTTATATTAGTACAGTAGTGATTTTGTTGAGAGTGTTGGAAACCTCATAATGGAATTTCTCAATTCACTCAAATTTGAAAGTATTACTGTGTGGTTCATATGTCTTTGGCACGTGCATTTGAAATTTGAAATGCCCTCTCAGGCAAATAAGTACAAAAATCTCTGTGTGCGTGTGAGAGCACACAAGTGTGTGTGCATGTATATTATGCATGTATATTAGCACAGATGAGTCGAAACATTATGACCTTCTGCCTCACATGATGTTGGTCCTCTGCATACTGCCAGATCTGCTCCATTAACCTGATGTCCATATGAGTGCTTGGACCCAGATCATTCCCCAAAGACATCACACTCTCTCCACCACCTTGACTCTTCCAACAGTGAATTCTGGTGCCATCCCTTCCTCAGGGTAAATGGTGCATGCATACCTGGCCCATGTACATGATGTAAAAGAAAATGAGACTCACTGGAACAGGTTACCTTCATCCAGTATTTGAAAGTGGGCGCTTCTTTCTGGAGTGCCCACTGTAGGCACCTTCAATGATGGACAGGGGTTAGAACGGGCACTTTGACCAGTCTGTGACTACAAAGCCCTACAGGCAGCAGGGTGTCATGCAGTGTGGGTTGTGACACTCTCCTCCAGTAACAAACATTAAATTTCTCCACGACTTACGTCACCGTAGCTCCTCTGTCAGTTTGGACCAGATGAGATAGATTTCATTGCCCTTGTGCGTTGATGAGCCTTGGGTCGCTCATTTGTGGTTTGTCCCTCCTCACAACATTGTCTGAAGGTACTCGCCACTACTGACTGGGAGTACCCCACAAGTCTCGCCACTTCAGAGACGCTCTGTCTTACTCATCTGGCCCGAAGGATTTGGCCTCATTTAAAGTCCCTCAGGTCTCATTTCTCCCACATCCAACACCTCAACCGCGAGAACTCTTCCAACACTTGTTAGGAGATATGTATTTCGGTCAGTGTTTTGAACTTGCTTTTCTAAATTTCTAATTAACCTACAAGTAATTTTTTGGAAAATATTATTTTGAATATTATTTTGTTTCATTTTCAAGTCCAAGAACTCTGTCCTGCATGCAAGCCAGTTATTCATACTTGAGCAGAATGTGAAGCGTCACAAGATATCTCTTTCAAAAAAGTTCATTCAAGTTTGCTGCTGGTGTACGCATGCTTCTTTTAGACTAAAATAGGAAGGCATGGTTTTGCTTACAACCCCAGTTCCAAAAAAGGTGGGATGCTGTGTAAATTGTAAATAAAAACAGAATGCAATGATTTGCAAATCTCATGAACCCACATTTTATTCACAATACAACATAGACAACATATCAGATGTTGACAGGGAGACATTTTACCATTATATGAAAAATATTGTGAGTTTGATGGCAGCAACACATTTCAAAAAAGTTGGGATGCGGCCATGCTACCCCTTGTGTCGCATCCCCTCTTCCTTTAAAGGGGACCTATTATGCTACATTTGCAAGCTTATATTTTGATCTTGGACTCCACTAGAGTACCCCTGATCATTCACAGTCCAAAAAAGGGTCCTTATTTAGCTCATGCTGCCATCCTAAAAAAAACCCCATTTGTAGTCCATTGTAGTCTCTGCCTGAAACGCATTGTTTGGGTGGCTCTTCCGCTATGGCCCCCCCTCCCCGTGTGCCCACTTTATTCTGATTGGCCAGCTCTGTGCAGGGCGGAGCTGGGCGGGACTCAGCAGAACGCAGTTTTCCGGGTCCGCCTCCCTAGTGTGAAACGTGAGACGCGTCTGCCATCTGAGCTAAGGAATCGGCGGGAAAATTCTACAATCAAACGCTGTACATGTTTATAGATCTAATGAAATTAACTTGTTCTAATGAACGCAGCGGCGAAAGTGGAGGACGCAGTGCGAAAGTCTGGCAGCTCAAACTCGAATTTGCTATCTACCTGCGGCTACTATGGTGAGTACACCGGTGTTTCTACTCTATAGCTAGGATTGAGGGAAAGCTAGAATCCACCCCATACAGACACATTTGTCGAACGGGTGGACATACCCAAGTGTAGACCGGAGACCGTAGAAATCCGGTGGGTCTGAGGTTAGAGGTAAACATGGACACTGAGGAGCAGCGAAAAGTGAACCAACAGCTTATGGACTACTTAGGTTTGTACTATAAGGACCTGCTGCTCCATGTGCATAACTGTGGTGTTGTTGGCGTGGCGTAACAAACAGCTTCTGCGCTGGTATATGACGGGGGGCGAAAGCTCCAGGCTAAACGGTCTTTTCGGAAATTGCCCGTGGTAATGGTTTACTTATTGCGCTGGAATGACCAACGTTTGCTCGCAGAAAATGGGCGCGTTATGGATAGTCTGTGACAGCTTGAGAGAGCTCCAGTTATGTTATGAACATAATACAGGTTTTACAGACCGTAAGTTCAGTTAGCGTGAACAGTTGCTCATGTAGAGCTAGTGAATCGATAACTTCGACAGGAAAGAATTTCTTATTCAATCTCCGCCTTTTTTGGCATTTTATTAGCCAGAACAATTTCTAAAGGGGGATGAAATTACGCCACGGCAATGCAGAGAAATCGTTTGTTATACCAGACACGTTATAGTTTGTGCATTCGGCGATTGCTTTCACCGCGGTAGCATCAGAGAGCTAGCCCAGATATTGGTGAAGTATCCGGCTGACCCTGGTCATGGATAAGTAAAACGATCATTTCACAAGCACCCAAACACACACCCCAAGCTCTCTAAAACCTACATCTGGTCTAACTGCAGCCTTTTCAGCCCAACTTTGCAGACACATCACCTCTCCGGTGAGCTTCAACTGTAGTGGGTACAATCAGGCAACGTTATGATGAAACTGCCACATTGATGCTTACCGAAGTTACACAGGCATACCGATCATAATTACTGCATATATGTTACCAGGACCTTTTTTTTTTTTTTTTTTTTTTTTTTTTTTTTTTTTTAATAAATTTGGCATCTCCAATCCCACCCGAATCTGGAATGCCCAATTGGTGAACTATGTACAAGGCTTGCTCGTTTGTAAACCCTTGTTGCCAATTCAGGAGAGTGAAGGCAGTTCATGGCTCTCCACCAAAGCACGTGCCTGTCAGCCACTGCTTCTTATACACTCATTGTTTGAATCTTCGCAAGTTCAGAACGAGGGCAGAGGATACCCAAACAGGAACAGACTTAGAATCTTCCTGATGAGGGCCCGTCTGGCCAACAGGAGGTGCTTGAGCAATGAACATAGCTATTTATTTATGCCCCTTTCCCGGCAGTCCCTTCCCAATTTGAAACCCTGTAGCGCAACAGCCAATTGTGCGCTACTCTGTAAAAGCTGCTGACCTGTGCTGGTTGGTACGACCAGGGCTCGAACCCGCGACGTGATAGTCATTTCTGCACTGCAACGCAGTGCCTTAACCGAGTGAGTTATCCGGCAGCTAACCAGGAACATATTTAAGCAGCACAGCACGCGAACTAACATGGAGTAGCTGGTAACCGAGCGGTCATAACAACAACAGACACAAACGTTACCCTGAACTACAGGTCTTACAGAGAGCAAGTTCCGTTACCGTGAACTGTTGTACCAAGCATCCAAATTACAAACAAGTATATGTTCACACATCTTCTGTTGAATGTCCCCTGATATTACTCGTGCATATTTCGGACACAAGCATTAGCAACAGTAACTTGGCTATGTTAGCCGCTGTGCTACAGCCACATTCAACTGGCTATCACGTTAGGTAGGCTTATGCCATAAAAGCAACTTCATATAATACACTTCATATAAATACACTTGGCCTCCAGAAGCAATATATCCAACACTAATAAGGGGATAAGGCTATCTAACTTAAAGGTATCCTGGAGATTATTCCACAAACAAGGAGCGAATGCACTAAAAGAGGTACCGCCCAAATTTGTTCTAGTCCTGGGAGCCTCTAACAAAAACCATTCTTGTGATCTGGTTTGCTGACTTCTGATTTTGATGGATAAGAGCTTAGTGAGATATGAGGGAGGTTTGCCTAGCAAAGCTTTATAAATACATAAAATACAATGTAGCTTCCTTCTAAAATGAAGAGAAAACCACCCCACAGAATTGTATAAATCACAGTGATGGGTTCGGAAACCATCACCTGTGATGAAGCGCAATGCGCTATGATAGATTGCATGCAAGGATCTTAAGGTACTAATAGAGGCATGCCTGTAAAGGACATCTCCGTAATCAAATATGGGTAATATTGTTGCCTCGACAATCCTCTTCCTATTGCCCGAAGAAAAACAGGACCTGTTTATGTAAAGAAACCTGATTTTCATTCGAAGTTTATAATTAGAAAAAAGAGGTTCCACTGCACACAATGTGGTAACTAAAATGTACTTTATTGATTAAAAAGTTGGCAACGCGTTTCGCCACACGGGCTTCATCAGGCTGGACGGCACAACCTGACATCAGGTTTTGCCCAGATCTCCGAGCTGTTCAGAGAGGAAATCACGTTCACAAAATCACGTTCTTGGATTACGGCAAAACCCCTGTATCTTATGTTTAGAAACTTTACAGAGGTTGAGTATGGACATCCAACATTAAAACATTACTTATATGTATAAAAAGAAGGATCAGCATAATAGGTCCCCTGAACAACAGTCTGTAAACGTCTGGGAAGTGAGGAGACCAATTACTGGAGTTTTGGGAGAGGAATGCTATCCCACTCGCAAATCATGCGCAATCATAGTGGGGTTAATGACATTAATTCATGTCCGTAAAACAAACTGGCAAGAAAATTCAACTTTGTTGGCTATATATAGCTAGTAAGTAATCGAAATCACAAAGAAACCAAATGATTATAGCAAGCAGTGAAATGAAACCCATGTCAACGTACTTTTCGGCCGTTTTAAGTGACCCAATTATCGTGGAATATGAGAAGGCAGTGTTTATAGCCTTTTGCCAGTAACGCCGCTAAGAAATAATTAACTACAAGCACACGACCGACCTTCAACGTAGAAATATGGTTGAAATTATGTCAGTTGTCGTTTCAACGTTGAAACACTGTTGAAACAACGTTTAACTCTGATGGTTGTAAAAAGGTTACCAAAATGATCTCTAATCAACACTGAAATTTGAACAAGATTTGTTTCAACGTTGAAACAACATTGAAGCAACGTTGGGTAAGAGTACCACGCACAACCTCCAGCAAAATCGAAAAAAATCACAACTTTTTCGGCTTACCTTAATGTTTAGATACCAAGTGAAATATTCGGGTGTGGAAAAACGTCGAGCGGACATCCAGTTGAGAGAATTTACATTTCAATTTCCAGAGTGTCTATACATGCAGCAAGCTTATAAAGGTGGCAGCCATGACACTGTTGACCTAACCTTAACCCAACTCATAGGGAATGCTATCCCTATCCCTGTGCCTAACCTTAACCCAACTCATAAGGAATGCTATCCCTATCCTTGTGCCTAACCATAACCTAAACCCAACTCAGCCACAAACAATGGTTTGTTCTGCTCAAATTATTCTACCCAGGGTCAATGGATTAGCCGACTCACCAACAGGAAACACATCAAAATGGACCACAGTGTATGGTGTGTTTGAAATTGCTTTGTCCACAGGTTCGAATCCTGCTGCAGAAACTAATGTAATGTCTAACTTAACATGTAAACCTTTGTTCACAGCCTCATCGATAAAGGAGAGAAAAAAAAAGAAAACACATAACAGAAGAAGGTCAGAAGAAGTTGGAGAGATCGTACAGATTGCATGTCACGAGGGAAGAGCATGGTGGTGGAAATTGGAATTACCGCAAAAATGTTTTTCCTCGCGCCGCATCTACCCCTACCTTCGAAAATTTTCCCCCATCATTCTAATCCCCCTTCTCACTTATAAAAACCCCCCAAAAATATTTGTGCCCCCTTTTAAAATCGTTCTGGCCAAAAAAAAAAACCTAAGAAAGTGGAGGTGCTCATGCCCAACGGGTTGAAATAATGATGCGAAATCAACGTTGACTCATCTTTCAAAATCAAAACATAATTCAACGGTGATTCAACTATGATCCATGACGTCGATTCAACAGCGAAAAAACGTTAAAATGCCAGCTGGGTAAGCCCGTGAAACCAGCTACTGCGCAAGTCAAACCAGAAGTACGGCAAAAATTACATTCTTTGTCGTGAACCACAAAAATAAACACTGCTAAATAATAACGTAGACTACTAATTTAAAGTTGTTGCTTATCTGCCTTACAGCATTTTCAATGCGGCTTGAGAAGAGCTCTTGTGCACTCAAATCCCATGTGTGGATTTAACGTTCACTTAACATCTGGCAGCAGCCCAATACATGATTTAAAGACTGAAAAGTTTTTGGTTTTGAGTCCTGGAAGTGTGAGAGGAACCCTGACCTGCAGTTATTCATCATTCATTTGTGCTACAGCGCTACATCGCTGTTTGTCAACCAAATAACGGGACGAGGTCGTACTCCGGCAGGCGCTTTCCTGAAGATTTCAGACCTGACGCAAAAATTTCTTTAGTTGATGTTATTTTGACAGAATCCCCGAGAGCTAAAGTTTTTGATACGAGCGTGTAGTGAAGGACTGCCCACCCTGTTTTGCTTCCCCATTTCTTAACCAGCCTCTCCGTGTCCCTGTCCCGCACTCGCTCCTGAGTCTCCTCCACCTCCCTCTAACTCGCGCACTCTCCATCCAGACAGCAGTGTCGCGTACACTCGTCCCTCAGCGTCGCTTTACTCCACACTCATGCCATCAGACCGGCTGCGAGGTGTCTGTGACCAACCAGAGGCTGCGAACTTCCACCGACCTAGCGGAGGACACGATTGAGAGAACTGAAACGGATCCTCGAGAACAGGTAAAAAAAAATATATGAATAAGAAAAAACAAAATCGAAAAAGAGACGCGCTAAGTTTGTTCAGTGTTGGCACAAAGTGATAATGAACATCCACGGAAAGACACTATTATCGCGCCAGTGCGGGTCACCTGTGGCATCTGTTTTGTCGCGGAATTTCAGCATTAGTCTACTGTACAGTGGCGGGCGGTGGACGGAAAACTTGGGGGGGGGGGGCGGAAAACATCCCTTGAAACGGATGAGATTAGTGACCCGATTTCAATCATTGTTCTTGGTCAACATGTTAGTTTACCTTGTAATGAAATGTTAAGGCGAGTGAATAATAAATTCTATAAAATGTTTAATTCACATGGCTTAATAGGCAACTCTTCACGAAAAAACCACTGGATTTTCCGCGTTAAATTTTGTCACATCCTATGCAAGTCGTCAAACCTGTGCGTAATGATTGTTTAATTGAAAAAGATAGAAATGCGTTCTTTTTTGCGTTCAACTGGTGCGTTTGATTTCTCGTCTTAACGAAGAAAATTAGCTACACCTGAGAGGGGAGAGTTCAAGTGTCTTTTACCAGGGAAATTGACTGAAAACAGATCAAGACTAATAAGCAGTTTAAAGACATGTTTATCGCCCTCCTTGTTCTCTGTCCACCGCCCGCCACTGCTACTGTACAATATGACGACGAATTTGCGGAGTCGTGGTAACCAAATGGTCTACAAACTTTCATTGATTTGTTATAAAATCTCAATTTCAAAAGAATAAGTAAAATGAAAATGAAAACCAATTAAATTTTAAATTGTTTTTTTATTGCATTTAGCTGAGAACTGCACGAAAAACTGTTTAAAAGGTTCACTTTTACAACTGTAGCCTAATCAATTAATAACATATTCCCAAATTCCAAATGTGATGCCTGCAACGCATTTCAAAAAATTGGGACAGAGGAATGGAAAGGCTGGAAAAGTTGTGGAATCTTCATTAAAAACACCTGTTTATGAACATTAAACGGGTAAACAGGTGAATTGGTAACTGATTCATTATAATTGGAAATAAAATGTGCAGTCACAAAAGGAATGATTGTTTACAACAGAGATTATACGAGGGTCATCACTTTACAAAAAGCTGCATAAGCAAATTGTCAAAAAGCTCAGGAACATTTCTCGATGTTCAATTACACGGAATTTAGCAATCTCACAAATTTTCAGTCGAAAATACAATAAAAAGATCCAGAGAAGCCCTGCGTAAAAAAATTGGATGCACATGACCTCCAAGCCCTCAGACAGCGCTGCATAAATTGACAAGCTTGTGTATAATGCACATGGGCTACATGGGCTTGTAAATACCTCAAGACCTGTGTCAGAGAACACAGTTCATCGTAGGATCATCAATGCAAGCTCAAGACTACAAGAGGAAGCCAAGACACCAAAGCTCGTCTGGAAAAGAATGCTGGAGAGGTAGGATGGAGTGTTGGGGTCTGAGGAGTCTATCTTTCACAGTGTTTTTGGGAATAAGGGATACTGTGTTCTCAGAATGATCCCAACTGCAATCAGTGACATTCAAAAGCCAACGTCCGCCGTGGTTTCACACTGTTTTTGGGATAAGGGATGTTATGTTCTCAGAGTCATCCCAATTGCAATCAGTGACATTCAAAAGCCAACGTCCGCCATGGTTTGGGGTCCTTTATTGCACTTAGCAAGGGCAAGTGTTGGCAAAATTGGCACAGAAGGGTACAAGCACATTTTTTGAACAACTGAGTTTTAAGCATTTGACCCATGAGACATTACTGGAGAACACCTTGCTGAGCATATTAAACCAGACTTGAGCGCAACATGATTTTCAAATTAGTATAAAATGGCTGTTTAAAGCCACTGAAAAGCAGCATATGAAATGGGAGCTACCGTGGTTGTATTGCTTTTTAAAATGGTCCTTTTTCGCGCAAAGTAAAATAGGAAATCACAACCGATTAATTAAACAGGCAATGAGCATCGAAGGCATTGGCCCTGTTATGAAGTTCATTTTCATGTAGAGCCAGAAGGATTTTGTTTCAGCAGGGAAATAGGGGAAGGTAGATGGAAATAGGAAGGGTTTCCAGACCAATTGTAAAATTCCAATCCCTGCAAAAGCTGCAAGATGCGTATTTTCTCACAAGGTACACAAATCACTCTGAGTGCGCTGGATGTTGCTTTGATCCAAAGTATTAAACAGGAAAAAATAAATAAATAAATGAACAGATTCTGCTCAGAACTGTCAGGTGTAAAGAAATACAAGCAGAGATTGCATCAATCACGCATCATGTGTTCCTGTGTTCCTCAGGCTGTGTAACAAGGAGGTGTGATTTCATGTGAAACTGTGCCACTCTGCGCTCAGGTACAGCCCCATGAGTAACACTGACCTTTCCTTCATCATTATACTGTATATTATCCTGAATTTAAAACCAACCCCACGATATCAGTACTAAGTGACAGTGAGATGGATGTTCATAAATTCTTTTGGTGCAAACAGTAGTATTCTGATCGTGTTCAGATTTACATGGAGAAAACAATGTTGGAAAGATTGACATTTATAATTGTGCGACTGTGCAAATACTTTTTGACCTCTTGGTCAGGGTAGGTGTCCGTTACAAAACTTTGGTGCTAAACTGTCCCTCGGTTGCTTTTCTCATTCCTGCAGAAATTCCAGAAGAACGGCGGAACCCTGAAGCCCCCCATTGTGACCTTGGAAGTCTCACCATCGTGAGAAAGGGTAACCTGTACAGCTACTAGGTGTGTATCTGCACTCCATAAACAGAGCTGAGAGTTAAATGGCCATTTTATCTGCCTACTGGGAACATCCTGTGTGATTATGTGTACTGCAGGCTGAGTTATCTTAATACACTGGACACTCTAACTGGGGAATTAAGCACATCTCAGAAAGATGCTCACAATATGTGCTCCTGATGAATGCTGAGAGGCAAGCCATTTCATGCGCTTAAGCAAAATTCATTATATTACTGGCTGTAGAATCATTCTAAAAATGGGTCAGATCGAGAACCTGTCAGGCTTCAGGCTTAAACTTAAATTGTCATATTTATCAATTTTGATAGTTTTCTCCCACAGAACAATTTAGACTTTGTGATCAAAACAAGAATTAATTTGCGTGTTTTTTAATTGAGGCATACAGCTTAATTATGTCACTAAATCACTTCCGAAGTTGGTGGGAATTGACAATTATTTTGATTCCGTCCATAACGCATCCCTATTTCCATATTCTGACTGATTATCAACAACCTCATTGATTATTTTTGTTATACTGCACAGGTATCCCAACTTGTATCAATCATGCATACCTCACCAGATTTAAGCTCTCACTATTTTTGATGGGACAATATTTCTCTGAATTCCGCCACTTGCAGAGATTTTGGATCTGACTCAATTACAAATTCATCTTTATGAATGTAAATATCTGGTAGGACATTTAGAGGGTTCAGATTTCCGCTAAGGGAAATAGTCCACTCTTCTAAACTTGCTCTGTTGTGTCACTATTAATCTTTACAACTGAATAGTGAATTTTGAGATGAATGCCATTTATTCTGTCAAGGCAATATCTCACAAGGCCATAGATTTCGATTTTTTGAAAATTAATAAAGATTGTGTAAATTTTTTGTGCTTGTGTATATTTGCTCGGCAACAAATGATTTTTTCAAATTTTTTATTGATTTATTTTTTTATTTTATTTTACTCCCTTGTGGCAAATTCAGTATCCATGGACAGTCACGCGGCCCTGTGGCCAGTGAGTTGTATTTAACACGTGACAAAACACATCAAACACATTTCTCAGCTGTAGTAGTTAGTTATGTTGGCCAAGCAAGCAGATGGTTGCTTTACTATGTTTGGTTCCCCAGTTTTACCCATATTTGGTTGTTGAAGCCAAGTTTTTGAGTGTGTGGAAGTCGCTGGAACTGTGACAATGGTGAAAAGATGTTTTTTTTTTTTTTTGTTGTGGGAAAATCGCAGACTCGGAGGTTGGCGTTAGCAGCTTGCATGACTTCCCTTGAGATGAGACTCAAAAGAAAGTAATCAATTTTTGCATTCTACCAAACTCATGAAGCAAGATTATATTTCCAAATGATGCTGAAGTAAAACTGGATGTTGTGTGCATCCTTGAGAAAAACTGAGTAACGGGCAATCTTATTGACAATCTAGCTGATTTATTTGAAAATATCTGTAAGCAGTCAAGCATTTCCATTAGTATTGGCACTGTATTTGTGAAAATACAGTGACCTATCTATGGTCCTGAAACCATCCTCTGTAATAAATCTGCAATAAATCTTTAAAAAAGACAAACCAATTTAAATTCGCGCAGACATTACTCCATAGGCTATACACAAGTTGAAAAATTTTAAACTGATCATTTTGGGTTCCCATTTTATTAGCAATTGATTTCCAAATAAGTTCACTTTGTTCTGCTTGTTTGTAACGTTAGCTGCTACAGGTTTTATCATAGGAAGTGGCCATTTTTACGCCAGTCGCCATGTGCAGTAGTGTTTGGGTTAGGGGTGGGGTGTGGGGTTAAGGTTAGGGTTGCACCCCGAAGCCAGGCATTTTCCTGCCTACATTCCATAGTATGAGTGCAAGATCGCTCATTGCACTTGCGCTTGCGGAAGTTTTTAAGAATATTGTTTGTTTATTGTAAGATAATTTGAGTTCATTTACCACTGGTGTAAAAACAGCCACTCCCATTTCTTTTTATTTTGCTTGCTGAGCAGAACAATGAGAAGCTCAACTTCACTGCTGCTGCTCGAGGACTGCTAATTGACTCAATTTCACAATTGTCTTTTTCACTTTCACGTAGCCTAGTTATCCAAACCTTTGCTGAGAATGACTAAATTTGGGCGTCTAACATGGTGTGAACACTTAGACGCTAAAAAAATCTTAGTGAATATTTATTTTGTTGATTAGCATTCGGCTCGATGTAAATAGACCTCTTATTTTACGCTCCAGTCCAGATTGGCATTCCATTTTCCCTTCCTTCAGCTCAGGCTCAAACTTATATAGCCGCAAAGGTCACTCAAGTTCCTCTTCGGCTTCTTCAGAATCATCATCAAAGCTGTCGCTGGAAAACAGTTCCTCCGCTCCAATATCGGGCAAATAATCTTATGTTTGCGAGCCTGAAGAATTGCTCTGTACTGTCGTGTTGATAGCAAGTGTCAATCTGTGATGTCACAGAGGAAAACTGTGTGGGCTCTGTCAAGCCTTGAGGGGACCACCTGATCATGGGGACACTTTGTCAGTGGTATTGATTTTCTGGATGTTACCCAGGCCTAAGCATTTTGCAAGAAAAAATTTTAGCACTGTCCGTGGCCTTTAATGTGTATCCGCCTGATGATTGGGTTCCGCTCCAAAATTTAATGACTTTCTTCTCTGCTTATGCCCCATCCTTCCACTAAGTTTCATTAAAATCATTCCCACAGTTTTTAGCTTACCGGCGGTAGGCTATTGTCGTGGTGTGCCGTCCATCGTCCGGCGTCCGTCGTCCAGAACATTTTTTTATTTTTTTTTGACCGGATGAATTTTCGTGTAAATTTGCAATAACATACTACTAAACCATATCTCCAGATGTGTTTCTCGGATTTTTGATTGAATCATTTTTGTTTGTTTTATGAGCCCTTGAAATTTTGGCTCCCATGTTGAAGATAGGACTGAGAAATTTTAAAAATTATTTCTCAAAAACTACGTGATAATTTTTTTTCTAAATCAGGCAATCTTGGTACCATCAATGTACAGTGTGAGCGCCATTTTCATTGAATCGACGGAAGTGGGTCTATTGGGGGCGTTGTACTTTATGAATATGCAAGATGGCCTGCGGAGGCCAAATGGTTGCAGATAGGGATTAAGTTTGCATTATCGACATATAGGAAGTCATATATGACCTATACATTGGCTATGTTAAAGTTGACCTCAGATGACTTTGAAAGGTCAAACTCGAGGTCAGGGAATATATTAACAATGTTAAAAGATATGACTTGAAATTTTAAAAAATTATTTCTCAAAAACTGTCCGATAACTTTTTTTCTAAATCTGGCAATCAAGTCACCTTGATACACTTTACGTACAGTGCAAGTGCCATTTTGATTGAATCGATGGAAGTGGGTCTAGTGGGGGCGCTTTACTTAAACATTGGGTCTTATGGAGAATGGGCCAAATCGCCTGTGGAAGCTAAATGGTTGCAGATAGAGATTAAGTTTGTATTACAGACATATAGGAAGTAATATATGACCTATATTTTGGCTGTGATAAAGTTGAGCTCAGATGATCTTGAAAGGTCAAACTTGAGGTCAAGCAAAATGTTACAATTTTCAAAGGTTTCTAGGCTTGAAAATATTGAAGATTGGGAACATATGTGCATTGAACAATTATAGGAAGTCATGTATGAACTTTCATTTTGTGGCCTTGAACTTCACATTCAGCGACCTTCAAAGGTCAAACTTCACATAGTGAAATTTCAATGACTTCTATCACCAAAACTATTACAGATAGAGCTTAGGTTTGTATTGCAAGCATATTGGAAGTCATGTATGAAGTTTCATTTGGTGACATTGAACTTGACCTTCAGTGGCCTTGAATGCCCAAACTTCACAGTGAAATTTCAATGACGTATATCAGCAAAATGGTTACAGATAGTTTCGGCTTGTATTGGAGATGTATAGGAAGTCATACATGAACTTTAATTTGGTGACCTTCATATGGATCTTCGAAGGTCTAACTTGACCTAGAGAAAATTCAATGACATCTGTCACTGAAAAGGGCACAGATGGAGTCTAGGTTTGTATTACAGACATATAGGAAGTTGTATATGAACGTCATTTGGTGAACTTCGAATTGACCTTCAAAGGCCGAATGTGACCTAGTGAAAATTCAATGACTTGTATCACTAAAACGGTCACAGATGGAGCCTGAGTTTGTGTTACTGACATCTAGGAAGTCCCATATGAACTTTCATTTGGTGATATTCAACTTGACTGTCAGTGACCTTTGAGGGTCAAACTCCACAGTGAAATTACAATGACTTGTATCAACAAAATGGTCACCGATTGAGCCAAGGTTTGTATAGAGACATTTAGAAAGTCATATATGAAGTCCATTTGCTGACCACAAATTGAAATTCTGTGACCTTTAAAGTTCACAGTTGACATATTGAATACATATTGACAAATTTTAATGACTTGTATCACCAAAACTGCTTCGGAGCTTAGGATTGTATTACAGAAGGTCTTATTAATGTATGTGAACTTTTATTTAGTGACCTTGACATTGATTTTCATTGATTCAAATGTCAAACTTCACATGAAATTTTCATAACTTGTATGACTGCTTGCCGGTAAGCTACAGGATCCTTGGTCCTATTTTTCCATTATCTTGCTGACAAACAGAAAAAAGACAGACAAAAAAAAAAAAAAACAAAACAAAAACATGACCTCCTTCGCACATGTTCAGTGGATATTTATAAAATAAATATTTTCAGCATTCACACACACAAAATTTGATTTCTAATTGGCAAACCCTGGGCCAGTTTTACAGACACCGGTGCAGCGTATTCCAAGAATACATGATATTCTTAATGGAGGACTTGGATAACAAAGCCAGTATTTGTCCGGGACCAAGCTGAATTTTTGTGAGAGAAAAAAGCCCTTAGTGCGAACAATGTTTCTCCTTTATCTGGATTTAGGGGCTGACCTGATAACTCAAGATTCAGAACAGATGGAGCTCCGATCCTTAAAGCTTACCCACTCCTCCTTCTCAAATACCTCCAACTTCACAGCAGGCAATGAGACAGATGCCCTACGGTCTGAGGGCCCTTACCAGGCAGTGGAGATGGTGATCATTGTACTGGTTACAGGGTCTCTCAGTTTTGTAACGATTACAGGGAATATACTCGTCATGCTTTCAGTCATAATCAACAGGAGCCTCCAGACCATAAACAACTACTTCCTCTTCAGCTTGGCTTGTGCAGACCTGATCATTGGGGTCAGTTCCATGAACCTGTACACAGTCTACACTGTGGTTGGATATTGGCCATTGGGGCCAGTAGTTTGTGACCTATGGCTGTTCCTAGACTGTGTGGCCAGCGTTGCCTCCATCATGAATCTCCTTGTCATCAGCTTTGACCGTTACTTCTGCGTCACCAGGCCAGTCAGCTACCCTGCAAAAAGGACCACCAGGGTGGCGGGCATGATGATTGCCACAGTCTGGGTTCTTTCCTTCCTCATGTGGGCCCCTGCCATCCTATTCTGGCAGTTTATTGTAGGCAAGCGCCTTGTGAGAGATGGCGAGTGCTACATCGAGTTACTTTCCAATGAATCCATCTCCTTTATCACCTCCACTTTTTGCTTTTATCTGCCTGTTGTCATCATGAGCTTTCTGTACTGGCAGATCTCCAGGGCCAGTAAGAACCGTGTGAAGACTGGCAAGCGTGAGCCAAAAAAGAACAACCGAACCAGCTATGAAGCAGGAAACCACATCACCATTCCCTGTGATGATGGCAACGTGAAAACCCATCGAGCTGAGAGGGAGCCAGAATGGTGGAACAGGTGGAGTTGGGGAGGAGGAGCCGAGAGTACCGGTACATCACGAGAGAAATGAAATTGCTCAGGCCTCCGCAGGTTATGAGGGAAACCCCACAGCCCACAGCCTAAATGCTACGATGGAAAAGCAGCAGCCAAGGAGGAAGGCACCGCCATCTCGCGAGAAAAGGGTTAAACGCACAGTAATGGCCATTCTTGTTGCCTTTGTGGTTGCATGGACACCCTTTCAAATTATGAAGGTCATCAGCACCTTCTGTTCAATCTGCATTCCCCCCAGCATGTGGACCTTTGGCTACTGGCTCTGCTACATCAACAGCACCGTCAATCCAGCCTGCTATGCTCTCTGCAATGTCTCCTTCAAGAAGACCTTCAAACAACTCCTGCTCTGCCAGCACAAGGACATTCACTTGGGCAGATAAAGAGGTGTGATTATACTGGTTTCTGTTGTTATTTTCTCTCAGAAGAGAAGTATCGTCACGCATTACTTAGATCAAGGCTGGATACAAGCTCAAGAAGTAGAACTATTGAAACACAATCTTCATATGGAATGTAAAATTGCATACATTTCTTTACCAGCAAACTCAATTTGAATTCAAAAACATTTACTGCAGAGCTGACTCAATAATTGTCTGCACCCATTCATGTGATCAAAAGGTGCATCTGTTTATTGCAATTCATATTGTCATCAGATATAAAACATGCATCATTAAATGTGCCGTGCCTTTTTAAAGTTTGCTATAACCGAGGCAATGTTTATGTATTTAAAAAAACAATACTTTTAAATCTCAAAATATGCAAAGATGTGATTGTGAAACTTGATTTCAATTACCATTAGAAACAATTGTTTTTAAATTCAGATTTTACATATAATTACAAACCCCCATTTTTAGCAGCCATTTCTGCAGAATACAAATAACACAACCTGTCACCCCATTCTTTAATGAGCATGCAGGAATCCAGGAGACAAAAGCAACATTTACAAATATGAAATTGAATATTTGCGTCAATGTTCATTTGATCAAAGATGTTGACGCTTATGATTTGAAGATTCTTTGTTTCCCCCAACTAGAATCAGGAAAGCGATTATTACCTCCGTCAAGGAGGTTATGTTTTCGCGTCCGTCTATTGATTGATTGATTGATTGATTTATTTATTCACCCCGCCCGCAACAAAAGTTGCGGAAGGGTGCATGTGGTTGTCGCGTTTATTCACCCCGCCCGTGGAAGGGTGTATTTGGTTGACGCATTTATTTATTTATTTATTCACCCCGCCCGCAACGAAAGTTGCAGAAGGGTGTATGTGGTTGTCGCGTTTATTTATTTATTTATTTATTTGTGTGTGTTTGCACTCTGCAGGCGACAATTCTGGACGAATTCTCTTCAAATTTGGTAGGGACAATCCTTTGGCGAAAGGGAAGAAATGATTAGTTTTTGGTCAAAATCGAGCGACCTTGAGAGGTCAAACTGAAGGTTACCCATTTTTCACGCCGCTCTCGGCTCCAAATGGTGGGAGATAGACACATGGTTACTCTTAACCACTAATAGGAAGTCATATATGTGGAATCTATTGGCACCATTACCTTGACCTTCAAGTGACCTTGAAAGGTCAAACTCAGCATCACCACTTTTCCGAGTGCTCTAGCGGCCAAACAGTGCAAGATAGACCCATAGATAGTGTTGAAGACTAATAGGAAGTCAAATATGGGGAATCTTAGGGCACTGTCACCTTCACCTTCAAGTGACCTTGAATGGTCAAAATGCCCGACCTTCATATTTTCAGCCTCTGTAACTGGGAAACCAGCAGAGATAGGCCCTATGTTATGCTCAATCAGAAATAAGAAACCATATTTGGGGAGACCAACTGCAACATGACATTAACCTTCACTTGGCGTTGAGGGCAAGGGTGGGGTGATGTGGCCTTTCCAACACACCCTCTAGTTTATTCATTTATTTATTTGTGTGTCTGTTTGCACTCCACAGGCCACAATTCTGCACGGATTGTCTTCAAATTTGGTAGGGACAATCCTTAGGTGGATGGGAAGAAATTATTAGTTTTTGGTAAGGATCCGGATCAAATCCTGGATTCTGGATCAGTTTGAATATTTTTTTAACACTGGGAGATAGGGCAGACTTTCCACTGCTTATTACTTGAAATTGGTTGGAGATATGCATGTAGTTACTATTAATCACTAATAGGAAGTTGGTTATGGAGATTCTTGAGATGGCAGACCTGGATCAGTTATTGAATATTCACCAGCAAGCCAACCTCGAACACAGTTTAGATTATTGGCGAGTTCAGTCCCAACCCCGTTTTTCAAGAGCTGCATGAATTAAACTCCTCAACTAAGCCTCATGTGCAAACTGCTCAATATACTTGTCCATACTATCTATCCAGCAATTCCAAAAATGCTCTCTTGTGACAGAAAAATTTGTTGTCTTCTGTGGCAACAACTTCATCCATAGAGAGCCAGTGGTATTCAAATTAGTAGTTAAGAAAAATCGGTTTTCTGAAGCAAATTCATACTGTTATTCTTCTATCACTATCATCTACCTTCTATCATTTCCCTCATGCAGAGGTAGTTCTGGGCCAGGACGCGGACGCACGACGACCACAAATCCATAGTACCCCCGGACACTCCGTCGGGGGATACAATGATTTTTTTGTGAGAAAAAGTCACTCTCTAGTTTATCAAACTTTAATAATTATGCTTAATAATAGTTATGAATCATTAACTGTTCAATGTCACCACAACTGAAGGTCTGAAGCAAAAGAGGCTAAGTGTACACTTCTGTGACAGATGCATGGCTCAGGTGTGCGCTGGACGTCGACAGGTGTTCACTGAAGCAGATCATTATTAGACACTAACTCCTGATACACTTCCCCCCAACATTTAGGGTCTCTTTCAGGTGTGTACTTAAAGGGACTATGTCACCTGGGGCACATGTGTAGTTGAGTCCAGTCGATAAACACGTTCATACATGCAGTGCGATATCAATGGAGCAGAAATACAAACCCCAAGTTTATTAGTACGTGTATAAAGCGTACCTTACTCGCTGTTTTAAATACAGAAGATGGACTGCAAACGCAGAGTTGCTAGAGTAAACGCTTTTATCTTTGCCGAAACCCACGGAGAATAAATTATTCTCCATCCATATTTCTTTGGGCGAAAACACATTGAAGGTGTGAGGTAAGGTAAACCGGTGAATTCATGGTGGAGTTTCAATCTGTTTGCATCGCGTGCATCCTTAAGTAAGGGAATTTTTTATCAAGCAACTGTCCTTAATGTTCGCAGAACCTGTTGTCATAGATCCTTTTGCGACCGCTTCCAGTTCGACAGCCACGATAGGACGACATAACAATCAACGCAGCCTGATTTAAAAGCAATAATAATGCTACAAAAACCCAAACTATGACAAACTGATGCTACGAATAGGCTCTGCGATCAATAAAGATAGTTTTTTGGAAAAAATTTCAATAAATTTCTCAAGGATGAACGCGATATAAACAGATTGAAACGCTTACACGTTACATCTCCTATGAACTTGAAATAGTTAGCCTAACGTTTTCAAGTTTTTCGCTTCGTGACGTGCATGCGCCCCGGCTGGCATAGTCCCTTTAAAAATATTATGTCCCATCTGATCGGATCCTAAAGAGATCCAGATGTAATGTCTGCATTGAAAAATTATAAGATAAGATCAGAACCTAAATGTCAAATACTGGATTCACTGTGACCCATTTATTCACTGTTTTTCGTGATCTAGTTTGCCTTTGCCTCAAATTGGCTTTGTAGGTTTTCTTCTATTTTCCAAGGATGGTGTACATACAGCCGTCCTACTACATTGTTACCGGTGAAAGAATTTCTTGAAGCTTTGTGCAAATGAACTCGGCATACTGCACCTACTTTTTACCAAATATTTCGGGTGGATCACTTTGGGAACTATATTAATTTTAATGTTAGGGTGCTTTCACACCAGGATAGTCGAGGGGACTCGGTTCAATTGGGCGGGCGATACTGAAAAATTTCACACCTTCATTTGGTTTGGTTCACTTTCACGCTGCACTTTTGAAAGCGGACCAAACCGCCTGGACAACATCATGCAGTTACAACAGCTGCTCATTTGGGGCGGTATTGCCTGAAATGAGCACCTACCAGGAGGAAAAAAAGCATGAGGAAGAAAAAACCTGGCTCATCGATTGGCCAGGACCTCTCTTTGGTTCACTTCCTTTCTTTGGTTCGCTGGATAATCCGTTTGCATTTCCCACAGGAAGCGAACTGCACCAGGGTTCCCTTGCAAGCGAACCGAGACCCACATTTTCAGGCGGACCAGAGTTCGCTTGTTCGGTCCACACTAGAGATCGGATGGCCTTTCACGCCTGCCCAAACAAAGCGAACTATCCGAAGAAATGAACTCTGGTCCGTTTAAAGGGGACAAAACAGCTCTCTCCCTTAAACTTTCAATTTGCGATGAAAAACGTAGCTTTTCATGGCTTCAATTCCTCCTTGGTATCATATTTTCAAAGTAATTAAGCCATGTTTGGTGTCAAATTGTTCCTTGGGATGACAGCAACAATAACAGTATAATTTTAGAACTAGCACTGTGATAATTGGGAGTTATTCATTGATTTATCCCCATATGTTGGTTTCGAGGGGTGCTCATCTAAATTTGGCCCACATCTGTCCGAGCACATATGATACAAAATGCATTTTCTAGGCCCACATACATCTCTCCACGCAGTAAATATGGTAAGGAATCAAAAGCTTTCATGGGCTATTTTCCCATAATGACGCAACACTACCTTTTGGAGGTGATCCAGATCCGGATCTGGATTCAGGGTGACCTTTAAAAATCATCCATCATGTCTTAGTACTGAGTCCGGATAATTATTCTGGATCCAGACGGGTTGGATTCTGAATCACGAGTGGGTCCATGTAACCTTTGGTCTGCAATCTCTGATTGCAATACATGGAAACATGTATTGCATGGCAATACATGAAACAAAAAGGACTGCACAAAACATACAGAGGTTTAAACACTGCCCACAGTGACCCATAAAAAATACACAGAGGATTATGCCTGCAAACACTGTGCTGCACACTGCGAGTAGTTTGCCTCACCCTACACACATAGGGACATATAATGTACATGAAGTGTTACATGTTACATGCGGAGGGATATAAACTGCATACAAAGTATAACATGCTGAACATAGGGTTACACACTGAAAACAGTGCGTGACTCACTGCGCAGAGTGTGCTGAACACTGCATAGAGGATTGAGCATTAGAATCAGAATAGGCGGGACCATGATGTCATCAGCAGCAGAGGAAGAGCTGCTCACTCTTCATCCCTCTTGTCTCTAATACCTGGGAGGCTTCAGGACTGCAAGCAGCTTGAGAGTCACCTATAGGGAACCACAGCTAATTGGCACTTAGCCCAGCAGCAGCTGGTTGTCTTCATCAGGATTTCATCAGCTATGGAAAAGTGGAGAGCTTCATGAACGCAGCCAATGATTTGAGTGCTAAACTACCACACCCACAATGCATCTTTCCCCTAGGTGACCAAGATCTGCCAGAACTGTCGCATCCAAATAAATAATCCATATCAGACACACACATGCACACAAACACACTTCATATCTTTGCGACGCACTCTGAAACTCTGAGTATCTTAGCAACAGGAGTGACAAACTAACGTACAAACGGGCTACAATTATTGCCCATTCATAAATCCCTGTCATTTCAGGCAGACCTTTTCTATGGCATGAAGTGAATTCAGTGTCACAGCCCCAGAGTTCGAAGGCTCACGTCAGTCAAACAATTTTTAATAACGTTTGTACAGGAGGTGGTGGAGAGGCTGTATATTAGTACAGTAGTGATTTGTTTAGTGTGTTGGAAATCTCAAAATGGAATTTCCCAATTAATTCACTCAAATTTCACTCAAAAGTATTACTGTGTGGTTCATATGTCCTCGGCATGTGCATTTGAAATTTGAAATGCCCTCTCAAGCAAATGAGTACAAAGATCTCTGTGTGCGTGTGTGAGCACGCACGTGTGTGTCCATGTATATTATGCGTGTATGTTAGCACAGATGAGTCGAAACATTATGACCACCTGCCTCACATGATGTTGGTCCTCTGCATACTGCCAGATCAGCTCCATTAACCTGATGTCCATACGAGTGCTTGGACCCAGATCATTCACCAAAGACATCACACTCTCTCCACCACCTTGACTCTTCCAACAGTGAATCCTGGTGCCATCCCTTCCTCAGGGTAAATGGTGCATGCATACCTGGCCAATGTATTTGATGTAAAAGAAAATGAGACTCACTGGAACAGGTGACCTTCATCCATCCATCATTCTGGAGTGCCCACTGTAGGCACTTTCAATGATGGACAGGGGTTAGAACGGGCACTTTGACCAGTCTGTGACTACAAAGCCCTACAGGCAGCAGGGTGTCATGCAGTGTGGGTTGTGACACTCTCCTCCAGTCACCAACATTAAATTTCTCCACGACTTACGTCATCGTAGCTCTTCTGTCAGTTTGGACCAGATGAGATAGATTTCATTGCCCTTTCACAAACAAGGATGCATTGATGAGCCTTGGGTCGCTCATTTGTGGTTTGTCCCTCCTCACAACATTGTCTGAAGGTACCCGTGACCTTTCGCCACTACTGACTGGGAGTACCACCACATGGGCAAGTCTAACGCCACTTCAGACGCTCTGTCTTACTCATCCGCCCAAAAGAAAAGATTTGGCCTCATTTAAAGTCCCTCAGGTCTCATTTCTCCCACATCCATCACCTCAACCACGAGAACTCTTCCAACACTTGTTAGGAGATATGTATTTCGGTCAGGGTTTTGAACTTGCTTTTCTAAATTTCGAATTAATCTACAAGGAATTTTTGAAAAAAATTATTTTGAATGGTTTCATTTTTCAATACAAGGAACTCTGTCCTGCATGCAAGCCAGTTATTCAAACTTGAGCAGAATGTGAAGTGTCGCGAGATATCCCCTTCAAAAAAGTTCATTCAAGTTTGCTGCTGGTGTACACATGCTTCTTTTAGACTAAAATAGGAAGGCATGGTTTTGCTTATAACCCCAGTTCCAAAAAAGGTGGGATGCGGTGCAAATTGTAAATAAAAACAGGATGCAATGATTTGCAAATCTCATGAACCCACATTTTATTCACAATACAACATAAACATATCAGATGTTGACAGGGAGACATTTTACCATCTCATTTAAAATATTAGCTCATTGTGAGTTTGATGGCAGCAACACATTTCAAAAAAGTTGGGACCAGGGCCGTGCTTACCATTGTGTTGCATCCCCTCTTCCTTTAACAACAGTCTGTAAACGTCTGGGAAGTGAGGAGACCAATTGCTGGAGTTTAGGGAGAGGAATGCTGTCCCACTCACAAATCATACGCAATCATAGTGGGGTTAATGACATCAATTCAGGTCCACAAAACTAACTGGCAGCCACATTCGACTTTGTTGGCTATATATAGCAAGTAAGTAATCGAAATCAAAAAGAAACTAACTGATTATTGCAAGCAGTGAAATGAAAAGCATGACAACGTACTTTTCGGCCGTTGTAAGTGACCCAATTATCGTGGTATATTATAAGGCAGTGTTCATAGCCTTTTGCCAGTAACGCCGCTAAGAAATAATTAACCAAGCGCGTGGAACCAGCTACTGCGCAAGTCAAACCAGAAGTACGGCAGAATAACGAAATTACATTCTTTGCCGTGAACCAGAAAAATAAACACTGTTAAATAATAACGTAGACTACTAACTTAAAGTTGTTGCTTAGGTGCCTTACAGCAAATTTCAATGCGGCTTGAGAAGAGCTGTTGTTCGCTCAAATCCCATGTGAGGATTTAACGTTCACTTAACATATGGCAGCAGCCCAGTACATGATTTAAAGCCTGGAAAGTTTTTGGTTTTGAGTCCAAAAAGTTTGAGGGGAACCCCGACCTGCAGTTAGCTCTTGACAATTCATTTGTGCTACAGCGCTGTATTGCTGTTTGTCAACCAAATAACGGGACGTGGTTGCACTCATGCAGGCGCTTTCCTGAAGATTTCAGACCTGACGCAAAAATTTCTTGAGTTGATGTTATTTTGACAGAATCCCCGAGAGCTAAAGATTTTGATACGAGCGTGTAGTGAAGGACTGCCCACCCTCTTTTGCTTCCCCATTTCTTAACCAGCCTCTCCGTGTCCCTGTCCCGCATTCGCTCCTGAGTCTCCTCCACCTCCCTCTAACTCGCGCTCTCTCCATCCAGACAGCAGTGTCGCATACACTCGTCCCTCAGCGTCGCTTTACTCCACACTCATGCCATCAGACCAGCTGCGAGCTGTCTGTGAACAACCAGAGGCTGCGAACTTCCTCCTACCTAGCGGAGGACACGATTGAGAGAACTGAAACGTATTCTCGAGAACAGGTAAAATAAAAAAGAATAATAATAATAATAATTTAAAAATCGAAAAACAGACGCGCTGAGTTGGTTCAGTGTTGGCTCAAAGTGATAATGAACATCCACGGCAATCTGTTATGTCGCGGAATTTCAACATGAGCATTCTGTACAATATGACAACGAATTTGCGGAGTCGTGGTAGCCAAATGGTGTTCGAACTTTCATTGATTTGTTATGAAACCTCAATTTCAAAAGAATAAGTAAAATGAGAATAAAAACCAATTAAATTTTAAATTGGTTTTTTATTTTTAATTTGCATTTAGCTAAGAACTGCACGAAAAACTGTTTAAAGGTTCACTTTTACAACTGTAGCCTAATCATTGAATAACATCCTCAAAATTTCCAAATGTGATGCCTGCAACACATTCCAAAAAATTGGGACAGAGGAATGGAAAGGCTGGAAAAGTTGTGGAATCGTCATAAAAATACCTGTTTATGAACATTAAACAGGTAAACAGGTGAATTGGTAACTGATTCATTATGATTGGATATAAAAAGTGCAGTCACAAAAGGAATGATTGTTTACCACAGAGATTATGCGAGGGTCATCACTTTGCAAAAAGCTGCAGAAGCAAATTGTCAAAAAGCTCAGGAACATTGCTCGATGTTCAATTTCACGGAATTTAGCAATGTCACAAATTTTTAGTCCAAAATACAATACAAAGATCCGGAGAAGCTCTGTGTAAAAAAATTGGATGCACATGACCCCCAAGCCCTCAGACAGCGCTGCATAAATTGACAAGCTTGTGTATAATGGACATCACTACATGGGCTTGTAAATACCTCGAGACCTGTGTCAGAGAACACAGTTCATTGTAGGATCATCAATGCAAGCTCAATACAACAAGAGGAAGCCAAAACACTGAAGCTCGTCTGCAAAAGAATGTCGGGGAGTTAGGATGGAGTGTTGCGGCCTGAGGAGTCTATCTTTCACACTGTTTTTGGGAATAAGGGATACTGTGTTCTCAGAATGATCCCAACTGCAATCAGTGACAGTCAAAAGCCAATGTCCGCTGTGGTTTGGGGTGCTTTATTGCACTTAGTATGGGCAAGTATTGGCAAAATTGGCACAGAAGGGTACAAGCACATTTTTTGAACAACTGAGTTTTAAGCATTTGACCCGTGAGACATCACTGGAGAACACCGTGCTCAGCATATTAAACCAGACTTGAGTGCAACATGATTTTCAAATTAGTGTAAAATGGCTGTTTAAGGCCACTGAAAAGCAGTATATGAAATGGGAGCGACCGTGGTTGTGTTGCTTTTTAGCAATGGTCCTTTTTTGCGGCAAAGTAAAATAGAAAATTGCAACCGATTAATTAAAACAGACAATGAGCTTCGAAGACATTGGCCCTGTAATGAAGTTCATTTTCATGTAGAGCCAGAAGGATTTTGTTTCAGCAGGGAAATAGGGGAAGGTAGATGGAAATAGGAAGGGTTTCCAGACCAATTGCAAAATTCCAATCCCTGCAAAAGCTGCAAGATGCGTCTTTTCTCACAAGGCACACAAATCAATGTGAGTGCGCTGGATGTTGCTTTGATCCAAAGTATTAAACATGAAAAAATAAAAAAATAAATGAACAGATTCTGCTCAGAACTGTCAGGTGTAAAAAAACAAGCAGAGATTGCATTAATCACGCATCATGTGTTCCTGTGTTCCTCAGGCTGTGTAACAAGGAGGTGTGATTTCATGTGAAACTGTGCCACTCTGCGCTCAGGTACAGCCCCATGAGTAACACTGACCTTTCCTTCATCATTATACTGTATATTATCCTGAATTTAAAACCAACCCCACAATATCAGTACTAAGTGACAGTGAGATGGATGTTCATAAATACTTTTGATGCAAACCGTAGTATTCTGATCATGTTCAGATTTACAAGGAGAAAACAATGTTGGAAAGATAGACATTTATAATTGTGCCACTGTGCAAATACTTTTGGACCTCTTGGTCAGGGTAGGTGTCCGTTACAAAACTTTGGTGCTAAACTGTCCCTCGGTTGCTTCTCTAGTTCCTGCTGAAATTCCAGAAGAACGGCGGAACCCTGAAGCCCCCCATTGTGACCTTGGAAGTCTCACCATCGTGAGAAAGGGTAACCTGTACAGCTACTAGGTGTGTATATGCACTCCATAAACAGAGCTGAGAGTTGAATGCCCATTGTATCTGCCTACTGGGAACATCCTGTGTGATTATGTGTACTGCAGGCTGAGTTATCTTAATGGTCTGGACACTCTGAGGAGTTAAGCAAATCTCAGAAAGATGCTCACAATATGTGCTCCTGATGAATGCTGAGAGGCAAGCCATTTCATGCACTTAAGCAAAATTCATTATATTACTGGCTGTAGAATCATTCTAAAAATGGGTCAGATCGAGAACCTGTCAGGCTTCAGGCTTAAACCTAGATTGTCATATTTATCAATTTTGATAGTTTTGTCCCACAGAACAACAATTCAGGTTTTGTGATCAAAACAAGAATTAATTTGCGTGTTTTTCAATTAAGGCATACAGCTTAATTATATCACTAAATCACTACCGAAGTTGGTGGGAATATTTTAATAAATTATTCATCAATTATTTTGATTCCGTCCATAACGCATCCCTATTTCCATATTCTGACTGATTATCAACAACCTCATTGATTATTTTTGTTATACTGCACAGGTATCCCAACTTGTATCAATCATGCATACCTCACCAGATTTAAGCCCTCACTATTTTAGATGGGACAATATTTCTCTGGATTCCGTCACTTGCAGGGGTTTTGGATCTGACTCAATTACAAATTCATCTTTATGAATGTAAATATCTGGTAGGACATTTAGAGGGTTCAGATTTCCGCTAAGGGAAATAGTCCACTCTTCTAAACTTGCTCTGTTGTTACACTATTAATCTTTACAACTGAAGAGTGAATTTTGAGATGAATGCCATTTATTCTGTCAAGGCAATATCTCACAAGGCCATAGATGGCGATTTTTTGAAAATTAATAGATTGTGTAAATTTTTTTTACTTGTGTATATTTGCTCGGCAACAAATGATTTTTTTTTTTTTTTAATTTTTTTTCTTTTTTTCTTTACTCCCTTTTGGCAAATTCAGTATCCACAGACAGTCATGCAGCCCTGTGGCCTGTGAGTTTTACAGCCCCAATTCCGAAATAGTTGGGACAAAGTGTAAATTGTGAATAAAATCAAAATGCAATGACTTTCAAATCATACCAGCCAGTATTTTATTCACAATAGAAGAGAGATAACATAGCAAATGTTGATACTGAGAAATTTTAATGGCTGCTACAGGTCTCAAAAAAGTTGGGACAGGGGCCTGTTTACCATGGTGTAGCATCCCCTCTTCTTTTTAACACAGAGTGGAGGCGTCTGGGCATTGAGGAGACAAGTGTCTTGACTTTAGCCATTGGAATTTTATCCCACTCTTGTTTAATACAGGTTTCCTGTCATGGTTTGTTAGGTGTGCGTGTTATTTGGACCTTTCTTTGCAGCTCTCGTCCCGGGACGATATCGAATTCCTGGGCCATCGAATTCTTTACCCAGCTGGTTAATTGAGCTGGGGCGGCGCTTCCCCAGAATCTATATAAGCAGGATGTCCGGCACGCCTCCTTCGCTAGAGTGTCTGTGTTTAGCTTCGCACTATAGCCGAAGGTATCTGTAGTCAGGCTTTGTATGACTTCCTATCTTCTTATTGTTGGAGTTTCTATCTCGCTTTGCTTCCGTGGTTCGGACTATTATACTTCCTTTGGAAGCGCAAGTACATGCGTTTGGTCTATATTATTGTCTGTGTTTGTACTGTGTTCGTGCTACTCTCTTTCTCTCTGTCGTTGCGCTTGGCCTCCGTATTCTACCGGCCATTACACTTCCAGCTGCTGGAGAGCTTTGGGGCTCCTTTGACGGACTTTTCGTTTAATTATGCGCCAAATGTTCACAATCGGTGAAAGATCAGGACTGCAGGCAGGCCTGTTCAGCACACGGACTCTTCTACTACGAAGCCATGCAGTTGTAATAGCTGCTGTATGTAGTTTTGCATTGTCCTGCTGAAATACACAAGGCCTTCCCTGGAATAGATGTTATCTGGAGGGGAGCATATGTTGCTCTTAAACCTTTATACACCTTTCAGCATTCATGGTGCTTTTTAAAACATGCAAGTGTCCCACACCATATGCACTAATGCATCCCCATACCATCAGAGATGCTGGCTTTTGAACTGAACGCTGATAACAGGAGGGGTGGTCTTTCTCCTCTTTAGCCTGGAGGACACGATGCCCATGATTTCCAACAAGAATGTCAAATTTGGACTCGTCTGACCACAGGACACTTTGCCACTTTGCTACAGTCCATTTTAAATGAGCCTTGGCCCACAGAACACGGCGGCGCTTTTGGATCATGCTCAACAATGGCTTCCTTTTTGCATGATAGAGTTTTTGGTGGCATCTGTGGATGGCACGGCGGACTGTGTTTACAGACAGTGGTTTCTTGAAGTATTCCTGGGCCCATTTAGTAATGTCAATGACAGAATCATGCCGGTGAGTGAGGCAGTGGCGTCTGAGGGCCCGAAGATCGCGGGCATCCAGGAAAGGTCTTCGGCCTTGTCCTTTATGCGCAGAGATTTTTCCAGTTTCTCTGAATCTTTTGATGATGTTATGCACTGTATATGATGAGACCTTCAAAGCCCTTTCAATTTGACATTGAGGAACATTGTTTTAAAGTATTCCACAGTTTTTTTATGCAAGCCTTCACAGGTTGGAGAGCCTCTGGCCATCTTTACTTCTGAGAGACTCAGCCTCTCTAAGACATCCCTTTTATAGCCAATCATGTCACACACCTGATGCCAGTTAACTTAATTACTTGCTAAATGTTCTTTTAGCTGATTCTCTTCTACATTAATTGCTTTTTCAGCCCTTTTTTGCCTGTGTCCCAACTTTTTTGAGACCTGTTGCAGCCAGAAAATTTGAAATAAGCTCATTTTGTGGATTAAAATGTAAAATGTCTCAGTTTCAACATGAAATGTTATCTATGTTCTATTGTAAATAACATATTGGCTCATGTGATCTGAAAGTCATTGCATTTTGATTTTATTCACAATTTACAATTTGTCCCAACTATTTCAGAACTGGGGGTTGTATTTAACACGTGACAAAACACACCAAACACTTTTCGCAGCTGTAGTAATTAGTAATGTTGGCCAAGCAAGCGGATGGTTGCTTTACTGTGTTTGGTTCCCCAGTTTTAACCATATTTTGTTGTTGAAGCCAAGTTTTTGTGTCTGCACTCTGCAGAAGTCGCTGGAATATACCGACTAATGTGACAATGGTGAAAAGATTTTTTTTTTTTTGTGGGAGAATCACGAACTCGGAGGTTGGTGTTAGCTTGCATGACTTCCCTTGTGATGAAACTCAGAAGAAGTCATATGTTTTTGCACTCTACCACATTCATGAAGCTAGATTAATTTTCTGAATGATGCTGAATTAATACTGAATGTTGTGCGTATCCTTGAGAAAAATTGAGTAACGGGCAATCTTATTGACAATCTACCTGACTTACTAGAAAAGATCTGTTAGCATCAAGCATTTCCATTAGCATAGGCACTGTATTTGTGAAATACAGTGAGCTTATCTATGGTGCTGAAACCGTCCTCTGTAATAAATCTACAAATATGTGAAGAAAGTATGAGTATGACAGTGATTTTTCTGATAAATATGAATTAAATAACATGATTGTATAAATGCTTGCTAGCTAAAGCATAGCAATTTGGCTCATCCCTCTTTCCTGAATAGAATTTTGTTTTTAAAAATCTTTCCACCACAGCCAGATGAAGAATTCACATAGGGGAGCTGCCGGGTTAGCTCACTCGGTTAAAGCTCGCATTGCGGAGCAGAAGTGACTACCATGGCGCGGGTGCGATCCCCGCTCGTACCAACCGGCAGTGGTTGGCAGCATTTTCAGAATAGCACACAATTAGCCTTTGCGCTACAGGGATGCAAATTGGGAAGGGACTGCCGAAAAGGGACAAAAAAAAAAAAAAAAGTTGCTTTGTTCGTTGTTGAAGCGCCTCTTATTGGCCAGGCGGGTGCTCCTGAGAGAGATTCTAAGCTTGCTCATGTTCGGGTGTCCTCTGCCCTCGTTCCGTACTTGCGAAAGTTTCAACCAATGAGTGTAAAGATGCAGGGGCTGACAGGCACGTACTTCGGAGGAGAGCCGCAAATTGCCTCCCTCTCCTGAAGTTGGCAGAATGGGGTCACGTACAAGCAAGCCTTCTAAACAGTTCTCCAATTGAGCATTCCAGATTTGGGTGGGATTGGAGATGCCAAATTAAAAAAAAAAAAAAAAAAAAAAAAAGAATTCACATGGGGGGGTGACGTCAATTGTCACGTGATTTCCTTCGTGACTGTGGCCAGATTGTGCCGCTGAAAACTTGGATCGCAGATCACAGATAACTTTCATGTTTTACATACCGTCCACACGTATAATTACACAAGCAATACACAGTTTTACTGCATTGTCCAGGACCCAGCAATGTGGTGTCTTTTTGCATATTAAGTGCTGCTTGTAAGCTCAAAATCTGTTCGGAGACTGTAGCTAGCTATTGTAGGTAAAACCTAAATTATGCCTACCCAGCCAACAAAATTTTAAGTCTACAGTAGCCAGCTACAGAGCTACAGGAAATGCGGGCTGTTCAACGTTATGGTTTTTATGTAGCTCTGTAGCTAGCTACCTGGCTTTTGTAGACACCAGAAGAAGGTATATGCATATAATGTGAGTGCAGCATGCACTTCAACTGAGCCAGAAACACAAAATAAACATTTCTAGCAGAACTATTCGTGAAATCAAGTCTTAATCAGGCTTTGTCAGAATTGCTAATAATTTTATTTGGGTGTTTCAACAGAAAAGGGCACAATTACGGTAAAGACGGTCTACCCATTTTTTTCACAATCGAACTTAGCTTTCCTATTCATTTGGGGGCTAGAAATTTTGGGCATTGGGCATGATATTTGCAATTAGGGGCAACTTTAAAGGGACACTCATTCCAATGACCTTGACATCCAAGGTCAGATTATGACGCAAATGTCCATACCGTAATCATTCGAAATTGAGCCAACAGAAAATTAAGTTGAAAATTAAACCCTTTTCACTGATGACTCAGACTTGCCACCAGGAACAAGTCTTCTTTAGTATTTGAAGTTACTTTAGAATAGCTATTGGTTCAGGAAAAAAGGGAATAACCCTTTCCCCCCCGACCAAAAGCAGGTGTCCTTTACGTTTGGTTTTCCCTGTCTTTACCATAATCAGTCAGCTACTTTAGTTCTACAGCTGTCCACCAGATGTCAATCCTGCCCCAAAACAAAAACAACAACAACAACAACAACAACACAAAAGGAGGCCATTTTGAAACCTTTTGGGTGTGGTGGCGGAGTGCCAAGGCTCAGGCAGTATCCGAATTTATACTTGTCACACAAATTAAATGTCTTTGCCGTAATCATGAAATTATGTTTTTGTAGCTAGTGCTTCTTTATGAGGTTATGCTTGATTAGAAACCTTTTCAGAGTGGTAGAAAATAAGGGAAACTTCAGCTCTCTCATTGGTTTGCGAATTTCCATGGGGCTGCATTGTATGTCTTTACCGGCATCTTTACCGTTATCTTTTGGAATTACAGTAAAGACATCAAAATGATGGCATAGACAAGAAAATATTAAAATCAAATTTTGATGCCTGAAGCCTTCCTAGCTGGCCTTGTTGCTCTTTTAATTGTTTCATCACACCAGGCCTAGTGCACTGCCACCCACTTGACCAGGCCTACTTCATCTGGCCCTAAAATCTGGTGCCCTTTTAAAATCCAGACCAAATTAGAATCAAATTAGGGCCAAAAGTTTTGTGCCTGTGCAAAAAAGTTTTGAACTTGTAGAAATATTTTGTGTGTGTAAAAAAGTTTTGAGCTTGTGAAATAGTTTTGTGCATCTGTAAAAAAGTTTTGAACTTGTAGAAATATTTTGTGCGTGAGTAAATAAGCTTTGAGCTTGTAAAATAGTTTTGTGCGTGAGCAAAAATGTTGTGAGCATGTGAAACAGTTTTGTGCGTGTGTGAAAATTTCCTACCTTCCTGTGTGACAGTGAAGTTGCGGATACACTCAAATTTCCTACCTTCGTGTGGAACACATTTTTTTTACAGGCAAAAACCAGATTTACAAACCTCGAGTTACGAAACATGACCCTATTTTTACTCCTGTAGGGTAGACTAGCCAATCAGCACGTTGTCCACTGAATAGCCAGTCATAATGTTACCCACCGTCACAGTAAGTCAAACTATCCAATCAGTGGCCAAACGGTTCTGATGCTATTTCTCCCCCATGTCTATGGAGAAATCCACAGCTCATTGATTTCTGTTTTTATTCTACTGTAATGTCATTAAAATCATATATTCTCGCAGTGATATGTCTCGGGCAATTGATGTGTGCGCTTTTCACCAACACGGTTCGATTGACTCACGTTACATTAATTAGCTGGTTAGCAAGCTAGCTAGCTACCCTCCTGCAAGTTGGCGAACGTTACGAACAACCACTCTATAAAACTTGATTCCAGTTCATTAAACTGGATTAGATTGCGATCAGTCACCAGAAACTACCAGTCAAGTATCTTTTACATGGTTCGTAACTTATTAACCTTGGTCTTATTAACCTTGTGTTATATCGGAGTCGATCGTAAAAACGGATGTTTTCGAGTTTCGAGCATTTATTCGAAATAAACTTTTTATGCAGAATATTGACTCACTTGTATATTCACTGTCTTGACACATGCATTGATTGTGAAGGGTGGAATATTTGAGGCTCTGGCAAAACGGACCATTTTGGAACATATAAATTACTGGTACTTTACAGTATAAATTACTCTGTACTTTACAGAAAAATTATGCAGGTGCATGTTGGAATATATTTAATTCGGCATTTGGGCCCGTCCCTAAAATAAAAGTCTGCAAAAATTCCTCACCCTTTACAGCCAGTGCATGTTCATACAGCAAAGGTGGAGACATGCCTTCTCACACTCAGACTAGAGTTAACAATGAACCTTTCAATGCCTTTGACATGTTTGAATGACCAAAAGATTCATGCAGGAAGTATGATACTCCTTTCTTCAGTGCAATTTGCCAAAAACACTGATTACGGTAAAGAGGTATGTCACTTCCTCTTTACCGTAATTGTTGATTACGGTAAAGGCACCTGACCATCTTAAAGTTTGTTGATAAAAATGAAACCAGCCATAGCCCAGCTTTGCCATTTTAATACTGACTAATACTTTGGAAGGCCTATTTGAAGAATAAAAAAAAAAGTGGAATCCAAGAGAAAATTTTTGGTGGACATGTCTTTACCGTAATCATGCCCTTTTCTGTAGAAATGCCCATTTTTAGCTAGCTTGGTTAGCAATCTAACATGGAAGCAACATGCAGTCAGATTTGATTGTCCAGGACTGTGCGATGCCGTGCATTATTTGCATATTGTTTTTGCATGATGCAACTTCACAGATTCAAACAAATTTTAATCAGCTTATCTGCTGCTCAATACCAGTTAAGGTGCAAAGTTACGAGGTTATAGCTAGTACCATAAAGATATTGAGTATGAAAGGATTGTGACTCACTCACTTCCACTCTGGCTATATTAGCCCGCTAGTGCAGGAATATTATTCATCTCACAGAAGTTGCCAGATCCCAGATTTCTCTTTGGGAACTCAAAGAAAGACTTGCACATGCTGACTGGCGTAAAAATGGCCACTTCCTAAGAAAAAACAGCAATACTGGGTACATCACATTCTTCAAGAAAGACAAACCTCTGTAAATTCACACGGACATTACTCCATAGGCTATATTCAAGTAGAAAATTTTTAAACTGATCATTTCGGGTTCCCATTTTATCAGCAATTTATTTCCATATAAGTTCATTTTGTTGTGCTTGTTTGTAACGTTAGCTGCTACAGGTTTTATCATAGGAAGTGGCCATTTTTACGCCAGTCACCATGTGCAGTAGTGTTTGAGTGTTTGTTAAATTTGGGCATCTAACATGGTGTGAACAGTTAGACGCTAAAAAAATCTTAGTGAATATGTATTTTGTTTATTAGCATTTGGCTCGATGTAAATAGACCTCTTATTTTACGCTCCAGTCCAGATTGGCATTCCATTTTCCCTTCCTTCAGCTCTGGCTCAAACTTATATGGCCGCAAAGGTCGCTCAAGTTCCTCTTCGGCTTCTTCATAATCATCTTCAAAGCTGTCGCTGGAAAACAGTTCCTCCGCTCCAATATCGGGCAAATAATCTATGTTTTTCGAGCCTGAAGAATTGCTTTGTACTGTTGTGTTGATAGCAAGTGTTGTCAATCTGTGATGTCACAGAGGAAAACTGTGTGGGCTCTGTCAAGCCTTGAGGGGACCACCTGAGCATGACTAAAAATATACCTTGCCTACTGTATGGGGACCCTTTGTCAGTGATATTGATTTTCTGGACGTTACCCAGGCCTAAGCATTTTGCAATAAAAAATTTTAGCACTGTCCATGGCCTTTAATATGTATCCGCCTGATGATTGGGTTCCGCTCCAAAATTTAATGACTTTCCCCTCTGTTCATGCCCCACCCTTCCACTAAGTTTCATTAAAATCGGGCCCACAGTTTTTCCATTATCTTACTAACAAACAGAAAAAAGACAGACAAAAAAAAAACAAAAACATTACCTCCTTAGTAGATGTTTAGTGGATATTTATAAGATAAATATTTTCAGCACTCACACACACAAAATTTGATTTCTAATTGACAAGCCCTGGGCCAGTTTTACAGACACCGGTGCAACGTATTACAAGAATACATGATATTCTTAATGGAGGACTTGGATAACAAAGCCATAATTTGTACAGGGCCAAGCTGAATCTTCGTGAGAGAAACAAGCCCTTAGTGCGAACAATGTTTCTCCTTTATCTGGATTTAGGGGC
Organism: Gymnothorax javanicus; assembly: GCA_029692085.1. Taxonomy (NCBI): domain Eukaryota; kingdom Metazoa; phylum Chordata; class Actinopteri; order Anguilliformes; family Muraenidae; genus Gymnothorax; species Gymnothorax javanicus. The sequence continues at coordinate 9,502,005 of CM056212.1, read as the reverse complement.
TGAACTGATTACTCAAGATACAGCGAGACAAGAACAGAGCAGATGGAGCTCCGATCCTTAAAGCTTACCCACTCCTTCTCAAATACCTCCAACTTCACTGCAGGCAATGAGACAGATGCCCTACGGTCTGAGGGCCCTTACCAGGCAGTGGAGATGGTGATCATTGTACTGGTTACAGGGTCTCTCAGTTTTGTAACGATTACAGGGAACATACTGGTCATGCTTTCAATCATAATCAACAGGAGCCTCCAGACCATAAACAACTACTTCCTCTTCAGCTTGGCATGTGCAGACCTGATCAATGGGGTCTGGTCCATGAACCTGTACACAGTCTACATTGTGGTTGGATATTGGCCATTGGGGCCAGTAGTTTGTGACCTTTGGCTGTTCCTGGACTGTGTGGCCAGCGTTGCCTCTATTATAAATCTCCTTGTCATCAGCTTTGACCGTTACTTCTGCGTCACCAGGCCACTCAGCTACCCTGCAAAAAGGACCACCAGGGTGGCGGGCATGATGATTGCTGCAGTCTGGGTTCTTTCTTTCCTCATGTGGACCCCTTCCATCCTGTTCTGGCAGTTTATCACAGGTGAGCGCCTTGTGAAAGAGGGCGAGTGCTACATCGAGGTTCTTTCCAATGAATCTGTCGCCTTTATCACCTCCACTTTTTACTTCTATCTGCCTGTTGTTATCATGAGCTTTCTGTACTGGCAGATCTCCAGGGCCAGTAAGAACCGTGTGAAGACTGGCAAGCGTGAGCCAAAAAAGAACAACCAAACCAGCTATGAAGCAGGAAACCGCATCACCATTCCCTGTGAAGATGGCAACGTGAAAACCCATCGAGCTGAGAGGAGCCAGAATGGTGGAACAGGTGGAGTTGGGGAGGAGGAGCCGAGAGTACCGGTACATCACGAGAGAAATGAAATTGCTCAGGCCTCCGCAGGTTATGAGGGAAACCCCACAGCCCACAGCCTGAATGCTATAATGGAAAAGCAGCAGCCCAGGAGGAAGGCACCGCCATCTCGTGAGAAAAGGGTTAAACGCACAGTAATGGCCATTCTTGTAGCCTTTGTGGTTGCATGGACACCCTTTCAAATTATGAAGGTCATCAGCACCTTCTGTTCAATCTGCATTCCCCCAGCATGTGGACCTTTGGCTACTGGCTCAGCTACATTAACAGCACCATCAATCCAGCCTGTTATGCTCTCTGCAATGTCTCCTTCAAGAAGACCTTCAAACAACTCCTGCTCTGTCAGCACAAGGACATTCACTTGGGCAGATAAAAAGGTGTGACTATTTTGGTTTTTGTTGTTATTTTTTCTCATTTCTTCAACAGAAGAAAATTATCCCCATGCATTACTTAGAACAAGGCTGGATACAAGCTCAAGAAGTAGAACTATTGAAACACAATCTTTGTATGGAATGTAAAATTGCATACATTTCTTTTCCAGCAAACTCAATTTGAATTCAAAAACATTTACTGCAGAGCTGACTCAATAAATGTCTGCACCCATTCATGTGATCATAAAGTGTATCTGTTTATTCACCCCACCCGCTATGAATGTTTATTTACCCCGTCCGCAACGAATGTTGCGGAGGGTGTATGTGGTTGTCGCATTTATTTATTTATTTATTTATTTATTTATTTGTGTGTGTGTGTGTGTGTCACTGTTTGCACTCTACAGGCCACAATTCTGCACGGATTGTCTTCAAATATGGTAGGTACAATCCTTAGGCGGAGGGGAAGAAATGATCAGTTTTTGGTGGAGATCCGGATCAAATCCTGAATTCTGGATCAGTTTGAAGATTTCGTTAACACTGGGAGATAGGGTAGAATTTCCACTGCTTATAACTTGAAATTGGCTGGAGATAGGCATGTGGTTACTATTAATCACTAATAGGAAGTTGGGTATGGAGATTCTTATATCACCAAATGTTATGACCTTCAGCGACCTTGAAAGGTCAAACACAAGGTCACCCATTTCTAAGGCAGCTATAGGGGCCAAACGGTGGGAGATAGAGACATGGTTACTATGAACCAGTAATAAGAAGTCATATATGGGAATCTATTGGCACCATCACCTTGACCTTCAAGTGACCATGAAAGGTCAAACTCAGCATCACCACTTTTCTGAGTGCTCTTGCAGCCAAACAGTGTAAGATAGACCCACAGTTACTATTGAAGACTAAAAGAAAGGTCAAAATGGCCAACCTTCATATTTTGAGGCTCTGTAACTGGGAAACCGCCAGAGATAGGCCCTATGTTATGCTCAATCACAAATAGGAAACCATATATGGGGAGACCAATTGCACCATGACATTGACCTATGACCTTCAGCGACCTTGAAAGGTGAAACTCAAGGTCACCCCTTTTTCAGGCTGCTCTAGGGGCCAAACGGTGGGAGATACAGACATGGTTACTATTAACCAGTAATAGGAAGTCGTATATGGAAATCTAAAGGCACTGTGACCTTCACCTTCAAGTGACCTTGAAAGGTCAAACTCAGCATCACCACTTTTCCGAGTGCTCTAGCAGCCAAACAGTGCAAGATAGACCCATAGTTACTATTGACCACTAATAGGAAGTCACATATGGGGAATCTAATGGGAATCTTCAAGTAACCTTGAAAGGTCAAAATGGCCGACCTACATATTGGTAAACCGGCAGAGATAGGCTCTATGTTATGCTCAATCACAAATAGGAAACCATATATGGGGAGACCAATTGCACCATGACATTGACCTTCACGTGGCATTGAGGGCGCGGGGTGATGTGGCCTTCCGGACACACGCTTTAGTTGCAATTCATATTGTCATCAGATATAAATCATTCATCATTAAATGTGCCGTGCCATCTAAAAGTTTGCTATAACCTAGCAATGTTTATGTATTCAAAAAAACAATACTTTTTCATCTCAAAATATGCAAAGACGTGATTGTGAAACTTGATTTCAATTACCATTAGAAACAATTGTTTTTAAATTCAGATTTTACACATAATTACAAATCTCCGTCTTTAGCAGCCATTTCTGCCTTGTACAAATAACACAATCTGTCACCCCATTCTTTAAGGAGCATGCAGGAATCCAGGAGACAAAAGCAACATTTACAAATATGAAAATGAATATTTGCTTCAATGTTTATTTGATCAAAGATGTCGACGCTTATGATTTGAAGATTCACATTGTTTCCCCCAACTAGAATCAGGAAAACAATTATTACCTCCGTCAAGGAGGTTACGTTTTCGCGTCTGTTTATTTATTTATTTATTTATTTATTTATGTGTTTGTCTGTTCGCAAGATTACTCAAAAAGTATTGGATGGATCTTTTTGAAATTTTGTGTAGAGATAACCCTTGGGCCATGGAAGACTCCCTTAAATTTTGGAGGTGATCTGGATCCGGATCTGGATTCTGGATCACCATTAAAAATCATGCATCATGTCTTAGTACTGAGTCAGGGTAATTATTCTGGATCCAGACGGGTTGGATTCTGAATCACGAGAGGGTCCATGTAACCTTTGGTCTGCAGTCTCTGATTGTCTTGTTATTTTTACAATGACCTCAGGTCATGCAGCCAGGCCAATTGGAAACCACGTCACCACACAATGAGCTACACACTGCTCACAGAGACCTGCGCAAAACATTCAGAGGGCTCCAGTCTGTGTGTGGAGGGTTACAAACAGCACTAAGGGTGCACTCACACTAGGGCCAGTTGTTCCGTACCGTGCTGAAGCACGAATGCCCCCCCTCCCCTGTCCCCCGCTGGCCCGCACTCAAAGTACCTCGAACCCAAGTGTGCTCATGCACTGTTGCCTCCGACAAACCGTGCTTGTGCGCATGCATGAGCAAGTGTACCGTGCCCAAGCACGCCTCTTCCATCCGTACTGGGTCAGGGAAGTGTACCGTACTCAAGCACAGTACACTGGCATTCACACTAGACATAGAATCCGGACTTTAGGGGGCAAACATGCTTGGGCATGGTACAATTGCCTAGTGTGAGTGCGCCCTAAGAGGGCAATACGTGAAACACCGAGGACTGCATAAAACACACAGAGGTTTAAACGCTGCCCACAGAGACCCTATATAAAATACACAGAGGATTACATACTACACGCAGGGGATTATGCATGCAAACACTGTGCTACACACTGCGAGTAGTTTGCCTCACCCTGCACACATAGGGATGTATACCACACATGGAGTGTTACATGTTACATGCAGAGGGATATACACTGCATACAGAGCATTACATGCCGAACACAGGGTTACACACTGAAAACAGAGCGTGACTCACTGCGCATAGAGTGCTGAACACAGTATTGAGGATTGAGCATTAAAATCAGAAAAGGCGGGACCATGATGTCATCAGCAGCAGGGGAAGAGCTGCTCACTCTTCATCCCTCTTGTCTCTAATACCTGGGAGGCTTCAGGACTGCAAGCAGCTTTAGAGTCACCTATAGGGAACCACAGCTAATCGGCACTTAGCCCAGCAGCAGCTGGTTGTCTTCATCAGGATTTCATCAGCTATGGAAAAGTGAAGAACTTCATGAACTTCAGCCAATGATTTGAGTGCTAAACTACCACACCCACAACGCATCATTCCCCTAGGTGACCAAGATCTGCTAGAACTGTCGCATCCAAATATATAATCCCTATCAGACACATACATGCACACAAATACACTAGTGATGTAGTCAAGACCGCCTTAGCTGAGACCAAGACACTACCAAGACCAAAGGGTAGCAAGACCAAGACAAGACAAAGACCAAGACAGACCATTTCGAGACCAATTGCAGAGCAGGGCGAGACCGAGACCGAGACCAAAAAAAAGTGTTTCACTTCACTGTAAATATGAGCAGTGATTGGGAAAAAGTAAGTGTGTGTAGCAACTGCATAGCAGCTATTATTGCCCTTTTAGAGGATTGAGACTTTATAGGCATTTAAATTTTTTCCTGTTAGGGATTGGTATGGTTACACAGTCCAAAATCATCTCCCACTGACACATCACACACAGGTTTGACAATATGTTGCCATGACAAGTTAAATCAAATACATGCAACTTTTCTATTACACTGTCCTCATGTTTCATTTACAATTACCCAGATTTGTCATATGCCTGATATTCCATGAATATGGAATATGGCTCCTATGGAAATGATCCCTTCATATAAGAGCCTGAGGTGCAAAATCATGTCTAAAGAAAGGTAAATACATAACTGAGTTAAATTTTTATGCAGTAAATTATATAGTATCCATTAAATTATAGACTGAAAGGGCCTTATGTCCTTCTCTAGTCACATGACAACACCACCCCTAATATCAACACACTGCTCACAGTTTGTTATTCAAACATCACTGATGACATTTATTTCATCCAACAACACCATGAACACAAAATTCAAACAATACAAAAATACAGATACATCATCACAAGCCGGGGGTTACAAACATGTCTGTACACACGTGTGTGTGTGAGTGTGTCTGTAGTTCGCATGAGTGTCTGTGTTTGTACTCGTGTGTGGTGTTTGTACTCATGTGCGTGTGTCTGTATGCATGGATGAGGGTGTGAGGCTGTCACACAAATACATAAAATAAAAGATAGACACAAAAAGACAAATACAAACAGACATTGTACCGGCAGTCTCGGTCAGGGCGATTTGACAAAATCTGCACACAGCAGAAACATTTTTTTTCTTTATTATTTCGTATATAGATCCTTGGCAATCTGTATAAGAGAACTTTATAATAGATTAAATAGCTGACATTTTTACTGATTCACTGGAATAATTTGTTGCGTATGTTGTTAGACGAGACCAAGAGACGGGACTAGAGACCGCGCAGGCAGGGAAAAATATACATTATAACACGTTTTTAAAATAGATGCCTCTTATTGGCTGCATTTAAAGAAGGCTGCGTAGTAATAATGAGGCTGTACCAGGACCAGCTGCTTGCCTGGATTTTGAAATCCCCTCGAGACCGTTATGTCCGAGACCAAGACAAGACCAAGACCAGAGAGTGTTGAGACCGAGACAAGACCAAGACCATGTAAAAGTGGTCTCGAGATCGGTCTCGTGTGCTACAACACACAAACACACTTCATCTCTTTGTGACTCACTCTGAAACTCTGAGTATCTTAGCAACAGGAGTGACATACTAACGTACAAACAGGCTGCAATTATTGCCCATTCATAAATTTCAGGCAGACCTTTTCTATGGCATGAAATGAATTCAGTGTCACAGCCCAGGAGTTCCAAGGCTCACATCTGGGCCAGTCAAATCCAAAGTCTTCTTATAATTAGAGTGCATGAAAATGCACTCAACTGTTGTCCGAAGTCTTCTTCTTATTATTATTATCTTCTAACACACTTAATGCGGCTTCAACCGTTTAACGTAGAAACTTCATTCAAACTGCGTTGCGCAGGTCTTACTTAGGACACCTGTACTTTGTTATTTTCATCTTTGTAACTTATATACTTTAAAATTTAAACTATGAATTAAAAACTTTTTTTTTTTTTTTTTTACCCATAGACTTAACATTGGGCTGATGACATCACAGTCGGGCCATTAAGCAAACAGAATCTTGTGCCAGGTGTCCTGGCAACCTGCAGCAACTGTCAGTTTCTCAGGCTTTAAGACTACAATCTGGCTCTCTTGAGACTACAGATCCTGTTCAACTGTTTCCTCTGCCTACAACTGTTTCAAAATAAAAGTCCTCACTACAATAATTCACTATTAAATAATTTAACTATTTAAACTACTCAAATATTTAACTGTTCAGCCATTCCAACTGTCAGTTGTCATCAACTATGACTCTCACCAACTGTTTCCTCTGCCTACAACTGTTTCAAAATAAAAGCCTCACTACAATAATTCACAATTAAATAATTTAACTATTTAAACTACTCAACTATTTAATTGTTCAGCTATTCCAACTGTCAGTTGTCATCAACTATGACTCTCACCAACTGTTTCCTCTGTCCACAACTTTTTCAAAATAAAAGTCCTCACTACAATAAATCACAGTTAAATAATTTAACTATTTAAATTACTCAACCATTCAACTGTTGCTTTACTCTGGTGAGGTTATGTGTTTCTCTTTCAAGTAGGGCCCTAAAATAATTAGCCAAATTTCTTAATCAATCATATCACCATGAAGCTTCCATGTGATTAAGTTTTCATGCATAAAACCAATTGTTGCATGCAGTGGTGTCACCAGACTTTTTATCCTGGGGGTGCACAAGGGGGGCACAACAGTTTGATGAGGGGGCACGCATAAAAAATTTGTTTTGCAAATTAGGGGTTATCTTCATTTTGTCGAGTGGGGGGGGGTGTGAGCAAGATACTCTTTATTTATTTACATATCTTAAATGGGGGGAGCACATGGGGACATAGGGGGGCACGACATGTGCGACGCCACTAATTGCATGGCAGAGATATTAGATTAAACACCAGTGGCACAGAAATCACAGTCGTCAATCTGTAAAGAGTTAATGCTTGAACATTGTATTAAATGAATTACTCATTCTGAATTATATGAAATTTTAGTGAGATTTGCATTTCATGTTTTTTTCTTTTTTTTCTCTCATTTTCAGAAAACACACACATTTGCTGACTTTTACTTGTACAATAGGGATATTTCTCTTGATTTGTGTTCCATTGTTTTAATCCATCTCTCTGTCAGTGAGCATTTGCTCAGTGATGCAGTGATTTCACTCAGTACATGGGTGTGGCATTTCCAGACGGTGATCAGACAGAATGAGCAGCACCCAGACACTCCTTATACTGGGGACAATAAAAGGCCACCCCAAAAGGTCAAATTTTGTCAAAAGTCATCATGCCTCAGATGTCTCAGGTCATGCGGGAACGTGCCATTGGCAAAATGGATGCAGGGATGTCCACCAGAGCGGTCGCAGTGCAGCTGAATGTTAACTATCGGACGATAGGCCGTTTGAGAGTTCGTTTCCGACAGACGGGAAGTACTGCAAATCGACCTCATCCACGTCGGCCACATGTGACCACACCAGCTCAAGATCGCTACATCCAGCTCATCCACCTGCGGGATGGGCTCAGATCAGCGACACGCACAGCGGATGAGACCGTTGGTCTGCACAACAGACGCATCACACCACAGACAGTCCGAATCGCCTGCGAAGCCAACTTGCACGCCGGGCGCCCTCACCATGGTCTGGATCTCACCGCTGTCCGGCGTCAGAACCGACTCGCATGGGCAAATGCACACGTTTGATGGCCCTTGGCACGCTGGAGAAGAGTGCTATTCACAGACGAATCCCAGTTCCATTTTTTTGTTAATAAAAAAACTAGAAAGTCCAAATGCAGGCCAGAGACATCGCAACAAGGTACCAGGACAGCCAGATAACTTGGAGTACATTGACAGAATAGAGGAACCTCTGACCAAGAAAGGAGTCAGGAGATTAATGCTACCATTAGTTCTGTCCTTTTCTTCGACGATTCACAGGGCTCAAGGTATGACTCAAGACTCTGCTGTGGTTTCACTGAACCGAATTTTTGAACCAGGTATGGCATATGTGGCCCTAAGCAGAACAACCTCACTGCGTGGCCTACGCATCATTGATTTTAATGAAAACAAAATTCATTCTGATGCAGAAATCACACGTTCTTTGGAAAATATGCAAAAAGCACATTTGGAAATGCAATGCCTCTTCTCCATTGTCTCCCATCAGTCAGCTCATCATCATGTCTAAAACTGATTCACTTTAACACAGAAGGACTGTCGGCTCATATTGATGATGTCAAGAAACATCATGAAATGTGCGTCACAGACATTTTATGTCTCACTGAAACACACCTTTTCGGAACCTTTGTCCCAGATAATATCCAGCTGGAGAACTATCAGATGTGCAAGCGCAACAGGCATGTGTCATACTCAACTCTTACTCATCTAGCACAGAAGAATGGTGGGGGAGTTGCAGTGTTTGTCAAAAGCCATGTTGAAGCCCATCATGTGCCATACCTGCAGGGAATGACTGACCTTGAATTCCTGGCAGTGAAAGTGGTGGCCCCAGTTTCAGCGCTAATTGCAGTGATTTATAGACCACCAGATTACAGCACAAATTTATTCATCACCTGCCAATCATATTGCCCAGTTTTTATCAGGCAAAAATATGAAAATATGAATATGATGCCCACACCCAATAAAATATATCTTCATTATCTCATAGATCATGGATGTCTGATAGAGACTCTCAGTTCAAACCTTCAATCAATCAATAACCTTTATTGCAGGGAAGTCCCACTGAGACAGAGGTCTCTTTTGCAGGGGAGCCCTGATTACAATAAAACAATTACAATGGAAGGTTAAAGACAAACAGCACACATAAAAATACACAAAAGTCACAAACAACAATTTCAGCTTAAAGGAATAAGTTTTAAACTAGAATAAAACATTATAGAAATGAATTAAAAAAAAAATATATATATATATATATATATATATATATATATATATATACATATATATATATATAATATACACACATAAGAACATAGGACAGAGAAAAATAAATGAGCAAATCCTACCATAAACTAAAAGCAAATACATCTGGCCTCCAGAAGCAATATATCCAACACTAATAAGGGGATAAGGCTGTCTAGCTTCAAGGTATCCTGGAAATTATTCCACATACAAGGAGTGAATGCACTAAAAGAGGTACCTCCCAAATTTTTTCTAGTCCTGGGAGCCTCTAACAAAAACCATTCTTGTGATCTGATATGCCGACTTCTGATTTTGATGGATAAGAGCTTAGTGAGATATGAGGGAAGTTTGCCTAGCAAAATTTTATAAATAAATAAAATACAATGTAGCTTCCTTCTAAAATGAAGGGAAAACCACCCTACAGAATTATATAAAGCACAGTGATGGGTTCGGAAACCATCACCTGTGATGAAGCGCAATGCGCTATGATAGATTGCATCCAAGGATCTTAAGGTACCAATAGAGGCATGCCTGTAAAGGACATCTCCGTAATCAAATATGGGTAATATTGTTGCCTCGACAATCCTCTTCCTATTGACCAAAGAAAAACAGGACCTGTTTCTGTAAAGAAACCCGATTTTCATTCTATGTTTCCTTTCTTTTTCAGTTTTAGTTAGTAGTAGTAGTAGTGGTTAACAATACCAGCAGCAGTCATAGTAATAAAACTATTTATTAATCCCTCAAATCCTGAGATTGTATAAATATGAATGGCAGCAACAAAATTAACAGAAATGGGAAGCAGGCCTACGTAAACTTCAGACAAACCAAGGACGTTATGAGATGATTCAGAGGACAAAGAATATGACAAATATGAGTATGATTATTTTTATTATTATTTTTCAACATAATTTGAGAGCTCAGATAATCCTGAGTTGTGTCGGCATAGATATTAAAAGCTTTTTTGAAGTCATTGTAATAATGTAACTAAATAATAAGAAGAGGAAGAAGAGGACAAAGAAGACATCAAAACACAAATGTTCGGACACGTTTGATATTATTAAACAAAGTTTCAAGTGTAATAAACTGACATAAATAACAATGTATAAGTAAACTAAAATATGCAACATAATGCAATGAAACACAGTCCAACATACTAAAATTAATAAAAGAGAAATAAAAGCAATATAAATATAACTAGAGGCACTCGTAGAATGCAAACCTCCGCCAAGGCAGCACAATCCAAATGTGCATGAGTGGGAGCAAAGTTGAGTTATCGCGTGTGATAGGATTTCAAGATGGCTGCCATGGCGGCCATATTGTTTAACTGATCGCGGTCAAAATCAATAGAGTCCATCCTTGATGTAATAGCAATCCACCCGCAAAACTTCAGACAAATCCGTGCAGTACTTTTTGAGTTATCGCGTGTGATAGGATTTCAACATGGCTGCCGTGGCGGCCATATTGTATCAGTGATCGCAGTAAAAATCAATAGGGTCCATCCTTGATGTAATAGCAATCCACCCACATGGACATAGATACACGGAAAGCCATTCGCTTTGTCTTGGAGAAAATCCCAGGTATCAGCGACTTAGAGCCGCAACAAGATGAATGTTTGGTTAGTTTTTTGAATGGAAATGATGTTGTAGTGCTACTCTCTACAGATTGTCATATCTACTTAGTAGCCCTCATGAAATAGGCACCCTGTTCATCTCTGTGAGAGGCAGCCGAACCACCTCAGCTAGCTTGTAGCTTCTAGTGTTACATTGTCCGCGAATTTCACACTATTTAAGTTAGCAGCGAACTTTTTAAAAGCCGTGTTTTTGTTCTTGTCACAAGACCTATTCGCTGTCTCAGTGTTATGTTGTCATTATCCATGAATGAAATGGCTGTCTGAGACAGCCAAATGCTTAGAGCCAAACTGTGTTGCTGTAAAGTTAGATAGCGAGCTCGGTATGATGTTAGCGCAAGTATGGTTAATGGTTCAGTTTTCGTGTCAATGCAGATTTCGTCCTAATGTAAATAATTCGTTATTCTCGCCGATTCTGCCGTTGGTTTCGGGTTTCTTACGTTTTTTTTTTTTCTTTTAACAGCAGCAGTATATCTGCAGGAAAAACGATAGCTCAACAGTTTGTTTCTTGTAAGGAGAACAGAAAGAGCACCTTTGGTTCTTTTAAGTGAATGAGTGAAGGCTAAAAGTTGGTAGATGGGCATATGTATGGGTACAGTATTAACTTTAATGTACTGATCAGTTTGTTTTCGCTGCATTCCTGGTATGAAGGACTGTGTTTACAGCGAAGTACTAGGGCGGCTGAGCGGGCGATAACATACGTCATCGCCAAACGTTAGTGATTAGTTTACGGGTACGCCAATGATTTTAAACTTCAGACAAGCGCCCACCCACCAGGAAGTGAACACTTGTCAATGACGACTGCCCAGACTCTGTGTACGAAGCAAAGCGAAGTAGCAGAGTCTGGTTTTACCAGGCTATGTGAGCAGAGCTGAGCGGGTGGAATTTAGTCAGAGCGTGGAGCGGGTTTTTTTTTTCTAAAGGCCAGAGCGGTTGCTCTGTCTCGCTCCAGTTTCGCTCCGATATCGCTCACTACACGAGTTTGGGCATGTACGAATCCACAGAGAATTCATTTGTGCCTTCTAAAGTTATCAAGACAGTTACACTAACAATAATCAGACATTTTGCTTATTTATGAAGATGGCTGGAGTTCGCAAAATATTTCACAAAGGAAACTGATAGGCCTAGTTCATACATGTAGGCCTATCCTATCAAACTAATTTGCCTATAGCATTTGTTTTTGTTAATAGCCTATCCGCAGGCTTCTCATATGCAAGCAGGCGACAATCTCAATTCCTCTAGCCATTTATTAACATTTTTTCACTTTAAAACACTGCACATTGCCATTACGTCGCTGCCTGTTGCTGATAGCCTTGCGTGCGCTCCCGTAGGAATCAAGCGCGCACCGCGAGCATCTGTGTGCAGCGTGCAGAGTATTTAGTGCACACGTATACATGACCATACTTTTCACAAGGCAATATTTCAGTATTAAAAATCCTTGCTTTTTATTGGTTAGCCTATATGTGATATAGGGGAGAGCGGGGCACAGTGTAGGCCTAACACTGTGAGTTTATGGTTACACAATTCTGAAACTATTTAAGCTAGACTAATCATATTTTTATAGAAGCAACATAGGCCTACCTGTTTCTGCTACATATGTGCACTTGAACTTTGTTACTTATGACCTACCATTTTTGTACAATTCCACAAGCAGCGTTAGGCAAAATGTTACAACCTGCCCCGTAGGCGGGTTAGTTGTAACACTGCTAAAAAGACTATATAAACAAAATTAATTCAGTATGAAGTTATCTCAATATAAAGTATGATCCAAATGTAAAAATACTAACAACAGATTGCGTGTCAACATTGACCTAATTTTCAATATGGACAAATGTCGCATACGCGTAGGCCTAGGCACAATACGCACGGTAGGGAGCCAGAAGCCTAACCAAGGACAATATGACATAGAAATGCCTTTAAATGAAAAAAACCTTAGGTCAAAATGCAAAGCATGATTGAAAGTAACTATACCAACTAATATGGATGTATTTCATTATTGTTTGACTGAATGGGTGGCTTAGTTTAACATTGCGTTACAATTTACCCCGCTTGGTCAAGCCTTGTCACAGATTAACATCTGCTAGGAGTTGGTTACATGTTTCAAAATGGTAAAACATTTTAGATAACAAGACAGGTATTAAAGTGATACAAGATTGGACTTGGTGACTTGCACCCACAGCTCACTATTCCAAGGCAACTATGAGCAATTTTTTATGCTGCTTGAAATGAGTTTTGTTCTCTGTGAAAACTCATCCAACCCAAATGAAAATCTGTGGGATGACATCACAGTAATGCGGTCAATTTTATAGTAATGCAGTCAATTTACCAATAGCACACCCTGATCAATTGTTGCATCTAGACATTAAGTGCGTGTTACATGTAACCCCACGTTAGCGCTCCCCTAATATTCTGAAATATTTCAGATGAGAGTTTTCATTAGCTGTAAGCCACAATCATCAAAATTAACACAAATAATTGCTTGAAAAATTTCACTTTATCAGTGATTAATCTGTGATGCACAAGTTACCTTGAATTACTTAAATTAATGAACTAAGACTGCCATTAGTCAGCAGGTGGGACTGTATGCTCAATGTAACTGTTGGTGTCTCTTAATGTGTATGCTGTGTGTGAAGCCAGAGCTCTTGTATGCCCAAGACAAATTTCTCTGTAAAGAGACAATAAAGATCAACTTCACTTTTCAACAATATTTTATTTGAATGATCCCTACCAGTAAGCTATTCACATTTAGACAACTTAAAACTGTCTGCAACTGTGGTGACCAATCATTGTACCCCAGCAACAAAAAGAACCAATCAACATGTATCCTAAATAATAACATAAGTTAAATGTTTACAATTACCTCTACCCTTAGAGTGAGAGTTATTTTGAAGAGCCTACTGAGAAAGGTGAGTTGCCTAATTTCCATTCTCTCCTCACAAAGTGTGATATATGTATGTTAATGTAGCCAATTAACATTTTAATGGCCTAATTTACAATGATAGATGGGTTATTTTGCCATTCTATCATCAAAACTACACTTTTCCTGTCAATACTTGGATGCCACCACTCTGTAATCTGTGGCAGTGACAAGATAGGTGGGCTATTTCTGAGGTAACTGCTTCTAAAGTCGAACGTAGCAAGTTCGACTTCGACAGCTCTGAGGCCATAACAAGATAATGGCCTTAAAAAGTCGTCCAACTTTTGTATGAAAGAAAGGCCTACTAAGTTTATCAGTCAAGGGAGCTATTTTGTCTTAATATAGGCTACGCAGTTTTGTCAAGTTTAGCATAGTCTCTGTCAACCAGTTGAACCTAAGCCTATTTCTGTCTAAAGAATATGCTAAACTAGAATTTTACAGTAGATTAAGGATAGGTTTAAAAATATCTTAATTCATGGTCGCACAGCCAGAAATGGAAAACGTGTAGTCTAACTGCATTCGACAGCTAATCTTACTGAGAAACTGTGGTAGACTACTCAGAACATTGTAGCTCTAGGTTGTTACAATGTATCATTACTCGACAGTGAAGTGCGGCAGGGAATGTAGTCTGCTAACTCGCCTATAGGCCTATGTCTCATGGCAATAAAATATTCGCACTACCCCATCTAAACTTTTCTAAGGAGACAGGCCTAATTGCCCATTTTTTTACGTTATGATAATCGATGTTCTCCCGTTTTGAATGAATGGAATGTTGATTGTGGTCAATGCAAAAAGTAGCTGTGGGGTTGTAGGGACCATCGGCGGTAGCGAAGGGGAGAACCGGGACAGGTGAAACATTCCGATTTTCTCCGAGTGTAATGAAGATAAACAAGCGTGTCTGGCTCAAATCATATAGTAGGCTACATTATAGCCTCCACATATCTGCCAAATATCTTCTGGTTACGTCTTTTCATCACTGAGTTACAGGCGATAACCGAATTTTGAAGGTGCAAAGTGAATTATATTTTTGATTTGAATGGTGCATAGGTCGTGAAAGGCATGTACGATGGTTTAACTCATGTCATGATATAATCAAATAACATTTTGCATGATTGAAACATAATATAAATGATATCACTCAGCCTACTGTTGTAGCTGAGAAAATAGCATAAACATCCACAGAACATGATTTCCCCATAACCGCAAAATACACGCTTGATGGTGATGGCAAGGAGTTGTTTATAGACACACACCGTGAAGTATGGCCAAGCAGTAAACTATCTCAAATAGCACATTTTAAGAGGCATATTCATAATAGCCTACTTCGTAAAATATTATAATTGTATATTTGGAATTTGAACTAGGCCTATGTGTTTCATTTGTCCCGCATGCCTGTTTCAACAAAACGCACATTTCACTTTCGAGCAAATAATTTTTGAACTGAACTGAATTTGACAGAAAACATTTGTAGGTTGCTAGTGACAAAATATTATATTTCAGTCTTGTACAACCTTTTTGTAAATTACGTTTAAGGTGTTTCATTTGTGCCAGTTCTCCCCATCTCTCTCACTCTCTCTCTCTCTCTCTCTCTCGCATATTTCGCGTAAAGCATCATGGGACTGAGGAAACCTGATTAGGCTATAAACCTGATTATAGGCTACGACTTTTGACTTAAAGACTTATTTTGTGGAAACAAAAGAACATAGAAATGTATTTTACATTATGTGTTTTTTGTAAGATGGAGAAACGAAGCCGGCCATCGCCTTACCAACATGCGCCCCTGAGGCTGAAATGTATCGCGGCCACATCAAGACGCGTAGTCAGTAACTTCTAATTTAGCGACAGAATAGGAGTGACTTGGCTGGTCAATCAATCGCGAACACTGTCTGATGGAGCCGAAGTGCGTGTCCTCAACCTGAAGAAAAGAAACGTAAGAAGGGTTCAGGTGGACCGCTCTTAAGCTTACAAGCACCTTATTCTGAAAAGCGGTAGAGCATTAATTAATGCCAATACCATGATTTTCAAATCGCACGACTAAGCCGTGGATGAGAAGAAAGTGGCGAGAGGAAAGGCTCTGCTATGTCCCCCCTGCCCCCTGGTTGAAAAGCATGAAACCCTCCGAAGTTTCCAAGGAGACATCTCCGTTCGCGGACAAATCACCTCAATGAGTGTCTTAGTTAATAGATAGATAACCTACTTTATGAATTCAAAAGGAAATTAAGGTGTCCACCCAGCTAACACGGAATGTTACAAAAACTTTAAATGGTCCGTGTTTCTCCTATGGTTATTTAAAGAACGTTTTCCGTAAGGCAGTTGCTACGGGTACGGCAGTTTTTCAATGCATTTCAATGTGGAGTACCGTAGTGGAGAGGTACGGCAGCCCCATTTCAAGCCCTGCCCTAACCTAACCCTAACCCCTAACCCATCCCCTAACCTTAACCCTAACCCTAACCCCAACCTCTAACCCTTCCCCTAACCATAATCCCAAATCCTCACCCTAATCGCAGTTTGAAATCGACTGTCGTATGAATAAAAACTGCCGTGTCTCTAGACACTACGTTTCCGTAAACTTTGGGTGTAAGTTCAGAGTTGTCACAATCACAAACATTCCCCTAACATTTTAGGTAGGCCTACCAAAAACTCAAGGTTATGTCGTGGTTGTATTGTGCCCTTCACATAACGTTTCCTGTTGGTTCAACAATTCAGCATATTGAAGTCAGCGGAACAATCAGAGACAGTCGAGCCAATACCAAACGTATGATAATACATCCCTATGTCTTGTACTCTATTTGTAACTTACACCTTGAATGTCTTTGTAGAGTAGGGTGTAATGTGAAAAAAAAAAAAAAACTAGATGGCAGTATTGACATTTTTTTTGTTAAGCCAAGTCTGGAGCTAGGTTTGGGGCATGTCCTGGGCATGCCTCAGAGGGGGCTGGAAAAGAGTATATAAGGAGAAAAATTGAGAGAGTAGGGAGTAGGAGAAATTGCAAGGAGAAATTGTGGAAGGATACATTTGACCAGACCTGTCACTCTTTTCAAGACCTGTGAAGCTTTTTGTGGATTTTTGCCTGTGTTGGAGCATTTTCCTGTCCCAGGACATCTCAACATAGCAGCCCCATCTCAATTACCAAGGGACTGTAAATATCTCATTTTTTGTTTCATTTCAATCTTGGTCATTAGGGTAGATTGTAGATTAGTTCTAAGTGTTTGTTTAATTAAATCTGTTGAAGTTGAAGAATTTTGTCTGTCATCCCTTGCTGTCCGTGACGTCATAACAAATTGACGCCATAACAAATTGGGGCCATAACAAAGGGTAAACCAAATTAATAGCATGTGGGGAACTTAGGTTTGCATCTCACGCGTTGTGCTGTTTTTCTGCTGAATTGTGAGGTTTTTTAGACTGCTAGTTAAAAATGGAAATCAATGTTTTTTTTCCAGTTAGGTTCTCCAGCATCCACACAGTTGGCCTACCAATCTTAAGACAGTGGCAACAGAATGCAGAAACGGTCTGTCATCTATTTAGTTCCCAGTATGCACACACACTGTTAGCGTGAAACTTGCCAATGGGCTTCCCTACCCACTGAAGTCAAAAATAATTATAATTAACATTGATTTGAACTGTTTGCCATATTAATTATATGTTTTCAGCTATAGGATGCCTGAATTTCCAAAGAAATAATAAAGTATCTATCTATCTATCTTTCTTTCTTTGAAGGGGACACCTACCCCAGTCAGAGATATAGAAATTTCTCTGGCCGGCCATTCCCTGGCAGTTACCCCTCTGGCGGGAGATGTGCCTGGTTGGGCTCCAGGAGGGTGACTGGGTCAACATCAGCCACTTGCGGGCGACCCACAACCCAACATTTGGGTTTAAGTTGGGTTCTTCAACTTAGACTGATATAACTGTAAGTTCATTGAAAATTATATAGTTATGACAATAGGTCTACTCATTAAAAAAGTGCATAACAGTTCTCAGCAATTACGTTTTTTGCAGTATGGAGAGTTTATTAATGACCAAATGATGGTTTCCTCTTAAAGGACCTGTGTGTAATACTTATAGGTCAAAACATCGTAAAATGACCAATAGACTAACAACAGAATGTGAAGAGACAATCATATTAATGTTGTGTCAAAAACATCTGAGCACTATGTTGCCCTGAATCTTCTGGACAAATGAATTTGTGTCGGCCACGTTTTCCTTTTCTGTTCTACCACGTGTGGCAGCTGTATTCACATACAATAAATACTTAAGCCTATGTATCAGTGAACTCTGAATTTTAAAATCCGGTTACCCTAGTTGTCCATGGGCCCGTGGGATCTTCCCAGACTATATTTTCCTGAAAGCTTGTCCTATTAGGCATTAAAATTCACTTGCTTGCCATTTGGTTAGGGTAGTTTTATGTTGTTGTAAGTGACAGCACCATCCGTATTAGTTTTCCAATTAATGGTGGACATGGTTAGTCATACAAAGAACCATGGAATATGTTGTCTTACTATTAAAGGATTATTAGGATAGGTTTGGTCACACGGTAGGGAAAGCACTGACTTACAAGCGGGGCTTCTGTGATGTCACTACTTGTGGCTAATTGATTAAAGGAACACCTGCCTTACTCTCATGGCACAGATATAGTCAAGGAATGCTGCGGAGAGCAGGGCCGCTTGTCTCCCTTGTTTGTCTGCCATGCCTGTGTCCATGCCTTGTAGATATACCCTTTTGGATCACCTTTATGTTTGGCATTTATTTACCACCACAAGAAACTGAGCTAACTGAAAAGACACTTGTGCTGTTCAGGAGTCTTAACTTGTCTTTACTTAGGTCTCAGGAGTCTCAAGTGTATCGCTAAGTGACCTCTCACTGGAGCTCTGCCAAGCTAACACGCGCACACATTGCAGCCACACACATTAGGTCTACTTCCACGACTTTACATCATGTAGGGCCTGTGTGCAGTGCAGCGATTTGTTTGTGTTTGTCTGCTCGCATTACGCCGGGCCAAGGTTCAGCTGTCATAGTATACCCCTAGACAACAAAGCTGTTCGTTTAGATGCTTGGCCTCTGGCTTCTAGCCAGGCTAGCGCCGCCTAGTGCTTCCACTCAATTCTCATTTAACTCCACCGCATAGTCAGGAGTCGATCAATAGGCTTAGGTTTCCACTGACCCAGAGCTGTTCGGGCCAATCAGCGAACAGAGGGAGGGCTGAAAGTGATAACGTTGAACTCAAACTGTGTATTCCAGTGCGTAACATAAGTCACGACCAAGCAGTAGCAATTGGTTGAAGCCAAATATATATATGGATGGCTCACTGTGTTTTTTTTTATTTCTACAGCAAACAGAGGCAACACCAAGCAGCATTCATTGCTGCATAGTTGGCGTAGCAGGTGGAGAAGATGTCTTCTCCATAATCTTATCAACAGGCATGGAATTGAGGGTGCCCACCCAGTCTTGGGTGGGAACCCAGTATGATTTTGTCTGCCGCCTTCCCCTAACCCTCACCCTGGAGGTCCAGGGGGACCTCATTGTTTCAATCGGCAAACTTTTTGAGTTGAGTTGTTCCTGAGGCCTACCTTGATGAATTGTGTAATTTCCTTACTGTATGCATGACATTTGTGTGGAGCCAAATTTGACATTTGTGTGTGTTTGCTTTAACTGTTTTCAGGGAAACGAAGAGGAGGGTGATGGGGAGTTTGGGGACTTCCATGACCTGGAGGGCCTGGGGGGCCAGGAGAGCCAGGAGGGTCAGGAGGGCCTGTTTGACTAGACACATTTACATATACTGACACACACACATTTTTTCTAATTGTTTCTGACACACACACAGACATTGTTTTTAATTGTTTCTGACACACACACACACACAGTTCCTTATTATTTCTTATTGTTCCTATTTTTTCTTATTTAATAAATTTGTGAATAATTAACTTGAAATGTTGAATCTGCTTTTGAGGTTTGTTCAGATTAAGTTGAATTTAGCAGGCACTTTTATCCAAAGCAACACAGGCTCACAACATGGGTTTCAGCAATCAAACTGGGTCAACCAATTGTTATGCTGTGATGTTATAACAAAAGAAAATAGATCAGCTATAATAGATACATTAACCTTCGTATCCAGATGCAGTTCATTCAGGGGTAGCCTACTTAGGGAGGGCAGTGTTAAGCTCATTTACAGCAATGACCTGAGTTCACAGGCAAGCAAGGTAAAAGCATTTAAATACAGACATGTGTCAGTCATGTTTAATGATGAGACATTTGCATTTTTGATCATGTTTCATCTAGCAAACCAGCCATTAGGGCCTAGGTATGTAGCCTACAGCGGGGTCTTGAACTGACCAGAATCAATTTCGGATACCAACACGAGTTAGGCTTAGCCTAGGCCTACTACTAACAAGCCTATTCAGCTCATAGGTTTTATGTTGTTTAATTTATCGTAATTTAGCCGGAATTCATGTTTTAGCCTACAACCCCAATTCCGAAATAGTTGGGACAAAGTGTAAATTGTGAATAAAATCAAAACGCAGTGACTTTCAAATCACACCAGCCAGTATTTTATTCACAGCAGAACAGAGATAACATAGCAAATGTTGAAACTGAGAAATTTTACAATTTCATCCACAAAATGAGCTCATTTCAAATTTCAGGGCTGCCTAAGGTCTCAAAAAAGTTGGGACAGGGGCCTGTTTACCGTGGTGTAGCATGCCCTCTTCTTTTTTTAACACAGAGTGGAGGCGTAAGGTCATTGAGGAGACAAGTTTCTTGAGTTTAGCCATTGGAATTTGATCCCACTCTTGTTTAATACAGGCTTCCAGCTGCTGGAGAGTTTTGGGTCTCCTTTGACGGACTTTTTAGTTTAATTATCGCCAAATGTTCTCAATCGGTGAAAGATCAGGACTGCAGGCAGGCCAGTTCAGCACACGGACTCTTCTACTACGAAGCCATGCTGTTGTAATAGCTGCAGTAAGTGGTTTTGCATTGTCCTGCTGAAATACACAAGGCCTTCCTTGGAATAGATGTCGTCTGGAGGGGAGCATATGTTGCTCTAAAACCTTTATATACCTTTCAGCATTCATGGTGCTTTTTAAAACATGCAAGTGTCCCACACCATATGCACTAATGTATCCCTATACCATCAGAGATGCTGGCTTTTGAACTGAACGCTGATAACAGGAGGGGTGGTCTTTCTCCTCTTTAGCCTGGAGGACACGACGCCCGTGATTTCCAACAAGAATGTCAAATTTGGACTCGTCTGACCACAGGACACTTTGCCACTTTGCTACAGTCCATTTTAAATGAGCCTTGGCCCACAGAACACGGCAGTCACAAGCTTAAATCACAAGAACCACTTACATTGTTACAGAAAAGATAAAAAGAAGTCAATTCATACCTGGCGCAGCTCAAAACTACACATATACACAAAGTATATGAGGGAAGGATGAATACAAGCTTCAATAGCAATATTACGTCTGCACACGGTTGCAAGAGCACATGTGGGAAATCGCCTAAGATCTTCACTGACTAGATTAAAGCTACCCACGGCATAGAGACGCGCGTGGGGGAAGTTGAATTCAATCTTCTATTGTGAGAACGGCTACACACATACAGATGCATGTGTGGGGAAGTCGTCTACGATCTTCCATAATGACTATTGGCGACGACGGCATGGAAAATGCACGTGCGGGAAGTCGATGCGATCCTCTCTGACCATATGGTAAAGAGGCTACTACACACGCACTGACGTGCGCGGGGAGAGATCGGATACGATCCTCCCCGAATCCTTTGTTTCCCTACCTTTTATACCCAGACTCCAGGAGTGCTTCCTAAAGCGGGGTCATAGGTCACTTGGGTAATTCGAATCAGCAAGGCGCCCCCTCCCAAGAGGAACTTTAGGCAGCGACATTACCATGAGGAGAAGTCGCAGTACATTTCTTTTCATACTTATTGAATGAGAGTTTAGTACACTTTTAATCCCATTGAATTATGCCCCATGCCATTCTGGAGATTTAGGGGAGTAAAATGATACCAAACACAATAGGCTTGCATTACAGTTTGCCATGAAACATCCGTTACAGTCCATAATTACAAAGATAACTGGTATAAATGTTAACAATCTGCTTATGTTGTATAACAAAAATACACATTGGATTTGCAACATTACGGGAGGTAATGTTAAGTATTTTCTGATGTAGTCTCTGAGAAGTCCAGTTTATGGCACTGCAGCATTCTCTCTGCCAAAGTTGACTCAGCCGTTTTCGGGTGGTAGGCAAGATGTTCAACGCCGACCTTTACCCCAGAGATTGACCCCGAGGCAGAGGGCCACTCCAGCTGTCGTGAACTAAGTTGGGCAGACCAAGTGACGCCACACAGACCCTAGTTGCATCTGCTCTCATAACCCCAGAGGTCTCTGCTAGGTGCTGGGGCCCTTAAGACAATAGGGGTACTTTACCAGTCCTGTGTCTGCGAGGAAGGGGCTGAGTTTAGTTTTCTCTGCATTTAGCAGCCCAGAAATGTCTCTGTCAGGATGCATGGGCCGTTAAGATAAGGCTACCAGAGCCATGGTCTGTGACAAGGGGCACACAGTTCTCCCTGCCTTCCCAGCGCGGCTTACACAGTTGTCATTAACTATGCCTCCAGTCAACTAAAGTAAACCACCACCTACCTGGCAACCAACATAGCAACCATTGAAATAAAGCATCTATGTCAGTTTCCATATCAATCAACATGATTATACTACCAACCACTAAAGTAACTGCTTTTTTTGTGATTGTAGCCATTATGGACACCCTAGCAACAACCGAGCAACCACCACAACTACCCTAGCAACAGCCTAGCAACCACCTCAAGTACCCTAGCAACAGCCTAGCAACCACTTCCATTGTTGCAACCTAGCAACCAACATAGCAACCAACATGATTAACCTAGCAACCAGCATAGCAACCACCACAACTACCCAAGGAACAGCCTAGCGAAAACCTCAAGTACCCTAGCAACAGCCTGGCAACCACTTCCAAAGTTGCAACCTGGCAACCAACATAGCAACCAACATGATTAACCAAGCAACAAGCATAGCAACCGCCATAAATAACCTAGCAACAGCCTAGCAACCACCTCAAGTACCCTAGCAACAGCCTAGCAACCACTTCCAGTTACAACCTAGCAACCAACATGATTACCCTAGCAACCAGCATAGCAACCAGTCCAGTTACCATAGCCACTACCATAATTATCCTACTAACAACTTAGCTACCAATATCATAATGCAATTATTTGCCACAAATTCCACCTTAAGCAACTACAGTTTGCATTTTCATGCACTCGTAATTCCTTGGAATTACATTCTCTAGTTTTTAATAACGTTTGTATGGGAGGTGGTGGAGAGGCTGTATATTAGTACAGTAGTGATTTTGTTGAGAGTGTTGGAAATCTCATAATGGAATTTGTCGATTAATTCACTCAAATTTGAAAGTATTCTGTGTGGTTCATATTTCCACGGCATGTGCATTTGAAATTTGAAATGCCCTCTCAAGCAAATAAGTACAAAGATCTCTGTGCGTGTGTGAGCATACAAGTGTGTGTGCATGTATATTATGCGTGTATATTAGCACAGATGAGTCGAAACATTATGACCACCTGCCTCACATGATGTTGGTCCTCTGCGTACTGCCAGATCAGCTCCATTAACCTGATGTCCATACGAGTGCTTGGACTCAGATCATTCCCCAAAGACATCACACTCTCTCCACCACCTTGACTCTTCCAACAGTGAATCCTGGTGCCATCCCTTCCTCAGGGTAAATGGTGCATGCATACCTGGCCCATGTACTTGATGTAAAAGAAAATGAGACTCACTGGAACAGGTGACCTTCATCCATCCATCATTCTGGAGTGCCCAATGTAGGCACCTTCAATGATGGACAGGGGTTAGAACAGGCACTTTGACCAGTCAGCGACTACAAAACCCTACAGGCAGCAGGGTGTCATGCAGTGTGGGTTGTGATACTCTCCTCCAGTCACCAACATTAAATTTCTCCACGACTTACGTCACCGTAGCTCCTCTGTCAGTTTGGACCAGATGAGATCGATTTCTTTGCCCTTGTGCATTGACGGGCCTTGGGTCGCTCATTTGTGGTTTGTCCCTCCTCACAACATTGTCTGAAGGTACTCGCCACTACTGACTGGGAGTACCCCACAAGTCTCGTCACTTCAGAGATGCTCTGTCTTACTCATCTGGCCCGAAGGATTTGGCCTCATTTAAAGTCCCTCAGGTCTCATTTCTCCCACATCCAACACCTCAACCACGAGAACTCTTCCAACACTTGTTAGGAGATATGTATTTCGGTCAGTGTTTTGAACTTGCTTTTATAAATTTTTAATTAACCTACAAGTAATTTTTTGAAAAAAAAATATTTTGAACGGTTTCATTTTTAAGTCCAAGGAACTCTGTCCTGCATGCAAGCCAGTTATTCAAACTTGAGCAAAATGTGAAGCATCACAAGATATCCCTTTCAAAAAAGCTCATTCAAGTTTGCTGCTGGTGTACGCATGCTTCTTTTAGACTAAAATAGGAAGGCACGGTTTTGCTTTTAACCCCAGTTCCTAAAAAGGTGGGATGCTGTGTAAATTGTAAATAAAAACAGATTGCAATGATTTGTAAATCTCATGAACCCACATTTTATTCAGAATACAACATAGACAACATATCAGATGTGACAGGGAGACATTTTACTATTTCATGAAAAACATTAGCTCATTGTGAGTTTGATGGCAGCAACACATTTCAAAAAAGTTGGGACAGGGCCATGCTTACCATTGTGTCGCATCCCCTCTTCCTTTAACAACAGTCTGTAAATGTCTGGGAAGTGAGGAGACCAGTTGCTGGAGTTTTGGGAGAGGAATGCTGTCCCACTCGCAAATCATACGCAATCATAGTGGGGTTAATGATATTAATTCACGTCCGCAAAACTAACTGGCAAGCAAATTCAACTTTGTTGGCTATATAGGGGAGAACGGGGTAAGACGAGCCATTTTTTACATTTTGCATCATTGTGATGTGTCGGACAGATTTTAGTGTTTTCTTTTGAGACGCCTCTTTTGAGACGAACAACTTTAAGTTAACTTATATGAGTAAAGAGATATACTCTCTCAAAAAAAAGTGGTCTTGTGACTCAACTTACCCCTTTCATGGGGTAAGATGAGCATATGTGTGGGTAAGAGGAGCCATAATAAGATCTCCGGTTAAACTCTTATTTTACTCAAACAATGACAGAATCCTTTGACAAACAGCATATTGAGCAGAAAACAGTCCTGATAGTGCAAAGGTCAAGCTCAGGCATTAACAGATGGGTAGGCCTGCGACAGTTTAAAGATAGAGTAATACAGATGGGCCTATAACAAATGAAAGTGATTGAAAGTCTTTTGTGAAAGTATATAACACCTAATAACATTCAATATCATCGCTAGCTCTCCATTCCATTGGCACACTTAAAAAAAAAATGCAGTCTGCAGCCTAGGCCCAGTAAAATGAAAACTGGAGCAGCCAAGTCTCTGTGAACTGGATCAGCCAGTCACTCAAACAATAACAGAATATTGTGCAGAATTTTCAGGGATGAGCTACCTCTGGGCCTACTGTCTGTCAATAAATTTAAACATAAACAAAGAATTTTAAATAGAAACACAAACATATATACAGTATTTCACAAAAGTGAGTACATCCCTCACACTTCGAAAATTAATTTATTATATCTTTTCAAGGGACAAAGTTACAGAAATGAAACCTGAATATTTTCCAGAGTAGTCATTGTACAATATCTGTAGCAGTGTAGATTTACTGGGCTGTCCAAATAACTAAACAGTCACTATCTCCAAAATGGGTGGCAAAAAAAGTGAGTACACCTCACCGTCAACATGCCAAATTGTGTCCATAGTGTCAATATTTAGTGTGAACACCATTGTTGTCCAGCACTGCCTTGATTCTCCTAGGCATGGAATTCACCAGAGCTGCACAGGTTGTTGCTGGGATCCTCCTCCACTCTTCCATGACAACATCATGGAGCTGGTGGATGTTGGACACCTGCTGCTCCTCCACCTTCCTCTTGAGGATGCCCCACAGGTGCTCAGTGGGATTCAGGTCCAGAGACATACTTGCCCACGCCATCACCTTCACCTTCAGCTTCTTCAGGAAGGCAGGTGTCAACTTGGAGGTGTGTTTCAGGTCGTTATCATGTTGGAAAACTGCCGTGTGGCCCAGTTTCCGAAGGGAGGGCATCATTTTCTGCTTCAGAATGTTACAGGACGTGTTGGAATCCATTATTCCATCAATGAAGCACTCATGCAGCCCCAGACCATGATGCTGCCACCACCATGTTTGACTGTAGGCAGTACATACATACATGTAGGTGTGTACTCACTTTTGTTGCCACCCATTTTGGAAATAGTGACTGTTTGTTCAGTTATTTAGACAGTGCAGTAAATCTACACTGCAACACATTTTGAAAATAGTGTAAATCAATGACTGCTCTGCTCAAGAATATATTCAAGTTTCATTTCTGTAACATAGTCCCTTGAAAAGATATTATAAATTTATTGTCAAAATGTGAGGGGTGTACTCACTTTTGTGAGATACTGTAAATGCCATTTTAGGCATTGAGGCAAATAGCACCTTTTTAAGGTCACAGAAGGCTCAAGCCTTTGTAACTAAAACTGCAAAATACTTAACAAAGGAATTGTAATCTTTTTGCACTTAAAAAAGTGCATTAGGCCTACTCAATGCTCCATTGCTCTAAATTACAAGGGAAGACCAACTGCCTCTCCCTTCATGCCATCCGTCCAACAGTGAATGGACGTGACAGTTTTTTGACCACATCCGTTATTGGTATGACTGCCTCGTCCTTTTCATTGAAGACAAATGTTGGCTTCTTGCTGGAGTCATGAGTGGAGCGTGTTCTCTTTAAGAATAAGTCATTGTTGTGCAATGTTACTAATAAAATTAAAAATTGAATGTGTTGTTGATATGGGGTAAGTTGAGCCACTGGCTCAACTTGCCCCCGCCCTGTTGCCTCATCCTACTCCATGGCCACCATTTTTTTTAAAAAAGCTACTCACATCAAACTAGGCTAGCATTCATGACTTTGTTTAGCCCTCACATCATAGCTTGCATAATCTCCAATTGAGATGTAATGTCTAAAATTATTGTTCTTTTGTTGTTTTCTTGAAATCACCTTAACTCTGGACTTGAACGTAATTCACTTTGAGACCAAAAAAGTATATTTTTGAGTATATTTCTCTGACCACATTTGTCATGTGCTTCCCTTCTGCAGAGGTTGTCAGGAATGCCTTCCTCTTCCTTAGAATGTGGTCACATAATTTATTTTATTTCTGGTTTCCGAGAAACAAGGGGTGGTTCATCTTACCCCTATGCTCATCTTAAGTAATCGAAATCACAAAGAGACCAAATGATTATTGCAAGCAGTGAAATGACACCCATGTCAACGTACTTTTCGGCCGTTTTAAGTGACCCAATTATCGTGGTATATTAGAAGGCAGTGTTTATAGCCTTTTGCTAGTAACGCCGCTAAAAAATAATTAACCAAACGCGTGAAACCAGCCACTGCGCAAGTCAAACCGGAAGTACAGCAAAATTAAGAAATTACATTCTTTTCCGTGAACCAGAAAAATAAACACTGCTAAATAATAACGTAGACTACTAACTTAAAGTTGTTGCTTAGCTGCCTTACAGCATTTTCGATGCGGCTTCAGAAGAGCTCTTGTTCACTCAAATCCCATGTGTGGATTTAACGTTCACTTAACATCTAGCAGCAGCCCAATACATGATTTAAAGACTGAAAAGTTTTTGGTTTTGAGTCCTGGAACTGTGAGAGGAACCCTGACCTGCAGTTATTGATAATTCATTTGTGCCACAGCGCTGCATTGCTGTTTGTCAACCAAATAACGGAACGTGGTTGTACTCATGCAGGCGCTTTCCTGAAGATTTCAGACCTGACGCAAAAATTTTTTGAGTTTATGTCATTTCGGCAGAATCCCCAAGAGCTAAAGATTTTGATACGAGCGTGTAGTGAAGGACTGCCCACCCTGTTTTGCTTCCCCATTTCTTAACCAGCCTCTCCGTGTCCCTGTCCCACACTCGCTCCTGAGTCTCCTCCACCTCCCTCTAACTCGCGCACTCTCCATCCAGACAGCAGTGTCGCATACACTCGTCCCTCAGCGTCGCTTTACTCCACACTCATGCCATCAGACCGGCTGCGAGGTGTCTGTGACCGACTAGCGGCTGCGAACTTCCTCCTACCTAGCGGAGGACACTATTGAGAGAACTGAAACGGATCCTCGAGAACAGGTAAAAAATAAAATAAGAAAAAAATCGAAAAACAGACGCGCTAAGTTTGTTCAGCTTTGGCACAAAGTGATAATGAACATCCACGGACAGATACTATTGTCGCGCCAGTGCGAGTCACCTGTGGCATCTGTTATGTCGCGGAATTTCAGCATTAGCCTACTGTACAAAATGACGACGAATTTGCGGAGTCGTGGTAACCAAATGGTGTACGAACTTTTACTGATTTGTTATAAAACCTCAATTTCAAAAGAATAAGTAAAATGAAAATAAAAACCAATAAAATTTTAAATTGGTTTTTTTTTTTTAATATTTGCATTTAGCTGAGAACTGCACGAAAAACTGTTTAAAGGTTCACTTTTACAACGGTAGCCTAATCATTTAATAACATATTCCCAAATTCCAAATGTGATGCCTGCAACACATTTCAAAAAATTGGGACAGAGGAATGGAAAGGCTGGAAAAATAATGGAATCTTCATAAAAAACCTGTTTATGAACATTAAACTGGTGCATTGGTAACTGATTCATTATGATTGGATATAAAATGTGCAGTCTCAAAAGGAATGATTGTTTACCACAGAGATTATCCGAGGGTCATCACTTTGCAAAAAGCTGCATAAGCAAATGGTCAAAAAGCTCAGGAACATTTCTCGATGGTCAGTTATACGAATTTAGCAATCTCACAAATTTTCAGTCCAAAATACAATGAAAAGATCTTAGAATCTGGAGAAGCTCTGCGTAAAAAATTAGATGCACATGACCCCCAAGCCCTCAGGCAGCTCTGCATTATTTGACAAGCTTGTGTACCATGGACATCACCACATGGGCTTGTAAATGGGCTTGTGTCAGATAACACAGTTCTTTGTAGGATCATCAATGCAAGCTCAAGACTACAAGAGGAAGCCAAAACATCGAAGCTCGTCTGGAAAAGAATGCTGGAGAGTTAGGATGGAGTGTTGCGGTCTGAGGAGTCTATCTTTTACACTGTTTTTGGGAATAAGGAATGTTGTGTTCTCAGAATCATCCCAAATGCAATCAGTGACAGTCAAAAGCCAATGTCCGCTGTGGTTTGGGGTGCTTTATTGCACTTAGTATGGGCAAGTGTTGGCAAAATTGGCACAGAAGAGTACAAGCACATTTTTTGAACAACTGAGTTTTAAGCATTTGACCTGTGAGACATCACTGGAGAACACCTTGCTCAGCATATTAAACCAGACTTGAGCGCAACGTGGTTTTCAAAATAGTGTAAAATGGCTGTATAAGGCCACTGAAAAGCAGTATATGAAATGGGAGCTACCGTGGTTGTATTGCTTTTTAGCAATGGTCCTTTTTCGCGGCAAAGAAAAATAGGCAATCGCAACCGATTAATTAAACCAGGAAATGAGCATCAAAGGCACTGGCCCTATGTAATGAAGTTCATTTTCATGTAGAGCCAGAGGGATTTTGTTTCAGCGGGGAAATAGGGGAAGGTAGATGGAAATAGGAAGGGTTTCCAGACCAATTGCAAAATTCCAATCCCTGCAAAAGCTGCAAGATGCGTCTTTTCTCACAAGGTACACAAATCACTGTGAGTGCGCTGCATGTTGCTTTGATCCGAAGTATTAAACAGGAAAAAAATAAAAAAAATAAATTAACAGATTCTGCTCAGAACTGTCAGGTGTAAAGAAAACCAAGCAGAGATTGCATTGAAAATGTGTCATGTGTTCCCCAGGCTGTGTAACAAGGGGTGATTTCATGTGAAACTGTGCCACTTGGACCTCTTGGTCAGGGTGGGTGCCCGTTAGAAAACTTTGATGCTAAACTGTCCCTCGGTTGCTTCTCTAGTTCCTGCTGAAATTCCAGAAGAACTGTGGAACCCTGAAGCCCCCCATTGTGACCTTGGAAGTCTCACCATCGTGAGAAAGGGTAACCTGTACAGCCACTAGCTGTGTATATGCACTCCATAAACAGAGCTGAGAGTTAAATGCCCGTTGTATCTGCCTACTGGGCACATCCTGTGTGATTTTGTGTACTGCAGGCTGAGTTATCTTTATACACTGGACACTCTAACTGGGGAATTAAGCACATCTCAGAGAGATGCTCACAATATGTGCTCCTGATGAATGCTGAGAGGCAAGCCATTTCATGCACTTAAGCAAATTTCATTATATTACCAGCTATAGAATCATTCTAAAAATGGGACAGATCGAGAACCTGTCAGGCTTCAGGCTTAAACATAGATTGTCATATTTATCAATTTTGATAGTTTTGTCCCAAAAAATACCAATTTAGGCTTCGTGAACAAAACATGAATGAATTTGAGTGTTTTTTTTTTAATTATGGCATACTGCTTAATTATATCACTAAATCACTACAGAAGTTGGTGGGAATTGACCCTTTTGATTTGGTCCATAACACATCACTATTTCCATAATCAGACTGATTATCTACAACCTCACTGATATATTTATATTTTTGGTCATATTTTTGGCTATACTGCAGAGGTATTCCAATTTGCATCAATCATACATATCCCACCAAATTTAAGCTCTAACTGTATTTTTGATGGGTCATTATTTCTCTGAATTCCGTCGATTGCAGAGGTTTTGGATCTGACTCAAATACAAATTCTTATATATAAATTTAAATGACTGAAAGGACATTTGGAGGGTGTAGATTTCTGCTAAGGGCAATAGTCCACTTTTCTAAACTGGCTCTGTTGTGTCACTATTAATCGTTACAACTGTATAGTGAATTTTGAGACGTGTACCATTTATTCTGTCAGGGCAATATCTCACAAGGTTAAAGGCCATGGGTAGCGATTTTCTGAAAATCAATAAAGATCGCGTAAATTTTTTGTGCATATGTATACAGGAAAGAAAATAAGTATTGAACGTGTCAACATTTTTCTCAGTAAATATATTGCTAATGGAGCCATTGACAGGAAATTTTCACCAGATGTCAGTAACAACCCAAGTAATCCATAAATACAAACCCCAATTCCAATGAAGTTAAGACTTTGAGTAAAACGTGAATAAAAACAGAATACAATGATTTGCAACTCCTTTTCGACCTATATTTAATTGACTACACTACAAAGACAAGATATTTAATGTTCAAACTGATAAAGTTTACTTTTTTTGGAAATATTCACTCATTTTGAATTTGATGCCTGCAACACATTCCAAAAAAGCTGGGATAGGAGCATGTTTACCACTGTGTTACATCACCTTTCCTTTTAACCACACACAAAAAGCATTTAGGAACTGAGGACACTAATTGTAGAAGCTTTGTCGGCGGAATTCTTTCCCATTCTTGCTTGGTTCACAACTTCAGTTGCTCAACAGTCCAGGGTCTCCATTGTCGTATTTTGCGCTGCATAATCCGCCACACATTTTCAATGGGTGACAGGTCTGGACTGCTGGCAGGCCAGACTATTACCCGCACTCTTTTACTATGAAGCCACGTGCAGAATGTTGCTTGGCATTGTCTTGCTGAAATAAGCAGGGACATCCCTGAAAAAGACGTCACTTGGATGGCAGCATATGTTGCTCCAAAACCTGTATGTACCTTTCAGCCTTAATGGTGTCTTCAAAGATGTGCAAGTTAGATACCAACATCGTAAATAACTAGCTAGCTAGCTAGCTCCAGTAGCAATGTACATATCAACGCAAATGAGTATGACAGTGATATATCTGATAAATATGAATTAAATAACATGAGTGTATAAATCCTGACTAGCTAAAGCAAACTCAGCAAAGCGATTTGGCTTATCCCCCTTTACTGAACAACTTTTTGATTTTAAAACTTTTCCACACAGCTGGAGTAAGAATTCACATCTTGGGGGTGATATCAATAGTCACGTGATTTCCTTCGCGACCATGGTGGCCATACTGAAGGGCTGGAAACTTGTATTGCAGATCATGGATAACTTTCATATCTTACATACCTTCCACACGTATAATTACGCAAGCAATGTACAATTTTACTGCATTGTCCAGGACCATGCGATGCTGCGTCTTTTTGCATATTAAGTGCCGCTTGGAAGCTCAAAATCTGTTTGGAGACTGTAGCTAGCCAGTAAAGGTAATTCCCAAATTATGCCTACCCTGCCGGCGTAATTTGACGTCAACAGCAGCCAGCTGGTTAGCTACAGAGCTACATGAAATGCGGGCTGCTCAGTGCTATGGTTTTTATGTAGCTCTATAGCTAGCTAGCTGGCTTTTGTAGACATCAAAAGAAGGTATATGCAAGTAACGTTAGTGCAGCATGCACGTCACCTGATCCAGAAATGCAAAATAAACATTACTAGCAGAACTATTCGTGAAATCAAGCCTTTATCCGGCTTTGTCAGAATTGCAGATAATTTTATTTATGCGTTACCTAGCTTGGTTAGCAAGCTAACTAATAGAAGCAACATGCAGTCATATTGCACGCGGTGCATTATTTGCGTACTGTTTTTGTATGATGCAACTTCACAGATTCAACCAAATTTTAATCAGCTCATCTGTTGTGCAATATCAGTTAAGGTGCAAAGTTATAAGGTTAGGGTTAGTGCCATTATGGCTAGTAACATTCAAAAATTGAGTATGAAGGGATTGTGACTCACTCACTCACTTCCGCTCTGGCCATATTAGTCTGCTATCGCAAGAATATTATTTATCTGCTACAGCCGTCTGCTACAGCCGTCAGGTCAGGGATCGACATTTCAGGTTCTACGTTTTTCCCCAAAGACGCTAAGCTTAGAAAAAAGTGGATAAACAATTCCAGTCGGGCTAGAAATAACAGAGAATTCAGCGAGTTCAAGCCCACTTCAGCACTCCGAGTCAGCAGCAGCCGTTTTGAGGCTGGAGGAAAACGTATGGTAAACACACCGACGATTTTTCCAGTCAAACCCAGCTCTTAAAAACTACCAAGGCGAAAAATCCTTAGAGAAGAATGCCCAACAACAGCCTCATGTCGCTGATTCACACAGTAAATAAAAGCGTTGTTTTACAATGTCAGCGCTGCTATCCATGCGAACACAATGAGTTGACAGTAGCGGTGCAGGGCAATCGCTGACAGTGCATATACGACTTTTGGCCTTTCAATTTTATGAAATTATGTACGTTGCGGTGAAACTACCTATAGAAAGCATTTTTCGAGGATATAACTTCATGAATGGATAATACGACAGCCGCTCTTGAGCTTTTTCACCCACCGTCATCGCAAGGGCTTTTCAAAACTTCACATCGTATAAGAGAACACTGACTGGGTAAACCATACATCGTTTTACAAAGAATGAAATACCCTTTTACGTCCGCCTGAATATTTGTTGTCTGATCGGGAATATCAACTGTGACAATGACTGGGGAGGGGAAAGGGAAAATGTGCTGACACGAATCGATAAATAACTCAATAGATCCAAATTATGTCAAATAATAATGTTCGGAGTTATATCCCCAAGGATCTGAGCGAAAGAGCTCCATATCCAACCTCTACGTGTCTCGGCTTTTTATTTGCCATAACGATTTTAATAGTGTACACAAATGTATTTTGGGGGGGGGGATGTTCAATATCGCAAA
The DNA here is from genome assembly GCA_029692085.1 of Gymnothorax javanicus. NCBI lineage: Eukaryota > Metazoa > Chordata > Actinopteri > Anguilliformes > Muraenidae > Gymnothorax > Gymnothorax javanicus. The sequence goes on along the minus strand of CM056212.1, from coordinate 9,468,126 downwards.
TGCATATGCAGAGCATGTCCTAGCAACCCGGTGAGTCATCAATAACAAGGCTGCCTCCGTTACTTGTTATTACCACGTAGATACCTTACCTCTGTACCAGGTCCTCCTTCTTGCCACTTAAATTTGTGTTTCGACGTTACAGTAATCTCTTCAATTCTGTGACAATGGCTGCTTCGAAGGGCGAGCGAAAACCGCGCCAGGTACATCTTCTGGGTTCAAAATAAGCCGAGAATCATCGGGTTCCGCAATGGTTGTATTTACCGAAGCCATGATAGAGACATACAACTCTTCCCATTATGCACTGCGCGTGCTTCACTTCCGTGTGTGCGCAGTGAGACTTGCAGTTCCCCAATTGAATTGGTGAATTCAATAAGGGCCCAACTCCATGTTGAAAATGTGTGCAGTTGGGCCCTTATCGAATTCACCAGTTGACTTCCCTACAAGTTCATTTTGTTCTGCTTGTTTGTAATGTTAGCTGTTACGGGATTTATCAAAGGAAGTGGCCATTTGTACTCCAGTTGGCATGTGCAGTAGTGTTTGGGTTAGGGGTGGGGTTAGGCTTAGGGTTGCAGACCGAAGGCAGGCATTTTCCTGCCTACATTCCATAGTGGTAGTACAAGATCGCTCTTTGTGCTTGCGAAAGTTTGTAAGAATAGATAATTGGAGTACACTTACCACTGGCGTAAAAATTGCCTCTGGCTTTTACTTTTTCTTCCTGAGCAGAACAATGAGAAACACAGCTTCACTGCTGCTGCTCGAGGATTACTAATTGACTCAATTTCAAAGTTGTCTTTTTCACTTTCACATAGCCTGCGTATCCAAACTTTTTCTGAGAATGACTAAAATTCGGCATCTGACTCGGTGGGAACAGTTAGATGCTAAAAAAAATCTTAGCGAATATTTTATTATTTCATTTTGTTTATGAGCATCAGGCTCGGTGTGAATAGACCACTAATTGAGCCCCTAAGAGCCATACTGGGCCAACCCATGTTGTGGAACTTTTGAGAAAATGGGACTCAAAGTTGCCAGCCTCCTGTGTCATCTAGAGTATCTGGGAACTAGAAACACTGCTTATGTTAAAAACTCAAGATATGTACAATTACGTGATGCACTTCTTATGCAGGTTTTGGATGCCCTACTGTTTCATTTTAAGTGAAACCTACCTCCTTCTGAAGAGGAACCATCATCTTCTGATTCATTTGGGACAAACTCTAGGTCTCCATTATCTTCCACTTCACCATCATCATCAATCATAGCAAGCAGTTCCTCATCAGTGAGATACCGAGCCGCCATGTTTACATTGAATTATGGAAAAGTTGTGGGGTGGTCCACTATGGCTAAGGCAGTGCAGTGCATATGTACAGGGGCAGAGAGGACGTTTGCTTGTATGAACAATCCGTGTGGGCAGATTGTGTTGGCTCATTTAGGAAATATAGATCTCAGTTTTCTGCACATGCTGACTACCTCAACTCAATTTCGCCAAAAGTGCGGGATGGCCCGGTATGGTTCTTAGGGGCTCAATTTTACGTTCATGTCCAGATTGGCATTCCATTTCCCCGTCGTTCAGCTCAGATTCAAACTTATATGGCCTGCACTGCAGAACATGATAAGATAAAAATACTAGGTAATATGAATGTACTTATTTTAAGACTTAAAACACTTATTTCTATCACCATTTTTCTTAGTAAGACAAAAAAAATTTATTGTTTTGAGGTAATTTTTATGAACTTGCCAATGGGGTAAGTAAATTTCACTTATCAAGTCAAACAGTAACTTGTTTTAAGTTTTTTTTTTTTTTATTTAAACAAGTTACTGTTTGACTTGACAAGTGAAATTTACTTACCCCATCGGCAAGTTAGTAAAAATTACCTCAAAACAAGAATTTTTTTTTGTCTTACTAAGAAAAATGGTGATAGAAATAAGTGTTTTAAGTCTTAAAATAAGTAAATTCATCTTACCTAGTATTTTTATCTTATCATTTTTTGCAGTGTAAAGAAGGTCCCTCAATTTCCTCTTCAGCTTCTTCACAATCAACATCAAAACTGTCACTTCCTCCTCTCCAATATCGGAGAAAAAAATCCATGTTTTCCGAGGCTGTAGAATTGCATTGTGCTGTCGTGTTGACAGCAAGTGTTGTCAATCTGTGATGTCACTGCAGAAAACTATGTGGGCTCTGTCAAGCCTTGAGAGGACAACCTGAGCATAACCAAAAATATACTTTGCCTACTGTATGGGGACACTTTGTCAATGGTATTGATTTTCGGGACGTTACTCCAAACTAAAGCATTTCGCAAGAAAAATATAGGCACAGTCCTTAGCCTTTAATGTGTATCCACCTGATGATTGGGTACCACTCCAAAATTGAATTAATTTTTTCTCTGCTCATGCCTCACCCTTCCACAAAGTTTCATTAAAATTGGGACCACAGTTTTTCCATTATCTTTTAAAAAAAAAAAAAAAAGCCAAACCAAAAACATTACCTTCATAGTGGATGTTTATATAATAAATGTTTTCAGCACTCACACACATAAAATTTGATTTCTAATTGGCAACCCCTGGGCCAGTTTTACAAACACCGGTGAAGTCAACTCAAAGACTACATTATATTTTTAATGGAGGACTTGGATAACAAAGCCAGTATTTGTCCAGGGCCAAGCTGAATCTGTGTGAGAGAAACGAGCCCTTAGTGCGAATAATGTTTCTCCTTTGTTTGGATTTAGGGGCTGAACTGACAACTCAAGATTCAGCAAGACCAGAACGGACAAGATGAAGGTCCGAACCTTTAAGATTACCCTCTCTACCTTCTCAAACATCTCCAACTTCATTGCAGGCAATGAGACAGGTGACCTACAGTCTGAGGGCCCTTACCAGGCAGTGGAGATGGTGATCATTGTACTGATTACGGGGTCCCTAAGTTCTGCAACAATTACAGGGAATATACTGGTCATGCTTTCAATTATAATCAACAGGAACCTCCAGACCATAAACAACTACTTCCTCTTCAGCCTGGCATGTGCAGACATGATCATTGGGGTCAGCTCCATGAACCTGTACACAGTCTATATTGTGATTGGCTATTGGCCGCTGGGGCCAATAGTTTGTGACCTATGGCTGATCCTGGACTATGTGGCCAGCGTTGCCTCCATCATGAATCTCCTTGTCATCAGCTTTGACCGTTACTTCTGCGTCACCAGGCCAGTCAGCTACCCTGCTAAAAGGACCACCAGGGTGGCGGGCATGATGATTGCTGCAGTCTGGGTTCTTTCTTTCCTCATGTGGGCCCCTGCCATCCTGTTCTGGCAGTTTATCACAGGTGAGCGCCTTGTGAAAGAGGGCGAGTGCTACATCGAGTTCCTTTCCAATGAATCCATCACCTTTATCAGCTCCACTTTTTGCTTCTATCTGCCTGTTGTCATCATGAGCTTTCTGTACTGGCAGATTTCCAGGGCCAGTAAGAACCGTGTGAAGACTGGCAAGCGCGAGCCAAAAAAGAACAACCGAACCAGCTATGAAGCAGGAAACCACATCACCATTCCCTGTGATGATAGCAACGTGAAAACCCATCGAGCTGAGTGGAGCCAGAATGGTGGAACAGGTGGAGTCGGGGAGGAAGAGCCGAGAGTACCGGTACATCACGAGAGAAATGAAATTGCTGAGGCTCCTGCAGGTTATGAGGGAATCCCCATTGCGCACAGCCTAAATGATACAATGCCAAAGCAGCTACCCGCAAAAAAGGCATTGCCATCACGCGAGAAAAGGGTTACACGCACGATAATGGCCATTCTTGTTGCCTTTGTGGTTGCGTGGACACCCTTTCAAATTATGAAGGTCATCAGCACCTTCTGTTCAATCTGCATTCCCCCCAGCATATGGACCTTAAGCTACTGGCTCTGCTACATCAACAGCACCATCAATCCAGCCTGCTATGCTCTCTGCAACATCTCCTTCAAGAAGACCTTCAAACAACTCCTGCTCTGCCAGCACAAGGACATTCGCTTGGGCAGATAAAAAGGTGTTATTATTTTGGTTTCTGCTGTTGTTATTCTCTGTCATTTTTCTTGCATTACTAAGTACAAGGCTGGATACAAGCTCAAGACGTAGGACTATTGATACACAATCTTTATATGTGTTGTTAAACTGCATACATTTCATTGCCAGCAAACTCGATTTGAATTCAAAGACATTTACTGCAGAGCTGACTCAGTAAAAGCCTGCACCTATTCATGTGATGAGAAAGTGCAACTATTTATTGCAATTCATATTGTCATCACATATAAATCATGCATCATTTAATGTGCCGTGCCATCTAAAAGTTTGCTATAACCTTGCAATGTTTATGTATTTAAAAAATCAATTCTTTCCAATCTCAAAATATGCAAAGGCATGATTGTGAAATTTAATTTCAATTACCAACAGAAACAACTGTTTTTATATTCAGATTTTACATATAACTCCAAACCTCCATCTTTAGCAGCCATTTCTGCAGAGTATAAATAACACAACACTTCACCCCATCCTTTAAAGGGGAACTCCGGTGTGAAATTAACTTGGGGTATATTGAAACATGATAACGAGTACTAACTTTTGTCGAGTATCCCACCTTGGCACGCACCCAACATTTCGAAATACAGGGCTTTTTAGCCAAAGCTCCCAACAGGCTTACAATGATAGTGAATGGGGCATAGCGTTGCCATGCAAAGAAATCGCTATTTTTACATCATTAACAAGGCTCAAAGTAGCTCCACACTTCATTGGTAGATTCCGAGGGCCCTGACATTTAAAACAAGGCACTGAGAACTTTGAAAATGCACAAGTAGTTTATTCAAAAAGACTGTTTATGCAGACAGTACCTTGAGGTAGTTTCCCGTCGCCGCCATCTTAAAAGTCACGATAAGTCGATTGACGAGCACGAATGAATAGGTAGGATAGGGGAACAGATTGCAAAATTAATTCGTTCGTGCTCGTCAATCGACTTATCATGACTTAATTTTTTTATTTATTTCATTTTTAAGTCCAAGGAACTCTGTCCTGCATGCAAGCCAGTTATTCAAGCTTGAGCAGAATGTGAAGCGTCACAAGATATCCCTTTCAAAAAAGTTCATTCAAGTTTGCTGCTGGTGTACGCATGCTTCTTTTACACTAAAATAGGATGGCATGGTTTTGCTTACAACCCCAGTTCCAAAAAATGTGGGATGCTGTGTATATTGTAAACAAAAACAGAATGAAATGATTTGCAAATCTCATGAACCCACATTTTATTCACAATACAACATAGACAACATATCAGATGTTGACAAGGAGACTTTTTACCATTTCATGAAAAATATTAGCTCACTGTGAGTTTGATGGCAGCAACACATTTCAAAAAAAAGTTGGGACAGGGCCGTGCTACCCATTGTGTCGCATCCCCTCTTCCTTTAACAAGTCTCTAAACGTCTGGGAAGTGAGGAGACCAATTGAGCCCCTAAGAGCCATACTGGGCCAACCCATGTTGTGGAACTTTTGAGAAAATGGGACTCAAAGTTGCCAGCCTCCTGTGTCATCTAGAGTATCTGGGAACTAGAAACACTGCTTATGTTAAAAACTCAAGATATGTACAATTACGTGATGCACTTCTTATGCAGGTTTTGGATGCCCTACTGTTTCATTTTAAGTGAAACCTACCTCCTTCTGAAGAGGAACCATCATCTTCTGATTCATTTGGGACAAACTCTAGGTCTCCATTATCTTCCACTTCACCATCATCATCAATCATAGCAAGCAGTTCCTCATCAGTGAGATACCGAGCCGCCATGTTTACATTGAATTATGGAAAAGTTGTGGGGTGGTCCACTATGGCTAAGGCAGTGCAGTGCATATGTACAGGGGCAGAGGGCGTTTGCTTGTATGAACAATCCGTGTGGGCAGATTGTGTTGGCTCATTTAGGAAATATAGATCTCAGTTTTCTGCACATGCTGACTACCTCAACTCAATTTCGCCAAAAGTGCGGGATGGCCCGGTATGGTTCTTAGGGGCTCAATTGCTGGAAGGTTGGGAGAGGAATGCTGTCCCATTCGCAAATCAGACGCAATCATCGCGGGGTTAATGACATTAATTCACGTCCGCAAAACTAACTGGCAAGCAAATTCGACTCTGTTGGCTATATATAGCAAGTAAGTAATCAAAATCACAAAGAAATGATTATTGCAAGCAGTGAAATGAAAACCATGTCAACGTACTTTTCGGCCGTTTTAAGTGACCCAATTATCGTGGTATAGGCCTTTTAGAAGGCAGTGTTTATAGCCTTTTGCCAGTAACGCCGCTAAGAAATAATTAACCAAGCCCGTGAAACCAGCTACTGCGCAAGTCAAACAAGAAGCACGGCAAAAAAAAAAAAAAAAAAAAAATTAAACATTTTATGAACAACAAAGAGGTATTTGTTGAAATACAAATGTTATACAAAATATACACTTGTTGCATAGAACATACATTGAACAGGCCAGGGAAATACAGGGTTTATTGGTAAAGTCCTTTCTAGATTAAAATCAGATGTACATATTTAAAATACTAAAAGTTTTGGAAGCTTTCTTGTTCTTCACATTTTCAATTATGATGCCATACTGTCTAACTTCATTCACAAATTGGCGAAAGCAGGGTTTCGATCCAGACCATGTAGATTTGTGGATATGAAATTTACCAAGAATAATCAGGAGTTGAATTGCGTAAAGAATATTTCTTTCCATTCCAAAAAACACAAAATAGAGCATCACATCGAATACATTAATCTGTACATTAATGCCCATTTTTTCAAATATAAACTTCTGCATATAATTCCATAATAATTTTGAGTGGTGACAATGGAAAAAACAAATGAAATATAGTTGCTCTATCTATACTACAAAAAGCACAGGAATAGTCCATGTTTAGCTTAAATCTTTCCGAGACTTTTTAAGCAGGGTAAATTCGATGTAATGTTTTAAAGGAAACTTCTTTCACTTTGTCATTAATACAATATTTATTTAAAATACAACAGGCTTTTCTCCACTGCAAATCGCTCATGATACAGGACCAAAAGAACCTGGCTGCAGGGGGCGTAACACAATTCAATAGAAGTACGGCAAAATAACGAAATTACATTCTTTGCCGTGAACCAGAAAAAATAAACACTGCTAAATAATAACGTAGACTACTAACTAAAAGTTGTTCCTTAGCTGCCTTACAGCAAATTTCAATGCGGCTTGAGAAGAGCTCTTGTCCACTCAAATCCCATGTGTGGATTTAACGTTCACTTAACATCTGGCAGCAGCCCAATACATGATTTAAAGCCTGAAAAGTTTTTGGTTTTGAGTCCTGCAAGTGTGAGAGGAACCCTGACCTGCAGTTATTGATAATTCTTTAGTGCAACAGCGCTACATTGCTGTTTGTCAACCAAATAACGGTAATTACGTGGTTGTACTCATGCAGGCGCTTTCCTGAAGATTTCAGACCTGACGCAAAAATTTCTTGAGTTGATGTTATTTTTACTGAATCCCCGAGAGCTAAAGATTTTGATACGAGCGTGTAGTGAAGGACTGCCCACCCTGTTTTGCTTCCCAATTTCTTAACCAGCCTCTCCGTGTCCCTGTCCCGCACTCGCTCCTGAGTCTCCTCCACTCTCGCGCACTCTCCATCCAGACAGCAGTGTCGCATACACTCGTCCCTCAGTGTCGCTTTCCTCCACACTCATGCCATCAGACCAGCTGCGAGGTGTCTGTCACCGACTAGAGGCCGCGAACTTCCGCCTACCTTGCGGAGGACAAGATTGAGGGAACTGAAACGGATCCTCGAGAACAGGTAAATAAATAAATAAATAAATAAATAAAATAAGAAAAAAAAACCATCGAAAAACAGACGCGCTATGTTTGTTGAGTGTTGGCACAAAGTGATAATGAACATCCACGGAAAGACACTATTATCGCGCCACTGTGGGTCGCCTGTGGCATCTGTTATGTCGCGGAATTTCAGCATTAGCCTACTGTACAGTATGACAACAAATTTGCGGAGTCGTGGTAACCAAATGGTGTACGAACTTTCACTGATTTGTTATAAAACAATTTCAAAAGAATAAGTAAAATGAAAATAAAAACCAATAAAATTTTAATTTTTTTTTTTTTTAATTTGCATTCAGCTGAGAACTGCACAAAAAACTGTTTAAAGGTTCACTTTTACAACTGTAGCCAAATCATTAAATAACATATTCCCAAATTCCAAATGTGATGCCTGCAACACATTTCAAAAAATTGGGACAGAGGAATGGAAAGGCTGGAAAAGTTGTGGAATCTTCATAAAAACACCTGTTTATGAACATTAAACAGGTGAATTGGTAACTGATTCATTATGATTCGATATAAAATATGCAGTCACAAAAGGAATGATTGTTTACCACAGAGATTATACGAGGGTCATCACTTTGCAAAAAGCTGCATAAAGCAAATTGTCAAAAATCTCAGGAACATTTCTCGATGGTCAATTATACGGAATTTAGCAATCTCCCAAATTTTCAGTCCAAAATATGATGAAAAGATCTTAGAATCCGGAGAAGCTCTGCGTAAAAAATTGGATGCACATGACCCCCAAGCCCTCAGGCAGCTCTGCATTATTTGACAAGCTTGTGTACCATGGACATCACCACATGGGCTTGTGTCAGAGAACACAGTTCATTGTAGGATCATCAATGCAAGCTCAAGACTACAAGAGGAAGCCAAAACATCGAAGCTCGTCTGGAAAAGAATGCTGGAGAGTTAGGATGGAGTGTTGCGGTCTGAGGAGTCTATCTTTCTCACTGTTTTTGGGAATAAGGAATGTTGTGTTCTCAGAATCATCCCAACTGCAATCAGTGACAGTCAAAAGCCAACGTCCACCGTGGTTTGGGGTGCTTTATTGCACTTAGTATGGGCAAGTGTTGGCAAAATTGGCACAGAAGGGTACAAGCACAATTTTTGAACAACTGGGTTTTAAGCATTTGACCCATGAGACATCACTGGAGAACACCTTGTTCAGCATATTAAACCAGACTTGAGCACAACATGATTTTCAAATAAGTGTAAAATGGCTGTATAAGGCCACTGAAAAGCAGCATATGAAATGGGAGCTACCGTGGTTGTTTTGCTTTTTAGCAATGGTCCTTTGTCGCGGCAAAGTAAAATAGGTAATCACAACCGATTAATTAAACCAGGAAATGAGCATCAAAGGCATTGGCCCTATGTAATGAAGTTCATTTTCATGTAGAGCCAGAAGGATTTTGTTTCAGCAGGGAAATAGGGGAAGGTAGATGGAAATAGGAAGGGTTTCCAGACCAATTGCAAAATTCCAATCCCTGCAAAAGCTGCAAGACGCGTATTTTCTCACAAGGTACAATAATCACTGTGAGTGCGCTGGATGTTGCTTTGATCCGAAGTATTAAACAGGAAAAAATAAAAAAATTAATTAACAGATTCTGCTCAGAACTGTCAGGTGTAAAGAAAAACAAGCAGAGATTGCATTAATCATGCATCATGTGTTCCTGTGTTCCTCGGGCTGTGAAACAAGGAGGTGTGATTTCATGTGAAACTGTGCCACTTGGACGTCTTGGGCAGGGTGGGTGCCCGTTACAAAACTTTGGTGCTAAACTGTCCCTCGGTTGCTTCTCTAGTTCCTGCTGAAATTCCAGAAGAACGGTGGAACCCTGAAGCCCCCCATTGTGACCTTGGAAGTCTCACCATCGTGAGAAAGGGTAACCTGTACAGCTACTAGGTGTGTATCTGCACTCCATAAACAGAGCTGAGAGTTAAATGCCCGTTGTATCTGCCTACTGGGAACATCCTGTGTGATTATGTGTGCTGCAGGCTGAGTTATCTTTATACACTGGACACTCTAACTGGGGAATTAAGCACATCTCAGAAAGATGCTCACAATATGTGATCCTGATGAATGCTGAGAGGCAAGCCATTTCATGCACTAAAGCAAAATTCATTATATTACTGGCTGTAGAATCATTCTAAAAATGGGTCAGATCGAGAACCTGTCAGGCTTCAGGCTTAAACCTAGATTGTCATATTTATCAATTTTGATAGTTTTGTCCCAAAGAACACCAATTTAGGCTTCGTGAACAAAACATGAATTAATTTGAGTGTTTTTTTTTTTTAATTACGGCATACTGCTTAATTATATCACTAAATCACTACAGAAGTTGGTGGGAATTGACCCTTTTGATTTGGTCCATAACACAACACTATTTCCATAATCAGACTGATTATCAACAACCTCACTGATATATTTATATTTTTGGTCATATTTTTGGCTATACTGCAGAGGTATCCCAATTTGCATCAATCATACATACCCCACCAAATTTAAGCTCTCACTCTATTTTTGATGGGTCATTATTACTCTGAATTCCGTCGATTGCAGAGGTTTTGGATCTGACTCAAATACTAATTCTTATTTATAGATATAAATGACTGAAAGGACATTTGGAGGGTGTAGATTTCTGCTAAGGGCAATAGTCCACTTTTCTAAACTGGCTCTGTTGTGTCACTATTAATCTTTACAACTGTATAGTGAATTTTGAGACGTGTACCATTTATTCTGTCAGGGCAATATCTCATAAAGTCAAAGGCCATGGGTAGCGATTTTCTGAAAATCAATAAAGATCGCGTAAATTTTTTGTGCATGTGTATACAGGAAGGAAAATAAGTATAGAACGTGTCAACATTTTTCTTAGTAAATATATTGCTAATGGAGCCATTGACAGGAAATTTTCACCAGATGTCAGTAACAACCCAAGTAATCCATAAATGCAAGCCCCAATTCCAATGAAGTTGGGACTTTGAGTAAAACGTGAATAAAAACAGAATACAATGATTTGCAACTCCTTTTCGACCTATATTCAATTGACTACACTACAAAGACAAGATATTTAATGTTCAAACTGATAAACTTTATCTTTTTAGGAAACATTCACTCATTTTGAATTTGATGCCTGCAACACATTCCAAAAAAAGCTGGGACAGGGGCATGTTTACCACTGTGTTACATCACCTTTCCTTTTAACGACACACAAAAAGTGTTCAGCGTTTTTTTGGACATTCTTTAAAAAAGACAAACTTATGTAACTTCACACACACATCACTCCATAGGTTATATACCAGTTGAAAATTTTCAAACTGATCATTTCGGGTTCCCATTTTATCAGCAATTGCATTGGTGAATTCAATAAGGGCCCAACTCCATGTTGAAAATGTGTGCACTTGGGCCCTTATCGAATTCACCAATTTAATTGACCTCCCTACAAGTTCGTTTTGTTCTGCTTGTTTGTAATGTTAGCTGTTTTGGGATTTATGAAAGGAAGTGGCCATTTGTACTCCAGTTGGCAAGTGCAGTAGTGTTTGGGTTAGGGGTGGGGTTAGGCTTAGGGTTGCAGCCCGAAGGCAGGCATTTTCCTGCCTACATTCCATAGTGGAGTACAAGATCGTTCATTGTGCTTGCGAAAGTTCGTAAGAATAGATAATTGGAGTACACTTACCACTGGCGTAAAAATTGCCTCTGGCTTTTTCTTTTTCTTGCTGAGCAGAACAATGAGAAACACAGCTTCACTGCTGCTGCTCGAGGATTACTAATTCACTCAATTTTGAAGTTGTCTTTTTCACTTTCACATAGCCTGCGTATCCAAACTTTTTCTGAGAATGACTGAATTTTGGCATCTGACTCGGTGGGAAAAGTCAGCTGTTAAAAAAAATCTTAGCGAATATTTTATTATTTCATTTTGTTGATTAGCATCAGGCTCAGTGTAAATAGACCACTAATTTTACGCTCCTGTCCAGATTGGCATTCTATTTCCCCGTCGTTCAGCTCAGATTCAAACTTATGTGGCCTAAAGAAGGTCCCTCAATTTCCTCTTTGGCTTCTTCACAATCATCATCTCAACTGTCACTTCCTCCTCTCCAGTATCGGAGAAAAAAATCCATGTTTTCCGAGGCTGTAGAATTGCATTGTGCTGTCGTGTTGATAGCAGGTGTCAATCTGTGATGTCACAGAGGAAAACTGTGTGGGCTCTGTCAAGCCTTGAGGGGACAACCTGAGCATGACCAAAAATATACTTTGCCTACTGTATGGGGACACTTTGTCAATGGTATTGATTTTCGGGACGTTACCCAAACTAAACAATTTCGCAAGAAAAATATAGACACTGTCCGTGGCCTTTAACATGTATCTTCTTGATGATTAGTTTCCACTCCAAAATTTAATTACTTTTTTCTCTGCTCATGCCTCACCCTTCAACTAAGTTTCATTAAAATTGGGACCACAGTTTTTCCATTATCTGTGTAAAAAAAAAAAAAAAGCCAAACCAAAAACATGACCTCCATAGTGGATGTTTATATGATAAATATTTTCAGCACTCATACACACAAAATTTGATTTCTAATTGGCAACCCCTGGGCCAGTTTTACAAACACCGGTGCAGCCTACGCAAAGACTACATTATATTTTTAAAGGAGGACTTGGATAACAAAAGCCAGTATTTGTCCAGGGCCAAGTTGAATCTGTGTGAGAGAAACGAGCCCTTAGTGCGAACAATGTTTCTCCTTTGTTTGGATTTAGGGGCTGAACTGACAACTCAAGATTCAGCAAGACCAGAACGGACAAGATGAAGCGCCGAACCTTCAAGATTACCCTCTCCACCTTCTCAAACATCTCCAACTTCATTGCAGGCAATGAGACAGATGACCTACAGCCTGAGGGCCCTTACCAGGCAGTAGAGATGGTGATCATTGTACTGGTTACGGGGTCCCTAAGTTCTGTCACAATTACAGGGAACTTACTGGTCATGCTTTCAATTATAATCAACAGGAACCTCCAGACCATAAACAACTACTTCCTCTTCAGCCTGGCATGTGCAGACCTGATCATTGGGGTCTGCTCCATGAACCTGTACACAGTCTATATTGTGGTTGGATATTGGCCATTGGGGCCAGTAGTTTGTGACCTATGGCTGTTCCTGGACTGTGTGGCCAGCGTTGCCTCTATCATGAATCTCCTTGTCATCAGCTTTGACCGTTACTTCTGCGTCACCAGGCCAGTCAGCTACCCTGCTAAAAGGACCACCAGGGTGGCGGGCATGATGATTGCTGCAGTCTGGGTTCTTTCTTTCCTCATGTGGGCCCCGCCCATCCTGTTCTGGCAGTTTATCACAGGTGAGCGCCTTGTGAAAGAGGGCGAGTGCTACATCGAGTTCCTTTCCAATGAATCCATCACCTTTATCAGCTCTGCTTTTTGCTTCTATCTGCCTGTTGTTATCATGATCTTTCTGTACTGGCAGATCTCCAGGGCCAGTAAGAACCGTGTGAAGACTGTCAAGCGCGAGCCAAAAAAGAACAACCAAACCAGCTATGAAGCAGGAAACCACATCACCATTCCCTGTGATGATGGCAACATGAAAACCCATCGAGCTGAGAGGAGCCAGAATGGTGGAACAGGTGGAGTCGGGGAGGAAGAGCCAAGAGTACCGGTACATCACGAGAGAAATGAAACTGCTGAGGCTCCTGCAGGTTACGAGGGAATCCCCATTGCGCGCAGCCTCAATGATACAATGGCAAAGCAGCTACCCGCAAAAAAGGCATTGCCATCACGCGAGAAAAGGGTTACACGCACCGTAATGGCCATTCTTGTTGCCTTCGTGTTTGCATGGACACCCTTTGAAATCATGAAGGTCATCAGCACCTTCTGTTCAATCTGCATTCCCCCCAGCATATGGACCTTAAGCTACTGGCTCTGCTACATCAACAGCACCGCCAATCCAGCCTGCTATGCTCTCTGCAATGTCACCTTCAAGAAGACCTTCAAACAGCTCCTGCTCTGCCAGCACAAGGACATTCACTTGGGCAGATAAAGAGGTGTAATTATTTTGGTTTCTGCAGTTGTTATTCTCTGTCATTTTTCTTGCATTACTAAGTACAGGGCTGGATACAAGCTCAAGACGTAGGACTATTGATACACAATCTTTATATGTGTTGTTAAACTGCACACATTTCATTGCCAGCAAACTCAATTTGAATTCAAAGACATTTACTGCAGAGCTGACTCAGTAAAAGCCTGCACCCATTCATGTGATGAGAAAGTGCAACTATTTATTGCAATTCATACTGTCATCACATATAAATCATGCATCATTTAATGTGCCGTGCCATCTAAAAGTTTGCTCTAACCTTGCAATGTATATGTATTTAAACAAGAGGCCCGTAGGCCTTAACAGTCACTTGAGTTGTATAAAAACTTATGTTATTGATGTGAATGAACCAAATATACCCAAAAGTATCATTTTCCTATATAAGGTATTGTAAACTTCACCCCATCCCCAGGGGCAAACATGGATCCTGGGGGCCATGAAATGAGCAATTTTCATAAAGGACCTGAAGACCCTTCCATCTATGAAGAGTTTTGTTTTCCAGCATATCTGGGTCTGGAGAAGAAGATTTTGAAAATTTCAGCCAATTTGACCACTTTTAGCCCCGCCCCTCAGAGCACCTCGGGGTAGGCACCATATAATTCACAATTTTGGTGCACATTTGACCAAGGAAGGTTCCTGCAAAATTTTATTGAAATCGGATCAGCGGTTTCTGAGAAGAAGTCGAAAATGTAGTGACCAATTTTAGCCCCGCCCCTCTGAGCCCCTGGGGGTGGGAGCCATATAATTCAAAATTTTGGTGCATATTTGACCAGGGAAGATTCCTGCAAAATTTTATTGAAATCGGATGAGCGGTTTCTGAGAAGAAGTGGAAAATGTATTGACCACTTTTAGCCCCGCCCCTCAGAGCCCCTGGGGGTGGGCACCATATAATTCAAAATTTTGGTGCATATTTGACCAAGGAAGATTCCTGCAAAATTTTATTGAAATCATATCAGCGGTTTCTGAGTAGAAGTGGAAAATGTATTGACCACTTTTAGCCCCGCCCCTCAGAGCCCCTGGGGGTGGGCACCATATAATTCAAAATTTTGGTGCATATTTGACCAAGGAAGATTCCTGCAAAATTTTATTGAAATCGGATCAGCGGTTTCTGAGTAGAAGTGGAAAATGTATTGACCACTTTTAGCCCCGCCCCTCAAATCCCCTGGGGGTGGGCACCATACCATTCAAAATTTTGGTGCATATTTGACCAAGGAAGGTTCTGCAAAATTTTATTGAAATCGGATCAGCGGTGTCTGAGTAGAAGTGGAAAATGTATTGACCAGTTTTAGCCCTGCCCCTCAGAGCCCCTGGGGGTGGGCACCATATAATTCACAATTTTGGTGCATATTTGACCAAGGAAGGTTCCTGCAAAATTCACAATTTTGGTGCATATTTGACCAAGGAAGGTTCCTGCAAAATTTTATTGAAATTGGATCAGCGGTTTCTGATAAGAAGTCGGAAATGTAAATTGTTTACGGACGCACGACGACGGACAAAAGGCGATTAGAATAGGTCACTTTGAGACTTTATCTCAGGTGACCTAAAAATCAATACTTTCCAATCTCAAAATATGCAAAGGCATGATGGTGAAATTTAATTTCAATTACCAACAGAAACAACTGTTTTTAAATTCAGATTTTACATATAATTGCAAACCTCCATCTTTAGCAGCCATTTCTGCGGAGTACAAATAACACAACACTTCACCACATCCTTTAAAGGGGAACGCCGGAGTGAAATTGACTTGGGGTATATTGAAACATGATAACGAGTTCTAACTTTTGTCGAATACCCCACCTACGTACGCACCCAACATTTCGAAATACTGGGCTTTTTAGCCGAAGCTCCCAACAGGCTTACAATGGTAGTGAATGGGGCATAGCGTTGCAGTGAAAAGAAATCGCTATTTTTACATCATTAACAAGGCTCAAAGTAGCTCCACACTTCATTGGTAGATTCCGAGGGCCCTGACATTTAAAACGAGGCACTGAGAACTTTGAAAATGCACAGGTAGTTTATTCAAAAAGACTGTTTATGCAGACAGTACCTTGACGTAGTTTCCCGTCGCCGCCATCTTGAAAGTTATGATAAGTCGATTGACGAGCACGAATGAATAGGTAGGATAGGGGAACAGATTGCAAAATTAATTCGTTCGTGCTCGTCAATCGACTTATCGTGACTTTACTTTTTTACTTATTTCATTTTTAAGTCCAAGGAACTCTGTCCTGCATGCAAGCCAGTTATTCAAGCTTGAACAGAGTGTGAAGCGTCACAAGATATCCCTTTCAAAAAAGTTCATTCAAGTTTGCTGCTGGTGTACACATGCTTCTTTTAGACTAAAATAGGAAGGCATGGTTTTGCTTACAACCCCAGTTCCAATAAAGGTGGGATGCTGTGTAAAATGTAAATAAAAACAGAATGCAATGATTTGCAAATCTCATGAACCCACATTTTATTCACAATACAACATAGACAACTTATCAGATGTTAACAAGGAGACATTTTACCATTTCATGAAAAAATATTAGGTCACTGTGAGTTTGATGGCAGCAACACATTTCAAAAAAAAGTTGGGACAGGGCCATGCTACCCATTGTGTCGCATCCCCTCTTCCTTTAACATGTCTCTAAACGTCTGGGAAGTGAGGAGACCAATGGCTGGAGTTTTGGGAGAGGAATGCTGTCCCATTCGCAAATCATACGCAATCATCGTGGGGTTAATGACAGTAATTCACGTCCGCAAAACTAACTGGCAAGCAAATTCGACTTTGTTGGCTATATATAGCAAGTAAGTAATTGAAATCAAAAAGAAACCAAATGATTATTGCAAGCAGTGAAATGAAAACCATGTCAACGTACTTTTCGGCCGTTTTAAATGACCCAATTATCGTGCTATAGGCCTTTTAGAAGGCAGTGTTTATAGCCTTTTGCCAGTAACGCCGCTAAGAAATAATTAACCAAGCCCGTGAAACCAGCTACTGCGCAAGTCAAACCAGAAGTACGGCAAAAATAACGAAATTACATTTTATGCCGTGAACCAGAAAAAATAAACATTGCTAAATAATAACGTAGACTACTAACTTAAAGTTGTTGCTAAGCTGCCTTACAGCAAATTTCAATGCGGCTTGAGAAGAGCTCTTGTTCACTCAAATCCCATGTGTGGATTTAACGTTCACTTAACATCTGGCAGCAGCCCAATACATGATTTAAAGCCTGAAAAGTTTTTGGTTTTGAGTCCTGAAAGTGTGAGAGGAACCCTGACCTGCAGTTATTGATAATTATTTTGTGCTACAGCGCTACATTGTTTTTTGTCAACCAAATAACGGAACGTGGTCGTACTCATGCAGGCGCTTTCCTAAAGATTTCAGACCTGACGCAAAAATTTCTTGAGTTGATGTTATTTTCACAGAATCCCCGAGAGCTAAAGATTTTGATACGAGCGTGTAGTGAAGTACTGCCCACCCTGTTTTGCTTCCCCATTTCTTAACCAGCCTCCCCGTGTCCCTGTCCCGCACTCGCTCCTGAGTCTCCTCCACCTCCCTCTAACTCGCGCACTCTCCATCCAGACAGCAGTGTCGCGTACACTCGTCCCTCAGCGTCGCTTTACTCCACAACTCGTGTCATCAGACCGGCTGCGAGGTGTCTGTGACCGACTAGAGGCTGCGAACTTCCACCTACCTAGCGGAGGACACGATTTAGTGAACAGAAACGGATCCTCGAGATCAGGGGAAAAAAATAAAAAATAAATAAATAAAATAAGAAAAAAATCGAAAAACAGACGCGCTAAGTTTGTTCAGCGTTGGCACAAAGTGATAATGAACATCCACAGAAAGACACTGTTATCGCGCCACTGCGGGTCACCTGTGGCATCTGATATGTCGCGGAATTTAAGCATTAGCCTACTGCACAACATGATAGCAAATTTGCGGAGTCGTGGTAACCAAATGGTGTACGAACTTGCAGTGATTTGTTGTAAAACCTCAAAAGAAGGGGCGCCCCGCTGGCTCATCGGTCTAAGCGCGCGCACCACAAAGGCTGTGTTCTTCCCACAGCGACCTGGGTTCGATTCCAGATCAGATCATTTGCTGCATGTCTTCCCCCATTCTTCTCCCTAACCTTCCTGCCTTTCTACACTGCAAACTGTCAAATAAAGGAAAAAATCCCCAAAATACAGTCTTAAAACCTCAAAAGAATAAGTAAAATAAAATTTTAAATTGTTTTTTTTTAATTATTATTATTATTTGCATTTAGCTGAGAACTGCACGAAAAACTGTTTAAAGGTTCACTTTTACAACTGTAGCCTAATCATGTAATAACATATTCCCAAATTCAAAATCTGATGCCTGCAACACATTTCAAAAAATTGGGACAGAGGAATGGAAGGGCTGGAAAAGTTGTGGAATCTTCATAAAAACACCTGTTTATGAACATTAAACAGGTGAATTGGTAACTGATTCATTATGATTGGATATAAAATGTGCAGTCACAAAAGGAATGATTGTTTACCGCAGAGATTATACGAGGGTCATCACTTTGCAAAAAGCTGCATAAAGCAAATTGTCAAAAATCTCAGGAACATTTCTCGATGGTCAATTATACGGAATTTAGCAATCTCCCAAATTTTCAGTCCAAAATATGATGAAAAGATCTTAGAATCCGGAGAAGCTCTGCGTAAAAAATTGGATGCACAAGACCCCCAAGCCCTCAGGCAGCTCTGCATTATTTGACAAGCTTGTGTACCATGGATATCACCACATGGGCTTGTGTCAGAGAACACAGTTCATTGTAGGATTATCAATGCAAGCTCAAGAGTACAAGAGGAAGCCAAAACACCGAAGCTCGTCTGGAAAAGAATGCTGGAGAGTTAGGATGGAGTGTTGCGGTCTGAGGAGTCTATCTTTTACCCTGTTTTTGGGAATAAGGGATGTTGTGTTCTCAGAATCATCCCAACTGCAATCAGTGACAGTCAAAAGCCAACGTCCGCCATGCTTTGGGGTGCTTTATTGCACTTAGTATGGGCAAGTGTTGGCAAAAAAAATTTTTGAACAACTGAGTTTTAAGCATTTGACCCGTGAGACATTGCTGGAGAACACCTTGCTCAGCATATTAAACCAGACTTGAGCGCAACATGATTTTCAAATTAGTGTAAAATGGCAGTTTAAGGCCACTGAAAAGCAGCATATGAAATGGGAGCTACCGTGGTTGTATAGCTTTTTAGCAATGGTCCTTTTTCGCGGCAAAGTAAAATAGGTAAGCGCAACCGATTAATTAAACCAGGCAATGAGCATCGAAGGCATTAGCCCTATGTAATGAAGTTCATTTTCATGTAGAGCCAGAGGGATTTTGTTTCAGCAGGGAAATAGGGGAAGATAGATGGAAATAGGAAGGGTTTCCAGACCAGCTGCAAAATTCCAATCCCTGCAAAAGCTGCAAGATGCGTCTTTTCTCACTAGGTACACTAATCACTGTGCGTGCGCTGGATGTTGCTTTGGTCCAATGAAAAAATAGAAAAATAAATGAACAGATTCTGCTCAGAACTGTCATGTTTAAGGAAAAACAAGCAGAGAATGCATTAATCACGCATCATGTGTTCCTGTGTTCCTTGGGCTGTGAAACAAGGAGGTGTGATTTCATGTGAAACCGTGCCACTTGGACCTCTTGGGCAGGGTGTGTGCCCGTTACAAAACTTTGGTGCTAAACTGTCCCTCGGTTGCTTCTCTAGTTCCTGCTGAAATGCCAGAAGAACTGTGGAACCCTGAAGCCCCCCATTGTGACCTTGGAAGTCTCACCATCGTGAGAAAGGGTAACCTGTACAGCTACTAGGTGTGTATCTGCACTCCATAAACAGAGCTGAGAGTTAAATGCCCATGTATCTGCCTACTGGGAACATCCTGTGTGATTATGTGTACTGCAGGCTGAGTTATCCCTATACACTGGACACTCTAACTGGGGAATTAAACACATCTCAGAAAGATGCTCACAATATGTGCTCCTGATGAATGCTGAGAGGCAAGCCATTTCATACGCTTAAGCAAAATTCATTATATTACTGGCTGTAGAATCATTCTAAAAATGGGTCAGATCGAGAACCTGTCAGGCTTCAGGCTTAAACTTAGATTGTCATATTTATCAATTTTGATAGTTTTGTCTCAAAGAACACCAATTTAGGCTTTGTTAACAAAACCAGAATTAATTTGCGTGTTTTTTTAATTACGGCATACTGCTTAATTACAGTGCCGTGAAAAAGTATTTGCCCCCTTCCTGTTTTTTCACTTTTTTGCATATTTTTCATTCTTAAATGTTTCAGATCATCAAACAAATTTTAATTTTAGACAAAGACAACTTGAGAAAATACAAATTGCAGTTTTTAAATGATGATTTCATTTATTAAGGGAAAAAAGCTATCCAAACCTACCTGGCCCTATGTGAAAAAGTAATTGCCCCCTAAATCCTAATAACTGGTTGTGCTACCCTCAGCGACAACTGCAATGAAACGTTTGCGATAACTGGCAATGAGTCTTTCACATCGTTGTGGAAGAATTTTAGCCCACTCTTCTTTGCAGAATTGTTTTAATTCAGCCACATTTGAGGGTTTTTGAGCATGAACGTGTCATGGTTTGTGAGGTGTGCGTATTGTTTGGACCTTTCTTTGCAGCTCTCGTCCGGGGACGACATCGAATTCCTGGGCTATCGAATTCTTTACCCAGCTGGTTGATTGAGCTGGGGTGGCGCTTCCCCAGAATCTATATAAGCAGGATGTCCGGCACGCCTCCTTCGCTAGAGTGTCTGTGTTTAGCTTCGCACTATAGCCGAAGATATCTGTAGTCAGGTTTTGGATGACTTTCTATCTTCTTATTGTTGGAGTTTCTTCTCCTTTTTTCTATCTCGCTTTGCTTCCGTGGTTCGGACTATTATACGTCCTTTGGAAGCGCGAGTACTTGCATTTGGTCTACATCATTCTCTGTGTTTCTACTGTGTTCGTGCTACTCTCTTTCTCTCTGTCGTTGCGCTTGGCCTTCATATACTACCGACCATTACAAAACACTCTTGCCTACATGGAGTCGTCAGCAACAGCTGCGTTAGAGAAAGTTGTGGCTAACCAACAAGCTGCTCTCTCTGGTTATGGCAAGGGTATTGTTAGCCTGAACAATCAACAGGCAGAGTTGGTGGAAAGAGTCCGCCTTCAGGCGAATGCCATGGAGAGACCAGAGAACGTCCTGTTGACTCTCACTGAGAGTATTAGAGCCTTGTCCACGTAAATCACACAAAATGTTGCACAAGCACAGTCCGTACATCTTCCCCAAGAGCCAAAGCTTCAATTACCCCCAAAATATGGAGGCGAGGCAGGAAGATGTAAAGATTTCTTTGCCCAATGTGAGATAATTTTTTAAGCGCAGCCTTCACAGTTTGTGAATGAAGAGTCTCGGGTTTCATTTTATCTCTGTTAACCGACACAGCACTCACTTGGGTCGGCCCACTTATTCGATCTAATTCACCGGTAGTGAATACTGTGGAGACTCTCGTTAGAAAAATGGTCTCAGTGTTTGATCAGGGTGTTTGTGGCCAGGACGTGGCTACGCGTTTAATGCATCCAAGGCAGGGCTCTGAGAGTGTCGGTGCGTTTTCAATCACATTTCGCTCCTTGGCGACAGAGACAGGCTGGCCAGAAGTGCCTCTTATGACAGTGTTCGTTCACGCTTTGGTAGAGGAGGTTAAGGATTGGAGCCTTGTTTGTCTCTAGATTTGTTGGTTCGCACTGCGGTGCGAATTGATAATCGCATCCGCGAATGTAACAGGGAGAAATGTACTGCATTGACTCTTGCTGGCAACGGGGCTAATGCTGCTAGCAGCATGCATACAGCTCCCATTCCGCCCACTGAAAATTCCACTCCTGGTGAGCCTATGCAGGTTGATGGCTCATATGAGAGCCGGGCTCGTAAGCCCGTTCGGAGACGTATAATCTGCTATAATTGTAACAAACTGGGACATATCCGTCCACGCTGCCCTGAGCTTCAGGGAAACGGGAAGTCCCACTAGCGGTATGAGGGGCGCTAGAGGGACAGACCCAATTTCCCTTCTGAACTTTAATCTCTGTAGAATTGACTGTGGGGAGACAGAGAATATTTATCGAAGCTTTTGTGGACTCTGGCGCCGTGGATTGTTTTATGGATGCAGAGTGGGCTAGGAGACATTCCATTCCTATCCGCCCTCTTTTACATACACGCTCTGTTAGATCTTTGGACGGTCGCCCGCTGGGAACTGGATTTATAACCAAAGTTTCTGAATCATTGACTATGTCTCTTTTGGTGGCCATTCTGAGGAGGTCCGGTTTTTAATTATCAGTTCTCCTGTTTTCCCTGTCATTTTAGGACACTCTTGGCTACAAGCACATAGGCGTCATATCATTTGGGGAAGTCCGAATAACCCGATCGTCCAGTGGGGCACTGATTGTAGGGCCCACTGTTGGGAGAGTTTGGCTTGTCATCCCGGACATCAACCTATGGGGGAGGCTGACGCCTGGAGTGATTCTGAGGAGTTTGCCTCACACAACCCTCCTAATCTACGGAAAGGGGCGGAGGAGGGGTTGGAGTGGGATCCTTAATTTGACTGGCAGCAGCCAGAGGAGGATTGCTATTCAGAGGATTTCTCTGACTCGGAATCTGACTTAGAGGGGGCAAGTTCCGAACAGGGTGAGAATTTGGGGGCTGCTCTGAACTTTTGTCTGCTTCCTAACGTTCCTGACGATTATGCTGATCTTGCAGAGGTTTTTAACAAATAATGGGCCTCGACTTTACTTCCTCATCGCACGTTCGATTGCGAGATCAATCTCCACCGGGGTACCACTCCCCCCAGGGGTTCATTATACTCGCTGTCAGGGCCTGAACGGAAGGCTATGCAAGAATATATTCAGGAGGCTATGGCTAATGGATTTATTCGGCCCTCCACGTCTCCTGCCGGAGCGGGGTTCTTTTTTGTGGGCAAAAAAGATGGCGGCCTGAGACCCTGTATTGATTACAGGGGCTTGAATAATATCACTATTAAAAACCGATACCCACTTCCGTTGATGAACTCCACATTTGAACGGCTGCAGGAGGCGTCATTTTTTACCAAGCAAGACCTCCAGAATGCTTTTAACTTGGTTCAGATCCGTGAGGGGGACGAGTGGAAAATGGCATTTCATACGCATGACGGGTACTACGAATATTTGGTCGTGCCGTTTGGATTGGTTAACGCCCCCTCTGTGTCCCAGGCACTCGTTAATGACGTCCTCCAAGAGATGTTGGAGAGATTCGTCTTTGTCTACTTCGACGATATTCTGATTTTCTCTTCAACTCTCTCGGAGCATAAAAAACACGTCAGACAAGTGCTTGAGGCCCTCCTCAAAGCCAAGCTTTTTGTCAAGGCTGAGAAATGCGTTTTTCATGCCAAGACAGTTTCGTTTCTTGGCTTCATTATTTTGGAAGGGTCGGTCCGCATGGATCCTGACAAAGTGGCAGCGGTCAGGGATTGGCCTGCCCCTCAAAACGTGAAGGAGGTGCAATGGTTTTTGGGGTTTGCTCATTTTTATAAGAGGTTCATCCGTAATTTTAGCGCGGTAGCTGCCCCCATTATCGTGCTCACTAAGAAGAATACCTCCTCGTCATTTGCTTGGTCTCCAGCTGCTGAGGCTGCTTTTCAGGAGTTAAAGATTTAGCTCAGAACCCATTCTCGTTTTGCCCGACCCCTCCCTCCCATTTGTTGTGGAGGTGGATGCGTCGGAAGTCGGGGTAGGTGCCATTTTGTCCCAGCGCCCCCTTCGGGACAGTAAGTTGCGCCCATGCGCCTACTTCTCCCGGTCGTTGTTGGCGGCCAAATGGAATTACAGCATTGGTGACCGGGAGCCCACTTAATCGCACTGCCCAAGCTGCCTTCGGCGCGGGAGACTGCCCTCCTTGTCGTGGACCATGTTTTCCGGCTGCATGGTCTCCCTCAAGATGTGGTTTCTGAGCGGGGCCCTCAATTTACGGCCAAATTCTGGCATGCGTTTTGCAACCAGTTGGGGCCACCATGAGCCTTTCCTCTGGTTTTCACCCACAGACTAACGGGCAGACTGAGCGAACCAACCAGTCTTTGGAGAATACTCTTCGATGTTTGGCAGCTGACAACCCATCTTCGTGGAGTCGATTTTTAGCATGGGCCGAATACTCCCACAATTCACTGGGTAACTCCTCCACAGGGCTTTCCCCGTTTGAGGCTCAGTTGGGTTATCAGCCTCCACTGTTTCCTGAGACTGACAGGGATTCAGAGGTTCCTTCGGTTAATCACTTTGTTCGACGTTGTCGGTCAGTTTGGGCCAGGGTCCGTTCCTCCTTGTTGCGCTCTGGACAGAAACAAAAGACTGCAGCAGATAGAAGGCGCCGTTCAGCCCCATCTTATCGGGTTGGCGAAAGGGTCTGGCTTTCCATGTGGGACCTGCCCTTGAGGGTGGAGTCACGGAAATTGGCTCCCCGCTTAATTGGTCCTTTAAAGATTGTGCGAAGGATCAATCCTGTCACAGTCCAGTTGAAGCTCCCTAGATCCTTATGGATCCACCCCTCTTTTCATGTCTCCAGGCTCAAACCAGTTAGCACTTGCGTCCTGGCTCCGGTCGACAAACCCCCACCGCGGATGATTGGGGGGGCGGTTTACACTGTGCATCGTATTTTATCCGAGAGGCATGTGGGTCATGGAGCTCAGTTTTTAGTAGATTGGGAGGGTTATGGTCCTGAGAAGCAGTGCTGGGTCCCTTCTCGGGATATCCAGGATCCTACCCTTATTTCTGAATTCCATGCACGGGGCTCTCTGGGAACTGCTGGGGCTGTTCCTAAGAGGGAGGGGTCCTGTCATGGTTTGTGAGGTGTGCGTGTTGTTTGGACTTTTCTTTGCGGCTCTCGTCCGGGGACAATCTCGAATTCCTGGGCCATCAAATTCTTTACCCAGATGGTTAATTGAGCTGGGGCGCCGCTTCCCAAGAATCTATATAAGTAGGAAGTCCGGCACTCTTCCTTCGCTAGAGTGTCTGTGTTTGCCGAAGATATCTGTAGTCAGGTTTTGGATGACTTTGTATCTTCTTATTGTTGGAGTTTCTTCTCCCTTTTTCTGTCTCGCTTTGCTTCCGTGGTTTGGACTATTATACGTCCTTTGGAAGCGCAAGTACTTGCGTTTGGTCAATATTATTCTCTGTGTTTGTACTGTGTTTATGCTACTCTCTTTCTCTCTGTCGTTGCGCTTGGCCTCCGTATACTACCAGCTAATACAGAACGGCCTTAAGTCCAGACTTTGACTAGGCCACTCCAAAATCTTCATTTTGTTTTTTTTAAGCCATTCAGAAGTGGACTTGCTAGTTTGTTTCGGATCATTGTCCTGCTGCATAACCCAAGTGTGCTTGAGCTTGAGGTCACAAACTGATGGTTGGACATTGTCCTTCAGGATTTTCCGGAAGAGAACAAAATTCATAGTTCCATCAAATACAACAAGTCATCCAGGTCCTGAAGTAGCAAAGCAGCCCCAAACCATCACACTTCCACCACAATGTTTGATTTTTTGGTATGATGTTCTTTTTATGAAATGCTATGTTTGTTTTACGCCTGATGTAACGGGACGCACACCTTCTAAAAAGTTCAACTTTTGCCTCGTCAGTCCACAGAATATTTTCCCAAAAGTCTTGGGGATCATCAAGATGTATTTTGGCAAATGAGAGACGAGCCTTTGGCCCGTATTCAGAAACGACACTCACTCTAATTGAGTGTGAGTGAGTACTGAAACTTAGTTAGTGTCAGGTTATACTTAATGAGTCAGAGGTTGCCCTAACACTCATTTGCTTTCAGAGACCTCACTAACACTGAAATTAGTATCCCTTTCTGAGTGAAGGTTGAGTGCATGGAACACCTCCCTTGAGCCGCACTAACTTGCGCCGATATTTCGTTGTCAGGGCTTTCAGGTGGTTACAAACATTAGAAACTCTAGATCATTTACAGCCACGTGCTCGACGCATTCGCAACTACGCAAATTTTAACTATAATGATGATAAGGATGCCGGTAACTTGCTAACTGACCACCTGGTTTCAGTGGTTACGAACTGAATAGGGGAAGCTCAAAACCATCCCTTAAAAATAATGATTTGACATGACCTGTTTTCAATAATTTAATAAAATTGAATTTACTTTAACTCCAAAAATCCTACGGACCATCATGTGTCGCCAGTTCTACTTGTTAAGCTAGAATGAGCAATAATGATTCTTGCCCAGTTTTCAATTATTCATTTAAATTACCACTGGAGAAACTCCGAAAACTCAACATTATCAGGTGTGGCCTGTTTTCATGAATGACGCATATCTGTCAACTCTCACGCTTTCGGATTTCTCGCGCTTTTCTTTACTCATGGGTTAAATAATTCTGCGCTCAATTGGCTCTTGGGGCGCCGTGTGGATTGGTCTGCACGGCTCATTTAGCTGTAAGTCACGAGAATCCATTCTTTTATACATTCTTCATTGCTGAATGTAGAAGGAAATGTCTGGCACGTTTCACAGCTTGTTGCTTAGAGAGCCTCGCGAGCTGTCCTGCGCCTTTCGCGAGCTACTCGACCACAGAATTTATGAAGACATGCTGATATTTACGTTGTCATTTATGTGCGAAAGAAACGCCTCAATTTTGTGAAGCAATGTATAACAACGCTATTAAAAATAAATTTGATTGTCGTTTTACCAATTAGTCTGAGAAACTTTCTAATCAAGTAAAGTAAACTGCGACAGGTTTAGGTCATTCAACACTGAAGGGTGAGGATTGAGCGTCCCTTTGCAGCAGCCGACGCACCGCCTGTGGTACCCAGTGCCCACTACTGTCAGTTATGCTCGAGTGGCGTTTGTGAATAGCAACTGGCGAGGAGTGGGACCGCTCCCTCGGTTAGTGGTAGGTTGATCTCTCTCTCACACTTCAGTTACATTTCAATCGTACTCACTATATGGTGAGTGTGAGTGTCGTTTCTGAATACGGGCCTTTGTGTTCTTTTTGGTCAGCAGTGGTTTTCGGCTTGGAACTCTCCCAGGGATGCCGTTTTTGCCCAGTCTTTTTCTTAATGTTGAATCATGAACACTGACTTTAACTGAGGCAAGTGAGGCCTGCAGTTCTTCAGATGTTGTTCTGGGTTCTTTTGTGACCTCCTTGATGAGTCATCAATGCACTCTTGGAGTAATTTTGGTAGGCCGGCCACTCCTGGGAAGGTTTACCACTGTTCCAAGTTTTCTCCATTTGTGGATAATGGCTCTCACCGGAGTCCTAAAGCCTTAGAAATGGTTTTGCAACTCTTTCCAGACTGACAGATTTCAATTTCTTTGTTTGTCATCTGTGCTTGAATTTCTTTAGCTCACGGCATGATGTGTTGCTTTTTGAGATCTTTTTGCCTACTTCACTTTGTCAACAGGTTCTATTGAAGTGATTTTTTGATTCAACAAGTCTGGCAGTAATCAGGCCTGGGTGTGGCTCGTGAAATTGGACTCAAAAAATGTGGTGAATCACAGTTAATTCATGATTTAAGAAGGGGGGGCAATTACTTTTTCACACAGGGCCAGGTTGGTTTGGATAGCTCTTTCCCCATAATAAATGGAATCATCATTTAAAAACTGCATTTTGTATTTATTTGGGTTATCTTTGTCTTATATTAAATTTGTTTGATGATCTGAAACATTTAAGAGTGAAAAATATGCAAAAAAGTAAGAAATCAGGAAGGGGGCAAATACTTTTTCACGGCACTGTATATTACTAAATCACTGCTCAAGTTGGTGGGAATTGACCATTTTGATTTGGTCCATAACACATCACTA
Organism: Gymnothorax javanicus; assembly: GCA_029692085.1. NCBI lineage: Eukaryota > Metazoa > Chordata > Actinopteri > Anguilliformes > Muraenidae > Gymnothorax > Gymnothorax javanicus. Next base: position 9,440,346 of record CM056212.1, on the reverse strand, counting down.
TTTCCATAATCAGACGGTTTATCAATAACCTCACTGATATATTTATATTTTTGGTCATATTTTTGGCTTTACTGCAGAGGTATCCCAATTTGCATCAATCATACATACCCCACCAAATTTAAGCTCTCACTCTATTTTTGATGGGTCATTATTTCTCTGAATTTTATCGATTGCAGAGGTTTTGAATCTGACTCAAATACAAATTCTTATTAATAAATTTAAATGACTGAAAGGACATTTGGAGGGTGTAGATTTCTGCTGAGGGCAATAGTTCACTTTTCTAAACTGGCTCTGTTGTGTCACTGTTAATCATTACAACTGTATAGTGAATTTTGAGATGTGTACCATTTATTCTGTCAGGGCAATATCTCACAAAGTCAAAGGCCATGGGTAGCGATTTTCTGAAAATCAATAAAGATCACATACATTTTTCGTGCATGTGTATGCAGGAAGGAAAATAAGTATTGAACGTGTCAACATTTTTCTCAGTAAATATGTTGCTAATGGAGCTATTGACATAAAATTTCCACCAGATGTCAGTAACAACCCAAGTAATCCACAAATACAAACCCAATTCCAATGAAGTTGGGACTTCGAGTAAAACGTGAATAAAAACAGAATACAATGATTTGCAACTCCTTTTCGACCTATATTTAATTGACTACACTACAAAGACAAGATATTTAATGTTCAAACTGATAAACTTTGTTTTTTTTTGGAAATATTCACTCATTTTGAATTTGATGCCTGAAACACATTCCAAAAAAGCTGGGACAGGGGCATGTTTACCACTGTGTTACGTCACCTTTCCTTTTAACAACACACAAAAAGCGTTTAGGAATTGAGGACACTAATTGTAGATGCTTTGTAAGCGGAATTGTTTCCCATTTTTGCTTGATGTACGACTTCAGTTGCTCAACAGTCCAGGGTCTCCGTTGTCGTATTTTGCGCTTCATAATGCGCCACACATTTTCAATGGGAGACAGGTCTGGACTGCTGGCAGGCCAGTCTATTACCCGCACTCTTTTACTACGAAGCCATGCTGATATAACACGTGCAGAATTGGCATTGTCTTGCTGAAATAAGCAGGGACATCCCTGAAAAAGACGTCACTTGGATGGCAGCATTTGTTGCTCCAAAACCTATATGTACTTTTCAGCCTTAATGGTGTCTTCAAAGATGTGCAAGGTAGATACCAACATCGTAAATAACTAGCTAGTAATGTACCAGTAGCAATGTACATATCGACACAAATGAGTATGACAGTGATTTGTCTGATAAACATGAATTAAATAACATGAGTGTATAAGTCCTGGCTAGCTAATGCAAACTCAGAATAGCGATTTGGCTTATCCCTCTTTCCTGAACAATGTTTTGTTTTTAAAACTCTACCACACAGCTGGAGTAAGAATTCACATCTTGGGTGTGAAATCAATAGTCACGTGATTTCCTTCGCGACCATGGTGGCCATACTGAACAGCTGGAAACTTGTATTGCAGATCATGGATAACTTTCATATCCTACATACCTCCCACACGGATAATTACACAAGCAATGTACAATTTTACTGTATTGTCCAGGACCATGCGATGCTGCGTCTTTTTGCATATTAAGTGCCGCTTGTGAGCTCAAAATCTGTTTGGAGATTGTAGCTAGCCAGGAAAGGGTAATGCCCAAATTATGCCTACCCTGCTGGCATAATTTGACGTCTACAGCAGCCAGCTGCCCAGATAGCAAGCACCTCCGCTCCAGATCTGCCCCGGCTCTGTGCCGACTCCAGCTGATCCGGCTCAGAGCCGGGGCAGATCCGGAGCGGAGGAGCTTGCTATCTGGGTGGTTAGCTACAGAGCTACATGAAATGTGGGCTGCTAAGTGGTATGGTTTTTATGTAGCTCTATAGCTAGCTAGCTGGCTTTTGTAGAGGTCAAAAGAAGGTATATGCAAGAAACGTTAGTGCAGCATGCACGTCAGCTGAGCCAGAAACGCAAAATAAACATTGCTAGCAGAACTAATGGTGAAATCAAGCCTTTATCGGGCTTTGTCAGAATTGCTGATAATTTTATTTATGCGTTACCTAGCTTGTTTAGCAAGCTAACTAATAGAAGCAACATGCAGTCATATTGTACGCGGTGCATTATTTGCGTACTGTTTTTGTATGATGCAACTTCAGAGATTCAACCAAATTTTAATCAGCTCATCTGTTGCGCAATATCAGATAAGGTGCAAAGTTATAAGGTTAGGGTTAGTGTCATTATGGCTAGTAACATTCAAATATTGAGTATGAAGGGATTGTGACTCACTCACTCACTTCCACTCTGGCCATATTAGTCTGCTATCGCAGGAATATTATTTATCTCACAGAAGACGCCAGATGCCAGATTTCGCTTTGGGAACTCGAAGAAAGACGTGCACATGCATGCTGAGTGGCGTAAAAATGGCCACTTCCAAAGAAAAAAAGGGCAATACTGGGTACATGACATTCTTTTAAAAAGACAAACCTATGTAACTTCACACTCACATCAATCCATAGGCTATATACCAGTTGAAAATTTTCAAACTGATCATTTCAGGTTCCCATTTTATCAGCAATTGCATTGGTGAATTCAATAAGGGCCCAACTCCATGTTGAAAATGTGTGTGGTTGGGCCCTTATCGAATTCACCAATTTAATTGACCTCCCTACAAGTTCATTTTGTTCTGCTTGTTTGTAATGTTAGCTGTTATGGGATTTATTAAAGGAAGTGGCCATTTGTACTCCAGTTGGCAAGTGCAGTAGTGTTTGGGTTAGGGGTGGGGTTAGGCTTAGGGTTGCAGACCGAAAGCCAGGAATTTTCCTGCCTACATTCCATAGTGGTAGTACAAGATCGCTCTTTGTGCTTGCGAAAGTTCATAAGAATAGAGCATTGGAGTACACTTACCACTGGCGTAAAAATTGCCTCTGGCTTTTACTTTTGCTTGCTGAGCAGAACAATGCGAAACACAGCTTCACTGCTGCTGCTCAAGGACTACTAATTGACTCAATTTCGAAGTTGTCTTTTTCACTTTCACGTAGCCTGCGTATCCAAACCTTTTCTGTGAATGACTGAATTTTGGCATCTGACTCGGTGGGAAAAGTTAGCTGCTAAAAAAAATCTTAGCGAATATTTTATTATTTCATTTTGTTTATTAGCATCAGGCTCAGTGTAAATTGACCACTAATTTTACGCTCCTGTCCAGATTGGAATTCTATTTCCCCGTCGTTCAGCTCAGATTCTAACTTATATGGCCTAAAGAAGGTCCCTCAATTTCCTCTTCGGCTTCTTCACAATGATCATCTCAACTGTCACTTCCTCCTCTCCAGTATCGGAGAAAAAAATCCATGTTTTCCGAGGCTGTAGAATTGCATTGTGCTGTCGTGTTGATAGCAGGTGTCAATCTGTGATGTCACAGAGGAAAACTGTGTGGGCTCTGTCAAGCCTTGAGAGGACCACCTGAGCATGACCAAAAATATACTTTGCCTACTGTATGGGGACACTTTGTCAATGGTATTGATTTTCGGGACGTTACCCAAATTAAAGCATTTCGCACGAAAAATATAGACACTGTCCTTGGCCTTTAATGTGTATCTTCTTGATGATTAGTTTCCACTCCAAAATTTAATTACTTTTTTCCCTGCTCATGCCTCACCCTTCGACTAAGTTTCATTAAAATTGGGCCCACAGTTTTTCCATTATCTTTGTAAAAAATAAAAAAAAATTTTTAAAAAGCTCAACCAAAAACATGACCTCCATAGTGGATGTTTATATAATAAATATTTTCAGCACTCACACACACAAAATTTGATTTCTAATTGGCAACCCCTGGGCCAGGTTTACAAACACCGGTGCAGCCTACTCAAAGACTACATTATATTTTTAAAGGAGGACTTAGATAACAAAGCCAGTATTTGTCCAGGGCCAAGTTGAATCTGTGTGAGAGAAACGAGCCCTTAGTGTGAACAATGTTTCTCCTTTGTTTGGATTTAGGGGCTGAACTGAAAACTCAAGATTCAGCAAGACCACAATAGACAAGATGGAGGTCCGATCTTTCAAGATTACCCTCTCCACCTTCTCAAACATCTCCAACTTCATTGCAGGCAATGAGACAGATGACCTACAGTCTGAGGGCCCTTACCAGGCAGTGGAGATGGTGATCATTGTACTGATTACGGGGTCCCTAAGTTCTGTAACAATTACAGGGAATATACTGGTCATGCTTTCAATTATGATCAGCAGGAACCTCCAGACCATAAACAACTACTTCCTCTTCAGCTTGGCATGTGCAGACCTGATCATTGGGGCCAGCACCATGAACCTGTACACAGTCTATATTGTGGTTGGATATTGGCCATTGGGGCCAGTAGTTTGTGACCTATGGCTGATCCTGGACTATGTGGCCGGCGTTGCGTCTATCATGAATCTCCTTGTCATCAGTTTTGACCGTTACTTCTGCGTCACCAGGCCAGTCAGCTACCCTGCTAAAAGGACCACCAGGGTGGCGGGCATGATGATTGCCGCAGTCTGGGTTCTTTCTTTCCTCATGTGGGCCCCGCCCATCCTGTTCTGGCAGTTTATCACAGGTGAGCGCCTTGTGAAAGAGGGCGAGTGCTACATCGAGGTTCTTTCCAATGAATCCATCTCCTTTATCACCTCCACTTTTTACTTCTATGTGCCTGTTGTCATCATGACCTTTCTGTACTGGCAGATCTCCAGGGCCAGTAAGAACCGTGTGAAGACTGTCAAGCGCGAGCCAAAAAAGAACAACCGAACCAGCTATGAAGCAGGAAACCACATCACCATTCCCTGTGATGATGGCAACATGAAAACCCATCGAGCTGAGAGGAGCCAGAATGGTGGAACAGGTGGAGTTGGGGAGGAAGAGCCAAGAGTACTGGTACATCACGAGAGAAATGAAATTGCTGAGGCTCCTGCAGGTTACGAGGGAATCCCCATTGCGCGCAGCCTAAATGATACAATGGCAAAGCAGCTACCTGCAAAAAAGGCATTGCCATCACGCGAGAAAAGGGTTACACGCACCGTCAATCCAGCCTGCTATGCTCTCTGCAATGTCACCTTCAAGAAGACCTTCAAACAACTCCTGCTCTGCCAGCACAAGGACATTCGCTCGGGCAGATAAAGAGGTGTGATTATTTTGGTTTCTGCTGTTGTTATTCTCTGCCATTTTTCTTGCATTACTAAGCACAAGGCTGGATACAAGCTCAAGAAGTTGAACTATTGATGCACAAACTTTATATGTATTGTTAAACTGCTTACATTATATTGAATTCAATTTGAATTTTCGATTTGAATTCAAAGACATTTACTGCAGAGCTGACTCAGTAAAAGTCTGCACCCATTCATGTGATCAGAAAGTGCAACTATTTATTGCAATTCATATTGTCATCACATATAAATCATGCATCATTTAATGTGCCTTGCCATCTAAAAGTTTGCTATAACCTTGCAATGTTTATGTCCTACCCCAATTCCGAAATTGTTGGGACAATGTGTATATTGTGAATAAAATCAAAACGCAATGACTTTCAAATCACACCAGCCAGTATTTTATTCACAATAGAACAGAGATAACATAGCAAATGTTGAAACTGAGAAATTTTACAATTTTATCCACAAAATGAGCTCATTTCAAATTTTATGGCTGCTACAGGTCTCAAAAAAGTTGGGACAGGGGCCTGTTTACCATGGTGTAGCATCCCCTCTTCTTTCTAACACAGAGTGGAGGCGTCTGGGCATTGAGGAGACAAGTTTCGGGAGTTTAGCCATTGGAATTCGATCCCACTCTTGTTAAATACAGGCTTCCAGCTGCTGGAGAGTTTTGGGTCTCCTTTGACGTACTTTTCATTTAATTATGCGCCAAATGTCTCAATCGGTGAAAGATCAGGACTGCAGGCAGGCCAGTTCAGCACACAGACTCTTCTACTACGAAGCCATGCTGTTGTAATAGCTGCAGTATGTGGTTTTGCCTTGTCCTGCTGAAATACACAAGGCCTTCCCTGGAATAGATGTTATCTGGAGGGGAGCATATGTTGCTCTAAAACCTTAATATACCTTTCAGCATTCATGGTGCTTTTTAAAACATGCAAGTATCCCACACCATATGCACTAATGCGTCCCCATACCATCAGAGATGCTGGCTTTTGAACTGAACGCTGATAACAGGAGGGGTGGTCTTTCTCCTCTTTAGCCCGGTGGACACGGCGCCCATGATTTCCAACAAGAATGTCAAACTTGGACTTGTTTGACCACAGGACACTTTGCCACTTTGCTACAGTCCATTTTAAATGAGCCTTGGCCCACAGAACACGGCGGCGCTTCTGGATCATGCTCAACAAAGGTTTCCTTTTTGCATGATAGAGTTTTTGGTGGCATCTGTGGATGGCACGGCGGACTGTGTTTACAGACAGTGGTTTCTTGAAGTATTCCTGGGCCCATTTAGTAATGTCAATGACAGAATCATGCCGGTGAGTGATGCAGTGGTGTCTGAGGGCCCGAAGATCACGGGCATCCAGTCAAGGTCTTCAGCCTTGTCCCTTACGCACAGAGATTTTTCCAGTTTCTCTGAATCTTTTGATGATGTTATGCACTGTCGATGATGAGACCTTCAAAGCCTTTGCAATTTGACATTGAGGAACATTGTTTTTAAAGTATTCCACAATTTTTTTACGCAAGCCTTCACAGGTTGGAGAGCCTCTGGCCATCTTTACTTCTGAGAGACTCAGCCCCTCTAAGACATCCCTTTTATAGCCAATCATGTTACATACCTGATGCCAGTTAACTTAATTACTTGCTAAATGTTCTTTCCGCTGATTCTCTTATATATTAATTGCTTTTTCAGCCCTTTTTTGCCTGTGTCCTAACTTTTGAGACCTGTTGCAGCCAGAAAATTGGAAATAAGCTCATTTTGTGAATAAAAATATAAAATGCCTCAGTTTCAACATTTGAAATGTTATTTTTGTTCTTTTGTAAATAACATAATGACTTTCAGATCACATGAGCCAATGCATTTAGATTTTATTCACAATTTACACTTCATCCCAACTATTTCGGAATTGGGGTTGTATTTAAAAAATCAATACTTTCCAATCTCAAAATATGCAAAGGCATGATTGTGAAATTTAATTTCAATAACCAACAGAAACAACTATTTTTAAATTCAGATTTTACATATAATTACAAACCTCCATCTTTAGCAGCCATTTCTGCAGAGTACAAATAACACAACACTTCACCCCATCCTTTAAGGAGCATGCAGGAATTCAGGAGACAAAAGCTACATTTACAAATATGAAAACATCAATGTTTATTTGATCAAAGATATCTACGCATATGATCTGAAGATTCACTTTGTTTCCCCCAGCTAGAATCAGGAAAACTATTATAATTACAATGACCTCAGGTCATGCAGCCAGGACAGTGTGAAACTACCTCATCACACAGTGGCCTACACACTGCACACAGACCTGCACAAAACACTCAGAGGGCTCCAGTCTGCATATGGAGGGTTACACACAGCACTCAGCGGGCAATACACTAGACACAGAGCGCAACGCAAAACACACAGAGGTTTAAACACTGCGCACACAGACCTATGTGAATACACAGAGGATTATACCTGCAAACACTGTGCTACACACTGTGAGTAGTTTGCCTCACCCTGCACACATAGGGATATATACTGCACACGGAGTATGACATTTTGCACACAGAGGGGTATTCACTGCATACAGAGCATTACATGCAGAACACAGGGTTACACACAGAAAACAGTGCGCGACTCACAGCGCATAGAGTGCTAAACACTGTATTGAGGATTGAGCATTAAAATCAGAAAAGGCGGGACCATGATGTCATCAGCAGCAGAGGAGGAGCTGCTAACTCTTCATCCCTCTTGTCTCTAATACCTGGGAGGCTTCAGGACTGCAAGCAGCTTGAGAGTCACCTCTAGGAAAACACAGTTAATTGGCAATTAGCCCAGCAGCAGCTGGTTACCTTCATCAGGATTTCATCAGATATGGAAATGTGGAAACGCAACCAATGCTCTGAGTGCTAAACTACATCTCATCATTTCCCTAGGTGACCAAGATCTGCCAGAACTATCGAATTCAAATATACATTCCTGTCATGGTTCTGGTTTTGGTATTCATGTTTTATGTTCATGATTTTGTCTTTTCTTTATTCTTTTTGGTTATTGTATTCTCAGGTTTTCAGTTCTTGCCATTTTCAGTTTCATTGCACTTGTCTCCCCTGTCTTGTGATCTAGTTGGTTCAGTCCCTCTCCCCAGTCTGTGTGCTTACCTGCTTCGGGTGATTTCAATGGTTTCTGGTGTTTCATATTATTACTTCAATTCTCGCTTGCTTCCTTCACCTTGCTGTTCTTGATTACTAACAAGACTAACATTTGTACTCTGTATCATAGTCTACTGACCCAACTAATCCATGTACATATTACTAACTCACTAATGAGCACTCTAGTTAAATCTGTAAAGTTGCACCGCTACTATTTAGTACTAATTCACTCTCAGCAATCGCCCTGTTCTTGTCTCCACCTCTTGCTTGGCTTTCCCTGTCTCCCTCTACGTTTCTGCGAGATCTCTCGCACGTGCTTAATTGCTTTCCTGCACTCATTGTCTGTGCACTTAGAACTCCCTGACCGGAGCTGTTTAACTGTCATAGGATGTCTGTGTGATTCCCGTCCGTGTCTTGGCTTTTGCCAATTGTTGTGGTTAGGATTTCCCCATGTGTTGCTCCCTTCGTAATTAGCTCTCATCCCATTCACCTGTTCCCTGCATAGCATGTGACTTCCCTTCTGTCTATTTAGAGTCCTCACTGCTGTTCTGACGTTGTCAGAACGTTGATCAATATTTCTTTGTGCAGTCTCGGGTATGCCATTTGTTATTGTTTCTCTTCGACTGTTTCGTCCTACCAAGATTCTTGCCATTGCCCTTTTTGTATTGTTTTTGCCTTTCTGGATTTTGACCTATTTTTGTATGACCATGTTTTCTGTGTTTGGATGCCCTGTGTATGACCCATTGCTTTGGATTTTGACTTCGACTTTTTGCCTGCTGTCTATGTACAGTCGCACCTCTGTTTTTTCTGGTTCTGACCCCGGCCTGTCTAGTCGACTTTGTTTTTGGATTTTGTTTTGTGGCTTGGCAATTGTGTCTATTGGTCCTAACCCGGCATTCATTAAAGGCATACATTTTTTGGATTTCCCTCTCTGGCGTGTGGTTCCTGAACGCACCGTCACAATTCCATATCACATACGTACACACACACTTCATATCTTCTGTTTGTGACTCATCCTGAAACTCTGAGTATCTTTACAACAGGAGTGACAAACTAACATACATATGGGCTCCAATTATTGCTTATTCGCAAATGCCTTTCATATCAGGCAGACATTTTTTTTTTTCTGGCATGAAATAAATTCACAGTGTCACAGCCCAGGAGTTCCTAAGCTCACATCAGGGCCAGAAGAATAATTTTTTTTAATAAAGTTTTTTACAGGAGGTGGTGAAGAGGCTTATTATTACTAGGGCAGTGACTTTGTTTCGAGTGTTGGGAATCTCACCATGGAATTTCTCAATTTCTCTGCTGAAATTTGAAGGTATTCCTGTCTGGTTCGTATGTCCATATGCCACCAAGAATGTGCATTTGAAGGGGTTATTTCCATAAGCGTTCTAGTCCATATTCATTAAAAATCAGATAACACTAAAAATCCATTCTTCCATTGGTGAGGAATAAGCCGCATCAGCTAATTTTGGCGAAGAAGCACTCAAGTACAATTTAAAATGAGCAGTGAATGGGAAATTCTCCAAGAAGCTACTTCTAGCGGTGACCGAGTCCAGTCTAAAACTTCTACTAGTACACAAGTCCTGTCAGCCAATCAAAGCATTGCTTAGAAAACTGGTTGGCCACTAGCAGTCACTGTAGCTTTCTTACCAACCAAAATGGCTGACTCCACAGGCCAGGATGTTTATGTGTGTGTGTGTGCGCGTGTGAACTCAACCCAAAAGAGCTAAAAAAAAAATCAGGCAGCCAGAAACATGAGCTAAAAACAAGCGAAAAAGAAACTTGGCAAAAGGTAATCTTTTTTAGCTGCTTATTCATTGGATGAACTTTCTAATTACCACACCACATCCCTATCGATGACGAATGAAGTCTTTAAACCTGTTTGGATAGTGGCACTGCCCTTTCATAATTTATGGAGATTGTTTTTTCGTATAATCTTTGTTCAGCTGCATTTACCATCCATTTCACTGTGTATATCTTCCATTCATTTTGTTCAAGAAGCTTTTTGACATCCATGACTAAAGTATACTGGTATGAATATATTTGCAGTTTATTTTCATTATAAAATGGTGTGTTTTGCTTTTAAAAAGATGCTCTGCTTTAGTACTCTGAAATAATAAAATGTAAGGCTGTTGATTTTTTAAATCGAGTTCAATTTTTGTTATTTTGAGACATTTGCTTCTAAAAGTGCTCAAGTACGCAGTCTGGTGTTTCAATTATCTCGGCCAAGAATCAAGATAGAGGTTAGAAGGTCTCCTAATATGTTTTAAGACATCTTTTCTAATATTTCATTACATTTACGTCAGCTTAGCACATGTAAAGTGATCCCCACAAGTTGTAAAATTCTGAAAATATTGTTTCTCTAGAAAGACGAAAACGGACTTGCGCTCCTCTGAAAATGAACTACTCATTTGTAAGTTGAAGTCATTGAAATAGCCTCTCAAGCAAAGAAGTACAAATATGTATATGTACGTGTGTGCATGTAAGCCAATGTGTATGTCATGCATGTGTATGAGCACAGATGAGCCAAAACATTACGACCACCTGCCTTATGCTGTTGGTCCTTGCATACTGCCAGATCAGCTCCATTAAATTGACCTTCATATGTGTGCCTGGACCCGGGATTTCCCAGCAGATCATTCCACAAGCCATCACCCTCTCTCCACCACCTTGACTCTTCTAACAGTGAATCCTGGTGCCATCCCTTCCTCAGGGTAAATGGTGCATGCATACCTACCCCATGTCTATGATGTAAAAGAAAATGAGACTCACTGGAACAGGCATCCTTCATCCAGTACTTTTAAGTCTAGTTCTCAATACTGGAGTGCCCATTGTAGGCACTTTCAATGGTCAACAGGGGTTAGAATGGGCAGTTTGACCAGTCTGGGGCTACAAAGCCCACCAAACAGCAGGGTGTCGTGCAGTGTGTGTTGTGACACTCTCCTCTAGTAACCAACATTAGAATTCTCCACGACTTACGTCAGTGTAGATATTCTGTCAGTTTGGACCAGATGGGATAGCCTTCATTGCCCTTCTGCATTGATGAGCCTCGGGTGCCCAATACCCTGTCACTGGTTAGTGTGAAGGTTGTGTGAAGACACTTGCCACTACTGTCTGGGAGTACCCCACAAGTCTCGTCACTTCAGAGACGCTCTGTCTTGCTCATCTGGCCCTAACGATTTGGCCTCAATTGAAGTCCCTCGGGTCTCATCTCTCCCTCATCCAACACCTCAACCATGAGAACTCTTGTCTAACACTTGTTAGGACATATGTATTTCGGTCAGTGTTTAGAACTTGCTTTTCTAGATTTCCAATTAACCAATCCAGTGATTTTTGGAAAAATTATTTTGAACGGTTTCATTTCTGAGTCCAAGGAACTCTGTCATGCGTCCAAGCTAGTTATGCAAACATGAGCAGAATGTGAAGCGGAATAAGATATCCCTTTCAAAAAAGTTCACTCAAGTTTGCTGCTGGCGCACGCATGCTTCTTTCAAACTAAAATAGGAAAGCATGGTATTGCTTACCTCTTGCATACTTATCAGAGATTTACTTCACAAAATGACTCAACAGTATACTTCGTTTATACCGAAATTAAGCAGAAAAGTCAAAGTATCGTTCACTCAAGGTTGCATTTAATTTTCTGATTGAGATAAAATAAAGACACACACTGGCTTCTTTGAGGTGCAATAGCTCAGAGAATACTGCATTGTCAATGACTGGAATGGAAGCTGTTTTTTTTTTAATTAACCTGAACAGATACAGCCCAGTGGGCTCATTTCAACGTTGAAATTAAGTTGATATTTGGTCAAGATGTCAAACATTGAATCAACGTTCATTAAACATGGGCTCCTTCACCGTTATTTATTGGTTGAAAACACAAAGTTGTGTCGACGTTGAATAATAGTTGTATGTTTGGGCGCCAACGTTGATACAACGTCAGGTTGCCAACTTCCACTCAACTTTCAAATCTAACCTTATTTCAGCGTTGTTCCCACATTTGATGTGATGTCATTTCAACGTTGTTGTGCCCACTGGGAGATAAACATGACTGATTTTAATTGAAAACAAGTGGTGCCAGGCACAACAAACCCCGCCCCTCGCACATACTTTCACCTACTTGTACGAAATTCAATAGGGGTCTATTCTGGGTCAGTGGCAATCCCTAAACCCAATTTGGGGTGAATGTGCCCATTAGTGCCCTTCCTGATTTCTTACTGTTTTGTATGCTTGTCACACTTAAATGTTTTAGATCATCAAACAAATGTTAATATTACACAACGATAACCTGAGCAAATACAAAATGAAGTTTTTAAATGATGATTTCATTTATCAAGGGAAAAAAGGTATCCAAACCTAACTGGCCCTATGTGACTTGTAGTTTACTGAAAGTATGCTTCAACTGGTATTTCCATAAACTAATAAAAGCAACGCAAGGCGTAGCAAATGCCTGGCGGCCATATTGAAAATTTCAGCAAACTGAAAGGAAGCTTCCGCTACTCACCACCAATGCATACAGCTAATTTTAATTTGATCAGAGCATATGTTCTCCTAAAATTTGACGTAAACTAAATTCAACATGGCTGCTGTGGCGACCATATTGAAAACCACCGCAAGCCGATTTTGAAGAGAATCTTCCTCAACCCACCACGAATGCACTTAGCAAATTTGAATTTGAACAGATCATCCCTTCTCTTGGAAATTCACGGACACCAAACTTTTACGTACTGATGCCTAAATGCCCAGACGCCCGCCCAGGGTCTTAACATAATGCCACTGATTGGCCGCTTGGATTTCCAGGGTATGAAAATTGGGTGAGGAGTGTATAACTAGTAAACCAACTTCCAGAATACGTTCATAAACTAAGAAGTCAATAGGTGGTATGGTGGGGTTGAGGATCAGGCTGTGGCCTCACAGTTAGAAGGTACCGGGCCTTTCTGTGTGGAGTTTGCATGTTCTGCATCTTGCATTACACATTATATCCATGCAGAAACTTAGGTATGAATGGCTTTTTGAAGGTATCAGCTAAAGCTGGCTAGTGTCCTATAGCCACACATGCTGTCGTTACTCAGCTAAGCAAGCTGTAGTCGGTCACAAACGATGACAGTTCATTTATAAACTAATATTAGCAGGATTAAAAACCACCAACAGGACTACCTGAGACTGATAAAACTGCATAAATACTACAGAGTAAAACAAAGCTAACCTGTCCAGTAGCAGCAAGGCTAGCTGTGCATCACTTTTTAGACCCTTTGATTCCTTCAGTTTTCTCCACCTATTGAAAGCGGCACAGATATAAATACAGCTCTTGGCATCTCACGCTTTTTCTTCCTTAATTCTATTTGTTCCTCTACCGTTCTTTGGTGCTTTGGCTGTTTAATTGTGTATGCCATCTCCCGTAGCACTGGGATTGGAAGCTTCATCTGTTCCACCATTGCGAACAACACAGATTCTTCTTCTTCTAATGATTTTCTGCAGGCTGTGGACTAAAAACATAGATTCAGCTCTCTGCACATCCACAAGCAGAGAGGACCGCCTCTTAACGACGTTCTCTCACCAAATTGGATAGAGGCAGTGGGTGACTCTAGAATTTTATATACTGCTTTACTGCAGAGGACAGTGACTGTGAAACCTGTGTTATGGTCCAGACACTCTAAATCAATGATCTCTGTCAGCATGTGGAGCTATTTAACACTTAAAAAAAAAAAAAAAAATGACTTACAGCAGCTTTAACAGAGAGATTGAACTAGCGAAAGAAGTCAAAATTAATCAAAGAATAATAGTGCATAATGCGCGTAAAATCCCGTTTGAGGCAACACCTAATTTAAAGTTGAGCTGAAATGAAAAATGCCTTTTTAACCCTTTTAGATCACATCCCCGGTCGTATCTATTTAACCATAAATGACAAAAAATAACAAAAAATCAGTTTCTTTGTATTCTTATATCAAAATCCAATAATTTTTTCTTCATGAAAAACAAAATATGCCTTGTGCTTACGTAAGCTAGTACCAACCAATTTCAACCAATAATATCACGACATCCACCCATCAATCAATCTTAAACTTTTAGCGGCACAGAGCTAAGATTCATTCGTTAACTAGCTAGCATGGTACATCGGTGCATCTTTGGGTGTTCGCCACCTCAAACTTTGTTTAGTTTCCCCAAAATACCGTGGCTACGGACCCGCTGGCTAGAATTTATTCATTTTGAGGAAAGTGGTATCTGTGACAGCTCCAGATTATGGGCAAGGCATTTTACAGTGGACTGCTTCACCAACTACATGGAGCATAAGATGGGCTTCGCCTCTCTCTCCCTGACGGACACTGCTGTCCCGTCGGTCTACACCCACTTTTCAACGGTCAAATCAAATTCCGCCCAACGTTATGTCCCGCCTGTCTACGCTGTTTCGCTCGGAAATACGTCACAATAGAGAAGTTAGATACTCTAAATGCCGTTTCAGCTTGACTTTAATGAACTACTCTTGTCTTACAGACCTCCTTGCCCTTATCATAAATGAGGCTGTCCACATGAAATACATCAGTGATCTCAACTGTATACCTCATTATAATGAAAGAAGAAAATCAATTAAAGTATGATGAAGGTCAGGAGGTGACAGAGAGGGGTCTCCAGCCTGCACCAGATCACACAGTTGATTCATGATCCAATGCAAAAAAAAAGGCAAAAAAAAAAAAAACTCAACTCAAAAAACTGGACTCAAAGTTGCTGATTGGCTGCCTAAACTTTTTCAGTTAATTCTGGCTTGAGGAGAGCACTTGCGAATTTTAAGGCCGAATTTAAATTTCACTTAACATTTTTCAGCAGCCCAAGGCATGATATTTTAGACTGAAAAGTTTCTGGTTTTGAGTCCAGGATAATTGAGAGAGAGTCCCTGGCCTGCTGTTATTTCTCATTCATTTGTGTTCGCTGAGCTACATCGCTGTGTTTGTCCAACAAATAAGGTGATGTGGTTGTGTTCATGCAGGCCCTTTCCTAAAGATTTCATGTCTGATGCAAAAATTTCTTGAGGTGAATTAATTTTTCCAGAGGCCCTGAGAGATTATTATTTTGATGAGAGCGTGTCACGAGGGACTGCCCACCCAATTTTTCTACCCCTTCTCTTAATCAGCCTCTCCATGTCCCTGTCCCGCACTCACTCCTGAGTCTCCTCCACCTGCCTTTAACTTTCGCTCTCTCCTTCCAGACAGCAGTGTCACAGACACTCGTCCCTCAGCACTGCTTTACTCCACACGCATGTCAGACTGGCAGTGTGGTGTCTGAGACCGACTGAAGGCCGCATATTCTCACCTACCGAACAGACGTCATTATAGGGAGAACCGCAACGGACCCTTGAAAAACAGGTAATTAAATACTAAAACCACAATGCCAATGCTCTGTTTGTTTAGTGTTGGCACAATGTGATAATGAAGATGCATAAAAATTATTGTGCAGACAGTGCTGCTCACCAATGGCTTCCTGTTTGTAGCGTTATTCACGCGCGGCGGCCAACAGATACAATAAATTTTTCAATTTGCGGTGTCGTGGTGACCAAATGGTTTTAATATAATAACTTTCATTGATTTGTTATAAACCCTCAATTCCGAAAGAATTGGAACAGTGCATATAATTAATTAATTTATAATTCTCTTTGATGTGCATTTAGTTGAGAGCAGCACGAAAAACTTTTTTACCTTAACTGGAGCCTAATGATTTTCGGAAATATTCGGAAATTCCTAATGTGATACCTACAACAGGTTCTAAAAAAAAGCAGGACCACGGGATTGAGAGGCTGGAAAAGTTGCAAAATCTTCAGAAACACACCTGTTTTTGAATGTTCCACAGGGAAACAGGTTAATAGATAACAGGAGATTTGATTATAATTGGGTATGACATGAGTTGTCCCAAATGGCACCGTCATGTACCACTGAGACAGTATGAGGTTCACCAATTTACTAAAAGCTACATGAACAAAATTAAAAAATTCTGAAGAACTTTTCTCAATGCGCGATTGCACAGAAATTACTGATCTCGCTGTTAACAGTCCAAAAGATAATGAAAAAATTCTCAGAATCCAGTGAAACCAGAATACTCTCTTGTCTAAAATATTGGGTGCACAGGACCTTAAAGCCCTCAGACAGCATTACATTAACTGATATATTTCTGTAATAAACGTAACCACATGGGCTCACAAATACTTCAGAAGACCTGAGACAGAAATCACAGTTTATTGAGGCATCATCAAATGCGAGTTAAGGGGAGGAGAAACCTTTTGGAAAAAAATTGTCATTTTTGGATTGAAATCATTCATACTTGGTGTATTGACAGTATATGACCTGAAATACACAAAATATGAATTTTACCTAATTTGCATAATTAGGTCATGTGATTCAAGATGGCCGCCACCCCGATTTCACCATTATTTCTTTGCCTTATATCTCAGGACTGAAGCAAGATATTTGAATCAGGTTTTTTTTATTAGATTTAGTTATGTTTACACCTTCTTCTGAACTAGGATAAAGCATTTACACATAATACTAGAGATTTAGTGGGGTAAAAGAGGATTTTGCCATTTTTCGCCCCCTCGATATGAAATATAAATCACCATAACTCACAGACTCAAAGTGCTAAACCAAAACTTTTAGTTCAGTGGACTTCCTGATATGTACACAGACTTCTGTCAAAATTTCATGAGAAAAGCTCCAAAAATTTGTGAGATATAGTGCCTTAAATGATAGCAATCGGGGCAAAAATCAGGTTTTGAGAAAATCCAGGTTAAAGTCAAAGTACACCTACAAATCATTGTAACAGTCAACTTAGAACATTAAAATGCCCCTGAAGCATAAACTTCTCCCTCCTGCTCCCTCTGGTTGTCCTGTTCTTGAGCAGATTGAAGTGATTTGCTCTTTCTTTTGGCTTTTTCAGAGTCTAGGTTGGCCTTCTCTGCCCCCCTAATGCGCAACGCATCCACCTGCTCTTAATTATGAATGATTAAACTTTTAATTAAGACCAAAATTAAAATTTTTATAAAAATTGTGAAAAACCATTTTTTTGGATTTCTCCTCCCCTGAAGACAACAAGACGAAGCCATAACACCATCCAGAAGCTCTGGCGACTTAACTGGTCTTGAGCTCATCTAAAAGGAATGTAGGGGAAGTATCAAGCAGTGCTGCTGGCTGAGCAGTCCATTTCAAATCCAATTCAATTGTTTTTGGAAATAAAGAATGTTGTGTTCTTGGGGTCAAAGAGGAGAAGGACCATCCTGACTGTTATCGGCAACGTGTTCAAAGCCCAGCGTATGTGATGGTCAGGGGCTGACTCTCTGCACTCAGTATGGGCAAATGCAGACAAAATTGACACAGAAGGATGCAGGCACATTTTGGATAGTGCAGTACCACTCTGCATTCTGTAGGAAAATACAGATGCAGCTTATGAGTAACAGTGAAATTTTCTTCACCATTATACTGTATATGAAAATTTTAAACCAAGCTCGCAATATCAGTGCCAACTGGAATTTTGGTGCAGACAGTAGTCTTTTGATGGTATTTCTATTTACTTCTAGTAAACCATGGTGGAATTACAGACATTTATGATTGTGCCACTGTGTAAATACTCATGAACATCGTGGTCTCCGTGTCTGTTTATGATAAAACTTTGGTGCTAAACTGCTTTTGGGGTGCTTTTCTAGGTCCCAATGAAACCCCAGTGGAACCCTGCACACCGTCTTGACCTTGGAAGTCTCACCACAGCGAGATACGGTTACCTATACAGCTACTAGGTTGGTATATGCACTCCATAAACAGTGCTGAGAGTTAAAAGGCCACTGTAAATGTCAAATGGGAACATGCTGTGTGATTATGCTTACAGCAGGCAGAGTTATCTTTATATACTGCGTTCTCTGACTGGGGCATGAAGCACAGCCCAGAGAGGTACTCACATGCTCCTGGCGAGTGCTGAGAGACAAGCCATTTCATGTGCTTTAGTGAAATTAATCAAATACTGGCTGTAGAATCATTCTTTCAATGCAAATTCATGTTTTTGAATTCATAAAAATTCATTCGTATGACTGGAAGGGCACTGGTGGAGTGCAGAGATCTGCCAAAGGCAACATTACACTCCTCTAAATTGGCTCTGTTTTGCCGATATTAATCCTTAACCTTTTGAGATGGATGGCATTTCTTCTGCCAAGGCAATATGTTGCCATGTTAACAGAAGTGATTCATAATTTGTCTGTTTTGTCTTTGCCCATGCCACCCTTCCTGTGATCTGGAAAAAACCTAGTGAATTTATCAGTGGCAAGGCTTCTCGCAACCGAACAAAAACCTTCGGATTCTGGACTTCTCCTAACCGAAAAAAAAAAAAATAGAAACTTGATCTAGACTGTTCAAATAACACTAATAGCTAGTGTTTTAAGATTTTCACCACTATTAATTACAGCAAAAGAGGGTCAAACTCACTCTCTCCCAAAAGTGGCGTATGTACTAGGTTTTTCCAGATCACAGGAGACCCCCTTCCACTGAGTTTCATGAAATTGGGCCCGAAGTTTTTTCACAATCCTGCTGACAAACATAGAAAAGACAAATTGACAGACAAGCATTCACAGGCATACAGTTTGATTTCTTGAAGGGGAGAGGGGGGGTTAGTTGGAACACAGGGTATACTGAAACAAACCACTTCCCTGAAGATGCAAAGAATCTATTGAAGACTTTGTCGCCATCTTGTGGAAGCCTATCACACTACCCTTCAGCCATATTGGCATATAGACCATGCTTCAAGTTCACGTGTGTTAAGAGAGTATGTTTTTTGCATCTTCGAGTCAAATGTTCACCTTTTGGAAATATCCACTTTGTTCAGGACACATGATACCTATGAATGAACCCTATTGTGTGTTGATTGTTTGGAGGAATGTAAACAAAATGGGGCAACAAATAATTCTCCTGTGCTAATGTGTATTGTGTACAGTGCATGTGTTGCGGTGATTATAGCATGGGGCTAGTTAGAACATGATGTGGGGGGCTAACCCCGCTGTTCATTACAAGTAGGCTGGTACATTTTACTGCACTTATGCTCAAAACTGATCACATTAAATAGCTTTCTATTCTTAAATAGGCCTGATCAAAAAGCACAGCCACAAAAAAACCCTGATTTCTTCTTTATTTCTTAGCAAAATTGTCTTCAATTTTGATGAAGTTCTATATTTTTTTTAAATGAATTTAGGAAAAAATAAGTTAATATATTTTATGTAGTCAGTATGTTTCATTCAATAGAAAACTAAACTGCTGAGGTCTAATGATTATTTAGTGTCCAACTGCAGATCAAGACTTGCCTAGGGCATGCAGGGTCACTCAAGAATTATGTGGGTGAGGCACATCCAAATTTTGATAGTTTAGGGTCCTTGATTATTCCTCAACACATATATTTTCATCAGGACCACTCCCAGGGAGGAAAAAGAGTCAAAATTAGACCATATGTCAAGATAATTCATAATTTTCCCTTCAATAACTTAGGTGTTCCAACTTGCCCCATGGCATGTTCAAACTCACCCCACTGTGGGGTGAGTTGGAACACCTCGACTCACATCACAAAGACTTATTTTTTTTATGAATCTTTTTAAACCTTGCTGAACTTTATTGCTGAGAGTGTTGTACACATAGATATGTATAAAAAAAACATGCAGTAGAATTTTCAATATAACCATATTTTGAAAATAAGCATTTTTGTGAAATCTGTTCCAACTAACCCCCCTCTCCCCTAATTAGCAATTCCAGGGCCAGTTTTTTAGGAGGTGCAGCCAATTCAAAAGCTAAAATACATGTTTAAAGGAGCTCCAACATGACCAAACACTTCTAGTCCAGGGCTAAGCTGAATCTGTATGAAATGTTCCCTTATTGCAGCTGAATCTGTGTGAAATAAGCAAACCCTTAGTGTGGCTGAATCTGTGTGTAATAAACGAGCCCTTAGTGCTGCTGACTGTGTGTGAGATAATTGAGCCCTTCTGTGCTGCAATATCTTTGTTTCAGAAACAAGCCATTAGTGCTGGAAAAATGTTTCTCCATCATCTGAAGATTCAGGGCCTCAGCTGATCGTTCAAGATTCAACGAGACCAGAACAGATGGAGCTCAGAACTTTCAAGCTTACCCTCTCCAAGATGTCCAACTTCACCACCAGCAATGACACAGACGCCCTACAGTCCGAAGGTCATTACCAGGCAGTGGAGGTGGTGATCATTGTACTGGTTACAGGGTGTCTCAGTCTCGTAACAATTACTGGGAACATACTGGTCATGCTTTCAATCATAATCAACAGGAACCTTCAGACCATTAACAACTACTTCATCTTCACCCTGGCATGTGCGGACCTGATCGTTGGGGTCAGCTCCATGAACCTGTACACAGTCTATATTGTGGTTGGATATTGGCCGTTAGGTCCTGTGGTCTGTGACCTCTGGCTGGCCCTGGACTTTGTGGTCTGCAATGCCTCTGCCACAAATCTCCTGATCATCGGCTTTGACCGTTACTTCTGCATCACCAAGCCACTCAGCTACCCTGCAAGGAGGACCACCAGGATGGCGGGCATGATGATTGCAGCAGCCTGGGTTCTATCGTTTGTCTTGTGGGCTCCAGCCATCCTGTTTTGGCAGTTTATCGTAGGTGAGCGCACTGTGCCCTATGGTCAGTGCTACATCCCATTCCTGTCCAATGCAACCGTCGTTTTTATCATCACCATTGTTTCCTTCTACTTGCCAGTTGCCATCTTGAGCTTACTGTATTGGCAGATTTCCAGGGCCAGCAAGAGCCGTGTGAAGACAGGCACGCACGATCTAAAAAAGGATAAACCATCCAGCAGCGAAGCAGGAAACCACATTACCATGCCCTGTGATGACGACACTGTGAAAACCCATCATGCTAAGAGGAGTCAGAATTGCAGAACAGATGGAGACGGGGAAGAGGAGCCGAGTGCATCAGTACATCCCGTGAGAAATGAAATTGCTGAGGCCCCTGCAGGTTATGAGAGAAACCCCGCAGCCCATGGCCTAAATGCTGCAATGACAAAGCAGCAGCCCAAGAGGAAGACACCGACATCTCGTGAGAAAAAGGTTACACGCACAGTAATGGCCATTCTTGTCGCCTTCGTGGTTACGTGGACACCTTATAACCTCATGGTGCTCATCAACACCTTTTGTTCAACCTGCATTTCCTCCAGCATGTGGACTCTCAGTAACTGGTTTGTCTACATCAACAGCACCATCAATCCAGCCTGCTATGCTCTCTGCAACGACTCTTTCAAGAAGACTTTCAAACAACTCCTGCTCTGCCAGCACAAGGACATTCGCTCGGGCAGATAGAGTTGTGATTATTTTTGTTTTTGCAGTAGTTATTTGTGTTTTTTTTTTCAGAAGCAATATGTCCTCTTGCATCAGTCTGAACAAGGCTGGATACAACCTCGAGAAGGAGAACTACTAAAATACAATCATCAGATGTGTGTAATGTCAAATTGCGTACATTTCTATGCTAGCAAACTTGATTACAATTCAAGAACATTTACTTCAGAGATGATTCCATAAAAGTCCACATCCGTTCACGTGGTCAGAAAGTGCGCAAGTCTGTTTGTTTTTTTTTTTTTTGAGAAACAAGATTTTAAGAATTTGACAACTTACGAGGATCATGTTGCATGTGTTAAACTGATATAAAATTCATGAAATATCATAAAAGATGTCTCGAAACATATTAGGAGAACTTGTAGCCTGTATATTGAATCTTGGCCCAGATATTTCAAACACCAGTCTGCGGACTCAATACTTTTAGAAGCAAATGCCACAAAATAACGAAAATTGAACTTAATTTAAAAATTTAACAGCATTAAATTTTATTGTTTGAGTATTACAACAGATCAAACAAATCTTTTTGAAAACAAACCACACCACTTTCAAATGAAAATGGACAACAAATATAGTCGTACCAGTATACTGAAGTCATGGACGTCATAAATCTTCTTGAACAAAATGAATAGAAGATATATACAGTGAAATGGAAGGCAAATGCAGCTGAACAAAGGTCACAATAAAAACCAATCTCCATAAATTATGAATGGGCAGTACCACCATCCAAACAGGTTTAAAGACTTCAATCGTCATCGATAGGGACGTGCCGTGGTAATTAGTAAGTTCAGCCGAAGAATTAGCAGCTAAAAAAGACTACCTTTTGCCAGACTTCTTTTTCATTGTTTTTAGCCCATGTTTGTGGCTGCCTGGGTCTTTTTTTTTTTTTTAATCCACATACACACATCCTGGCCAGTAGAGTCAGCCATTTTGGTTAGGTAAGCAAGCTACAGTGGCTGCTACTGGCCAACCAATTTTCTAAGCGATGATTTGATTGGCTAACTGGACTTGTGTACTTGTTGAAGTTTTAGACTGGACTTGGTCACCGCTAGAAGTAGTTTCTCAGGGAATTTCCAATTCATTGCTCATTTTATATTGCACTTGAGTGCTTCTTGGCCAAAATTAGCTTATGGGGCTTATTCCTCATCAATGATAGAATGGAGTGTTATCTGATTTTTAGTGAGTATGGACTTGAGCACTTATGGAAATAACCCCTTCAAATTGAAACCACGTCACCACACAGTGGGTTTCACCAAGGGCGTAGGTTTAATGTGAAAAGTGGTAGCGACACACATGCGAGCGTGCGAGCTGGAAAATTTTTGCAAATCTGAGTAGAGATACTGCCTTTTCTGTGTACGGAAATTATCCAAATGAGTGTTTCTTTGTTTTTTTTAATGACGCTAAGCAAACTCTTAATAGATAGATGCTACATACATAAACTTCCGTTTCTATTTTGTTGCCATCCAAATACTTCTGATTTGATTTTTGAATACAAGTTTACGACTGTTACTAATGTTATGAACATTTATTATGAAGATTAGCGATATCAAACAATTGAAATACTCTTACCGATTCATAAGTTTCTTAATTACATAATGGCATGTTTTATTATTAGAGAATGTTAAAATCATTATGGGCAATTTATGTCTATTAAGCATCTCTCTGTGCGGTAACGCGACTGCAGCCGAGATAAACACTTCAAAATGGACCACTGACTATCTGTGAATTGGACAAGCCGCAAACCGAGCGTTTTTTCGGACTGGATCATGTTAGATTTACAATTTACGTTAACTTGTTTCTTCATTTTCCCCACTGAGGCAAAGTTGGTCGGGACATTTTGACTTTCAAATGTTATATTTGCTGAATATCATGAAACTAACTTTAATGCTTTCCCTATAATTCAATACTATAATTAATAATTAAGACTTCACCTGAAGCTCTGATACACCTGGATCCTCAACAGCTCACTGACATGGTTCCTGCATATAAAGTAACACACTAATAATAGCACCATCGTGGGATTTCTAGACTGAAATTCACCTCATAATTTGATATATCCACCCGTGGTATGTCTATAACAGCTAGCAACCTGACTACTAGCCAACATGTGACAGAAACCAGGTTTAATTTGCTAGTAGAAACTAGCAAACATGATTAACTAATATTAGTTGGCATTATTTTCCAATAAAAAGTAACTTTAGGGAGCTAGCAAGTTTTCACTGTTGTCGCTGTTTCTGACTAGTTAGTTTGATGACTTACGCCCTGGATGGTTTAAAAAAAAAGCTTCTTATGTCGCCTTTTTTTTGGTGGCCTCGATTTTCTTCCTCTGTCAACTGAGTGGCTAGCTGCCGTTAGCTCGCTAGCTAACAAACTGAAGTTATACTGTATAATGGTTAGCTATGGAAAGCTACTGCAAGAACACTTAGTCATGAGAGTGGCAGGTAGCTGGCCTGCTACAGTGTTAACCCGCACTGATTCAAGTTCCCAACATTACACTAGTCTACCGTAGGATTGATACCTGGTATTAACAAATCAAAATACGGGATTCGCTGAATCCATCGTAGAATTAGGAAATAAACCTACAGTTTTTTTTCGAACACGAGGTATTTATCGTAGGATAGATACCTGGAAATTCAATTTGAAACTGAGCGCTTGCGCGAGGTTTCAAATGTAAATTTCCAGGTATCTAGCCTACGATAAATACCGAGTTCTCGAAAAAAAATGGTAGGTTTATCTCCATTCTACCGTGACTCTTGTCAACACTCTAAAGTTCTGAAGTCGAAGTTTGAAGTGGGAATGTCAGACGCCACAGCGGTCGCCTTTTTTGGACACGGAAATTAATAGCCTACGTTTTCTATTGAAGCGGCTCGATAATCAAGCGAGAGCTCTTCACGCAGCGCGAGGTCTTGACCCAGTGCAAGGTAGTTTACCGGTGAATAGATACCTGGTGTTAACCAATCAAAATGCAGAATTGGCTGGAATGAATGGTAGAATTTGTGTTTTCTCGTCTCAGCGACTGTTGTACAATATAAAAGCAGGGCATTACTTTGCTACTGAGGATGCGGGGTTGTGGAAAAACGCTCAAATGCATGTACCAATCGAAAGCGGAGCAGGTGGTCACCCTAACACGCACCCACACAGCAGCCCTCCCTCCCTACATGAAAGTCCCTCTTCATTCTGCTGACATTACTCCTTACTGGGCTGGCAATAGCTACTCTGACCTCCTCCTCAATCTGTTCCTGGGTCACGTCTCTCCGTACCTCCTCCGAATCCACCTGAATAGCTACCACTTCTCCTTCCTCTGAGCTGCACTGTTTTTGCACATTTATGTTGGGTGCGAGTCCGACAGTGACCTCTGTACTTGGTGTCGAAGTTGCTGACGGCCCAGCACCCGCTGCAGTCGATCTTGTAGCAAATATATTAGATATTTTTGCACATTTCGCTGCATCCTCCTGCAAGTTTTTGAGCCTTTTCTCCCGAAGTTTTTCAGCACCCCCTTAGCGCTTCAGTGGTTTTTCCATTTTGATGGCCAGGAAGTGGGTCTAGCCAGCCTAGTCAACTTTGGAAACACTCCACACTCCTAACTCCAGCCGAACTCAAGGAATGAGTGGCGGCCACGGCCAGGGGCGAGGGGCGGGCCGAGGAGGGAGGGCTGAGAGATTTCATTGGGCTAGCCCAATGTCCTCCTAGAAAAGGGATCAATGGGCCGCTTTTCGTATTTTAAATACCGGCGCGGTCGATAAAAATGATCTATAATAGGCAGTATTGTTTAAATTACGATTGCCACGGCCAAAAATGTGCGTCGGCCCACCGGGCATTGCCCGGTGCGCCAGATGGCCAGTCCAGGCCTGGGTAGACATGAAAATCACCAAACTCAACATCAGGCCATTCTATCGGATCATTTAACCAGGTATCTGCAGGCAGTCAATATGGGCACTATTTCAGCTGTATAACAGACAATTTCAGTTCATACCTGGTTCTAGCCTCATTAGGCAAACTACGATGCTGTACGACATTTACTTTGATTAAGATGCGCTGTGATCGATGATTTTAGCAAGTTATTACAAACTCTTGATTGATTTAAAGAGGAACTCAAACATATCTGACTTTTTTTGCAGTTTTGGCAGTTTTAGGTACTATACATTACTCTTTCCCCGAATATATGAGCACCTGAGCCCAATCGTCCTACTTGTGTCGAAAAAAGATCAAAAACTAGCCCAGCTGCAATGCGATTTCCCTGATTTCCGAAAAGCTAAGTAGGGATTAATTTATGCAAGTGACATTGTTTTGAGACTTGTTGCAGCTCTCGATGCAACGTGGATATACAAGTGCGTATGTTCCGTGCAAAATATCTGAGCTAAAGCTTCACCTTTGGTTTTGTTTTGAATACGTTTTATTCCACAAATATAGAATGCTTCAATCTTGTGAAGTTGGAGGCTGTACGAAGAACATTGTCAAAAAACTATCAATGTTGGTGTAAGATCTTGCTCACTGTGAGGACGTTTACAGTGCCAATGACTGAAACAAGTGACATCACCATTAACCTGCAGAAACATCCATAACTCCAAGAAGCCACAAAACTCATAGTGCATTCATAAGTCAAAGCTGTAGAGGATTTATCGAATATGGCTAGCTGGCTATAAAACCAGAGAGTTGATGCTGTACAGAACTAAGTCCATGTTATAATTAAATCTGTTCCGATGCCGTATTTCCAAAGAGCGCAAAGAGAGGCTACTGGTGAGTCCCTATATTCTAAACTGCATATTTTCGTGAACGAGTTAATTTGCATGTGCGTGAAATAATGCTAAAAAACACATTTGTTTGCCAAATAGGGGGCAAGATAGCTAGCTAGGAAGCTCATTTGAGTTTGCTGTGATTGCCATTTCTTCCCCTCAATGTTTTGTCATCATTTAGTGACATACCATTCTGAACCATTAGACTATATACGGTCTATGCTCTGAACAGCTTTAACCCTCTATTAACCACCGTAGCATATCTGCTACATAAAGCGAAAGGGTTAACAGCCTGGACACCCTGCTGGTTTTGTTTCTTATTGCCAAATAAACATTTGAGAATAACTTGAATGGTCCGTCACTTTAATTTTTCCATTCGAATTATTACCCAATGTAGCAGATCTGCTACATTTTGGAAAAAAATGTAATAAAGGGTCGATTTTTTTTTTTTTTTATTTTTTTTTCTAAATATTGGCCCATAATCAACATATTCGCCTAGGGAAATGATTTTTACACAGTTGGAAAGGTACTTGGTTAACAGAGGGTTAATTATTTAGTCTTTCACAGGCTAACATTTGTTATAATTATGTTCTCTCTACCTCTGTAGGCCTTTGTGCTTGTGTAAATAGATAGCACAGTCCTACAATTCGAACATAGCCTCGACTTCTGACTCCAACTTGAGTAGCTACAGTGGTAACACAAACCTTAAATAAATCGATGTATTTTCGAGCTTTTGTTGCTATTGATTTATTGTGAAGACAAAATGAAGACGCAACGTGAACAATCTGAACATGGCTCGATTTAAGCCAACAGTTCTGTGACTGTATGTAGCACTAAGGCTTACTTGTACACTGTAAAGCTGGCGCACACCTAAGTGCAACTGAGTCTCAGAATGACGTCAGGTGTTCACATATACGATCACGCTTTTGGGATTTCTGACAATGTAGGTGCAGAAACAACGTGCTTCTAAAACGTATGTCTCACTCAAGTCTCTCAAGTGTAATTGTTTAATCAATAATCTACCACTTAAACACAAAAATATCGAAACTTCAAACCCATTTTAGTTGCTCTTCAAACAAGCGTCTTACACCTGTTTTCACCGCCTTCAATTTTGCTGCCGCATCTGCGAGTAGAAGTGACGTGAGCATGTGCGCTTCCATCAAAGGGATTTCACGGTCCAACTCTGATCTTCTGAAATTTAGATGATGAGAAAGTTCCAGTATTTAGAATGCTGCGTTAAGTTGCTCTGGAAGCAGCAGTGCGCGCAACAGTTGCGCACTCCTTGCTCCTTCATCAGTTTCAGTCCAAAAGGAAACATTCATGTTCCATGAAGGTAAACAGTCATACAGCAGGATGAATGTATAGGTTATGGAGACAGCATTAATCCACAACAGTCTAAGAGGCTCATTGCAAGACACACAAGTGAATTCACTTCTTGCGCCCGTCGCAGATGTGAAAATGCAATAGGTCCTAAAGGAGAGTCACAGATGACCGGTAGAAGCTTCTTCATGGCAGAACCTTTGGTTTAAAAGTCCACAGAAGGCGAACGACGCAGTTCTATAACACTTATCCTTCGTAGACTCCTTTATAGTCTCACCTGCATCCTAGCCCTTTCACTTTTCTCTAATGACTATGAGTGATTTGGTGAATCGCGCGGCAAGGGGAATGACAAGTTCCCCACAAGAACAGCAGGAACAATGGTTGTTTAAAGGCCCCTTCACTCTGTCTAGATGAGACGGAAGCTATCGGGCTTTTGCGCAGAAAAGGTAATGCAGGACAGGTAGAGGCGAAGATCCATTCATTCTGCCAAATTGTCTTCGGAATCCACACATTCTCATCCCGACTCGTCATATTGTGACGCTACATGACGAAGCGTCGATAAAAGAGAGGCTTTTGACGTCTTTATTTGACGGTTACGGTTAGGGTTAGCAGGTTGGGCTCATTTTAACATTGATATCAAATAAGGATCCCAAAAGCCTCTCTTTGCATCATATGACACAAAATGCAGAGACCCATAGCCCCAGTTGTGAGTCTTAAAAATATTACCCTTCCACAAAGTCTGTCTAAAAGTCCAAATGAGCCTACAGAATGGTGCACTGGAGGCAATTAATAGAAAGATTGAATTAGTGTAAGTGAATTAGTATAAAATGAATTAAAGAATAATAGTGCGTAATGCTCATAAAATCCCGTTTGCAGCAGCACCTAATTCAATGGACTTCTCATAACTTATGCCCTTCCTTGCCCTTATCATAAATGAGGCAGTCCACATGAAATAATTCAGTGATCTGAACTGTATACCTCATTATAATGAAAGAAGAAAGTTAATTAAAGTATAACGAAGGTCAGGAATTGACAGTGCGGTTTCCAGCCCACGCCTGATCACGCAGTTGTTTTTTTTATTATTTATTTATTGCAAGACAAAACAGATCATTGACAACAAAGCAAAGACGAGAACAAAAATTACAAGCCGATCAAGAGAAAGTCAATAAAAAATTCCATAACATAAATCAGAGATGAGCTGATGTCATATGGGAGTGTATGTGTGAAGTGTGTTGGATGCTTGCGCTTATGTTTTTTTTGTTTTTTTTCCTTCCTTCTTTCTTTTTCCCCTTTTCCTCCTCTGATGTGAAGTTTAATGGGGGGGGGAGAGAGAGGAAAAATAAATAAATTCACCTTTGGTTTTGTTTTGAATACGTTTTATTCCACAAATATAGAATGCTTCAATCTTGTGAAGTTGGAGGCTGTACGAAGAACATTAAGTAAATTTAAAAAATGGGTGTGTGATACACTATAGAGAGAGGGGGGAAGCAAGAAAAATAAATAAATTTAAAAAAATTTACATAAATGGAAAAAAAAAAGATAAGGTGAGGAGGTCAGGGCGCTGTCAGGGACCTCCAGAACAGGTCAGCTGGGTCAGTCTGGCAGGATCATCCAAGTATTTGTTTCTTTTTGCGGCTATTGAAATAAAAATTTAAATAATGTCAACAAGAAAACTTAAACTATTTCATTCAAAATTGCTGATTGGCTGCATCAGTATTTTCAGTTAAGTCCAGCTTGAGGAGAGGACTTGCTCACTCTGATCCTATGTGTGGATCTAAATTTTGAGTCCTGGATAAATGAGAGAGAGTCCCTGGCCTGCTGTTATTTCTCATTCCCTTGTGTGCGCTGAGCTACATCGCTGTGTTTGTCAAACAAATAACATGACGTGATTGTGTTCATGCAGGCCCTTTCCTAAAGATTTCATGTCTGATGTAAAAATTTCTTGAGGTGAAATTCTTTTTCCAGAGGCCCTGAGAGATTATTATTTTGATGAGAGCGTGTCGTGAGGGACTGCCCACCCTGCTTTTCTACCCCTTCACTTAGCCAGCCTCTCCGTGTCCCTGTCCCGCACTCACTCCTGAGTCTCCTCTACCTGCCTTTAACTTTCGCCCTCTCCTTCCAGACAGCAGTGTCACAGACACTCGTCCCTCAGCATCGCTTTACTCCACACGCATGTCAGACCGGCAGTGTGGTGTCTGAGACCGACTGAAGGCTGCGTACTCTCACCTACCAAACAGACGTCATTATAGGGAGAACCACAACGGACCTTTGAAAACAGGTAATTAAATACTAAAACCACAATGCCAATGCTCTGTTTGTTCAGTGTTGGCACAATGTTGTGGTGACAAAATGGTTTTAATATACTAACTTTGATTGATTTTGTAATATTCAATTCTTAAATTCTCAATTCTTAAAGAATTGGACCAGTGTGTATAATTAATTAATTAATTTATAATACTTATAGTAAATAATCAAATCTTTGATTTGCATTTAGTTGAGAGCAGCACGAAAAACTGTTTTACCTTAACAACAGGAGCCTAATGATTTTTGGAAATATTTGTAAATTCCTCATGTGATACCCATAACAGATTTTAAAAAATTAAGGACCAGGGGAACGGAAAGTTTGGAGAAGTCGTTCAATCTTAAAAAAAAAGCCTGTTTTTGAAAATTACGCAGGTAAACAGGTGAATTGAAAACGGGTGATTTGATTATGATTGCGTATAAAATGAGCAGTCTCAAAGGTTCAGTCATTTACCACTGAGACGGTACGAGGTTTGCCACTTTGCCAAAAACTGCATTAGCAAATTTTAAGAATTCTGAAAAACTTTTCTCAATGTGCGATTGCACAGAAATTACTGATCTCACTATTGACAGTCCAAAAGATCTTGAAAAAATTCTTAGAATCCAGAGAGACCAGAATACTCTCTGGTGTAAAATATTGGATGTGCAGGACCTTAAAGCCCTCAGAAAGCATTACATTAACTGACATATTTCTGTAATATATGTAACCACATGGGCTCACAAATACTTCAGAAGACCTGAGATAGAGAACATAGTTTATTGTGGCATCATCCCTTGCGAAAATTTTAAGAACTGTTCTTGAAGAATTCTTGAAATGTTCTTGAATTTTGTTCTTGAATTATTCTTGAACTGTTCATGAAGAATTCTTGAAAAGTAAATGAGACTATTGTAAATTACAATGTTCTTGAACAATAAATTCTTGATGTTTTGTTCAAGAACAGTTCAAGATTAAATGCTTGAAGTAATCAAGAAGACTTCTTGATAAGTCATCAATTAATTCATGAACTCTTCTTGAAGCCAGTTCCTAAATTCAAGAACAGTTCATGAACTGAAAACTTGTCTGGTGCAAAAAGGTACTGGTTTAAATGGTGTGCAGTCCAAATTAGAAGTATGTATAGCCTGAAGAAATAATAAATAAACCACATCATGTTCACAAGAAACTGTATTAATTCTTTTGGTTTTTTAATTTCAATTTACACCTTGAAATATTTTCAAAAGTCAAAATACGCTTTTTTGATGCATACTATAGAACATGATTGAAATGTTATCTCCAAAGATTCACGCGCATTATATGCACATTTTTATTTAGTTTAATTACATGTCCTATTTCCTTTGTGTTTTATGAGGTATGTGACATAGAAATAATTTTAATTTCTTTCAGAACATGTTTACATCCTAGTTCTTGTCGAAAGATTACTATATTAGCGAGTTTATTCATAGTTTTGATTGTCACATGCACAGTTGCTATGACAATGCACGTGCAAGTGAGTCTTCACTTTCAAATTGCCTTGCGGGTAGCTCTTGAAATCGTTCACTCTTTGTGACCTAAGTTATAACCCGTTTCATAAATTCTGGAAATTATGCAACTTTTCTGCATTTTAACCTGTACAATAGTGTTTATGATAATGATTAAATGAAAATATCTCCAGGCCTGGTTGGGAATAAGTGAGATACATAGATATTTGTCAAAATTGCATTATCAAATCAAGTAAATAAATAAACGCGAAAAGCCATTTTATTTGAATTTCCGTGAGTACTATTACATGAATGTATTGCTTGTTGTAGTATAAATAGCATGTACATATTCATATCAAACAATGTATATTCTGTTTGTGTTGGCTAAACTAGGGATTGATCTTACCTCTTATTGTCTCTTTTATATTTGAAATTTAGATTGTCCAATACAAACTCTATCCCAATTTCGTTCTGTAACTCAAAATTCTAAGAATACTGAATTAAGAAATTAGTGTTTTCTTTATCTTTCATTCAAATATTTCCACTTTGTGTTCATTTATATCCTTTGAAGGATTGAGGTTAATAGAATTTTCATGTTCTTGAATTTGTTGTCAGAAATGATTCAAGAGCAGATCAAGAATTTTCTTATTCTTTACATCTTGTCAAATTAATGGTTCAAAAATAGATCAAGAATTTTCTTGTTCTTGAATTTTTTGTTAAGAACTGTTCAAGAACTGCTCAAGAATTTCAGGATCAAGAATTTACTTCAGGAATATTTTAGGAACAGTTCAAGAACAGTTTCTGAAGTGTTCTTGAACTGTTTAAGTTCTTGAACAATGTTTTGCAGGGGATCAAATGCAAGTTAAGACCACAAGATGAAGCCAAAAGACCATCCAGAAGCTCTGGCGACTTCTCTGGTCTTGACTTCATCTAAAATAGATGTAGGGGAAATAGGGTAACCTGGGGCAAAATGGGGTATCGGGGCAAAATGGGTTTTGTCAGAATGCCACCTTTAAAGTCTTCGAGTGACCTCAGCCTTCATTGGCTTTGAGAGATCACTTGATGAGAGCACTGCATTTCTTCCCAGTGCACATGTTGACTGTTGAACTCACCTGGGAGGGTAAATATCAAAATATGTCCATTTTCATTCTATTTTTCACTTGTACTTTTTGTGGGAGAGTTTTTTTTTTTGTAGAATAGACACTGATATAAAGGTGAGGTTCTGTTGGAGTAGCATGCTACAGGCTACGGGAATGCCTTGTTGATCTTGACCTAAGTTCGCCTTGCTTTTCTTAAAGGACTGTATTGTGTACTGTGTCTAATGTGGGGTAAAATGGGGTAGGCGTTGTGGGGCATAATGGGGTACTTCCCCGTTATTCCCCAAGTGTATTATTTTGTCCTGTCACAGATACTCTTGTGTCAAACGGGTGTCATGTCAGAGAGGGAAAACAGCTGTACTCACACGTTCACCTTACAAAAAGGAACTGCTGGAAATGAAAGAAAAGTGCTCCAAAAGTAAAAGGTTGCAAAAAAGAGAAAGGAAGGAAAAGTTCAGATGCACAGAAGGATACTGAATGTCTCTATTATGAAGATTTTTATTAGGTCAGTCATGAAAGTAGGGTTGCCTGCAGCAAATGCAGCAGATGGGCTGGAACAGAATTAATCGGATGTGGGGAAAGATCTTTCCTAAGTACCCCATTTTGCACCAGTTTCCCCTATAAAAAGAGTGCTGCTGGCTGAGCGGTCCATTTCAAATCCAATTCAAATTGTTTTTTGGAAATAAAGGATGTCATGTTGTTGGGGCCAAAGAGGAGAAGGACCATCTTGACTGTTATCAGCAACGTGTTCAAAGCCCAGCGTATGTGATGGTTGGGGGCTGACTAACTGCACT
Organism: Gymnothorax javanicus; assembly: GCA_029692085.1. Taxonomy (NCBI): domain Eukaryota; kingdom Metazoa; phylum Chordata; class Actinopteri; order Anguilliformes; family Muraenidae; genus Gymnothorax; species Gymnothorax javanicus. Next base: position 9,406,947 of record CM056212.1, on the reverse strand, counting down.
CAGTATGGGCAAATGCAGAAAAAATTGACACAGAAGGGTACAGGTGTATCTTGGAACAGTACAGTGTCACTGTGCACTTGTAGCAGGCCGAAGGAGGGCCCGGGCTGGGAATTGAACCCCAGACTCCCTGGTAAGAGTCAAACGCGCTGTTACACCAGAGTGTGGCAGGCCGAAGGAGGGCCCGGGCAGGGACTTGAACCCCAGACGCCCGGGTAAGAGTCAAATGCGCTGACCACATCGCCAAAGAGCCAGGCTCATTGGCAAGGTAGCCAGGGCACGTACTTATTAGGAGACATTTCTAGTGACAGGACAATTCAACTGTCACACATTATAGGAAAATAGGAAAATACAGATGCAGCCTATGAGTAATATTGAAATTTTCTTCACCATTATAGGTATGTGAAAATGTAAAACCAAGCCTGTAATATCAGTGCCAACTGGAACTGAGAAAGATGTTCATACTTAATTATGGTGCAGACAGTGGTCTTTTGATGGTATTTATATTTACTTCGAGTAAACGATGTTGGAATTACAGACATTTATCATTGTGCCACTGTGTAAATACTCATGAGCATTGTGGTCTGTTGTGTCTGGGGCATTAAGCACAGCCCAGAGAGATACTCACTTGCTCCTGGTGAGAGCTGAGAAGCACGCTATTTCATGTGCTTTAGTGAAATTCATATAATACTGGCTGTAGAATCATTCTTTCATTGCAAATTCTTGTTTCTAAATTCATAAAAAACTAATTCATTTGACTGGAAGGAAACTGATGAAGCGAAGAGCTCTGCCAAAGGCAACATTACACTCCTCTAAATTGGCTCCGTTTTGCCGATATTAATTCTTAATCTTTTGAGATGGATGGCATTTATTCTGCCAAGGCTATATGTTGCCATGTTAACAGAAGTGATTAATAATTTGGATGTCCACCATGTGATTTGGATACCAAACACAATTTTGTCAGGGTTTTCTTTGCTCATGCCACCCCCTTCCACTGAGCTTCATGAAAATTGGGCCTGTAGTTTTCTCACAGTCCTGCTGATAAACATGAGAAAGACAGACAAGCATTCACAGGCATACAGTTTGATTTCTTGTAATTAGCGATTCCAGGGCCAGTTTTTCAGAAGGTGCAGCCAATTCCAAAGCTAAACTTTTTTAAAGGAGCTCCAACATGACCAAACACTTCTCGTCCAGGGCCTAGCTGAATCTGAATGAAATGAGCCCTTAGTGCAGCTGGATTTGTGTGAAATAAGCAAACCCTTGGTGTGGCTGAATCTGTGTTTGAAAAACGAGCACTCGGTGCTGCTGACTGTGTGTGAGATAATTGAGCCCTTTGTGCTGCTAAATCTTTATTTCAGAAACAAGCCCTTGATGCTGGAAAAATGTTTCTCCATCATCTGAAGATTCGAACCTCAGCTGACTGTTCAAGACTCAACGAGACCAGAACAGATTGAGCTCAGAACTTTCAAGCTTACCCTCTCCAAGATGTCCAACTTCACCACCGGCAATGACACAGACACCCTACAGTCCGAAGGCCATTACCAGGCAGTGGAGGTGGCGTTCATTGTACTGGTTACAGGGTGTCTCAGTCTCGTAACAATTACTGGGAACATACTGGTCATGCTTACAATCATAATCAACAGAAACCTTCAGACCGTTAACAGCTACCTCCTCTTCAGCCTGGCATGTGCGGACCTGTTCATTGGGGCCAGCTCCATGAACTTGTACACAGTCTACATTGTGGTGGGATATTGGCCATTGGGTCCAATGGTCTGTGACCTCTGGCTGGTCATGGACTATGTGGTCTGCTGTGCCTCTGCCCTGAATGTCCTGACCATCGGCTTTGACCGCTACTTCTGCATCATCAAGCCACTCAGCTACCCTGCAAGGAGGACCACCAGGATGGCGGGCATGATGATTGCAGCAGTCTGGGTTATTTCGTTTCTCTTGTGGGCTCCAGCCATCCTGTCTTGGCAGGTTATCGTAGGTGAGCGCACTGTGCCTGAGGGTCAGTGCTACATCCAGTTCCAGTCTAATGCAACCATCATTTTTATCATCATCATTGTCACCTTCTACTTGCCAGTTGCCATCTTGAGCATACTGTATGGGCAGATTTCCAGGGCCAGCAAGAGCCGTATGAAGACAGGCACGCACGATCTAAAAAAGGATAAACCATCCAGCAGCGAAGCAGGAGACCACGTTACCATGCCCTGTGATGACGACACTGTGAAAATCCATCGTGCTGAGAGGAGTCAGAATGGCGAAACTGGTGAGGAAGAGGAGCCGAGTGCACAAGTACATCCTGAGAGAAGTGAAATTGGCGAGGCCCCTGCAGGTTATGAGGGAAACCCCACAGCCCACGGCCTGAATGCTACTTTGGCAAAGCAGCAGCCCAAGAGGAAGGCACCGCCATCTCGTGAGAAAAAGGTCACACGCACAGTAATGGCCATTCTTGTTGCCTTTGTGGTTACGTGGACACCCTATCATGTCATGGCGCTCATCAACCCCTTCTGTTCGACGTGTGTTCCCTCCAGCATGTGGAGTCTCAGTTACTGGTTCGTCTACTTCAACAGCACCATCAATCCAGTCTGCTATGCTCTCTGCAACGACTCTTTCAAGAAGAGTTTTAAACAACTCCTGCTCTGCCAGCACAAGGACATTCGCTTAGGCAGATAGAGTTGTATTTGGTTTTTGATTATGTTATTTATTCTTTTTTTTTCAGAAGTAATATATCCTCTTGCATCACTCTGAACAAGGCTGGATACAAGCTCAAGAGGGAGAACTTCTGAGACACAATCAACAGATGTGTGTAATGTCAAATTGCGTACATATTTATGCCAGCAAACTCGATTAGAATTCAAGGACATTTACTTCAAACCGGACTTCGTAAAAGTCAACACTCGTTCATTTGTTTAGAAAGTGCATCGATGTATTGCAATTTATATTTTCATCTTTTATTAATTGTGACCCTGCCTGTGATAACCCAGCTAAAGTCATTTTCTGGTGATGTACAGTTTTTTACACAGTCATTCTACATCATGTAAGGAATATTCTGTGAAAAAAATCTAACGGTAATATTGACAGAGAAAGGTCATTTCAAAGTTTTGGCAAACTTCAGGCTCAGAAAAACTGTTAATTAACAAGACGTTTATCTACAAATGCCAACACTTAATTTCTGACATTTCCGAGGTCAGGCGACGCAATCCATGGAGAAATCTGCACTCGGCTGAAGTCGCGACTCTTCTGCCATACCATTAAATGACCTTCTTTACGATGGTGCGCATTGATACTATGGTCTATATTCATTTTCAATGTTAGAAAATAAGTTCCTAAACCGAATGACACCCAAAGTATTGGGTGTTTATCCGCCGAAGGTAAACTAAAAGCCGATTGAAACCATAGTTGAAATGAGTCTTGTGGAAACCAACTTCTGGTATTTCTCAGTTAAAAATGTAAATGTAGTGTCAATAAATTCATTAATTCTAATATGTATGATGTTACAAATTAATTTTTGAACACTATATTTTGAAACCCCAATATGTAACCGATCATTTACACCAATAAACTCACATCTCATATTTATCATTGGGAGTACTTGATGGCCTTTATCTCAAAATTAGATCAGGCGAGTTTAGCTGGGTTTTCACGGGCGGGGTCACAATTATGCATCATTAAATGAGCAGTGACATCCAAAAGTTTGCTATAACCTAGCAATGTTCATGTTTTTAAGATACCAATGCGTTTTAATGACAAATATGCAAATACAACATTGTTTTTAAATTATCATCAGAAACAATTGTTCTTAAATTCAGATTTTACAAATAACTGCAAACCCCCAATTTTAGCAGCCATTCCTCCAGTCTGCAAATAACACATCACCTCATCCTATAAGGAGCATGCTGGCACTCGGGAGACAAATAGCAACATTTACAAATGTAAAAAATGAATATTTTTGTTCAGTATTTATTTGATTGAAGACATCTGCTCTTTTTACTTAAAGATTAGTTTTGTTTCCCCCCATCTAGAATCAGGAAAACTATTTTTATTTTAATGACCTCAGGTCATACAGCCAGGACATTTTGAAACCATGTCACCACACAGTGGGCTACACACTGTCCACAGAGACCTGCCTGAAACACTGAGAGAGCTCTGGTCTGTGTGTGGAGGGTTACACACAGCACAAAGAGGGAAATACACTAGACACAGAGGGCTACACAAAATACACAGAAGTTTAAAACACTACCCACAGTGACCTACATAAAATACTCCTAGGGTTAGACTCAGCACACAGAGGATTTCACCTGCAAACACTGTGCTACACACTGCAAATAGTGTGCTTCACCGTGCACGCAGAGGGATATACATTGCAAACTAAGTGTTAGATGCTGTGCATAGAAGGTTGCATACTGAGAGCAGTGCACAACACATTGCACATAGAGGAATATACACTGTACGTAGAGTGCTACAAACCACATACAGAGGGCTACACACTGCAAATAACGGGATGCATATTGCGCTCAGAGGCCTGAATATTACAATCAGAGAAGAGGGGACCATGATGTCATCAGCAGCAGAGGAGGAGCTGCTCACTCTTCATCTCTCTTGTCTCTAATGCCTGGGAGGCTTCAGGACTGCATGTAGCTTTGGGCTCACCTACAGAAAAGCAGAGCTAATTGGCAGTTAGCCCAGCTGCAGCTGGTTACCTTCATCAGGCTTTCATCAGCTTTGGAAAGGCGGGGAGCTTCGTAAATGCAGCCAATGGTCTGAGTGCTAACCTAACCCCCCCTCTGCGCATCATTCCACATGCGTACATAGACATAGGTACATGCACTTACCTCATTCCCCAGGTGGACCAAGACCTGCTAGAACAGTCAGATCCAAATAGACATTCCATATCATAGACGCACACACACACACACACACACACTCATACAAATGCAATACTCACCTCAATATCTATAGTTACACATGGTGCTTTCACACACACATACACACCCGCACTTAAATGCACAAACGCACACACACACACACACACACACACACAAAAAGAAAAGCACTACTTTATTCTGCTGTTTGTGACTCATCCTGAAACTCTGAGTATCTTAGCAACAGGAGTGACACACTAACACCATTGATTTTGTTTAGAGTGTTGGAAATCTCATGATGGAATTTGGAATTTCTCCGCTCAAATTCGGAAGTAATACTGTGTTTCACATGTCCATATGCCAACAAGAATGTGCATTTGTAAAATGAAGTCATTGAAATGTCCTTGCAAGCAAAGAAGTACAAAGGTGTGCAGGGTTCTGCCGATGCTGGTCGGCAGTGGTTGGCGCCGACCAGCACTCGGAATGCTCCGACCAGCACTCAGAATCCACCGACCACCACTCAGCCCAGAAAGTGCTTTTTCCGCACGGCACTGTTTTTTCAAAGATCAATTAAAACGAATGCATCCAGTGCCCAATAAAACCGCAAGAAACAAAACAGAAATGACCCTAAGTAGGCCCTATGTCCCCTCCCCCCCTTATGTTACTGTCAGAATAGCGAACTTTCGTTTTCGACCCGCTCCCTAACAGCCAATTCGCGGGAATCGTCTGCGGTGGTGGTCATAGCAATCCGCCTATTGTACATGTATTATGCTTTGACACGAGTGTAGCGGACGTGCAGACGGCTAGTGGAGAGATGGCCAAACAAAAGAATCAGGGCCCAATTGACAAATTTTTAAGGTGAGATTCAGTGTTACACTTACAAGATAATAACAGGGTTCGAAATTCGCGGTAGTCCGCTAGTGCTCACAAAAGTAAAAATTAAGGCGGACTCGTAAACTTGTCTTCAAACTGGTCCGAGTGTATAATAAAATATTGTCAACATGGAAAGAATTCCGTGGCCAACCTCTTTATCTGCTTTTTATTTCCCAGAACGATTTCAAAAAAAAAAAAGAGGCGCTAATAGTGTTCACTGACCTGGGGCATATCGCTAGACATGTCCTCCCACCCATTCGCGAATGCATTTAGTCGGAAAAATGAAATTAAATGCCCATTTTAAATTTGAACGGTCCGTTTTGAAGCTCCTTGACTTCAAAAAGGTAAATCGCCAACGTAACTGTTTATATTTGTTTGAGATGAATGAATGTCTTTAACCTTATGAATTGAATAGGCTACCTGTTCTGTGAAATTATGCATAATAAACAGCTCAATTGAAAAAGTAAGCTTCCTACATGCACAGATATGTTAAATGATATCGTATCAATGTTGGCTATATATCCTGCACTTCGGTATACATGAACGGTATTCTTTAAGCGCGATGTTTCATGAATTAGAATGAACAAAATGATCAAGTTTCATGTTATCCAGTCTGACCTTAATGACGGCAGCGTTCTTCCTAACCAAAGAAAGAGTAGTACACTTGGCTATGTCTTAATAACCAAAGCATATTTTGACTTTGATAAATAGATGTGTATTCAATGCTATTAAAAAAATACAAACCATTTTCCTCTGCGTAACGTCAATGAAGAAATTATTTTCCTCATGGCTTTTGAACACCATTATCTCAATTTACGTGAAAGCAAGTCACAGTAGCCCGCATGATTGTGATTGAGGTCTTTGCATGTTTACTTTGTACCCGAGATGTATAGTAAGTAGGGGAGACCGGGGCTTGTTGTTACACTTTTTACACTCTTATATATTTCTTGGAATCAATACATCATATATATAAAAAAAATGTGTACCAGATGAAAGACCAAAGTCTCAGGTATATATTTTGTATTCATATCATTTCCATATCTTGTGTCAGTGCAGAGTTATAAGCAATCAAATAGAGATTGTCACCATGTGACAAGTTGCCCCACCAACGGGTAAGTTGTCACACTATATTGCAACTAATAAAACAAGGACAACATTATTGTTGTTGTTTTTTTTTTTTACTTGAAAGTGAATAAATCTTAACATAAAATATTATGCAACATGCATTATGAAACTTATGAAACTTAAACTAGTCCTGGAAGATCTATTAAAAAAACTCAAACAAAACCTGACCTCACTTGTCAGTCCTGGAACATCCAGTCAGAAAATCTCAAACAAAACTTGACCTCACTAGTCAGACTCCTCATCTGAATCGCAGTTCTGGCATAAGTAGATTGATTTGCCAGGGGTGCATTCTTCATGGGCCCATCCATTGCATATTATGCTCTGCACCCAGGTTTCTCCTAGGCGGCTGTTTCCAAATGGCTCTACACAGACCAGGCACAGGGACTCATCTTCTTCTGATGAGGAGTCATCTGGAGTTTTTCTTTTTGTACCTGCCCTCTGTTTCTTCCCTGTGCTTTGCTTATTTGGTATTTTGGATTTGGTTGCCTTGCCTTTCTGTTTGAATAGCCTTTTTTTCCCTTGTGCCTGCCTTTCAGCTTCAAGTGCCTCCTACACAGGTGTGTCGGTGAGAATAGCAGTTTTTCTCTTCTTTCTCTGCTGGTTAACTTGTTTTCTTCACATGTAACAGCTGACTGAGAAATGACTGAGACAAGTTGCCCCAAACTACCATGTTTGCTAATGCTAGCTCTTGCTTAAAGTTAGCTTAAAACAGAACAATGACTGAGGTATGACAAGATGCCTTAATATCTTCTCTAACAAGTCGACATGTATCACTGCTAGGATTTTTATCTGAAAGAAGCTTATTTTAAAATATATAAAGCTAATATTTTTTACTTTAGGTTGTGGAAAATGGTTATTTGGTGCTCATCTCAACTTACAATGTGTTGTTCTCTTCTCACACAGAACATGAGACCTGACCATATAAAGGAAGAAAACTAGTATACCACTTTTTAGTTGCGCCCTCTAGTGGAGAAGATAATTGCAGTGTGACAACTTACCCGTGTGACAACAAGCCCCGGTCTCCCCTATATCATACTGTGAACCCGAGATAATTAAACCACCGCGCTGTCCAGCATAGGTTTGACTAGTGCGTCAACTTTTTTTTTTTTTTTTTTTTTCGAAAAATTCCATGAAATAATTTGTGGCTTCTCTCACTTAACTGAAGAAGGCTGTGCCTTCAAAAAAAAAAAAAAAAAACGGAGAAATTTTCCTCGAACGGTTTCATTTCTGAGTCCAAGGAACTCTGTCATGCATCGAAGCTAGTTAATTAGAAGTGAGCAGAATGCAGAGCATATAAAGGCATCCATTTCAAAAAAGTTTATTCAAGTTTTTATATACGGGATGCTCGCTAGTTCCTTTGTATGGTCGGAATATAAGATTGGGAAGCCCTCTCAAGTGCATATTGAACGTTATCTCACCGCGACAATGAACAAGCTCATGGCTTTTTTGAATCTCGTTCATGTTTTATGCCTTACGTCTTCTACAAATAAAAGATTTGGCTTTCTAGCTGCACCAAATTCACTTGGCTATAATGAAGTATTTAGAGATGTCAAATTCATTCTTTATTGCAACCTCCAGGTCGGATGCTACTTGGTCCAGTGATTTAAGTTTTAAACTTCTCAGTTTAGTTTGATTTGTTAACTTTACTTCTACCTGGGTTCTCAGATATGACGTTACATGGATTGACTGTGCATGTTCAATCCGAGTTTTGCTCGAACTGGTTCTGAGGTTTCGTGGATTGCGACTAAACTTAATTTGCCTTGTCTAAGGCCTGTTCATGGTAATTCACGGGCAGGAATACTACAATTTGCCAATTATTCCCATTGTCTCAGTGCTTATGATGGTCATATAAGTGGAGTGTCTCTCGAGAAATGTCCTTTGGTTCAGATTTGTGTTCGACTCTTTATATTTATTATTTAAAAAAAAAAAATCTTTAATGCATTGTCTCGATCATGTTCATTTAAAGCAATTAGCTCTTCATAAATGCTTCAGCAATGGTATGTTTGGCATCAGAATTGTTTGTTAATTTTCAATAATTCCTTAATTCATATATCTGTGACCAAAAACGAATGAAGTGTTACTTAGATAATGTTTTCTCTAATGCTGTTCAAATGACTGGACCAAGTCGTAATCCACATTCATGTTAAAATCTATTGCGATATGCTGCTTGGATCCAATAGTCATGCTGCAACTACTACTCCCCATTGGTCTTATTCATCTATTCCTAGCAGGTGCTGCCATTAGTAGCAGTATCGAGTTATGGTAACTGTTTGTAAATCGCATTGCATTCACCTTGCGCCAGTAAAACTGACGGCAAATGCTAGCCACTGTTGTGCTCAGTGAATCAAAAAAAAAAAAGTCTTCTAAATGCTGCGGATCAGAGTTAGAGCAGCCATTCTGGTTGGCATTAGAATTTCTGAAATCAATCCAGTATTGCTCCACCTTGTTAGTAAATTGACTAATATTGTATTTATGTTACTTTTCCAAATTAGCCGTTTACCCTGTAACATTGGCGGTAATTACCTCTGCTAAATGAAGTTGGCTGAAAGTTATGTGATTGGTGCCATTTGCTTGTCTGTTTTGTTTGTGAACAACAAAATGTAATAAACAGATATCTGAAATTTTGTGGGTGGGTCACTATTACATCCGAGATGGACCCTATTGATTTTGACCGCGATCAGTAAAACAATATGGCAGCCATGGCAGCCATCTTGAAATCCTATGACATTGAATGAATCCTATTAACTGAACTTTGCTCCCACTCAGCAAGATTTGAACCGGGCTACCTTGGCGAAGGTTTGCACTCTTGGAGTGCCTCTAGTGTTCTTGTATAATCGAACATGCACTAGCACCCAAGTTAGGGTAAAATTTTGATGGCTACGTTTTGATTTGCAAGAAAGCCTCAGAGTGCTTGCCAACATCAAGCTCGCCTACTCAAGCTGTGGCTTATCTTTCGCATGCTCAGCAATGCCATGATGCGGCACGTTGCCGATGCTTCGCTAATATTTACCCCAGGTCAGCAACTAGCTAATGCTTGTGGTCTTCTTCTTATTTCATTCAAATTGCTTTGCCTCTGCCTGCTCAGTATGTCCTATAGCCTCTAATTGTGCCAGTTGCTGGGTTGGCCCAAAGGTCATGGCTCCAAGGCTCACTGTCATTAGCCTCTCGTGTTAAGGTTTGCAACATCATGTTTTTTGGGGGGATTCTAGTAGCTTTGTCAGCTTTCAGATTCAAGAAGGCTCTTTACAGTTTTCATTAATGACGTGTCTGTGTGTGTGTATACAGTATTTGTGTATATATTTTTTTTTCTTTCCTTGTTATATCAACTTCATGGAGTGGGCAATATTATTTCATGGTACAGTCCTAGCACTGCTTTCCCCTGTGTTCTCCACTGATTGCCCAGTTTTTGTTCTCTCCAGGGCCCTGCCCTGAGCATGCTGCTGCTGGTCAACGCCACCTGGCCTCTGCTCAAGTGCTGCTTCACCATCAAAATGGTCTGGTTCATGGTATCTATTCAGCAAACTACAAATTCTGGACTGCTTTTCAACAGTCCCTTTCGCATTATGGCAACCATGAACTCTACCCTGGGACGGTCAGAGGAGGATGGACCTCCCCTCTTAAGCCTGGTTCCTCCCAAGGTTTCTTCCTATATTTCAGCCACATAGGGAGTTTTTCCTTGCCACTGCCACCACTGGCTTCCTTTTGAGGGGATTCAAACCAGGGTTTACTATGAAGTGCATCGTGACTAATTGAGTTCCCTGATTCATCACAGAGGCTGGGAAACCCATTCCTGGTTTGCTGCTCAGCTCCGCTTAATTTTTCAGTACTATGGCCTCTCCCTCAGCTCTACACTCCACTCTCATTCCATATTCGAGCAGCAACAACAGCCGCTTTTGTGGCCTTATGACAATATTAAAGGCCACAGGACATTGGACATCTTCAGCCCACGAACGTTACCTTCGCCCAGGAATTCAGGATATTGTGGAAGCTCAAAATGAATGAGTAAGATTGTGTAAATTGTTACCATGTTTAGTATGTTAAATGAAATCCTCTTGTACTTGTATCTGTTTCACACGTCCTTCAGAATACTTTTCTATACACATAGACAGGGCACTAAGCATCACTATTCAGCACCCATGCAATGTCATTCACCACAACATGCACTTCAATTATTAAAGGTTCCAGCCTTCTCGTTATACTCTTCAAATCATATAGTATAATTTTCATGAATCTGCTTTGAGAGGACTGTCACTACATTTAGAATATTTCTCTTGTATTTGGCTGCAAGAGAAATTGTGCCAGCCGCCGGGCTGTCACTATACATAGTACACTCACGTAGAATATTTCTCTTGTGTTTGGCTTCAAGAGAAATCGTGCCAGCCGCCGGGCTGTCACTACACATACTACACTTGACATAGATTATATCATTTGTATATGGCTTCCAGAGAATTGTGCCAGCCGCTGGGCTGTCACAGCACAGTCTCATGCAGGAAATTACTCTCGTATTTGGTTTCAAGAGAAACTTTGCCAGCCACTGGGCTGTCACTACACATAGTATACTTCACATAGAATATTTCTCTTGTATTTGGCTTCAAGAGGAATCAGGCCAGCCGCCAGGCTGTCATTACACATAATACACTCATATGGAATATTTCTCGTGTTTGGCTTCAAGAGATATTGTGCCAGCCGCCGGGCTGTCAGGACACATAGTACACTTCACATAGAATATTTCTCTCGTATTTGGCTTCAAGAGAAATTGTGCCAGCCGCTGGGCTGTCACTGCACATAGTACACTTCACATGGAGTCTTCTCTCGTATTTGGCTTCAAGAGAAATTGTGCCAGCCGCCGGGCTAAACCTATGAAGCTTCATATTTCATCTGTTGGCTTATGCCAGCCATGGTGTAGCATCCCCTCTTCTTTTTAACACAGAGTGAAGGCGTCTGGCCATTGAGGAGACAAGTTTCTTAGGTTTAGCCATTGGAGTTTGATCCCACTCTTGTTTAATACAGGCTTCCAGCTGCTGGAGAGTTTTGGGTCTCCTTCGATGGACCTTTCATTTAATTATGCGCCAAATGTTCTCAATCGGTGAAAGATCTAGACTGCAGGCAGGCCAGTTCAGCACACGGACTCTTCTACTACGAAGCCATGCTGTTGTAATAGCTGCAGTATGTGGTTTTGCATTGTCCTGCTGAAATACATGAGGCCTTCCCTGGAATAGATGTCGTGTGGAGGGAAGCATATGTTGCTATAAAACCTTTATATACCTTTCAGCATTCATGGTGCTTTTTAAAACATGCAAGTGCCCCACACCATATGCACTAATGCATCCCCATACCATCCAATACATCCAATATACCACCAACTTTTTTGAGACCTGTTGCAGCCAGAAAATTTGAAATAAGCTCATTTTGTGGATAAAAATGTAAAATGTCTCAGTTTCAACATTTGAAATGTTATCTAAGTTCTATTGTAAATAACATATTGGCTCATGTGATCTGAAAGTCATCGCATTTTTATTTTCTTCACAATTTACACTTTGCCCCAACTACTTCGGAACTGGGGTTTTATATGCTCCATGAAGCGGAAGACAGAAGAAAGTTGCACGGGGTAGGCTAGGTTGAACACCCAGTAGAGCTTGAAGAGTTGGTCCAGAGCACAGGTGAGGCCTTCGTCTGGGAGTGGGATGACAACACCATCATTTGAAGCAACGATGGCATACCGGGTTGCTATGCTAGGGTGTCCTTGGCTAACAAGACGTGGCTGCATCATTGCTGTAGCTGTGGTGTCAGTACTTTGTAGAAATTCACTGAGGCTTGTTCCTGGCTGAAGTATATAAAGTGCATACAATATATTTTAAATATATAGCACATGCGACACATGAAACCAGTTTTCACAAGTTAAAATCCTATTTGCATAATCATTTTGAACTCAGTGCAATTAAAACATGTCTGCAATCTTACAGGCTTAATGTCCAATATGAAGGACAGCGGGGACTTCACACTGCACTTTGTCCATCCTTTTTTCCTTCCCAATGCAGTAGCGGGGAGCTAATATGTGAGCATCTTGAGTGCTCTAAAGCACTTTGATTCTTGGGGGTGAAAAAAAAAGAAAACATGGCTATGGTTAAATGTGTGTCAAGTCGAGATTCTGTGATCTCCAACAAAAAACATGATCATCCACCTCCATGACTGAATCCAACATCATCTTACTAGCTTCAGGTGCTTCCTCATTTCTTTCGAGGGCAGCCAGTTTGAGCAGCTTGGGGACCGTGGTTGCCTCCCATTTGCGGAGAAATTTATCTGCTTTGTCTGGAAACATTTTTCAAACTCTCCATTGATCTGCTAAGTTTTAGACACAGAACAATACATTGGTGATAATTAATGACTGGTTAAGATAAAGACATACTTTCCAGGGTCTATGATAAGTAAGATTAAATGTACTTACCAGGAATGGCATATTAATGAAGCTAGGATAGTTCTCCACAACCTCTGCCAAAGTCGGTGATTGATTAGATATCCAATATCTTCTGTGGGAGTAAGTTTTGTCCATGCCCATCTTGATAGATGAAAGGTTCTCAGAACTTGGTTTCATCCTCTTAATTATAGTTATCCATCCTTGGACAGATTCATCACTTCCTGTTACTTCTTCCAGTCTAATTGTGACTTCGGACAACTGACTACCCCTTTTCCGATACCGCCGCTGGTCATCTCTCAGCTTCCGGCAAATGTTCCTCAATTTATCTTCAAGAAAGCCTGTGTGGCTTGATGGGTCATAGAAGTGCTCCTTCAGAATACGCAACACAAAAACAATAAGCAAATTAATACAAAACCATTATGCTCATTTACCATCACTATTCATTGACCGGCATGCATTGTTTGCTTAAGACTTAAAAGGATAGTCCGGAGTCATTTCAATTTGGGGTCTAGCTCTGTCATGGTTTGTGTGTGTGCTTTTTTCTTTCTTGGTGGTTCTCGTCCCTGACAACATCGAATTCTTTCTCCATCGGATTTTTCACCCAGCTGGCTGATTATATCTGGGCGGCGCTTCCCCGGAGTCTATATAAGCCGGAGGTCCGCCACGCCTCCTTTGCTGGAGTGTCTGCTTTGTAGTTATTCGCTTCGGCTTAAGAGATCTGTAGTCAGGGTTAGTTTTACTATTTTCTTCTCTTTATTTCTGGGAAGCTCTGCTTCTTTAGGTATTATCTCGCACTGTTGTTTGGTGCCTTGTTTTTTTCTCGTTTGTTGAGATTTCTTTTTCTCTGTGTAGGCTCGCCTTGTTTCTGGCACTTAGTCTTTCGTGTATTCAGAAACGCGAGCTTTTTTCCCTTCCATTCTCTCTATCACTATCAGCTGTGCTGGCTCTGTGCTTGGTGCACCATCGCCTGCCGCTGCATCTGAACTCCACACTTACCAGCCTTTACAAGCTCACCATGGCACAGAGCGGAAAAACCCCTCAAGAGCTTACTTCTCTTGCAACATGCTGCTGCCTTTGTTACCATAAGCAACCCGTCTGCTTACGGCTCCGTAAGGCAATAGTATTTTGGTATCTGGATCATGGTGCTAAAGTTGCTATACTGGAAAAGTTTGCGGTCAGCAAAATTAAGCTCGTGAGCGGGTGTTGTACTTCATGTCACTGTGAACTAGACGCTGGGTTGAAATGACACCAGAATATCCCTTTAAAATGTAATTCTGGAGTTATTAAACCCTAGGTCGTTCTTACCTTGACAATGAGTAATAACTAATACCCCTTGAATTCAATTATCAAAAGCTTCTCCTGTTTGAGTTTTAGAACTAACAGTCAAATGGACCCTTGCAGTACCTGGTGGGGGCATCTGACTTGTCATGATGAGCAAGACCTAGGGTTAAAATTACTCAGTTACTTACATATCCTTCATTTTCGTCCTCCATCTTGATCTGAAGTGATGGAAAGAGTTCAATGATGGTTCTGGCAAGGAGTCGTTTATCAGCACTGGTTGGGTAATTGAAATATATCAATATGGACAGAAAAAGGACACGTCAGGAAAAGTTTGACTAAAAATAAATCTACATTTTCATGTAGTTCGTTCGAGCATATATTTTGGTCAGTTATGAGTATAGTATAACAATAGTGAAAAATGTCAACTAACAATCCCTTCTTTTCAACAAGGAAGGTGATGGTGGTTGTTACCAGTGCCTTTCTCCATTTTTCAGTAAGAGCCCCATTCTCTTCGTAGAAAGCCGAAATCCGGGGATCTTTTTGTTGGAGGTACAGTTCTGTGAAAAAGTATTTGCCTCCTTCCTGATTTCTTCTTTTTTTGCATATTTGTCATGCTTAAATGTTTCAGATCATCAAACAAATTTTAATATTAGACAAAGACAACCCAAGTAAATACAAAATGCAGTTTTTAAATGATGAGTTCATTTATTTAGGGTAAAAATCTATCCAAACCTACCTGGCCCTATGTGAAAAAGTAATTGCCCCCTAAATCCTAATAACTGGTTGTGCCTCCCTCAGCGACAACAACTGCAATCAAATGTTTGCAATAACTGGCAATGAGTCTTTCACATCGCTGTGGAAGAATTTTAGTCCTCTCTTCTTTGCAGAATTATTTTAATTCATCCACATTGGAGGGGTTTTGAGCATGAACGGCCTGTTTAAGGTCATGCCACTGCATCTTAATAGGATTTAAGCCCGGACTTTGACAGGGCTACTCCAAAACCTTCATTTTGTTTTTTTAAGCCATTCAGAGGTGGATTTGCTAGTGTGTTTCAAATCATTGTCCTGATGCATAACCCAGGTGCGCTTGAGCTCGAGATCACAATCTGAGGGTTGGACATTCTCCTTCAGGATTTTCCGGTAGAGAGCAGAATTCATAGTTCCATCAATTATGACAAGTCATCCAGGTCCTGAAGCAGCAAAGCAGCCCCAAACCATCACACTACCACCAACATGTTTGACTTTTGGTATGATGTTCTTTTTATGAAATGCTGTGTTAGTTTTACGCCTGATGTAATGGGACGCACACCTTCCAAAAAGTTCACCTTACATCTCATCAGTCCACAGAATATTTTCCCAAAAGTCTTGGGGATCATCAAGATGTATTTTGGCAAATGTGAGACGAGACTTTGTGTTCTTTTTGGTCAGCAGTGTTTTTCGCCTTGGAACTCTCCCATGGATGCCATTTTTTGCCCTGTCTCTGTCTTATTGTTCAATCATAAACACTGACTTTAACTGAGGCAAGTGAGGCCTGCAGTTCTTCAGATGTTGTTATGGGTTTTTTTGTGACCTCCTGGATGAGTAGTTGATGCGCTCTTGGAGTAATTTTGGTCGGCCGGCCACTCCTGGGAAGGTTCACCACTGTTCCAAGTTTTCTCCATTTGTGGATAATGGCTCTCACCTTGATTTGCCGGAGTCCCAAAGCCTTAGAAATTGCTTTGCAACCCTTTCCAGACCGATAGATGTCAATTTCTTTGTTTCTCATCTGTTCTTGAATTTCTTTAGTTCGCGGCATGACATGTTGCTTTTTGAGATCTTTTAGCCTACTTCACTTTGTCAGCGAGGTTCTATTAAGTGATTTCGTATTTTAATAGTCTGGCAGTAATCAGGCCTGAGTGTGGCTAGTGAAACTGGACTCAAAAAATGTGGTAAATCACAGTTAATTCATGATTTAACAAGGGGGGGGGCAATTACTTTTTCACATAGGGCCAGGTAGGTTTGGATAGCTTTATCCCCTTAATAAATGAAATCATCATTTAAAAACTGCATTTTGTATTTACTCGGGTTATCTTTTTCTTATATTAAAATTTGTTTGATGATCTGAAACATTTAAGTGTGAAAAATATGCAAAAAAGTAAGAAATCAGGAAGGGGGCAAGTACTTTTTCATGGCATTGTAACTCTTCACATTTTCAAGACCCAGATCTTTGGGCATTGTCGAAATAATATAGTACTTAATAAGTCTTATTAGCAATCTGCTTGTATTTAGGTAAAATATATTATATTATACCTAAATGAAAGCAGACTGCTAATATTGGACCTTTGCAACTAACGACCGTTTCTCACATACACAAATTGAAGAGGTAACATGCTAGACATCTCAGAATTAGAGGGTAGATGACAAACAAAAGATTAATGGATATTTAGTAAAGCTATTGACTAGGTATAGCTAAGCAGTACCATAGCTCTCTTTAATATAAAAGTGAACTGACATACCTGCTGTAGGCAGACTTCTTTCTCCTGTATGTTACCAGCAGTGGCATAGGCACCTGCGACATTGGACTGAATGGATTTGAAAAAAACTTTGAACTTATCTATATAGGCCGTTCACATTAATGTCAACGTATTCAGTAAATTCTGGGCAGAACTTCAGAACTCGGCGAACTTCTTCCTGGCTTGATAGGGCAGATGCACAAATCTCTGTTATTTCCTTGACAGTGCTGACACTGTTCATCTTCTTACAAATTTCTAGGCCATCCAAAAACATGGTTGTGAGAGATTTGGGAGAATCCATTTTTTCTACACATAAGGAAACAAAAATGAAAGCATCCAGTTTTAGAAAAACATTTAATAGACCAACATGTTATTAAAAGCACTCTCCTATCCACCTTACTCCTTTGTATCGTAAAGGGGCGCGACCTCCGGTTAGTTAATCATCGAGTCAGAGACTAAGTCTAATTTGGTTGTTGGTGCAACTATGAACCATACAGGTTGTCTCTGAGCTTTTCCGCATGTTTCACCACAGACGTTTTGCTGTAAACAGTTCCTTATCTGTTTAAACCTTTGGTGTCAGGGCGCCGCGCAGCAGTTGTCAAGGAAAACACCAAAACTGGAAATGTCGCAAACAATGAAACAGAATATGTCGCCCCTCTACCGTTGCTACAGAAGTGACACTAGGAATAAGGTGGATAAGATTCATATGACACGGCAAAAAAATGTGAGTTTGTTTAATGCTCATAATGTATTACCACTTTATATTCTCTTATGCTAGACCAATTTGAAATTGAGTGTATTTGCCAAACCAAGTCACTGGAACTGAAATGGTCTAATAATAATAGTGGTTGTACAGTATTCTTGGTGATATATTCTCACTAAAATTATTACAGTATTTTGACATTGTGCAGGAATTAATCTAATGCATTGCTTCTGACACCATTACACAGCTGCTATCCAGCCTTACCCAAGTTATGTTAGCCACATGGAGCAGGTAACTTATGGAAGAGGACTGGAGAGGACTGCAAACAAGGATAAATTAAATTAGAGTTAAACCATAAGGCACTGCTCTTTCATGTTTTAAACTTTTATTCAAACTGTTGTACTGTTAACATAAGAACAAACCAAATCTCCTAGATCTGATATTCCTCTTCTTACGTTTTGAGGACTGACTAACTAGCATAGCTAGTTTTACTTGATAACTAGCAACCGCCAAAACTAGAGCAGCATGATTAAACGCGGTATTCTCGATATGAAACTCTAGTCATACACATTTGTGCCCGCTGCTTATACAATTTCTAATATTATATCGTATGTCATGTCGTTTTCACTATGTCCGCTCACCATTTTCCCCAAATGAAACATGAAAAAAGGTCTAATTCTAATATTAAGCAAACAAAATGGCGTCGACCGTGGGCACAGGTTAGCGGCTGAAGCAGGTGGAATAGAGATTGATAGACAGCTCGCGCCATTTGACATTTACTGTATAATTTGACCCCAATACACCAATGACAATACAACGTTTCTAAGGTTATGGGTCACTACCATTAAAACATTTGTCTTTCAAAGCTTTTATAATTGGCCAAGTAGCTAGCTTATTGTTCGTCCTAGCTGCAAATAGCTATGGAGGCTAACATTTCGTGCACGTAGTCAAAGTATTCATAGCACGTTATACCCATCATAAACTCACAGAAAAGTTATGGTGTGCTATGAAGACATACAGTATTTTCGTTTAAGAAAAACGCCTGCATCTACTTTCTACTTTGCTTCAAAGTAGTTTTCTCAGTCAGATTCACAACGTCCACGTCTTCTCAAGATGAGTATGCGAGAGGGATAAGTCTGTGTCTTCAGTGTCGATGACAAAGCCAATGGCTGATAGGTGATGTGATTGGTCAATGCTTGACACAGTTTTGTGTAGAGGATTTGTGTGATTCCGTCTTCAGAAAATACAGATATTTAACACTACTTTTGTTGAAATCATCAATGCACAAAACGTGTTAATTTCCAACACATTCGTTTTTAGAGTGCAGGATACTTTCATGAATTGAAAAGTTTACTAGAAGTACAAAACTAATGAACTAGCAATATATCTGTAAGTTTACTTGCAGTATACCTAAATGTATACTTTCATAAAATGAAAAGTATGCAAGAAGTATACAACCAGTTAAGTCACAGTATACTTCAAAGTTCACCCGTAGTGCACAAAATAAAACTTAGATTTAAACTATATGTGTACTTAAAGTTTACTTAGCTTAACCTTGAAGCATACTTAAAATGATACTTTCATATACTTAAAGTGGGCCTATTTAATCCCAAGAAGTATTTAATTAATACACTTGTTTATGTATACCTCCAGAATATTGACACTAGTACATTTGGTATATAATGTAGCCTATATATGGAAAATGTACCTAAATATATGTTTACTTAAGTTTACTTGAAAAAATGAACTTGTACTTCTTTTTTGTAAGGGTAGCTATATACTTTTCAGTTTATGCCAAGTACACTTTGGTATAATTTTGTTAAATATATATTTTATTAGTTCATAAAAAGTAATTTCAAAGTATACTCTCCCATTTTTTTTAGTTTAAAAGAAGTATACTAGTAATACACTCAAATATACTTCTTTTTTGTCAGGGTAGTGACAGGAACGTTACTTAGCAACATAGAAAAGACGCGTCCAGCGCCTTTTTACAATGTTGGCTTCAAAATAACAGGTCAGAGGCCCCTCGCGTTTCCATGCAGATAAAGCGCGTTTGGTGTGATCGGCCCCTAAGGCTAGCAGTGGGTAGTTCTGGACTTCTTTCTGGCTGATCAAGTGCTCCATTGAAAATCGTTAAAATCCACTGCATAAAAGTAACTTGTATACCATTATGGCCGTTGTCACAGCAGCGCACGACAAGTATTATGCTGACTCTAGCTTGTCAGACAAATGGTAGCTAACTTAGCTAAATGTTCAACGGTACAACGAAACTTTTCTATAACTTTTGATAATTTTACTTACCTTTACTGAATGGTGCGATGGCACCAACACTAATCTAAACAGTAACTAGAGAGGCACTCGTAGAGTGCAAACCTCTGCCAAGGCAGCACAATCCAAATGTGCATGAGTGGGAGCAAAGTTGAGTTATCGCGTGTGACAGAATTTCAACATGGCTGCTGTGGCGGCCATATGGTTTCAGTGATCGCGGTCAAAATCAATAGGGTCCATCCTTGATGTAATAGCAATCCACTCACAAAATTTCAAACAAATTCGTGCAATACTTTTTGAGTTATCGCGTGTGATAGGATTTCAAGATGGCTGTTGTGGCGGCCATACTGTTTCAGTGATCATGGTGAAAATCAATAGGGTCCATCGTTGATGTAATAGCAATCCACCGACAAAATTTCAGACAAATCCGTATAATACTTTCTGAGTTATGTTGTTCACAAACAGACAAACATTCAAACAAACAGACAAACAAACAAACAGGGGCGAATACATAACCTCTGCCCCAACTTCGTTGGCGCAGGTAATGAAATAAACTTTCCATGCTATTCCATTCTATACTTAAATGTCATATTCTCAATGCTATGGAATAATATAGTAGAAGTAAACTAAAGAGAGAAACCACCTTCACTATTATCAATGTCACTCATTCGAAACTAATCACACAGAAACTAACTCAATGGCACCCATAAATTATCCTCTAATCACCTAAATTGATATCAAAATTATGTAAATAAAACTGGCCTATCGAAATCCTTGCTAAATTCTCAGTTTCTCTCCGTGTAGCTGTCTCTCCGCAGTCTTCAACCCGCGAATACTTCAATCTCCCCGGAGTACCTATTTTTACTGCGCGAGACGGGATAATATTTGAATCTGTTAGATCAAGCGACAATTGAAGACATCAAGTTTTTCTTTATACTGTTCATAAAAATTTAAAAATTAAATTGGGCGTATTCTTTTTTTTTTAATCTTTAATCAGATTATATATTCCTGCTTATAATTATTATTATTATTATTATTATTAGCTATTATTATCGTTCGTGAGTTCAAATGTGTTGATTCTGTTATATCTCTGAAGCTTTACTATTTTTCCATCGGTCAGTTTGTTTTGTATCTTGGTATTTTGTCCTGAAAAATAATAGACTAAAGCTAATTTATATAAAATAGTGATGGTCCCTCGCTTAAACCTGTCAACCACTGGCACCAGGGGCGGAGTGGGACACCAAAATCCACTGGGAAAATTCTGACCGCACCGGCCCACCACCGGCCCACCACAGGCCCAACCCATCCCCTCCACCATCTTTTTTTTTTTTTAATCTGGATGAAGACCCAGATTATGTCATGTTTCTTTGAGTGGAATACCTCCATCTGTTCTAATACCAGCCAAATCTACACATTTGGGAAGGACTTAACGGAAATGTGAAATATGACCACTAGATGGTCCGTAATCGCGGTGCAGATGCAGACAGGTTTGGAGCTGACGAGAGGAGAGAAAAAAGAGAGCGAGGGGCAACGCGGGCATAGTAGCCGCCGTGATGACACCGCCCCCGCTGAGGAGGAACTATGAAGAACTCAGCTGTAATTTTATGCTAATTCGCACCTAGTAATAACGTCAAGGCTTGAGCTAACTGTTTTCCTGTCAACTCACCTGCACCACTAGTTGACGCCTGGTTGTTTCGGAATAAATCTGTGATTTTTGACCATTTTGATGCACCTTCTCCCAGCATCCGCTTCTTCTTCATTCTGGCCTTTTCGGCCCCTCCTTTCTCCTTTCTCTTCTTGCCTTCCATCTTCGAGTGTAAAAAAATCCGCTACTTCAACCTGCCCGCTTTCTCTCTGTCTGATGGCCGCTCATTGTTATGACTTAAAAATCACAACAAAGAAAACCAGCAATGACAACTTAAACAAATTTATTCTTCATGGAAAAAAAAAACTTCTACAAATAATCCACTCTTTAATCTTATAATAACACTCTAATGCCACTATGTAACTCTGTTACCAAAACAAAAACTCTGCCTCTACTGACCAAAATCACAGCATTTATATAGACTAGCAACATTCTGGAAAGATCTACAGGATTCCTGGGTGATCCCGCCCCCTCCAGGCCAGAAGAAGCCAGAAACTTCTAGAAAGCACTAGTCTATTTCATGACAAAGAAGTGGTATTGCATCAGATCATGTTTTGCTACAGACACACCACCAGAGGGTGCTGATGAACAAAATAAATAGCTGACCAGCAAGGCAGCAAAAACAGCATGTAACAAATCTCCATTTACAAATGATATACAATGCTGTACATAAAATACTCATACATAACACACTTATCCCCTTACGTTCATTGGATAAACGCAGAGTGATACGCAGTTTCCATTTCCCATGAGGCTTTGCTCCGACCATTCTACATTAATTTTTGAACAAACAAACATTTTTAAACAGTAAATTTTATATCTGTGGTCATGAAAGTTATGTAACGTCTGAATAAAAAGAATTAGATCAAGATAGGAGGCTTAACAAAAATCAGTAGACTGGATTGATGAGAGTGAGTCTGACACTCGGGCAACCATGAGTGAGATGTAGAGAGACACCAAGTGTTTTAAATATTGGTTGGAGTTGGATTCTACGTAGATGGAGTGTGTCTTGGAGATTTTCATGGGATCATTGGACTTTGATGGTTTTAACTCAGAGAGTTAAAATGTGTAAGTCGAGTGAGTGTTGTACTATTTTCTTCTGGGAAGTAAATATCTGAACGATTATAAATCATATTTTTATGTTGTTGGTTATCAGAAAACGTAATATAATACAACAAAGTAGGTACTTTCAACAGCAGTTTACATCGCTCCCATAATGCAATGCCTTCGTCACGTAGGGTACAGAAGAGCCTGTCAGAGTACGACTGTCAATGAGCCTGCACTATTCATACATGTCAGCTGACGTCATAGACACACGTGACCGCTCTCAAACTCTAGGCGCCGCCATTTTGGGTACTGACTTACAACAGGCTGTCTATCTGTCGCCCCGTGGGCTGTGATAAGAAGTCTCACAAAAAGAGTGGATTAACATTTTTTTTTATGATACGACTCTTTTGAATGCTGCATTTTGATTAATGAATTACACTCCGATTCTACATTTTACGGTCTTTTATTTCTGTATAACAGACTGTTGCTAAGTGAAACAGGCTGTTGCTTGGGACGCTGCTCTGATCGGAGGAGACAGAGGAGAAGAACTATGCAGGATATTTACCTTATGTTTCATTTTCACCTTCATTAAACAGCTTCAGACTAATTGTGATGTTAGATAAATGACTTGTAACTTGTTACAGGGAGAGTGGAGGCTCCTTCCACGCCAGGCTGGAAACCAAAACTGCGATCAGAGCCTCGGACCTGGTGTCACAGCTCTCGTCTACGAGGCATGCATGTCCGTGTTAATTCTTTACCTCAAAGTTTCAAACACGTTTACGTCAGTAGCGCAGCCAGAACTTAAAATTGCGTGGGCAATAAATATCTCTTTAAAACAATTAGTTCTGCCTTGATCGCAATCATTTTTTTCTGATTAACTATGCCTTCAATACGATAACACTCCGCGATATCAGGTGTTGCTTGTTCACCTCGTTCAGGCAAAACGACAATCATTCATTTGGATGCGCGGTTTTGTGCATTTCAAATCTCTGTCTTTGGTTCAGTTTGAATAATTCAATCGATCATCATGAAGCACAGGTTAGATCGCCTGATGAGCCGAAAAGGTAGCACGGTAGTTCCAGAACAGTTTACCTCTCGAAAAGTATTATTAAAACTAAGCACAACTTATGAGTAACTTATTTTAACTGAATTATTCCTATTGATTAGTCGCCCTTAGATCGCACCACGAAAGAAGCCGTGTCTTTTTTTGCCAGTTGATTATTCATATAAATGGAAATTGCTTTAACAAAGGAAAATGGCTGAGAACAAGTTAGGTATAATAGTTGTAATAAACCGATGTTGTGTGGCCGCTCAATTTTCAGGTGTGGCTACGCCACTGATATGAAAAGCACAAAATTGCGCATCCAAATTAATGATTGTCTTTTGCCTGAACGAGGTGAATAAGCAACACCTGATAGTGCGGAGTGTTTTCGGATTGAATGTATAGTTAATTAGAAAAAATGACTGCGATCGAAATTAGACGATTAATGTTTTAAAGAGATGTTTAGTGCCCACCCAATTTTAAGTTCTGGCCACGCCACTGGTTTACGTACACTAAAGAAAGAAAGACCGAGAAACAGAAAGATAACTTACAACGAAAAGCTCGTTCGAGGTGGTATTTCATTGTCAACTCACGAACGTTGGATGGACTGATCAGGTATTTTAGGAATATATTTTACTTTCCAAATGTATTTTCCAAATTAACTTACTATATCAAAGTGTACGGATGTCTGACTGATGTCATTATTATCATTAATAGTAAGTATTTCAATATTCCATCATAACAATCCCATCATCAAAACTCAAAATCATATCTGCACCCCTGAATTTCCCATTTCCTCATTATCATCATCATTTGATAATTATTCCATCAACTTCAATCGTTACCGAATTGCCGTATTCATCATCACTATTACTATCAACCGGGACTATCAATCACAACGACAATAAATATATCACGTATTTTGTATCAATATCATCAAAATTCATCATCATAACTATTGAAAAGAAAAAGAAAAAAAAAACCATGACGCCGATGAGATCGAAAGGCAGCTAGCGAGCGCGAGCTGACTAGACCAAGGAGGTAGGGATTAATACATTCTTGATTAAAATCTCCAAATTGACACTGATTGATTCTCCATCTGTTTCCCATTCAAGTAAGTTGATAAGCTAATCATTGGCGCACGACAGTTATGAGCTACAGGAATAAATAATGCAGCCTACATAAGCGAATGTCTGGGTGATGCCATTAATGATTACCCATCATTTTATCGTGTGCACAATCAATGTACTGATTTTCGGGAAACGGGTATGGCAATTTTCTTCCCGGGACCCGAACCTTTCGGGCGGGACCCGGGTACCCGGTTTTTAGTCACAGGCCAACACACAACCAAGGAGGGTGAGCAAAACAGCGGAGAAGTGACAGGACTTGCAGATTCGCGAAATGATGCAATTTATAAATTGATAAAAGTCGTATTTTGATCAAGATTACGTCTGAAATTAATAATTTCACTCATAAGCCATGTAATAAGCGGGATAATGTAGAGTTAGTCTGTTGTTATGGAGAAATAAAGACTGAGACATCCTTCATCTTAGCCCATACAGTCTATGGTCGTAGCTGCGCCTCGGTCCCTGGTAGGTACTCAAGATGGCGCTCACAACAAAAACGTCACGTGACTGAAATCCATGAATACAGCAGCTTGCAATGAAGAATTATTGTTTTGTGCGGGGTGTAAGAATTCAGCCTAAACAGGGACAGGGTCCATTTGTTCCCTGTCAAAAATAAACAAATTTTATGCCAGTGGGTTCAATTTGTCTGCGTCAGATGGGCAAATTTTTCGTGCGCTAATGTCACACCGCAGTTTCCATGGGATGACCATGGGGATGACACCGCCCACACAAGCACCTGTCAGTAATAGCGACAAAGGACACTACTCACTCTCTCTCTCTCCCTCTCTCTCTGTATATCTCCCCCCAGACAGACCATAGCATTCCTATGAATCAGCTATGAAGTTTGATCAACACCAGATTAAGCCTGGCATTTGAATTTTCATTTATTCGGCATGTCAACAATGATTATGTATGCGCACATGAACGTTCGCACCCGCAGGAAAAAAACTGCCATCACAGCTAGACTTAGATGTCGTAGAGCTCGTACCATACTATCAAAGCATGGGACAGTCAAGCGGATATGTTTACAACGTCAGGGTGAAGGGAGAATCCCTATAAAATATCATCATTTTGACGGGCGGGGTGGGAACTGGCAAGCTACACCCAGGCTAGCTAGCATGATGCCTTCGTCATCATTTGGCTAGTACATGTTTAGTCCAACGAGATAGCTCGTTGGTTTAGTCAACGTCTTCATCTGAACATATCACATTATCACAGCAACTAGATGTACAGAAAACGTTGGCTTCTTCAGTGTTATTCATACACCATAAAATATGTGGTGGTGTTGTTGTTGTTACGGTTTTCACTGCTGATCGTAGACTAGCTCAAGCGCTAGTTGCTATATAGCTACTCTCCAGGACACCTCGCCAACCCTCCACTCGTTTGCCTCCATTGAATGATTAATCCGTCTCTGAGGGCCAGTATTGGTTGGATTTTCTTCCCCTCTCTCAAGCCTGACCAGCTCGAAATTATATGGTTGCGACCCATCATAAATTTCTTCAGTGTTTCTTGCCACCTCCTCATGCTCCCAATCACTCGCCATAGTAAGCAGAGGCTACTTTAGCAAGCAGAGGCTACAGAAACAGACAAAAAGTGTCATTTATCGGCATTTGTAGATAGTTTTAGAAATACTGAAATACTGTATGTACATTTTGAAGGCTTTACGTACACATTAGACAAAAGTAGCGTTTAACCTGAAATATACACTTTAACCATGAACGTCACACGGCCGTGCAGGGCAGTCTGCATGCCGGTTCACTTAAGCTTATTGGCCGGCCGGCCGACCGGGAAATCTCCCGGTCATCCCGATGGCCTCTCCGCCCCTAACCACTGTGTGACGTTCTAGGAACATTCTCTCTCTTTTTTTTTTTGTTTTGTTTTCAGTAGTACCAAAATACATCCAACTGGAAACGTTGCTTGAAGAGCACAACGACACTCTCAGAGAACGTTGGAATTTTTAGTTCTCTGAACATTAGGGGAACGTTCTGTCAAGACAAAACCTCGAGCAAACATTGTTTTAATGTTAGTTTTTGGTTTTTGTGAATCTGACCTTAGGCGAACCACACGCTAACGTTAGTTGAACGTTTTGTGTTTACTGGGATTTAACTCGCAGGATACTGCTCATGAACAGTTTGGTCAAACGTGCAGGCCTTCCGGATTAGTTGTTATTTCAGAAAATACAATCAACAGGGCTGCCAACTCTAACGCATTCGCCGTGAGTCTCGCGCCTCTTAGAGGCATCCACGGTCCCATGCCGCTGTCAGCAATTATTCAATTGAGGCATATTTAAGAGATTCTCATGCAGAATTGAGTACTTGAGCATGGAGGTTAACCAGTTTCACGTGCATTACGGTGGATTTCCCCACTTGTGACGTGGAAGGGTTGGAAGCAGTGGAAGACATTTCAAATGGTCTTACTTCATTTCAACGCATGAAACGCTTTCATTGCTTCCAACCCGAGTAAAGAAAAGCATGAGACGTCCGGGGTCATAATCGCTTTCAGTTACTAGAAATGCGCTGTAATGCAAGTGAAACAAACTTTCATGCAGAAGGACTTCAATTCCGTGTAAGAATCATTAATACGCGTTGATTGAATAATTGCTGACTACGGTGAAAATGCCTGGAAAATGCGTGAGACTTACGCTGTATGCGTGAGATTGCGTTGAAAGTTGGCAACCCTGAATCAATTTGCATTTTAAAGTTGCCACTTGGCTACCTCAGCATTTTCAGTCAAGTGTGGCTTGAGAAGAGCAATTGCTTGCTCTCATCCAATGTACGGATTTAAAGTTCACTTTACATTTCACAGCAGCCCAAGGCATGATTTTCAGACCCAAGTTAGTGGTTTTGAGCCCTGGATAATTTAGGGGGTCCCTGACTCAGTTATTCATTCTTCATTTGTCTTCACTGCGCTTCATCGACGTGATTGTCAACCAAATAACGTGACGTGGATGTGCTCATACAAGTTTTTTTTTTTATGTGCTCATACAAGTGCTTATGTAAAGGTTTCACGCCTGACGCAAAAATTTCTCGCGGTGAAATTATTTTGACAGAATCCTTGAGAGATTAGGATTTAGTTACGAGCGTGTTGTGAAGGACTGCCCACCCTGTTTTTCTTCTCTTATCCAGCCTCTCCGTGTACCTGCCCCGCTCTCGCTCCTGAGTCTCCTCCACCCCTCTCTCACTCTCGCTTTTCCCTTCCAGACAGCAGTGTCGCATAAACTCGTCCCTCAGCGTCGCTGAACTCCGCACGCATGCCATCAGTCCGACAGCGGAGAGTCTGAGACGGACTGAACTTGAAGGCTGCGTTCTCTCACCTACCTAACGGACTGCACTGTAGGAGAACTAGAAAAAGATCTTCGAGCACAGGTAACTAAATCGTAAAACTGCAACGCAGAGGCGCGACGTTTGTTCAGTGTGGGCACAATGTGATATGAAGATCGATAAAAAGACATTTTTTATGGACACAGAGCGGTGTAATTTACGTATGGCGGTCGACAGATCAAATATGACAACGAATTTGCCGATTTGCGGAGTCGTAGTGACCAAACAGTTTTAATATACTAACTTTCATGGAGTCGTTATGCACCCTCAATTCCAGAAGAATTGGAACACAGCGAATCATTAATTAACTTTATTAAATAAATAAATAAAATAGAATAACTTCTCTTTGATTTCCAATTAGTTGAGGGCAGTATGAAAAACTGTTTTTTACCTTTACAACTGGAGCCTTATGATTTTTTAAAATATTAGTCATTTCCAAAAAATTGGGACTGGTGAATGGAAGGTTTGTAAAAGTTGTGCAATCTTCAGAAAAAAAGCCTGTTTTTGAATATTACGCAGGCAAAGGGGTGAATCGAAAACTGGTGATTTGATTATGATTGAGAATAAAGTGAGTAGTCACAAAGTGCATGGTCATTTACATATTTTACATTTTACATTTACAATGCGCGGACATAACCACATGGGCTTGTAAATACTTCAGAAAATCCGTTTCAGAGAACGCAGTTCATTGTGGCTCCATCAAACACAAGACTACAAGAGGAGGCCATTACACCAGTGGTCTTAAATGTCGTTCCTGGGGACCCCCTGTGTATGCTGGTTTTGTTCCAATCACAATTTTTTTACAAGATTTTGACAAGCTGTTAATTTTTCTTAAGTGCATTTAATGTTTAGAGCAGTTATTTGCCCTCTTAACTCCAAAAGTTAACAGAAATATCTATGTTTGCCATCAAGAATAAAAAATTCCGTACCCACATTGCGATGTATTGGAAATAACAGCATAAAATGAGAGAAAATAATGTAACTAATCAAATGAAAGATGTAGTTGGCTCCTAATTGGTGAAAACTAATTGGCACATCATGAAAAATTTGACAAGCAAATGGTAAAGAGTCAAACCAGTTTTGTGTTATGTTAATCTAATTAAGTTCACCTGAAGTTTATTGAAAGAACTTGGAACAGTTGTGTCCAGCAGCCTAATTTGGGGTTTACTGATTTCCTCAGTGTCTAATTTGATCTGTTTCAAATGTTATATTACTTGACATTTCTTGCAGTATGGAAATAAACACACTATCATCTGGGGTATTTCATTCTTCATAGTATGTATGGATGTTTCTATGTAACATTTGGATAAAGGGAGTAATTAACAACTCTAAATGTGTAAAACACCTAATTAAGACTTTAACAGCTTGTTAAAATCCTGCCATTACAATTGTGGTTGCAACAAAAAACCAGCATACACAGCAGGTCCCCAGGAGTGACATTGAAGACCACTGCATTATACCATCCAGAAGCTCTGCCGACTTCTCTGGTCTTTGCCTCATCTGAAAAAGAATGTAGGGGAAATATAATGGAGTGCTGCAGGCTGAGGAGACCATTTCAAGTCCAGTTCAAATTATTTTTGGAAATAATGGATATTGTGTTCTCAGGGCCAAAGAGGAGAGGCACCATCCTGACTGATATCAGCGTCATGTTCGAAGGCCAAGGTTTGAAATGGTCTGGGACTGACTGCACTCGGTATGGGCAACTGCAGGCAAAATTGACACAGAAGGGTACAGGCGCATCTTGGAACAGTACGTTACTTCAAGATGTTGTTTATTTGTGGCTGCCCCAGCTTTTTCCGGAAAATGGCAAGCCGTGACCTATCTCCCATTGAAAACGTGGGGCAGCTTATCAGGTGTAAAAAGCAACAATAGAGTTATTGTACTTTTGACCAACAGAAGTGCCATATTAGGCACGAATGGGAACAAATTCCGCATATTTTTTGCTTTTTTTAGTTCTGAATGGTGGCATATGAAGAAGTAAAGAATGAAGTATATATTTTTGAAAAATTTATTACGTTTGAAGTGTTGAAACCATGAAGCATAATTGGAAAATATCTCGTTTAGAATATTCAAACAGACTTGAATGCAATACCATTTCCAAATCGGTGTAAAACTGCTGTATACGGCCTTGTAGAGGCAGCTTATGAAACGACTGCTACCGTGGTCCTTTTGCTTTTTAGCAATGATCCTTTTTCATGGCGAAGTAAAATAGGAAAACACAACAAATTAATTAAACCCGTTAATCAGCCCCCTCTCTGATGAAGTTCACTTTCATACAGAGCCCGAGAGACTTCGAAGTCTTGAGAAGGAAAACAATTAAAGGGGACAAGGAAGTAAAAAAGGTCGCCAGACCAGCCGTGAAATTCTGATCCCTGTGACAGGTGCAAGACGCATCTTTTCTCACAAGCGACATAAATCACAGCGATAGTGCCACATGTTGCTTTGGCCTGAAGGATTATACAGTAAAAACAAATATTTACAGATTCAGCTCAGAACTGCCTGGTGAAAAGAAAAAAAAAGCGGTGATTGCATGAAACATGCATCATTTGTTTATAAGGCAGGCAATTGGTCAGAGTGGTGCTAAAACACTAATTTAATGTGAAATTGTGCCACTCTGCGCTCAGAAGGCAAATACAGATGAAGCCTATGAGTAAAAATAACATTTTCTTCATCATTATACTGTATATGGTAATGAATTTAAAACCAAGCACGTAGTATCAGTGCCAGGTGGCAGTGAGATAGATGTTCATACCTAATTTTGGTGAAAACAGTCTTTTGATGGTATTTATATTTACATGGAGTGAACCATATTGGAATTACAGACATTTATAATTGTGCCACTTTGCAAATACTAAAGAACATATTGGTCTGTATGATTGTCCGTAGTAAAGCTTTCGTGCTAAACTATTCATTGCTTTTCTAGGTCTTGCTGAAATCCCTGAAGATCAGTGGATTCCTTTAAACCCCTGTCTTGACCTTAGAAGCCACGTCATCGTCAAAACAGGTTACCTGTACAGCTACTAGGTGTGTATATACACTCCATAAAGAGAGCTCAGACAGAACTCAGAGTGACGTCCATTGCACATGTCTATTGGGAACTTGCCATGTGATTATGTTTACTGCAGGCTGAGTTATATTTGTACATTGCACACTCTTACTGAGACTCTAAAAGAGGTCTAAAAGACACTCACATGCTCCTTAACCCTTTCATGCATGAAGGTCACTGCAGTGTACAGCTGTTTAAAAGTATTTTTTCTCTATATATGCCTGCAATTTTGGGCACTGCTGCATTTAATCCACTCTAGTGGAAGCTCATTGCATCATCCCATACAAAAAATCCCATTGGCAGGTCATTGCAATGGAAAAAAGTGGTCATTTATAGAATAAAGATAGAAAATGTTTTTTTTTTCCAAACCTTGTTTTACATCCCTAAGGATGTATAAAACCACTTAGAAAAAAAATCTTGACTGAGTTTATCATAATTCATGCATGAGAGGGTTATGAATACCCAGATGCTCCTGGTGAATGCTGAAAGGCAAGCCATTTCATCTGCCTATAAGCAAAATTCATTATATTACTGGGTATGAAATCATTCTTTCAATGCAAAGTAATGTCTATGAATTCATATATTAATTCATTTATGTGACTGTTAGGGCACTTGTAGAGTGCAGACCAAACGCAATAGTCTACTCTTCCAAATTGGCTCTGTTTTGTCAATATTAATCTTTAATCTTGTGAGATATATGGCATTTGTTCTGCCAAGGCAGTAAATCACAATGTTAATGAAAGTGATAAATAATTTTTGCATCCGCTTGGTGATTCGTATCCCATACAAAATTTCAAGGGATTTTCCTTTGCCTGTGCCATCACCTTCCACCGAGTTCCATGAAAATTGGGCCTACAGTTTTTCTATAATCCTGCTGACAAACAGAGAATAGACAAACAGACAGACAAGCATTCACAGGCATTCAGCCAGATTTCTAATTAGCAAACCCAGGGCAAGTTTTGAGGGCACTAGGGAGCCTATTCCAAACTAAATTACATTTTTAATGGAGCTCCTAGATACCAAAATCACTGTTAGTTCAGGGCCAAGCTGAATCTATGAGGGAAATGAGCCCTTTATGCTGCTATAACATTTTCTGAGGAACAAGCTCTGATGCTTGAAAAATGTTTCTGCATCATCTGAAGATTCAGGGCCTCAGCTGACTGTTCAAGATTCAACAAGACCAGAACAGATGGAGCTCAGAACTGACAACCTTACCCTCTTCACCTTCTCCAACATCTCCAACTTCACGACAGGAAATGAGGAAGATGCACTGCAGTCCACGGGCCCATACCAGGCAGTGGAGGTGGTGTTCATTGTCATGGCTGCAGGGTCCCTCAGTCTCATAACAGTTACTGGGAACATACTGGTCCTGCTTTCAGTCATAATAAACAGTAACCTCCAGACCATTAACAACTACTTCCTCTGCAGCCTGGCATGTGCAGACCTGATCATTGGGGCCAGCACCATGAACCTGTTCACAACCTACATTGTGGTTGGATATTGGCCGTTGGGGCCAGCAGCCTGTGACCTTTGGCTGATCCTGGACTATGTGCTCTGCAATGCCTCTGCCTTGCATCTCTTTCTCATCAGCTTTGACCGTTACTTCTGCATCACCAGGCCACTCAGCTACCCAGCAAAAAGGACCACCAGGATTGCAGGCATGATGATTGCAGCCCCCTGGGTTCTTTCCTTCAGCTTCTGGGGCTCAGCGATCCTGTTCTGGCAGGTTATTGTAGGTGAGCGCACTGTGCCAGAGGGCGAGTGCTACGTCCAATTCCTGTCTAATCCAACTGTCATTTTTATCTCCTCCATTGCTTCCTTCTACTTGCCTGTTGCCTTCATGATCTTACTTTACTGGCAGATCTCCAGGGCCAGCAAGAGCCGCATGAAGACAGGTAAGCCTGAGCTAAAACAGGACAACCCATCCAGCACCGAAGCAGGAAACCATATCACCATGCCCTGTGATGAGGACGATGTGAAAACCCATCATGCAGAGAAGAGCCAGAATGACAGGACAGGTGGAGTCAGAGAAGAGGAGCCGAGTGCACCAGTACATCCTGAGAGAAATGAAATTGCTGAGGCCCCTGCAGGTTACGAGGGAAACCCCACAGCTCATTGCCTAGATGCTGCAATGGTAAAGCAGCAGCCCAAGAAGAAGGCCTTGCCATCGCGTGAGAAACGGGTTACACGCACAATAATGGCCATTCTTATCGTTTTTGTAGTCACATGGTCACCCTATCACGTCTTGGTACTCGTCAACACCATTTGTTCAACCTGTGTTCCCTCCAGCTTGTGGACTCTCAGCTACTGGTTTGGCTATAGCAACAGCACCATCAATCCAGCCTGCTATGCTCTCTGCAACGTCACCTTCAAGAAAACCTTCAAACAACTCCTGCTCTGCCAGCACAAGGACATTCGCTCAGGCAAATGAAGAGGTGTGATTATTTAAATTTTTGTTTCTGCAGGTGCTCTTCTCTTTCATTTCTTTAAATATCTCCAAAATCACTTTAAACAATGGCATGTGCAAGCGTAAGAAGTAGAACCACAGACACAAGACCAATAGATGTCGCGTCAAACTGCACACATTTCTATGCCTGTGAAATTGATTAGAATTCAAGTACATTTACCAAAGAACTGAGACTCAAAGAGACTTTACAGCAATGAGATCAGAAAGGGCATTGTTTTTTGTAATTTATATTTTCATCTGATATAAATCATTTATTACAGAATGTACAGTGCCATACAGAAATTTGCTGTCACCTAGAAATGTCAATGGTTTAAAAAATGAATACTTTTTTAATTAAAAAAACCAAGCACAATTTACTTAGATCCCCCTGTCATGGGATGGCTGATATCTGGCCTGGAAACAAAACCTGGAGGAGGGACCGATAGACAGACAGGAGGATGGATGGAAGTATGAACTGGCCCATCTAACACATCTAAGAGGTGTCCATTTTTGACAAGAGAGCTCTGTGAGCACATTATCCCCTGCCGTCAGGTATCATGAATCAAGGGCCATAACTCTGTCAAAAAATTATTCAATCGGAACGAAAATACGATATGCACATCATGACTATATATGAAGAGTTCATTTGCAAAAACAGTTATGCGCATTTTGATTAATTTTTCTAAATCATGTTTTTTAATTGTACACATCATGGAATAGCAATCAAATTAGAGTTGGGTCATTTCAGAAAGATATCTCAAAATTTTTTACTTTTCTTAAATGATGTTTTTGGATTGTGTAGTCAAAGGAATATTCATCAAACTGCTGTTGGTTTATTCACCTCCGCAAAGGAGGTGTATGCTTTTGCCGGCGTTTATCTGTTTGTCTGTCTGTTTGTCTGTTAGCAGGATATCTCAAAAACGGCTGCATAGATTTTAACCAAACTTTGCAGGATCTTAGAGTAGCACAAGAGGAACAAATGATTAAATTTTGGCGTATCTAGGCCAAAGTACAGCTGATATATAGGCCAAAGTTCAAATCCAGCTATGCTGGCAGAGATTTGAAGTCTTTCCAATGGGCCGGATTTCCAATCGGCGTCCTTTGGTTTTGCTGCCACCTGGCGGTGGAATGCAACAACACCCTACATCAGCCAACGAAAATAACTAATGCACAGAGTTGCCTTGGCGTGGCAGAGGTGCTGCGCTCTCTGAGTGCTCTTGTTCATTTTAAGAATGGCTTTTATCTGCTTTTGCAAATGAACTCTTCATATAGACAATGTTTGGTGAGTTTCAGAAAATTCCGTCAAGAAATGTAGGAGGAGTTGATTACAGAAGATTTTGGGACGGACGGACAGACGGACGGATGGTACTATGACATAATCCGCCTTTCGGCCTCTCGGCCTGCGGGGGATAAAAAGTAGTTGAGAAATACTGAACGGTTTAGGGAGTTCTGACCCAGAAAAGAACAGGATGGTTGATATCTGGCAAGGAAACTGAATGCGATGGAGGACAGAAAGACAGACAATGGGACGGACTGAAGTATGAAAAGGCACATCAACAAATATAGAGTGAAATATTTAGGAGTTCTGGCCCAAAGAGAAGCATGACAGTTGGATGGACAAACAACATTCATTCCTATATCCTTATCCACCACATATGGTCTGGCATATGAAGCAATGACTTTATTTGCATATGATTGCAAACCGCCATTTTAAGAAGCTATTCCTCCAGTGTAAAAGGAACACAATGTGTCACCTCTTCCTTTAAGGTGCATTCAGGAACTCGGGACAAAAAACAACATTTTTAGAAATAAAAATGAAGATTGAGCTTCAAAATTTATTGGATGGGAGAAGTCCCACTCATGTGATCATAAGATTTAATTTCTTTGCTCCGTTTGTAATGAGGTTTATTACTGTTATTATTATCATTATTATTATTATTATTATTATTATTATTATGATCACAGGTCATGCATTCAGGATGCTGATATTTCAAAAACGTCACCGTGAAACAGACACACTCACCGGAGAGGAAGAAAGAAGAACATGATAAACTTCACAAAGCGGGCTACACACTGCTCACAGAGGGCAATGCACTGCAAACATGATGACAAACATTTACAGAAGACTGATGTGTCCTGCACACTTAAAATGCAAGAGACACAAGAAAGTAGCGTTTTCCATTTATTATGTTACTGTGTATTTGACATATTTAAATTCATGTTACATTTGTGAGAAGATGTTTGATCCAAAAATAGCATTTTTGCAAGACTGATTGAATTGTTTGCTGTAACACAAAGTGTGATATTTTCCATATGTGTGCTTTTGGATTGTTTGAATGAAGTTCTGATAAGAAACCCATAGTTTTAGAAATAGTGTCTGACCACTGCTAAAAAAAAAAAACTGTTAACTGCAACACTTTCTTTACACTAATGGCTTGACTCTGCAATTCACTCACAAATAAAACAGCATTCTGTCCATGTACAGTGATCTAAATGCTACAAATACTTTTTCATGCTAACAGCACATGTTCCTCTGTTAAACTTTAACAAAATCACCTCGAACTTATAAATTCCAGAGGCTTTGCAAAAGAAACCCAACAGGAACCAAAACACACTGTGTGCTGGGAGAGCATGTTCCAGAGAATTTTTTTTTTTTTTTTTTACTTTAAAATTCTGTTGCATTGTATTGTGTCACTGATATAGTGACCATCAAAAAGGAATAAAGTCTGATAATCGGAGAAGACAAGACCATGATGTCATCAGCTGCAGGGGGCATGTGTGGGTGTGTGTAAAGTATGTTTGTGCATGTGTGTGTGTGTGTGTGTGTGTGAGTGACAGTGAATGTATATCAAGCATGAGGATGAGCACAATGAGCCGAAACAATATGACCACCTGCCTCAAATGCTGTTCGTCCTCTGTGTGCTACCAGAACAGCTCCATTAATATTGACCGATATATGTGTGCCTGGACCCAGAGTTTCCCAGCAGAACATTCCCCAAGGTATTGCACTCTCTCCACCAGCTTGACTCTTCCAACAGTGTATCCTGGTGCCATCTTTTCCTCAGGGTAAATGGTGCATGCATACCTACCCCATAAACATGATGTCAAGAAAATGACTCACTTGAACAGGCTACCTTCATCCAGTAGTTCAAAGTCTAGTTCTTCTTACTCAAGTGACCACTGAATACATATAATTCTTTCAAACTAAAAATACCAAGCATGGTTTTGTTTACTTTTTGCTTACTCATCAAAGATGTAAAGAACAAATGACTCTACAGTTTTTACTTATGGCCCCAATTTGTGAAATTAAGCAGGATGAAGACAAAATTTTAAAACTTTAACAGATTTAATTAAATATACTCTTTGAACCTGTCATGGTTTTGAAATAAAAAAAATGAGATGTTTACAGTCCCTTGGTAATTGAGATGGGCTGCTATGAAGACCTGGGACAAAAATGCTCCAACACAGGCAAAAAATCCACCATGTAGGTCCAAAAAAGTGACAGGTTTGGTCAAATGACCCTTCCACAATTTCTCCTTAAAAAAAATAGAAATGTTTAATAAAACTCAATTTTTTCTCCAATATAAAACTCAGGGAAGCCCCTCTGAAAACAACAACACAGGGCTCATGCATCAAACCTAGCTCAGACTGGGCTTATCATAAAAATTCACCTCCACTTCCATCTACAGGTGTTTTTTTTTTCAGAAACAGGTGTGGCTTTGAAGTGGAGGAAAGTCAAAGAGGAGGGAGGGACTGCAGGGCAGAACCATCACAGGGACCAATGAGCCATATGACTATTTTGGGATCAATCGATGCCAAAGGTGTTTAAAATAGGCAAAATAGTGATATGGCTCATTTATCCCCATGACTCATCAGTCAATGGTCAAATATTTTGCCTATTGTAAGCAGTTCTGTCATCGATTGATCGCAAAATAGCAATATGGCTCATTGGTCCCCATGGCTCATCGGATCCCAGTCTCCCCTATGGTTCACTTGCAGTTGCACTTAATTTTCTGATTAAGATACACAAAAGACACATACTGGCTTCTTTGAGGTGGAATAGCTTAGAGTATACTGTATTCTCCATGGGTGGAATGGAAACAGAAACAGATTAACATGACAATTTATTTTTAAAATAAAGGAGCAGAACATTCCAAGTTGCAAGATCTATGTGACAGATTTGATTCATTCAGGGTGCTAAAAATAAGCAAAAGGAGCAAGTCTCCTTTTGAAGGTAACTTATGAAGGCAACCTAAAACACAAAATATACAACAGTGATGTAAGCAGGGTTTTGGGGGGGAAAAAATCTTTCAGCACCAGACCCCAAAGGAGCTTTCATTAATTGCACAGATATTGACGCTGGTGTCTGTAAATTCTGAAATTTAATTCCTAATCAATTCTGAAATTCAATTACCAAATGTCTTGCTTCACTGGAATACTTTTCCACAGTCTTTGTGACACAAATACTGAGTTATAAAGCCTTAAATAGGCTCATGCATAACAAAAAAATTGGCAATATTTAATTTAATGCGCAAAAGGGTTAAAGGGAAAGTTCACCCAAAAATGAAAATTCACTCATAATATATTCACCCAGATCCCCAGTCTTCGCAAAATTTTAGTCTGTGACTATGATTTGTCTTTCGATGTGAGAGGGTGTCAGATGTTAGTCTTTTAAAAGTCTTCTTAAAGTTTTATCAAAGTCCTCTAGCATATAGTTGGCCTAAGGCTAGCAGTGGATAGTTCTGGACTTCTGAACTGCACTGAAGTGCTCCATTGAAAATCGATTAAATCCACCACATGACAGTAACTTGTATACCGTTATGGCCATTGTCACAGCAGCGCGAGACCAGTATTATGCTGAGTTTTGCTTGTCAGACAAATGGTAGCTAACTTAGCTAACAGTTCAACGGAACAACTAAACTTTTCTATAACCGTTGATAATTTTATTTACCTTTACTGAATGTTGCGATGGCACCAACACTAAACTAAACAGTATGCTATTCCATTCTATACTTAAATGTCCTATTCCCTATGCTATGAAATAATTATAGCTATAGTAGAAGTAAACTAAAAAGAAAAACCACCTTATCTATCATCAATGCCACTCATTCGAAACTAATCACACAGAAACAAATTCAATGACACCTATAAATCATCCTCTAATCGCCTAAATTGATCATCAAAATTATGTAAATAAAATATCAAAATCCTCGCTAAATTCTCAGTTTTTCTCCATGTAGCTGTCTCTCCGCAGTCTTCAATCCGCGAATACCACAATCCCTCAGAGAACCTGTTTTTATAGCGCGAGACGAGATAACCTTAGAATCTGTTTGATTACACGAATGATTGAAGACATCAAGTTTTTCTTTATACCGTTCATAAAAATTTAAAGATTAATTTGGGTGTATTCATTTTTGGCAGTGTATATTTTGCCATGAACCGCTTTTACATTTCTACGGCCATTTGGCTGTTACCTCCGGTACACATGTGCAGTTGTATTATTTTTTGGACTAATGAGATATCAATGGAATAGGCTATCTTTGGCCAACATTATTGCAAAAACCTGGTAGCTAGCGAAGAACTAGTCAGCCTCGTCAATGCATAACTGACCTAGCTACACAGCTAATGTGAAATAATTGCGATTCACTGTTTTTTATTGATTTATATGCACCGCAAATAGGTAGCTAAGTGGGCAAACTAGCTTACTAGCCTAGCGTGCAAGGTAGTTTGTTGGTTTCTCAGGCTGCGTCTGAATAGTCTTCTTTACTTAGGTTCCTAACTCCTAGAAAACAATCCGGAAGTATTTACGTGGCAGCCATGATAAGTGTGTTCAGATTTTTTAAATGTGAAGGAAAGGTGCTTCCTAATTTATCACCTTTTGTATAGGGCACACTGAACCATCCTTTTCAAAAGGAAGGAGGAAATGCTATCCCGCAATGGACCACATCGGAGTTAGCTTTAATACCCATTATCCATTGAGCGTGACGTCACGCATTTTCGGCTGGGGGTATAAACTCCATGGTGTTATAGTCCATGGTGTAAGCATGTAGAGGATGATGGGTCGAAATTCACCGCACCGGGAACATCAATTCTGGTTCTTGACTCTAAATTCAACCCTGGATTTCTAATATTCCTGAAAAAATAACTAAATAATTGGACAATTGGTGTTACTGCTCAGCCAGACTCATCACACTGAACTCCCAGGTATAGGGAGGGTGTAAAACCAAAAAACAATATAATTCCTCAGTTTAAACATCTCATAAGTTGTCTTTTTACTATTTTCAATAAAATGTATGGTTTAAGTGATTTTCTAGTATGAAGAAAGAGCTATATGCACATCGTGTATGGGTGCAAGGCTATCAAATAAAATGTGTCAATGTTTTGAAACGTTCTCTTATTTTAATCAATAAGTTTTTCTTGGTGGCTTGGAGTAAGTGTGCAGGCGTCTTTTCCTTTCTCCACTTAAGTGATTTTCTAATCATTGCATTCTGTTTTTATTTACATGTAACACAGAGTTCCAACTTTTTTTGGAAATGGTGTTGTATTAATGTTGAATATATTATTAAATTCTGCTGTCCACTGTTTGATTGCTACCATACAACTGTGCAGAGCCGTGTTGCACAATTTAACACAGTCACTTAAAACCACACTGTTCCCTAACTTTGGGATCTACTCCCTTAGGTTTATCTATTAATCGATAGCACCTTATCTATTAATCGGTTGATAATAGGGTCTGCAACTCACCACCAGCAGTTCAATGTTCTTATCACGCATTCTCCCTTGCTCTGTGATATGCCTGGGGTGACACCACTGGTTGTTCACGTAGAGGCATACACCTCTGCTTGATTTTTAGCTCACCTGGACGAAGTCCATGAGCTTATGTCATGGCCTGCTTGTCCGTCATCGTGCGTCATCGTCGTGCGTCGGCGTCTGTAAACATCTTCTTCTCCGAAACTACTTGGCCAATGAAGCTGAAACTTGGCATGCATGTTCCTACCCACAAGGACACTAAAATTTGTTCGAGGCGTTCCGATCCAACTTCAAATATGGCGGCTTTAGAAGCCATATTGAAAATGCTATTTTGGCTCATTAGTCACTCATTTCTGGAGCGATTCAGCTGAAATTTGCTGTGTATGTGCCAAATAGCAAGACTGAACATATATAATACAGGTTTAGCTGTGCATTGCATTTTATGGCGGCTTTGGCAGCCATGTTGAAAATGCTATTTTGGCTCATTAGTCACTCATTTCTGGAGCGATTCAGCTGAAATTTTCTGTGTATGTGCCAAATAGCAAGACTGAACATATATAATACAGGTTTAGCTGTGCATTGCATTTTATGGCGGCTTTGGCAGCCCTATTGAAAATGCTATTTTGGCTCATTAGTCACTCATTTCCGGAGCGATTCAGCTGGAATTTGCTGTGTATGTGCCAAATAACAACACTCAACATATATAACTCTGGTTTTAGCTGTGCATGGCATTTTGACCTTCATTTGACCTTTGTCATGGGGCCACGCCCCTTAATTTCAGAAATATCTTTAAAAATCTTCTTCTCTGAAACTAGGTGACTGCTCGAGCTGAACCTTTGTATACACCTTCCTGTAGCTAGGGAGATTAAAGTTTGTTTGAGGTGTTCTGATTCGATTTCAAATATGGCAACAGCGGCAGCCATATTGAAATTTCCTTTGTACATGCTAAGTAGCAAGACTGAACACATGTAACAGGATTTGCTGTGCAATGCATTTTGACCTTCATTTCACCTCTTCATTTCACCATTGGGCCACACCTTTTTATAGAAAATACCAATAAAAGCACTTTTTCACTGATCATGCTGATAGTGTTCAACTGTATGAAAAGTATATTATTGCTACAGGAAAATATAGAGCTATCTAGAATAAAATTCACTATGAAGCCAGCTGTTATGGGAAGCCTCAGGAAAGAATATGGTGTTGTACAGTGAAGCATTAATTGGTAAGTAAACTGTTGGATGCCTGTTGAAAATTATTACCACAAAACATCCCATCTGTCCTCTTTCTTTCGATCCTGGAGAGTGTATGAATCTAATAAATACACTTTTCCAAACATGTCACTTTTTTTTTTTCCCAATGCATTGAAGGTTATTTTAAATAGATCATGATCATAAACATGATCACTTACACTTTTTAATTTAGATATATGGATCTAGGAACAGAAAATATTTGCAAAATAATTCTGATTGATTTTTTTTTTTTATTTCCAAAACATTTTTATCAATTAAAAATTGTGCCCAGCTTATAATGTTCACTGTAAGTTTTTACTTCAAAACTATTTTCATTACCATGGTAAACCATGTTTGTGTATGATTGGCAACTGAAATAATACCATTCAATGGTTGACTTAAACAAAAGGACTGAAAAACTTTGGTGGAGTGAATGTCCAGGTGAGCTGCAGTGCCGTGGCACAATTTTTTATCAGTTGTTTGCAGATCCCGATCCAGCCTAATGGTGAATCCCTCCACTTCAGTACGCGCTGAGGGATCCGCTCCGTCAGCCATGTTTCAGTGAAACACAACAGACTGCTTGATGGAAAAATCAATCACATTTAGTCCGCGCTGCCAACTCGTCAACTTTTTTCAGGAGAGATTGCTCGTTGCCCAAGATAACAGACGGTAAAATAGGTTTGTAACGTCGGAGCCGATTCCTGACTTCCGCCACTCCTCTTCGGCCTCTTTTCCTCTGCCTGATTTCAGCAGGCAAATCCAAGAAAGAGGCTCCGTAGAACCAGGTCTAAGTTGTAGAAGCTCACCTGAGCTGTAGGTGTACCTTACTGCGGGAGCAGTCCCTTCTCATTGGGCACGCACGTTTGCCCAGAAGAATCCCCAAAACAGCCACAGGACAAGACCGGTCGCCTGAGGCAGGAGACCACACCGCTATGGCCAGGACGGAAGGATGGACAATCGGACAGATGGAAGTTTAAAAGGGCACATTTCCAAATTTAGATGTATCTTTTTACAAAATTGAGTTGAGAAATATTGATTGGTTTAGGAGTTCTGGCCTGGAAAAGAAGTGTGACAATTAGATAGTCGAACAACACCCATTCCTATATCTCCATCCACAGCATGGCCGGGAACATAAACCCTAGACCTTTTTATTATGAAACTTGATTACAGTTATCCTTAGAAACAATTGTTTTTTTAATTCAGATTTTACATGTGACTGCCAACCCCCATTTTAAGCAGCCATTCCTCTAGTGTACAAATAACAGAATATGTCACTCCATCCTTTAAGATACATTCAGGAACTCAGGGGGCAAAAACAACATTTAAAGAAAAAAAAAGAATATTGAGATTCAAAATTTATTGGATGGAAGAAGTCCACTCATGTGATTAGAGGATTACATTTCTCTACTCCATTTGTAATCAGGAAAATACTACTACTACTACTACTACTATTCCGTTCGCACTAAATGCTTGCTGAAAATCTTCAGGGCTGAGACCAAACCATGGTCCTGAGGCACTAAAGGGTAGTTAGTTCTTAGATTGATAGCACCCTCCTCAAAATGTGTGCTGTACCCAGCAAAGTTATCTTTTGTAGTTCACTGATGCTTATTTGGCCAGGAATTCTTCCAAGGTACTTTTCTAGTCCCTTTTTGTAAACTTATTATTATTATTATTATTATTATAAATAATAATAATAATAATGTATTGTTATTATTGTTGTTTATTTATTTTTATTATTATTATTATTTCTACTATTATTATTATTACTATTACAAGCCCAGATCATGCATTTAAGATGCTTACATTTTGAAAATACGCCACCAAATAAACACTCAGTGTCGAAGAAGAAACACAGAAGGTGATAGACTTCATGAAGGAGGTGACATACTGCACACAGAGGACCATAAACTGCACGCAGAGGGCAGTACACTGCATAGTGGGCTGCAAACTGCACAC
This sequence comes from Gymnothorax javanicus, assembly GCA_029692085.1. NCBI lineage: Eukaryota > Metazoa > Chordata > Actinopteri > Anguilliformes > Muraenidae > Gymnothorax > Gymnothorax javanicus. Next base: position 9,363,320 of record CM056212.1, on the reverse strand, counting down.
ATGCTGACAAACATTTCCAGCACACTGCTGACAGACCCTCATTATTATTGAGTTATGGGATTGCTTCTGTTTTTGCATTTTAATGCAAACACTCATCTGCTTCAGTTGGCATGAAGCCCTTCATGGCTGCTTGCAGCTATATTCATTATTATTATTATTATTATTATTATTATTATTATTATGATGATGATGATGATGATGATGATTATTATGATGTAGTAGTAGTAGTAGTGGTAGTAAAATTAGTAGTAGTTGTAGTAGTAGAGGAAGTAGAACAAAGACAGCAACAAACTGCACATAGAGGCTTACACACTGCATAAAGAGGCTCCACACTGCACACAGAACACAGCAGGCTATATGCTGCACTCATGCTTTTGTCTGTTCGACTGGGCCATTTGAGATTATGTAACGTGTTGAAGGTTTAAATTGAGGTGCTTTGGGTGCAATGCTCTCATTCTGGTCACTGGATGGTCAACATGGCACCTGATGGGAAAGAACTCTCTGAGGATCTGAAAAAGAGAATTGTTGCTCTCCACAAAGATGGTCTAAGCTACAAGAAGATCTGTGAAACTGAGCTACAGCACGGTGGCCAAGGTTATTCAGCGGTTTTCCAAGACGGGTTCTACTCGGAACAGGCCTTGTCATGGTCGACTGAAAAGGTTGAGTCCTCGTGCTCTGCGTCAGGTGCACAAGTTGGCTTCAGAAAACAGACACAGAAGTGCTGGCAGCATTGCTAACGAGGATGCAGCAGTGGGAGAACAGCCTGTCAGTGCTCAGACCATACAACGTGCACGGCACCAAGTCGGTCTGCATGGCCGTTGGCCAAGACGGAAGCCTCTTCTGAAGCTAGCCCACAAGAAAGCCTGAAAACAGTTTGCTGAAGACAACCAGTCCAAGAACATGAACCACTGGAACGATGTTCTGCTGTCTGATGAGACCAAGATAAACTTGTTCGGCTTAGGTAGTGTCCAGCATGTGTGGCGGTGCCCTGGTGAGGAGCACCAAGACAAGTGTGTACTGCCTTCAGTCAAACATGGTGGTGGCAGCATCATGGTCTGGGGCTGCATGAGTGCTTCTGGTCCTGGGGAGGTGCGCTTCATTAATGGAATAATGGATTCCAACACGTACTGTGACATTATGAAGCAGCATGATGCCCTCTCTTCAGAAATGGCAGTTTTCCAACATGATAACGACCGGAAACACACCTCCAAGATGACAACTGCCTTCCTGAAGAAGCTGAAGGTGAAGGTGATGGTGTGGTCAAGTGTGTCTCCAGACCTGAATCCCATTGAGCACCTGTGGGGCATCCTCAAGAGGAAGGTGGAGGAGCAGCAGGTGTCCAACATCCACCAGCTCCATGATGTTGTCCTGGAGGAGTGGAGGAGGATCCCAGCAACAACCTGTGCAGCTCTGGTGAATTCCATGCCTAGGAGAATCAAGGCAGTGCTGGACAACAATGGTGGTCACACTAAATACTGACACTATGGACACAATTTGGCATGTTGACGGTGAGGTGTACTCACTTTTGCTGCCACCCATTTTGGAAATAGTGACTGTTTGTTCAGTTATTTGGACAGTGCAGTAAATCTTCACTGCTACACATATTGTACAATGACTACTCTAGAATACATTTAGGTTTAATTTCTGTAACATTGCCCTTGAAAAGATATAATAAATTAATTGTTGAAATGTGAGGGGTGTACTCACTTTTGTGAGATACTGTACATACCCGATAAAATCTGTTGTCTAAGAGTGGGGGATAACGGCGAAGGGTTTGGAATAGGCTGCAAGGGGCATATGGGAGGTAGGGCGGTGGCTAGTGTGTACTGAGACTGTGGTGGGGGAAACTGCGAGGGGCCAGTCGGAGTAGTTGATGGGAGGGGCGGACCTGTAGGAGGAAGCACAGAATTAGTAACATTGGGGAACGGGGAAGGGGGGGGGCGGGCAAAGATAGTGCAGTAGGAAAGAGAGGAGCAAATGAAGCCACTGCGGGTGCTTCTCCAGGTGTAGGTGGGTTAACGCCGGAACTGCTGGAGCCTTGAAGAATTTGGTTGGGGGCTGAAGGAGCCGCAGAAGCCGGGTTTCTTCTGGCAGAAAGGATGGGGGGATGGGACGCATGTGCACGGGGGAAAAGTGCAGCCTGCGGACACAGGGACGAAATAAGGGACAAAAAGAGACCAAAGAGGTCATTAACAGAGGGAGCAGGCATGGGGGGACTGGCTGGTTTTTGGGAGGAGTGGCTTCTGCCAAATCTGGAGCGGAGAGGACGTCGCTGAGCAAGATGACTTTGGCACTGGGGACCTTGGCGGCAGAACCCAGAAGTGCTGTGTGGTCTGCTGCTGGCAGATGGGGAGGATCAGCTGGGTTGCTGAGGGAGTCGGTATATAATTTTAGTGGTCTGGCCTTGTTGTCGGAGCGGTGGAAGGGGATTTTCTTCTGCTTGAGTGCCCGATGGAGTCTGGTGACGGTCCGACGTGGAGCCTCGGATGAGCCTGGAGTGCAAGCCGTGGTAAACCTTGCTGGGGAGCCGCTGGCTATCACTTCTGGCGCTGCGGTTGGCGAGGAGCGCAGCTGCTGCAAGACGGCACTGGAGAATGCTGGCTGGAATTCCTGCGGCGCGGAGCCCAAACAGGAGAACGACCTCGGTCGTCATCGCGGGGAGAGTGTGGTTCAGAATATGAGCACCCCGGTTGGGGCAAGTGGGTGGTGCTTCGTGGTGGAGGTACGAAGATGGCGGAGCACAGGCGGGTGCACGGAGGAGAAACGAGAGTTGCAAAAACGGATTGGGAAGATTCCTCGGGAGCATCAGTCTTGGAAAAATTCTCCGTCCGAGGGACTCAGTAGGATTTCGGATTCCATGCTTCGAGTAAGTGAACTCTTTCTGTGCGCTGGGCTGTCTGGTTTGCGAGTAAACCACGTAGAAATGATACGAGCGGGGATTGTGGGAATGTAGATGGTATATATAGGCGTAAGGACGAATAGGAAGGCGCATTGGGAGTGGCCCTGTTCATTAACCTACGTTATCGGGAACTCCCTTTATGTTTGCAAAATAAAATTTACAATCAACGTTTTCGTAAGGATTGTATTAAATTACCATTACCCTAAAATGTAAAAAATAAAAAAAGATTTGCGATAATTGCTTTTCAAGCAGCATTCAAGAGGAAACGGTTCAAAAGAATGGTCACTATCAGGTGTAGGATCCAACACAATTAAGTTACATAGTTACATAGGACTCATTGACATTTAAGATACAAAAATGAATTAGCGTAAATATACATGGTAAGATCCCGAGTAGAACGTACTTGTTAAATTCAATTTCCAGAGTTTACAGGAAATGAAAAAAAAAAACCCAGTCCCAAAGTCCAGTGAATAAAAATAGGTTCCAGTATTAGGGATCAAAATAACCTTGCCTCTGTAGACTGTAGACACCTTTATAGCCTCACCTGCATCCAAGTGCTTTAACCCTGTCTTCTCCTGCACCTTCTCCTGGGTGATTTGGTAAATCGAGCCGCCAGTGAGATGACAGGTAGCCAATGAGAATGGCAGGAACAACAGGCGTTTTAAAGGCACATTCACTCACATTGTGGACAAGTAGGAAGCGATTGGGCTTTACAGAACAGGAAGGACAGGACTGGCAGAGGCAAAGACGAACAAAGGTCAACCAAAAGATTTCCTAGAACGTGTCAGCCATCAGATTGGTGCCCTGGAGAGAGAATTAACAGAAAGAGGAAAACAATTTAAGGAATCCAAATGAAGAAAGAACTATAGTGTGTAATGCTGAAGCAATAAAATGTAACAACTCCCATGAGAACAATATCAACAATGGTGAATGTCAGGTGCAGGCAGCACCCACACTGAGCAGAATTACTTTTTGGGGACTCATAAAATCCCACCTAACTCAAATGTCCTACTTTTGTTTTTGGGTAAGCTTTTCCAAACCCTTCTTGTGAGCAGAGTCTGTACTAAAAGCTTCACATGACATAAGTGATTTGAATCTTTGCATCATTATAATTGTAAAAAGAAAGCCTTAATGTGGCACAGCAAGTCAGGATCCTGAAAGAGGGTAATCTGCAGCCTGTGAACAGTGGATATCACGGCGACCAGTTTAACGTTAAATCCAATGTTAAAAAATTAAAAAGGGTTGGAGAGGAGGCTGAATCTTTGAGTTGCACTTCATTTACTTAATCCCACTCATGGCACGATTAACCACAGGCGTAAAGTCATGAACATTCTCTGCAGTGTGTGTCTATAGAGCCGTGAGTTATGTTGTTTTACATGTGTTACACTTTTGATTCTGCTTATCTTTGAGTCAATTGAGGACTTAGTAATAGTTAGCCATCGGGTTTTATAATATGAACGGTTAGCCGCTAATGAGTGAAATGGACAGTTAACCAGAACTAGCAATAGCCTGAGAGGTTTATTTGACTGTTTTTGCTAATCTCTGTTGTTTATATATTGACACACTGAATGCTATTTGATCAGGAACACTGTCTGTTCTATTTATGTTGCATATCTTCATGCTCATTATGTGTTAATTGATCAATGCTGACTTTGAGTTTCATAACTCATCTGGAGCTGTAATTTCAGTTATCTGGTTAGATGTATATCCAGCTCAGTATATTTTTTGTTTAAGATGTACTTTTTTCTAATCCATTGATATTGCAGTGTCACATATGCACAGTTTCAAGAGTTGAACCTTTATTCCTGGACTGTTTTCATTCTGCACTTACCTGCACATTAAAAAGTGTCCTGACCGACACCCTGAAGTGATTGCTGCCACCCAAGATCCCCATACAGTATCATACACGGTCCACTTCACTACATAAGTGATTTGAATCTTATGCATCATAATTAAAAAAAAATTAAAGAAACACAAATTAAAGCACACCAAGATTCAGGATGCAGCAAAGAGGGGTCTACAGCCTGTGCCAGATCACAGTTTAGACTCATGATCCAATGTTAAAAAAATAGTAAACTTAGAATAAAACTTAAAGTCATGGCTTGGGCTGCCTCAACATTTTCAGTGAAAAACCACTTTACACCTGATGCAAAAAAAAAAGGTGAAATTATTTTTCCAGAAACAACATTTTTGACAGAAATGTTGTGAAGGACTGCCCACCCTGTTTTTCAGTGCTCTTAGCCAGCCTCTCAGTGTCTCTGAAGGCTCCAGAGTCTCTCCACCACCTCTCTCCATGATTTTTCCTTCCAGACAGTGTCACATACACTGCCCTCAGTTTTACTCCACACGCATGAGATCAGACCGGCAGCAGAGGTGCATGAGACCGACTGAAGGCTGCATACTCACCTACCAAACGGAGGGCACAGTTGGGAAAAACCACTGTGAATCCTCAAGAACAGGTAATTGCATCGTAAAAACGACAATAGAAATGCTGTGTTTGTTCAGTGCTGGTATAATGTAGTAATGAAGGTCCATGAAATGATATTATTATGGACACAGTGCAGTTTACCAATAGCATCTTTTGCGTTGCGGAATTTTTGTACCAACAGATACAATGTGACAGCGAAAAATTGGAACTTGGTAGCCCAATGCTTGAAATATACAAACGTTAATAGATTTTTTTTTTGTACACCCTCAATTCCATAAAAATTGGAACAATGCGTAAAATTAATTTGTTTATTTGCATCTAGTTGAGAGGAGCACGAAAAACTAAAGATTCATCTTAACAACTGGACTCAAATTATTCCGGGAAATATTTGCAAATTCCAAATGTGATGCCTGCAAAAAAAAAAAAAAAAAAATGGAGAGGGGAATGGAAAGACTAGAAGACTTGTGGAATCTTCAAAAAAAAAAAAACATGTTTTTCAACATTACACAGATTAACAGGTAACAGATGATTTGATTATGATTGGGTATAAAATGACAGTCACAAAAGACATGGTTGTTTCCCAGTGAGATGGTACAAGGTTCAGCACTTTGCCTACCAAAACCAAACACCATCCAGAACCACCGCCAACTTTTCTGGTCTCGACCTCATGTGAAAACAATGTAGGGGAAGAGGGAAGGAGTGCTGTAGTCTGAGGAGTTCGTATTTCAAATTGCTTTTGGAAAAAAATGGACACAGTGTTCTCAGGGCTAAAGAGCAGAGGGACCATCCCGACTGTTATCACTGTTATATGACTCCAGATGTCGTCTTCAAGGATGCCCCTGCTTGTTCCAGATGATGGCGAGCCTCACTCGGCACAAATTAAAACAGTATGGCTGTGTTGTCACAGACAGAGTAATGCTCAGGGCCCCAACCTACAGTATCTCTCATGAAAAATGTGTGCTGGGTTATGAGGTGTAAAATGCAATCACAGAGACCTTGGACTGTTTACAAACCATAGTAATTCCTTATTTGGCATGAATGGGAACACATTTTTTACTTTTTTTAGTTCTGGATGATGGCATATGAATAATGACATTTTTATTTTTTGATCAATTATTACATTTGAAGCAATAAAACCATAAAGTGTAAGTGGAAAACATCTTGTTTAGCATATTCAACTAGACTTGAATGCAACATGATTTCTAAATTGGAGTAAAATGGCTGCACAAGGCCATGTAGAAGCTGCTGATGAAATGGGTGCTGCCGTGGTTGTTTTGCTTTTCAACAATGGTCCTGTTTCAGGGTGAGGTAAAATAGGAAAACAGAACCGATTTATTAAACCAGAAAATAATCATCAAACACATTGGCCCTCTGTGATGAACTTCACTTTTATGAAGGGGCAGAAGGATTTGTGCTTCAGCAGGGAAACAATGGAAAGGAGATAGGAAGGGTTTCCACATTAATTGCGAAACCCAATCCTTGCAACAGGTGCAAGATGCTTCTATTCTCACAAGCGGCATAAATCACTTCGATTGTGCTGCATTTTGCTTTGATGAGACGGATTATTTAGGAAAAATAAAAATGAGCACATTAAGCCCAGAACTGTCAAGTGTAAAGGAAAAAAGCAGAGGTTGCATGAAATATGCATCATTTGTTTATCAGGCAGTATGACAGGTCGTCGATTGGTCAGGGGAGCTAAAACACAAATTTCGTGTGATATTCTGCCACTTTGCACTCTGTAGGTAAATACAGACGCAGCCTATTAGTATTATAGACATTTTCTTAATCATTATACTGTATATGAAAATGGATTTAAAATCAAGCCCATAATAACAGTGCCGACTGGTAATGAGAGATGTTCATACTTAATTTTGGTGCAGACAGTAGTCTTAATTAGGTACTTACAGTGAGCTAAAAATTTACTGGCACCCTTGACAGGCAATGCAAATACAATGCAATAAATGAATAAATAAATAAACAGTATAATTATAGGGAAACTGAATGTGTGAAATAATTTACGAAAATAATGTTTAACTGGAATCAAACCAAATCATAACAATCATTTAATACAAACTTAATGTCAACAAAATCAAGATTTCACAACCATTGGCACCTTTCATTTGGAACGTAGGGCAACCACTTATGGCAAGGATAATAACATGGAGTTATGTCCTGTAATTTTTAGCTCACCTGGACAAGGTCAGATTAATGGCTTATGTCATGGCCTGAAGCTTTGTTATGTTCCAACTCAGGAGTTCCTACCAGTTCGAGGTATTCGATCCAACTTCAAATATGGCGTCGGCGCCTGTAAAAAATGCATCATTAGTCTTCTCCTGAAACTACTGGGCCAATGAAGACTGAAACTTGGTTTATGCATGTTCCTACTCTGGAGGACACAAAATTTGTTAGCTGGCATTCAAGATCCAACTTCAAATATGGCGGCTTTAGCAGCCATATTGAAAAATGCTATTTTGGCTCATTAGTCGCTTTCATTTCTGGAAATTTGCGATTCAGCTGAAATTATTACAGTTTAGCTGTGTATTTTATGTGCCAAATAGCAAGACTGAACACATATATTACAGGTTTAGCTGTGCATCGCATTTTATGGCGGCTTTAGCAGCCATATTGAAAATGCTATTTTGGCTCATTAGTTGCTCATTTCTGGAGCGATTCAGCTGAAATTTGCTGTGTGTGCCAAATAGCAAGACTGAACATATATATTGCGGGTTTAGCTGTGCATCGCATTTTATGGCGGCTTTGGCAGCCATATTGAAAATACTATTATGGCTCATTTGTCGCTCATTTCTAGAGTGATTCAGATGAAATTTGCTGTGTATGCGCCAAATAACAACACTCAACATATATAACTCTGGTTTCACTGTGCATGGCATTTTGACCTTCATTTGACCTCTGTCATGGGGCCATGCCCCTTAATTTCAGAAATATATTAAAAAATCTTCTTCTCTGAAACTGTATGACTGATCGAGCTGAACCTTTGTATGCATCTTCCTGTAGCTAGGGAGATGAAAGTTTGTTCGAGGTGTTCTGATTCCATTTCAAATATGGCAACAGTGGCAGCCAAATTGAAATCTCCTTTGTAGATGCTAAGCAGCAAGGCTGAACACGTTACAGGTTTTGCTGTGCAATGCATTTTGACCTTCATTTCACCTCTTCATTTCACCATTGGGCCACACCTTTTTAAAGGAAATACCAATAAAAGCACTTTTTCACTGATCATGCTGATAGTGTTCAACTGTATGAAAGTATATTACTGCTTCAGGAAAATATAGAGCTATCTAGAATAAAATTCACTGAAGCCAGCTTATGGAAGCCTCAGGAAAGAATATGGAAGCAGCTGTTTGCCTGGTGGGAAGCCTCAGGAAAATAATATGGTGTGGTTACAGTGAAGCATTAATTGGTATGTAAACTGTTGGATTTTTTTTTCCTGTTGGAAAAATTGATTACCACAGAACATCCCTCTGTCCTCTTTTCTTTCAATCCTGGAGTGAATGTATGAATCTAATAAATACACTTTTTTGGAGCAAACATGTCCTTCACTTTCTCAGGTGGATCTTGAGGTGTACTTTGGGTCAGAGTTTTGTTGGAAAGTCCTCTGATGGCCAAGTCCCAGCCTTATTGCAGAGGCAACCAGATTGTCAGCCAAAATATCCTGTTACTTTGTGGAATTCACAATGCCATTTATCTCAACCTCTGGAATTAAAATATCCCCAAAACATGACTGACCCACCATCATATTTCACCGTGGGTATGAGGGGTATCTCCTTTTATGCATCTCTGTTTCAATGCTAAACATGCCGATGCTGTATCTAACTAAAACAAGAGATTTTGGTCTCATCTGACCAATGAGCCTTGTTCTAGTCATTATTTTAATGATGTTTGGTAAACTCCAAGTGCTTGCTTCTGTGACTTCTGGTCAGAAAAGGCATTCTTCTGGCAACCCTTCTAAAGACCCTGTGTTTGTGGAGGTGGCGCCTGAAGGTGCTTTTTAGAAACCAGGTAACCCCAAGATGCCAACAAGGCCAGGAATTCCTTCAGAGATTCTTGGGGATTTTGTTGCTTCTCTCATCATCCTCCTCATTATCATGGGTAGAGAATTTTGGTTGCGTCCTCTTCTCTTGAGATTTTCAACAGTTCCATATCTTTGGAATGTTTTAATAATTGGCCCTGACAATGTACAGTGGCATATTCAATCATTTGACAGTCTTTTTGTATTCATCACCAGACTTATGAAGGTCAATGACCATCTGCCTCTTTTGAACTGACAGTGGTTTTGTTTTCTTCATGATATTGGATGACAAAGGGATATTGCATGTGTGTTACCTCATTTTTATGCCCTAGTGATTTTAATGGCTCATTATAGTTCCTTAACACTTCGATAAAACTTAAAAAAGTGGAATTTAATACCTGTTTTAATTTTGGTAGATGTTATTTACAATAACCTTAAAAGGTTGCCATTAATTATGAAACATTGATTTGGAGGAAATTCATTTTTAATTAAATTAGTATATGACTTTTGTTGGTTCCATTGGAACATCAATTGTGCAATATTTCTCACAAGTTGTTTTTAAGAGTTTCTCAATAATGAGATTTTTTAGAATTTTTTAAAGTATTGTTCGTTCATTGCCAGTCAGGGGTTCCTGCAATTTTGAGGCCCAGTACGTATTTGCATGTAGTGGACCATGTTGGAATTACAGACATTTATAATTGTGCCTCTGTGCAAATTCTTTTGAATATCTTGGTCTGTTTGAGTGTCTGGAACAAAACTTTGGTGCCAAACTGTTCTTGTGGTACTTCTCTAGGTCCTGATGAAATCTCTGAAGAATAGAGGAACCCTGTGGACCCTTTTCTTGACCTTAGAAGTCTCAGCATTGTGAAAAAGGGTTACCTGTACAGCAACTAGGTGTGTAGAAGCACTTCATAAACAGAACTGAACGTTAAATATCTATTGTACATGTTTTTTGGGAACATGCTGTGTGATTATGTTTACTGCGGGCTGAGTTATCTTCATACACTGCACACTCTGGATGGGGCATTAAGCACAGCTCAGAGAGAAACTCACAATATGTGCTCCTGGTCCTCTGTTCTAAATTGAGAATAGTCCACCCTTCTAAATTGGCTGCAGAGGCGGCCAATGGACAGAAAGCAGGGAGGAAGTAAATTGTGACTTTAAACTGATCATTTGTCTTGACCAGCTTTCAATCAATGGCTTGATTGAAGATACTTAAACTCACCTCTTTCAGGTGTCACCTATTCTCTTTGTAAAGGCAGGAAATAAGACACATCATTTGGAGTACATAATGTACACATTTCATTCTTTGTTGTCATTTTTACCATCATTAAGCGTCAGTTTGATGACCCGCTTCAATGACAGAAGTCAACGCGGAAAATCCAGGATTTAAAATTTTTTTTTTTTTTTTTTTTAAATGTGAAGGGTAGCCTAGTAAGGAAAGTGAATAAAAGATTTTAATTGAATTTATTATTCACTTGCCTTAATATTTCATTAAAAAGGAAGCCGGGTATTTAAGTGCCAACGGATTTTGATCCAATTCAAGGGATGTCTTCCGCCCTCCCTGTGTTCTGTTCAGCAGCAGCCACAGATTGGCTCTTTTTTGTCGCACTAAATCTTTACAACTATTGAATGAATTTTGAAACGTATGGCATTTATTCGGCCAGGGCAATATCTGGCAAAGTTGATGAGTATCCACCTCGTGATTCAGTTCCTCTCCAAAATTTATTTAATGAGTTATTCCTTTGCCCTTGCCACCAAGTTTCATAAAAAAACAGACCAATGGTTTTGCATAATCCTACTAACAAACAGACAAAAAGATGGAACAAATCCTAACCAAAAAAAATTACCTCATGATTGGACGTAAAAATAAAAAATATTTTGAGCACGTAAACAACTGGATTTCTAATTAGCGATCCCCAGGGCCAGCTTTACAGACACAGGCGCAGCCTAGTCCAATGCTAAATTGCATTGTTAATGGAGTACTTCATAAATCTAGTTTTACTCCAGGGCCAAGCTGATTTGAGGGTTAAAAGCAAGCCCTTATTGCTGAAAAACTGTTTCTCCTTTATCTGAATTTAGGGGCTAAACTGGCAACTCAAGATTCGGCAAGACCAGAATAGATGGAGCTCAGAACCATTAAGCTTACCATCCCCATCTTCTCAAACATCTCCAACTTCACTGCAGGCAATGACACAGACACGCTAACATTCGAGAGCCCTTACCAGGTAGTGGAGGTGGTGATCATTGTCCTGGTCTCAGGATTCGTCAGTCTCCTCACGATAACTGGGAACATACTGGTCATTCTCTCAATCAGAATCAACAGGAGCCTCCAGACCATCAACAACTACTTCATCTTCAGCCTGGCATGTGCAGACCTGATCGTTGGGGTCAGCTCCATGAACCTGTACACAGTCTACATCACAGTTGGCTATTGGCCATTGGGCCCAGTAGTCTGTTGCCTATGGCTGGTCGTGGACTATGCAGTCTGCTGTATCTCTGCCTTCAATCTCCTTCTCATCACCTTTGACCGTTACTTCTGCGTCACCAAGCCACTCAGCTACCCTGCAAGGAGGACCACCAGGATGGCAGGCATGATGATTGCGGCAGCCTGGGTCATTCCCTTCTTCCTGTGGGCCCCAATCATCCTCTCTGGACAGTTTATCGTTGGTGAGCGTACTGTACCAGAGTGCTATATCGAGTTCCTGTCCAATGAATCCCTCTCCTTTATCAGCTCCGCTGCTAACTTGTACCTGCCTGTTGCCATCATGAGCTTACTGTACTGGCAGATCTCCAGGGCCAGCAAGAGCCGTGTAAAGACAGGCGAGCACAAGCAAAAAAAGGGCAACCCATTCAACAGTGAAGCAGGAAACCACATCAGCATTCCATGTGATGATGAGTGTGACACAACCCAACGCGTTGAGAGGAGCCAGAATGGCGGAACAGGTGGAGTTGGGGAGGAGGAGCCTAGTGCACCAGTGCATCCTGAGAGAAATGAAATTATGGAAGCCCCTGCAGGTTACAAAGGAAACCCCACAGCCCACCGCCTTAATGTTACAATTTCAAAGCAGCAGCCCAAGAAAAAGGCACCACCATCTCGTGAGAAAAAGGTAACACGCATGATAACGATGATTCTAGTTGCCTATGTCGTCACATGGACACCCTTTCAAGTCATGAAGGTCATTGGCACCTTCTGTTGGACCTGTGTTCCCTCCAGCATGTGGACCTTTGGCTACTGGTCCTTGTATATCAACAGCACCGTCAATCCAGCCTGCTATGCTCTCTGCAATGGCTCCTTCAAGAAAACTTTCAAAAAACTCCTGCTCTGCCAGTACAAGGACATTCGCTTGGGTAGATAGAGATGTGATTGTTTTTGTTTCTGCTGTTGTTATTTTCTGTCATTTTTTGACAGAAAAAATATGCCCGTGCATCACTTTTAACAACAGCAGGTACAAGCTCAAGAAGTAGAACTACAGACACACAACTTGTACAGTACAGATCACATCAAAATGGAATTCTATCGCAGTAGGGTCGGGAGAAGGTAACGGTAACTTCAGAGCAACATGAGGGTAGAAACGCGGTACGTTATCTTAGAAAGTGCAGCGCAGGTATTCAAAGCATTTATAAATATAGTACTCAGTCACGAAACCCTTCCAGGATACACATCATAGGTGTTCCAGCGTGTTTCTTATTTCATTTTAAACTTAGAGTTGAGGTTATATTTTTTGCAGGTCCGCACTAAATGCAAAAAAGGGGAATCCCCACTTGAAGTTTTGACAAAGGTTATTGGGGTTCCAAACTTCCAGTTCTCGTTATCCAGACTCGCTTCAGCTCGGCAGATAAACAAACATTATGAAAGGCAATATTTTGACAAAGACTCTTTGTGTGAGACAGAATAGCGATATTTTATTATGTAGAGCGCTGTGATGTCCACACCCATTTTCACTTTCCTTTAGATAAGTGCGCCTGAATTTATAAGGAATGTTGCAACTTAATTTATTTTCTATCTCGCAAAAACTTAAGATTTGTTTTTTATTTGTTTAATTTCCTCATTTCATGTTTCATACAGACACACTCAAAGTTACAAAGGCAACGATATAAGATCATGCATATTCTGTTGAGGTTAGTTAGTAACCTTTCAGTTTTAGGTGCATAGTGTTGGTACAGAAAGCAACACAAATCAGCCACTGTCTCCGCTGGACTTTCAGCGATGCCTGTTCTCAACTCACCTCACTCCCTCACACTGGTGTACCTGAAAATATACAACAATACATTTTCTGTTAATTTCTCTTGATTAATCCGTTATGTTAAAATATCCTGCATCAAGTGATTCTTCCTAAACAGTGGGTAGCGTAAGTGTGAGCACCGTAAGTGTGAGCTCCGCTCAAGCGCAAGAGGAAAGGCTGAATGCCTATAGTTGTCACTAGCAGTTAGATCAAAGAATACCTCCCACCGGTAAAGATGTGTGGTCATGTGGAGTCGGTCAGTTAAGGAAACCGCACGAGGTCAGGCACTATATTTTCTTGTCTGGCGCCACCTCACGATCACTGTCGGCAGTTAAAAGGCTTACAGCATTAATCTTGCAAAACAATGAGTTAGTCTGGCAGTAGAGTAGTGATACAAAGATGGAAAGACAGCAGTAAGTTAGGGAGAGTTCTCGTGATTTTTTCCGTTTTGATGTGAACTGTATGGTAGTGTCATGTCAAATTGCAAACATTTCTATGCCAGCAAACTTAACTAGAATTCAACAACATTTACAACATTAAAAGTCTGCACCCATTCACAGGATCAGAAAGTGCATCTATTTACTGTAATTGATATATTTGTCTGATAAAAAATGGTGTATTATTAAATGTGCAGTTCCATCCAAAAGTTTGGTTTAACCTTTCAATGTTTGTTTTTAAAAGACCAATACTGCTCAATCAAAAAATATTTAAAGACATCATTGTGACACTTTTTCAATTACTGTTAGAAATAAAGGCTTGAAATTCAGATCTTGCATACGATTGCAAAAACCGCACTCTTACAAATGCCAAAATAAATATTTTGAAAAAATTTATCTCATCTAAGATGTCATCCCAGGTCAATTGAAGATTTCCTTTTTTTACCCCATCGAGACACAGGAATGCTATTATAATTATAATGACCGCAGGTCATGCAGCCAGGATATTTTGAAACCATGTTACCGCAATGTGGACACACTCACCTTATCCAAACAAACATAAAAGGCTACAAACTTCACAATAAGGGAGTGACATTGCACCCAAAGTGTTAAACACTGCTCACAGATATTGATAAATGACAAAAGCAATGACTGGGTAATTTAAAGTAAGATTTTTAAAAAATAAAATTAATGAATAAATAAATAAAAATAAATTTCACATTATGTTAAACAGTTACAATTAAAAACACTGACAAAGTTTTTTAATTAACCCGTCAAAATCAATGTGTAAAGTTTTAGTCTATTCTGTAAATTATTCCAAGCAAATTAGGCAGAATATTTAATGGATTACTTTCCTAGATTTGTGTTTACTGATGGAACATTCAGTATATTGTCAGCCAGTCCAGAAAAACAGATGTGAGTGTACTGACAAATAATGCGGAATTTTTTCGAGTAGTCCTTCATACATGCATTAAAAAATGCTGATCTTGCCAGCCCACCCTCTGATAGAAGACACAATGATAGGTGCTATATTGGTCGTCAGTAATAAATCTGAGATCTTTGTGATAAACAGCATCTGGATATGTAGAAGACACAATGATAGGTTTGCTATATGACAAAATGGTCAAAAAGTCCCATTATAATTTGCAGTAATCAAATCTGAGATGATCTTTGTCACCAAGAATGTTCGCTGACTGTTGGCGACAGCATGTTCTGGATATTTAAGGTTCACCGAATGTTCGTTTAGGGTGAGAGAAAGTGTGGCTACAAACAGCACCATCGGTAAACATTCGCCGAACAAAAGGCTCTGCAATGGTTCTGCAAAATTCAAAGCAGGCTTTGAAATTTTTCGTTTTTGCGATCCACTCGTGATCCAAAAATTTGCCTGTGACAGTGAAGGTTACACATTCTGCAAATGTTCAGTGTTTGCAATGCATTGCGATTCTCACCTCGCAAACCATCGCAATCACCTAGGCATAAGAGGTTTAGGATATACACAGCACAAAAGGCTCTGCACTGCACACTGAGGTCTAAACAAAACAGAATGAGGTTTGAAACAGCAAGCTGCACACAGAGATCTATATACTCACAATGCAGACAGGTTTGAAACACTGCACACAGAGACTTCAAATGCAAAATGCAAGAAAATGCACAGTGTTACACTCTACATACAGTGCATTACACACTGCACACAGAGGATTTCACTTGCAAACACTGCATTAGACACACAGAGAGAGGGCAACACACTGCATACAGAGGGTTTCACACTGCAAATCGTGTGCTAAATACTGCATACAGAGGGTTACACACTGCGCACAGAGGATTACCATCATTCATTACTCCAAGGTCTAGATCTTCATGCTGGAGTGCCCACTGAAGGCACTTTCACTTGCGGACAGGGGTTCAAACGGGCACTTTGACCAATCTGTGGCTACAGTGCCCTACATCCAGCAGGTTGTCATGCTGTGTGTGTTGTGACACACTCTTCTAGTAACCATCATTAAAATTTTCTTCCACTTATGCCATAGTAGCTCTTTTGTCAGTTTGCACCAGATGGGATAGCCTTTATTGCCCTTCTGCATTGAGTAGCCTTGGGTGCCCAACACACTGTCTCCAGTTTGTATTTTGTCCTTCCTCAAACCACTGTGTGTTGGTATTTACCAATACTAAGTATTAAATTAGCGTTACCCAAAACAAGTGTAAACAAGACTAGGTGCAACCTAGTATATGGCTGGGCCGCCAAGTGCTATATCAGAACGTGGGCCCAAGAACAGGGTTCTAAATGAGGCAGAGCTCATCCAGTTATATGAAGTGCAAGTTTAGTAATGAACTGGAGTTGATAAATTATTTACAAAGTGGGTGGGGAGAGTGTGAGAGTGTGGGAGAGGGAGAGTGTGTGAAAGAGTGAGAGTGTGTTTACATAAAACGTTATTCGATATTGGTGATGGTTGAATATGGTATTAAATGCAATTAATTTTAATGAATTGATTACCTATTGAAAGCTCTCGAAAAGACCTTGTAGTTGACACCAGGATCATGAGAATTGGCCGAAAATAAGAAAGTTTTGGAATTATATAGTGCCCCCAAATAGCGAATTGTTTGGTGTTTATTTCAGTCACTGCCGAAAAAAAAAAAAAAAAGTGTGTTGCGAAATGAGCAATTTAGGTCAATTTTACCTAAAATATGGTAGACAGTCAAAAAAAAAAAAAAAAGATATAAGCAATTTTTTTAAATGCAATAAAATACAAGAATTCAGGAAAGAAAGCATGAACAATTTTCATACGTGACAGTTACTGACCGAGTATTGCACTTTGTCACATAGCTAAAATGATAACAAGGAGTATAAAGTACTGGAAAAAAATTATGAAAAAGTAGAAGTACCATAACTGAAAGTTATTTTGGTGAAAGTTGAAGTCACCCATAAGACAATCACTTGAGCAAAAGTCTTAAAGTAGCTCACATTAAATGTACGTAAATACCAAAAGTATCTTGTGAAAAAATATACTTAAGTATCAAAAGTGCAAGTACAAGTACAAAGTATTTTTCATAGCACACATAGAAAGAAGCAAAGCAACCATGCATTGTTCTCTCCTTGTGCTCTTTAATAAATTTTCAGGTGAATGAAAGATACAGCATTTAAAAAACAAACTGGCAGTCTCTCATTTACGTATATATATTTTCTTCTTCTTTGAGTTTACAGGCGGATTAAAAAACCAAAATAATTGACTCTAATTAATAGAATTACATGGTATCAATACCATGTTGAATTTTTGCTTCAGAAAACTGATTTTTCTTAACTACTAATTGGGATACCATTGGCTCACTGTAGCTGAAGTGGTTGCTACAGAGGACAATGATTTTTTTCTGTAACAACAGATATACAGTGGCGCTTGAAAGTTTGTGAACCCTTTAAAATTTTCTATATTTCTGAATAAATATGACCTAAAACATCACCAGATTTTCACACAAGTCCTAAAAGTAGATAAAGAAAACCCTGTTAAACAAATGAGACAAAAATATTATTTGGTCATTTATTTATTGAGGAGAATGATCCAATATTATATCTGTGATAAAAGTATATATTAGTGATTCATTTGAAGGTGAAATTAGAGTTGTTTCAATTTGACAATCAGGTTTTTTTTATTTAAAGAACAGGGATCTATCAAAGTCTGATCTTCACAACACATGTTTGTGGAAGTGTATCATGGCAGCAAAGGAGATTTCTGAGGACCTCAGAAAAAGCGTTGTTGATGCTCGTCAGGCTGGAAAAACCATCTCTAAAGAGTTTTGACTCCACCAATCCACAGTCAGACAGATTGTGTACAAATGGAGGAAATTCAGGACCATTGTTTCCCTCCCCAGGAGTTGGTCGACCAACAAAGATCACTCCAAGAGCAAGGCGTGTAATAGTGAATATTCCCCAATAACTTCTAAGCAACTGAAGGCCTCTCTCCATTTTGCTAATGTTAATGTTCATGAGTCCACCATCACGAGAACACTGAACAACAATGGTGTGCCTGGCAGGGTTGCAAGGAGAAAGCCAAAAGAACATTGCTGCTCGTCTGCAGTTTGCTAAAGATCATCTGGACAAGCCAGAAGGCTATTGGAAAAATGTTTTTGGACAGATGAGACCAAAATAGAACTTTTTGGTTTAATTGTGAAGTGTTATGCTTGGAGAAAGGAAAACA
Source organism: Gymnothorax javanicus (assembly GCA_029692085.1). NCBI lineage: Eukaryota > Metazoa > Chordata > Actinopteri > Anguilliformes > Muraenidae > Gymnothorax > Gymnothorax javanicus. The sequence continues at coordinate 9,345,116 of CM056212.1, read as the reverse complement.
CTGCATTCCAGCATAAGAACCTTGTCCCATCTGTGAAATATGGTGGTGGTAGTATCATGGTTTGGGCCTGTTTTGCTGCATCTGGGCCAAACGGCTTGCCATCATTGATAGAGCATTGAATTCTGAATTATGATGAATTCTAAATGTCAGGACATCTGTCCATGAACTGAATCTCAAGAACGGTGGGTCATGCAACAAGACAACGACCCTAAGCACACAAGTGTCTAAAAGAATGGTTAAAGAAGAAAAAGTTAATGTTTTTGGCCAAGTCAAAGTCCTTTAATCCAAATGTAATGTTGTGGAAGGACCTAGAGCAATTCATGTAAAACCCACTCCCATCCCAGGTTTAAAAAACTGTAAGGAATGGGCTAAAATTCCAAATGTGCAGGACTGATCAAAAAAAACTTTAGTTGCAGTTATTGCTGCACGAGAGGGTAACAATACTGAAAGCAAAGGTTCACATACTTTTTCCCACTGAATGAATAATGGATCATTTTCCCAATAAATAAATGACCAAGTTTAATATTTTTATCTCATTTGTTTAACTGGGTTCTCTTTATCTACTTTTAGGACTTGTGTGAAAATCTGATGATGTTTTTTAGGTCATATTTATGAAAATCTATTCTAAAGGGTTCAAAACTTTCAAGATTATATATATATATATATATATATATATATATATATATATTTCTTTTTTTTTGAACTGCTATGGGCAAGTATATTGAGCAGTTTGCAGATCAGGCTTATCTGCGGAGTTAAATTAAGGCAAGTCCTGAAAACAGGGATTGGATAACCCCATATTCTAAGAGCTTGGCTTGAATATTCAATAACTGATCCAGTGTGCCATTTCGTGATGTAATATTGTAACTGCGTGCATAAATTTGGAGCTCCATGTCCGTTGGCAAACACATGTGCACAAAGCGGTTAAGATGCTCTGCTGAGCACCTTTGTTCTTCTCAAACACGCCAAATCCAGATAATCCTTTAATGATGAATTAAATTCATATTTTAATGTGTAATGAGTAACGAAGTGGCCAGTGTCAAAGTAACGAAGTGAAAGTATACTTTTTAATCTTTTAAATGTAGGCTAGTCGAGTAAAAGTAAAAGTCCCGGTTTAAAAAAAACTCAAGTAAAGTACAAATACTCAAAAAAAAAAAAAATTACTTAAGTACTGTAACGAAGTACATGTACACCTCTGAATGATAATGTATCCCAAATCCCTTCATTGTACACGTTTTCTCTCGTTTTTGGTTGCGAGATTTAATAGGAAGATTAAGGAAATGATTCTGGTACCGGCTGTGAAATTCAAAAGGGAGATAGAGGAATGTAACACATCATACCCATCTAGCGTGAAAGAATCTTAACAATGGTCGGAATTGTTTTATTCAGTGTTGCAACCGATACTGTCCTCCATGCTTGTTAATTGTCGTATCTGTTGCGAGATTGAATAGGGAAATAAAAAACACATTCTGACCATTGTAATGATTCTTTCACGCTAGATTGGTAAAATGTGTTACATTCCTCTATATCTATGGAATCTCACAACCTGTCCCAGAGAAAACAAGCATGGAGGACTGAAACTAACCGAACCAATCTATCGTAAAAAAGATTAGCCTAATAATGGTCGGATTGTGCTGGTAACGCAACAAAATGGAATGGAACTTTTTAAAAGACCGGGATGCTAGCTAGGGCAAGCGCAGCATATGCATCCGCTATATTAATATTTAATCCACTTTTTGCTGTTCATTAGAAGAAAATATGCATTAATTTTTGTAAAATGGCGACCAATATTGCCAAGAAACATTCATTGGGATCAAAAATTGGACATTGTGAACATTCTATATGTACAAAAATGTGTTTTCATTGGTGTTGCTCTCATAGATACAATCAAAGCGGCCACCACAACTGCTTCCGTTTAAGCGAACCAACTCATGAACGCTTGGGAATAAGTTAATTTGAAAACCAGTCGGGGCATCATACTGGTATTCTTGAAAATACTGAAACATAATTATGTCTGCACCATTTCCACCGTGTACGTAAATAGTCCAGCTATAGTCATAGTAACAGTATTAATCAATTTTTTCTAACATCGTGTAAGTTCCCATGTTGGACTCCGGGATGTACCAACTGATCTGAAAGAACAAAACAAGAAAAGACGGAAAACACCCGGCCGGCCAGCCAGCCAATCATCGGCCAACCAATCGTTGAAGTTCTTCTCCGCCAGCCAACCAATTGCTGAACTTCTTCCCACCGGCCAGCCAATCGTTGAACTTGATCACTCACTCACTCACTCACTCGATCACACTCACTCACTCACTCAGCGACATTTGCGTTTATAGGGGCCTGGCCACTGCTCGGACCAGCCCAAAAAATTGTGTCATATGCTTTTTGTGTGGCACTCCCGATTGAGCTTAATGGGCAACGTATAGAGTACTGAGGTCACTACGACACTGTGACTCAATGTCTGGTGTCAGACATGAAAACTATTGAAATTTATAATGGGGTTTGGATAATTTCCGGCATGATTCAAATTCAAATTAATTTTAAGAGCCAAGATTAGCCTACTGGGTATACGGATGGAAGAGACCAAATTTGTCATTTATTTTCAAAAATGTAATGCTTTTGCATTTGTAGTCCAGTTTGTGGTCCACTTTTGCAAGCTAACTTACATATCCACAACACAAACATGCAAGTCGCTCTTGATTTGTTCCCAGCAAATGAGGTATCTCAGTTTCAGCAAACATTTACAATATAACTTGACCTAAGCCGATCAGACTCATATTTTGCATTTGCAATCTTTGGGAAACTGGAGATCATGCTACCAAGTGAAATTATTATACAGCAGGCAACTGCAGGCTACCTGAGGTGTGATAAATTAAAATTAACCACTTGATTCCCGTATATTTACATTACCGTAACTCATGCCTGCCCGATCTCTTATAAGTTGGCTTTTCGAACTTGCCCGGAAACGTGTGTACTCGTATTACTGCCGACCGGCTCGAGTCCCAGAGCTGCGTCTTATCACGTTGCTCGCTTTGCATCTACACATTCAGAACTGTTATCATGAATGCTTTTTGCTTTGGTTTGAGTTCATGTGACATTATGATTGGTCTTGGGTGATATCAGAAGTAATGTGCATACATTCCATTACTTTCAGTTTGTAAATTTTGTTTTGTTCATTTTCACCGTGATCTCATGGTGACAGCCAAACAAACTGATGCTGGTCCTGCTTTGGCAGGACAAAAAGCTTGTGAAAAAAAAAGCTTGTCAACCCGTGGGCCACATGTGCGAAACAGTGAAGAGGAATCATCAGGGTGAGCAAATGGTGAAACCATGTTGTTTGTTGATAACAACTACGGTATGAATGGTGTTGATCGCAATGATCAACTGGCTAGTTTGCACCCGCCGACTGCGAAAAAGTTGAGACTGTGCGAACCTTGTGTAGTTTGCACCAAGAACGGTGTATGGAAAGAGTCGCGCTACATGTGCGTGAGTTATGAGATTCCATTATGCGTCAAACCATGCTTCCAAACTTACCATACTGTCAAGAATTTTTTTTCTGTAAGTTTTTTTTTTCATGTCACCGTCATTCTGTCACCTCGCAATCTGTTTCTTTGTAAGTAAAAGATGTAAAAGCGTAATTGATTGCATCCTTATCGTATATCGCATGAACTCAAGTCAGTGTTTGGATGGTTAAGATGCTAAACAGCATAGTTCTTATCACCCATAATGCCAACGACCATCAGTGAAAATAATTCAGTCCAGCGCGCACGGCAGCACTCACTGCTGCCCTGTTAAACACGATTCGCATGAGCTATCATTCATAGACGGATCCGGGACTCAAGCCTGGCAATTGTTCGCGAGTAAACACAGCTCCAAGCATTAAATGGTTAATAGATAACAGTGAATAGTGATAATTTTGCTATTTAGCTAATTAGGTACATTTATATGCATGAAAATTGACAAGCTACGCCAGCAAACTAGCTGGATAGCTGGATTAGCCAGCTACCTGACAAGGTAGTTTGCTAACTTGGCTAGCTATAATTTGTGCGTATCATTGAATAAAATGCAGCAATTATTTTGTTATTTGTCAAGTGTTGAACTGCAAATTGTGATTATTGAGCTAGCTAGCTTGCATTTATGTGCACCATATATAGCCACCAACCTATCTCAGCAAACTGGATTATCTAGTCAAATTTGGTGCATCTAAATGAATAGAGAACAGTGAAAAGTGATTTTTTACGTTACTTATCAAGTGTTTGACGAGCAAGTATGTAGCCAACTAGGTAAGAAAGGCAGTGACGAGACTGATTAACTTATCTGCAAGCTACAGAGTTTTTACAATAACTAATAACAGCCAGAGATGCTTAGCTATTAATATAAATTGGCACAAGCTTCATAACTTGATATTAAGCTAGGTTAACATAACTAAGTAAAGTTAGACCATTGAGTTGCAAACTAATCAGCACAGTCTCACCAGGCTAGGCTACAAAATATGGCAAAGAGCTGGCTGATCTATAACGCATTCTGAACTCGTTCTGTTCAGGAATTGGCGGGATCATGATCGCCAGGATCATTTGAAGTTTTTGGCTAATAAGACGATTAGCATGTTGGCAAAAAATTTGAATGACTAGCCTACAGTATAAGAAACAAAATTTGTGGGCCCAGGAAGGATTCTTGTGGCTAGCGGCAAAAAAAACACTTCAGACAGTAAAGCAGCCTCTGCTGCAGTCTGTGGGTGATGCTCTTTAGTCCACACCTGCAGCTCAGGGGACAACATTCCTCAATATTGCTCAAGAATAATGATTTCACCAATGTCATTCAAAGTTTTACCCCTACGTTGAACCCACTTCCCACACAGCTCTTTCAGTCTCTCATACAGTTTTTTTGGAGTTTCCTCAGGCTCCACCCTAAGAGATCTGAATCTCTGGTGATATGTCTCACAGTTGATATCATATTTCTCAAGAATAGCACTTTTAACTATTTTCATTATCAAGGGAATCATCAACATCCGTATGCACATCAGCACTCCTAGCTTTACCCGTCAGTAGTGGCACAAGAAAGAGGCCCCAGTCTTCCTTTAGGCACTGGCAAGCCACTGCTATCCTTTAAAATGTAATCAGGAAATGTTCAATGGCATCTGTATCGGTTAATTTTACAAGTTTAGGCTCTTTAGATAATTGTGACTGACCGTACTGAGAGTTGCCCGGCTCTAAGATTCTGTGTTGAGAAACCGGTGTTTGGGAGCTGCCCAGGCCTACATCACCAGGAGGACTCTGTTGCCTGGAAACTGGCCCAAGCACTCCAGTTGCAGGAGAACAAACTGGTGTTGAAGTGTCTTGAACCTCTGCTCTTGGCATGTCACCTCCTGTTCCCATCTAGCCCACGTGCTTGCTGCTGCCCAATGTGAGGAGGAAGGATATTGGCCAAATCTGTGATGATTGGTTCTCTCACATGTTCGTTGTCCATGCCACTGACTCCACCATTAGCCCCACTCTCATCTGTATCACCATCTGCGAGGATCTCCGTGTCATGATGTAGCCCTCGACCACCGCCAATCTTGCCGCCTCTCCCTCGTTGTAGCATTCTGACACAAAAAGAAGGGGAGGTGCAACAAAACTCTTGTGTCCTCCACTGAATGATCCCTCTGCTGCCATCAGTTGTTAGGGACCAACCAGCAAGGCAGGGACACAAGGTTAATTCTTCCAAAGTTTGGGGTTTTAATTGCAAAATAAAGCTTCCATTACAAGACAAAATTTGCAAAAACAATTTAATATGTAGCAAAGGAAAAAGAATTAATCAAACAATACTTAAAGTGAGCCCTTTAACTTAACTGAGATCAACCAAACAAGAACACAACAAACACAACAGACATGTAAACTGAACAAGAACAAACCTGACCTACCTAATGACACAAAAGAAGGGGTGTGTATATATATATATATATATATATATATATATACATACATACTCAGGCTAGCCTACACGAATACAAAAAAGGGGGAGAAGGAAACCCAACTCAACAATTGAAAGGCCCCAAATAAACCCAACACTTAATGATTTCAAAATACAAATAAACAAACTGCACATACACAGAAAATTAATAATGCTCAAAAAACCAAACAAATATCCACATGCTGCAACTGTATTCAGGCTGTCACATTTTTGAATCCTTCTGCCCAATGATGAGAGTAGGTCTCTTCCACTTCCTGTTCGTCAGGAGAAATGGCTGTCTAAGACTACAACGTCCCCTTGGGCCGGTGACTCAGCAGCATGTGAAGACAAAGAAAAACAAGGTACAATATTAACAAATGTATCTGATAAACTTATCATTAATGAAAGTCAACCAAAATGTGTGTTCTCAAATTGGGGAACTTAGTATCATGATGTAAACCAGAATAAACAAGTGGTGCCAGGCATAGCAAACCCCGCCCCTCGCACATACTTTCACCTACTTGTACGAAATTCAATAGGGATATATTCTTGGTCAGTGGCAATCCCTATACCGAATTAGGGGTGAATCTGGTCATTAGTTTTGCCGCTAGAGTGTTAACAAACAAACAAAGAAACAAACAAACGCACAAACAAACCGTACCGAAAACAATACCCCTTCCCTCACCCTTCGGGTGGGGTGGGGTAATAAAACTAAATTTTAGCCAAAACTGTGTGAAATTGTCATAACTGAAATGGAAGGGAAATACTTGGACTACATGGTGTTGGCCATTGATGGCACTGTCACACACTCCCCCACCTCTGGCAACTCGCTGGGACAGCAGGAAAGGTAGTCGGCAGTGGTATTCTGTTTACCAGGGATGTGATGTACTTCAAATTTGTAAGGCTGCATGGCAAGTCCATGCCAAAGAAAGACTTGAGTTGAGATGTTGTCTGTGGAAGTGGGCAAGATTGGATGGCTTTTACCTTTTGGATCTGTGGCTTAATGACTACTTTTCCATTTATGTAGCCAAGGTACTCAGTCTCCGTTTATGCAAGGGCACACTTGGCAGCTTTGACAGTACTCAGTCTCCGTTTTTGCAAGGGCACACTTGGCAGCTTTGACAGTGAGTCCTGCAGAACAGATACACTCAAATACAATTTTAAGATGCTTTAGGGATTCCTCCCAGGCGTTACTGTCGATAAAAATATAATCTAGATAGGCTAAGGCAAAATCAGACAGACCAGACAACACTTATCCACAAGCCTCTGGAAAGTGGCCAGTGCTCCATGTAAGCCAAAAGACACTACCGTAAAGTGATAAAGCCCCCAGGGAGTTCTGAAGGCTGTCAGCTCACGGGCCTGGAATATGAGTCAAATTTGAAAACTGCATTCAGATATCTGAGGCCTATGAAAAGCCTGATTGTTCCCTCTTTTTTAGGAACCAAAACAATGGGGTTGCACCACTCACTTCTTGAAAACTCAATGACACCCAGAGACTGATAGCAAGACTGATATACAATCAAACAACATGTATGAAGAGGAAGTGACTAAAACTGAGGGTAATCCTGTGACTGATGGTAACAGAAATTTTAAATAAGTGCAGAACATAAACAAAAGGATCCAACAGGAAAAGAGGCTATCAAGAGATGCAATTTTGAACATGAACTTGCCTAGAGATATCCAGCAATGTTATAAACAAATGCATATCGAGGGCTGGCTGCAATAAACAGTTATGTACAGACGTTATACATTGGACGTAACTGTTTATTGCAGTCAGCCCTCGATATAAAGTGTATTTGAGTATTGTTTAAAAAAGAACAGTTAAATACATCAACTCTCAAAGTAAATGTACATGATCTACTCATACAAATATCTAGAGATGTTTCAATCCAGTTATAAAAAAAGAATATGAAGTGCATTTATGTATTATTTGTTTAGTATTTTACGACATTATATGACTGGAGAGGACAGAAAGAGACAATAGGACAGACCATAACAGAAGAAGACATAACAACATGACCCAACATGACATAACAGAATATGACAGAAAAACTGAACATGAAATAACATGACAGAAAAGCACATACGAGCACATGGCAAAACAGAATATGACAGAAAGGAACAGGACAGAACTCAACATAACAAAACATGACACAAAGAAACATAATGGAACAGGAGTGCGTATCCCAAAAGCACAGATGCTAACTGCGAATAGATGAACTATGCTAAGTTGCTAACCCTTAGCATGCTAAGAAGAGTACAACTGATGACACAATATATCCATAAAATAATATGAAGAAAGTGTTGTAAATAAAGCATGTTTCATTATGTTATGACTTGAAAATCACAACAAAGAGAACCAGCAATGACAACTTAAATTTATTCTTCACTGCTTAGGTCCAGAAAGTTCTATAAATACTCCACTGTGTAATTTTAACACTCTTATGCCACTATGTAACTCTGATGCAAAAAAAACTTCCCCAATTGACCAAAATCACAGCATTTATAAAGACTAGGAACATTCTGGAAAAATCTACTGGAGCCCTGGGTGATCTGGCCTTGTCCAGGTAAGAAGATGCCAGAAACCTCTAGAAAGGTTTCTAGAAAGTCTATTTCATCACAAACAAGTGGTATTACATCAGATCACGTGTTGCTACAAATAAACTGTTACCAGTCATAAGGGGCATTTAAATAGTATCTAACAAATCTCCATTCACAAATGACATACAGTGCTGCACACAAAACACGCATACACAACAATTGATAAAGTTTATCCATAAGTTCACCGGCAGAAAACAGCAACACATACTTGGGCCAATGTGATATAACTCATCAACAGACTGCATATGCCTATGTTTCCTTGCAGTAGATTTCAAACTGTACTTTCTTCAGCTCAAATTAAAAATAATGTCAACAACTTATTCACAAAACTCACGCTAAAAATATCCATAAATATATACTTTTATCATCTTAAAGCCCCAATTTAGTTTCCAAAAAGTATTGAAGTTGTAAACAAGTCTACAACTTGTAGAATGTTGATTTCAGTATATGTGACAGTCCACAGGAAAAGGGTGTATAAGGGATTTTTAATGTTTTCGAGAAAAACTTCTATATTTAGTACAGGGTAAGGGATCATCAGATGCACTTAACTCAATTTGACCAATTTATCTCTGATTCACCTGTGGATTTCCTGTGGACTGTCACATATTTAGAACATTACGCATTCTCTGGAATGTTACTTTACTTCATTTAAGTTCGCAAAATAAAATTTGCAATAAACATCTTCGGAAGGATTGTATTAAATAACCATTACCTCAAAATGAAAAATAAAAAGTTTGCGACATTTGCTTTACAAGTAGCATTCACAAAGAAGCGAGTGGACCCCCCCCCCCCATGAGCCAGCTTTTGCCATGTTTCTAAAGTGACATTAGCCACATAATTTAAGGGAGGTAGACACTCCCAAATACATTTATTTCTCTTTCATTCATAACAATTTAGTACCAACATCATATGAACAACTACTAAATACAGAATTAAAGTGATGGCTCATTTACATAAATTGTGCTAATTAGGTCCCGAGATGGCTACAGCAATGTGGAACTTGATCAAGTACCTCAGACAGGATATCTCTAAAACTTTTTATTACTTTAATCTCAAATTTTCACAGATCATTTATGACTATATAGTGCATGTTCTGATCAGAGGGTTGCCAAAAATAATATTTCTGTGAAAAAAAATACGGGCATTTTAGTGGGGTTTTTTTTTTTTTTTTGGGGTACCTAATTACCACAAAATCTAGAGTTACACAAATGATTTCTTCAAAATGCCTGATCAGTCCATAGACATGCATCTGGTGAACATATATTCCAAATTTCACAATGATAGCATGAGTGAAAATGAGGAGAAATTTTTTGAGAAGCAATGCAACAGATTTCTTCAAAATTGATCAGTCCATAGACATGCATCTGGTGAACATATATTCCAAATTTCACAATGATAGCAGAGAAAAGGAGAAATTTTTGAAGCAATGCTTGGCAAAAAGCAACATTTTTGAGAAATTGACAAAAACAACAGATGTCCATATTTTTGATAGTCCTATCAAGTTCACACACAATGAACTTACTGAAGGTCATTTTACGAAAATGTCAAAAACAATTTTAAAAAAAGCCTATTTTGGGAGTGTCTACCTACCTTAACTCATTAAGGTTTATTGATAAAGTATGCATGAGGTAAAAAAACCCAATGTCACCCGATAAACTCAAATTTGTCTTGGAAATTCAGTATGCAATAGGCATAGATTGTGACACTAAAAAGAATAGGAAATCCCTGATTAAAACAGATAAATTGGTTCCCAGCTCTAATAATCAAAGCGAAGTGAATCAACATTTAAAACAGGTCAAAAGAATGGCCTTTATCAGGCGTAGGATCTGACACAATTAAGCTAAATAAGATTCAGCGACATTCAAGAACTCCAAAACAAAAATGAATTAGCGTAAATATACATGGAAAAATCCTGAGCAGCTACGTAATTGATAACGTCGTCAAGTTGCACAGTGTACACAAAATGAAAAGGAAATTCTGATGGAAAAAAAAACCCCAGCCCCAAAGGCCAGCGAATTAAAATAGGCTGCAGTATTAGGGATCAGAATAACCTTGCCTCCATAGACACCTTTATAGCCTAGCTTGCATCCAAGTCCTTTAAACCTGTCTTCTCCTGCGCCTTCTCCTGGGTGATTTGGTGAATCAAGCAGCAAGAGAGATGACAGGTAGCCAACAAGAATGGTAGGAACAACAGGCATTTTAAAGGCGCATTCACTCTTATTCACTCACATTGTGGATGAGTAGGAGGCGAATGGGCTTTACAGAACAGGAGGACAGGACTGGCAGAGGCAAAGGCGAACAAAGGCGCATTTAGTCAACCGCAAAGTTTTCCTAGTACGTGCACCATTATGCAGAAAAGACACAGGAGTATTGCAGAGACCCATATCCCCAATTGCTTTTTGAATCTTTGAAAAAGAACATTGCCCTATTAACTCCGTTTTTTAGTCCAACTCAGCCAACCGATTGATGCCCTGGAGAGAAATTAACAGAAAGACTAAAACAATATAAGGAGTCCAAATGAAAAAAAAAGAACTATAGCCTGTAATGCTGAGGCAATAAAATGCAACAACTCCCATGCTTGTGAGAACATCAACAATGGTGAATGTCATGTGCAGGCGGCACCCGCCTGAGCAGAATTAGTTTCTGGGGACTCATAAAATCCCTCATGTACAACAACACCAAATTCAAATGTCCTACTTTTGTTTTTTGGTCAGCTTTTCCTAACCCCTCTTGTTAATGAGGCTGTCCTCTTCACGACATAAGTGATTCAAACCTTATGCATCATTATAACGAAAAAGAAAGTACGTTGTAAATTAAAGAACAGCAAGAATTAGGATGTGCCTGTGCCGGATTACACAGTTTAGACTGATGATCCAATGTAAAAAAAATGATAATAATAAAACTTAGACTAAGAAGCTTAACAAAGTCATGGCTTGGCTGCCTCAACATTTTCAGTGAAAGGCACAGTGCTATCCTGAAGACTTTACAACTGACGCAAACATCTCTTGAGGTGAAATAATTTTGCCAGAATCCCTGAGGGATTAAGATTTTGACACAAGTGTGTTGTGAAGGACTGCCCACCCTGTTTTGCTACCCCTTCTCTTACCCAGCCTCTCAGTGTCTGTCCCTCACTCGCTCCAGAGTCTCCTCCACCCCTCTCTCTCTCACTCACGCTTTTTCCTTCCAGACAGCAGTGTCACATACACTGCCCTCAGCGTCACTTTTTACTCCACACGCATGAGATCAGACCGGCAGTGAGATGGTGAGACATAAGGCTCTCACCTACCAAACGGAGGGCACAGTTGGGAAAACCACTACGAATCCTCAAGAACAGGTAATTAAATCGTAAAACGACAACAGAAATGCTGTGTTTGTTCAGTGCTGGCACAATGTAGTAAAGAAGGTCCATGAAATGATATTATTATGGACACAGTGCAGTTTACCAATGGCATCTTTTGCGTTGCGGAATTTACGCACTGCGGCCAACAGATACAATGTGACAGCGAAAATGCAAATTTGCGCAGTCTTGGTAGCCCAATGCTTGTAATATACAATCTTTTATTGACTTTTTGTACACCCTCAATTCCATAAGAATTGGGAATAATGCGTAAAATTAATTAATTTGTAGATTCTCGTTTATTTGCATCTAGTTGAGAGCAGCACGAAACACTATTTAAAGATTCATCTCAACAACCGGATTCTAATAATTCTGGGAAATATTTGTGAATTCCAAATGCGATGCCTGCAACAAGTTCCAAAAAAAAAGGGGAATGGAAAGACTGGAAGACCTTGGAGTCTTCCAAAAAAAAAAAACCCACCAATTTTTCAACATTACACAGCTTAACAGGTGAAAATGTAACAGATGATTTGATTATGATTGGGCATAAAATGGGCACTCACAAAAGGCATGGTTGTTTCCCAGTGAGATGGTACGAGGTTCATCACTTTGTCTAAGTTTGATGAAAACGAGTGTAAATGTGCATGCGGTAGTAATAAATTAGATTTTCGATAATAGTGACGCACAAACTTATTTTCCGGTCTTTCAGTGATTAACTTGCGTTTCTTTTGTTGCTCAGTAGCTCATTGCGCTCAAGAGAAGCATCTGTTCCAGCAGTGTATGCACCCAGAAGTAAAATTCGCTCATAGACTCCCATTCATTTTCACCTACTTAAAAATTACATTTTCAAAAACACTTGTGTGCGAGTCGGTGTTATTTTGATATCGCTGTGCAGAGCAACATTTGTCTCCCTTTGTGGGGGGGATGGAAATGCGGCACACTTCGCCTTTTATAAGAAACGTCGATGAATGTCCGTATACGTTATCAAATTATTCACTGGTTTCCTCAATTCATTGTACCCTGGTTGAGCATATTTGCCGTCAACCGAATTGCTGATATTGTGGCGACTTCCGAAGTAAGCGGACGCGGAATCAGGGATCTGGTTTTTCAAATCGCTCCTTCTGAGCTTCGATTTATAGTATCAGCGTTCAACATCTTCAACAGCAGTCAAACAGCAGGCAAGTACAGCTTATCCCTTCTTGAGGGTTCACATTAAGACTAAAACGCCTTAAAACTGATTATTTGTCTTGATAAGTTTTCAATCAGTGACCTTGTTTGATGATACTTAAACTCACCTCTTTCAGGTGTTGCCAATTCTCCCTGTAAAGGCGAGAAATAAAACACGTCATTTGGACCACAAAATGTGCACATTTCATTCCTTGTTTTCATTTAAATGATTATGAAGCTTAACTTTGATGATGTGCTTCGCAGGATATGACAAAAGTCAACACAAAAAATCCTGGAAGTTTTTTTTTTTTTTTTTTTTTTGTGAAGGGTAGCCTATTAAATCCCATTTAATCTGAACGTGTCAAGGGATGTCTTCCGCCCTCACTATGCTCTGTTCAGCAGCTGCCACTGATTGGCTCTTTTGTGTCACTGTAAATCTTTAGAGCTGTTGAATGAATTTTGAAATGTATGGAATTTTTTTCTGCCAGGGCAAAATCTCACAAAGTTGAAGAATATCCGCCCAGTTATTCAGTTCCTCTCCAAAATTTAAAACGTTTTTCCCCTGCCCATGCCACCATGTTTCATAAAAATCAGACCAATGGTTTTCCATAATCCTGCTGACAAACAAATAGACAAAAAAACAGACAAAACCCAACCAAAAAAATTACCTCATGAGTGAATGTCAATTGAACAAGTATTTTGAGCACTCAGACACATACAACTGATTTTTAATTTGCAATCCCAGTGCCAGCTTTACAGAAACAGGCTCAACCTAGTCCAAGCCTAAATTGCATTGTTAATGGAGAACTACATAACAAATCTAGTTTTACTCCAGGGCAAAGCTGACTAGTGCATTAAAAGCAAGCCCTTATGGCTGAAAAAATGTTTCTCCTTTATCTGAATTTAGGGGCTAAACTGGCATCTCAAGATTCAGCAAGACCAGAACAGATGGAGCTCAGAACCTTTAAGCTTACCATCTCCATCTTCTCAAACATCTCCAACTTCACTGCAGGCAATGAGACAGACATGCTACCCTCTGAGGGCCCTTACCAGGTAGTGGAGGTGGTGATCATTGTTTTGGTCTCAGGATCCCTCAGTCTCCTCACGAGAACTGGGAACACACTGGTCATTCTCTCAATCATAATGAACAGGAGCCTCCAGACCATCAACAGCTACTTCCTCTTCAGCCTGGCATGTGCAGACCTGATCATTGGGGTCAGCTCCATGAACCTGTACACAGTCTACCTCACAGTTGGCTATTGGCCGTTGGGGCCAGTGGTCTGTGGCTTTTGGCTGATCCTGGACTATGTTGTCTGCACTGCCTCTAGCTTGCATCTCCTTCTCATCAGCTTTGACCGTTACTTCTGCATCGCCAAGCCACTCAGCTACCCTGCAAAAAGGACAACCACGATTGCGGGCATGATGATTGCGGCACCCTGGATTCTTGCCTTTGTCCTGTGGGCCCCAGCTATCCTCTTTGGGCAGTTTATCAGAGGTGAGCGTATTGTGCCAGAGGGTGAGTGCTACATTGAGTTCATGTCCAATGAATCCCTCAGCTTTATCACCTCCACTTTCACCTTCTACCTGCCTGTTGCCTTTATGAGTTTACTGTACTGGCAGATCTCCAGGGCCAGCAAGAGCCGTGTAAAGACGGGTGAGCACAAGCAAAAAAAGGCCAACCCATTCAACAGTGAAGCAGGAAACCAGATCAGCATTCCATGTGATGACGAGTCTGACACAACCCAACACGTTCAGAGGAGCCAGAATGACGGAACAGGTGGAGTTGGGGAGGAGGAGCCAAGTGCACCTGTACATCCTGAGAGAAATGAAATTACGGAGCCCCCAGCAAGTTACGAGGGAAACCCCACAGCCCACCACCTTAATGTTATAATGTCAAAGCAGCAGCCCAAGAAAAAGGCACCACCATCTCGTGAGAAAAAGGTAACACGCATGATCACGATGATTCTAGTTGCCTATGTTGTCACATGGACACCCTTTCAAGTCATGAAGGTCATCGGCAGCTTCTGTTCAACCTGTGTTCCCTCCAGCATGTGGACCTTCGGCTACTGGTCTGTGTACATGAACAGCACCATCAATCCAGCCTGCTATGCTTTCTGCAATGTGTCCTTCAAGAAAACCTTAAAACAACTCCTGCTCTGTCGGCACAAGGACATTCACTTGGGCAGATAGAGATGTGATTGTTTTTGTTTCTGCTGTTGTTATTTTCTGTCATCTTTTTACAGAAAAAATATGCCCGTACATCACTTTTAACAACAGCAGGTACAAGCTCAAGAAGTTGAACTACAGACACACAAGCTGTACGCGCGATGTCAAATAGCAGACATTTCTGTGCCACTAAACTCACCTAGAATTCAATAACATTTACTGCAAAACTCAGCAAAAGTCTGAACCCATTCACAAGATCAGAAAATGCATCTATTTAAATTTGATATTTTTATCTGATAAAGATTAGGTATCATTAAAAAATGAGCGGTTCCATCCAAAAGTTTGCAATAACATAGAAATGCTTCTGTTTCTAAAAGACCAATACTGTTCAATTAAATAATATTCAAAGACATAATTGTGACAATTCTTTTCAATTAATGTAAGAAACAAAAGGTTTGAAATTCAGCTCTTACATACGATTGCAAAAACCCAGTCTCTACAAATACAACAAGAGTTGTCAGAAGACAACACAGCTCGCTGGAAGCTTTTTAAGAAACTTTAACCTTGCTGTCCACGGACGCCGACGCTGAGGTAATGGCAATAACTCTCTGAGGACATTCGTCCCGGTGAGCTAAACATTAATATTTGGCCAAAATATTTATCTCATTGAAGATGTCCTCTCAAAACAATTGAACATTTCCTTTGTTTCCCCCATCTAGACCCAGGAATGCTATTATAATTTTAATGACCTCAGGTCGTGCAGCCAGAATAATATGAAACCACGTCACCTCAATGAGGACTCATTCACTGAAGACAAAGAAACACAAAAGACTACGAACTTCACAATTTGGGCTAAAAAGAACACAATGAGGGTTACTCACAGTAAACAATGCATTAGACACTGCAAGCAGAAGGATACTTACTGCACACAGGGGATTGCACAAAACAGGTTTTAAACACTGCACACCATGACCTGCACAAAACACAGAGGACTCTAATTTCTTGGCGCAGCGCAGGGTGGCGCAGCCCACGCAGTGGTAATTTCGTCCGGTGCAGCCTGCGCAGTGGTAATTTCGTGCGGTGCAACACCGTGCGCAGCCACTTTGGCAATTTGGTAGACGGACGTGCACCGAGATGGGTGTGGCGGCGTAGTAGGTGGAGGTGTCAGATATTCATCATGACGCAGTGACAATTTCGTGGCAAAAAGGTTCCGCTGAAAGTGCGCAGAGAGCTCGCCAGCTCCAACCTGGTTTACTTTCTGTGCAGTGGTAATTTGGCTGACGGGCGCACAGTGCACACACGTCACCGAAACCTCACAGGCAGGTTTCCAGAATGTCAGGCACATTTCAGTGCAATAAATAATTACAGCAACCACTATTTAATGTAACTATCTGAATCAGCATATAAATTATAGTATCTATATCGATTGTCCTGATGTCAGATCAAAGAGAGAGAGAGAGAGAGAGATGTGTGCATATGGGCGCGTGAGTCCGTGTGTAGGCTATGTGGGTATGTGTCCTTCAGCTGCTTTCACACCGGACGCGAAACAAATTTTTTGCACAACTGATTACGCATGTATTCGCTTCTTTGCATTGACTTTGAATGTAATCATTGACTTTGAATGTAATCAGTCAAAAAAATTTTGTTTCAAGGCCCAGTGTGCAAGCGGCTTAATACTATTATTGTCATTTAGGTTTTATCATTTTTAGTGGGGGAAAGGAATACAGCCTGATTGCTATTGTCATGGTTCTGGATGTTTGTACGTGTGTTTTGGACTTTTCTTTGTGGCTCTCGTCCCGGGACGATATCGTTTCCTGGGCTATCGGATTCTTTGCCCAGCTGGCTGGTTGAGCTGGGGTGGCGCTTCCCCAGAATCTATATCAGCAGGAAGTCCGGCATGCCTCCTTCGCTAGAGTGTCTGTTTGTAGCTGAGCACTATAGCCAAGATATCTGCAGTCAGGTTTTGTTTGACTTTCTATCTTCTTATTATTGGAGTTTCGTCTCCTTTTTTCTATCTCTTTTGCTTCCGTGGTTAGGACTATTATACGTCCTTTGGAAGCGCGTAGTTTCTTTCGTTTGGTCTGTATTATTCTCTGTGTTTGTCCTGTGTCCGTGCTACTCTATCTGGTCGTTGCACCTGGCCTCCGTATTCCACCGGCCATTACAGCTATGATCTCGTACTGAGTTAAGATCACATATTGAAAATAAATGCGTATCGTATCTTGCATTGTTGTCCATGCATATTACTCCCAAAATTTTAAGCAGCAACAGGGAGTAATAATCGGAACACGCTATCCATCGTTTCTCTTCCCAATGATGCAGGCAGAAAGAAATAAATGAGCAACTGTCGTATTTCATTCCAACTTCATAAGTTTGAATGATCTGACGTAGTTTCGTTTTGAAATTCCATTCAAGTTCACTAATGGTAATGATTCGCGAATGCCCTAGCTAGCCAGCTAACTCATATTTGTAATGCTTAATATAGACATAAGCGGTGCAGAAAACATGCCTAAAGTAGCAAAGTAAAATGCAACATTAACACACCATGCAGATATAGGACAGAGGCTTCTTTATTCCAACATTTTAAAGGTTAGGAGAGGAGCTCATTTGATTGGTGAAGATTTGACTCAGCTGTGTTAAACCCACTCAAGCTGTCTCTCCTCCCTCTTTGCCACTTGCGCCAGCAGGAGGGACAGAGGCGGGACAGAGGAGTACTTGCACCGGGCTGCGCCGGGCATGAAATTGCAAAATACGCCTGGATACACCCCGTTGGCGCGGCGCTCCCCCCATTCGCCGCGCCTGCGCCTGGTCAACGAATTTAGAGCCCAGAGTGTTATACAGTGCCTAACAAAAGTCTTGTCACTTATCCAAGTTGTAGGAACAACAAATAATAACCTGACTTGTTGTTGTGAATTAAGGATTTTATGTTTGTTGTTGTATGTTTTTGCTTAGATTTATTAGTTTCATTGTGTTTAGTTAATGTTTTCTCTAGTGTGACTGTTCATGTTTTTTTGAATGCTTGTCTCTTGTCTTCCTTGTAGAGCTTTTTGTGTTTCCCAAAGTTGGTGTTTGTCTTTTTCCATTCAAATTTTTCCCCTGTTTTTTCTGGTTGGGTACTTCCTGCTTCCTTCTTCCTGTGCTTGTTAACTGTCTGCACCTGAGAATAGTTCAGCTGTCGCACGGGTGATTAAAATGGGTAGGACTAACATTATAGCATAGTTAGGCACGGTGATTAGTTAGTTTTGAAGCAGGGCACACCTACTTCCCCCAATCTGTTCTATCACCATCCTTTGCTGTTCTAGATTCACAAACTGTCCATTACTTGGGCTAAACACTCTGATTAGTTTGTTTATAAAAAACCCCATTTTCCTCTTGTCAGTGTCGATTCGTTTGTTCCTTTGCTCAGTCTTGGTCGACTCTGCTTTTCTTTCTAGTGAGCTTCTGCGATTGTTGTAATTTGTCTGTGTTTCATTGTTTCTAGTTGATATTTTGTATTTGGTCGAATTGTGAATTTTGATTGCTAGTCTTTTTCGTTTTTCCCATATTCCCTTGCATTCCCTTCGTTTAGTTAATTTCTTTGTCTCCTTTCCCCTATCCAATTACCCTTTCCCTTTTCCCCTATTTCCCTTAGTTTAGATACCCCTTTGTTTCTGTATTTTGCTGACGGATTTTCTGGTTAATAGATCCCTTGCCTGTCCCTGGTTTCAATTCTGATTTCCTGTGATATTCCTGATTCTGGCTTCTGACTTGTTTCTGTTTTTTTCTGACCATGAGCATTGAACATTCCCAGTCAAATAAAAGACGCTCTTCTGAGATCCGCGGAGTCCTCATGTTCATTACACTTGTAGTTGATCAATTGGAATCAGAAATGGTTTATATGAAAGGCAAAAGTTTAGATCAGTGGTTCCCAATGGTCCTGGGGACCCACTGTGTAGGTTGGTTTTGCTCAAACCACAGCTCAAATCTCAGAATGCTAACAAGTTGTTAATTGTTTTTAATTGCCTATTAAATCCTGATTATTTACCCTTTTGGAAAACATGCGGGTCCATGATGAAAAAAAAAAAAAAAAAAATTTCATAGTGGTATTTGGAAATTACTTTTCTGACATAAAACATGCAAATTCAATTGATGACATGAAACTGTGAATTGGCTTCTAATTTATAAAATTTAGGACACATGGTCACTTAAACTAACTATCAATAGGCAATTTAGAATTGAAGACAAAGCATATAATGAGTCAAACCTGTTAAATGTTACTTGTTTGTTTCAGGAAAGAACTTCAGCACCTGCAATCAGAAACCTAATCAGCAGGTTTTTGATTGATCACAATTAATTTGATCACATAAAACATTCGCTCCTTCACTTGCCATGCTTAGTTGGAATACATCAAAATACAAAATATGAATGTTGGACTTTGAAACATCATGGAATGCATAGCCATTTCTGTTATAATGTTTCAAGGGGGTAAATGTCCCTCTCATCTGAAAAAGCAACTAATTAAAAAAAATGGCTTGTTAAAATTTTGGGATCGTAATTCTGGTTGGAACAAAAACCAGCATACACAGTGGGTCCCCAGGACCGACTTTTGGGAACCACTGCTCTAGATTATGAAATATACCAAAATAGAGTTTTGTGTCATTGATTGAGTTTTTATAATTTAATTTGTACAGAAAGGTCAGATTTTGCTTGGACAAAAGTCTTGTCGCATTGAAAAAAAAATGTGGAAATTATACATACACTTTATTTTGAATACACAAATATGCCACTTAATATTAGAACATAAAGCCATGGTGCCTTGGAAAAAAGAATTAATATTGCGTTGACTCCCATGAGCTTGGAGGACTGCATCCATACGTCTTTGCAATGACTGAGATAACTTGATGATGAAATCATCTGAATGGCATAGAAAGCAGTCTTGCAGGACTCCCAGAGTTCATCAAGATTCTATTTTTTCATCTTCCAAGCCTCCTCCTTCATCTTACCCCTGAAATGCTCAATGTTCATGTCAGGTGACTGGGAATCCTGAGTACCTTCACCTTCTTCGGTTTCAGGAACTGTGACATAGAGGCAGAAGAATGAGAAGGAGCAGCAGTATAAGTAGGGCAGCAAGAACTTCTTGATATTTCAGGCTGTTGATGTTGCCATCCACTCTGCAGATCTTTCTCACACCCCATGCTGGATGTAACAACAAACCATGATTTTTCCTCCACCAAACATGATTGTTTTCTGGGAGAATCTTGGGTCCATGAGGGTTCCAACAGGTCTTGTGGCGACTGGCATGCAGTTCAATGGATGATTCACCAGAAAAATAAACTTTCAGCCACTTTTCCAGTATCAATCCTTTCTGCGTTACTGTGGGCCTTGGCAAATGCAATGCAGGTTTTTGTTTTCTGTTTAATGCAACTTCTGTGTACTAATTTGGCTATGAAAACCACTTTGAGAGAGAATTTGACAAACTCTTCTTGTAGATACTGGGATTTTTTGGTGACATTTCTCATGTAGCAGTGTAGTTGAAGAAGGGCTAGCCTTGTGCAGTTGAAGCAACAAACGGTCCTTTCAAACAGTTGTCATACCGGGTCTGTCTGACCTGCACTTGCCATGAACGTCACCAGTTTCTTCAAATCTTTTTCTCATCCCCTCCACTTGACATTTGGATACATTAAAGATGTCTGCCACCTCAGCAGCAGACTCAGTCTTCAGGCTCTTGATGATCAGCACTTTGGTCTGTGGTTGAATCTTTGGTATGTTGTCAGAGGTCTAGTCGCACCTCATATGAAAGTCTGGTGTGCTGGGGTTATTTCTATACACATCTGGGAATGTGTTAATTACAGTATTTGTCATAGGTTAAACTCTAATCTGTGATTTGTTGCATCATCTGAAGAGACGACAAGGCTTTTGTCCTAGCAAAAACAGATGTGATGGGCTTAGCCAAGCTGTGAACATCAGAACACTTTTTGACGGTTTCATTTTGCACCAAATTATTCATGTGAAAGCCCTTGACATTAAAATGGGCCATTTATTGTAACAATTGATTGGTTAGAAGTAAAGTTATATGCTATTTTTAGTTACTATGTCCTTATGCGGCAAGACTTTTGTCAGGCACTGTACTCTTCAAACAGTACATTACTCACTGCACTCAGAAGGATATATACTGCACACAGTGCAAACACTGCATCACACACACACACACACACACACACACAGAGGACTACACTCTGCATACAGAGGGTTTCATACTGCAAATCGTGTGCTTCACAAAGAGTATTACGCACTGTACTCACAGTACTACACACAGCATGCATATAATTGCACACTGCACACAGAGGATTACCATCATCCAGTACTTCAAGTTCTAGCTCTTCATGCTGGAGCAAAGGTTGTGGACAGAGGTTAGAACGGGCACTTTGACCAGTCTGTGGCTACAGTGCCCTTCATCTATCAAGTTGTCATGCTGTGTGTGGTGTGACACACTCCTCTACGTATAGAGTACTGAGATGAATACAGCACTGCTACTTAGTGTCTGGTGTCAGATGTGAAAATGCAATGGAAATTTGCAGTGGGGTTCAGATAATTTCCCACATGACTCAAACTCAAATTAATTTTTAGAGCCAAGATCAGCCTATGGGGTATATGGATGGAAGAGATCAAATTTGTTGTTTATTTCCAAAAATGTAATGCTTTTGCATTTGTAGTACAATTTTAATCCACTTTTGCAAACTAACTTACATACCTGCAACACAAACATGCGAGTCACTCATGATTTGAGCCCCGCTAATGAGGTATCTCAGTTTCAACAAACATTTACAACATAACTTGACGGAAGCCGATCAGAGCCATATTTTGCGTAGGCAATCTCTGGGATACTGGAGGTCTTGTTACCAAGTGAAATTATTACACAGCAGGCTACTGCAAGCTAGCAGAGATGTGATGCATAAAAATTAATATATAAATTAATAGGAATTATTTTGCTATTTAGCTATCTAGTTCACATTTCTATGCACCAAATTGGACCAACTGGACCAAACTAGCTGGATTAGCTAGCTAGCTAGCTAACAAGCTAGTTTGCTGACTTGGCTAGCTATATTTTGTGTTTATAATTCAATAGAATGCAGCAATAACTTTCCTATTTGTTAAGTAGTAAACTGCAAATTTTGATTATTCAGCTAGCTAGCTTGCATTTATGTGCACCAGATATCGCCACCTACCTAACTCAGCAAACTACCTGTCTAACTAGCTATATAGTTTGCTGGCTTGACGAGCCAAATTTGGTGCAAAATCAATCGAGAACAGTCAATAGTGGGTTTTTTTTCACTACTTAAGAAGTGTTAGATGAGCAAGTAGTGATTATTTAACTATGTAGCTAGCTAGGTCAAAAGGCATTGATGAGACTGATTATTAGCTCATCTGCAAGCTACAAAGTTTTTATGATAACTGACAATAGCCAGAGATGCTAAGCTATTAATATAAATTGGCACAAGCTTCATAACTTGATATCAAGCAGGTAAGCATAACAAAGCAAGTTAGACCATTCAGTTGCTAACTAATTTGTACAGTCTTTCCAGGCTCTGTTATAAAATATGCCTGGGAGCTGGCTGATCTATAACGCATATCTGAACTTGGTTTTTTCAGGGACTCGGCGGGATCATGGGATGTATAGTTTTTAGGCTAATAAAAGACTAGCCTACAGTCTCGAAAAACTAAATTTGTAGTTACTTAGAAATTTCGTAATCAATATAGACGTGAAAACAACGGAAAGTACATCAAAAGCGAATTTTTTAAAAAGTCTATTGGGAAAATTAGTGGGAACTTTTACCTCCGACACTCATGTAACAAAGTCATCTCAGTACTCAGTAGGCCCACTTGTGCCATGTTTCAAAGGTGACGCAGGTCATATAGTCAGATTCTTGCTTTACTTCTTGATTATTTATTGATTAAGGATGCCTGTGTGTAATGGTCAGTGTGGAGGCCAGGAAAACATGGACTGGACTCAAGTGCAAAGGTGGATTTAGTTGGAGAGTTTATTTTTGTCTACTGCACAAGCGGGACAAGCACATAAAAGATACAAACAAAAAAGGAAATGAGGTTCCAAAACAATGAGCAAACACTGTAGTAATACTATGGCTAAGAGAAAGGCATGTTACATATTACAAACAGTTAACAAAAATGACTATTCTGTGCGAAAAATAAAACAGCACAGAAGTTTTAAGATTACGAGTTTAGAATGTGTTTCGCGAAACGAGTAGAAACAACAGCACAGAAATGCTTTACGAGACTCAGCAATGAACGATGGTGCTGCTGTGGTTTAAATAGCCACTGCAGCGCCTCTGAGACAACGAGGCACAGGTGAAGGCGGTGGCTTGATGAGTGAGGCAGCTGTTCCGGGTTTTACTCAGCCGGCGTGCTGGCCCTGATGAGGTGAGACCTTATACTGTGTTATGAAAACCTCGATGAAATCTAATAATTCTCCATTTATTATTTAAAATTCTGGATACAATGAGCCTACATCGTGACACATGAAAAGGATAGAAATTCACATAATGGTGCCCAGCATGATATCATCTAGCAAAGTCAATCAAAACAGTTGGTCCCGGAGGCTGGCAAATTCAAATAGCCTACTGACACCTTTCTAACCTCACCTGCATTCAAGCCCTTTTACCCAGTCTCCACTAGGGCCTTTGGGTGATTTGGTGAATTGTGCAGCAAGGGAAATGACAGATAGCCTAGGAGAATGGCCAAGTTGGAAGTTGACGGGCTTTCGCACTCAACAGTAGGCTAGTACAGGACCGGTGAAGGCAAAGGTGCATTCAGTCAACCAAAATGTCTTCGGAACTCATGCACCATTAAGCATAAATGACATAAAATGCAGAAGCCCGAAGCCCCAGTTGTGTCTCTATTGCTCTTTTCACAAAGTCCGTCCAAGAGTCAAAATCAGCCAATAGAATGGTACACAGGAGAGAGCATTAAAGGAGCTGTGTCACGATTACTGCGCATGCTCACAACTTTCAACAAAGCAAATCCGCTCAATTACAAGTCAAAATCTACTTACATTCTTGGAAATCTGTCATTGTTTTGTATAGTATTTATATATTTTAGTTACTCAGGCATAATATTTGTTATGTTAAGAAGTTTTCTGCGGAAATTTGAGTATTCAAAGCACTACATTAGTGCTGTAGCCAAAGTATATGTATAATGTGAACTGCTTTGCCGACCGCCAATATTCATTGAGGAAGGTTTATTTCTTCTAGTGCTTTGAATCCTCTAATTTCCACAGAAAGCTCCTTAATATCAAAAGTATAATGGTGGAGTAGCTAAAATATAAAAATACAATGCAAAACAAAGATGAATTGGCAAGGATGGAATCAGATTATGGCTTGCAGCCAGTCAAGCAGATTCACTTTCTTAGGATGAAAGTTCTGAGCAAGTGCAGTAATCGTGACACAATTCCTTTGATAGAAGGACTGAAATCGAGTAAGTAGTCAAAATGGATAAAAGAACAATACTGTATCATGCAAAATCAGTAAAATGCAATTGCTTTAATGCTTTGTTTGAACAACAACATCAACAATAGTACAATTGTCAGTTCTGGTGGCTCCAGCACTGCGCAGAATTAATTTTTGGAAACTCAAAAAATTCCATTTACGGCAACACCGAATTCACTGGACATCCATGCTCACCGGTCAAGCCCTTCCATACCCTTCTTGTACATGAGGCTGTCTGCATGAAAACCTTTTTGTCAGGTCCCGCCTTCCCAGGGCCAGCACGCCAGCTGAGTAAAACCTGGAACAGCTGCTTCACTCATCAAGTCACCATCTTCACCTGTACCATGTTTACCACAGAGCTTCCGTAGTGTCTATTTAAACAACAGCTGCACTATAACTCTTTGCTAAGTCTTGTAAAGCATGTCTCTGCTGCTGTACTTCCCCGTTTCACGAATCTAATGTAAAACTCTCAAACTCTAACATATGTGCTGTTTTAACTTTTTGCACATAGTTGTTTGTAGCAAGGAACCTCATTTCCTTTTCTTTTGCTTACTGTTTGTAATACCCTGCGTGCTATCTCTCAGCCATATTGTATTAGTACAGTTCACTTGCAATGTTTGGAACCTCGTTTCCTTTTTGTGTGCATGCTTCCCGCTTGCGCAGTCGGCAGCAATAAAGAATACAACTAACTCCACCTTTGCACTTGAGTCCAGTCCACGTTTTCCTGACCTCCGTGCCAACCCTTACACTTTTGGAATCCAAACCTTATACCTCACCTAATAAAAGAAGCCAATTAACTTATTAAACCATTTTTGGTTTGAGGGCAGTTTCATCCTCGCTATGAAAAACTACATAAGATGTTTGTAACCGAAAGTGTTATCCAATCTCCTCTCGGCTCATTTATGCCTTTCTGTTGATCATTTTAATAGTCAAGTAAAGAAAACATGACCCCCCCATCCTCCCCCTTTACTGTACAGCAAGCATCGATTTTACATGGTTACGGCAAAATGAATGAGACCAAATGTGAAATAAACGAGAAATTAAATTGAACATGTTCCCAGTCTGAGGCAACACTAAAAAAACAAGATCAAAATGATGTTTTTATGAAATAATTGATCCTGATGTCAAAATGACCCAAACCACACCTATGCTTACAATATGTGAACAGAACATAAGATTAATTTTTGTTGAGGAAAATTCTTGTTTTACTCGTTAAGAAAAAAATCTAGGTGAAAATGGTATACTGACCATGTTGTTAGAGATATTGAACACAGTCGGGTCAAATTGACCCGAAACATAATAGGAGGGTTAAAGTAGCCAACTACGAAGGTCAAGAAGTGGTCTTCCAAACCCCACAAGTTCCCCACCAATGGTAATATTATCCTAAAACTTAGTTTGGTGGTGGGAAAGTTCCCAAATATGAGGGAAAACCACATTTCCAACAGTAACATTCACTTAACCGAGTCCTAGGGACCCCCAAAAAATGAAAAATCACTTGCCACTTTAAAAAAAAAAAAAAAATGGATGGACTTTGGGGGCCCTCCTCTCACCCCTCTGATGTATCATTGTGATTCTGGCTGCAGAATCCTGATATATGGGTCAGAATACACCAGCACATCAAATTTCAGCTTCCAGTCTCTATTTTGTGAGAAGTTACTGTCCTTCCAAAATGCTACAAAAGGAAATGAGCAATTGAGTCAAAAAGAGGCGTTTTTCAAACCCAAATTTCAAGAGGGTGCCACACACAAACCGTTAAGGATATTGGCATGAAACTTGGGATTCCATTGTTTGGGACCATACAGTAAGTGTGATGAAAATCCGAGCGGTATCATGGATAAATTACATTACCCTAAAATGTAAAAATAAAAAAATTTAAAAGTCAGTGCTATTTGCTTTTCGACCAGCATTTGCGAACAAGCGGAATGGGACCCCCATCAGCCAGCTTTTGCAACGTTTCAAAGGTGACGTTAGCTAAGTGATTTAACTCATTAAGATTTATTGATAAAGTATGCGTGAGGTAAAACCCCAATGACACCTAATAAATCAAAATTTGTCTTTGAAAATTCTGTATGCAATAAGCATAGATTGTTCCACATGAAAAGGAAAGGAATAAACTTATTAAAACGGATAAAACGGTATCCAGCTCAAATAATCAGCAAAGTGAATCAACATTTAAAATAGTTAAAAAACAGCCCCTATCAGGCTTAAAGGGCATCTAAAGTCGATTCTCAGATGGGACGATGAACGTCCAATGCTCACAAACAAATCACTTGCTTTTGTTGACATCTTGCATTGTCACATGACTAATTTCATTCATATAAACAAATGTTTTGTGTACATGCGTAGATAATCTCTCTATTTTCGTTTGTTTGAGCAGGTGCGGCTCGCTGATTGGCCAATAAACAAAAACAATGGGAATCGACTTTAGATGCCCTTTAAGATCTGACACAATTAAGTTACATTAGACTCAGCGACATTCAAAAACTCCGATTCAAAAATGAATTTGCGTAAATATAAATGGTAAAATCCAAGGGCGTAGGTTTGTATATGGAAGGTAGGGTTTTTGGAAAGCCAGATTGTCCGTACCATATTTCAGCGAACTTGTTCTTATCATCTTCCCAGAAAAGCCATATAAGACCCAATTGTGGAGGCTACGTCTCCAAGATAGCCCATCTACGCATTCTAGCATTTGATTGGTTGAAAGGGCGGGGCTACCTGAAGGCTAAAAGTCAAGAGTAAACGGACCACTCTATTCAGGTCATGAATATTTATTTTTGTCTAAAGCGAGACTTGAAACGCGCAACTACATCGCCGGCTTTGATTACCTGTATTTGCAATGGCTTACCCGTAGAAGAGAGCCGTAATTTGGCATTTGTTCCAGATTTTCTTCATCATGTAACTATTGCACTTTCCCACAACCCAACTCATGACAAACATTGATATTACCTTAGGTAGCTTCCTATCACTTTTGTGTAAATGTCATTATCTGAGAGCGTGAGAAAAAAAGGTTGCTCCACGTTGAGTCATGCTGCTAATATTTCGCCATACTGAATGCCAAGTGTAATGTTGGTTGAATCAGTGCGGCTTAGCACTGTAGCAGGCTAGTTAAGTGCCACTCTCATAACTCAGTAAACGTTACTTAGCACTTACTGTGCTTGCAGTACCTTTCCATTACCATTATAAAATATCAGTTTGTTCACTAGCGAGCTAACGGCAGCTAGCCACTCAGTTGACAGGGGAAGAAAGCCGAGAGGCAATGAAAAAAGAGAGGTAACATCAGAAACTTCTTTACCATCCACAGCGTAAGTGATATAACTAGTCAGAAACAGATAGTTATTTGAAATGAAAACTTGCTAGCTACCTTAAGTTAGTTTTTACCGGAAAATAATGTCAACGAATGTTAATTAAACATGTTTGCTCGTTTCAACTAGCGAACTAAACCTGGTTTCTGTCACATGTAAGGCATAAGCAGTTGTAAATATAAACTACGTTGATATGTCAAATTATGAGGTCAATTTCAGGGGAGAAATCCCGCTAAGGTGCCCTTATTAATGAATTATTTTATATTCAGGAACCACAGCAGCAAGCTAGAGAAACAGAGCAAGCTGTTGGGGATACAGGTGTATCAGGGCTTCAGGTGAGGTCATAATTATGACTTGTTCTGTGGAATTATAGGGAACGCATTAAAGTTAGTCTCATGATGTTCAGCAAATATAACCTTTTAAAGTCAAAATGTCCCAACCAACTGTGGCTCAGTGGGGAAAATGAAAGAAACACGTAATCGTAAATCTAACATGATCCAGTCCGATTAAGCGCTCGGTTTGCAGCTTGTCCAATTCATAGTCGGTGGGCCATTTTGAAGTGCTTATCGATGCTGCAGTCGCATTACCGCACATTAAGATGTTTAATAGAGAGGATTGCAAGCTGGCTTGCTAACGTATTTCCCCTCACTTGGTATCAATGTCCAGGTTACTAGATCTGAGCAGGAGTGATGAGTGCGCTGAGATGGTTTGCAGCTGTCAGTTAAGGTTGTGGCAAGTTTATGTATGTGGCATCTTTGTATGAAAATTATGGAGGCATCTTGTGTAGCATTATAATAAAAAAACGGAGAAACACTCATTCAGATAATCTCTGTATACAGTAAAGGCAGTGTCTGCACTCAGATTTACAAAAATTTTCCTTCGCATCACATACATCTCCCTACCAATTCTCACATTAAACCTACGCCCTTGGTAAAATCCCCAGCAGTAAGTAATTAATAACTTCATAAAGTTCCAGAGTGTACATGAAATGAAAAGAAAATTCTAATGAAATGGGGGGGCGAAAACCCCCAGTCCCTATGCCAGTGAATTAAAATAGGCTTCAGTATTAGGGATCAAAATAGCTTGGAATGAGAGAGATTCCACGGTTCAACCTAAATCTTCTGTGTTTGAAAAGATAAGAAAAACTGTTCCACGCCACGTCGCTCCAAACAGCAGCAGGGAGGCCTCCGCCCCGACCCGGTGTGCTCAGCGCGCCTGATGAAGCTGCAGTCTGCCGGGCACAGATCAACAACAGGCTCGCGCTCCATGCACCTCCACCTGTTTAAGTAGTAAATAAAATATCCTGGTTACATTACAATTCGATGACCAGAAATGCTTTATTTGTTATTGCAAAGAACATGAAAACGCTTCAGTCCAAGAGACATGTAACTTAGCTGCAGGGGCTCAGAGCACCTTACGCAAAAGAATTCACTCCATGCGCTCGCGCCCGTTGCAAATCTGAAAAAGCCTCAGGGGAATGTCAAGAATGGCCGGCCAGAGCTGCTTCGAGGCAAGGACATGGCTAGGGCAGTTCACGGAGGGCGATCGGTGCAATTTCGCAACACCACGCCTCTGTAGACACCATCATAGCCTCACCTGCATCCAAGTCCTTTTACCCTGTCTTCTCCTGCGCCTCTGGGTGATATGGTGAATAGAGTAACAAGGGAGATGACTGGTAGCCAATGAGAATGGCAGGAACAACAGGCATTTAAAGGCCCATTCACTCTCATTGTGCAGACGACTAGGAAGCGAATGGGCTTTACAGAATAGATAGGACAGGACTGGCAGAGGCAAAGACGAATTAAGGCGCATTCAGTCAACCAAACAGTTATTCTAGCTCTTGCACCATTATGCAGAAATGACACAGGAAAAGTGCTGAGAACTGTTTCCCCAATAATCTCAAGAAATTGCCCTATGAACTCCGTTTTTAAGTCAAAGTCAGCCAAAAGAGTGGTGCACTGGAGAGAGAATTAATAGAAAGGTGAAAATAATATTAGGAGTCCAAATGAAAAAAAACCATAGCGTGTTATGCTGAAGCAATAAAATGCAACAACTCCCATTCTTGTGAGAAATACATCAACAATGCCGAATGTTTGGTGCAGGAGGCACCCGCACTGAGCAGAATTAGTAACAACACTTAATTCAAATGTCCTCTTCTTGGTTTTTAGTTAAGCTTTTCCTACCCTTTCTTGTAAATGAGGCTGTCCACTTGAAATTCCCAAGATAAGTGATTTGAACATTATGCATCATTATAATGAACCAAAAAGTGAATTAAAGCACAGCAAAAGTTAGGATGTGCCAAAGAGGGGTCTCCAGCCTGTGCCCGATCAGACAGTTTAGACTCATGATCCAATTTAAAAAAAAAAAAAAAAAAAAAAAAACTTGAGACTAAGGAGTTAAACAAAGTCATGGCATGGTTTCCTCAACATTTTCAGAGAAAGGCACAGTGCCATCCTGAAGACTTTACACCTGATGCAAAAATTACTTGAGGTGAAATTATTTTGCCAGAATCCCTGAGGGATTAAGATTTTGACGCAAGTGTGTTGTGAGGGACTGCCCACCCTGTTTTTCTACCCTTCTCTTAGCCAGCCTCTCAGTGTCTCTGTCCCTCACTCGCTCCAGAGTCTCCTCCACCCTCTCTCACTCACGCTTTTCCCTTCCAGACAGCAGTGTCCCATACACTCATCCCTCAGTGTCGCTTTACTCCACACGCATGAGATCAGACCGGCAGCGAGGTACATGAGACCAACTGAAGGCTGCGGGCTCTCACCTACCAAACGGAGGGCACAGTTGGGAAAACCACTTTGAATCCTCAAGAACAGGTAATTAAATCGTAAAATGACAATGCAAATGCTGTGTTTGTTCAATGCTGGCCAAATGTAGAAATATAGGTTCATAAATGACATTATTACAGACACAGTGCAGCTTTCCAATGGCATCTTTTGTATCACAGAATGTTTGCACCGCAACTAACAGATATAATGTACAACGAGTTTACAAATTCATTGTAAATTTTTCATTGTCTTCATAGACAAATGCTTTTAAAATACAAACCATTGATTTTTTTGTACACCTCAATTCTAAAAGAAAAAGAACGACACATAAAATTAATTAATGCGTAGTTTATTTGCATCCAGTTGAAAGAAGCACAAAAAACAATTTAAAGATTCATTTTTACAACCGGACTCAACTAATTCTCGGAAATATTTGAAAATTCCAAATGTGATGCCTGCAACAGGTTCCAAAAAAAAGGAGAGGGGAATGGAAAGACAGGAAGACTTGTGGAATCTTCAAAAAAAACACCTATTTTTCAACATTACACAGGTTAAGAGGTGAATAGGTAACAGATGATTCAATTATTATAGGGTATTATGAGCACTCATCAAAGGCATGGTCATTTACTAGTGAGATGGTACAAGGTTTGTCACTGTGCCTAAACCAAACACCATCCAGAACCATCGCCAACTTCTCTGGTCTCGACCTCATCTGAAAAAAAAGAATGTAGGGGAAGAAGCAGGAGGTGCTGTCCTCTCTGAGGAGTCCATCTTTCACACTGCATTTGGAAATAATAGACATCATGTTCTCTGGGCTGAAGAGGAGAAAGACTATCCCGACTGTCATCAACGACATGTTCAAAAACCAGCATCTGTGATGGGCTGGGGCTGAATAACTGCACTGTAGACAAATAGGACACTGAAGGGTACAGGCAAGTCTTTGAACAGGATATGTATGACTAGCAGATGTCGTCATCAAGGATGCCCCTGCTTGTTCCAGGTAATGGCAAGCGACACACAGCACAAATTAAAACAGAATGGCCGTGTTGTCGCAGACAGCCAGTAATGCCCAAAGGCCCAACCTATCTCTCATTAAAAACATGTGGTGGATTATGAGGTGTAAAATGCAATCACGGAGACCTTGGACTGTTTACAAACCATAATAATTCCTTCTTTGGCATGAATGGGAACAAATTTTTAGCTTTTTTAGTTCTGGATGATGGCATATGAATAAAGAATAAAATATCTATTTTTCGATCATTTATTATAAATTATAATTTAAGCACTATTGCCGTAAAGCATAAGTGGGAAACATTCTCTTTACCATATTCAAGAAGACTCGAATGCAACATGATTTCTAAAATGGAGTAAAATGGCTGCACAAGGCCATGTAGAAGCAGCTAATGAAATGGGTGCTGCCGTGGTTGTTTTGCTATTTAACAACGGTCCTTCTTTACAGGGTTCCCAGCATTTCAAGAAAACCAAATTCCCTGAGTTTTCCCTGATTTTTCCCTGACTAAATCCCGAAATTCCAGGAGATATTTCAATCACACAAAACGCTCAGAAAATAGGTTGCGGGCACAGGACTTACTGTAGCAGTGAGTGATTGAACACTTGAACAACGTTTTGAATGGGGTTACAAATTGGTAAAAATTTTTTAGGCTTTGCAAGCTGCCTTGTGCGCAGAGCAATGATCGATTAAATTACCTGATGTTTGTATGGGAATTTCCTACACCAGGGGTTCCCAAACTCGGTCCTGGGGCCTCCCTGTGTATGCTGGTTTTTGCTCCACCCTGGTTTGCAATCATAGGATTTTAAGAAGCTGATAATTTGTCTTAATTAAGTGCATTGTTCAGAGCAGCAATTTATCCTCTCTTGACAAACAGTACTTTGACAGATATGCATACATACAGTGAGGAATAAATTCCGCATCCACATTGCAATATATGAGTAACAACTGCATAAAAAGAGGGGAAAAATTTACCCAATCAAAGGAAAAAAATCAATGGGTTCCTAATTGATGAAACTGTGGGCACATGGTTGCAAAAACTAACAATTTGCTAAACAAGCAAATGACAGAGTCAAACCTGTTTTATGTTATGTTTTTGTGATTGAGTGCAAGCAAATTATTTTGAAAGAATTCTAATCACCTGTCTTTAGCAACCTAATTTGGAGGTTACTGATTTTCTCAGAACCTGATTTGATCTGTTTAAAAATGTTATTACCTGAAATTGCTTGCCACACAGAAAAAAAAAAAAAAAACCAAGACTTTATATGCAAGAGTCTTTTATTCGTTCTTTTATTCTTCATGGCACAAATTGACATTTCTATTAAAATTTGGCTTAAAACAGCAAATAACATATTTAAACAGAAAATGTCCCCAATTTGGACAAATTAACAGCCTGTTAAACTCCTAATGGCAATTATGGTTGGGACAAAAACCAGCATCCTTAAAAATTGGACCCAAGGAACCCCTTCCAACACGATGGCATACTATTGTTTCAACCAGCATTTTGCCAATTTTTGAAATTCCTCATTATGGGAAATTCCAAAGCTGATGTAATTTTAGAACTGGAGTGTTCTCGTGTAAGTGGCCAACCTACCGGGCTCCATACAGTACCATCAGCAATGTCAGTTACAAACTTCATCCCTGTTACGACCTCATGGTCGTATAGATTTTTTTGTCATGTATTTTCAAGCATCTTTGTTGTTTATGCATGTATGCATGCACTGTGCGTATTTTGATCTTACTCTTTAATGCCTGTGTGTGGCTGACTGCCGGTGAGCTTCATTCATTTGCTAACTGAATGATTGAAGGCGCCTGACTGCAAGTGGCTCCAGAGCGCTGACTGGTTTCCACATACAAGCCTGCATTTTAAAAGACGGACCAACCTCAGGAGCGGCGGATTCTCTTCTCCCTGCTCCTAAATTGACTACCAGTGGAAAATGATGTCCACATGCATGGGCGACGAGAAGGTGGGTGCTGAGGGTGCTGCAGCACCCCCTGTTGGCAGGGAGTATGAGCACACAGACAATGTGTAAACATTAACAACTTTAAAATATGCAGCCTCTTTACAACAATTTTTAATACATTTCCTATAAGAAGGTATTGAAACATAACCTAAATATTATTTTATTCAATATAAATAAATTAATAAAGAATAATTCTGCGTCAAACTCAGTGAAAGAATTTCCGGTATCGTAGTTGGTTCAGTCGCTCAAACCAGCTCCAGGACAGCACATTGAGTGCCGGAAAGAACGGTCTTTTTTGCCAGGTGCGTCCAAGAGAACAAGTTACCGTAAAAATGGCAAAGCAGAAAAAATTGCTCAAGATCTTATTCCAGCATATAGCCACCAGCTACTGTTTGCATTAGCTAAATACATTTATGATCGTATCTA
The DNA here is from genome assembly GCA_029692085.1 of Gymnothorax javanicus. Classification (NCBI taxonomy): domain Eukaryota; kingdom Metazoa; phylum Chordata; class Actinopteri; order Anguilliformes; family Muraenidae; genus Gymnothorax; species Gymnothorax javanicus. The sequence continues at coordinate 9,310,957 of CM056212.1, read as the reverse complement.
AAACAGGCGAAATATTGGTATCAAAATCAGTGGCGGTTCGTCGGCCATAGCAAAGGGAAGCCAAAACCTCACCCTTCAAAGCTTAATGACTTAAACCTTTCGCAGTTTACTTTTCTTGATCAGCAGTTGTTCATACGAAGTGGTAGAAGGACAGTCAAATTTATTTTTGATAGCAAATGATGACGCAAGTTATCAATAAGTCTTTATAAATTAGTTTGCGAGGCTTCTTTCGCAAGAAGCCACGAGAATCCATTTTCTATAATCTTAATATAGAAGTAAAGAATGCGATGTTGCACAGCTTATTGCTTAATGAGCCTCACTAATCAATCTGCGAATCTATGCCGTTTCATAAGCTACTTGAGCGTGGAATTTATAAAGACGTAGGCCCATGGTAATTTACGTCGTAATTTATGTGTGAAAAAAAAAACCCTCATAATTTCATGGTGCAATGTATAACAATGCTATCGATAATAAATTTGACTGTCCTTCTACCAATTCGTATGAGCAACTGCTGATCAAGAAAAGTAAACTGCGAAAGGTTTAAGTCATTAAGCTTTGAAAGGCAAGGTTTTGGCTTCCCTTTGTTACGGCCGATGAACCGCCACTGATCAAAATAGAGCTAGTTAAGTACAAAGAAATGAAGGTGATGTCCCCAGTTGCTATTGTTTCATCGTTTGATATGACTTTTTCCTGAGTTTTAAAATAGCCGGGTTTAAGGCTGGAGTAAGCACACTGTTATAAACTCGCACCTTTTTGCCAGTTATTTTAACTGTAATTTTACGATCAGTTCATAACAGAGGTTCTGAGAATAAATGAAGGAACAGACTGGAGCACTCGAATCACTTGCATCAGTTTATTGAGATGCCAAGACTAACGTTTCGACGCACAGCGTCTTCCTCAGAGTCAAACTAGTATTGGTGAAGTTGGGACAGTTAAATAACTTCCTCCACACAGAGAATGACCTCCTATTGAAAAAGAGTTAAGTTGGGAGGTATCCATAATGAACCAATACTGTGATAGCGCTCAGTGAGTGGGTGTAATCTCAAATACCAACATTTCCTCCCATTAACACAAATTTCAGCCATCATATATATACAGGACATAAATTACACATGTATACATTTACAGAAAACAGGACAGATTTAATTCTTCATTCAATCCATGTGGTTCCACAGTGTTCAATGTATAAATCCAATACGCTTCTCTTTTGAGCAGTCTGCAAAAATTGTCTAATGGGAATATTTTTAATAAGTTGTTTGGGGTGATTGCTATCCGCTAATAAATGGTATTTTCCAAACCCCCTTGGTATTTTTTATAAATTGTCAAGTCAAGAAAATGCACTTTTTCCAAGGATTCCTCAATCACCCCAAACAACTTATTAAAAATATTCCCATTGGACAATTTTTATAAAAAAAGGAATTGTAGCAGAAATGAGGAGTTTGAGCGCAAAGGCAGTGGAGATGTCTGAGCGCTTCCGTGAAAAAGAGGTTACGTGGAAAAGGATATCACGTCCAGCCTACCAGAGGCGTTCGGCCCGCCTCCTGAACAAGACTAGGCGCATCATCAACACGGGTTTGTTTTTCTACTGAGTATTCCCCCATAGCGGGTGAAATCAAATATATTATTAAGAAACATTGGCATGTTTTACAGAGTGACCCAGCTCTCAAACAAATATCGCTGAGCCTCCCTTAATCTCCTTCAGAAGATCTCTTCGGCATAAGGACAGATTAGTTTTCTGTAATGCCTTCCCCCCTCCCTAAATCTACATGGCTGCCCCCCCACCGACAGGCTTCTATAGATGTGGGCACTGCATTCACTGCTCCAATTCCTCGGACTCGGGCATGAAATACAAAAATCAATTCATTTATAAACTGTAACACAACACATGTCATTTACATTCTCAAATGTCCGTGGGTTGGTCTACGTAATGTCCTCAAACTCCGCATTGCCGAACACAAGGCTGCTATTAAATAATCAGAATATGGACTACGCAATAGCAAAGCACTATGCCCAAGGGTTCTGCAGCATCTCTTAAATTTTGGGGTATTGAGAAAATTGTTCCTTGTTGGGGATATTTGCTTTCATTGAACACTGTGGAACCACATGGATTGAATGAAGAATTAAATCTGTCCTGTTTTCTGTAAATGTATACATGTTTTTATGTCCTGTATATATATGATGGCTGAAATTTGTGTTAATGGGAGGAAATGTTGGTATTTGAGATTACACCCACTCACTGAGCGCTATCACAGTATTGGTTTTATTTTTAACTCTTTTTCAATTCATTCTCTGTGTGGAGGGAAGTTATTTAACTGTCCCAACTTCACCAATACTAGTTTGACTCTGAGGAAGGCTGTGCGTCGAAAACGTTAGTCTTGGCATCTCAATAAACTGATGCAATTTCGATGCTCCAGTCTATTTCTTCTGAATTTGTCCTTTTCTGTGAGCACCGACCTCTGGCAAGAGAGGGGGCTGAAGTCCAATTTTTAGAGGTTCTGAGAATGTTAACTGTAAACCACAGTTACATGCGAGCAGGACTCCGCTTACAGTTAAAATAACAAGGAGACAGTGATAAATTTAACTGATAAATACAATCCATTGATAACAGCGCAGTAGCACCTAGTAGTTTTTTTAAATAGATCAATGAGCCATCTAACGTTATTTGTATTATTATAATTATTGTTATTATTATTAGCCTACTTTTTACATAATCGCTTAACTCTTGCTGGAACACGAGACCAATCACTTTACGGAAGTTTCTATTGATAAATGATGACACCCCAATTTACCTTTCAGCACCCCTCGGCAGAAACATGTTCTCGCGCGCATGTCCACATGTATAATGTTGCCGCAGCCCTGGTTTGGGTAGGTAGCCTTTTGTTAAATATTTGTTTTCTCCTTTTTTTTGGCCAGGAGCTTTGGTCCATATGCCTTTTGTTTTCTCTTTATTTTCGGGTGGGCAAGCGAAGGTCATTTACATTTAGTTTGATTTTGTGTATTTTGCCGTGCGCTTACCCCGAAGCTATATGTTACTGAAAATAAATCCTGTGTAAGGCAGAGTTGGGTCCAACTTTCAAGTACTTATGAGAATTGTATGCAAACATTTTTTTTTTACATACCATAGTGCTTGTATTTGTATCTGAGTACTACCTAATAATGCCTAATATTAGGCATTAGGCCTAATAATATTATTTGGCCGAATGCCTAATAATACCTAATAATAAGTACATGTACTTGTATCCAAGTACTTTTCAAAGTACTTGACCAATCTCTTTCAGCACTGAGGAGGCAGATTGGTCAAGAACTTTGAAAAGTACTTGAATACAAGTACAAGTACTTTAGGCATTAATAGGAAGTACTCCAATACAAGTACAAGCACTTTGGTATTTAAAAAAAAAAATGCTTGCTCCAATTCTTGAAAGTATTTGAAAATACTTGAACCCGACTCTGGTGTAAGGGCTGAAAACCTTTATTACTGGTGGTTCTTGGGAGGGGGGGTAAGAGGGGTGTCTCATTTTTTTCATGTTGCGCCAAGATTTCCCCTAGGCCAGGTTGTAACATCCCTTTCAGAACAGGGAGACAAAAGTCCACTACAGACTTCATCCCTTTCCGAACAGGGAGATAAAAGTCCGACCTGATACTGCAATAAAGCATGGTGTGCATGAAAGTAAACCATATCACCAGCACCAGAAGATCACCAGAGATATCCCGACTGCCACCCAAACATGTTAACCCCATCACCCAGCTAAGCAGGACGTCACAAGATATTAAATGCTGGACAATATCGTGATGTGCTGCTTATGACAACTCTGGAGGCAAGGGATGCTTAACTCCCTTTCGGTTTTTCAGCAAAACGCATTCAGAGATGACAGTACTTAATCAGTATACTGTAGCCTACAATATGTGCATACGGTAATCATTCCTAATATACTGTATGACATCAGATTCTAGAAAGCCACCATAGCCAATCAGTAAGGATGTATATGTACACTGTAGAAGCAGGAAATGAACTCAATGACACAAGATTAGAATTAATAGCATTTATACATGTACATGTCAAAATCTCAGAAAGATCATTTTAGTCAGTGTTCAAATTCCCTGAGTTTTCCCTGATTTTTGCTGTTTTTCTCAAATTCCCTGAGTTTTCCCTGTCTGGAAAATGTGAAAGTCATGTTCCAGCTTTTCCCTGATTTCCAGAGTCTGGGAACCCTGTTTCACAGCGAAGTAAAATAGGAAAACAGAACTCATTTATTTAACCAGAGAATAATCATCAAACACATTGTTACCCTGTGATAAAGTTCACTTTCATGAAGAGCCAGAAGGATTTGGGCTTCAGCAGGGAAACAATGGAAAGTGGATGAGGAAGTAGGAAGGGTTTCCACATTAATTGCAAAATTCCAATCGTTGCGACAGGCGCAAGATGGTTCTATTCTCAGAAGCGGCATAAATCACTTCGATTGTGCTGCATGTTGCTTTGATGTGATGGATTATTCAGGAAAAAAAAAATTGACAGATGAAGCCCAGAATTGTCAAGTGTAAAGAAAAAGCAGAGATTGCATGAAATGTGCATCATTTGTTTATCAGGCAGTGTGACAGATCGTCGATTGGTCAGGGGAGCTAAAACTCTGATTTCATGTGATATTCTGCCACTTGGAACTCTGTTGGTAAATACAGATGCAATCTATAAGTAATAGAGACATTTTCTTAATCATTATACTGTATATGATAATGAATTTAAAATCAAGCCCATAAAATCAGTGCCGACTGGCAATGCGATCGATGTTCATACTTAATTTTGGTGCAGACAGTAGTCTTAATTAGGTATTTACAGTGGGCTAAAAATTTACTGGCACCCTTGAAAGGCAATGCAAATACAATGCAATAAATAAATAAATAAATACAATATCATCATAGAGAAACAAAATGTGTGAAAAAATTTACGACAATAATGTTTCACTGGAAACAACCCAAATCATAATAATCATTTAATACAAACTTCAGTCAACAAAATCAAGGTTAAAAAACAATTGGCACCCTTCATTTAGAACTTGGGGCAACCACTTCTGGCAAGGACAATAACATGGAATGATGTCCAATAATTTTTTGACAAGTTTAAGGTACTCGTGGGGGGATTTTGGACCATTCCTCTTTGTAGATTCTTTGAAGATCCTACACTTTCTTGGGTTTGTGTTTTTCAACTGCCCTCTTAAACTCAGCCCACAGGTTTCAATTGGATTGAGGTCTGGCGACTAAGATGACCATTGCAGAATGTTAATTTTGTTGTCACAGAACCGTTTCTATGTGGATCTTGAGGTGTGCTTTGGGTCTGTGTTTTGTTGCAACGTCCTCCGTCTGGCCAAGTCCCAGCCCTCTTTCAGAGGCAACCAGATTGTCAGCCAAAATATCCTGTTACTTGGTGGAATTCACTATGCCATTTATCTTAACCAGTGCCCCTGGATCGCTGGAATTAAAACAGCCCCAAAACATTCCTGACCCACCAACATATTTCACTGTGAGTATGAAGTGCTTCTCCTTTCATGCATCTCTGTTTCGATGCCAAACACGCCGATGTTGTATCTGACTGAAACATGCGATTTTGGTCTCATCTGACCAATGAGCCTTGTTCTAGTCATTATTTTAATGACGTCTGGTAAACTCCAAGCGCTTGCTTCTGTGACTTCTGGTCAGAAAAGGCATTCTTCTGGAAACCCTTCCAAAGAGCCTGTGGTTGTAGAGATGGTGCCTCATGGTGCTTTTTGAAACCTGGTGACCCCAAGATGCCACCAAGACCTGCAATTCCTTTACAGAGATTCTTGAAAATTTTGTTGCTTCTCTCACCATCTTCCTCAGTATCCTGGGGGGTGAATTTCACTTGCGTCCTCTTCCCTTGAGGTTTTCAACAGTTCCATATCTTTGGAATGTTTTAGTAATTGCCCTGACAATGTACAGTGGCATGTTCAATCATTTATGAGTTTTTTTGTATCCATTACCAGATTTATGAAGGTCAATGACCATCTGCCTCTTTTGAACTGACAGTTGTTTTGTTTTCTTCATGGTGTTGGATGACAAAGGGATATTGCATGTGTGTTACCTCATTTTTATGCCTTTGGTGCTAAAGTTTTCTTGTGGTGCTCCTCAAGGTCCTGATGAAATCCCTGAAGAACAGTGGAACCCCGTGGACCCTTTTCTTGACCTTAGAAGTCTCAGCATAGTGAAAAAGGGTTACCTCTACAGCAACTTGGTGTGTATATGCTCTTCATAAACAGAGCTGAGAGTTAAATGTCCATTGTACATGTTTATTGGGAACATGCTGTGTGATTATGTTTACTGCAGGCTGAGTTATCTTCATACGCTGCACACTCTGGCTGGGGCATTAAGCACAGCTCAGAGAGATACTCACAATATGTGCTCCTGGTCCTCTGTTCTAAACTGGGAATAGTCCATCCTTCTAAATTGGCTGCAGTGGCGGCCAACGGACAGAAAGCAGGGAGGGCGTAAAACATGCCTTTAAACTGATAATTTGTCTTGATCAGATTTCAATTGTAGAATTGCCACAAATGGCTAGTCCAACAGTGATAAATCTCACCTGCTATGAGTGAAAACTTATCATCTTGGCGTCACCAATTGTGGAATTCCCTCTCAGGTTTACCAGAAGTCGGAAATAGCTGAGAGGCGAAGGAACACGTGTCGTCTAACCATGCTGCCAGATCGAGAGTAATTTACAGCTTAATTGTTATAAGGAAGTAACTCTAAATTAATTTGTACTTAACCTTCCTCCGCTTTAACTCTGACGCACAGAAGGCTGCGCAGTGATCGCAGTGTGGCTCTGCAAGGACGGCAATCTAGCTATGTAGATGCGGACGTGCCTATGGCTGATGCAGCCAGCAATAATACAATTAAATGTATTTGCGACGGCACTAAGTGCAGGCGAGAGACTACAGGGCGCCGATACCCAAAGACTTGTGCATGCGTCAGAACTGAAAATCCATAGCTGTGTAGTGGATATCAGCCGGAGAGGAATACTCCGTTAAGATTAAAATAATTTATTTACAGATGTATGAATTGCAATTTAAGCAACAGAATGTGGTGAGATAAATGACTATACGCGAATGTCGCGCAGGAGCCCGGTTAAAAAGTCTCCCAAAACCATTCCGCTTCTTCCACCTATATACCCAAAGATCAAAGGAAAACCAAGTCATCAATGTAGAGGCCCAATGAGCAGGAAACAGACACATCAAACAGTCACATGTGCTGCATGCTTACACATCAGTTGCACCTTGCCTGACATAAGTCATACAAACAGAGATGACCCTCCCACATAATTACACAAGATTACAAAATGGCTTAGACAATGCTGACCATCCTGAGGTGTAGAACAGAAACTTGCAGGAATAGCATAATAACAGGGTAACATGACATCATGACTAAACAAGAGTCCCTCATTGACCCCCACATATCAGCTTTGTAAACAGTCCTGTTTCCTCATGTGGGGACTGACAGGGGCACACTTCTGTAAACACCCTACACAATCAATGGCCTTTTTTGAAGATACTTAAACTCACCTCTTTCAGGTGTCAGCAATTCTCTTTGTAAAGGCGTGAAATAAAACACATTTGGACTACAAAATGTGCACATTTTATTCTTTGTTTACATTTAAACCATCATGAAGCGTAAGTTTTATGACCTGCTTCAATGACAGAAGTCAACGCGGAGAATCCAGTTTTGATTTTTTTTTTGTGAAGCGTAGCCTATTAAGGAAAGTGAATAAAAGATTTTAATTGAATTTATTATTTACTCGCCTTAATATTTCATTAAAAAGGACGCCAGGTATTTAAGTGCCAACAGATAATTCAAATTCTTATGAAATATAGTAATCAAAAACAATGATTGTAAACAGGTCAATAATGATCCATTTCAAGGGATGTCTTCCACCCTCCCTGTGTTCTGTTCAGCAGCTGCCACTGATTGGCTCTTTTGTGTCCCTCTAAATCTTTTCAACTATTGAATGAATTTTGAAACGTATGGCATTTATTTGCCCAAGGCAATATCTGGCAAAGTTGACGTGTATCTGCCTCGTGATTTAGTTCCTCTCCAAAATTTAATGAGCTTTTCCTTTGCCCGTGCCACCAAGTTTCATAAAAACAGACTAATGGTTTTGCTAATCCTGCTGACAAACAGACAAAAAGACGGAACAAACCCTAGGCAAAAAAAATTACCTCATGAGTGGATGTAAAAATAGAAAATATTTTGAGCATGTAAACAACTGGATTTCTAATTAGCAACCCCAGGGCCAGTTTTACAGACACAGGCACAGCCTAATACAAGAATAAATTGCATTGTTAATGAAGTACTACAAAACAAATCTAGTTTTACTCCAGGACAAAGCTAATTTGAGTGTTAAAAGCACGCCCTTATTGCTGAAAAAATGTTTCTCCTTTATCTGAATTTAGGGGCTAAACTGGCAACTCAAGATTCAGCAAGACCAGAATAGATGGAGCTCAGAACTGTTAAGCTTACCATCCCCATATTCGCAAACATCTCCAACTTCACTGCAGGTAATGAGATAGACACTCTACCGTTCAAGGGCCCTTACCAGGTAGTGGAGTTGGTGATCATTGTCCTGGCCACAGGATCTGTCAGTCTCCTCACGATAACTGGAAACATACTGGTCATTCTCTCAATCATAATGAACAGGAGCCTCCAGACCATCAACAACTATTTCATCTTCAGCCTGGCATGTGCAGACCTGATCGTTGGGGTCAGCTCCATGAACCTGTACACAGTCTACCTCACAGTTGGTTATTGGCCGTTGGGCCCAGTAGTCTGTTACCTATGGCTGGTCTTGGACTATGTAGCCGGTAATGCCTCTGCCTTCCATCTCCTTCTCATCACCATTGACCGTTACTTCTGCATTGCCAAGCCACTCAGCTACCCTGCAAGGAGGACCACCAGGATTGCAGGCATGATGATTGCGGCAGCCTGGGTTCTTTCCTTCCTCTTGTGGGCCCCGCTCATCCTCTCTGGACAGTTTATCGTTGGTGAGCGTACTGTACCAGAGTGCTACATCGAGTTCCTGTCCAATGAATCCCTCTCCTTTATCAGCTCCACAGCTAACTTGTACCTGCCCATTGCCATCATGAGTTTCCTGTACTGGCAGATCTCCAGGGCCAGCAAGAGCCGTGTAAAGATGGATGAGCACAAGCAAAAAAAGGGCAACCCATTCAACAGCGAAGCAGGAAACCACATCAGCATTCCATGTGATGACGAGTATGACACAACCCAACGCGTTCAGAGGAGCCAGAATGGCGGAACAGGTGGAGTTGGAGAGGAGGATCCAAGTGCACCAGTACATCCTGAGAGAAATGAAATTACGGAGGCTCCTGCAGGATACAAGGGAAACCCCACAGCCCACCGCCTTAATGTTACAATGTCAAAGCAGCAACCCAAGAAAAAGGCACCACCATCTCGTGAGAAAAAGGTAACACGCATGATAACAATGATTCTAGTTGCCTATGTGGTCACATGGACACCATTTCAAGTCATGAAGATCATCGGCACCTTCTGTTGGACCTGTGTTCCCTACAGGATGTGGATCTTTGGCTCCTGGTTCTTGTACATGAACAGCACCATCAATCCAGCCTGCTATGCTCTCTGCAATGGCTCCTTCAAGAAAACCTTCATAAAACTCCTGCTCTGCCAGCACAAGGATATTCGCTTGGGCAGGTAGAGATGTGATTGTTTTTGTTTCTGCTGTTGTTCTTTTCTGTCATTTTGTGTACAGAAAAAATATGCCCGTGCATCACTTTAAACAACAGCAGGTACAAGCTCAAGAAGTAGAACTACAGACGCAAAACCTGTAGCTGTAATGTCAAATTGCAGACATTTCTGTGCCAGCAAACTCAACTAGAATTCAACAACATTTACTGCAAAACTCAGCTAAAGTCTGCACCCATTCACAGGATCAGAAAGTGCATCTATTTACTGCAATTGATATTTTTATCTGATAAAAATGATGTATTCTTAAAAGTACAGTTCCATCCAAAAGTTTAGTTTAACCTTGCAATGTTTCTGTTTTTAAAAGACCAATACTGTTCAATCAAAAAATATTTAAAGACATTCTTGTGACACTTTATTATAATTACTGTTGGAAATAAAGGTTTGACATTCAGATCTTGCATACGATTGCAAAACCGCACTCTTACAAATACAAAAAATGAATATTTTGATAAAATATTTTGTAAAACCTCACAGCAATACCAACGACGGACACAGCAGGAGGTGAAGGCTCGGCTTGTTCTTCTTTGCTGGTGTGACCCAAAAGAAAGCATTGATCAACATCTCTGTTCATTAGAACAGGGCACAAAAGCACAACAGTTACGATTAATCTGACTCCATATTATTAATTATGAATATAAACTTTTGTTGTAAATGTGTTGAGTTTAGAATATTAATACCATACTTGGTCTTTTGCCAATTTTACACGATTGCGCTTCTGGACCCGCACAATCGCAAAACCTTAGTTCGGGGAGCCCTGCATTGGTTAGCCAGCAGCCACCGTAATATGCGAGTACCTTTCCCTCGCAACAGTTACGGACCCGAGTCAGCTAGTCTGATACTAGTAGTATCTATTGGGCTCCTTCAGGAGAGTTTGACAAGAACCGGCGTATTACACCCATGGGTCCTCTTAAGCCAAACCTCCAGAGCCAATACCTCACCAATCCCTTTAGCAGTCGAACGTGGCCCCCGTTCTAACTTACCAGAGCTCCCTAAAAACTTTGTCTGCAACTGGCCTCTGACAGTAGGTCTCAGTCAGAACCCGTTTCCCCTAAGTATTTAACCGTAATTTTGACCAAAGAAACCAAGATGGATTTAAAATTATAAAAACCACACAAATTACAACAAGACAATTTATTATTATGAAAGAAAATTTTATTAAACAGGTAGGTAGGTCCACATAGTAAATTTCATTAGTCCGTTACTTAATTTAGAAAAGAATAATTTAATGCTAGAGTCTCTTACCACACCTGTTTTGGCTACACACGACACACAGAGATGCACGTGCGGGAAGTTGTCTGCGATCTTCCATAAGTAAAGAGGCTACACACGCACTAACGAACGTGGGGAGGGATCGGATACGATCTTCCCTGACTATATGGTATTGGCTAACCACGGCGTGGAGATGCACGTGTGGGAAGTCGGTTGCAGTCTTCCCAGAATGGATTGTCTGTCTTTGCTTTGAGCCAAATCACGTCTTTGATCCAGGCGGCATGGCCATAAATTACCTGGAAGGGGGGTCGCATCTGGATTTTGGGTTTCCACCATTTGTAGGAGGTAATCAGCAGAGAGAGAAGAACAGAATGTGTAAGACGGGAAATCCAGCTGGGACACGACAAAAGGCTGACAAACTGCTGGAGCCCCGGAACTGAGTCTCACCATAAACTTCAAAGGACTGATGTTGCCAACAGTATGACAATAGGCTGTTAGGCCTTTCTTAGGGTGAGCGGGCCATTAATTCCCCAGGATTTTGGCTAAGTGGTGTCAAAGGAAGTGGAGTGTTCATGGTTGTGAACAGAACTCTGGCGACGTGAGGGGGGTAACTATCACAGTTCTCCTCCTATGAACATCATCCCCGGCCCTGGTCATTCCTTTTATGAAACTGGACCTTGATTCATCTGTTTAAATTTTCTGACACTATAGTCAAACCTTTCTCACATATTCCATATATTACTATGCAATAACTTCTGTGCTCACTATGCAATAATTCAGTTTAAGAGCTTTTAATGACAACTGCATCATATTAATACATATTCGTATTATGTTTGGTATTGTTATTCTCAGGAAAATTCCAGGAGTTGAATGGAGTATGTTTCATTATCACTGAAATTATGGTTCATTCCCTTTTAGAAACTCCCTGAAGTTTGGTTAAAGCAGGATATCCTCTCGGATAACCATCTTGTCTTTTCCTCGCTCTGATAAATTGTTTTTCACCTCCTGCAAATAGGCGGAAACCCAAAATGCAGATTTGACCCCCCCTTCCAGGTAATTTACAGCCATGCTGCCTGGATCAAAGACGTGATTTGGCTTAAAGCAAAGGGAGACATTCCGTTCCGGGAAGATTGTATCCGATCTCTCCCTGCGTACATTAGAGCGTGTGTAGCCTCTTTAATTATGGAAGATCGCAGACGACTTTCCACACGTGCATCTCTATGCAGTGTGTAGCCAAAACGGGTTTGGTAAGTGACTTTTACGTTCAATTATTCTTTAAAATTATAAATTTTGTAACGGACTTATCAAATTTACTATGTGGACCTACCTACCTGTTTAATAAAATTTTCTTTTGTATTAATAAATTGTCTTCTTGTAATTTGTGTGGTTTTTATGATTTTAAATCCATCTTGGTTCCTTTAGCCAAAATTACGGTTAAGTACTGAGGGGAAACGGGTGCTGACTGAGACCTACTGTCAGAGGCCAGGTACAGACAAAGTTTTTCGGGAGCTCTGGTAAGTTAGAACGGGGACCACATTGGACTGCTAACGGGATTGGCGGGGTATTGGCTCTGGAGGTTTGGCTTAAGAGGACCCATGGGCGTAATACGCCGGTTCTTGTCAAATTCTCCTTAAGGAGCCCGACAGGTACTACTAGTATCATAGTAGCTGACTCGGGTCCGTAACTGTCGCGAGGGAAAGGTACTCGCGTATTATGGTGGTTGCTGGCTAACAAATGCAGGGCTCCCCGAACTAAGGTTTTGCGATTGTGTGGGTCCGGAAGCGCAATCGTGTAAAATTGGCAAAGGAACAGGTATGTTATTATTATTCTAAACTCAACACATTTACAACAAAATTTAATATTCGTAATTAATAATATGGAGTCAGATTAATCATAACTGTTGTGCTTTTGATTCATTTTTATTATGATATACACCCACCCAAAAGTTAACCCACCAGCCAAAAGTTAGCGCTGAGCCTTTGCCTTTGGCAATTTCCGTCGTTGGTATTGCTGTGAGGTTTTACAAATGATTACCCGAGAGGATTCTGACCAATTTTCAGGAGTTTCCAAAAGGGAATGAACCATAATTTCAATAGGAATGAAACATACCCCATTCAACTCTCTGGATTCCCCCGAGAATAACAAGACCAAACATGATATGAATATGTACTATTATGATGCAGTTGTCATGAAAAAGTCTTAAGATGAATTAATATATAGGTAAATTGGGTTATAAGTCCAGAAGTGATTTCTTAGCAAAATATTGAACATATAAGCATTTTATGCAGTTCCCAGAGGTTTAGATTATTTTAAACAGATTAATATAACTGGACTTTAACTTAAGAATAAGGATAGTAATATTATTCCCACAGGGGCATTGTGTCAGCCAGAGCCTTGCAACTACCCCCCCCCGTGGTGAGACCATTATTCCTCCATGCAGGCTGAGTGAGCATCCTGAAGTTTTTATTGCTATCTGGCATGGCTCTGGACTGAGCTTATCAGCCATTTGTCCCTTACAGCCTCTGGGCTCCCCACGCATCAGCGTTTGCAGATCCTTGCAGAACCCAACCCCAAAGCACAGATGAATTTTACTGGTTTAGAAATGGAACAATCTTTTGTAAAATGAAATATGCAATGTTTACAATGGTATATTTACGTCCCACATTCCGCTGCTCATAGAGACACAATCTAATCCAATTTACCATTAAACCTTCTATACAAAAGCTTGAAAATATCAAAATAAACACTGTACTTTGATGACAGTGCGTTAAACCGATTTCAGCAAAAAGTTCTCACAAGCCCTCATCTTTCAAGGCCTTAAAACAGAAGATGACACACACTTTGGCCGCTTTAACAGTGGGCAACACAGTATCAATGCATCTGTAATCTCACCCTCTCTGGCCCTTGGTCTCTACTCCTGTGAAGGGCTGTAAACTAATTTGTGCCTGGTTTCTACAGTCCCAGGCTTATTTGGGGATATGTCGATCCCTTAGCCACTGTTCATATGCGGTGAATTTCTAACTTTCCCTGAATCCTATAAAGTAGAAACACCACTATACTCACCACAGCAGCCGTATGTAGATAGCAAACTGGACCCACTTGATTCAGGAGGATGCAGCACCAGATCACACCGCCGAAGGCCGATGCCGATTGATGAAGTTGGCTGTATCATGTCGGGGTCACCAGCTGTAAAACCTCACAGCAATACCAACGACGGACACAGCAGGAGGTGAAGGCTCAGCGCGTTCTTCTTTGCTGGTGTGACCCAAAAAAAAACAATGATCAACATCTCTGTTCGTTAGAACAGGGCACAAAAGCACAACAGTTATGATTAATCTGACTCCATATTATTAATTATGAATATAAATATAAAATTTTGTTGTAAATGTGTTGAGTTTAGTGTCTGGTGTCAGACGTGAAAACTCTATTGAAATTTATAATGGGGTTCGGATAATTGCCGGCATGACTCAAATTCAAATAATTTTAAGAGCCAAGATTAGCCTACTGGTTATACGGATGGAAGAAACCAAATTTGTTGTTTATTTTTAAAAATGTAATGCTTTTGCATTTATAGTCCAGTTAGTAGTCCACTTTTGCAAGCTAACTTATATAACCACAACACAAACATGTGAGTCGCTCATGATTTGTTCCCAGGAAATGAGGTATCTCAGTTTCAGCAAACATTTACAATATAACTTGACGTAAGCCGATCAGAGTCATATTTTGCATTTGCAATCTTTGGGAAACTGGAGATCATGCTACCAAGTGAAATTATTACACAGCGGGCTACTGCAGGCTATCTAAGATGTGATAAATTAAAATTAATAGATAACAGTGAATAGCGATTATTTTGCTATATAGCTCATTAGGTACATTTATATGCACAAAATTCGACAAGCTACACCAGCAAACTAGCTGGATAGCTGGATTAGCCAGCTACCTGACAAGTTAGTTCGCTGACTTGGCTAGCTTTAATTTGTGCATATAATTGAATAAAATGCAGCAATTATTTTGTTATTTGTCAAGTGCTGAACTGCAAATTGTGATTATTGAGCTAGCTACCTTGCATTTATGTGCACCATATATAGCCACCTACCTAACTCAGCAAACTGGATTACCTACCCAAATTTGGTGCATCTAAATGAATAGAGAACAGTGAAAAGTGATTTTTTTCGTTACTTATCAAGTGTTCGACGAACAAGTATGTAGTGAACTAGGTAAGAAAGGCAGTGACGAGACTGATTAACTTATCCGTAAGCTACAAAGTTTTTATGATAACTAACAGCAGCCAGAGATGCTTAGCTATTAATATAAATTGGCACAAGCTTCATAACTTGATATTAAGCTAGGTTAACATAACTGAGCAAGTTAGACCATTGAGTTGCTAACTAATCAGCACAGTCTCACCAGGCTAGGTTACAAAATATGGCAAGGTGCTGGCTGATCCATAACGCATATCTGAACTCGTTCTGTTCAGGAATCGGCGGGATCATGAATTTGTAGCTTTTCGGCTAATAAGCCGATTGGCATGTTTGCAGAAAATTTGAATGACTAGCCTACAGTCTAAGAAACAAAATTTGTGGGCCCAGGAAGGATTCTTGTAGCGAGCGGCAACAAACACGTCAGCCAGTGAAGCAGCCTCTGCTGCAGTCTGTGGGTGATGCTCTTTAATCCACACCTGCAGCTCAGGGGACAACATTCTTTAATATTACTCAAGAATAATGATTTCACCAATGTCAGTAGCTGCGTTTCCATTACCACTAAATGCGCAAAACCTAAATATCGCAATAAAAAACTGGTAATGGAAATACCCACTTTTTGAAAAAAAAAACTCTCAAATATCAATAAAAAGTTTTTACGCTCTCATGAGGTGGTTTTTCAGATAAAGAACTTTATCACAAAAGTGTAATGGAAATGCTTTTTTCGCTAAACGTGACGTCACGATCACCTCCCAGAAATCCATAATTCGTGGCCGCTGCCACACATAAGGACTGAAGAGAATCAGCTGAAAGAACATTTTGCAATTGATTAAGTTAATTGGCATCAGGTGCATAACATGATTGGCTATAAAAGGGATGTCTTAGAGAGGCTGAGTCTCTCAAAAGTAAAGATGGCCAGAGGCTCTCCAACCTGTGAACCCTTGGGTAAAAAAATTGCAGAATACTTTAAAAATAATGCTCCTCAATGTCAAATTGCAAAGGCTTTGAAGGTCTCATCATCGACATTGCATAACATCATCAAACGATTCAGAGAAACTGGAGAAATCTCTGTGCGTAAGGGACAAGGCTAAAGACCTTTACTGGATGCCCGTGATCTTCGGGCCCTCAGACGCCACTGCATCACTCACCGGCATGATTCTGTCATTGACATTACTAAATGGGCCCAGGAATACTTCAAGAAACCACTGTCGGTAAACACAGTCCCCCATGCCATCCACAGATGCCACCTAAAACTCTATCATGCAAAAAGGAAGCCATTGTTGAGCATGATCCAGAAGTGCCGCCGTGTTCTGTGGCCCAAGGCTCATTTAAAATGGACTGTAGCAAAGTGGCAAAATGTTCAGTGGTCAGACGAGTCCAAAGTTGACATTCTTGTTAGAAATCTTGGGCATTGTGTCCTCCGGGCTAAAGAGGAGAAAGACCACCCCTCCTGTTATCAGCATTCAGTTCAAAAGCCAGCATCTCTGATGGTGTGGGGATGCATTAGTGCATATGGTGTGGGACACTTGCATGTTTTTAAAAGCACCATGAATGCTGAAAGGTATATAAAGGTTTTAGAGCAACATATGCTCCCCTCCAGAAAACATCTATTCCAGGGAAGGCCTTGTGTATTTCAAAAGGACAATGCAAAGCCACATACTGCAGCTATTACAACAGCATGGCTTCGTAGTCGAAGAGTCCGTGTCCTGAACTGGCCTGCCTGCAGTCCTGATCTTTCACCGATTGAGAACATTTGGCGCGTAATTCAGCGAAAAGTCTGTCAAAGGAGACCCAAAACTCTCCAGCTGCTGTAAACCTGTATTAAACAAGAGTGGGATCAAATTCCAATGGCTAAACTCAAGAAACTTGTCTCCTCAATGCCCAGATGCCTCCACTCTGTGTTAAAAAGAAGAGGGGATGTTACACCATGGTAAACAGGCCCCCGTCCCAACTTTTTTGAGACCTGTAGCAGCCATCAAATTTGAAATGAGCTCATTTTGTGGATAAAATTGTAAAATTTCTCCGTTTCAACATTTGCTATGTTATCTCTGTGCTATTGTGAATAAAATACTGGCTGGTGTGATTTGAAAGTCATTGCATTTTGATTTTATTCACAATTTACACTTTGTCCCAACTATTTCGGAATTGGGGTTGTACAATAGCTAGCTAGAGATTAGTGTTGTCTCAACTTGCGGCATAACCATTAACAAGTGGCCTGCGGTCGTCTACGTTGCCGTTACGTCACTGGCTTGGGCTTGCTTGCTTTTTACAGTGTGAAATTGTTTCCAGTTTTAATTAAATTTTATTAAAAATAATGACACTATATTACTTCGGTGGATTGCGTTATCTTCAAATATTCAAACTATGGTGCGTTGGCTTTATGTTGCTAAATTGAAACTAGCCTTTTTAAGGCAAAAAATTTTTTTTTGCCTTTGAGTAATCAAACTGATACCTAGTCGACTGGGATAGTTGACTCACTAATTGGCCTATTAAGCCTTAACGTGATCTTAGCACCTGTAACTGTCCCTCCTTGCTGTTGCTGAATTCATGGCAAACTCAAAAGTATGGTGCCTCTGGTTTGTTGATGTGCCTTGATCTTTGACACGGGGGTAGAAACATACTCTTGTGACATGCGCTCTCGAAACTGCGAGCTCGCTTGTTGCATCTCAGAAAAACGAACGAGTCCAGCTTTCAGAAATTTGGCTAAGTCCCACAGCGGGTGACCAGTTGTATCTCCATTCATCAGTTTCGATATCTGTGCAATCTCCAGAGTCACTAACGCCGTTGAAATCTGAATCTGAATTCCAGCTGCGGCTGAACCTTTCTATATTGTCCGCAATGTTTTTTTGTCTTGCTATCTCACTGTGTGACGTCACTGAGTAATCGCCGAGCTGATTTACAGAGGGTGTAATTCTAGCACTTTGACCCCGTATTTCGGGATATTGTGTTAACAAATTTTGAAAAAAAATTCTCGAAAATAAAGTAGGCCATAGGTGACTGTTTTATATAGTTTATAGCCCAACAAAAAATGTAATAACATTCTCCTTTAACGTAAATGAGGTCAACCAAACAATAACACAACAGACATGTCAACTTAACAAAGAACAAACCTAACCTACCTAATGACAGAAAAGGAGGGGTATATATTTACACAGGTTAGCCTACACAAAAACAAAAAGGGGGGGAGAAGGAAACCCAACTCAACAATTGAAAGGCCCCAAATAAACCCAAAACTCAATAGTTTCAAAATACAAATAAACAAACTGAACATACACAGAAAGTTAATAATGCTCAAAAAACCAAACAAATATCCATATGCTGCCACTGTATTTAGGCTGTCATATTTTTGAGTCCGCCTGCCCGATGATGGGTGTAGGTCTCTTCCGCTTCCTGTTCGTCAGGAGAAATGGCTGTCTTAGACTACAACTCCCCCTTGGGCCGGTGACTCAGCAGCATGTGAAGACAAAGAAAAACAAGGTACAATATTCACAAATGTAACAGGTAAACTTACGATAACTAAAAGTCAACCAACATGCGTGAACTCAAATTGGGGAACTTAACATCATAATGTAAACCAGAATAAATAAAGCTAAATTTTAACCAAAACTGTGATATTTTCATAACTGAAATGCAAAGCAAATACTTGGACTACATGGTGTTGGCCATTGATGGCACCGTCACCACTGGGACAGCAGGAAAGGTAGTTGGCAGTGGAATTCTGTTTACCAGGGATGTGATGTACTTCTAACTTGTAAGGCTGCATGGCAAAGTACCAACGAGTTATTCTGCTGTCGATATCTTTCATCTTCCCAAGCCACTTCAGTGCCTGGTGGTCCACCTCAAGGGTGAATTCCCTCCCTAAGAGGTAGTACCTGTGGGAATCCAAAACCCATTTAATTGCCAGGCATTCTTTCTCTACTGTGGAATACCGCAGTTCCCTTGGGTACAGCTACCTACTTACAAATGCTACTGGTTGACGATCCTCTTCCGGACCCTGCAGGAGAACTGCGCCCAGCCCACGGTCTGAGGCATCAGTCTGCAAGACAAATGGCTGTGGGAAGTCTGGACCGTACAACGCCCGATTCCTGCTCAGGGCCTGCTGAATGTCCTTGAAGGCTGCTTCGACCTTTTCTGTCCAGGAGAGCTGTCTTGGGCCTTTGAGACTCATGTCTGTCAGAACAGTAGCTCTGGCAGAGTAATTGGGTATAAATTTGTGGTACCAACCTTCCATGACAAGGAAGGACTTTGGCTGGGTTCTTGTCCCTGGATGTGGGCAAGATTGGATGGCTTTTGCCTTTTGGATCTGTGACTTAACCCTTTGAGTGCCGAATACATTTTCAAGGAATTAAAAATGTAGTTATCCTGAGCTGTTGAAAACCTCCCTGCGGGAGCTCTTTTAAACAAGTTGCCACATGATAGGTTTTCAACAGCATCTGACTTTGACATCTTACATCATTGGGCAACTGTAGTTTACCTTTATGGCCTAACTGTAGACACCCTTATAGCCTCGCCTGCATCCAAGTCCTTTAACCCTGTCTTCTCCTGCGCCTTCTCCTGGGTGATTTGGTAAATCGAGCAGCCAGTGAGATGACAGGTAGCCAACGAGCATGGCAGGAACAACAGGTGTTTTAAAGGTGCATTCACTCACATTGTGGACAAGTAGGAAGCGAATGGGCTTTACAGAACAGGAAGGACTGGACTGGCAGAAGCAAAGATGAACAAAGATGCATTTAGTCAACCAAAAAGTTTTCCTAGCACGTGCACCATTATGCAGAAAAGACACAGGAGTATTACAGAGACCCGTATCCCCAATTTCTGTTTGAATCTTTGAAAAAGAACATTGCCCTATTAACACCGTTTTTGAGTCGAACTCAGCCAACCGATTGGTGCCCTGGAGAGAGAATTAACAGAAAGAAGAAAACAGTATAAGGAGTCCAAAAGAAAAAGAACTACAGCGTGTAATGCTGAAGCAATTAAAAGCATCGACTCCCATGCTTGTGAGAACAACATCAACAATGGTGAATGTCAGGTGCAGGCAGCACCCGCACTGAGCAGAATTACTTTTTGGGGACTCATAAAATCCCTCAAGTGCAACAACACCTAACTCAAATGTCCTACTTTTGTTTTTGGGTAAGCTTTTCCTAATCCGGTACGAGTATCATACACAACCTCCAGCAAAATCGAAAAAAATCACAACTTTTTCGGCTTACCTGAATGTTTAGATACCAAGTGAAGTATTCGGGTGTGGAAAAACGTCGACCGTACATCCAGTAAAGATAATTTACACTTTAATTTCTACAGCGGCTATACTTGCTACTAGCTTATAAAGGTGGCAGCCATAATACTGGGGCATGCGCAGCGTATGCATAGTTCGAGATATCACATAGGCACGCGCATGCAGTGAGGGCGAGCGCTCAGTTTCCGTGCGCTAGTGTGTTCAACACCCAGCCGTTTGTTATTCACATCTGGACCTCTGAGTAATAATTTGCGTGCTTAAGCTTGCCTAGCGCCTAACAACATTAAGTTAGGAACTTACATTGAAGTTGGCTTTATGATATTATTCTATTGATGTTGTCTCGGTGTTACCTACTCTTAGGTGGCGCGTACAGTAGCAGGATGTCTGCTAAAATTTGAGTAAAGTGGTCGACGCCGCTGTGTTTACGTCGCCACATACACTCGGCCAGATAAAAACCTAAGCCATCGCTGCTGCTCGTATGCGTGGATGGCAAGGACCTCTTGATCTGCCACCACTGGCACTCAATCAATAAATTCCACACATCTTGCACCGTGCAATCACTCATTTTTCTTCTTGTTTGTCGCTGATTACTACACGACCCTTTATAGTCTTGAAACTCATTCTGCGCACGTATGACCAATTTCATCACGCCTTTTATTTCAATTCTAAATAGAAAACACACGCGAGTGCATTTGAGGCTGCCCATTTACATGATGTTAACAACAATAAATAATTAAGAAGGAAAAGAACCTTATAGGTAAGACATTTCGCCCTTGTGTATTTGGCTGATTATCTTATCCATGCCTCACAGCACAAAATTTTATCTGCCTCATAACTTGAGCTGCAAGACTTTTGCACCGCGTCGCGCACTTTGATATTACTATCGGAGCAACATTTTCTTTAATTTGTCACGACACTGATCTATTGTTCTGTCATAAGCACGCGAATGTAACTGCGCACAAATTATTCTGAAAACCTCCGAGTTTTTGCGCGTGGTATACCCAGTGGTGGATTGTGTTTTCGTGCGCCTACATTTCGAGCAAGTATTGAATTTCTTTGTTTGAATGGAGAGATCCTTTCGCCGCTGCATTTCTTAGAACAAAACAACCCTGACACATAACGGTAATCTGCCATGCTGAAGTACGGTTGCTTTCACATTTGATACTAGTACGAATGGATCCTCAAAAAAATGCTCAAACTTGCCAAACGAACTAAACTATCTCTATCCCTACCCCTTTCCCTAACCCTAACCCTAACCTTAACCTAACTCACAGGGAATGCTATCCCTACCCCTATCCCTAACCCTAACCTTAACCTAACTCATAGGGAATGCTATCCCTACCCCTATCCCTAACCTTAACCTAACTCACAGGGAATGCTATCCCTACCCCTATCCCTAACCCAAACCTTAACCTATCTCACAGGGAATGCTATCCCTACCCCTATCCCTAACCCTAACCTTAACCTAACTCACAGGGAATGCTATCCCTACCCCTATCCCTAACCCTAACCTTAACCTAACTCACAGGGAATGCTATCCCTACCCCTATCCCTAACCCAAACCTTAACCTAACTCACAGGGAATGCTATCCCTACCCCTATCCCTAACCCTAACCTTAACCTAACTCACAGGGAATGCTATCCCTACCCCTATCCCTAACCCTAACCTAAACCAGCTCATAGGGAATGCTATCCCTACCCCTATCCCTAACCCTAACCTTAACCTAAATCATAGGGAATGCAATCCCTATCCCTGGCCCTAGCCCTAACCTTAACCCAACTCAGCCACAAACAATGGTTTGTTCTGCTCAAATTATTCTACACAGGGTCAATGGGTCAGCCAACTCACCAGTATGAAACACATCAAAATGGATATTCAATTTACATCTCCTCATTGACAACAATCAATGAAAGAAAGAAAAATAAATAAATTAATATATACTACCTACCTTCAGTTTTCTTTCCCCCTTCAACGATGAATGGAAACTAATGGCGCTGAGCTGGCAACAAACTCAGTTGGTGTAGTGGTTAAGGCCACAGTGTGTGGTGTGATTAACATTGCTTTCTCCACAGGTTTCCAGGTTCGAATCCCCCTGCAGACACTAATGTAATGTCTAACTTAACATGTAAACCTTTATTCACAGCCTCATTGATGGAGGAAAAAAAATGAAAAAACATAAAACAAAGGAGAACATAAGAAGGTCAAGAGATAGGACACAGAGTGACTGGCACGAGGGAGGAGTACAGAAGTGGAAAGCGGAATTACCGCAAAAATTTTTTTTTACTCGCGCCACATCTACCCCTTCCTTTTAAAATTTTTCCTCCATCATTCTAAACCCCCTTCTCACTAATAAAAACCCCCCAAAAATATTTGTGCCCCCTTTTAAAATCATTCTGGTCAAAAAAAAACCCCAAAAAAGTGGAGGTTGTGTATGGTACTTATGCCCCTAATCATTCTTGTTAATGAGGCTGTCCACTTCAAATTCACGACATAAGTGATTCGCACCTTATGCATCATTATAATGAAAAAAAGAAAGTAAATTAAAGCACAGCAAGAATCAGGATGCTGCAAAGAGGGGTCTCCAGCCTGTGCCATATCACACAGTTTAGACTTATGATCCGAAGAAGAAAAAAAAAAAAAAACTCAGACTAAGAAGCTTAATAAAGTCATGGCTTGGCTGCCTTAACATTTTCAGTGAAATGCACAGTGCTATCCTGAAGACTTTACACCTGACGCAAACATCTCTTGAGGTGAAATAATTTTGCCAGAGTCCCTGAGGGATTAAGATTTTGACGCATGTTGTGAACCACTGCCCACCGTTTATTTACGCCCTCTCTTAGCCAGCCTCTCAGTGTCTCTGTCCCTCACTCGCTCCAGAGTCTCCTCCGCCCCTCTCTCACTCGCGCTTTTTCCTTCCAGACAGCAGTGTTGTATACACTCATCCCTCAGCGTCACTTCACTCCATACGCATGCCATCAGACTGGGAGCGAGGTACATGAGACCGACTGAAGGCTGCGAACTCTCAATTACCAAGCGGACGGCACAATTTTGAAAACCACAACAAATCCTCAAGAGCAGGTAATTAAATTGTAAAACGACTATGCAAATGCTGTGTTTGTTCAGTGCTGACACAATGTAGTAAAAAAGGGTCCATGAAATGGGATTATCATGGACACAGTGCAGTTTACCAATGGCATCTTTTGCGTCGTGGAATTTACACACTGCGAATGTGCAAATTTGCGGAGTCTTGGTAGCCCAATGCTTTTAATATACAAACTTTTATAAATTTTTTGAACACCCTAAATTCCAAAAGAATTGGAACAATGCGTAAAATTAATTAATTTGTAGATTCTTGTTCATTTGCATCTAGTTGAGAGCAGCACGAAAAACTATTTAAGGATTCATCTTTACAACCGGACTCTTATAATTCTGGGAAATATTTTCGAATTCCAAATGCAATGCCTGCAACAGGTTCCCAAAAAAAAAAAAAAATGGGACTGGGGAATGAATGGAAAGACTGAGAGCTGTGGAATCTTCAAAAAAAAAAAAAAAAAAAAAAAAACAAGTTTTTCAACATTACGCAGATTAACGGGTAACAGGTAACAGATTATGTGATTATGATTGGGTAGAAAATGAGCACTCACAAATGGCATGGTTGTTTCCCAGTGAGATGGTACAAGGTTCAGCATTTTGCCTACCAAAACCAAACACCATCCAGAACCACCGCCAACTTTTCTGGAGAAAGAAGGAAGGAGAGCTGTGGTCTGAGGAGTTCATATTTCAAACTGCTTTTGGAAAAAATGGACATAGTGTTCTCAGGGTTAAAGAGCAGAGGTACCATCCCGACTGTTATCACTGTTATATGACTCCAGATGTCGTCTTCAAGGATGCCCCTGCTTGTTCCAGATGATGGCATGCTGCACTCGGCACAAATTAAAACAGCATGGCTGTGTTGTCACAGACAGAGTAATGCTCGGGGCCCCAACCATACATTCATAATTGTGCCTCTGTGGAAAGAGTTATGAACATCTTGGTCTGTGTGATTGTCTGGAACAAAACTTTGGTGCTGAACTGTTCTTGTGGTGCTTCTCTAGGTCCTGCTGAAATCCCTGAAGAACAGTGGAACCCTGCGGACCCCCTTCTTGACCTTAGAAGTCTCAGCATAGTGAGAAAGGGTTACCTGAACAGCAGCTAGGTGCGTATATGCACTCCAAAAACACAGCTGTGTGTTATAAATGTCCATTGTACATGTCTATTGGGAACATGCTGTGTGATGATGTTTACTGCAGGCTGAGTTATCTTCATACACTGCACACTCTGGCTGGGGCATTAAGCACAGCTTAATGAGATACTTACAGTATGTGCACCTGGTCCTCTGTTGTAAATTGGGAATATTCCACTCTTCCAAATTGGCTCCAGTGGCGGTCAATGGACATAAAGCAGGGAGGAAGTAAATTGTGACTTTAGACTGATAATTTGTCTTCATCAGTTTTCAATCAATGGCCTTGTTTGACGATACCTAAACTTACTTCCTTCAGGTGTCGTCAATTCTTTTTGAAAAGGCGAGAAATTAAACACTTCATTTGGACGACAAAATGTGCGCACTTCATTCCTTGTTTTCATTTAAGCGATTATGAAGCGTAAATTTTATGACCTGCTTCGATGGCAAAAGTCAATGCAGAAAATCCAGGATTTTTTTTTTTTAAGGGTAGCCTGTTAAGTGAATAAAATATTTTAATCAAATTTATAATTTGCTTGCCTTTATATTTCATGAAAAAGGAAGGCGTGTATTTTAGTGCCAACGGATCATTCATAATCTTAGAAAATGAGGTAATCAAGAAAAATGATTGAAAACAGGACAATTATAATCTGTTTCTCAGGATGTCTTCTGCCCTACCTGTGTTCTGTTCAGCAGCTGCCACTAATTGGCTCTTTTGTGTCATTGCAAATCATTGCAACTGTTGAATGAATTTTAAAACGGATGGCATTTATTCAAAGTTGACGTGTGTCTGCCTTGCAATTCAATTCCTCTCCAAAATTTTATGAGTTTTTCCTTTGCCCATGCCACCAACTTTCATAAAAATCAGACCAACAGTTTTCCATAATCCTGTTGACAAACAGACAAAAAGACAGAACAAATCCCAAACAAAAAAATTACCTCATGAGTGGATGCCAAAATTAAAAATATTTTGAGCACGTAAACACCTGAATTTCTAATTAGCAATCCCAGGGCTAGCTTTTCAGACACGGGTGCAGCCAAGTCCAAGATTAAATTGCATTGCTAATGGAGTACTACATCACAAATCTAGTTTTACTCCAGGGCCAAGCTGATTTGAGTGTTAAAAGCAAGCCCTTATTGCTGAAAAAATGTTTCTTTTTTATCTGAATTTAGGGGCTAAACTGGCAACTCAAGATTTGGCAAGACCAGAACAGATGGAGCTCAGAACCTTTAAGCTTACCATCTCCATCTTCTCAAACATCTCCAACTTCACTGCAGGCAATGAGACAGACACACTACCGTACAAGGGCCCTCACCAGGCAGTGGAGATGGTGATCATTGTCCTGATCACAGGATCCCTCAGTCTCCTCACAATAACGGGGAACATACTGGTAATGCTTTCAATCATAATCAACAGGAGCCTCCAGACCATCAACAACTACTTCATCTTCAGCCTGGCATGTGCAGACCTGATCGTTGGGATCAGCTCCATGAACCTTTTCACAGTCTACATGGCAGTTGGTTATTGGCCGTTGGGCACAGTAGTCTGTTACCAATATCTGCTTGTGGACTATGTAGTCGCTTATGCCTCTGTCTTTCATCTCCTTGTCATCAGCTTTGACCGTTACTTCTGCGTCACCAAGCCACTCAGCTACCCTGCAAGGAGGACCACCAGGATAGCGGGCATGATGATTGCAGCAGCCTGGGTCATTCCCTTCCTCCTGTGGGCCCCGCCAATCCTCTTTGGCCCGTTTATCGTATTCGAGCGTATTTTGCCAGAGTGCTACATCGATTTCCTGTCCAATGAATCAATCAGCTTTATCAGCGCCACTGCTTCCTTGTACCTGCCCGTTGCCATCATGAGCTTACTGTACTGCCAGATCTCCAGGGCCAGCAAGAGCCGTGTAAAGACGGGCGAGCACAAGCAAAAAAAGGGCAACCCATTCAACAGCGAAGCAGGAAACCAGATCAGCATTCCATGTGATGACGAGTATGACACAACCCAACGCGTGAGAGGAGCCAGAATGGCAGAACAAGTTGGAGTTGGGGAGGAGGAGCCAAGTGCACCAGTACATCCTGAGAGAAATGAAATTACAGAGACCCCTGCACTTTACAAGGGAAACCCCACAGCCCACCGCCTTAATGTTACTTCAAAGCAGCAGCCCAAGAAAAAGGCACCACCATCTCGTGAGAAAAAGGTAACACGCATGATAACAATGATTCTAGGTGCCTTTGTGGTCACATGGACACCCTTTCAAGTCATGAAGGTCATCAGCACCTACTGTTCGACCTGTGTTTCCTCCAGCATGAAGAGCTTCGGCTACTGGATCTGCTACTTCAACAGCACCATCAATCCAGTCTGCTATGCTTTCTGCAATGCCTCCCTCAAGAAGACCTTCAAACAACTCCTGCTCTGCCAGCACAAGGACATTCGCTTGGGCAGATAGAGATGTGAGCGTTGCTGTTTCTGCTGTTGTTATTTTCTGTCATTTTTTTGACAGAAAAAAATATGCTCTTGCATCACTTTAAACAATGGCAGGTACAAGCTCAAGAAGCATAACTACAGCCACACAACCCTGTGGAAATGGTAAGAACATTGATGGGGGGGCTTTGATGGTTAATGCGGAAGTTAAAGGGTCTAGGTCATTTCTGCAGTTGAGATACAGGAATTTTACATTCATCATTAGTATGTGACCCTTTGACCCCTAGTGACGTCATTGATTACATAACTGAGAAGTCATGATATAATTTTATGGTAGAGCAATCATAAACCTCCAAGAATATATCACGTTTATGAAAACTGGACCATCTAAAGCAAAGTTATGGCACTTAAAAGTTCCCCCACCCCAGAATCCATATTTGGCGCGTCATCCATAAGGGGTTAAAAATGCTGTCTGAGGTGTAATAGGAATGAAAATATTTTCTGTTAACATCATTTTGGATGTAAAATGCCTGAAAATCAACTCTCACAACATTTTTGAGATGTTTAGCACCAATTCAGTCTTGGAAAATGCCATTTTTGTCATGATTGTTAAGATTTGACCTTTTGACCTCTAGTGAGGTCACTGATTACATAACTCAGAAGTCACAATATTATTTTATGGTATAACAATCATAAACCTACAATAATATATCAAGTTTATTAAAATTGGTCAATCCAAACCAAAGTTATGGGACTTGAAAGTTCTGTAACCCGAAAGCCCAGATTTGGCGCTGTCGTCCGGAAGTTGTTAAAAAAACTGTGTCTGGGGTGTAGTGGGAATGAGAATATTTCCTGTTGACATCCTTTATTTTATTGCCAGGACCCAGGGCTACCAGAAGATGCCCATTAAGTATAGTTTCCGGGGGGGGGGAGGGTGCATGTGGACCCCTTGTAGACCACTGCCTACTGCCTACTCTGGCCTTGAACCCGGCTATTTTCAAACTCGGGGAAAAGTGAGGTTAAGCGCTGAACAAATAACAATTGGGGACATCAGTTTCATTTCTTTGTACACAACTAGCTCCATTTTGATTCCAATATTTCGCCTGTTTTATTTACATTCGTAAATTTATTTAGCTAGTGCCAACAGTTGCTGGTATATACAGGAATAGGAGCTTGAGCAATTGTTGCTACTTTGAAATTTTTACTGCAATGTGTTCTCATGGACGTGCCCACAACAAAAAAAAAAGGCTGTTCTTTGCTGTGCTCAATCTCTTGGAGCTGGTTTGAGTCACCCTTCCAAACTGCAATAGGGACAGAATATTCTTATCCTGAGTTTGACTCCGAAGAATTACACGCGTCTTACAGTTGTACCAATTTTACTGTGAACAGTAATAATGCTGAGGCCTGGAAAAAGTCCAGCAGAGGGCAACATCGAACCGCTAATATTCCTTATCCATGATATGCACCGCAACGCCGCTATATTGATGAGCCATGCTGATCTACTTCAGTTTCTGGCTAAAGCAGTTGGTCCAACTGAAAATTTAGCTAAGGCTTTTATTACATACTCAGACTTCTGTCTCAAAGGTAGTAAGTCCAATCTACCAAATGGAGGTATCATAATAAAGAGGAGAGTTTGCTGAGCAAAATATGTCAAAATTGTGTGTGTAGTGCCAAAAATGTGGGAACACGAGCAAGGTGAAAAACTGTTTGTCTCGGCTTTTCAACCTGAATTTTCTTGTCTGATTTAATATAGGAGTTAATGGAAGTTTCGGTTCGCGCTCCCATCGCTTTTCAGCTCATACAGCCAAAAGCATCTGTCCGATTGCTTCCACAGTTACATTTTCATGACCAGCACAACTTTTGCTACAAGTTGGATATTAAAATATTCACATGGAGTGAAAACTGTGGGAGTTAGAGCAAGTTTAAGAGAAGACTTCTTGACAGTTTTACAGCTGTTCGCCACAACAGTTACTGTATGTCACCACACTCTAAGTCCCCAGAATTTATTGTAAAAAAAATAATTTTTAAAAATTATAATTAAAAAATTATAGAGGTTACGAGAAAATTGAACAGAAAAGAAATTATCCAAGCTTAGCTTCACATTTTCCAGTTTGAATGACATTTTTCTTTCTTAGTAAATTTGACATCTCCAATCCCACCCGAATTTAGAATGCCCAATCAGAGAACTATGTACAAGTCTTGCTCGTATGCAACCCCTTGTTGCCAGCTCAGAGAGTGAGCCCTTGCTGCGGAATGCAGGACATCAGGGGTCGACCCCGCCCCCTGATGTCCCAACGCTCACATTCCCTACCATTTGGTGGTGGTAATACCCCTAAAAGTTGTTGTCAAATGGCCGAAATTTATCCCAAATTTCTGAAGAGCGGGACTCTGTCATTTTTCTGAAATACAACTGGAGGCGAAAACTCGAGGGGGGGGAGGCTTTTTGGCAAATAACTTCCCCCTGCAGCACGCTATCGAGACGGGGTTTGGAGGGGCAAAGGCAGGGGGGAGCCCTTTCAGGGGACCCCCGGCTGGACCTGGGGCGCGGCGGCGGGCACAAACGCATTCCGGCCCCCGGCCTTTCCGGAGGACCCGAGTCGCTGCCGGACGAGGCCCTCGAGGAGGGCTGCAGCACCGCAGAGGGCCGGGGGGGCCCGTGGAAGGCGGCCGCGCCCCGTTGGATTATTACCCGAATCTCCGCCCTGCGGCCGGCTATTGGAACATGGTTTGCAGTTGGGCAGAGCTGGGAAAGAGCCCTTTCCCCAGGCCCCCGGCTCGACCAAGGGTGCGGCCGCCACTTTTGGCCGCCACCTTCCCCTTTTAGCGCTGGGCCGGGGTCGAGGCCCTGTTCTTCCGGGGCCATTGTGCGTCCTCTTCGCGCTATTATGCCTTTTTGCTGCTTTCCTTTTGTGTTCCGCTCTCTCTTATGTCTCCTATCAAGTCATGCGCTACCTTGGTATCAGAGTTGTCATTGTGAAACACTTTGTGTTCCATTCTCTGCGAGAGGGATAATGTACAGCGAGTTGGTCATTATTGTGGAAAACACTTTCAGGGCGATTACATTATCCCTTACACACACACACACACACACACACATATATATATATATATATATATATATATATATATAGTGACACCATGAGAGGTTGTGTCCAGGGGCGCATTTCCCAAAAGTGTAGTTGCTAACTAAGTTAGCAATTAACGTAGTTCGTCCATTCACAGTCAATGGGCCCAACTATGTAAGTTAGCTTCTGTGATTTTGGGAAACGCACCCCAGGACGGGAGATATGTCCCCCTCCAGTGGTTGCAGTCAGGACTACAAAACAACATGTTGGCCGCTAGAAAAGACTACATTTCCCCAGATGGTGCACAGGGCAGCACACCTGAGGGGAATCGGGGGTGATTGAGTCAATTGAAACCTGTATACAGGGCCGTCGCAGTGGGGGGTTATCCGGGTAAGCTTTTCTGGGGCCCCAAGCACGGGGGGGCCCTTGGCATTTGTTAAACTTTGAATATTTATTTTCTTTTAATTAAATATCTTGATTATTATAAAAACGGCAAGAATATTAAAGTAAAATCTAATTTGTTTTATAAGTTTAATGACAAGGTTGCTTTGATCAAAGTAAGACAGTCTGAGACTACCTGCACCCTTCTTGCAAAAATGCAAAATTGTTCATTCTGCCTAGGACTCGTGAATGGTTGCTAGGCAACTCACTCACACACAGTGCTCTTGGAGGATCTGAGAGAGCAGACAGTTCGGACAGCAAGAAATCTCTGTCAAAGATTAGGCAGAAGTCAGGTTACCAGAAGAGAAAGGAGAGGGAGGAGAAAGAAGGAAAGAAGGCAGAATGTAGGCAGCCAGGAGCTTACAAAGTTTTTTTCAAGAAAAGGTTAGTTCAGCCCTTAATGTTTAAAGCACACGGTGAGAAAGCTTTACACGGTAAACAGGTGCTTTGCGTGTACTGCGCGCAGGGATTCTCCCCTCTCCAAATGCGAGTGCCGAATGTTCGGGTTCTAGTGAGTGAAGTAAAACAGGGAAATGAGTTTGGATACTTTCACAGAAAGATTTTATTTATTTAACGTAATAAGTGAACCATATGAGTTGGCTTTTTTTGCATTTCAAACTGACTGAGTCATGTTTTGGTTTTGGGTGTGGAGATGTGCTCCTCCCAGCTGTTGGTTTTTTATGGATCATCACAGCAACGTTATGCCAAGGATGTTCGAAGTGTCTCAGATTAAAAAAAACCTGACTAATGAGTAAAGTCCTGTGTTGTTTCATATTATTGTAGTAGTAGCCAAAGCAAATTTGAGGTAAACGTGGGCATTTGTTGTTGCTTTTCTTTTTTTTGGGGGGGGTTGCATTGGGGGGCCCTTCAGGAGGTTTATTCCTGGGGCCCAGAATTTGGTGCTATGCCCCTGCCTGTATATAAGACAGATAACAGACAAAGAGAGGGTGGTGTGTCAGTGGAAGGATTTGTTTGGGGCTGGCCTACAACACATGGGTAAATGTCACCGTTTTGAAGTTTTTCTGCCTACTTTCTGTTGACTTTTTGGTGAATAGGTTTTTGTCACTATTTTTGGACAAGGACAAGTTTTGTGAATTAATTTTTTGTCAAACTACCTGAGAAATTAAAACCCTTTTTCTTCTGGAAATCCTTGTTTTTGCATTTTTCTGGTGTCCGCAGTCTACCCCGCCCTGACAACCCAGTATATATATATATATAAATAATATTTTAAAATATTTATTAAGTTAAAATACCATGAAATGTGTATACATGAATTAACATCTTTACGCATTAACTTAAATTCAATCACGGAGACTTCGGATTTAAGAAAAGGAGATTTATTAACAATGCAATGACATGCAATAAATTCAGAATTTGGCGATGACTCCGTCCTTTAGGACCCTCAAGCGAGGTGGGCGCTGATCTGCCTGGGTAGCAGGCAGGGGTGAAGCCATCCCCCGTTGGACAGAAGGGTCATACGGATGAAGTAGATGCTGAAGAGGCCGGAGTCAGAAGTTGGTGGTGGTGGGGAGGCGGTGGGCGATGCGGAATCTCGGCAACAGCAGACAGGAATACGTCATGAGCCTATATATAAAGAAGACAGAAGGCGCCGATTGGGTAAGAGCAATTGCTTGAGAATCCTACGTCTCCTGATTGAACTTTCGTTTACATTCCCATTTCAATCACGGAGACTTCGGATTTAAGAAAAGGAGATTTATTAACAATGCAATGACATGAAATGAAATAAATTCAGAATTTGGCGATGACTCCGTCCTCGAGGACCCTCAAGCGAGGTGGGACGCTGATCTGCCTGCATAGCAGGCAGGGGCGAAGCCATCCCCAAAGAGGATCTGTTGGACTGAGTCATCATAAACCTGAACAGGCCTGGAAGAGAAAATATGCATTAGAATAAACAAACAAGCGTTTTGCACAAGCTAAGTGCGGGTGAGAGGTGACACAGCTATTAGATGAGAGGCGAAGTATCTGAGAAGGCGCCACTAGGAGTCGTGCTTCTATACTAAGGTGCAAGCTTTATGTCATGAAATGACCACAGCTAGCGGTCGTGCAGTGGGTAAGTCGCATGTATTTGCGGATACTAATCCATATTGACACTTAATGCTGGAGCAATGGTTAAGCATGAACGTGCCACTGTGAGTAGCCGTGAAGTGGACACGCGTAGTATACGTGAATGTTTGCCAGCGGGGCAAAGTGCACCCATAACCGAGCGTTAACGAAGCGCTAGTGAGCTGCGCCACTGCGAGTGGCCATGAGGTGGATACGCGCGTAGTATCCGTGAATGTTTGCCGGTGAGGCAAAGTGAACCCATAACCGAAGTGCTAGCAAAGCGCTAGTGAGTTGCGCCACAACGAAGGGCGGTGAGGTGGATACGCGTGAAGTATCCGTGAATGTTTGCCGGCGAGGCAAAGTGCATCCATGACCAAAGCGCTAGCGAAGCGCTAGTGAGCGACGCCACTGCGAGTGGCTGTGAGGTGGATACGCGTGAAGTATCCGTGAATGTTTGCCGGCGAGGCAAAATGCACCCATGACAGAAGCGATAGCGAAGCGCAAGTGAGCTGTGCCACTGCGAGTGGCCTTGAAGTGGATACGCCTGCAGTATCCGTGAATGTGTTCCGGCGAAGCACAAGAGCACCCAAAACCAAGCGATCGAAGCGCTAGATTAGTGAGCTGTGCTACTGCAAGTGGCCATGATGTGGATACACGTGCAGATCCGTGAAGGCTGGCCAGTGAGGCAGCCTGTGAGGTGAGCATTGCCGCAGATAGTCAAGAACACATCAGTCATCATTACAACAATACTTACTGAACAAACGTATCGAACCCAAATGACATTCATAAGCCATGCCAACCAGGAGACAGTTCCCATGCGCACGTCGCTTAACGCCAAATATGCTGATGATTCGAGAAATAACACGTGAAAAACCACCACCAACCTGGAAGTACGTGGAAACATCATTTTAATGAAGCCATGGTGAGCTGCGCGTCGATTATGATGGAGACGGACGGCCGTACATATGTAGAGAATACGGATGAAGACCAACGCCCCAGAACTTGCAGAGTTGGGGCGTTCAATCCATGTTGGGCTGCCGCAGTTGCTCCTCCGATCCTAAACGAATGTCCGGGGAAGCGTCCCGGAGGAATTCCACATTTCTTGAGAACTGCACTGAGGTGGGAGGTAAACCAGTGGCGGCTGACTGGTGATCTGGATGATGTCAAAAACAAAGGCTTATTTTTAACAGTAGGAGGTCTTATATGAAGATAAGTAATCATGGACAAATATGGACAGAATACAGAATCAGTACGAGCTATGATAACATAGACCCCATTACCTGCAGAATCAGCTTTGGAGTGCTTAAAGTAACACTAGGCACACGTGGGTTTGAGGGCGGAACTTTCAAATCCTGCAGTTCAATGCGACTATGCCCACCACCAATCACAGAGCACCATGATGCTTCCAAAGCCACGCCTGAAAACCTGTGCACCTTTGTGTACACGGATAGAGGCATGGGCATCTATGGGGGGGGGTTTGATTGACAGGTTTATCATTCCAATCATTTGAGTTGGTCGAACGTTTGATTGGCTGTTGTTTTTTAGCTCTTGCCCCTGACAGGATAGACGTATTTTTTTCATTCCAGTGTCAAACATCTTGTGTTTCATAGCTCTATCAATCACAGTAGAGGTAGAATAAGAATTTAAAATAATTGTAACAAATCTGCGGGAGCCTAGTGTACCTTTAAGGAAAAGGCAGTAGTGATTGGAGTAAAAGGATATGTCTGAAAAACAGAGGTCATGTGAAGGAAGAAAGGAATTTGAATAAGTAGTGAATTCACCACAATGTAGAAATCCATAAAATGCCAGTAAAAAAACAGACTCTAGTTGAGTGTCCGTGTAGTTCGAAAAACACCCAGCACAAAGAACAGTTGAAGTTTTTTGAATACCCTTTAACAATAATTTTAGGGCCGGAATAGAAAATAGACTCCCAAAATTAGGGTCATCGCACCGACAGTGAAATTGGATTCCCGCCACCAGACTGCATAAGTAAGATGGTTGAACATGACGAACATCGAATTGACACACAATAAATGCACAGACAGTGGAAATATGAACAGGATATAATGGAATGCTTTGAGAAAAACAAAAAAAGCAAAATAATCTCCAAGCCGTGTCATATACTTTTAAAGTGGAATTAGCTAAACCATATCTTTTCGCAGAGTCAATTAATGCGGTCATGTTAGAGTTCAGTAGAGGAGCAGTTCTGAAAGAGGAGGGACTGGTACTGGTTTCAAATTGGCTGAAGGACAAAGTCGCCGGAAATCCTGGAACCGGAATTGGGATAAATAATCAGCCAATTTATTCCTGCAACCTGGGATGTGCACAGCTCTGAAAATAAAATTATTTGTCACTGAGAGCCAAGTCAAGCGCCGAACCAAGGGCATAATGACGCTAGATTTTGACCGCCCTTTATTTATTTATTTCGACCGCTGCCTCATTATCGGAACAAAATAACATTTTTTTCCAACGCCAAAGGGGCCCCCACACATAGCCAGCAATAACAATTGGATAAAACTCAAATAGAGCAATAAAGGATTTGTCAGCAAAATTTAGAAATTCTGACGACCAATCACTTGCGAACCATTCACCTTGAAAAAACCCACCGAAGCCCACAGATGGAGCCGCATCAGTAAAAAGCTGAAGAGACTCAGATGATTCTTCATCATCATTATAAAAGAAGGAAATTCCATTCCAACTATCCAGTAAGGAAAACCAGAAACGGATGTCAGAACAGCAACCATCATCCAAAATAATGACATCAGACAGGGAATTCACCGATTTACTCAAATACAGCAGCCGCATATAAAAGACCTCCCTTGAGGAATTATACGCATCACAAAATTCAAATGACCCAACAAGGAAAGCAACTCACGCTTTGTAATGTACAATGAATTTAAGTAATTGCTTGCCACGTCCTTAATACGGGCCACTTTTTCCGAAGTAGAAGTAGAAGAAGGACACCCAATACCCGGAAAGTGCGCTTTAACATGTTAAGCATGGGACTCAGTCGTACAGACGGGAAATCGATTAGAAGGAAATCATCCAGTAAATGCAGCACGAAAGGAAGGCGGTCATTATTCAGCAAAATCCAGCACAGCACTTCCGATAAGTGATTAAATATTTGAGGGCTACTCCTGCATCCGAAAGTAAGCCTGACAGCGAAATAAAATTCACCATCCCAACGAACGCTGAACATAGACCATTCAGACAGATGAATGGGCATTACTTTAAACGAGTCAGTTATGTCAGCTTTAGCCAACCAGGCACCGTGTCCAGCGAGTTTTATTAGATGAATGGCATGAACGACTGTAGCATAATGCATAGAGAAAGGTTCGAGGGGAATTAAGCTATTGATGCTTGGGTTCACACTGAAACGAGGATGAGACATGTCAAAAATTAATCGCTTCTTACCGGAGAATTTCCGTGTTGCCAATGGGGTTAGTGCAAAAACGGAGAAGGGAGGAGATTTGAAGGGGCCAAAATTCCTTCCCTTTGAAGGAGCTCCCGAACGATGTCAGGTTCGATGATAGCAGAGTGCAAATTTTTACAGATGAAAGATTTATCAGGGGGGCAAGGACTCCCACCCGAAAACCTTGGGTGAGACCAGAGAGCAAAAACGTCAACGAACACGGGATCCGGATGAGAAGACAGCGCTAAAGATAAAGCTGACACATTAACAGGAGTGGAAGGATGTGCTTTTAGGTCTATGGTTGCTGTTTGAAGCTTCTCTTCTGTTGCGGATCCCGACGACCGCGACGAGGACACACCGATTTCGGATGGGCGTCCTTGCAAAAACTGAAAATATGAGAAAATTTACATTTAGGTCAAGCACAAAACCTTCATTAAAATTATTACAAATGGGATCACCATTAAAGTAAGAGACCTTTCGCCCCTTTGAATCAAACATGAATGATGCAGAGGACTCTTGCGTAGGTTCATGAGACCGAGATGGCACGGAAGCCTGAATCACTGTCATTGGGCAAAGTTCAGCAGTATGTCCAATAGTGCTGCACACTGCGCATGCGATCGCCCGGTGACCCCCAAAATGGCGAATGAGCAGTTCGTTGTCAAGACACGACCAATCCACGCGAACGTTAAACTGAGACAGCTGAAAAGCAGCCTTCGCTGAAAACGATTTGTGATACTCGTAGAACAACGCGCCCCCATAACGCAGATGCAAATCGCAAACAATAGCGAGATAAGAGTCCAGTTCCTGATGCCACTCAGGATAAACAGAACAAATAATATCACAAAATATACCAAATGCCACAACAAACTCGCCAATGGAAAGAGACCGCTGCAGCCGCGGGTTGGCAGACTTCAATAATACAGAAACGTCCCCACAGTCCAAAACCCGTTTGTCGCATTCGGGAGAGGGCAGCAGGAACGAAACCAAATTAACGTCCTAACCAACTTGCTTACGCAGCTGAGGAGTGATGGTAGATGCAGGGGAAACGTAAGGCCTACCGCATGAAGGCGCAGGAATGGCAGAGGCTTGTGAGAATTCAGACGGCACTTCGGAGACAACGGAACGAAGCACCGGTTCCGTAGCACCAGACTGCTGTGGCTGCTGAGCGGAAACTTCCACGGCACGAATCCACCGTTCGAGGCTACCCACGGTTTGCACTAAGCTCTGAACGGCCGCCAGGACCAGCTCGCTGACTTCAGCACCGGAGGATCTGGAATCACCACGCGGGGCTTTCCCAGGGCGGCCGGCACACGCAGGGGAAGATTTCACCAGCCTCTTCTTGCCCCGCCCACCAGGACTGGACGCGGAAGGCAAGCTGTCTTGGACGGGTGTCGGAGGGGCATGGTCATCCTCAGCACCAGAAGGAACAGAGACAGGAGCTGCGCCGGCACTTGACAGGGAGGCAAGCAGCTCCAGCAACTCCGAACAAGGGAGCTCGGGGCTAACAGGGATGCCGAGATCTGCCAGGGCTGCAAGGAGATGCTCATCAGTGTAATCATCGTATTCCGAAGAAGTTGCCACCGCGGCCAAACGCCTACTCCTGCGAGGATTGAGGCCGGAAGATTCGCCAGCCCGGGAATCGTCCTGCACGCAGCAGTAGGCACTTTGAGAGGAGGGAGCTGACCCGGATTCTGACATGACGTACAGAAAACGCGATGCGGAATCTTTGAAACAGCAAACAGGAACGCGTCACAAGCCCATATATAAAGAAGACCCAAGGCGCCGATTGGGTAAGTGCAATTGCTTGGGAATCCTACGTCTCTGATTGAACTTTCGTTTACATTCCAATTACATTTACAATTTCCATAGAGTACAGATGAGCATTTGTACTTTATGCAGTCATCCAGCAGATGGCGCTGTTCTTGTCATTACACGGTAGGAAGGCTTTTGCACACCTAGTAGGTTGACAGGTGCATAGGAGAGGACCAAAAGTCGGCAAAATAGAAATGAAAAACTCCCACGGCGCACTGTCTTCTCTGCAAAAAAAAAAACTTTATGGTCAACAACATTTTTCATTTCTATTTTGCTGTTCTTGTCATTGCCATAGACCTCACCTATTGGATGTCCATTCCCGCCTCTTTGTCTGACCCCGCCCCAGTCTGCAGCCCGCAGTCAAGGGTAGTTGGGCTCAGGAGAGAGAAACAGTTTGCGACTCTCCTCGGAAGCATGCGCCCGTCAGCCCCTGCATCTTTACACTCATTGGTCGAAACTATCGCAAGTTCAGAACAAGGGTGGAGGATACCCAAACATGAGAAAGCTTAGAATCCCACTGACGAGTGTCCGGCTGTCCAACAGGATCCACTTAAACAACGAACATGGCAACTATTTTTAATATCCCTTCCTGGCAGTCCCTTCCCAATTTGCATTCCCACAGTGCTTTAGCCAATCGTGCACTGTTCTGAAAAAGCTGCTGACCACTGCCGGTTGGTACGACCGGGGATCAAACCCATGCCATGGTAGTCACTACTGCTCCATGAATGCAGCGCCTAAACCGATTGAGCTAGATTTCCTTTGATTTCCTTTGTTTCCCCAATCTAGATCCAGGAGTGCTATTATAATTTAAATGACCTCAGGTCATGCAGCCAGGATATTTTGAAACCATGTCACCACAATGCGGACACACTCGCCTTAGACGAAGAAACACAAAAGGCTACAAACTTCACAATTAGGGCGAAACACAGCACCCAAAGTGTTACACACTGCTCACAGATATTGATAAATGACAAAGGCAATGACTAGGTAATTTAAAGTAAGATTCTTAAAGAATAAAATGGATAAATAGTTTGCGAGTTCAGAGTTAAAGGAAGGGTGGGTACAGTGCCAGGATGTGGCAGAAAGAGGAAGCTATCAATGGCTGTCACCAGATTCCTGAGGAGACGGGTGGTCAAAAACCCTTGAGAGACTGCAGGAGACCCGAAGCAAAACATGGAGGCAGGAGGCACCGAGGTTTCAGTTTGCAAAGTAGGGTGCATACTAAACGTTGAAGATCTCCATGCCTGAACTCCAAGACATACAGCACAGCTGATCCAAATGCACAAGCTCCAATATGCTCTAAACCATATAAATACGCCACAGAAGTTTGGGGATATTGTTCTGTGGAGTGATGAAACAAAACTGGAATGTTTCAGGCTTATGAATCAGTGGTATGTCTGCAGCAGGAATAAAGAAGCATATGCTGAAAAGTACACCCTGGCTACAGTGAAGAATTGTGGGGGCTTGTTGATGCTCTGCGGCTGCCTTGCTTCGTCTGGCACTGGAAATCTGTAAAGTGTGGAGGGCAAGATGGATTCAGTCAAGTACCAGGATATCCGAGGATAAAATGTCATGCCGTCTGTAGGGAAGCTGATGCTTGGGCATCATTGGACCTTCCAAAAGGACAATGATCCTAAGCATACCACAACATCGACTAAGGGTTGGTTTCAGAAGAAGTCTGGGAAGATTCTAGAGTGCCCATCACAGTTACCTCACTTGAACCCCATAAAAAATCTCTGGTAGGATTTGAAGAAGACAGTTGCAGCATGCAAACCCTAGAATATTAGTGAACTGGAGGCCATTGTCCATGAGGACTGGGCTAAGATTCCTTGGGAATGCTGCCATAAGCTGTTGTCTGCCTTTGCGTCACATCTCCAGCAGGTCATAGCAACAAAATGGTGCTCTACTAAGTATTAAAGATGCTTGTCATGAAGGGGTTGAATAATTTTGAGCCTGCAGTGGTCATTAAAAGTGGCATTTTGTGTTGAATTTGGGGAAGCCACTTGTAATATTTGTTGTGTTGAGCAATTTAAATTGTTCTTTTTGATTTGTTCATTGCAAACAGCTGAAAGTTTGTAAATTTTGCCATTAAACCTAATTTGCAACAGGGGTTGAATAATTTTGATTGCAACTGTAGCTATGTAACTAGCTAGGTAAGAAAGGCATTGACAAGATTCATTAGCTTATCCGCAAGCTAAAATGTTTTATGATAACTGACAATAGCCAGAGATGCTTCACTATTAACCCCTTTGTGCAGAAGCCAAATATGGCCATTTATGCGTTACCCTATTGTAAGATTTCAGACCTCTCAAAGTACTCCCTCAACATTTCTTATGTGTTCCCATAGGACTGCTGTCCCAATAAACATGACTGGCTGTGTGAGGACCATTTGTTTCAGCCAATGTGTTGATTGCAGTCTGCTGGCTTTCCCTAGAAAATATGCAAATCAATAGTGAACTGGGGGACAGTCACCATTGTCTTGCAAAATTTGGTTGAGGTGTCTTGACATCCTGCTGGAGGAGCGAAAGCCATCTCCTTGAGACAGCCCAGGTTGGGGTGACTGTCTGGCCGGTGCTATTTCTCACTACCACACATCATATATACTGCTTGTGTGTCTTTATTGTGTGTGCGATGTTGACCTCTCCCAGGAGCACGTCTGTTTCTCCACCGCAACAGAACTTGTAATAAAGTGCTTCACGTGTCTCATAATTACCACTGTCTCCAGCTTCAAGTTTTTTCCATCTGGGATTTATCGCGGATTAAACAGCCTGTTTTGGAATCGTCGAATCAGTGGTTAAAGAAGAAACTAAACAACAGATTTTTTTTCACTATTTAATGCTTGATAATTCAGGATGTAAACTTCTTAGAGAGGGAAAGTATTTCGTATTTCAGTTTATTTTCATGATTTTGGTAGAGAAAAGGGGCTGCAAACATAAAAAAAACTTCATGAAAATTCAGCATTAAAATTGTAATAAAAAATAATGCTGAGGATTTAAAAATGGCTGAGGGTTAAAACAATACATTTATGGGATCATTAACTCCTAGACCACA
Organism: Gymnothorax javanicus; assembly: GCA_029692085.1. Lineage (NCBI taxonomy): Eukaryota > Metazoa > Chordata > Actinopteri > Anguilliformes > Muraenidae > Gymnothorax > Gymnothorax javanicus. The sequence continues at coordinate 9,270,049 of CM056212.1, read as the reverse complement.
ATTATTCATCATCTGAGCATGAAATTCCAAATTATCAACTCTTTTGAAGCCAAATAAGACGGCTCTTCAGGAGGCTCCACAAACTGTCAGAGTCTGAAAATTGGTGCACTGTCAAATCATATTTGTAACACAAATCAACTTTTGACTCGTGAATTTCAAGATGAATTCATGATTTTCTGGTTGAATTTAGCATGAATTTATCAATATAGGCACAGCTGGACATCAATGGTCACCAGTAAGCTCTCCAAACTGAAAACATGCGTTTTCTCCATGATGAAGTTCAGTTTCCTCCATTTTTTGACAAAGCTGCATCAGCAAGCACATGTACTCATTAAAGGAACTGCTCATTTTACGGTCAGAACGTTCATACAGATGGAAAGCTTGTTGTTTACGATTCTGGTCATCCAAGCAAAACGCAAGCTTGTAACAACGCTTTTTACACCCTATAAGGACAAGTACAACTCTCTGCGAGAATCCAAGGCATTCTGTTTAGCTGAATGCGGTGTAAATTCTAAATGAGATCACCACATTAAGCAAAATGCCAGCACATGCAATATTATTAGCAAAGGCTGTCGACTACTCTTGTTAACCAATGTGACAAACTAGTTCTGTGATGACGGTGATAAATTGAAAATAAGACAGAGCTGGCTAGTTAGCTAGCTAGATAGAAGCAAGACACAGCAACACCATACGAAGACAGTTCTACTCAACACTTCAAAAGGAAAAACTCTCCATCATTCAATTTCTGTGCCAAAGAATCAATGCTGTCAGCCTTCCAGTCTGTTCCATTCAGAATAACTGCCATTTTCCATCTCAGAATCACATTTCCATCCCGCAAACATAAGCTCAGCACTCAAGGGTTGGTGCTGGAAGTCTTTTTTCCAATGTAATCAGGTCATTCTCAGCTGCGCAAAGTTTATAGAATACAACCTAACTGCTATTACGCAAGTGTTTAAATACTTTTCTGAGAGTCCAATCAATGTCTTTCAATGACTGAGGAAAGCTTATACTGTCTGGAATTGGATAAAAAAATGTTTCAATCAAAAAGGTAATTGCCAGAAGAGTTTCATGCGGGCGTGAACTATAGCTGTGCTTTTACGCAGATAAGTCTGCACAGCCATTAAAGTGATTATATTTCCATGAGGGATTGTATGAGGCTCCAAAAGACAGCTGAATTCTTCGAGAGAAAAATCTACACAAAAATGCACGGTAGGAAATCATGCGTTTTTAATATGTGATGACTATAATTGATGGTAGAATGACATAATATCAATACCATGGCAAATTTTTGCTTCAGAAAACTTATTTTTTTAACTACTTAATTGGGATTCCATTAGCTCACTATGGCTGAAGTAGTTGCTCCAAAGGATTAAGATTTTTTCCGTCACAAAAAAACTTTTTTAAATGCTGGATAGATACTACGGGCAAGTATATTGAGCAGTTTGCACATCAGGCTTAGCTGAGGAGTTTAATTCATGCAACTCCTTGGGAAACAGGGGTGGGACTTAACTCGTCCATATTCTAAACTGTATGAGAGCTCGGCTTGCTGGTGAATGTTCAATAACTGATTTGGGTTTGCCATCTAGGGATACAATAGTGTAACTGTGTGCATGAATAGAGCAGATCCATGTTCGCTGGCATTTGTATCTGCACCGAGGGGTTCATATAAAATGACACAAGCTTCATAACTTGATATCAAACTTGATTAGCATAAAATAGTAAGTTAGACCATCAAGGAGTGAACTAATTAACACAGTCTCAGCTGGCTAGGTTATAAAATATGGCAAGGAGCTGGCTGATCAATCACGCGTATCTGAACTCGTTCTGTTCCAGAATCGGCGGGATCATGGGATGTGTAGTTTTTGGGCTAATAAGAGGATTAGCATGTTGCTGAGAAATCTGAATGACTAGCCTTCAGTTAAGAAAAATGAAATTCGTTGTTCCTCGGAAATTTGACTCCAAATATCGAAATCGATAGAGACATCAAAAGTGTCATCAAAAGTACATCAAAAGTGATTTTATTAAAAAGTCTATTGGGCAAATGAATGGGAACTTTTACCTCCGACACTTATGTTATGTAGTCACCTCAGTACTCTTTGGGCCCACTTGTGCCATGTTTCAAAGGTGACGCTGGCCACATAATCGGATTTTGGCTGTAACTCATGATTATTTATTGATTATGGACCCTGTGCTATGAAAACCTCTATGAAATCTAAAAATTCTCCATTTGTTATTTAAAATTCTGGATAATATGAGCCTACATCGTGACACATGAAAAGGACAGAAATTCAGATAATGGTCCCCAGCATGATATCATCTGGCAAAGTCAATCAACAATAAAATGGTTCCAAGTTATGGTCTCTGTCTGCCTTTCGACGTTCGAAGTTGTGCAAGACTCTGCGACATTTGAAAACTCTTATACAAAGTATAATGGCTATCACCAATATAATTTGTTAAAATCATCAGCGATCTATTTTTTCCTTTCTTTATCAAGTTTCCCAATGGATGCAAAATAATCCAAAAATTCTGAGAAAAAAAAAGTCGGTCCTGGAGGCCTGTGAATTCAAATAGCCTGCCTGACACCTTTGTTGCCTCACCTACATCCAAGCACTTTTACCCTGTCTCCACTAGGGCCTATGGGTGATTTGATGAATCGTGCAACAAGGGAAAGGACAGGTAGCCTGCGGGAATGGCAGGAACAATGGTCAAAACTGCCTTCACTCTGTTTAGCCAAGTTGGAAGCTGACGGACTTTCTTACAGAACAGTATGCAAGTACAGGACAGGTGAAGGCAAAGTCGCATTGAGTCAACCAAAATGTCTTCGAAACACATGCATCATTAAGACTAAAAGACATAAAATGCAGAGACCCAAAGCCCCAGTTATGAATCTCAAAAATATTGCCCTTTTCATTACGTCCGTCCAAGAGTCAAAATAAGCCAGCAGAATGGGAAAGCAGCACCGATATAATTACAGCTCTTGGCCATATCGCGTTTTACTTTCTTAATTCTATTTGTTCCTCTACCATTCTTTGGCTCTTTGGCTGTTTAATTGTTGTACACCGTCTCCCGAAGCGCTGGGATCGGAAGCTTCATCTGTTCTGTTATTGCCAACAATGCAGATTTCTCGTTGTCTCGTTCTGATGATTTTTTTCTGGCAGATGGCGCACTAACAATGCAGATTCAGCTCTGTGAATTTGCAAGCAGAAAGAAACTGTTAGAAATCAGTGATTTGTATGCTTGTTTTTTAGTTTCTAGTTTTTAGTATTGCTATTATTTATTTTATTTATTATATTTATTCATTAGAGCATGTGTATTTCTGGATGATTGCTCTGTCTCTGGTCTTCAGTGTTTTTCCTCCGTTTCTGTCTCATGGCATCTTGTCTTTTTTTCATCACACTCTTCCCTGTAATTTCGGTTTGGTAATTCCTCTTCCTTCTCTCTTGCTGTTCTGATTGGACTATCCACACTTAGAGCAGTTCAGTTAGGCATGGGTGATTAGTTAGTTCAAAGTTAGGATCCCACCTACTTCTCTCTCTCTCTCCTATCACCGTCCTTGCTTTTCTAGATCCGCCTCTTCTCTCACCTGTTCTGAGTTTAGCTGGGCCTCCACTTAATTTGTTTGTGTTTAAAAAAGACCCACTTTCCGTAATTTCTTGTCGACTCGTTTCTACCACAGCTCGTTCTTGGTCAGTCTCGTTTCTGCGCTATTCTGCTCGTTTTGATTGTTGAAAGCTCGTTTCTTGTGATTCTCCCGTAAGTTTTGTATTTGATTGTTTGTATTATGTTGTGAGATTGCTATTTGAGTGATTAGTACTTCGTTCTCCCTAATTCCCATTTTGTATCCATCTGTTTAGTTTCTCCTGTGTTCTCCCTTGTCCCATCCAACTCCCTTTTTCCTTCCCCTTCCATTCCCTTAGTTTCAACCCTCTTTGTTACTGTCTTTGTGCGGATTGATTATTCTGGTTACTGGATCTTTTTGCTTGTCCCCTGACTTCGATTCTGCCCATCCTGCATATCTGTTTGCCTGGCTATTGATCCATTTCTGTCTTGACCATGAGCTTTGTGAATCCCAATAAACGCCCTGCCGATGCTGAACTGCATTTGGAGTCTATGCCCGTTCCTTTCAGAAACGCGTCTTTATGGCGTTCTCTCACCTGATTGGATAGAGGCAGTCGATGACTCCACAATTTTATATGCTGCTTTATTGCAGAAGATAGTGACTGAGAGTCCTGTGTCATCGACCAGATACTCTAAATCAGGGGTCCCCAATCTTTCCCAGAAAGGACCGGTGTGGGTGCAGGCTTTCATTGCAACCAAGCAATTACACACCTGATAGTGCGAATCAACCCCTGGACTCTTTGCTAATAAGCTTGATTAGTAGCATCGGGTATGTAGCTGCTTGGTTGCAATGAAAGCCTGCACCCACACCGGTCCTTTCTGGGAAAGATTGGGGACCCCTACTCTAAATAAATGATCTCTGTCGGAATGTGGAGTTATTTAACACTTTTTTAAAAACAAAAAAATCACCTACAGCAGCTTTAAGGATAAATAGGATCTTTATTATAAATAGGATTATTTGTTTTTGGACATTACCCATCCAACCCCTGCCAACAGAATAGTACATTCACTCACATGTACATACAGTGGATAGAAAATGAATACACCCCCCTTCAATATTTTTATGTCTTGTTGTGTCACGGAATATAAATTCAATGGATTAAAATAGGACTTGTTTTTCCCTGACCCAAAGAACACAACATACCATTTGAATGCAATGAAATTATTTTAATTTGAAAAAAAAAAGAGCGCACTTAATGGAAAAAACTGAAATTTCCTCATTTTTTAAGTATACACCCCCCTGAGTTAATACTTGGTGGATGTGCCTTAGACAGCAGTTACAGCTACCCGTCATTTTGGGTAGCTCTGAACAAGGTTGGCGCACCTGGACTGAGATCTTCCCCCCACTCCTCTTTGCAGAACTGTTCAAGCTGGGAGAGGTTTGTTGGTTTGCACTGATGGACAACAACCTTCAAGTCATTCCACAAGTTTTCAATTGGATTTAGGTCAGGGCTTTGGCTTGGCCATTCCAGCACATCCACCTTGTTCTTTGCAAGCCGCTCAGTGGTAGCTTTGGCTTTGTACATTGTCATGCTGGAATATGAATTTTGGACCCATTCTCAGTCTCCTTGCAGACTTCTTCAGGTTCTTCTCCAGAATATCGCTGTATTTGGCCCCATCCATCCTCCCTTCAATCTTGACAAGTTCCCCAGTCTCTTCAGATGAGAAGCGTCTCCATTACATTATGCTGCCACCACCATGCTTCACAATCGGGATAGTGTTTTCTTGGTGATGAGCGGTGTTGGGTTTTCACCAAACATAGCGTTTGGCATTCATGCCAAAAAGTTCTATTTTGGTTTCATCAGGCCACAAAACGTTCTGCCAGTTTATTGCAGGTTCCCCAAGGTGTTCTTTTGCAAATTTCAAGCGGGCCTCCTGGTGGACCTTTTTGAGAAATGGCCTTTTTCTTGCCACCCTTCCATACAGGCCAGATGTGTGCAATATCTTTGATATAGTTGTATGATGCACAAGATTCCCTCTGTTGGCCATAAAATCCTGGAGCTCTTTCAATGTTGCCATTGGATTCTTGGTAGCCTCTCTGATCAGTTGTCTTCTCTCCTGGTCATCCAGTTTAGACGGACACCCTGATTTTGGCAGACTGTGAGTGGTGCCATGCACTTTCCATTTCTTAATTATGGTCTTAACAGTGCTCCAAGATATCTTCAAAGCCTTAGAAATCCCTCACCTGATGTGTACCTTTCCAAAACTTTGTCCTATAGCAGTAGGTTTCGTGATGTCATGAACCTGGTTACGTGGGTTTGTTGACTAGCGTGGTTGGCAAAAAGCCTGAATATTCCAATTGATTAAATAGGCTTAAATACACTTGTCTTGCACTTTCTGTAACAATGCCGGTTAGTTGCAGCGTAATCAACTGCACAAAAATCGATTTTTAAGGGCTCAGGAATACGTTTTCCTTCGTATTCCTGAACAAGAACCTAAAAAATCCGCTTGGATTAATTCAATTCGACAGAAGAACTGGGTGCCGTTGACCCACTCGAGTGTTTGCTCTATCCACTTTTTGTCAGGTAAGTCGCAAGTTATTTTCCATCATTTCTAACATGACATTTTGCTAAGTTTTCTCATTTTATTATTCTTCGGTCATAGCAGGGGAATGATCTTCCTTTTTGTGTTGGGTAATTCGATCGGTTCCTTATGCTTTCCAGTAGCGAGTAAGTGACAGTTCGGATATTGGTAGCCACTGAAAGAATTCCGTTTTCAAACTTCATCAGTATCTACTGAGATCAGTACTTCTCCGGCTTACCTTGACTTTTGGGTACCCAGAAAAACATTCAAGTGAGTAAAAACGTCAAGCATACATCCAGTCAAGAAAATTTAGAGTTTAATGTCTGCTACAGTTGTAACGGCGGCAGCCTTGTTACTGATGACACACCAGCTGGCTGGCGAATGTGCATTCGCGATATTAAATATTAATGATAAATTCTAAACCCCGTTTTCACAAAATTGAGCAGCCGGTGAGATGACAGGTAGCCAACGAGAATGGCAGGAACAACAGGCGTTTTAAAAGTGCATTCACACACATTGTGGACGAGTAGGAGGCGATTGGGCTTTACAGAACAGGAAGGACCGGACTGGCAGAGGAAAAGGCGAACAAAGGCGCATTCAGTCAACAGCAAAGTTTTCATAGCATGTGTCAGCCAACAGATTGGTGCCCTGGAGAGAGAATTAACAGAAAGATGAAAACAATATAAGGAGTCCAAATGAAAAAAAGAACTATAGCATGTAATGCTGAAGCAATAAAATGCAACAACTCCCATGCTTGTGAGGACATAAACAATGGTGAATGTCATGTGCAGGCGGCACCCGCCTGAGCAGAATTACTTTTTGGGGACTCATAAAATCCCGCAAACACAACAACACGTAACTCAAATGTCATCTTCTTGTTTTTGGGTAAGCTTTTCCTAATCCTTCTTGTTAATGAGGCTGTCCACTTCAAATTCACAACATAAGTGATTCGAACCTTATGCATCATTATAATGAAAAAAAAGAACGTAAATTAAAGCACAGCAAGAGCCAAAGAGGGGTCTCCAGCCTGTGCCAGATCTCACAGTTTAGACTTATGATCCAAAGGAAAACAAAAAAAAAATTTGGACAAAGAAGCTTAACAAATTCATGGCTTGGCTGACTCAACATTTTCAGAGAAATGCACAGTGGTATCCTGAAGACTTTACACCTGACGCAAACATCTCTTGAGGTGAAATTATTTTGCTAGAATCCCCAAGGGATTAAGATATTGACACAAGCGTGTTGTGAGCACTGCCCTCCCTGTTTTTCTACACCTTCTCTTAGCCAGCCTCTCAGTGTCTCTGTTCTGCATTCGCTCCAGTCTCCTCCACCTCTCTCTCACTCGCTCTTTTTCCTTCCAGACAGCAGTGTCGCATACACTCGTCCCTCAGTGTCACTTTACTACACACGCATGAGATCAGACCGGCAGCGAGGTGCATGAGACTGACTGAAGGCTGCATACTCTCACCTACCAAACGGAGGGCACAGTTGGGAAAACCACTACGAATCCTCAAGAACAGGTAATTAAATCGTAAAACGACAATAGAAATGCTCTGTTTGTTCAGTGCTGACACAATGTAATAAAGAAGGTCCATGAAATGGGATTATTATGGACACCGTGCGACTTACCAATGGCATCTTTTGCGTTGCGGAATTTACACACTGCAAATGTGCAAATTTGCAGAGTCTTGGTAGCCCAATGCTTTTAAGATACAAACTTTTATAAATTTTTTGTCCACCCTAAATTCCAAAAGAATTGGAACAATGCGTAAAATTAATTAATTTGTAGATTCTCGTTTATTTGCATCCAGTTGAGAGCAGCATGAAAAACTATTTAAGGATTCATCTTAACAACCGGACTCTAATAATTCTGGGAAATATTTGCGTTTCGAAATGCGATGTCTGCAACAGGTTCCAAAAAAAAAAAAAAAATGGGAGTGGGGAATGGAAAGATTGGAAGACCTGTGGAATCTTCAAAAAAAAAACACAAGTTTTTCAACATTACACAGATTAACAGGTAACAGATGATGTGATTATGATTGGGTATAAAATGAGAACTCACAAATGGCATGGTTGTTTCCCAGTGAGATGGTACAAGGTTCAGCATTTTGCCTACCAAAACCAAACACCATCCAGAACCACCGCCAACTTTTCTGGTCTCGACCTCGTGAAAAACAACGTAGAGAAAGAAGAAGGAGAGCTGTGGTCTGAGGAGATCATATTTCAAACTGCTTTTGGAAAAAATGGACAAAGTGTTCTCAGGGCTTAAGAGCAGAGGGACCATCTCGACTGTTATCACTGTTATATGACTCCAGATGCCGTCTTCAAGGATGCCCCTGCTTGTTCCAGATGATGGCAAGCCGAACTCGGCACAAATTAAAACTGTGTTGTCACAGACAGAGTAATGCCCGCAGCCCCAACCATACATTTATAATTGTGCCTCTGTGCAAAGAGTTATGAACATCTTAGTCTGTGTGACTGTCTGGAACAAAACTTCGGTGCTGAACCGTTCTTGTGGTGCTTCTCTAGGTCTTGATGAAATCCCTGAAGAACAGTGGAACCCTGCAGACCCCCTTCTTGACCTTAGAAGTCTCAGCATAGTGAGAAAGGGTTACCTGTACAGCAGCTCGGTGGTTATATGCCCTCCAAAAACACAGCTGTGCGTTATAAATGTCCATTGTACATGTCTATTGGGAACATGCTGTGTGATTATGTTTACTGCAGGCTGAGTTATCTTCATACACTGCACACTCTGGCTGGGGCATTAAGCACAGCTTAATGAGATACTAACAGTATGTGCTCCTGGTCCTCTGTTGTAAATTGGGAATATTCCACTCTTCCAAATTGGCTCCAGTGGCGGTCAATGGACATCAAGCAGGGAGGAAGTAAATCGTGACTTTAGACTGATAATTTGTCTTAATCAGTTTTCAGTCAATGGCCTTGTTTGACAATACCTAAACTCACCTCTTTCAGGTGTCGTCAATTCTCTTTGAAAAGGCGAGAAATAAAACACATCATTTGGACGACAAAATGTGCGCACTTCATTCCATGTTTTCATTTAAGCCATTATGAGGCATAAATTTGATGACCTGCTTCGATGGCAAAAGTCAGTGCGGAAAATCCAGGAATTTTTTTTTTTAATGAAGGGTAGCCTGTTAAGGTAAGCAAATAAAATATTTTACAACCCCTATTCCGAAATAGTTGGGACGAAGTGTAAATTGTGAATAAAATCAAAATGCAATGACTTTCACATCACATGAGCCAATATTTTATTTACAGTAGAATATAGAAAACATTTCAAATGTTGAAAGTGAGACATTTCACATTTTTATCCACAAAATGAGCTTATTTCAAATTTTCTGGCTGCAAGAGGTCTCAAAAAAGTTGGGACATAGGCAAAAAAGGGCTGTAAAAGCAATTAATATAAAAGAGAATCAGCTGAAAGAACATTTAGCAAGTAATTAAGTTAACTGGCATCAGGTTTGTAACACGAATGGCTATAAAAGGGATGTCTTAGAGAGGCTGAGTTTCTCAGAAGTAAAGATGGCCAGAGGCTCTCCACCTGTGAAGGCTTGCATAAAAAAATTGTAGAATACTTTAAAAACAATGTTCCTCAACGTCAATTTGCAAACGCTTTGAAGGTCTCATCATTGACAGTGCATAACTTCATCAAAAGATTCAGAGAAACTGGAAAAATCTGTGCAGGCAGAAGTCGCGTTAAACTTTCTGATTGTCCGTCATCATGACGGACAGAGGCATAAAATTTCCGTCATAATCAATTATTATCCGTCATTGTAATTTTATTTTTTAAAATGACAATCGTTTATTTTTTTAAATAAAATAAACAGAATAATTTCTAGATTACGCATTAGCTGATGCCGACAGTGATTCATGTAGACACACATTGCACCCTGTGTTAAATACAGCACTGCATGGATTTTCGAACTTACTGCTGTATGAACTTTATAAAACATGACAAATGATTTCTCCCCCCACACAGTAACAGTGCGCAAATGAACAATGCTTCCAGTTATTGCTGGGCTTCACTAAGCCTAACAACTGCAGTCTCGCTAAGCTGTCCTACGAAGCTGCTTATCAACTCTGTACGTCAACCGGGGCTTTCCTGACCTAGATATCTGCGTGTTCACATAACAGAGACAGCATTTCTAGCATATGACCAATCGTCTACCGGCAGCCGAGCAGCATATTTTACAAATGTAGAGCAAATGATCATATTACAAAAATATGCAGAGATGCCAAGCCTCACGCATTCGGCGTAGGTCTCACGCATTTTTTAGGCCTATTCACCGTAGTGCGCAATTATTCAATGAACGCATATTAATTAGATTCTCACGTGGAATTAAAATCCTTGTGCATTGAAGTTTCAGTTTCACTTGCGTACAGGGTGGACCTCACCACAAGTAACATGGAAAGCGATTATGACTCCGGACTTCCTGTGCTTCTCTTTACTCAGGGACTGGAAACAATGCATGTGTTTCATGATCGTTTAAATTGTTTAACTAAATGAAATAAGACCCTTTGAAACGTCCATACGCAATTCCATTGCTTTCAATCCCTCAGTAAAGACAAGCGTAAGAATTCTCGAGTCATAATCAATTTCCGTGTCACTAGTGGGGAAATCCACCGTAATGCACATGAAACTGATTAACTTAATGCACAATGACTTAAATTCCGTGAGTGAATTTCTTCAGTGCGCGTTGATTGAATAATTGCTGACTACGGCAGAGGAACGTGAATGCCTCTAAGAGGCGAGAGACTTACGCCGAATGCGTGAGACTTGGCATCTCTGATATAATATGAGGAATACAGGATCAGCCAGATCAAAGACAATGCTCGAGACAATATGACATCCACCACCAATTGGACGGGGGTGTGAATTACATTCTGTCAAAATGACAGATGGCCTTCAAAATTTTCCGTCATTGTTAAAAAAAATCCGTCAATGACGGAAAATATTCGGTTAATGCGACCTCTGGCGTAAGGGACAAGGCCGATGACCTTTACTGGATTCTCGTGATCTTCGGGCCCTCAGATGCCACTGCATCACTCACCGGCATGATTCTGTCATTGACATTACTAAATGGGCCCAGGAATACTTCAAGAAACCACTGTCTGTAAACACAGTCCGCCGTGCCATCCACAGATGCCACCTAAATCTCTATCATGCAAAAAGGAAGCCATTGTTGACCATGATCCAGAAGCACCGCCGTGTTCTGTGGGCCAAGGCTCATTTAAAATCAACTGTAGCAAAGTGGCAAAGGGTCCTGTGGTCAGACGAGTCCAAATTTGACACGCTTGTTGGAAATTATGGGTGTCGTGTCCCCCGGGCAAAAGAGGAGAAAGACCACCCCTCCTATTATCAGTGTTCAGTTCAAAAGCCAGCATCTCTGATTGTATGGGGATGCATTAGTGCATATAGTGTTGGACACTTGCATGTTTTAAAAAGCACCATGAATGCTGAAAGGTATATAAAGCTTTTTGAGCGACATATGCTCCCCTCCAGATGACATCTATTCCTGGGAAGGCCTTGTGTATTTCAGCAGGACAATGCAAAACCACATACTGCAGCTATTACAACAGCATAGCTTTTGTAGTAGAAGACTTCGTGTGCTGAACCGGCCTGTCTGCAGTCCTGACCTTTCACTGATTGAGAACATTTGGCGCATAATTAAACGAAAAGTCCGTCAAAGGAGACCCAAACTCTCCTGCAGCTGGAAGCCTGTATTTAAACAAGAGTGGGATCAAATTCCAATGGCTAAACTCAAGAAACTTGTCTCCTCAATGCCCAGACGCCTCCACTCTGTGTTAGAAAGAAGGAGGGATGGTACACCATGGTACACAGGCCCCTGTCCCAACTTTTTTGAGACCTGCAGCAGCCATCAAATTTGAAAGGAGCTCATTTTGTGGATAAAATTGTAAAATTTCTCTGTTTTAACATTTACTATGTTATCTCTGTTTTATTGTGAATAAAATACTGGCTGGTGTGATTTGAAAGTCATTGCATTTTAATTTTATTCACAATTTGCACTTTGTCCCAACTATTTCGGAATTGGGGTTGTAATAGAATTTATAATTTACTTGCCTTTATATTTCATGAAAAAGGAAGCCGTGTATTTTAGTGCCAATGGATCATTCATAATCTTAGAAAATGAGGTAATCAAAAACAATGATTGAAAACAGGACAGTTATAATCTGTTTCTCGGGATGTCTTCTGCCCTACCTGTGTTCTGTTCAGCAGCTGCCACTAATTGGCTCTTTTGTGTCATTGCAAATCATTGCAACTGATGAGTGAATTTTTTAACGGATGGCATTTATTCAAAGTTGACATCTATCCGCCTTGCAATTCAATTCCTCTCCAAAATTTTATGAGTTTTTCCTTTGCCCATGCCACCATCTTTCATAAAAATCAGACCAATGGTTTTCCATAATCCTGCTGACAAACAGACAAAAAGACAGAACAAATCCCAAACAAAAAAATTACCCCATGAGTGGATGTCAAAATTAAACATATTTTGAGCACGTAAACACCTGAATTTCTAATTGGCAATCCCAGGGCTAGCTTTACAGACACGGGTGCAGCCTAGTCCAAGACTAAATTGCATTGCTACTGGTACTACATCACAAATCTAGTTTTACTCCAAGGCCAAGCTGATTTGAGTGTTAAAAGCCCTGATTGCTGAAAAAAATGTTTCTTCTTTATCTGAATTTAGGGGCTAAACTGGCGACTCAAGATTTGGCAAGACCAGAATAGATGGAGCTCAGAACCTTTAAGCTTACCATCTCCATCTTCTCAAACATCTCCAACTTCACTGCAGGCAATGAGACAGGCACACTACCATACAAGGGCCCTTACCAGGCAGTGGAGGTGGTGATCATTGTCCTGATCACAGGATCCCTCAGTCTCCTCACAATAACTGGGAACATACTGGTCATGCTTTCAATCATAATCAACAGGAGCCTCCAGACCGTCAACAACTACTTCCTCTTCAGCCTGGCATGTGCAGACCTGATCGTTGGGATCAGCTCCATGAACCTTTTCACAGTCTACATGGTAGTTGGTTATTGGCCGTTGGGCCCAGTAGTCTGTTACCCATATCTGCTTTTGGACTATGTAGTCTGCAATGCCTCTGTCTTTCATCTCATTGTCATCAGCTTTGACCGTTACTTCTGCATCGCCAAGCCACTCAGCTACCCTGCAAGGAGGACCACCAGGATTGCGGGCATGATGATTGCGGCAGCCTGGTTCATTCCCTTCTTTGTGTGGGCCCCGCCAATCGTCTTTGGGCCATTTATCGTATTTGAGCGTATTTTGCCAGAGTGCTACATCGATTTCCTGTCCAATGAATCCATCAGCTTTATCACCTCCACTGGTTCCTTGTACCTGCCCGTTGCCATCATGAGCTTCCTGTACTGGCAGATCTCCAGGGCCAGCAAGAGCCGTGTAAAGATGGACGAGCACAAGCAAAAAAAGGGCAACACACTCAACAGCGAAGCAGGAAACCACATCCGCATTCCATGTGATGACAAGTATGAAACAACCCAACGCACTGAGAGGAGCCAGAATGACGGAACAGGTGGAGTTGGGGGGGAGGAGCCAAGCGCACCAGTACATCCTGTGAGAAATGAAATTACGGAGGCCCCTGCACTTTACAAGGGAAACCCCACAGCCCACCGCCTTAATGTTACTTCGAAGCAGCAGCCCAAGAAAAAAGGCACCACCATCTCGTGAGAAAAAGGTAACACGATGATAACAATGATTCTAGTTGCCTTTGTGGTCACATGGACACCCTTTCAAGTCATGAAGGTCATCAGCACCTACTGTTCGACCTGTGTTTCCTCCAGCATGAAGAGCTTCGGCTACTGGATCTGCTACTTCAACAGCACCATCAATCCAGCCTGCTATGCTTTCTGCAATGTGTCCTTCAAGAAAACCTTCAAACAGCTCCTCCTCTGCCAGCACAAGAACATTCGCTTTGGCAGATAGAGATGTGGGCATTGTTGTTTCTGCTGTTGTTATTTTTTGTCATTTTTTTGACAGAAAAAAATATGCTCTTGCATCACTTTAAACAATGGCAGGTACAAGCTCAAGAAGCATAACTACAGCCAGACAACCTGTGGAAGTTGTAAGAACATTGATGGGTGTCCTTTGATGGTTAATGCGGAAGTTAAAGGGTCTAGGTCATTTCTGCAGTTGAGATACAGGAATTTTACATTCATCATTAGTATGTGACCCATTTACCCCTAGTGACATCATTGTTTACATAACTGAGAAGTCATGATATCATTTTATGGTAGAAAAATCATAAACCTACAAGAATATATCAAGTTTATCAAAACTGGACTGTCCAAAGCAAAGTTATGGCACTTAAAAGTTCCCCCACCCCAGAATCCATATTTGACACGTCATCCATAAGGGGTTAAAAGCGCTGTTTGAGGTGTAATAGGAATGAAAATATTTGCTGTTAACATCATTTTGGATGTAAAATGCCTGAAAATCAACTCTCACAACATTTTTGAGATGTTTAGCACCAATTCAGTCTTGGAAAATGCCATTTTTGTCATGATCGTTAAGATTTGACCTTTTGACCTCTAGTGACATCTATGATTACATAACTCAGAAGTCACAATATCATTTTATGGTATAGCAATCATAAACCTACAAGAATATATCAAGTTCATTAAAATTGGTCAATCCAAACCAAAGTTATGGGACTTGAAATTTCCGTAGCCCGAAAGCCCAGATTTGACGCGTCGTCCGGAAGTTGTTAAAAAACGGTGTCTGGGGTGTAGTGGGAATGAGAATATTTCCCGTTAACATCCTTTATTTTATTGCCAGGACCCAGGGCTACCAGAGGATGCCCATTAAGTATAGTTTTTTTTGGGGTGCATGTGGACCCCTTGTAGCCCACTGCTTACTGCCTACTCTGGCCTTGAACCCGGCTGTTTTCAAACTCGGGAAAAGTGAAGTTAAGCGCTGAACAAATAGCAATTGGGGACATCAGTTCCATTTCTTTGTACACAACTAGCTTCATTTTGATTCCAATATTTCGCCTGTTTTATTTACATTCGTACATTTATTTAGTTAGTGCCAACAGTTGCTGGTATACACAGGAATAGGAGCTTGAGCAATTGTTGCTGCTTTGAAATTTTTACTGCAGTGTGTTCTCATGGACGCACCTACAACAAAAAAAAGACTGGTCTTTGCTGTGCTCAATCTCTTGGAGCTGGTTTGAGTCACCCTTCCAAACTGCGATAGGGACAGAATATTCTTATCCTGAGTTTGACGCCGAAGAATTCATGTGTCTTACAGTCTTACCAATCTGACTGCGAACAATAACAATGCTGAGACCTGGAAAAAGTCCAGCAGAGGGCGAAATCGAACCGCTAATATTCCATATCCATGATATGCACCGCAATGCCACTATATTGCTGAGTCATGCTGAGCTATTTCAGTTTATGGCTAAAGCCGTTGTTCCAACTGAAAATTTCGCTACGGCTTTTATTACATACTCAGACTTCTGTCTCAAAGATAGTAAGTCCAATCTACCAAATGGAGGTATCATAATAAAGAGGAGAGTTTTCTTAGCAAAATGTGTCAAAATTGTGTGTGTAGTGCCAAACATGTGGGAAGCAAGTTAGAAAACGGTTTGTCTCGGCTTTCCAACTGAATTTTCTTGTCTGATTTACTATCGGAGTTAATTGGAGTTTCGGTTTGCGCTCCCGTCGCTTTTCGGCTCGTACAGCCAAAACCTTCTGTCCGATTGCTTCCACAGTTACATTTTCGTGACCAGCACAACTTTTTGCTACAACTTGGATATTAAAATATTCATGTGGAGTGAAAACTATGGGAGTTAGAGCAAGTTTAAGAGAAGACTTCTTGACGGTTTTACAGCTGTGCGCCACAACAGTTACTGTATGTCACCACACTCTAAGTTCCCAGAATTTATTGTAAAAAAATTATTTTTAAAAATTATCAATAAAAAATTATCGAGGTTACAAAAAAATTGAACAGGAAAGAAATTATCCACGCTTAGCTTAACATTTTCCAGTTTGAATGACATTTCTTTTTTTTTTCTTTCTTAGTAAATTTGACATCTTCAATCCCACCCGAATTTAGAATGCCCAATCCGAGAACTATGTACAAGTCTTGCTCGTATGCAACCCCTTGTTCCCAGCTCAGGAGAGTGAGCCCTTGCTGCGGAATGCAGGACATCAGGGGGCGGGGTTGACCCCTGATGTCCTGCACTCCGCAATGAGGGCTCACTCTCCGACCCCGCCCCCTGATGTCTCAACAGTGCCCATTCCCTACCATTTGGTGGCGGTAATACCCCTAAAAGTTGTTGTCAAACGGCCCAAATTTATCCCAAATTTCTGAAGAGCGGGACTTTGTCATTTTTCTGAAATACATTTGGTCACCCGCAGTGGGACTTAGCTGAATTTCTGAAGAGCGGGACTCTGTCATTTTTCTGAAATACAACTGGGGGCGAAAACTCGAAGGGGGAGGCTCTTTGGCAAATAACTCCCCCTGCAGCATGCTATCGAGATGGGGTTTGGAGGGGGCGAAGGTGGGGGGGAGCCCTTTCAGGGGACCCCCGGCTGGACCTGGGGCGCGGTGGCAGTTGGCCGCGGCGGTTGGCCGCAGCGGGCGCGAACGCGTTCCGGCCCCCGGCCTCTCCGGAGGACCCGAGTCGCCACCGGACGAGGCCCTCGAGGAGGGCTGCAGCGCCGCAGAGGCCCAAGGGGGCCCGTGGAAGGCGGCCGTGCCCCGTCGGATTATTACCCGAATCTCCGCCCTGCAGCCGGTATCGGGACGGGATTTGCGGTGGGGCAGAGCTGGGAGGGAGCCCTTTCGCCAGGCCCCCGGCTCAACCAAGGGTGCGGCCGCCACTTTTGGCTGCCACCTTCCCCTTCCGCGCTGGGCCGGGGTCGAGGCCCTGTTCTTCCGGGGCCATTGCGCGTCCTCTTCGCGAAATTATGCCTTTTTGCTGCCTTCCTTTTGTGTCCCGCTCTCTCTTATGTCTCCTATCAAGTCATGCTCAATGGGATTCAGATCTGGAGACATACTTGGCCACGCCATCACCTTCACCTTTTGCTTGTTCAGGAAGGTAGTTGTTATCTTGGAGGTGTGTTTCAGGTCGTTATCATGTTGGAAAACTGCCATTTCCGAAGGGAGGGCATCGTGTTCTGCTTCAGAATGTCACACTATGTGTTGGAATCCATTATTCTATCAATGAAGCGCAGCTCCCCAGGACCAGAAACACTCATGCAGCCCCAGACCATGATGCTGCCACCACCATGTTTGACTGTAGGGAGTACACACTTGTCTTGGTACTCCTCACCAGGGCGCTGCCACACATGCTGGACCGCATCTGAGCCGAATAGGTTTATCTTGGTCTTGTCAGACCACCGAACATGGTTCCATTGGTTCATGTTCTTGGACTGGTTGTCTTCAGCAAACGGTTTTCCGGCTTTCTTGTGGGCTAGCTTCAGAGGAGGATTCCGTCTTGGCCGACGGCCATGCAGACCAACTTAGTGCAGTGCACGTTGTATGGTCTGAGCACTGAGAGGCTGTTCTCCCACTGCTGCAACCTCGTTAGCAATGCTGCCAGCACTCCTGCATTGGTTTTCTGAAGCCAACTTGTGCACCTGACGCAGAGCACGAGGACTCAACCTCTTCGGTTGACCCAGATGAGGCATGTTCCGAGTAGAACCAGTCTTGGAAAACCGCTGAATAACCTGGGCCACTGTGCTGTAGCTCAGTTTCATAGTTTCACAGATCTTCTTGTATCTTAGACCATCTTTGTGGAGAGCAACAATTCTCTCTTAGATCCTCAGAGAGTTATTTCCCATGA
The DNA here is from genome assembly GCA_029692085.1 of Gymnothorax javanicus. NCBI lineage: Eukaryota > Metazoa > Chordata > Actinopteri > Anguilliformes > Muraenidae > Gymnothorax > Gymnothorax javanicus. The sequence continues at coordinate 9,252,035 of CM056212.1, read as the reverse complement.
GGTGCCATGTTGACCATCCAGTGACCAGAATGAGAGCATTGCACCCAAAGCACCTCAATTTAAACCTTCAACATGTTACACAACCTCATATGGTCCAGTTGAACAGACAAAAGCATGAACATGATGAATAAGACACGTTTCATTGCTTGGTTGACCATTACCAATTGGGGTGTGTACTCACTTTTGGTGCCACCCATTTTGGAAATAATGACTGTTTGTTCAGTTATTTGGACAGTTAAGTAAATCTACACTGCTACACATATTGTACAATGACTACTCAACAATATATTCCAGTTTCATTACTGTAACATTGTCCCTTGAAAAGATATAATCAATTAATTGTCGAAATGTGAGGGGTGTACTCACTTTTGTGAGATACTGTATATATTGTGACACCATGAGAGGCTGTGTCCTGGGGCACATTTCCCAAAAGCGTAGTTGCTAACTAAGTTAGCAATTAACATAGTTCATCCATTCACAGTCAATGGGCCCAAATATCTAAGTTAGCATCTGTGATTTTGGGAAACGTACCCCAGGACGGGAGATATGTCCCCCTCCAGTGATTGCAGTCAGGACTACAAAACAACATGGTGGCCACTAGAAAAGACTACATTTCCCCAGATGGTGCACAGGGCAGCACACCTGAGGGGAATAGAGTAATAATGTGATGATGTCACCGCTACTTAGCTTCAGGTGTCGGAAGTAAAATCCCTATGGGAATTTATAATGGGGTTTGAACACTTTGTGGCATTGCTCGAATTTGTATTAATTCTAAGAGCCGCCTCGCTCCGAGATTAGCCTACAGGGTATACAGATTCAAATGATCACATCAAATTCGTAGCTTATTGCCAAAAATTATATGCTTTTGCACTTGTAGTCCAGTTTGTAGTCCACTTCTCCGAATTACATATCCGCTACACAAGTGGGCGAGTACCCCGTGATTTGTTCCAAGCCAATGAGGTATCTCAGTTTCAGCCAACATTCATAACATACCAAGACGGTAGCCCATCAGTGCCCTACATTGCCGTATGTCCGTGCACCCGTTCCGGGCTACTATTAGCTAGCTACATACCTAGAAATGAAAGGATCACGATGAATAGTTATTTTGCTATTTAGCTAGCTAGCATTAAGCTATGCTAGCGAACCACCGAGTTAGCCAGCTCGTGAGGTTATTACATCTTGTGCACATTGCTAAATCAATAGAAACAGTAAATGATTAGTTTAATGTCACTTACTGTCATTTAGAAAACTAGCCAGAATTAAAATTCACGGACTATAAATGGCTAAGCTTGCGAAATCGCTAGTTTGCTAGCCTAGCTAGCAAGCTAGTTAAGTCAATAAAAATGGTGAATAGCCATTATTTGGCTACATAGCTAGCGTCGAGCCGAGAACATTTCGGGAGTTGGCATTTACATATTGCCACCAAATATAACGTTAGTCAGCCACCGAAGTCGGTAAACTAGCTCGCTGGCTAAGTTAGCCAGCTAAAAGTCCGTTTGCTTGCTTGGCTTGCCTCACATAGTGAATATTAATCGCTAAAAACAGTGAATTGCGATTATTTTGGCACGTAACTAGTGTTAGATGAGCAAGCAGACCTAAATTAGCTAAGTAGCTTGGTCAGTTATGCGTTGACAAAGCGGATTAGCTGGTTCGCTAGCGAGTTTTTTTACCGAACAAACAATGGCCAAAGACGCTTGGCTATTAAAGTAAATTGGCGCTAGTTGTAAAACTTGAAATCTAGCAAGTAAATATAACTAAGTAGAGAGTAGTGTAGCTGACAAAGTCACAGTCTCACCAAGCTAAGCAAACAAATAGCTATGGCAATTGGCAAGGTGCAGGGAATTTGTAACGCATTTTAAACTCGTTCTGCCTGGGAATCAAGAGGATCATGGGACGTGTAGTTTTTAGACTAAAAATAGGATTAGCATGGTGGCGAAAAATTTAAATGATTTAAATTATAGCTGACTCTGGTCTAGAAAAACAACATTTTTTGTTACTCAGAAATATGACGTAAAATCTCGAAATCGATGGAGGCTGGAAAACAACGGAAAGTGCTTCAAAAGTGAACTGAAAAAAACATCTATGGGTAAAATGAATGGGAAATTTTACTTCCGACACCAGCGTGACGTCATCACTTTCGTACTCTAAAGAGAGGGTGGTGTGTCTGTGGAAGGATTTGTTTGGGGCTGGCCTACAACACATGGGTAAATGCCACCGTTTTGAAGTTTTTCTGCCTACTTTCTGTTGATTTTTTGGTGAAGAGGTTTTTGTCACTATCTTTGGACAAGGACAATTTTTGTTAATTAATTTTTTGTCAAACTACCTGAGAAATTAAAACCCTTTTTCTTCTGGAAATCCTTATTTTTGAATTTTCCTGGTGTCCGCTGTCTACCCCGCCCTGACAACCCAAAAACCAACCTCTCATGATGTCACAATATATATATATGTAATATTTTAAAATATTGATAAAGTTAAAATACCATGAAATGTGTATACATGAATTAACATCTTTACACATTAACTTAAATACATTTACAATTTCCATAGAGTACAGATGAGCATTTGTACTTTTTGCAGTCGTCCAGCAGATGGTGCTGTTCTTGTCATTGCCATAGACCACGCCTATTGGATGTCCGTTCCGCCTCTTTGTCTGACCCCCCAGTCTGCGGCCCGCAGTCAAGGGTAGCTGGGCTCAGGAGAGAAAGTTCACGACTCTCCCCGAAAGCACACGCCTGTCAGCCTCTGCATCTTTACACTCATTGATCGAAACTATCACAAGTTCAGAACGAGGATGGAGGATACCCAAACATGAGAAAGCTTAGAATCTCACTGACGAGCGTTCGGCTGGCCAACAGGATGCACTTAAACAACGAACAAGGCAACTATTTTTAATATCCCTTCCCGGCAGTCCCTTCCCAATTTGCATTCCCACAGTGCTTTAGCCAATCGTGCACTTTTCCTCAAAAAGCTGCTGACCACTGCCGGTGGGTATGACCGGGGATCGAACCCGCACCGTGGTAGTCACTACTGCTCCGCAAATGCGGCACCTTAACCGATTGAGCTAGATTTCCTTTGATTTCCATTGTTTCCCCAATCTAGACCCAGGAGTGCTATTATAATTAAAATGACCTCAGGTCATGCAGCCAGGATATTTTGAAACCATGTCACCACAATGCGGACACACTCACCTTAGACGAAGAACACAAAAGGCTACAAACTTCACAATTAGGGTGAAACACAGCACCCAAAGTGTTACGCACTGCTCACAGATATTGATAAATGACAAAGGCAATGACTGGGTAATTTAAAGTAAGATTTTTAAAGAATAAAATGGATAAATAGTTTGCAAGTACAGAGTTAAAGAAAGAAGTGGCTACAGTGCCAGGATGTGGCAGAAAGAAGAAGTTATCAATGGCTGTCACTAGATTCCTGAGGAGACGGGTGGTCAAAAACCTTCGAGTGACTGCAGGAGACCCGCAGCAAAACTTGGAGGCAGGAGGCACTGAGGTTTCAGTTTGCACAGTAGGGTGCATACTAAACGTTGAAGATCTCCATGCCTGAACTCCAAGATATACAGCACAGCTGATCCAAATGCACAAGCTCCAATATGCTCAAAACCTTCTAAATAAGCCCCAGAAGTTTGGGGATATTGTTCTGTGGAGTGATGAAACAAAACTGGAATGTTTCGGGCTGATAAATCAGTGGTATGTCTGCAGCAGGAATAAAGAAGCATACACTGAAAAGTACACCCTGCCTACAGTGAAGAATTGTAGGGGCTTGTTGATGCTCTGCGGCTGCCTAGCTTCCTCTGGCACTGGAAATCTGTAAAGTGTGGAGAGTGAGATGGATTCAGTCAAGTACCAGGATATCCAAGGAGAAAATGTCATGCCGTCTATAGGGAAGCTGACACTTGGGCATCATTGGACCTTCCAAAAGGACAATGATCCTAAGCATATCTCAACATCGACCAAGGGTTGGTTTCAGAAGTCTGGGAAGATTCTAGAGTGCCCATCACAGTCACCTCACTTGAACCCCATAAAAAATCTCTGGTAGGATTTGAAGAAGACAGTTGCAGCATGCAAACCCTAGAATATGAGTGAACTGGAGGCCACTGTCCATGAGGACTGGGCTAAGATTCCTTGGGAATGCTGCCATAAGCTGTTGTCTGCCTATGCGTCACATCTCCAGCAGGTCATAGCAATAAAATGGTGCTCTACTAAGTATTAAAGATACTTGTCATGAAGGGGTTTAATAATTCTGAGCCTGCAGTAGTCATTAAAAGTGGCATTTTGTGTGGAATTTGGAGAAGCCACTTGTAATATTGGTTGTGTTGATCCATTTAAATTGTTCTTGTTTGATTTGTTCATTGCAAACAGCTGAAAGTTTGTAAATTTTGCCAGTGCCGTGAAAAAGTATTTGCCCCCCTCCTGATTTCTTATTTTTTTCCATATCTGTCACACTTAAATGTTTCAGATTATCAAAGAAATTTTAATATTAGACAAAGATTACTCGAGTAAATATAAAATGCAGTTTTTAAATGATGATTTCATTTATTAAGGAGAAAAAGCCATCCAAACCTACCTGGCCTTATGTGAAGAAGTAATTGCCCCCGCTTGTTAAATCATGAATTAACTGTGATTAACCACATTTTTTGAGTTCAATTTCACCAGCCACCCCCAGACCTGATTACTGCCAGACCTGTTGAATCAAGAAATCACTTAAAAAGAACCTGTCTGACAAAGTGAAGTGGGCTAAAAGATCTCAAAAAGCAACACATCATGCCGCGAACTAAAGAAATTCAAGAACGGATGAGAAACAAAGTAATTGACATCTATCAGTCTGGAAAGGGTTACAAAGCCATTTCTAAGGCTTTGGAACTCCGGTGAATCACGGTGAGAGCCATTATCCACAAATAGAGAAAACTTGGAACAGTGGTGAACCTTCCCAGGAGTGGCTGGCCTACCAAAATTACTCCAAGAGCGCATTGACTACTCATCCACGGAGGTCACAAAAGAACCCAGTGCAGTAGAACTGCAGGCCTTACTGGCCTCAGTAAAAGTCAGGGTTCATGATTCAACAATAAGAAAGAGACTGGGCAAAAATGGCATCCATGGGAGAGTTCCAAGGCGAAAACCACTGCTGACCAAAAAGAACACAAAGGCTCGTCTCACATTTGCCAAAATACATCTTGATGATCCCCAAGACCTTTGGGAAAATATTCTGTGGTCTGACGAGACAAAAGTTGAACTTTTTGGAAGGTGTGTGTCCTGTTACATCTGGCGTTAAATTAACACAGCATTTCATAAAAAGAACGTCATACCAAAAGTCAAACATGGTGGTGGTAGTGTGATGGTCTGGGGCTGCTTTGCTGCTTCAGGACCTGGAGGACTTGCTGTAATTGATGGAACCATAAATTCTGCTCTCTACCAGAAAATCCTGAAGGAGAATGTCTGACCATCAGTTTGTGACCTCAAGCTCAAGGACAGTTGGATTATGCAGCAGGACAATGATCGGAAACACCCCAGAAAGTCCACCTCTGAATGGCTTAAAAAAACAAAATGAAGGTTTTGGAGTGGGCCAGTCAAAGTCCGGACTTGAATCTGACCGGACTTGAGATACTGTGGCATGACCTTTAACAGGCCGTTCATGCTCGAAAACCCTCTAATGTGGCTGAATTAAAGCAATTCTGCAAAGAAGAGTGGGCCATAATTCTTCCACAAGAATGTGAAAGACTCATTGCCAGTTATCGCAGTTGTTTGATTGCAGTTGTTGTTGCCGAGGATGGCACAATCAGTTATTAGGTTTAGGGGGCAATTACTTTTTCACATCGGGCCAAGTAGGTTTGGATAGCTTTTTCCCTAAATAAATGAAATTATCATTTAAAAACTGCATTTTGTATTTACTCAGGTTATCTTTGTCAAATACTAAAATTTGTTTGATGATCTGAAACATTTAATTGTAAGAAATATGCAAAAAAATAAGAAATCAGGAAGGGGGCAAATATTTTTCACGGCACTGTAATTTGCAACGGGGGTTGAATAATTTTGATTGCAACTGTAGCTATGTAACTAGCTAGGTAAGAAAGGCATTGATAAGATTCATTAGCTTATCCGCAAGCTAAAATGTTTTTACGATAACTGACAATAGCCAGAGGTGCTTCACTATTAATCCCTTTGCACAGAAGCCAAATATGGCCATTTATGCGTTACCCTATTGTAAGATTTCAACTTCTCAAAGTACTCCCTCAACATTTCTTATGTGTTCCCATAGGACTGCTGTCCCAAAACGCATGACTGGCTGTGTGAGGACCATTTGTTTCAGCCAATGTGTTGATTGCAGTCTGCTGGCTTTCCCTAGAAAATATGCAAATCAATACGGAACTGGGGGACAGTCACCATTGTCTTGCTAAATTTGGTTGAGGTGTCTTGACATCCTGCTGGAGGAGCGAAAGCCATCTCCTTGGGACAGCCCAGGTTGGGGTGACTGTCTGGCCAGGTGCTATTTCTCACTACCATACATCATGTATACTGCTTGTGTGTCTTTATTCTGTGTGTGATGTTGACCTCTCCCGGGAGCACATCTGTCTCTCCACCGCAACAGAACTTGTAAGAAAATGCTTCACATGTCTCATCATTACCACTGGCTCCGTCTTCAAGTTTTTTCCATCTGGGATTTATCGCGGATTAAACAGCCTGTTTAGGAATCGTTGAATCAGCGGTTAAAGAAGAAACTAAACAACAGATATTTTTTTAATTATTTAATGCTTGATAATTCAGGATGTACACTTCTTAGAGAGGGAAAAGCATATTGTATTTTAGTTTTTTTTCATGATTTTGGTTGAGAAAAGGGGCTGCAAACATAAAAAAATCTTCATGAAAATTCAGCATTGAAATTGTAAGAAAAAATAATGCTGAGGATTTAAAAATGGTTGAGGGTTAAAACAATACATTTATGGGATCATTAACTCCTAGACCACAATTATTCATCATCTGAGCATGAAATTCCAAATTATCAACTCTTTTGAAGCCAAATAAGACGGCTCTCCAGGAGGCTCCACAAACTGTCAGAGTCTGAAAAATGGTGCACTGTGAAATCATATTTGTAACACAAACCAACTTTTGACTCGTGAATTTCCAGATGAATTCATGATTTTCTGGTTGAATTTAGCATGAGTTTATCAATATAGGCACAGCTGGACATCAATGGTCACCAGTAAGCTCTCCAAACTGAAAACATGCGTTTTCTCCATGATGAAGTTTAGAGTTTCCTCCATTTTTTGACAAAGCTGCATCAGCAAGCACACGTACTCATTAAAGGAACTGCTCATTTTACAGTCAGAACGTTCATACAGATGGAAAGCTTGTTGTTTACAATTCCGGTCATCCAAGCAAAACGCAAGCTCGTAACAACGCTTTTTACACCCTATAAGGAGCAAGTACAACTCTCTGCGAGAATCCAAGGCATTCTATTTCGCTGAATGCGGTGTAAATTCTAAAAGAGATCACATTAAGCAAAATGCCAGCACATGCAATATTATTAGCAAAGGCTGTCGACTACTCGTGTTAACCAATGTGTCAAACTAGTTCTGTGATGACGGTGATAAATTGAAAATAAGAAATAGCTGGCTAGTTAGCTAGCTAGCTAGAAGTAAGATAGAGCAACACCACACAAAGACAGTTCTACTCAACACTTCAAAAGGAAAAACTCTCCATCATTGAATTTCTGTGCCAAAGAATCAATGCTGTCAGCCCTCCAGTCTGTTCCATTCAGAATTACTGCCATTTTCCATCTCAGAATCACATTTCCATCTCGCAAATATAAGCTCAGCACTCCAGGGTTGGTGCTGGAAGTCTTTTTTTCCATGCAATCAGGTCATTCTCAGCTGTGCAAAGTTTGTAGAATACAACCTCACTGCTGTAAGCCGTGCTGGAAAGGCAGGGAAAACTATGCACTTTGTCACGTACGCTGGACTCTGGCAATCAGACTGTTTATTGTCTTAAGGGCCCCAGCACCTAACAGACATTCCTGAGTCATGGGAGCAGACTCAACTAGGGTCTGTATAGCACCAACTTAATTTATGACAGCTGGAGCGGCCACCGGCCTCGGAGTTAATGGACAATCTCTGGGGTAAAGGTCGGCATCGAATGTCTTGCAAACCGCCCGAAAACGGTTTGACACAACTTTGGTCAGACAATGCCGCAGTGCCATAAACTGAACTTTTCAGAGATTACACCAGCAAAATAATTCACATTACCTCCCGTGATGTTACAAGTCTAATGTGTATTTTTGTTATACGACATAAGCTGATTGTTAACATTAATACCAGTTATCTTTGTAATTATGGACTGTAACGGACATTTCATAACAAACTGTGGTGCAAGCATATTGTGTTTGGTATCATTTTACCCCACTAAATTTCTGAAATCGCATGGGGCATATTTCGAAGGGATTAAAATTGTACTAAACCCTCATTCAATAAGTATGAAAAGAAATACACTTCTACTTCTCCTCATGGTAATGTCTCCGCCCAAAGTTCCTCTGGGGGGGGGGAAGGGGGGGCGCCTTCCTGGTTCGAATTACCCAAGTGACCCATGACCCCGCTTTACGAAGCACTTCCAGAGTTTGGGCATAAAAGGTAGGGAAACCTTTTCGGGGAAGATCGCAGACGACTTCCCACACATAAGTGTAGCCGTTATCACAATGGAAGATTGCATTCAACTTCCCCCACGCACATCTCCGTGCTGTGGGTAGCTTTACTCTAGTCATGGAAGATCTTAGGCGATTTCCCGCACATGCTCCAGCAGCCGTGTGCAGACATGATATAGCTATGGAGGCTTGTATTTATCCTTCCCACATTGTACATTTTGTGTATATGTGTAGTTGTGAGCTGTGCCAGGTATGATTTGACTTCTACTTTACATTTTCTGTAACGACGTGATTGGTTCTTGTGATTTAAGCTTGTGCCTGCCTGGCGAAATAAATTAGTTATTGCATTCTGTTGTGTGTTTCTGACTCTAACTTATATCTTTCCAGCCCGGAGTCCTGTCTCCTAATTGGGTAACGTAGGACTGTAATCGTGATGCTTGATCAACACGCTTGGTCTGCGTTATAAGGTGGATTTTCCACGCTGTGATTGGTGTTATTTTGATTGGCTTCGAGGAGATTCCGTTACAGTGAGTAGGCTCGGTCCCTGAACGGAAACCTAATACAACACAAAGTCCCTGAACTGATACCGTTACACTTCGGAGTTACTCGCTTTGGGCCCTGGTAATCCCTAGTCATAGCTATTTTCTATGTCAAATTACTACGTTTAATAATACCGCCAGCCTCTGAGTTAATCCACCGAATTGGGCTGTACAGACGTTTTTGGTCCGGCGGAGTAAGGGTACAGACCGGTTACCAGTCCGATGCACAATGGAGCTCCAGATTGATTAATTGGAGTCAGATCTTATTTATGCAAATGCATAATTTAATCGTAACCACAAAGGGTTATACCTAAATTTTATATTCTAAATTTAATATGGAGTCAGATGAATTGCAACTGCTACGTTAAAAGGGGAACGTGAAGGACGTCATCACGTTTGACCTGGGGCAGTGGCCTAGCGCTGACGCTGTAGCCAGACCCCATTTTTATAATGGAGACCGTGAAGACTTTATTTTCCGTGGCAGTTTAAGCAAACATGCTGAGACCTTCCGCCTCATCTGAGACCCTCCTTGGCTTACATGCACGGTGTTTACACTGCTATTATGCAAGTGTTTAAATATTTTTCTGAGAATCCAATCAATGTCTTTCAATTACTGAGGAAAGCTGATACTGTCTGGAATTGGATAAAAAATATTTGAATCAAAAGGTAATTGCCGGAAAGAGTTTCATGTGGGCCTGAACTATAGCTGTGCTTTTATGCAGATGAATCTGCGCAGCCATTTAAGTGATTATATTTCCATGAGGGATTGTATGAGGCTCCAAAAGACAGCTGAATTCTTCAAGAGAAAAATCTAAACAAAAATGCACGGTAGGGAATCATGCGTTTTTAATATGTGATGACTATAATTGATTGTAGAATGACATAATATCAATAACATGGCAAATTTTTGCTTCAGAAAACTGATTTTTTTAACTACTTAATTGGGATACCATTAGCTCAATATAGCTGAAGTAGTTGCTCCAAAGGACAAAGATTTTTTTTTGGTCACAAAAAAAAATTTTTTTAACTGCTGGATAGATACTATGGGCAAGTATATTGAGCAGTTTGCACATCAGGCTTAGCTGAGGAGTTTAATTCATGCAACTCCTGGGAAACAGGGATGGGACTTAACTCATCCATATTCTAAACTGTAAGAGAGCTCGGCTTGGTGATTAATATTCAATAACTGATTTGGGTGTGCCATCTAGGGATAGAATAGTATAACTGAGTGCATGAATGGAGCAGATCCATGTTTGCTGGCATCTATATCTGCACCGAGGGGTTCATATAAAATGACACATGCTTCATAACTTGATATCAACTTGATTAGCATTAAATAGTAAGTTAGACCATTAAGTAGCGAACTAATTAACACAGTCTCAGCCGGCTAGGTTATAAAATATGGCAAGGAGCTGGCTGATCTACCACGCGTATTTGAACTCGTTCTGTTGGGAATCGGCGGGATCATGGGATGTGTAGTTTTTGGGCTAATATGAGGATTAGCATGTTGGTGAGAAATCTGAATGACTAGCCTTCAGTTAAGAAAAACGAAATTTGTTGTTGCTAGGAAATTTGACTCCAAATATCGAAATTGATAGAGACTTGAAAGTACATCAAAAGTGATTTTATTAAAAAGTCTATTGGGAAAATGAATGGGAACTTTTACCTCCGACACTCATGTAATGTAGTCATCTCAGTACTCCATGGGCCCACTTGTTCCATGTTTCAAAGGTGAAGCTCGCCAAATAATCGGATTTCGGCTGTAACTCATGATTATTTATTGATTATGGACACCTGTGCTATGAAAACCTCTGTGAAATCTAAAAATTCTCCATTTGTTATTTAAAATTGTGGATACAATGAGCCTACATCATGACACATGAAAAGGATAGAAATTCGCATAATGGTGCCCAGCATGATATCATCTAGCAAAGTCAATCAACAATAAAATGGTTCCAAGTTATGGTCTCTGTCTGCCTTTCGATGTTCGAAGTTGTGCAAGAGTCAGCGACATTTGAAAACTGATACAAAAGTATAAAAGCTATCACCAATATAATTTGTTGAAATCCCTAGCGATCTATTTTTTCCTTTCTTTATCAAGTTTCCCAATGGATGCGAAGTAATCCGAAAATTCTGAGAAAAAAATAACAGTCTGTCCTGGAGGCTTGTGAATTCAAATAGCCTACCTGACACCTTTCTAGCCTCACCTACATCCAAGCACTTTTACCCTGTCTCCACTAGGGCCTATGGGTGATTTGATGAATCATGCAGCAAGGGAAAGGACAGGTAGCCTACGAGAACTGCAGGAACAATAGTGCCTTCAAAACTCCCTTCACTCTGTTTAGCCAAGTTGGAAGCTGACGGACTTTTGCACAGAACAGTACGCAAGTGCAGGACAGGTGAAGGCAAAGTTACAGTCATTCAACCAAAATTCTAAAAGACATAAAATGTAGAGACCCAAAGCCCCAGTTGTGAATCTCAAAAATATTGCCCTTTTCACAAAGTCCGTCCAAGAGTCAAAATAAGCCAGCAGAATGGGAAAGCAGCACCAATATAAATCCAGCTCTCAGCCATTTCGTGTTTTGCCTTCTTAGTTCTATTTGTTCCTCTACCGTTCTTTGGTGCTTTGGCTGTTTAATTGCATATGCCATCTCCCAGAGTGCTGGGATCGGAAGCTTCATCTGTTCTGCTATTGCTAACAACGCAGATTTTTTGTTGTCTCGTTCTGATGATTTTTTTCCGGCAGATGGTGCACTAACAATGCAGATTCAGCTTTGCGCATTCACAAGCAGAGAGGAACGCGTCTTTATGGCATCCTCTCACCTGATTGGATAGAGGCAGTCGGTGACTCCAGATTTTTATTTGCTGCTTTATTGCATAAGATAGTGACTGAGAGACTTATGTTATCGACCAGATACTCTAGAATAAATGATCTCTGTTGGAATGTGGAGCTATTTAACACTTTTTTAAAAACAAAAAAAATCACTTACACCAGCTTTAAGGATAAATAGGATCTTTATCATAAATAGGATTTTTTTTGGGCATTACCCATCAAACCCCTGCCAACAGAATAGTAAATTCACTCACATGTACATACAGCGAATAGAAAATGAATACACCCCCCTTCAATATTTTTATGTCTTGTTGTGTCACGGAATGTAAATAAAATGGATTAAAATGGGACTTGTTTTTCCCTGACCCAAATAACAGAACATACCATATGAATGCAGTGAAATTATTTTAATTTGAAAAAATCTCTGAATGCATTTAATGAACAAAAAAAATCTGAAATTTCTTTTTCTCATTTTTTTGGCAGTATCAAACCCCCTGAATCAATACATTACATACAGGTAGGAATACACCCCCCTTCAATATTTTTATGTCTTGTTGTGTCACGGAATGTAAATAAAATGGGGGACTTGCAAAATAACAGCATACCATATGAATCTTTTTTTAATTTGAAAAAAAAAGTAGCTCTGAAATTTCATTTTTCAAGGTTGAATCAATCTTGCACCTTACAGATTTTTTCGGTAGATGGATTGGAGATCTTCCCCCACTCCTCTTTGCAGAACTGTTCAAGCTGGGAGAGGTTTGTTGGTTTGCGCTGATGGACAACAACCTTCAAGTCATTCCACAAGTTTTCAATTGGATTTAGGTCAGGGCTTTGGCTTGGCCATTCCAGCACATCCACCTTGTTCTTTACAAGCCACTCAGTGGAAGCTTTGGCCTTGTGCTTTAGGTCATTGTTGTGCTGGAATATGAATTTTAGACCCATTCTCAGTCTCCTTGCGGACTTCTTCAGGTTCTTCTCCAGAATATCCCTCTATTTGGCCCTATGCATCCTCCCTTCAATCTTGACAACTTCCCCAGTCTCTTTAGATGAGAAACATTCCTATAACATTATGCTGCCACCACCATGCCTCACAGTTGGGATTGTGTTTTTTTGGTAATGAGAGGTGTTGGGTATTCGCCTAGCGTAGTGTTTGGCATTCATGCCAAAAAGTTCTATTTTGGTTTCATCAGACCACAAAACGTTCTGCCAGTTTGTTGCAGGTTCCCCAAGGTGTTTTTTTTTTTTTGCAAATTTCATGCGGGCCTCCTGGTGGACCTTTTTGAGAAATGGCCTTTTTCTTGCCACCCTTCCATACAGGCCAGATGTGTGCAATATCTTTGATATAGTTGTATGATGCACAAGATTCCCTCTGTTGGCCATAAAATCCTGGAGCTCTTTCAATGTTGCCATTAGATTCTTGGTAGCCTCTCTGATCAGTTGTCTTCTCTCCTGGTCATCCAGTTTAAACGGACACCCTGATTTTCACAGACTGTGAGTGGTGCCATGCACTTTCCATTTCTTAATTATGGTCTTAACAGAGCTCCAAGGTATCTTCAAAGCCTTCGAAATCTTCTTGTATTCCTCACCTGATGTGTACCTTTCCACAACTTTGTCCTTATAGCAGTAGTTCTCGTGATGTCACGAACCTGGTCACGTGAGTTTGTTGACTACCGTGGTTGGCAAAAAGCCTGAATATTCCAATTGATTTAATAGGCGAAATACACTTGTCTTGCACTTTCTGTAACAATGCCGGTTAGTTGCAGCGTAATCAACTGCACAAATCGATTTTTTAATGGCTCAGGAATACGTTTCCTTCGTATTCCTGAACAAGAACCTAAAAAATCTGCTTGGATTAATTCAATTCAACGAAAGAACTGGGTGCCGTTGACCCACTCGCGTTTGCTCTATCCACTTTTTGTCGGGTAAGTCGCAAGTTATTTTCCATCATTTCTAACATGACATTTTGCAAAGTTTTCACATTTTATTATTCCGTCATAGCAAGGGAATGATTTTCCTTTTTGTGTTGGGTAATTTGATCGGTTCCTTATGCTTTCTAAGTAGCGAGTAAGTGACAGTTTGGATATTGGTAGCTACTGAAAAGAATTCCATTTTCAACCTTCATCAGTACCGACTGGGATCAGTACTTTTCTGGCTTACCTTGACTTTTGGGTACCCAGAGAAACATTCGAGTGAGTAAAAACGTCAAGCTTACACCCAGTCAAGAAAATTTAGAGTTTAATGTCTACTGCAGCTGTAACGGCGGCAGCCTTGTTACTGATGACACACCAGCTGACTGGGGAATGTGCAGTATATGCATTCGCGATATTAAATATTAATGATAAATTCTACACCTCGTTATCAGGAATAAAAGCCCCTAAAATATATTGGCGCCCCCTTTTAAAATCGCTCCAGTAAACGTACTACTGTGAATTACTTTCACTGCTCAACAATGATCAACAAATGCTGAATTTCTGTTTGATGTAGGAATATCAAGTGATGATCCAGCCAACCCAGACTTTGTTCCTCACCTGAGTATGGGCTACAATGTGGAGCAGGCGTTGGAAAGCTCATTGAAGAAGAGAGCGAGAAACTTGCGTCGTAAACTCAGAAGCACAAGACAAGAAGTTGTCGAGGAGAGCAGGGGACTTGAGGAGTCGGAGGAGGAAGAAGCTTGTTCTGGAACAAAGCCTTCTAGCTTTGAACCATTGGAACCTGAAGAACAAGAGTTGGGACCAAAACCAGGAAGTAGCAAAAGGCCTGGTCAGTCAATGCCTTCTACTAGGTTTTTTTTGGTATGGTACCTGTATATGTTGCATTTGTAGATGTCTCAACATGATGGCACTAAGAGTAAATTTTTGTCACGCAGATTTGCCAGATATTGTGAAAAGCAACCAGGAACTCAAAAATGAAAACAAGAGCCTACAAGAAGAGCTTGGAAGGTTGCAGGAGGAGAACAGAGAGCTGAAGGCCAAGTTGGAAGCAATTTTCTTTCCCAGGGAAAGAGTGATTTTAAAACTAGATTCTTCACTGGCTTCCCAATGTTTGCAGTGTTTTGTTGGGCACTTTCACTGTGCTAACCTTTCTTGCCCAAGTCCACAACCCTTTCACCAGCAGATGTTTTCCTTTTGATATTAATGAAATTAAGGCTGGGTTTACTTAATCAGACTTGGGTTTTAGGTTTAATATTGCTCAATCCTCCGTGTCAAAACTGTTGAATTCAGGTTTGCCAGCAGTAGCACAGACCCTTAGGTTTCTAGTACGGTGGCCTGGAAAAGAGGAAACCCTACGCACAATGCCATCAATTTTCAGACCTACCTACAATAGGTGCAGAGCTATAATTGATTGTACTGAAGTGTTTTGTGAGCGTGCACAGAATTTAACACTTAGGGCCCTCACCTGGTCAAACTATAAGCACCACAACACTCTAAAAGTACTAGTAGGCATAGGCACTCTAGGGGGACAGCACTTGCAGGTTGCGATGCCATCTGTGGATGCACCAAGGTATGGCCTCTCGGGGTCAGTAAGAAAACCTGATGGCCTGGATTGAAATTCTTGGTGGCTCTTTTGCTTAATTGAAACATACAACTCCCGTGCCCTCTCTTCATTATCGACACGCCATTTAACCTCCTCACGTTTTGTATCCCATCAAAAGCCTGACGAGGTTTTCTGGGGGTGTTGAATTCCTCCTCTGCAGAATTCGATGTGCTTTGCTCGCAATTATCTGACCCTTTCTGTGCTCAAACCACAGGGGTGAGATTGACTGCTGTCTTGTCACCTGTTCCAGCATCTCTGTTTCCTCCCTTGTATATTGCAAGGTACTGATTACATCACTGACCCTGGCTTGAAGGGCCTCAGGTGAAAGAAAAACATTTTCCTCCGAATGCAATGCTGTTATTGGTTGCGGCAGGTTTGTATCATCCTCACTCTCAGAGACTGTATCTGTATCCTCTGGATCCAGTTCTGGTATAAGGGAAAAGAATGCTGCCTTTGGACAAATTTCTTTAAGTTCTTTTAGCACTGCACTGTCAGGAAGGTCAGGTGAAGGTTTTTGACAGACTTTACTTCACTTCTCCTGTTTCCTCTCAACAATTCTTTAAACTCAGCCACAGATCTTGGATTGATCTAGAAAAAAAAGTGTTTACAAGTTACTAGGTAGATGAAGACACCTTGTGATAGAATTATGATTAGAATTGAGATTATAACTATTTGCATGTGGCTGTTATGGTATCCACGACTGATTTCTGGGACAACATGTATGGCAGTCAAAGGAATAGTGATAGATTATTTTCAAATTTAGGATTATCCTGTGTGCAAAATTCCAGAAGCTATCAATCATTACATTTTAAGTCACAGACTGAGATAAAACTAATATAATAATAATAACAACAATAATAATAATAATAATAATAATTACTTATGAGGCAAAGAGTTTAAGTTTGAATTTCAATCCTGTATGTATGATTGTCAGATTCTAACTGGATGTTCACTTACATCACATCAAAAGCAAACATGCCAGGAAGACGATGCATGCTTTGCTTTACCTGTTCCCGGAATGTCTTGTTCCATCTGCAAGCCTCAGAAGTGCTCGATGTTTTTGTCATTCCCAGTTTCACACCTGCCTCAGCTTTAAAAAGAAGTGCTGCAATATGGCTGCAAACTTCCCCAAGACTGTAAAAAAGTGGCAAATGAATTCTGTCATTCCTGAGATCTGAGTAGCCGATACAAATTCATTATGAGATAAGTTTGGGCAATTTGGTGCTAGATCAATTATATGCTCAGGTTGATAAGTTCATCAATAATCATCATCAATTGCCTTGACAATTTAATGTTATTGTAGGGAGTAAACGGGTTAGGAAATTTGAAAAATTGTAACACAAGTCCTAGTCACTGATTTTCCAAACATATCACTTGAATGCTATTAACATTATTCCTTTGCTATTCTAAATTTGGCTTTCCAAACACAAAAAAACAAACCAGAACTATATAGCCAGAAAACAGCAAAATTAGACTTACAATGCCATACATGTACAGTGAGCAAAGTAAACAGATGCTTCACTCTTGTGTAAACAGACCCAAGGATCATGCGGTTGGTCGTTAATCCTCTGCGAAGGTATAACTTTCCCATTTAAAAAACAAAAAGGGCTGTCATCTCCGACAGAATGATACCACAGGACTTTAACATGACCACTTATAAAAAACTGGTACGCTTCAAGCGACTTGAAAGCTTTCAAAGACTCTTTAGTGTAGATCCCGGGTGTCTCGATTAAATATGAGTAGATATCGCCGAAGGTCGAGTCCGGCCAAAGAGAAGGGTCGTTCCTCCAACCTTTCAGCTCGTAAGGATCCGGAAGCCTACACAGACCTTCACAGTACGTAAGCTTCGAGAAATATCTTGCCTTCGCGGTACTGTCAAGGTTCCGTACATATTCAGAGACCGCTGAATCAGTTCCACAACTGCAGGATGCCATACTACATTTTTGTTGCATTGATTGACGCTTGTTCTTGCCAACCACGCTAATGCGCATGTCTGACTATGATGTCAATGTTAGTAAACAAGAACTATCGCTATATCCCTCACCTATGTACCTTTCCACAACTTTCTCCTTATATCCCTCACCTGATGTGTACCTTTCCACTACTTTTTTGCCCTAGTCCGCCCCTGCCTCTGTGTCACCAAGCCACTCAGCCACCTTCCAAGGAGGACCACCAGGATTGCGTGCATGATGACTGCGGCCAGATGGGTTGTTGCCTTCCTCTTGTGGGCCCCAGCCATCCTGTTCCAGCAGTTTACTGTAAGTGAGCGTGCTGTGCCAGAGGGTGAGTGCTACCTACATCTAGTTCCTGTTCAATGCAACCATCATTTTTATCACCACCATTCTTTCCTTCCACCTGCCTGTTACCATCATGATTTTACCGTATTGGCAGATTTCCAATGCCAGCCAGAGCTGCGTGAAGATGGGCAAGCAGGAATCGATACAGGACAATCCTTCCAGCAGTGAAGCAGGAGACCACAGTGCCATGGCCAGTGATAGCGGCAATGTGAAAATCCACTGCATTGAGAGGAGCCAGAATGGAGGAACAGGTGGAGTCGGGGAGGAGGAACCGAATGCAGAAGCACATCCGGAGAGAAGTTAAATTGCTGAGACTCCTGCAGGTTACAAGGAAAACTCCACAGCTTAAATTCCACAATAGCAAAGCAGCGGCCCAGAAAGAAGGTATCGCCATCCCATTACGGTTACCATGGACCTATAAGGAGAACTGGACAAAAAACGAAGGCTGGAACGCACACCGATATCGGCTTAGCGGTCAAGCTGATATTGCAAGTCACGTGATGCCATGGGGGCCAAAAAGCAATTTCTAAATTTTTAAATCCGTGAATTAATTTTTTTTTACAGTCACAAATTATCGATATCAAAACTGTTAATTTTTCTCTTTTAAATCATTGATACCTCGTTCCTCGGCAATGACAAAAATTTTCATTTATATTCAGGCTACGTGAACACCAACGGGTCCTCATGTAAGCGCCGCCTCCTCCCTCAATTTAGTACTGCATTGAAGTGAGGGTGGAGCAATGGGCATTCCTTGCCGTACATCTGTGATCAACATTATAGACGTAGCCAAGTCGGTAAAGTGAGCTGGCGTTCCGGTGCAAATATTGTAGCCATTTTATTTTAATTGATGAATGGCCGTAATATGTAGCAACTTGATTGCCACACTTCATTATGTAGCGAGGCAAAATGTACGGTAAGCTAAGGCCGCTGTTGTGATATCCTAGAACCGTGTATGCAGCCAACACTCAACTTACTCTTTTCATATTAAAATGATAGATATATCTGTAAAAGGAATTGTATATTTCCAGTACTTTGAATAGCACCAATTCACATTACTGTGTTTTGATGCGTTATGCATAATGTGTCAGCTGATTAGCATCTAACGTTATGTCCATATGAGTGCATTTATAGCACTACTGTTCGAATACTGCTTTGCAAACCATTTATTAACCATTCTTCATTCTTGAATGAATGCTTAGCCTAAATTACGCAGAGCCGGTCATTATCATAAAATTGAGTACCACCACTACAATCGATGTTAACTCACACTTAGAAATGTAATGAGACAGTATTAAAATTAAAATCAAGACAGACTTTATTGGAAAGGGAATTGTGGGGGCAAAAATAGAAAGGCACGGCCTCCGGTTCGCTGACATGCAGAACTTCATGGATGAACTGTTCAATCCACTCCAAGAGGCTCGGATCTCTCTGGGGAATGACAGAAAAAAGGGCAGTAAAACAAAGGTAAAAAAACGCACCTCAATGTGTGTAACATTTCAGGGTAGACCCACATTTTACTATACTTCAAGGAATGGTTATGAGTCTAGCGCGAAGCTAAGTTACGCTAGCTAAAAGTAAATTGGCTTGCCAGAATTGGCAAATGTTTAAGGCTCCTGACTTCAAAATATATCGGTTTATAAGGCACGTGCAGTGCATTGTGTGTTCGGTTTATCGTTTTGAATCCGGAAAGGATAATGGAGTTTGCACGCAGACAAGCAAGAATCGTCTGACTCTACAAATCTAGTTATTCATCGTTGAACAGAAGAGGACACAAGCCTGAAAAATGTCATGTTACACAACAGCAAGTGAACTACTGTGCCAACATTTTTGCATTGAAATCAATAGTATTACTTCCCTGTTAAATAAAATCGTTTTAAACATTTGATATTGCATTTGGGTTTTAAAATTGTGTTTCAAACTATGACTTAGCCTTTCCTGTTTTTTTCCGTTCCGCTAATAGTTACATCATGGGTTTCCTACGCAAGGTTCTGCAGTCTGCAGTGATCAGAATTCCATTTCCGGAGAAAAGTTATCGTGAACACGCACCCTGGGTAGGAGTTCCAGGAGCGCGGGCCGTTGTCGTGGACACTTCGGATAGTAGCGCGTTCATGACCCCCACACTACCAATGTGTGAGCAAAAGTCACACAGCGCATGTCTGCGTGGCTCCGGAAATAAGGCCCCCCATGTCGGTGTGCAATTGAGCAATTTCCATTGAAATGAATGGGCGGCCATTTTCCAATTGTATATCCAGTGAAATATAAAACATCCTTGATGGTTACACATACAATAATGGCCATTCTTTCTGTCTTCGTGGTCAAGTGGACACCCTATAACATCATGGTGCTCACCACAACCTTCTGTTTAACCTGTGTTCTCTCCAGCCTGTGGCCATTGGATTTGCTACATTAACAGCAACATCAATCCAGCCTGCTATGCTCTCTGCAACGTCACCTTCAAGAAGACCTTCAAACAACTCCTGCTCTGCCAGCACAAGGACATTCGCTTGGGAAGATGAAGATGTGTGACTGTTTATTTGTTGTTTCTTACAGTGCTCTTCTGTCATTTCTTTACATATCCTCCTGCACCACTTTAAACAACTGCAGGTAGAAACTCAGAAAGTAGAACTATAGACACATGACCAAAAGAAGTAAACTGAAATTGCACTCATTTCAATACCAATGAACCTCACTAGAATTCAAGCACATTTACCACAGAACTGTGACTCGAAGAGTGTATACGCACGCACGCACACATGCACTTGTACATGCACAAACGGACACACACACGCACACAATCACATAGATGTCATTTCCCAAGTGAGGAATAATTGCCCATACCCTTGCATCCAGACACATGCTTAAGATCTACAGTTAAGCAGGTGTGGGCCTGGTTAGTATTTGGATGGGAGGCCACCAGGGGAAATTTAGTTTCTGCTGGAAGAGGTGTTGGTGGGCCAGTGGATTGTGATTTTCCATCCCAAGGAATTAACCCTAATGCCCCCATGCAGCGATGAGGACATTGTACTGAAAGAGTCGCTGTCGTTTGGATGAGACGTTAAACCGAGCTCTGACTCACTGTGGTTATTGAAGATCCTATGGCACTCTTCAAAAGGAGCAGGGACTTCCCTGGTGTCATGGCTAAATTCCCAACCTGGCTCTTTCAACCTGCCACCCTGATCTAATTGGTTATGCAACTTGTCCTCTCCCTCTCCACCTCAACCCCCAGAACTCCCTTAAAAAAGTGATTTCAATCTCAATGGGACTTCCTGGTAAAATGAATTTGAATAAAAGATCACACATGCAAACATACACACAGATTAGCATGACTACATTCGCACCAGCACAGGTACACAAACACACACACAAACACACACAGATACAAATGCACTTACTCCAACTTGAATATCCACATTCACACGTGCACACACATTCACTTTGAATGTGCCCTTGCAGTTAAAACTATTAAATTAGTGCTTTATTGAAAGCATGCTTAAAATTTTACTTCCATAAACTAAAAATTAGGCCTGGAATATGCAAAGAATGAAGCAACAGTATTAATTCTAAAACTCAAAAGTGGACAGCTGTCATGATAGCGCAGTGAGTAGGACTGTGACCTAACAGGAAGAGGGTACAGGGTCTTTCTGTTTGGAGTTTGCATGTTCTCTAATTTGCCTGAACATGTGAGTATCTGAGGAATTGTACGTGATTTGATTCCAACTGATGGCACAAAATATCCATAAAATAACATGAGGAAAGCATAGTTACAAAGCTTGTTTCACAAATAAAGTTCATCCATAAGTTCACTTGCAGAATACATCAGTAAATATTTGGGCTTCTGTTCCATAACTAGTCTTCGAACTGCATATTTCTATGTACGCTGTATCTCTGCAGTAGACTTTCAAGCATACTTTCATCAGCTAAAAATTAAAAACGATGTCTACTAGTTTTACACTCAAAGTTCACAAAACTTACGCTAAAAGTATCCATGAAAATATACTTTCACCATCTTAAAGTCTCAATTTAGTCTCCAAAAAGTATCGAAGTTATACACGAGTCTCCAGCTTGTAGCATGTTGATTTTAGCGTAGAACATAAAGTATTCTTCGGAAATTCGCTTTAACTTTATTTAAGTTAGCATAATAAAATTTACAACTAACATTTTTATGAGGATTGTATTAAATCAGCATTACACTAAAATATAAAAAAAAAAAAAAATTGTTTTCGGTATTTGCTTATCGAGCGGCATTCACGAACAAGCTGAGTAGGCCCCCCATAAGCCAGCTTTTGCCATGTCTCAAAGGTAGCCACGTGATGGGATTTTTGGTTTTACCTTTTTACACAGTCTGTGGGTTTAACTCATTATGATTTATTGATGTAGTATGCGTGAGGTAAAACCCAATGACACTTAATGAATCAAAATATGTCTTTGAAAATTCTGTATCACTACTACTATTTGAGTGATGTCTGTGTCTGTCTCCCTCTGTCAGCAGTACGTAGCGCACGACGTACGTCACTCATCGTACATCATTACGTTACTGTGAGATGAACGCTGGCCTTATCATTTCTCTTCGCTTCACACAGGCTCGCCTCAGCCTCGCCTCGTTTCACACAGCCGGACCCCAAGTTTGCAGTGCTGGCTTCAGTCAGTCTGGAGCGAACTCAAAACCCAAGGTGATCTTTCGCTACAAATCCGAGCACATTATGAGATTAACTATGAACACTCCGGTTAAGTTAACCGCATTTTCTAGCGAAATGCTTGCATCTGCTACACTCAAATTATATAACACCACCGTTCATCTCTACACAACAATACGAATATGTGCATGCCCAAGTATCATAGAAGTAAAGCCAACTTGATCTTTCGCTACAAATCCGACCACATTCTGACATTAACTATGAACACCCCGGCTAACGTCACCGCATTCGGTATCATAGAAGTAAAGCCAAGGTGATCTTTCGCTACAAATCCGAGCACATTCTGAGATTAACTATGAACACCCCAGCTAAGTTCACCGCATTCACTAGAATACAATAGGCATAGATTGTTCCACATGAAAAGAGATAGAAAATCACTTATAAAAACAGATAAAATGGTATTCAGCTCAAATAATCAAGGTGAAGTGAATCAACATTTAAAACAGATCAAAAGAATGGCCTCCATCAGGTGTAGGATTTGAAACAATTAAGTTACATAAGACTCAGTGATATTCAAAAACTGATAAAAAAAAATGAATTAGCATAAATATAAAAGGTAAAATCCCCAACAGTACATACTTGATAACTTCATCAAGTTCCAGGGTGTACACAAAATGAAAAGAAAATTCTGATGAAAAAAAAAACCTCCGATCCCAAAGGCCAATGAATTAAAATAGGCCACAGTTTTAGGGATAAAAATAGCTTGGAATGAGAGAGATTCCACGGTTCAACCTAAATCTTCTGTGTTTGAAACAATAAGAACAACAGAGTTTCACGCTAAGTCGCCCCAAATAGCAACAGCGGGGCCTCCGCCTCGACCCGGTGTACTCAGCGCGCCTGATGAAGCTGCAGTCAGTTCAACACAAATCAACAACAGGTTCGCGCTCCATGCACCTCCAATCGTTTAAGTGATAAATAAAATATCCTGGTTACTTTAAAACTTGGCGCGCAGGAATGCCTCATTGGTCATGGAGAGAACATGAATACGCTCCAGTCCAAGAGACATGTAACTTAATTGCGGGGTTTGGAGCATCTCACACAAAAGAATTCACTCCATACAATCGCACCCATCACAAACATGAAAAGCAATAAGTCCCAGGGGAGAGTCAAGAATAGTCGGTCAGAGCAGCTTTTAGGCAAGGACGTGGCTAGGAAAGTTCACGGAGGGCAATCGGCTGTGACACCTCGCCTCCGTAGACATCTTTATAGCCTCTTCCATCCAAGTCCTTTTACCCTGTCTTTTCTTGTGCTTCTGGGTGATTTGGTGAATGGAGCAGCAAGGGAGATGACAGGTAGCGAACGAAAATGGCAGAAACAACAGGCGTTTTAAAGGCGCATTCACTCTCATTTTGGACGAGCAGAAGGCGAATAAGTTTCACAGAACAGGAATGACAGGACTGGCAGAGGCAAAGGCGAACCTAGGCGCATTCAGTCAACCAAAAGGTTTTCCTAGCCCGTGCATCATTATGCAGAAAAGAGACAGGCGAACTGCAGAGACCTGTATCCCCAATTGCTTTGTGAAACTCAAGAACAGTTCCCTCTAAACTCCATTTTTAAGTCAAAGTCAGCCAACAGAGTGGTGCACTAGAGAGAGAATTAACAGAAAGACTAAAACAATATAAGGAATCGAAATGAAAAAGAACTATAGCGTGTAATGCTGAAGCAATAAAATGCAACAACTCCCATGCTTGTGAGAACAACATCAACAATGGTGAATGTCAGGTGCATGCGGCACCCACACTGAGCAGAATTAGTTTTTGGGGACTCATAAAATCCCACATGTGCAACAACACCTAATTCAAATGTCCTACTTTAGTTTTTGGGTAAGCTTTTCCTAACCCTTCTTGTTAATGAGGCAATCCACTTCAAATTCACGACATAAGTGGTTCAAACCTTGTGCATCATTATAATGAAAAAAGAAAGTACAACCCAAATTCTGAAATAGTCGGGACAAAGTGTAAATTGTGAATAAAATCAAAATGCAATGACTTTCAAATCACACCGGCCAGTATTTTATTCTCAAGAGAACAGAGATAACATAGCAAATGTTGAAACTGAGAAATTTTACAATTTTATCCACAAAATGAGCTCTTTTCAAATTTGATGGCTGCTACAGGTCTCAAAAAAGTTGGGACAGGGGCCTGTTTACCATGGTGTAGCATCCCCTCTTCTTTTTAACACAGAGTGGAGGCGTCTGGGCATTGAGGAGAGAAATGTCTTGAGTTTAGCCATTGGAATTTGATCCCACTCTTGTTTAATCCAGGCTTCCAGCTGCTGGAGAGTTTTGGGTCTCCTTTGATGGACTTTTTGTTTAATTATACGCCAAATGTTCTCAATCGGTGAAAGATCAGGGCCCGTATTCACAAAGCATCTTAGCGCTAAAAGTAGGTCCTAACTGCCGGATTTAGGAGAAACTCAAAAAAAAAAATGGGTGTGTCAGTCGTAAATTTAGGACTCCTAATTATTTTTGCTCAGTGTTATTCATAAAGCATTTTAGGCCTAAAAGTAGCTCCTAAGTCTGGAAGAGCTTAAAAGTAGTCAAGAGGACTCCTAACTCGCTAAAACCTATTCACAAAGAATTGGAAAATGCTGCTGCTGTTGAAAGATGGAATGACTTGGAAATTCTGAATGATGCGCAGTTGTTGAAAAGATATCGGATTTACCGTGAAGGGATTTTATTTGTTGTTGACTTGGTGAAGGAGAGAATTACGTCTCCAACCATGAGAAAAAAACCCAATAAGCCCCGAAATAAAATGTTTGATAACACTCTGTTACTTGGCCACCGGAAAAATGCAATTTTTCAACGCAGACAATTTAGGGATTTCACAATCATCTGTCAGTCACTCAATTCAACAAACAATCAATGCGCTCAGTGAGCCCCATATCATCCGACAGTTAATCCGGTTTCCAATCGACATTCGCCAACAACACACAATCAAACTTGAATTCATGCACATCTCAGGTATGCCCGGTATCATCGGTACTATTGACGAGGCCCATATTCAAATTATTTCTCCAACCCAAGATGAAGAGGTATTTGTAAATAGAAAAAAAGTTCATTCCATCAACATCCAGATAGTATTTGATGCCAAATACAATATTTAGGACATTGTTGCGAAATGGCCAGGATCCACGCACGACTCGCATTTTAATGGAAAGCAGCTTATGCCAGTTATTTGACAGGCATTATATACCTGTGGGATGCCACTTGCTCGGGGACAGTGGCTTTGGTGCTGTACCTCCTCCTGCTATGCATGAATTATTTTATTAGGCTATTGAGCGAGGGTTACATTTAATAGATCATCATAATAATACCAGCCTATTTCACATTTTGGATGTATATTTAAATTGTAGGCTATAAATTACAAACCAAGCTTAGTACGCTTTCCTGTTTGAACGATAGCCCGTTTATAGGCTGCAATCTCGGACCTCCTCTGCGATTGCAGCCCATACCACTGCTTCTCGCAGTTGTCTGCCGTCCGAGACACCAGGGGAATGTAGCATTGATCTGGAGGCTGATATTATCCCACGCATCCCGCTTGGATTTGCTTTTCACCCCCGAGCCAAATTTCCCTTTGATTAAATGCTTTCGCTCCAGCACTAAATGGGCCAGCTGCAGTAACTGGTCGTAGCTGTAGTTGGGCTTTCGTGTCCTTTTTGAACTTTCATCCATGACGGTTTAGGGCAAACAAACTTGAACGGCCCGAGATTTAAATGATCGCAACATATTCTCATTGGGTAATAAGTTGCTAATTATTGGGGCAAATGACGCGTTTTATTATTGACTGGTTTTATGCTACTGGCGTTTTTACAACTATCTCTTTCCTATGTATGTTTATTTGCCTAGAGCGTGATATGTGGGGACTGCGCACACTGCATTTTCAAGAGTGCTCAACATGTTATTATTTTATGGGACAAACCAGTCGCTTGGACTATTTCCTTATTTTTTCCTCCATGGGTTGTATGTGGGATATTTTTTCAATGGGCCGCCCTGTCACCAAACAACCAATCACCGTGCTCATTGTCCCAAGACTTGTACATGAGAATTGACGTCATCCATAGCGACGGAGATTTACTCACACCTATCTCAGAGCTACTCCTAGTCAAGGAGTTACCAGTTTTCTTTACTAAAAGTTGCTCTCTGCGGCATTGTGAATAACTTTTAAGATTTTAGTCCTACATAAAATGTTTTAGCGCGACTTAGGAGTACTCCTAGCAGTAAGATAAGATGCTTTGTGAATACGGGCCCAGGACTGCAGGCAGACCAGTTCAGCACACGGACTCTTCCACTACGAAGCCATGCTGTTGTTATAGCTGCAGTATGTGGTTTTGCATTGTCCTGCTGAAATACACAAGGCCCTCCCTGGAATAGATGTCGTCTGGAGGGGAGCATATGTTGCTCTAAAACCTTTATATACCTTTCAGCATTCATGGTGCGTTTTAAAAGATGCAAGTGTTCCACACCATATGCACTAATGCATCACCATACCATCAGAGATGCTGGCTTTTGAACTGAACGCTGATAACAGGAGGGGTGGTCTTTCTCCTCTTTAGCCTGGAAGACAAGACGCCCATGATTTCCAACAAGAATGTCAAATTTGGACTGGTCTGACCACAGGACACTTTGCCACTTTGCTGCAGTCCATTTTAAATGCGCCTTGGCCCACAGAACACGGCGGCGCTTCTGGATCATGCTCAACAATGGCTTCCTTTTTGCATGACAGAGTTTTAGGTGGCATCAGTGGACGGCACGGCGGACTGTGTTTACCGACAGTGGTTTCTTGAATTATTCCTGGGCCCACTTAGTAATGACAATGACAGAATCATGCCGGTGAGTGATGCAGTGGCGTCTGAGGGCCCGAAGATCATGGGCATCCAGTAAAGGTCTTTGGCCTTCTCCCTAACGCACAGAGATTTTTCCAGTTTCTCTGAATCTTTTGATGATGTTTTGCACTGTCAATGATGAGACCTTCAAAGCCTTTGCAATTTGACGTTGAGGAACATTGTTTTTAAAGTATTCCACTATTTTTTTCGCAAGCCTTCACAGGTTGGAGAGCCTCTGGCCATCTTTACTTCTGAGAGACTCAGCCTCTCTAAGACATCCCTTTTATAGCCAATGATGTTGCACACCTGATGCCAGTTAACTTAATTACTTGCTAAATGTTCTTTCAGCTGATTCTCTTATATATTAATTGCTTTTTCAGCCCTTTTTTGCCTGTGTCCCATCTTTTTTGAGACCTGTTGCTGCCAGAAAATTTGAAATTAGCTCATTTTGTGGAAAAAAATGTTAAATGTCTCAGTTTCAGCATTTGAAATGTTATCTATGTTCTATTGTAAATTACATATTGGCTCATCTGATCTGAAAGTCATTGCATTTTGATTTTATTCACAATTTACACTTTGTCCCAACTATTTCAAAATTGGGGTTGTAAATTAAAGCACAGCAAGAGTCAGGATGTGCCAAAGAGGGGTCTCCAGCCTGTGCCAGATCACACAGTTTAGAATCATGATCCACTGTTTAAAAAAAACTCAGACGAAGCAGTTTAACAAAGTCATGGCTTGGCTGCCTCTACATTTTCAGAGAAATGCACAGTGCTATCCTGAAGACTTTACACCTGATGCAAAAATTTCTTGAGGTGAAATTATTTTTCCAGAATCCCCGAGGGATTAAGACATTGACGCAAGCGTGTTGTGAAGGACTGCCCACCCTGTTTTTCTACCCCTTCTCTTAGCCAGCCTCTCAGTGTCTCTGTCCCTCACTCGCTCCAGAGTCTCCTCCACCCCTCTCTCACTCACACTTTTTCCTTCCAGACAGCAGCGTCCCATCCACTCATCCCACAGCGTCGCTTTACTCCACACGCATGAGATCAGACCGGCAGCGAGGTGCATGAGACCGACTGAAGGCTGCGTACTCTCACCTACCAAACAGAAGGCACAGTTGGGAAAACCA
Source organism: Gymnothorax javanicus (assembly GCA_029692085.1). Classification (NCBI taxonomy): domain Eukaryota; kingdom Metazoa; phylum Chordata; class Actinopteri; order Anguilliformes; family Muraenidae; genus Gymnothorax; species Gymnothorax javanicus. The sequence continues at coordinate 9,223,542 of CM056212.1, read as the reverse complement.
CTACAAATCCTCAAGAACAGGTAATTAAATCGTAAAACAATAACGCAAATGCTGTGTTTGTTCAGTGCTGGCACAATGTAGTAAAGAAGGTCCATAAAATGACATTATTATGGACACAGTGCAGTTTACCAATGGCATCTTTTGCGCCGCGGAATTTATGCACTGCAGCCAACAGATACAATGTGAGTCTTGGTTGCCCAATGCTTTTTATATACAAACTCTTATAGATTTTTTGTATGCCCTCAATTCAAAAAGAATTTGAACAATGCGTAAAATTAATTAATTTGTAGATTCTCGTTTATTTGCATCTAGTTGAGAGCAGCGCGAAAAACTATTTAAAGATTCATCTTAACAACCGGACTTTGGGGAAATATTCGCGAATTCAAAATGCGATGCCTGCAACAGGTTCCAAAAAAAAAAAAAAAAAAAAAAATGGAGAGGGTAATGGACAGGGGTGAAAGTAAGCCGGAACGCAGCAGTACGCCGTACCGGGAAGAGATATACAGTCCTCTACAGCCGGTACGCAGGGGTACGCTTCGGAAGAGCAACTTTCACCCCTGCACACAACGCGAGCCCTTTCAATTTTCAAGTGAATTTCTCTGAAATAAATGTAAATTTGATGAACACATGAAAATCATCAACAGAATGTGTCGCCCGTGACGTGTTGAAGTAGATTTTAGTGCGCTGGACAAACATTATCAATAATGGAAAGACTGGAAGACCTGTGGAATCTTAAAAAAAAAAAAAAAAAATTTCAACATTACACAGGTTAACAGGTGAATAGGTAACAGATGATTTGATTATGATTGGGTATAAAATGAGCACTCACAAACGGCATGGTTGTTTACCAGTAAGATGATATGAGTTTGATCACTTTGCCCACCAGAACCAAACACCATCCAGAACCAACTTTTCTGGTCTCGACCTCATGTGAAAAACATTGCAGAGGAAGAAGGAAGGAGAGCTGTGCTCAGAGGAGTTTGTATTTCAAATTGCTTTTGGAAATAATGGACGTAGTGTTCTCAGGGCTAAAGAGCAGAGGGACCATCCCGACTGTTATCACTGTTATATGACTCCAGATGTCGTCTTCAAGGAATCCCTTGCTTGTTCCAGATGATGGCGAGCCGCACTCGGCACAAATTAAAACAGCATGGCTGTGTTGTCACAGACAGCGAGTAATGCCCGCAGCCCCAACCTATCTCTCATTAAAAACTTGTGGTGGATTATGAGGTGTAAAATGCAATCACAGAGACCTTTGACTGTCTACAAACCATAGTAATTCCTTATTTGACATGAATGGGAATACGTTTTTATCTTTTTTAGTTCTGGATGATGCCATATGAATAAAGAATGAAATATTTATTTTTGGATCAATTATTACATTTGAAGCACTAAAACCGTAAAGCATAAGTGGAAAACATCTTGTTTAGCATATGCAACTAGGCTTGAATGCAACATGATTTCTAAATTGGTGTAAAACGGCTGCACAAGGCCATGTAGAAGCAGCTAATGAAATGGGTGCTGCCGTGGTTGTTTTGCTTTTTAACAGTGGTCCTATTTCAGGGTGAGGTAAAATAGGAAAACACAACCGATTTATTAAACCAGAAAATAATCATCAAACACGCTGTTCCCCTGTGATGAAGTTCACTTTCATGAAGAGCCAGAAGGATTTGTGCTTCAGCAGGGAAACAATGGAAAGGGGACAAGGAAGTAGGAAGGGTTTCCACATTAATTGCGAAATTCCAATCCTTGCGACAGGTGCAAGATTCTTCTAATCTCACAAGCTCCACAAACCACTTTGATTGTGCTGCATTTTGCTTTGATGTGCTGGATTATCCAGGAAAAATAAAAATGAGCTCATGAAGCCCAGACCTATCAAGTGTGAGGTAAAAAAGCAGAGGTTGCATGAAAAATTGTTTATCAGGCCATGCGAAAGGTTGGCGATTTGTCAGTGGTGTTAAAACACTAATTTCATGTGATTTTGCGCTACTTGTCACTCTGTAGGTAAATACAGATGCAGCCTATGAGTAAGAGAGACATTTTCTTCATCATTATCCTTTATATGATAATGAATTTAAAATCAAGCCCATAATATCAGTGCCAACCGGCAGTGAGATAGACGTTCATACTTAATTTTGGTGCAGACAGTAGTCTGAAGATGGTATTTACAGTGGGCTCGAAAATTACTGGCACCTCGACAGGCAAAAATATAGGCGAAATGCAATTCAAATAAATAAATAAATAAATAAATAAAATAAACAATACAATTCTAGAGAAAAGGAATGTGTGAAATACTTCATGATATGAATGTTTCGCTGGAAACAACCAAAATCATAAAAATCATTTAATACAAACTAAATGTCAACAAAATCAAGGTTTAAAAACTATTGGCACCCTTCATTGAGAACTTAGGGCAACTCCCCTCTTGCAAGGATAATAGCATGGAGTAATTTCCTGTCATTGTTTATAAGGTTACGGTACACATTTGGGGGCATTTTGGACCGTTCCCTGTTGGACCTTTCAAGATCCTTCACTTTCTTGGGTTTGCGTTTTTCAACTGCCCTCTTCAACTCCACCCACAGGTTTAAATTGGATTGAGGTCTGGTGACTGTAGTGGCCATTGCAGAACGTTAATTTTGTTGTCACAGAACCGTTTCTAAAAAGATCTTGAGGTGTGCTTTGGGTCAGTGTTTTGTTGGAAAGTCCTCTTACGGCCAAGTCCCAGCCTTCTTGCAGAGGCAACCAGATTATCAGCCAAAATATTCCGTTACTTGGTGTAATTTACAATGCCCTTTATCTTAACCAGTGCCCCTGGACCTCTTGAATTAAAACAGCCCCAAAACATGACTGACCCAGAATCATATCTTACCATGGGTATGCGGTGCTTCTCCTTTTATGCATCTCTGTTTCGACGCCAAACATTCCGATGCTGTATCTGACTGAAACATGCAATTTTGGTCTCATCTGACCAATGCTCCTTGTTCCAGTCATAGTTTGAATGATGTTTGGCAAACTCCAAGCGCTTGCTTCTGTGACTTTTGGTCAGAAAAGGCGTTCTTCTGGAAACCCTTTCAAAGAGCCTGTGGTTGTGGAGATGGTGCCTCATGGTGGTTTTTGAACTTGGTGGTGACCCCAAGATGCCACCAAGGCCTGCAGTGCCTTAACAGAGACTCTTGGGATTTTGTTGCTTCTCCCACCATTCTCCTCAGTATCCTGCGGGGGTCTTTCAGTCAGATCCTCTTCCCTTGAGGCTTTCAACTGACAGTTGTTTTGTTTTCTTCATGGTGTTGGATGACAAAGGACAAACATTGCATGTGTGTTACCTTTTTATTATTGAAATTAATCTTTAAGGCTGCCATTAATTGTGGAACCTTGATTTGTAGAAAATTCATTTTAAATTAAATCAGTAAATGATCTTGGTTAGTTCCATAGGAACATTAATATTGTGCAGTATTTCTCACGTTGTGTTATTTAGAGTTTCTGAATTCAGTAAGGTTTTTGAATTTTTCAAAGTCGTTGCTCGTGCATTGCCAGTCAGGAGTGCCAGCAATTTTGGAGCCCAGTATATATTTGCATGTAGTGAACCATGTTGGAATTACAGACATTCGTAATTGTGCCTCTGTGCAAATACTTGTGAATATCTTGGTCTGTGTGACTTTCTGCAACAAAACTTTGGTGCTAAACTGCTCTTGTGGTGCTTCTCTAGGTCCTGCTGAAATCCCAGAAGAGCAGTGGAACCCTGTGGACCCCATTCTTGACCTTTGGAGTCTCAGCATAGTGAGAAAGGGTTACCTGTACAGCAGCTAGGTGCGTATATGCCCTCCAAGAACAGAGCTGAGAGTTAAATGTCCATTGTACAAGTCTATGGGGAACATGCTGTGTGATGATGTTTACTGCAGGCTGAGTTATCTTCATACACTGCACACTCCGGCTGGGGCATCAAGCAAATACTCACGGTGGCCCTCATTTATCAAACGTGCGTACACCAAAAAAATGGGTGTACGCCAAATCTCCCTCAAGGATCGGCATTTATCAATCTGAACGTGAGCGAATGGTCCGCAAAAATCTCACGCCAGGTCTGACCAGGTGTACGCAGATTTGAAACCAGCGAACAACATGCAGGAACGAGTGCAGCTGTCAAAATGAGTAATATGCAGCGATGCGGACGTCATGCTGTTGTTACTCTTATTAGTAAAATGAATAAATAGGCTAAATAGATCAATAGGCTAAATCAAAAAATAAATAAATTAGACACCTGTGTTGAGAAATTAATTAAACTTATATTTAACAGACATTTATTTTTTATTTTTTTATTTTTTTTATTTTAAAATTTATTTTTTAGACAACCTGCTTGTCAGGCCAGACGGCTGACAATTACAATCAATTTGATTAAGCGCAATGCGTGGCTTGGCAGATATGTAGTGTGGTATGTCAAATGCTCATCCATGAGCTGAACAACAAGAGAAACGCAAATTAATTAAAGGCAGACTGGAAAATACGTTTGCGCGTAATTATTTTAGAAAATCAAATTTATTACTTGCGCGTGCTCATTTACACTCGTTTCATCAAAATTTTCTTTATTTTGCGGTCACTTTGACTGAGTAACCATAAGAGTACATTAACTAACTAATTAACTAACTAGCTAACTTGCGTTTCTTTTGTTGCTCAGTATATATAGGCCTACGGACACTTCGACCGTGATCACATGTTGACAATGGCAGATCTTCTATTGTTAGAGGAATAAGCTTCTGTCCGACGCGAGAGGAACTGTCGGCACAGAGAAGATCCCCTCCAAGCAAGCGACGAGTGGCTGCTCGTTTTATGTGGTACCCAATAAAATGTCATGGAGTAATACTAATAAAAGTACAATGAAGAGTGATCTCTGCAGACTGTATTTTAACAATTACCCTCATGCAGCTCCGATCGAGGCGGTGGGGACTCATCCACTCCTCGAACGGTGACAGCTGGAGGTTCGAGTCTGGTTGGCCTCCACCGGTCCGTGCGCTGCTGAGCCTGAATGCCACAACTCATTTTTTGGTGGCGATCTTAAAATCAGACCACTTTTTTTAACCTACATGTAAAGCATTTAGATTGTCAATTATGTAGGCTATATAACATGAAATATCATGGATCTATAAATTGAATTTATTAAGGCCGATGTTATTCGCACTTATACGTGTGGCCAATGCTGATTTTTTTTTCTTGGCCACACTTAGCCTATAATTGCGCCAGTTGATGACCATTCCAGCGCCGCTTATAGAAAGTACCGCTTAAAATAAGTTTGGCCAAGAAAATTTTTTTCGCTTTGGACACACTTGAAATAAGTGTGGGCAATGGAGAAATGTGCATCTTGGCACACTTAAAAGTGCGTCTAATGCGAATTTCAATCAATTTTTTGTGCTTGGACGCACTTAAATAAGTGCGAATAGACGCTTCGATTTATTAATGAATTAAATCAAACGTCTGCTGCACTCCGGTTTTCCACCCCAACGATGTTTACTGCAGCAGCAATAGTTTTCCAAACTGCAGCCTTCTGGGCTCCCTTTATGGCACTTTTAAGGCTTCCAAATAAAATTATTTTGCTTTTCTCCACCTCGGACGTGATAATTTATATTTCCTCCTCAGTGAAGTTTTTTCTTCTTTGCCGTCTTTCGAGAGTCCATGTCGTAAAGAGGGCAGGACTATGCCTCCCGGAGCATGAATTTATAGGGGCGTGTCATGTAAATTACGATGGTTTCAGCCGCCAGATTTATCAACGCCATGCCAGTTGTACACCGAAATCATCGACGTACATACTTTTAGTAAATCAGACGTGATACCTGGTGAACGCTGATATTTACACCAGAATCTACACCAGATTCTTTTGTACACAAGTTTGATGAGTGAGGTCCAGTATGTGCTCCTGGTCCTCTGTTGGGAATAGTCCACTCTTCTAAATTGGCTCCAGTGGCGTCCAATAGACATAAAATAGGGGGGAGGTAAATCATGCCTTTAAACTGATAATTTGTCTTAATCAGTTTTTAATCAATGCCCTTGTTTGACAATATTTAAACTCACCTCTTTCAGGTGTCACTAATTCCCTTTGTAAAGCTGGGAAATAAAACATCATTTGTGCAACAAGATGTGCGCATTTCATTCTTTGTTTTCAGTTAAGCGATTATGAAGCATAAATTTGATGACCTGCTTCGATGGCTAAAGTCAGAAAATGTAGGATTTTTTTTGTGAAGGGCAAGTGAATAAAATATTTGAATTGAATTTATAATTTACTTGCCTTTATATTTCATTAAAATGGAAGCCGTGTATTTTAGTGCCAAGGGATCATTCACAATCTTAGAAAATGAGGTAATCAAGAACATTGATTGAAAACAGGACAATTATAATCTGTTTCTGGGGATGTCTTCCACCCTCCTCGTGTTCTGTTCAGTAGCTGCCACTAATTGGCTCTTTTGTGTCATTGCAAATCTTTACAACTGTTGAATGAATTTTAAAACGGATGGCATTTATTCAAAGTTGACGTGTATCCACCTTGTGATTCAATTCCTCTCCAAAATTTCATGAGTTTTTATCTTGCCCATGCCACCAACTTTCATAAAAATCAGACCAATGGCTTCCATAATCCTGCTGACAAACAAAAAAAAAGACGGCACAAATCCCAACCAAAAAAATTACGGATGCACCAAGGGCCCTGAAGGTTGCCAGTAGTTACAGCTCCAAATCCCAACCAAAAAAATTACCAATTTTTTTTTCGAGTGGATGTCAAAATAAACTAGAGTGCCAAGGGCCCTGAAGGTTGCCAGTAGTTACAGCTCCAACACGAAAAAAGTAACTAGCATCAGTCCACAGATTCAACAGGAAGCCAACACGAAATTTTTTTTACTTGCCAATGAAAGCAACAAACATCAAAAATGGATTTTTCTTTTTACACAACTGATACTGGCGTTAAAAAAATTATATATATTTTAATTATATATGGCCCAGCTCGTCTACATCCACAAAAAAAAGTAAACCTGTTTAATTTTTTTACCTAAGACTTTAAACAAATATGGGCCATTTTTGTGATGGCAAACGGTCCCGAATGTTCACATGCATGAATCAATTCACGGTGTATACGCACTTCTCTGCGAAACAAGAGAACTGTTCCATCAGCACACTTCCGCAGGCCAACGCAGCTCAGTGAGAAAGGGGTTTTAGTTACCATTATCAACTCGATAGAGCGGTCACACTTTTTCATGAGTGACAGACAGCAACATTTTTTTGTCATTTTTCTGCCATTTAGCAAAAATATAATCAATCTTTAAGGAGTCTACATCATGAAATCCGATTCGATTTTTTTCTAACCTGGACTTTCACTGTCGTCTACTGTTAATTTGTGAAGTGCACAGCCTAGTCCAAGACTAAATTGCATTTTTAGTGGAGTACTACATAACAAATCTGGCTTTAATCCAAGGCCAAGCTGATTTGAGTGTTAACCCCTTATCACTCCAGTAAAATTTGCCTAAAATGCCTATCCAATGGCTCTGTACTGTTTACATGTGCTCCGGAGCTATGACTACTAATACAGTGGACTTTGTGATATCCACCGGCTCATTTCAAATGATGCAGCAGCTGTTCGTGGATATTTACCGGTATAATAGTGTGTTTTGGATTAAATACTTTACTGGATTGGATTTACTGGAACTTTGTGGATGTAACAAGACTATGTTTGAGGGGACATGTTTCTCCTTTATCTGAATTTAGGGGCTAAACTGGCAACTCAAGATTCAGCAGGACCAGAATAGATGGAGCTCAGAACCGTCAAGCTTACCGTCCCCATCTTCTCAAACATCTCCAACTTCACAGCAGGGAATAAGACAGACATGATACCGTCCCAGGGCCATTACCAGATAGTGGAGGTGGTGATCATCGTTCTGGTGTCAGGATCCCTCAGTCTCCTCACGATAACTGGGAACATACTGGTCATTCTCTCAATCATAATGAACAGGAGCCTCCAGACCATCAACAACTACTTCCTCTTCAGCCTGGCCTGTGCAGATCTGATCATTGGGGTCAGCTGCATGAACCTGTACACTCTCTACCTCGCAGTTGGCTATTGGCCATTGGGCCCAGTAGTCTGTTACATATGGCTGGTTGTGGACTATGTAGTCTGCAATGCCTCTGCCTTTCACCTCATTGTCATCAGCTTTGACCGTTACTTCTGCATCGCCAAGCCACTCAGCTACCCTGCAAGGAGGACCACCAGGATTGCGGGCATGATGATTGCGGCAGCCTGGGTTCTTGCCTTCCTCCTGTGGGCCCCGCCCATCCTCTCCGGGCAGTTTATCGTAGTTGAGCGTATTGTGCCAGTGTGCTACATCGATTTCCTGTCCAGTGAATCCCTCAGCTTTATCACCTCCACTGTCACCTTGTACCTGCCTGTTGCCATCATGAGCTTCCTGTACTGGCAGATCTCTAGGGCCAGCAAGAGCCGTGTAAAGACGGGCGAGCACAAGCAAAAAAAGGGCAACCCATTCAACAGCGAAGCAGGAAACCACATTCCATGTGATAATGAGTATGAAACAACCGTACGCGTTGAGAGGAGCCAGAATGGCAGAGAAAATGGAGTTGGGGAGGAGGAGTCAAGTGCACCAGTGCACCCTGAGAGAAATAAAATTACGGAGGCCCCTGCAGGATACAAAGGAAACCCCACAGCCCACCGCCTTAATGTTACAATGTCAAAGCAGCAGCCCAAGAAAAAGGCACTACCATCTCGTGAGAAAAAGGTAACGCGCATGATAACGATGATTTTAGTTGCCTTTGTGGTCACATGGACACCTTATAATGTCATGAAGGTCATTAGCACCTACTGTTCGACCTGTGTTCCTTCCAGCATGTGGATCTTCGGCTACTGGATCTGCTACTTCAACAGCACCATCAATCCAGCCTGCTATGCTTTCTGCAATGCCTCCTTCAAGAAGACCTTCAAAAAACTCCTGCTCTGCCGGCACAAGGACATTCGCTTGGGCAGATAGAGATGTGATCGTTGTTTTTTTCTGCTGTTGTTATTTTCTGTCATTTTTTTGACAGAAAAAAATATGTTCTTGCATCACTTTAAACAACGGCAGGTACAAGCTCAAGAAGTAGAACTACAGACACACAACTTGTAGGTGAAATGTCAAATTGCAGACATTATTTGCTAAAATATTTCTCCCATTGCAGATGTCATCACAGATCAATAGAAGATTTCCTTTGTTTACCCCATCTTGACCCATGAATCCTATTATAATTATAATGACCTCAGGTCATGCAGCCAGGATATTTTGAAACCACGTCTCCACAGAGTGGACACACTAACCTCAGAGGTCATGTTAACCGAATATTTTTGGTGATTGATGGATTTTTTTAATAATGACGGAATATTTTGAAGGCCGTCCGTCATTTTGACAGAATGTAATTCACACCCCCGTCCAATTGGTGGTGGGTGTCATATTGTCTCGAGCATTGTCTTTGATCTGTATGACAGAGATGCCAAATCTCACGCATTCGGCGTAGGTCTCACGCATTCTTTAGGCTTATCCCTCGTAATCCGCAATTATTCAATGAACGCTTATTAATGAGATTCTCACGCAGTATTAAAATCCTTGTGCATTGAAGTTTCATTTTCACTTGCGTGAAGGTGGACCTCACTATGGAAAGCGATTATGACTCCAGACTTCTCGTGCTTCTCTTTACTCAGGGATTGGAAACAGTGCATGTGTTTCATGATCGTTTAAATTGTTTAAATTTGAAACGTCTTTATGCAATTCCATTGCTTTCAATCCTTCAGTAACGACAAGCGAGATAATTCCCGAGTCATAATCGATTTCCGTGTCACTAATGGGGAAATTCACCGGAATGCATGTGAAACTGATTAACTTAATGTGCAATGACTTGAATTCCGCGAGTGAATTTGTTCAGTTCGCGTTGACTGAATAATTGCTGACTACGGCACTGGAACGTGAATGCCTCTAAGAGGCGAGAGACTCAAGCCGAATGTGTCAGACCTGGCATCTCTGGTATGATCCTGTATTCCTCATATTTTTGTAATATGATCATTTGCTCTTCATTTGTAAAATACGCTGCTCTGCTGCCGGTAGACGATTGGTCATATGCTACAAACGCCGTCTCTGTTATGTGAACATGCAGATATCTAGGTGGGGAAAGTCCCGGTTGACATAACTAGTTACAGCTTCGTAGGACCGCCTAGCGAGACTGCGGTTGTTAGGCATAGTGAAGCCCAGCAATAACTGGAAGCATTGTTCATTTGCGCACTGTTACTGTGTGGGGGGAGAAATCATTTGTGATGTTTTATAAAGTTCATACAACAGTAAGTTCGAAAATCCACGCAGTGCTGTATTTAACACAGTGCACAATGTGTGTCTACATGAATCACTGTTGGCATCAGCTAATGCGTAATCTATAAATTAATCTGTTTATTTTGTTAAAAAAATAAAGATTATCATTTTAAAAAATAAAATTACAATGACGGATAATAATTCAATGTTATGTCATCTATGTCATAATAATTCAAATGTTAAATGTCATCTGAATCGGTTAATTTTTCAACTTTAGGCTCTTTAAAAAATCATGACTGACCGTACTGAGAGTCGCCCTGTTCCAAGATTCTGTGTTGAGAAACCGGTGTTTGGGAGCTGCCCAGGCCTACATCACCAGGAGGGCTCTCTTGTTGGAAACTGGCCCACGCACTCCAGTTGCAGGAGACCAAACTGGTGTTGAAGTGTCTTGAACCTCTGCTCTTGGCATGTCACCTCCTGTTCCCATCTAGCCTCACGTGCCTGCTGCTGCCCAATGTGAGCACGAAGGATGTTGGCCAAATCTGTGATGGTTGGTTCTCTCACATCTTCGTTGTCCATGCCAGTGACTCCGCCAGTTACCCCACACTCATTTGTATCACCATACGCTTGGATGTTGTCGCCCTTGACCACTGCCAATCTTGCTGCCTCTCCCTTGTTGTGGCGTTCTGACACAAAAAGAAGGGGAGGTACAACAAAACTCTTGTGTCCTCCACTGAATGACCCCTCTGCTGCCATCAGTTGTTAGGGACCAACCAGCAAGGCAGGGACACAAGGTTAATTCTTCCAAAGTTTGGGGTTTTAATTGCAAAATAAAGCTTTCATTTCAAACAAAATTTGCAAAAACAATTTAATATGCATCAAAGGAACAAGAATTAAAGTAAGCCCTTTAACTTAACTAAGATCAACTAAACAAGAACACAACAGACATGTAAATTGAACAAAGAATAAACCTGAACTACCTAATGACACAAAAGGAGGGGTGTTTTTTATATATATATATACACACACACAGGCTAGACTACATGAATACAAAAAGGGGGGAGAAGGAAACCCAACTCAACAAAGGCCCCAAATAAACCCAACACTTAATAATTTCAAAATACAAAGAAGAGCATTCAGAGAGCGCAGCACCTCTGCCACGCCAAAGCAACTCTGTGCATTAGTTATTTTCGTTGGCTGATGTAGGGTGTTAATGCATTCCACCGCCAGGTGGCAGCAAAACCCAACAGTACGCCAATTGGAAATCCGACCCATTGGAAAGACTTGAAATCTCTGCTAGCATAGCTGGATTTGAATTTTAGCCTATATCTCAGCTGTACTTTAGCCTAGATATACCAAAATTTTATCACTTGTTCCTCTTGTGCTACTCTAAGATCCTGCAAAGTTTGGTTAAAATCTATGCGGCCATTTTTGAGATATCCTGCTAACAGACAAACAGACAGACAAACAGATAAACGCCGGCAAAAACATACACCTCCTTGGCGGAGGTGAATAAACAAACTGCACATACACAGAAAATTAATAGTGCTAAAAAAACCCAAACAAATATCCACGTTGCCACTGTATTCAGGCTGTCATATTTTTGAGTCTCCCTGCCCAATGATGAGAGTAGGTCTCTTCCACTTCCTGTTCATCAGGAGAAATGGCTGTCTTAGGCTCCAACTCCCCCTTGGGCCGATGGCTCAGCAGCATGTGAACACAAAGGAAAACAAGGTACAATATTAACAAATGTAACTGGTAAACTTATGATTACTAAAAGTCAACCACAATGTGTGAACTCAAATTGGTGAACTTTGTGTCATAATGTAAACCAGAATAAATAAAACTAAATTTTAACCAAAACTGTGTGAAATTGTCAGAACTGAAATGCAAAGGAAATACTTGGACTACATGGTGTTGGCCATTGATGGCACGGTCACACACTCCCCCCTCCTCTGGCATCTTGCTGGGACAGCAGGAAAGGTAGTTGGCGGTGGTATTCTGTTTACCAGGGATGTGATGTACTTCAAACTTGTAAGGCTGCGTGGCAAAGTACCAACGAGTTATTCAGCTGTCGGTATCCTTCATCTTCCCAAGCCACTTCAGTGCCCGGTGGTCCACCTCAAGGGTGAATTCCCTCCCTAAGAGGTAGTACCTGAGGGAATCCAAAGCCCATTTAATTGCCAGGCATTCTTTCTCTACTGTGGAATACCGCACTACCCTTGGGTACAGCTTCCTACCCGCAAATTCTCCTTCCGAACCCTGCAGAAGAACTGCACCCAGCCCAAGGTCTGAGGTATTAGTCTGCAAGACAAATGGCTGCTGGAAGTCTGGACCGTACAACACTGGATTCCTGCTCAGGGCCTGCTGAATGTCCTTGAAGGCTGCTTTAGCCTCTTCTGTCGTGGAGAGCCGACTTGGGCCTTTGAGACTCGTTATGTCTATAAGAACAGTAGCTCTGGCAGAGTACTGGTAATTGGGTATAAATTTGTGGTACTAACCTGCCATGCCAAGGGAGGACTTGAACTGGGTTCTTGTCTGTGGAAGTGGGCAAGATTGGATGGCTTTTACTAGGGGTGTGACGATCTCGCGAGATTAAAACATGACGATATTTCTCGTTTAAGAGAAAAGCTGTCTCGCGGGCACAGGGCAGAAGCCTATCAGACTGAAAGCTATCCAAACTTCTGTTTGTGACCTGTGGGGGGCAGTATGGTGCCTTTGCTACGTCTAGTCTGCCAGAAACTGACAAGAAGAAGGAGAAAGAGGGGAAGCAGCCTATCGAGGGCAGCCAAAATGACGTCGGAGTCTGAAAATATTATCATTGAGGATGCCCCCGCCACTTTTAAATCATTTGTGTGGCAGCATTTTGGGTACCCAGTGGAAATAATAAATGGCAACCGAGTGACAGACAAGACACGGACAATATGTAAGCACTGTAAGAAAATAGTGCCGTACACCGCGGCGAACATGAGCACAATGCAAAGACACATACAAAACCACCACAGCTCGCTACTAAAATCAACTGCACCTGTGAAGAAAAACAGCTAAAGGCCAGACAACGCTGACAGACGCATTTGCACCTCAACTTCCACAGTCAAGCGCCAGAGCCATGGCAATAACATTGGCGTTTTCATTGCAGCTGATATGAGGCCATTTTCTGTGGTAGAAAATCAGGGATTTCAGCGACTCCTCCACACACTGGAACCGAAGTTCACCATCCCGTCGCGCACGTATTTTACCTCTATAAAGAGTCCAAGACTAAGATTGTACAGATCCTGAAAGACGCAGAAAGCATCGCCATAACAACAGACGGTTGGACATCGAGTGGTACGCAAAGCTATATCACAATTACAGCCTACACAATCAACAATGACTGGGAAATGAAAAGTGTTGTACTGCAGACTCGGCCACTTTTCGAGTCTCACACAGGGGCAAACATAGCTGAGGTTTTACAAGCAGCTGTCGCTGACTGGGAGCTTAAAAGACCAAACCAAGGCATCGCTATTGTGACTGATAATGCACGTAATATGGAAGTGGCCGTGCGCAAGGCGGGATTGGAACTGCACATTAAGTGCTTTGCGCACAGTATAAACCTTGCAACCCAAGCTGGCTTCCGTGTTCCCCACGTCACTCGTTTGCTCGGCGGGTGAGACGTGTGGCTGCTTTTTTTCATCGGAGTTCAACAGCCAACGCGGTGTTTATGTCCAAGCAGAAACAGCTACAACTGCCATCGCACAAGTTAATCATGGACGTTATGATGCGTTTGGATATGCTGGCTCGTTACCTCGAGCAGCAAACTGCAATAGCAGCAGCTCTCACCAGCCCAGAGATAAGACAAAATACCCAAATCATTGATACACTTGACAGCTGCGATATCAGAGATGCCGAAGACCTTGCGAAGCTGCTGCATCCTTTGAAGACAGTCACCACAGTATTGTGTGAGGAGAAAAGTCCCACAGTGTCTCTCGTTGTGCCACTGAAGAGCATGATTGAAAAGAGCATGACGCCAAATGATGGCGATTCCACCACCGTGGCCAACACAAAGACAGCAATCCTCAGGAATATTGCAGACAGATACAGTGGAGATGCATACAACTATCTGCTAGAGTGTACAGCACTGGACCCAAGGTTCCGGACTCTACCTCAGCTAGACCATGACCAGTGTAAGGCCGTCTTCCTGAGGGTACAGAACAAGGCGAAGCAGTTGCAGCAAAATCAGGTATATATATATCACTTTAAATTGTTTTCTGTCTTTTGTGTATGTGCGTGTAACACTCAATTTACTCAATTTACATTCCCATTAACAAAAGAAAAATTGTAAGGGATTCATGCAGTGTGTGTGTTAGAAACATGAAACCATCAGAGTGAGTGTGTGTGTTTGTGTGTTGAGAGGGAGAGGGGGGCTCTTTGCTGCTTATTAAATTTAACGCCAGTGTTTCTTCTGTATAAAGAACACAGCTGAGGAGAGGGGAGAAGAGGCAGTAGGAGGAGCTCACTGTCCCACACTTGGAAGAGAGGAGGCTGGGAGAGCTGAGCCCGAAGTGACAGAACCTGCTCCCAAAAAGACAGCACCTGAGGACCTGCTCGGGAACTCTTTCTCTACTGAGCCAGAGCAGTCCAACAGATCAGAACAGGCTGAGAGGGAAATGCAAGACTACAGGAAAGAGCCCTCTATCCCTCTCAGTAGCTGCCCTCTGAAGTGGTGGCATGAAAACTGCTCCCAATATCCTTTGCTATCTCACCTTGCCAAAGCATACCTTTCTGTCCCTGCTACCTCTGTTCCAAGTGAGCGCGTCTTTTCAACTGCAGGAGACATAGTTAGTGCCCAAAGGTCTCAACTGCTGCCAGAAAATGTGGACATGCTCATATTCTTGAAAAAGAACATGACCATAGCTTAGGCTAGGCTGTGTAGTTGTAGCATGTTGTCAGTATCATGCTTGAAAAAAAGGTCAGTCTCTGTTCACAGTTTTTTGCACTCTGTGTTGACAGAGTAGCACTTTGATTACAGTTTTGCAAGTATTGTTTGCACTTAAAAAAAGAAATATTTAATTTTATTTTATTTTAACTTTTATCATTTTTAGTTTTATTTTCAATTTGTGGAAAGAAGTTTAACAGTTAAAAGCTCATGCTTAGGTCATGCATGCAAAGTTATAAAACATTTCAAAGTGCACCTGCATTGTTTTGTGACTCAGTTAAATAAGAAAAGTCTGTTTGTCTGGTCATATATTTTGTCATTTTAGTTTTCTTAAAAGTAATGTTAAAATATTGTCTCGTCTCGTTCTCGTAAACCCAATATCGTGTATCGTCTCGTCTCGTGAGCTGAGCGTATCGTCACACCCCTAGCTTTTACCTTTTGGATCTGTGGCTTAATGACTCCTTTTCCATTTATGAAGCCGAGGCAATCAGTCTCCGTTATTGCGAGGGTACACTTGGCAGCATTGACAGTGAGTCCTGCAGAACAGAGACACTCAAATACAATTTTAAGATGCTTAAGGGATTCCTCCCAGGCGTTATTGTCAATAAAAATGTCATCTAGATAGGCTAAGGCAAAATCAGACAGACCAGACAACACTTTATCCTCATGCCTCTGCAAAGTGGCCAGTGCTCCATGTAAACCAAAAGACACTACCGTAAAGTGATAAGACCCCCAGGGAGTGACAGCTGAAGGCTGTCAGCTCACGACATGACTGCTTCAAAGGGACCTGCCAATAACCCTTACACAAATCAATAGTGGTTAGGAACATGGCCTTGCCCAGACGTTTAATCAGATCCTCAATATATGGCTTGGGATATGAGTCAAATTTGGAAACAGCATTCAGATATCTGAAGTCCATGCAAAACCTGAAAAAAAATCCCTCTTTTTTAGGAAACAAAACAATGGGGTTGCACCACTCACTTCTTGAAGACTCAATGATGCCCAGAGACTGATAGCAAGACTGATATACAATCAAACAACATTTATAAAGAGGGAGTGGCCAATACTGAGGGTAATCCTGTGACTGATGCTAACAGAAATTTTAAAGTGCAGAACATAAAGGAAAGGATCAAACAGGAACAGAGGCTATCAGGGGATGCAATTTTGAACACTCATGAACTTGCCTAGAGATATACAGCAATGTCTAAATGCTGGTATGAACAAATGCATATAAAGCGTATGTGAGTATTGTTTAAAAAGAGTATTGTTTAAACTGTCAAAGTAAATGTACATGAGCCATTCATACAAATATCCAGACATGTATGAATACAGTTATAAAAAAAGAATATAAATTGCATTTATATGTTATTTGTTTAGTATTTTACGACATAACATGATGGGGCAGAAAAGGACATAACATAACAAAACATGACAGAAAAAGACAACAAGACAAAACATGACAGAAGAAGACATAACGGAACATGACAGAACATAACATCACAGAACATGACATAACATAACAGAATATGACAGGAAAAGAAATAATGCTGCCTTCACATGCTATCGGGAAGATGATACTTTCCATTTGTGAATTTGAAATTACGAGTGCATTGGGTTCAAGTGCTTTTGTTGTTGGAGTGAAATTAAAAATGGCGGACACAGAGTAATTGGTTGACCCAACTGCTAGCTAGCATCTGCTCTGGGTAGGTAAAACCAAACAGTAACAACATTTTAAATATAATGCTAACAGAAAGTAGACAGCACATTAAAATTATGTACAACATCAACAGCGAACAGCAGCAGAATGGTTAATAAAGGAATTATTTACCATTGGCGATGAATCCTTGCTCGCTCTCTGCCATGTTGAAAAGGTGAAAGGTTATTTCATCTCGGTAACTCATTTATCAAAATTATCTCCCAGTTCTCCAGTGGAGATTACGACGTGAGAGGGGATTCATGTGCAATTTTCCCATCGGTCACTCGTATTTACCATAATTCCTATAGCACGTGAAGGCAGCATAACACGAAATAACAAGACAGAAAAGGACATAAGAGCACATCACAAAACAGAACATGACAAAAAGGAACAAGACAGAACTTAATAGAACACGACAGAAAGAGACATAATAGAACAGGAGTCCGTATCCCGAAAGCACAGATCCTAACTTACATAGTTGGAGCCACTGACTGTGAATGGACGAACTATGCTAAGTTGCTAACTGATTCCTTTACATGCTAGGAAGAGTACAACTAATGACACAATATATCCATAAAATAAAATTAAGAAAGTGTTATAAATAAAGCAAGTTTCATTAATAAAGTTTATCCTTAATTTCACCTGCAGAAAACAGCAACACATACTTGGGCCAATGTGACATAACTGGTCAAAAGAGTGCATATATCTATGTTTCCTTGCAGTAGATTTCAAAGTGTACTTTCATCAGCTCAAATTAAAAATAATGTCAACTAGTTTCGAACTCAAAATTCACAAAACTTACACTAAAAGTATCCAGAAAAATGCATTTTTATCATCTTAAAGTCTCAATTTAGTCTCCAAAAAGTATTGAAGTTGTACATAAGTCTGCAACTTGTAGCATGTTGATTTCAGTGTATTTAGAACATAAAGTATTCTCTGGAAATTTACTGTAACTTTAAGTTCGCAAAATAAAATTTACCATCAACATTTTCGGAAGGATTGTATTTAATTACCATTACTCTAAAATGTAAAAAAAAAAAAAAAAGTTTGCGACATTTACTTTTCGAGCGGCATTCGAGAAGCGAGTGGGCCCCCCCACGACTCAGCTTTTGCCATGTTCAAAAGTGACATTAGGCACGTGATTTAACTAATTAAGAATTATTGATAAAGTATGCGTTAGGCAAAAACCCAATGTCACCTGATAAATGGAAATTTTTCTTGAAAATTCTGTACACAATAGGCATAGATTGTTACACAAAAAAGGATAGGAAATCACAGATAAAACAGTATCCAGCTGTAATAATCAAAGCAAAGTGAATCAACATTTAAAACAGGTCAAAATCAGAGATTTCCCCTGTAAGATGTCAGACAGGGAGATAACTCCTCCCCCCAGGTTGGTGACACTCCCTTCGACTCTCCCCAAGGCAAATGAGCTCTGCCGTCTGAAATTGCCTTGCAACCACTTTGTTCCCGCATAGCATGGACATGGCACTGGCACGAACAAAGCATAGCCATTGCGGCATTGTTGGCTGCGATAACGGGCATCGTAGTCTATTTTTACGACCTGCATCGGAGCCTCTGAAGACTCAGTGGATTGATTTTATTTTTGGCGGAAATGTACACACTGACATTACCAAAGCGTTGTATGTGCGCGCTCATCATTTCCATGACGACTGCTTTCTTAACGCGGGCCAGTACAGAGCAGGCTTTGCAATACATCTGAGGATAAAGCCTGGATTGATACCAACTGTCCGTGACTCAGCGACAGATGTGGAAGCTGCAAATTTTACAATTTTGTGTTGCTTTACTGCATAAGCCTACCTAACATGATAGCCTGGTGAATGTGGCTGTAGCACTGCGGTTAACGTAGCTTAGTAACTTTTGGTAATATTCATGTCCTAAATATGCAAGAGTAAATAATATCAAGGAGAAATTCAACTGAAGATGTGTGAACATAAACCTCATTTGAAGCTAACTTTTTATACTTGTTTGTAATTTGGATGCTTGGTACAACTGTTCATGGTAACGGAACTTATTGTCTGTAAAACCTGTATTGGAGGGTAACGTTTGTCTCTGTCGTTAGGATGACCGCTTGGTTACTACCGTATGTTAGTTTGCGTTCCGTGCTACTTTAAAAAAGTACTCCTGGTTAATTTATATGCAGTATTTCAGACTGGTATGCTTGTGTTACTTTAGATAGCGTCAAGGTGGTAGTTTCATCATAATGACCGTAGCCGCAACAGTTGAAGCTAACCGGAGAGGTGTTGTGCATGTCTGCAAAGTTGGGCTTATAAGGTTGCAGTTAGACCAGACGTAGGCTTTGTGGAGCTTAGGGTACGTGTTTGGGTTTGTTCACTGCTGCTTTGAAATGACTGTTTTACTTATCCATGACCGGGGTCAGCCAGGTACTTTGCCGTGGTGTGGGCTAGCTCTCTGATCCTACCACGGTGAAAGCAATCGCGAGACGCAGTATAACATGTCTGGTGTAATAAAAAAGTTTTCTCTGCATTGCCGTGGCAGAATTTCATCCACCTTTGAAAATTGTTCTGGTGAATAAAAAGCTGAAAAAGAAGTGGAGATCTGATATAGATTTTTTTCCGGTAAAAGTTATCGATTCGCTTGCTCTGCATAAGCAACGCTTACAGCGTTTGTGTGTTTTTGCTACAAACTCTTTTAGTAGCTTGGTGTTGGAATTGCGTTTCTCTTTGGTGGAAATGGTTAACAGGAGCTTTTAGCAAAGTTTCCTCCGGATAGCTAAGTGCTATATAACATGACTATACATATAACAGTATAGCTACAATCACATGCATGCATGGCGAGACAGTACGAGCAAAACACTAAAATTTCAACTTGCCATTCATTGATATCCAGCTGTAAATGTTGCTGCAATACTTCAATTGCTTCCCCCTCGTTCGGTGACGAATTTGGGATCAAACAAGTATGGTCTCACAGCAGTAGATGCCGCGGATAGCTGTCCTGACATACCTGCCATCTTGGATTTCCTAGTTTTCCGGGTCTGCACCCTCCCTCTGAATCGAAGCGGCCAGGCAGCCAATCAGAGCAGCGCCTCATTAGCATAGTCTCCCTGCCCACTCAAAACAGCTTGTGTTTCAGGCCGGCACACACGGGGTGAGAGAAGAGGTCTCACATGGCTTGGATGTGTGCGGGTTTTTTTTTTTTTTGTTACTGAATTCTTAACATTATTTTAAAGACCCAGTGGACATATTTTAAATGTCTAAAAACAGCATAATATGGGACCTTTAAAGGCCCATTCACTCTCATTGTGAACGAGTAGGAAGTGAATGGGCTTTATAAAACAGGAAGGACCGGACTGGCAGAGGCAAAGGCGCATTCAGTCAACCAAATAATTTTCCTAGCACGTGTAACATGATACAGAAAAGACACAGGCATATTGCAGAGACCCATATCCCCAATTG
Organism: Gymnothorax javanicus; assembly: GCA_029692085.1. NCBI lineage: Eukaryota > Metazoa > Chordata > Actinopteri > Anguilliformes > Muraenidae > Gymnothorax > Gymnothorax javanicus. The sequence goes on along the minus strand of CM056212.1, from coordinate 9,203,184 downwards.
CTTTGTGAATCTCAAGAACATTGCTCTCTGAACTCCATTCCTGAGTTGAACTAAGCAAACAGATTGGTGCCCTGGAGAGAGAATTAACAGAAAGAATACAATATAAGGAGTCCAAATGTAAAAAAGAACTATAGCATGTAATGCTGAAGCAATAAAATGCAACAACTCCCATGCTTGTGAGAACATCAACAATTGTGAATGTCGTGTGCAGGCGGCACCTACACTGAGGAGAATTACTTTTTGGGGACTCATAAAATCCCACATGTACAACAACACCAAATTCAAATGTCCTACTTCTGTTTTTTGGTAAGCTTTCCCTCACCTGTCTTGTTAATGAGGCTGTCCACTTCAAATTCACGACATAAGTGATTTGAACCTTACACATCATTATAATGAAAAAAGAAAGTCAATTCAAGCGCAGCAAGAGTCAGGATGTGCCAAAGAGGGGTCTCCAGCCTGTGCCAGATCACACAGTTTAGACTCATGATCCAATGTTAAAAAAAAAAAAAAAACTCAACATTTTCAGAGAAATGCTCGGTGCTATCCTGAATTTATTTATTTATTTTTTATTTATTTATTTATTTATTTATTCGAACAGGTTAAAAGAAAACAAAATAAATGAAATATACAATGTGTTATGTCAGAAAACAATAAAGAAACAACTCAATTACATCATAGAGAATCATACCTTGTTCGAAAGGGTGTAGGATGAAGTAATAAAACTTATCTAGTCCCACCCCTTTATTGTGTTTTTATAATTTAATCAGTCAGAGCATGTCTAGGAAAACCAAGCAGAAGAAAAGAAAAGAAAGTGTATCAAAAAAGGCACATTGCCCGTTGTTATAATTTTTATGTATCCGTTTCCCTCTTGTACCCATTCAGAATGTGGTTTATAAAAATTTGTTTGAACTTTTTTAATGATTTGCAGGTTTTCATTTTTTCGCTGCAGCTGTTCCATAGATTAACTCCTTTGACTGATATACAGTGTGATTTTGTGTTGGTACGTACAGGCTTTTTTTTTGAAAATGCATATTCCTCTGAGATTGTACTTGTTTTCTCTTATTTGAAACAACTTTTGGATGCCCTGTGGTAACTGGTTCTGATTTGCTTTGTGCATGATCTGAATTGTTTTGAGGTCGACCAAGTCCTTGAATTTTAGTGCCTTCAGTTTGATGAAGAGTGGGTTTGATGGTTCTCTGTAGGTGCTTTTATTTACAATTCTTATTGCTCTTTTTTGGAGTTTGAATATTGGTTCTGTGTTTGTTTTATATGTGTTCCCCCACACTTCCACACAGTAGGTAATGTATGGGAGAATGAATGAACAGTACAAGGTGTATAGTGATGACTGATTTAGGAGATATTTGACTTTATGTAATATTGCTATTGACTTTGCTATTTTAGTTGTAATGTACTGTATATGCGGTTTCCAGGATAATTTGCTGTCAATTATGACTCCAAGAAATTTTATTTCATTCACTATCTCTATTTCAGTGTTATTTATCTTGAGTTTCCTTTGTGAGTTATTTGTCAGATTTCCAAATACTGTGAATTTAGTTTTGCTTAGATTCAGTGTGAGTTTGTTTGAGTCAAACCAACTCTTCAGTTTCTTTAATTCGTCTGCCACTGTGTCCAAAAGTTGTTCCAAATTTTCTCCACAGTAAAGCAAGTTAGTGTCATCCGCAAATAAAATGACTTGAAGTGTTTTGAGACCTCACATATATTATTAATGTAGAGAATGAACAACAATGGTCCCAGCACCGAGCCCTGAGGCACCCACACACACTTTCTTTTTAGTTGTGATTTACTGTTATTGATTTGTACATATTGATTTCTATTGCTTAAGTAGCTGGATATCCAGGAAAGTGCTAGACCTCTGATTCCATATTTCTGTAGTTTTATTGATAATAGGTCATGGTCAACTGTGTCAAAAGCTTTTTTTAGATCTAAAAATACTCCTACTGCGTACTGTTTGTTTTCTATTGCAGCTGTTATGTTTTCCACAAACTCCATGAGGGCGAGTGAAGTTGTTCTTTTAGTTCTGAAACCGTATTGTTGTTCACACAGTACATTATGCTTTGTAATGAAATCATCTAGTCTTGAATAAAATAATTTTTCCAGTATTTTAGAGAATTGTGACAGTAGGGAAACAGGTCTGTAGTTTGAGAGTATGTGTCTATCTCCGGATTTGAATATGGGTATGACTTTAGCAGTTTTCATTTTCCTTGGAAAAACACCAGTTTTTAGTGACTGATTACAAATATATGTAAAAGGTTTCACCACACACTCAATGATATTTTTAACAAGTGACATATCAAAATCATTGCAGTCTGTTGACTTCTTGCTCTTGAACTTATTAACAATGTCAATAATTTCATTCTCATTGGTTCCCATTAAAAACATAGATTCATTTACATTCAACACTTTGCTTTCCACTTCATTCATATTGCCCGTTTTTGAAATCTCTCCAGCTCGTCCAGAACCAACACCAACAAAGAAATCATTAAACTCGTTTGCAATTTCGGTTGTGTCATTACGAGTTATGTTATTTTTGGTTATGAAGTAATTTGGGTATCCGTCTTTGTTTTTTCTTTTTTTGATAATGTCATTCAATACCTTCCATGTATTTTTTATGTTGTTTTTATTGTCCTCTAGTAAATTACTGTAGTACTCTTTTTTTGCTGTTTCTCATAATACTTGTTAGTTTATTTTTATATGTCTTGTATTTTGTTTCTGCTTCTTTTGTTCTTTTCTTGAGAAAGTCTTTGTATAATACATTTTTCTTTTGGCATGCGTTTAATATACCTTTAGTTAACCATGGCTTTTTTGCAAGTTTGTGTTTCACTAGTTTCTTTACCAGAGGACAATTTTTATCATAGAGAGCCGTTGTTATTGATATGAATGTGTCATAGGCCTCATCTACATCATCAACATAGACTTTGTTCCAGTCTTGATTCATCAAGTCATATTTAAAAGATTTAACAGACTCTTCAGTTTTTTGTCTTATTGTCTTATATTTAATATTTTCTTTGTTTGTTCCTGTGTGGCTCTGGATAGCTGCAAACACTGGCAGATGATCACTCGTGTCATTAATTATTATTCCACTGATTATTTTCTCATCGATTCCATTAGTGAAGATGTTGTCTGACTTTGCACCTGATGCAAAAATTTCTTGAGGTGAAATTATTTTGCCAGAATCCCTGAGGGATTAAGATTTTGACGCAAGCGTGTTGCAAAGCACTGCCCACCCTGTTTTTCTATAGGCAGCCTCTCCGTGTCTCTGTCCCTCACTCACTCCAGTGTCCTCCACCCCTCTCTTACTCGCGCTTTTACCTTCCAGACAGCAGTGTTGCATACACTCGTCCCTCAGCGTCGCTTCACTCCACACTCATGCCATCAGACCGGCAGCGAGATGCATGAGACCGAGTAAGGGCTGCGTACACTCAACTACCAAACGGAGGGCACAGTTGGGAAAACCGCTTCGAATCCTAAAGAACAGGTATTTCAATCGTAAAACAACTAGGCAAATGCTGTGTTTGTTCAGTTCTGGCACAATGTAGTAATGAAGTTCCATGAAATTACATTATTATGGACACAGTGCAGCTTTCCAATGGCATCTTTGTGTAGCGGAATTTACACACTGTGGCCAACAGATACAATATGACAACGAATTTGCAAATATGCAGAGTCTTGGTAGCCAAATGCTTTTAAAATATGAACTTTCACTGATTTTTTTTGTACACCTACAATTCCATAAAAATTGGACCAACATGTAAAATTAATTGTAGATTCTCTTTTATTTGCATGTAGTTGAGAGCAGCACAAAAACCATTTAAAGATTCATCTTTACAACCGGACTCTAATAATTCTGGGAAATATTCACAAATTCCAAATGCGATGCCTGCAACAGGTTCAAAAAAATGGGAGAGGAAAATGGAAAGACTGGAAGACCTCTGGAATCTTAAAAAAAAAAAAAAAAAAAACAAACCAATTTTTCAACATCACACAGGTTAAGAGGTGAATATGTAACAGATGATTTGATTATGATTGGGCATAATATGAGCTCACTCATGTTCTAATTAAATGGACGTAGTTTTCTCAGGGCTAAAGAGGAGAGGAACCATCCTGACTGTTGTCACTATTATATGACTCCAGATGTCGCCTGCTTGTTCCAGATAATGGCAAGTTGCCCACGGCACAAATTAAAACAGCATGGCTTTGTTGTCACAGACAGAGTAATGCTCGGGGCCCCAACCTACAGTATCTCTCATTAAAAATGTGTGCTGGGTTATGAGGTGTAAAATGCAATCATGGAGACCTTGAACTATTGACAAACCATAATAATTCCTAATTTCGATGAATGAGAAGAAATTTTTAAGAAATTTTTAGCTTTTTTAGTTCTGGATGATGGCATATGAATGAAGAACGAAATACGTATTCTTGGATCATTTATTATGTTTGAAGCATTAAAACCATAAAGCATATGTGGAAAACATCTTGTATACCATATTCAACTGGACTTGAGTCCAACTTGATTTCTAAATTGGTGTAAAATGTCTGCATAAGGCCAGGTAGAAGCAGCTAATGAAATGGGTGCTGCCGTGATTGTTTTTCTTTTTAGCAATGGTCCTTCACGGTGAAGTAAAATAGGAAATCACAACCGATTAAATAAACCAGAAAATAGTCATCAAACACATTGTCCCCCTGTGATGACATTCACTTTCATGCCGGGAAAAAAGAGAAAGGGGACAAGGAAGTAGGAAGGGTTTCCGCATTAATTTTGAAATACTGTAACTGTCACAAGCAGTATAAATCACTTCAGTTGTGCTGCAGGTTGCTTTGATCTGAAGGATTATTCAGGAAGAACAAAAATTAACAGATTACACTTGACAGTTCTGGTCTTAAAGAAAAAAAGCAGAGCTTGCATGAAATGTGCATCATTTGTTTATCAGGCCAAGCGACAGGTAGGCAATTTGTCAGTGTGGTGCTAAAACACTAATTTCATGTGATATTGTGCCATCTCTTACTCTCGATGAATACACATGCAGCCTATGAGTAATTGAGACACTTTCTTCATCAGTAAACTGTATATATATGATAATGAATTTAAAATCAAGCCCATAATATCAGTGCCAACTGGCAGTGAGATACATGTTCATACTTAATTTTGGTGAAGAAAGTTGTCTTATGATGGTATTTACAGTGGGCTTAAGAATTGTATAATTATAGAGAAACTGAATTAGTGAAATAAATACGGTCAGAAAAGGCATTCTTCTGGCAAACCTTCCAAAGAGCCTGTGGTTGTAGAGGTGGTGCCTGATGGTGCTTTTGCAAACCTGGTGACCCCAAGATGCTACCAAGGCCTGCAATTCCTTCACAGAGATTTTTGGGGATTTTGTTGCTTCTCTCACCATCCTCCTCGGTATCCTGGGGGGTGAAATTCAGTTTCGTCCTCTATTCTTGAGGCTTTCAATAGTTCCATATCTTTGGAATGTTTTAATAATTGCCCTGACAAAACACAGTGGCATTTTCAATCATTTTTGAATCTTTTTGTGTCCATTACCACATTTGTGAAGGTCTATGACTATCTGCCATTTTTGAACTGACAGTTGTTTTTTTCTCTTCATAGTATTGGATGAAAAAGGGATATTGCATGCGTGTGACCTAATTTTTACGTCCTAGTGAAACAGGAAGTGATTTTAATGGCTCATTATACTGTAGTTCCTTAAGACTTAGATAAAACATGAAAAGGTGAAGTTTAACACCTGGTTTAATTTTGTTAGATGATATTTACAAAAATGTTTAAGGGTGCCATTAATTGTGAAACCTTGATTTGTAGAAAATTCATTTTAAATTGAATCAGTTGATGCTTTTGGTTGGATCCATTGGAACATTAATATAGTGCAGTTTTTATCACATGTTGTTATTTATAGTCTCTCAATAAGTATATTTTTTAGAATTTTTGAAAGTATGGTTCATGCATTGCCAGTCAGGGGTGTCAGCAACTTTGGAGCCCAGTGTATATTTGCATGAAGTGAACCATGTTGGAATTACAGACGTTCATAAGTGTTTGCACAGAGGCACAATTATTAATATCTTGGTCTGTGTGACTGTCTGGAACAAAACTTTGGTGCTAAACTGTTCTTGTGGTGCTTCTGTAGGTCCTGCTGAAATCCCAGAAGAACACTGGAACCATGCAGGCCCCCTTCTTGACTTTAGAATTCTCAGCATAGTGAGGAAGGGTTATCTATACAGCAACTAGGTGCGTATATGTATACGCACTTCAAAACAGAGCTGAGAGTTAAATGTCCGTTGTACATGTTTATTGGGAACATGCTGTGTGATGATGTTTACTGCGGGATGAGTTATCTTCATACACTGCACACTCTGGCTGGGGCATTAAGCACAGCTCAGAGAGATACTTACAATATGTGCTTCTGGTCCTCTGTGCTAAATTCGGAATTGTCCTCTCTTCTAAATTGGTTCCAGTAGCGGCAAATGAACAGAAAGCAGGGAGGCCGTAGAACGTGCCTTCAAACTGATAATTTGTCTTGATCAGTTTTCAATGAATGGCCTTGTTTGAAGATTGTTAAACTCACATTTTGAGCACTTAAACAACTGGATTTCTAATTAGCAATCCCAGGGTCAGCTTTAAAAACACAGGCTCAGCCTAGTCCAAGAATAAATTGCATTGTTAATGGAGTACTGCATCACAAATCTGGTTTTACTCAAGGGCCAAGTGGATGTGAGTGTTAAAAGCAAGCCCTTATTGCTGAAAATTTGTTTCTCCTTTATCTGAATTTAGGGGCTAAACTGGCAACTCAAGATTCGGCAAGACTAGAACAGATGGAGCTCAGGACCGTTAAGCTTACCATCCCCATCTTCTCAAACATCTCCAACTTCACTGCAGGCAATGAGACAGACATGCTACCATTTGAGGGCCCTTACCAGGCAGTGGAGGTGGTGATCATTGTCCTGGTCTCAGGGTCCGTCAGTCTCCTCACGACAACTGGGAACATACTGGTCATTCTCTCAATCATAATCAACAGGAGCCTCCAGACCATCAACAACTACTTCCTGTTCAGCCTGGCATGTGCAGACCTGATCATTGGGGTCAGCACCATGAACCTGTACACAGTTTACATCATAGTTGGCTATTGGCCGTTGGGCCCAGTTGTCTGCGACCTATGGCTGATATTGGACTATGTAATCTGCAATGTCTCCGGTTTTCACCTTATTGTCATCAGCTTTGACCGTTACTTCTGCATCGCGATGCCACTCAGCTACCCTGCATGGAGGACCACCAGGATTGCTGGCATGATGATTGCGGCACCCTGGGTTCTTGCCTTCCTCCTGTGGGGCCCGCCCATCCTCTCCAGGCAGTTTACTGTAGCTGAGCGTATTATGCCAGAGTGCTACATCGATTTCCAGTCCAATGAATCCATTACCTTCATCAGCTCCACTGCTTCCTTGTACCTGCCCGTTGCCATCATGAGCTTACTATACTGGCAGATCTCCAGAGCCAGCAAGAGCCGTGTAAAGATGGGCGAGCGCAAGCAAAGAAAGGGCAACACATTCAACAGCGAAGCAGGAAACCACATCAACATTCCATGTGATGATGAGTCTGACACAACCCAATGCGTTGAGAGGAGCCAGAATGGCGGAACAGGTGGAGTTGGGGAGGAGGAGCCAAGTGCACCTGTACATCCTGAGAGAAATGAAATTAAGGAGACCCCTGCAGGTTACAAGGGAAACCCTACAGCCCACCGCCTTAATGTTACAATGTCAAAGCAGCAGCCCAAAAAAAAGACACTACCATCTCGTGAGAAAAAGGTAACACGCATGATAATGATTATTTTAGTTGCCTATGTGGTCACATGGGCACCCTATAATTTCATGAAGGTCACCAGCACCGTCTGTTCGACCTGTGTTACCTCCAGCTTGTGGATCTTCGGCCTCTGGTGCAGCTATATCAACAGCACCGTCAATCCAGTCTGCTATGCTCTCTGCAACGTCACCTTCAAGAAGACCTTCAAAAAACTCCTGCTCTGCCAGCACATGGACATTCGCTCTGGCAGATAGAGATGGGATTGTTTCTGTTTCTGCTGTTGTCATTTTCTGTCATTTTTTTGACAGAAAAAAATATGCTCTAGCATCACTTTAATCAACAGCAGGTACAAGCTCAAGAAGTAGAATTACAGACATGCAACCTGTTGATGTAATATCAAATTACAGACATTTCTATGCGAGCAAACTCAACTAGAATTCGACAACATTTACTGCAAAATGAGTAAAAGTTTGCACCCATTCACAAGATCAGAAAGTGCAACTATTAAAAATTGATATTTTTATTTGATAAAAATTCTTTATTATAAATATGCAGTTCCATCCAAAAGTTTGCAATAACATAGAAAAGTTTCTGTTTTTAAAAGACAAATACTGTTCAATATAAAAATTCAAAGACATTATTGTGACACTTAATTACTATTAGTGTTCGAAACAAAAGGTTTGAAAATTCAGATCTAAGATGGCAAAACCCCACTCTTACAAAAACAAAGACGAATATTTTGCTAAAATATTTATCCCATCGAAGACGTCCTCTCAGATCAATTGAAGATTTCATTTGTTTCCCCCATCTAGACTGAATGCTATTAAAACCCCAATTCTGAAATAGTTCGGACAAAGTGTAAATTGTGAATAAAATCAAAACGCATTAACTTTCAAATCGCTCCAGCCAGTATTTTATTCACAATAGAACAGAGATAACATAGCAAATGTTGAAACTGAGAAATTTTACAATTTTATCCACAAAATGAGCTCATTTCAAATTTGATGGCTGCTATAGGTCTCAAAAAAGTTGGGACGAGCCTGTTCACCATGGTGTAGCACCCCCTCTTCTTTTTAACACAGAGTGGAGGCGTCTGGGCATTGAGAAGACAGGTTTCTTGAGTTTAGCCATTGGAATTTCATCCCACTCTTGTTTAATCCAGGCTTCCAGCTGCTGGAGAGTTTTGGGTCTCCTTTGATGGACTTTTCGTTTAATTATGCGCCAAATGTTCTCAATCAGTGAAAGATCAGGACTGCAGGCAGACCGGTTTAGCACACGGACTCTTCTACTATGAAGCCATGCTGTTGTAATAGCTGCAGTATGTGGTTTTGCATTTTCCTACTGAAATACACAAGGCCTTCCCTGGAATAGATGTCGTCTGGAGGGGAGCATATGTTGCTCTAAAACCTTTATATACCTTTCAGCATTCATGGTGCTTTTTAAAACATGCAAGTGTCCCACACCATATGCACTAATGCATCCCCATACCATCAGAGATGCTGGCTTTTGAACTCAGGCCCGGCGCTAGAACAGGGAACTGGGGGGGCACAGACACGTCCCTTTATGACAATTAGGATAGTCCTGGCTAGTTCTCAATTATTTTCCTTTATTGACGCCTTTCCCAATTATCATAATTGGCAACTGAAGACACGGTTTCTCTCCATATGCGATCTAATAGCGATGAAATCATGGGGTAAATTCAGTAGAACTGAGAATTGGGGTGGGCAAAACATTGGTTTTAAAAAATTATTAGTCCTGTCGTGTTCTCAGTCATTTTCATGATTAACAAAAGGTTCACTCCGAGAGCACGCCACACTGAACAGGTGTTGCTTGTTCTCACCTGTTAGGTAGGTCAACAATCAATCATCTGGACACATATTTGTTGCATTTAAATCAACGTTATTCAAAATTGCATACCTGTGCAAATAGCTTGAGCCGCATGGTTTTTATAGCCTATTTACTGGCGAGTGCCACTTTTTTTCACTCAATACCGAGAGTAATTTTGAATAACGTTGATTTAAATTAGGCAAATACGCGTCCAGATGAATGATTGCCGTCTTCCCTAATCGGGGAGAACAAGCAGCACCTGTTAAGTGTGGAGTGCTCTCGGAGTGAACCTTTTGTTAATCATGAAAATGACTGAGAACAGGTCAGGACTAATAATTGTTTTAAACTGATGTTTTGTCCACCCCAATTCTCAGTTCTACTGAATTTACCCCATAATTTCATCGATGTTAGATCGTATATGGAGAGAAACCGTGTCTGCAGTGGCCAATTGCAATAAATGGAAAACGCTTCAATAAAGGAAAATGATTGAGAACTTTCCAGGACTATGCTAATAGTCAGAAAGGGACATGTTTATGCCCCCCCAATTCCCTGTTCTAGCACCGGGCCTGTTTGAGCTGAAGGTTGATAACAGGAGGGGTGGTCTTCCTCCTCTTTAGCCCGGAGGACACAATGCCCATGATTTCCAACAAGAATGTCAAATTTGGACTGGTCTGACCACAGGACACTTTGCCACTTTGCTACGGTCCATTTTAAATGAGCCTTGGCCCACAGAACACGGCGGCGCTTCTGGATCATGCTCAGCAAAGGCTTCCTTTTTGCATGATAGAGTTTTAGGTGGCATCAGTGGATGGCACGGCGAACTGTGTTTACAGACAGTGGTTTCTTGAAGTATTCCTGGGCCCACTTAGTTATGTCAATGACAGAATCATGCCGGTGAGTGATGCAGTGGCGTCTGAGGACCCGAAGATCACGGGCATCCAGTAAAGGTCTTCGGCCTTGTCCCTTATGCACAGAGATGTTTCCAGTTTCTCTGAATCTTTTGATGATGTTATGCACTGTCGATGATGAGACCTTCAAAGCCTTTGCAATTTGACGTCGAGGAACATTGTTTTTAAGGTATTCCACTATTTTTTTACGCACGCCTTCACAGGTTGGAGAGCCTCTGGCCATCTGTACTTCTCAGAGACTCAGCCTCTCTAAGACATCCCTTTTATAGCCAATCATGTTACACACCTGATGCCAGTTAACTTAATCAGTCGCTAAATGTTCTTTTAGCTGATTCTTTTATATATTAATTGCTTTTTCAGCCCTTTTTTGCCTGTGTCCCAACTTTTTTGAGACCTGTTGCAGCCAGAACTGCTAATTTGGAATTAGCTCATTTTGTGGATAAAAATGTAAAATGTCTCAGTTTCAACATTTGAAATGTTATCTGTGTTCTACGGAGTGAGTCAAAAAAACTATACACTTTTTAACGGGTCATTTTGTGATGGTGTAGCAATATACATGTATACAACATATTTTGTACTTTTGCCTCAGAACTTTCCGTTGATATTGGTACCAGTTACACCTCATTAGGTTTCAGGCACGACTGCAAAGAGGACAATTAAGGGACTCAAGTGAAAACTGACTTGTGCCAACTGACCAGGGCTGGATATGAAATTGACCAGTTCAGGCATCTCTGGTGGGCACAGGACGGTGCTCCCATAAACAGTAGAAGGGTCTTCACGGATCGCCTCAGGGAGTTATTTGGAAACAGAGTGATTGCCTTGAATCATGCGATCAAGTGGCCCCCAAGATCCCCAGATCTGACCCCCATGGATTTTTTCGTTTGGGGCTACTTGAAATCACGAGTCTTCACAACACCTCCAGCAAATCTGGATGATCTTCACCAGAGGATTATTCGTGAGGTGGACATTCTCAGGCAAGACAGGCAGATGATTTGCCGTGGTGTTGCAGGAATCATGAGCACAGCCCAGCTTTGTATTCAAAGAAATGGTGGCCATGAGGAGGACTAAAATCACTGACCACAGGGAGTGAAATGAACGTGCCATAAATGTTTTATGTTGACTTGAAACTTCACAGAAGGAATTCTCTTTTTTTTCTTTGAAACAGAGTCTGATCAGTCGGCACAAGTGAAATTTCACTGAACTCCTTAAATTGTTCCACAGCAGTCATGGGTTTAATCTAACAAGGTGCAAACTGGTATCAAAAGAAGCAGAAAGAGCCTCTGAAAACGTACATGTAAAAAGATGTTGTCTACATTGCGACAGAATATAATAATTGGACATTTAAAAAGTGTATACTTTTTTTTTTTACTCACTGTATTGTAAATAACATATTGGCTCGTGATCTGAAAGTCATTGCATTTTGATTTTATTCACAATTTACACTTCGTCCCAACTATTTCGGAATTGGGATTGTACAATTATAATGACCTCAGGTTGTGCAACCAGGATATTTTGAAACCACGTCAGCACAATGCTGACACACTCACCTGAGACAAAGAAACACAAAAGGCTACAATCTTCACAATGAGGGCGAGACACTGCACCCAAAGTGTTCCACAGTGCTCTCAGATATTGGTAAATGCCAAAGTCAAAGACTCAGTTATTTAAAGTAAGAGTTTTAAAGAAGACACTGAACAAATTTTGAGCATCTGGAGAGCAAAATCCTTCATCTTCAGGGCCAGTTGGCGGCACTACATAGTTCACAATTGGTTGAGTTCCCAGAGGAACTGAGTAGTATTTTGTGTTGAGAAATGTTGTGTATGCCACAGCAAGGTAGGGGGGAAGTTCAGAGAGTGTTATAAAAAGGGAAATGCAGACTTCCCTGATGGAAGTTGACAGTGCTACATGCAGTATTGATGATATCTTTTTAAAGCAACAAAGCCAAATGAGGGGCTTGGAGCAGCAGGCAGCAGGGGAACCGAAGGGTAAGTGCAGTTGTAATGGCCTGAAATGTTTTTATTTAAATGCTAGAAGCATAAAGAATAAATTCCCAGAATTTGAGGCTGTTATGATTTGTGAGGGCTATAGTTGGGATTACAGAGATTTGGCTTTGTGAAGAGGATGGAGACAACCATAAAATATACAAACCAAAGGGTTATATGCTCTTAAGGAAGGATAGATCTAATAGGAGGGGGTGTAGCACTCTGTGAACAAAAACATTAATGTGCAGGAAATTCCTGAAATCGAACATTTCTTGACCTGTGAAGATATCTTAGTCAGGCTCATTGGCAGACACAAGACAGGTTTAAACATAGGAGTGTGCTATAGACCGCCAACTTCGGACAGTATTGTAAATGAAATGCTCTTTAAGAGGATTCGGCAAGCTTGTAGAGGAGGAGGGACTATTATTATGGGAGACTTCAATTATCCTGCTATGGATTGGGAAATGGTGAAAGGATTGAGTAAAGGGGAGAAAGACTTCCTAAACGTTATAAATGACAATTTTTTTGGTGCAGTATGATCATAAACCTACAAGACAGAGGGCAATTTTAAATGTTGTGCTCTGTAATGACCCTGATAGAATTTGCAATGTAGAGGTATTGGAGCCACTTGGGACTAGTGATCATTCGACTGTTAGTTTTGACGTTTCATGGCAAGTTAAATTTATCTTTGAAAACCAAAATTTTCAATTTTAGGCCAGCAAACTTTGACAGTATGCGCTCATATCAAAGTGAAATAAAATGGGAGACACTCCTTGATTGTAAGTCTGTAAATGAGATGAGGGATAGATTTGAGGCAGTTTTGCTTGATGCACAATGCAAATTCATTCCAAAGCTGTCCAAAAGTAAGCTGAAAAAGCAGAATCCTCAGTGGATGACCACAGCTCGTAAGAGTTTGAGGGAAAAGAGGAACCTTTATAAGATGTATATAAAGGACGTTAATGTGAATACTACAGCCTAATTCTGTAAAATGCAGGCTATAGTCAAAAAAGAGCTGAGGAAAGCTAGAGGACTGTATGAAAGACAAAGAGCGGGTGGGGCAAAAACTAATCCTAAGTGCTTTTTTCAGTCCTGTAGTAGAAAAAGGAAAGTCAAAGAAGAGGTGAATTGTCTAAAGAATAAAGATGGATCACTGCTGTATGAGAATAAGGATATTGCTGATACCTTAAATAGTTACTTTGTTGAGAATTTTACCTCAGAGGGCATTTTTATTAGGCCAGAGGGCATTTCTAATGCTCAAGATTATTGAGCAATAATTGAGGTTAGGGATAATGAAGTTTTAGACAAGTTGCAAAAACTACAGACAGATAAGGCGGCAGGTCCTGATTATACCCTAAAGTGCTCAAGGAAGTTGGTGAGATCTCTAAACCACTCTCAGCTATCTTCAGACGGTCTTTAGAAATTGGAGAAATACCAAATTATTGGAAGCAGGGCAATATAATACCAATATATAAGAAAGAGGACCGTACTGAGCCAAGAAATTACAGGCCAGTCAGTTTAACTCGCATTGCATGCAAAATACTGGAATCTATCATAGAAGACGAGCTGGAATTATGTCTTGAATCTAATAGTATCTTGAGGGATAGCCAACATGGTTTCCGTAAGGGAAGGTCATGCCTGAAAAACCTTTCGGCATTCTTTGAAGAGGCCAATAAGACTTATGATCAGAGCAGGGCTTATGACATCATATAATTGGATTATTGGAAAGCATTTGATACAGTCCTGCATGAGAGACTAATTTTTAAAATGAGCTCCGTTGAAATTACAGGAGATATTCTGGAGTGGATTCATTACAGGACAGAACACAAAGAGTGGTGGTCTGTGGAATCTCATCTGAGCTAGGTATGGTGGGGAGTGGAGTCCCTCAGGGATCGGTGTTGGGACCCCTACTGTTCCTCATCTACATGAATGACCTTGATAGGAATATTGAAAGCAAATTAGTTAAATTTGCAGAAGATACTAAAATTGGGAGGTTTGGCGAACAGTTTAGAGTCCACTGAAGGGATTCAGGATGAATTTGGTACAATTCAGAATTGGGCAGGAATGTGGAAAATAAAATTTATTGTACCTAAATGTAAAGTTGTACATGTGGGTAATAAAAGCATTAGACAGGATTACTTCATGGGAGGTTTAAAACTGGAATGTGCTCCACATTAAAAAGATCTTGGAGTAATTGTTGACCGAACCCTTACAGGTTCTAGCCATTGTGCCATAGCAGTTAAAAAGGCCAACAGGACGCTGGGATATAAAGCCAAAAATCCTGAGTATAAATCCATGGAGGACATACTTCTCTTTTACAACACATTCGTCAGATCACATCTAGAGTATTGTTGACAGTTCTGGGGACCATACTTTCAGAATGATATAGCCGAGAGGCTCTAGAAAAAGTTAAGAGAAAAGCCACAAATTTAATTTTAGGTATGAAAGATGAAAGCTATGAGAAGAGGCTGAAGATCCTTAATCTCTTTAGTCTTAGAAAAAGGAGATTGGAGGTGATCTGATTGAGGTCTTTAAATATGTTAAAGGAATTAAAAATGTGAATTATGAGGGATTACTTAGGCCAAGTTTTTTTGGAAGAACTCTGAGTCACAAATGGAAGTTAGCAAAGAGTAAATTTTGCACTAACATTAGGAAATATTTTTTTCACGCAGAGAGTAATCTCAGTGCAGAACAGCTTGCCTGATCCCATTGTTGAGGCAGAAACCTTGGGTATTTTCAAGAGCAGGCTTGATTTAGCACTAGATGCCATTGAGTCATTGAGTATCTGAAGTGATTGATTCACTATAGTAACAAAAAACTGACGAGCCTAGTTGGGCTGAACAGCCTGTTCTAGTCACTAATGTTACAAACCTTAATTCCAATGAAGTTGGGACGTTGTGTAAAATGTGAATAAAAACAGAATACAATAATTTGCAAATCCTCTTTGACCCATATTCATTTGAGTACACTACAAAGACAAGATATTTAATGTTCAAACTGATAAACTTTATTGTTTTTTTTTTTTTTGGGAAATATTCATTCATTTTGAATTTGATGCCATCTACCAGATGTATATGTATAGAGTACTGAGGTGACTACGGTACTGCTACTCAGTGTCTGGTGTCAGATGTGAAAACTCTCTGGAAATTTATAATTGGGTTTGGATAATTTCCGGCATGATTCAAACTCAAATTGATTTTAAGAGCCAAGATTAGCCTTCTGGTTATACAAATGCAAGAAATTAAATTTGTTGTTTATTTTCAAAAAAGTAATTCTTTTGCATTTGTCATCCAGTTTGTTGTCCACTTTTGTCAAATAAATCACATATCCAATACACAAAAGTGCGAGTCGTTCGTGAATTGTTCCCGGCAATTGAGTTATCTCAGTTTCAGCAAACATTTACAACATAACTTGCCGGAAGCTGATCAGAGTCATATTTTGCATTGGCTATCTCTGGGAAACTGGAGATCTTGCTACCAAGTAAAATTATTACACAGAGGGTTACTGCAAGCTAGCTCAGATGTGACGCATAAAAATTAATAGATAACAGTGAATAGCGATCATTTTGCTATTCAGCTATCTTGGTCGCATTTATATGCACCAAATTTGACAAGCTATGATAGCAATCTAGCTGGAGAGCTGAATTAGCCAGCTAGCTGATAAGCTAGTTCGCTGACTTGGCTAGCTATATTTTATATCTACAACGTACAATTCAATAGAATGCAAACATTAATTTGCTATTTTTTAAATATTGAACTGCAAATTGTGATTATTTAACTAGCTAGCTTGCATTTGTGTGCACCAAATATAGCCACCCACATCACTCAGCAAACTAGCTAGCTAACTGGCCAGCTATTTTGTTGGGTTACCTTGCCAAATTTGGTGGATTTAGAACAATAGAGGTTAGTCAATAGTGATTTTTTTCACTACTTGACAAATGTTAGATGAGCAAGTAGTGATCATTTAGCTCTGTAGCAAGCAAGGTGAGACAAACATTGACAAGACTGATTAGCTAATCTGCAAGCAACAAAGTTTTTACAATAACTAACAATATATAACAATATAGTTATTTTTTATTTTTATTTTAATAGTTTATTTAAGAGGGGCCATGCTCAACATAACAGTTGAGCCAGAGTTAGCTGCATATCTAATTTGCATCTGCGGTCCCTAGGCAGGGAAGTACAAAAGATAAAACATGACAATACAAACAATACAGAAAAAAGACAATAAAATATACAAACAGTGCATCAAGACAAACAATTAGTGAAATTTACAAACAATACATCACAAGTAAAAACACCATAAAAGATATACACCACATACTCTCCATGTTTGATACAACTGATTTATGCAAAGGTCAGTGATCACATGATTTGTTTGTCTTTAGCCATGTTTTAAGTGTTGTTTTAAAGATACTAAAACTTGTGCTTTTTCTAATATGGATGGGAGTTGAGTTCCACTTATCTGCTGCTCTAACTGGAAAATGCGGATTGTCCAAAAGCAGTTCTCCTAAATCTAGCCGAGCAATCCCCTCTCGCTGATGCCCTGGTAGTGTTTCCCACAGACCAGCAATGAATCCTTGCTCGCTCTCTGCCATGTTGAAAAGGTGAAAGGTTATTTCATCTCAGCAACTCGTTTATCAAAATTATCTCCCAGTTCTCCAGTGGAAATTACGACGTGAGAGGGGATTCATGTGCAATTTTCACGTTGGTCACTCGTATTTACCATAATTCCTATAGCACGTGAAGGCAGCATAACTGAACATGAAATAACTAGACAGAAAAGGACATAAGAGCGCATTATAAAACAGAACATGACAAAAAGGAACAGGACAGAACTTAATAGAACATGACAGAAAGAGACATAATTGAACGGGAGTCCGTAAAGCACAGATGCTAACTTACATAGTTGGAGCCATGACTGTGAATGGACGAACTATGCTAAGTTGCTAACTGATTCCTTTACATGCTAGGAAGAGTACAACTGATGACAAAATATAAATAAATAAAATTAAATTAAGAAAGTGTTGTAAATAAAGCATATTTCATTAATAAAGTTTATCCTTAATTTCACCTGCAGAAAATAGCAACACATACTTGGGCCAATGTGAAATAACTGGTCAAAAGAGTGCATATATCTATGTTTCCTTGCAGTAGATTTCAAAGTGTACTTTCATCAGCTCAAATTAAAAATAATGTCAACTAGTTTCGAACTCAAAATTCACAAAACTTACACTAAAAGTATCCAGAAAAATGCATTTTTATCATCTTAAAGTCTCAATTTAGTCTCCAAAAAGTATTGAAGTTGTACATAAGTCTGCAACTTGTAGCATGTTGATTTCAGTATATTTAGAACATAAAGTATTCTCTGGAAATTTACTGTAACTTTAAGTTCGCAAAATAAAATTTACCATCAACATTTTCGGAAGGATTGTATTTAATTACCATTACTCTAAAATGTAAAAAAAAAAAAGTTTGTGACATTTACTTTTCGAGCGGCATTCGAGAAGCGAGTGGGCCCCCCCACGACTCAGCTTTTGCCATGTTCAAAAGTGACATTAGGCACGTGATTTAACTAATTAAGAATTATTGATAAAGTATGCGTCAGGCAAAAACCCAATGTCACCTGATAAATGGAAATTTTTCTTGAAAATTCTGTACACAATAGGCATAGATTGTTACACAAAAAAGGATAGGAAATCACAGATAAAACAGTATCCAGCTGTAATAATCAAAGCAAAGTGAATCAACATTTAAAACAGGTCAAAATCAGAGATTTCCCCTGTAAGATGTCAGACAGGGAGATAACTCCTCCCCCCAGGTTGGTGACACTCCCTTCGACTCTCCCCAAGGCAAATGAGCTCTGCCGTCTGAAATTGCCTTGCAACCACTTTGTTCCCGCATAGCACGGACATGGCACTGGCACGAACAAAGCATAGCCATTGCGGCATTGTTGGCTGCGATAACGGGCATCGTAGTCTATTTTTACGACCTGCATCGGAGCCTCTGAAGACTCAGTGGATTGATTTTATTTTTGGCGGAAATGTACACACTGACATTACCAAAGCGTTGTATGTGCGCCGCCATCATTTCCATGACGACTGCTTTCTTAACGCTGGGCCAGTACAGAGCAGGCTTTGCAATACATCTGAGGATAAAGCCTGGATTGATACCAACTGTCCGTGACTCAGCGACAGATGTGGAAGCCGTGAATTTTTCTATTTTGTGTTGCTTTACTGCATAAGCCTTCCTAACATGATAGCCTGGTGAATGTGGCTGTAGCATTGCGGCTAGCGTAGCTTAGTAACTGTTGGTAATATTCATGTCCTAAATATGCCAGAGTAAATAATATCAAGGAGAAATTCAACTGAAGATGTGTGAACATAAACCTCATTTGAAGCTAACTTTTTATACTTGTTTGTAATTTGGATGCTTGGTACAACTGTTCATGGTAACGGAACTTACTGTCTGTAAAACCTGTATTGGAGGGTAATGTTTGTCTCAACTACCGTATGTTGGTTTGCGTTCCGTGCTACTAAAAAAAAAATACTCCTGGTTAATTTATACGCAGTATTTCAGATTGGTATGCTTGTGTTACTTTGGTTAGCATCAAGGTAATAGTTTCATCATAATGACCGTAGCCGCAACAGTTGAAGCTAACCGGAGAGGTCTGCAAAGTTAAGCTTATAAGGCTGCAGTTAGACCAGATGTAGGCTTTGTGGAGCTTGGGGTACGTGTTTGGGTTTGTTTACTGCTGCTGTGAAACGACTGTTTTACTTATCCATGACCAGGGTCAGCCAGGTACTTTGCCGTGGTGTGGGCTAGCTCTCTGATCCTACCACGGTGAAAGCAATCGCGAGACGCAGTATATCGTGTCTGGTATAATAAAAATGTTTTCTCTGCATTGCCATGGCAGAATTTCATCAACCTTTGAAAATTGTTCTGGCGAATAAAAAAGCCGAAAAAGAAGTGGAGATCTGATACAGATTTTTTTTCAGGTAAAAGTTATCGATTCGCTTGCTCTGCATAAGCAACGCTCACAGCATTTGTGTGTTTTTGCTACAAACTCTTTTAGTAGCTTGGTGTCGGAATTGCGTTTCATTTTGGTGGAAATGGTTAACAGGAGCTTTTAGCAAAGTTTCCTCCAGATAGCTAAGTGCTATATAACATGACTATACGTATAACAGTACAGCTACAATCACATGCATGCATGGCGAGACAGTACGAGCAAAACACTAAAATTTCAACTTGCCACTCACTGATATCCAGCTGTAAATGTTGCTGCAATACTTCAATTACTTCCCCCTCGTTCGGTGACGAATTTGGGATCAAACAAGTATGGCCTCACAGCAGTAGATGCCGCGGATAGCTGTCCTGACAAACCTGCCATCTTGGGTTTCCTGGTTTTTCGGGTCTGCACCCTCCCTCGGAATCGAAGCGGCCAGACAGCCAATCAGAGCAGCGCCTCATTAGCATAGTCTCCCCGCCCACTCAAAACAGCTTGTGTTTCAGGCCGGCACAGACAGGGTGAGAGAAGAGGTCTCACATGGCCTGGATGTGTGCGGGTTTTTTTTTTGTAACTGAATTCTTAACATTATTCTAAAGACCCAGTGGACATATTTTAAATGTCGAAACACAGCACAATATGGGACCTTCAAATGCGCATTCACTCTCATTGTGAACGAGTAGGAAGCGAATGGGATTTATAGAACAGGAAGGACCAGACTGGCAGAGGCAAAGGCACATTCAGTCAACTGAATAATTTTCCTAGCACGTGTAACATGATACAGAAAAGACAAAGGCGCAGTGCAGAGACCCATATCCCCAATTGCTTTGTGAATCTCAAGAACATTGCCCTCTGAACTCCATTCCTGAGTTGAACTCAGCCAACAGATTGGTGCCCTGGAGAGAGAATTAACAGAAAGAAAACAATATAAGGAGTCCAAATGTAAAAAAGAACTATAGCATGTAATGCTGAAGCAATAAAATGCAACAACTCCCATGCTTGTGAGAACAGCATCAACAATGGTGAATGTCAGGTGCAGGCGGCACCCGCACGGACGAGAATTACTTTTTGGGGACTCATAAAATCCCACATGTACAACAACACCAATGTCCTACTTCTGTCTTTTTAGTAAGCTTTTCCTAACCTGCCTTGTTAATGAGGCTGTCCGCTTCAAATTCATGACATAAGTGATTCGAACCTTACACATCATTATAATGAAAAAAGAAAGTCAATTCAAGCGCAGGAAGAGTCAGGATGTGCCAAAGAGGGGTCTCCAGCCTGTGCCAGATCACACAGTTTAGACTTATGATCCAATGTTAAAAAAAAAAAAACTCAGCATTTTCTGAGAAATGCACGGTGCTATCCTGAAGACTTTACACCTGACGCAAAAATTTCTTGAGGTGAAATTATTTTGCCAGAATCCCTGAGGGATTAAGATTTTGACGCAAGCGTGTTGCAAAGCACTGCCCACCCTGTTTTTCTATAGGCAGCCTCTCAGTGTCTCTGTCCCTCACTTGCTCCAGAGTCTCCTCCACCCCTCTCTCACTCGCGCTTTTACCTTCCAGACAGCAGTGTTGCATTCACTCGTCCCTCAGCGTCGCTTCACTCCACACGCATGCCATCAGACCGGCAGCGAGGTGCATGAGACTGACTGAGGGCTGCGTACACTCAACTACCAAACGGAGGGCACATTTGGGAAAACCGCTTCGAATCCTTAAGAACAGGTATTTCAATCGTAAAACGACTAGGGAAATGCTGTGTCTGTTCAGTTCTGGCACAATATAGGTATGAAGGTCCATAAAATTACATTATTATGGACACAGTGCAGCTTTCCAATGGCATCTTTGTGCAGCGGAATTTACACACTGTGGCCAACAGATACAATATGACAACGAATTTGCAAATTTGCAGAGTCTTGGTAGCCAAATGCTTTTAAAATACGAACTTTCATTGATTTTTTTGTACACCCACAATTCCAAAAGAATAGGAACAACACGTTAAATTAATTGTAGATTCTCTTATATTTGCATGTAGTTGAGAGCAGCACAAAAAACTATTTAAAGATTCATCTTTACAACCGGACTCTAATAATTCTGGGAAATATTAACAAATTACAAATGCGATGCCTGCAACAGGTTCAAAAAAATGGGAGAGGACAATGGAAAGACTGGAAGACCTCTGGAATCTTAAAAAAAAAAAAACCACCAATTTTTCAACATCACACAGGTTAAGGGGTGAATATGTAACAGATGATTTGATTATGATTGGGCATAATATGAGCACTCATGTTCTAAATAAATGGACGTAGTGTTCTCAGGGCTAAAGAGGAGAGGGACCATCCCGACTGTTATCACTGTTATATGACTCCAGATGTCGTCTTCAAGGATGCCCCTGCTTGTTCCAGATAATGGCAAGTAGCCCACGGCACAAATTAAAATAGCATGGCTGTGTTGTCACAGAGTAATGCCCGCAGCCCCAACCTACAGTATCTCTCATTATAAATGTGTGCTGGGTTATGAGGAGTAAAATGCAATCATGGAGACCTTGAACTATTGACAAACCAAAATAATTCTTAATTTCAATGAATGTGAAGAAATTTTTAATAAATTTCTTGCTTTTTTAGTTCTGGATGATGGCATATGAATGAAGAACGAAATACATATTTTTGGATTATTTATTACATTTGAAGCATTAAAACCATAAAGCATATGTGGAAAACATCTTGTATACCATATTCAACTGGACTTGAGTCCAACTTGATTTCTAAATTGGTGTAAAATGGCTGCATAAGGCCAGGTAAAAGCAGCTAATGAAATGGGTGCTGCTGTGATTGTTTTGCTTTTTAGCAATGGTCCTTCTTCACGGTGAAGTAAAATAGGAAATTACAACCGATTAATTAAACCAGAAAATAGTCATCAAACACATTGTCCCCCTGTGATGACATTCACTTTCATGCAGGGAAATAAGAGAAA
The DNA here is from genome assembly GCA_029692085.1 of Gymnothorax javanicus. Lineage (NCBI taxonomy): Eukaryota > Metazoa > Chordata > Actinopteri > Anguilliformes > Muraenidae > Gymnothorax > Gymnothorax javanicus. The sequence goes on along the minus strand of CM056212.1, from coordinate 9,180,668 downwards.
GGGGACAAGGAAGTAGGAAGGGTTTCCGCATTAATTTTGAAATACTGTAACTGTCACAAGCAGTATAAATCACTTCAGTTGTGCTGCATGTTGCTTTGATCTGAAGGATTATTCAGGAAGAACAATATATTATTATTAATATATTATTATATATATATTATTATAACAATATATTATTAACAATATATTATTCAGGAAGAAAACCATAATATCAGTGCCAACTGGCAGTGAGATACATGTTCATACTTAATTTCGGTGAAGAAAGTTGTCTTATGATGGTATTTACTGTGGGCTTAAGAATTATATAATTATAGAGAAACTGAATTAGTGAAATAAATACGGTCAGAAAAGGCATTCCTCTGGCAAACCTTCCAAAGAACCTGTGGTTGTAGAGGTGGTGCCTGATGGTGCTCTTGGAAACCTGGTGACCCCAAGATGCCATTAAGGCCTGCAATTCCTTCACAGAGATTTTTGGGGATTTTGTTGCTTCTCTCACCATCCTCCTCGGTATCCTGGGGGGTGAAATTCAGTTTCGTCCTCTACCCTTGAGGTTTTCAATAGTTCCATAGCTTTGGAATGTTTTAATAATTGCCCTGACAAAACACAGTGGCATTTTCAATCATTTGTGAATCTTTTTGTGTCCATTATCAGATTTATGAATGTCTATGACCATCTGCCATTTTTGAACTGACCGTTGTTTTTTTTTTTCTTCATGGTGTTGGATGAAAAAAGGATATTGCATGTGTGTTACCTCATTTTTGCACCCTAGTGAAACAGGAAGTGATTTTAATGGCTCATTATATTGTGGTTCCTTAACACTTAGATAAAACATAAAAAGGTGAAATTTAATACCTGGTTACCGACTCTGGCCGGAGGGGTATTGTCGTCACCTGCGTGTCTGTCTGTCGTCTGTCGTCCGTCGTCCGGCGTCCGTCGTCCTTCGTCCGTCCATGATTTTGTCCGGGCCAGTACTCGGCAACTAATGATCGCAGCTTCACCAAATTTGGTATGGTAACTCACTATGACGCATGGATGTGCAACGTCAGGTTTTTTGCTGGATTTGACCTTTGACCTCAGCGCTGTCACCTTGACCCTGGAAATCTTGTCCAGGTCAGTACTTGGCAACTAATTACCACAGCTTCACCAAATTTGGTATGGTAACTCACTATGACCCATAGATGTGCAACGTCAGGTTTTTTGCTGGATTTCACCGTTGACCTTAGCGCTTTGACCTTCACGTCGGAAATCTTGCCCAGGTCAGTACTCGGCAACTAATTTTTGCAGCTTCACCAAATTTGGTATGGTAACTCACTATGACCCATGCATGTGCAACGTCAGGTTTTTTGCTGGATTTGACCTTTGACCTTAGCTCTCTGACCTTCACCCTGGAAATCTTCTCCGGGTCAGTACTCAGCAACTAATTCTCATAGCTTCACCAAATTTGGTATGGTAACTCAGTGTGACCCATAGATGTGCAACGTCAGTTTTTTGCTGGATTTGACCTTTGACCTTTAAGGGTGCCATTAATTGTGAAACCTTGATTTGAAGAAAATTCATTTTAAATTGAATCAGTAAATGCTTTTGGTTGGATCCATTGAAACATTAATATTGTGCAGTCTTTATCACATGTTGTTATTTATAGTCTCTCAATAAGTATATTTTTTAGAATTTTTTAAAGTATTGTTCATGCATTACCAGTCAGGGGGGCCAGAAATTTTGGAGCCCATTGTATATTTGCATGTTGTGAACAATGTTGGAATTACAGACATTTGTAACTGTGCCTCTGTGCAAATACTTATGAACATCTTGGTCTGTGTGAGAGTCTGGAACAAAACTTTGGTGCTAAACTGTTCTTGTATTGCTTCTCTAGGTCCTGATGAAATCCCTGAAGAACAGTGGAACCATGCAGACCCCCTTCTTGACTTAAGAATTCTCAGCATAGTGAGAAAAGGTTACCTGTACAGCAGCTAGGTGCGAATATGCACTCCAAAAACACAGCTGTGCATTATAAATGTCCATGGTACATGTCAATTGGTAGCCTGGAATCCATACATATCAAGTGCTGGTCGCTCCCAACAGTCACTGACTGATATCAATCTGGCCTCAGTCGTATAGCCAGCGTTTAGCCCTTATGTCACTAATGAAGTGAATATATGAATATTCATGTTTTCTGCTCTTGGCTGATTGGGTGACCTTTTGGCGAGAACCACCAATTGAAAATGAGTTAGCTGGCCAGCAACGGCATTCGTGAATGTTATTTGACATGAGCTTAAAAATTAGACTGTGGCTCGCTTGCGTTTACGCTTGCAGTGGTTGTTAGGTTTTGAACAGGATAATGTTTGGCCATATCTGCATTTTGTTTATTTCAGTGGGATTACCCGGTTTAATAAAGGCTAAATTAAATAATACTCAAATTACTCAACATATTTCACTGTAATTGGCATTAGCTATAGCTTGAAGGGCATGATTGCATCAGCTAGATTAAAGTGATACTCCACCCAAAAACTATAATTTGTATATCAATTACTCACCATTAAATGTCTTGAACGGACGAAGTTGTTCTTCACCTGGTGCAACTTTATGGCCACTGGAGAGTTTTGAAAAATTATCCAAATTCCTTTTTTGCTGGAAGCAAATGGGGTCACCCAGTAGCAATGGGAAAACTCCACAAAACGTCCGTTGACAAACTTTCAAACCATCGTCCAACGCATCGTCCAGTATAATCCAAGTCTGCTTTGTCCACTCGTATCCTCAGAACTCTAGAAACGCGGTTATTTTTCACTAAAAATAAAATACCACAGTTATGCTTCAAGTAAGCTTGCGCATTCAACGGAAGTCCCTCCTCCTGGCTCGTTCATTGCCCAGAGACTCTGCTGCCACTCAGATGAATACTCGTATAAACACGAGCCAGGAGGCGGGACTTCTGTTGAATGCAGAACTGTGGTATTTTATTTATTTTTAAGTCTGTCTAAAGGGGCGGGGCACCCTCACGACTGTGAGCCAATCACAGATCTCGCATGGATTTTGTGCGAATATTTGAAAGTCAAACGCTGGTCTACCGACTGAGGCCAGACATATAAGCGAGTGACCGTTGTGAGCGACCAAAGCTTGATATGGATGGATTCCAGGCTAGTCTATTTGGGACATGCTGTGTGATCATGTTTACTACAGGCTGAGTTATCTTCATACACTGCACACTCTGGATGGGGCATTAAGCACAGCTCAGAGAGATACTCACAATATGTGCTCCTGGTCCTCTGTTCTATATTGAGAATCATCCACTCTTCTTAATCGGCTCCAGTGGTGGCAAATGAACAGAAAGCAGGGAGAGCGTAGAACATGCTTTTAAACTGATAATTTGTCTTGATCAGTTTTCAATGAATGGTCTTGTTTGAAGATAGTGAAATTCACCTCTGAGTGGATGTAAAAATAACTAATATTTTGAGCCCTTAAACAACTGGATTTCTAATTAGCAATCCCAGGGTCAGCTTTACAAACACAGGCGCAGCCTGATCCACGACTAAATTGCATTGTTAATGGAGTACTGCATAGCAAATCTGGTTTTACTCAAGGGCCAAGCGGATGTGAGTGTGAAAAGCAAGCCCATATTGCTGAGAAATTGTTTCTCCTTTATCTGAATTTAGGGGCTAAACTGGCAACTCAAGATTTGGCAAGACGAGAACAGATGGAGCTCAGAACCTTAAAGCTTACCATCCCCATCTTCTCAAACATGTCCAACTTTACTGCAGGCAATGAGACAGACACGCTACCATTTGAGGGCCCTTACCAGGCAGCGGAGGTGGTGATCATTGTCCTGGCCACAGGATCTCTCAGTCTCCTCACGACAACTGGGAACATACTGGTCATTCTCTCAATCATAATGAACAGGAGCCTCCAGACCATCAACAACTACTTCCTCTTCAGCCTGGCATGTGCAGACCTGATCATTGGGGTCAGCACGATGAACCTGTACACAGTCTACATGGCAGTTGGCTATTGGCCGTTGGGCCCAGTTGTCTGCGACCTATGGCTGATATTGGACTATGTAATCTGCAATGTCTCCGGCTTTCATCTCATTGTCATCAGCTTTGACCGTTTCTTCTGCATCGCGATGCCACTCAGCTACCCTGCATGGAGGACCACCAGGATTGCAGGCATGATGATTGCAGCACCCTGGGTTCTTGCCTTCCTTCTGTGGGGCCCGCCCATCCTCTCCAGGCAGTTTACTGTAGCTGAGCGTATTATGCCAGAGTGCTACATTGATTTCCAGTCCAATGAATCCATCAGCTTTATCAGCTCCACTGCTTCCTTGTACCTGCCTGTTGCCATCATGAGCTTACTGTACTGGCAGATCTCCAGGGCCAGCAAGAGCCGTGTAAAGACGGGCGAGCGCAAGCAAAGAAAGGGCAACACATTCAACAGGGCAGCAGGAAACCACATCAGCATTCCATGTGATGATGAGTCTGACACAACCCAACGCGTTGAGAGGAGCCAGAATGGCAGAACAGGTGGAGTTGGGGAGGAGAAGCCAAGTGCACCAGTACGTCCTGAGAGAAATGAAATTATGGAGACCCCTGCAGGATACAAGGGAAACCCCACAGCGCACCACCTTAATGTTACAATGTTAAAGCAGCAGCCCAAGAAAATGGCACTACCATCTCGTGAGAAAAAGGTAACACGCATGATAATGATGATTCTAGTTGCCTATGTGGTCACATGGACACCCTACAATGTCATGAAGGTCACCAGCACCTTGTGTTCGACCTGTGTTACCTCCAGCGTGTGGATCTTTGGCTTCTGGTCCAGCTACATGAACAGCACCGTCAATCCAGCCTGTTATGCTCTCTGCAACGTCACCTTCAAGAAGACCTTCAAAAAACTCCTGCTCTGCCAGCACAAGGACATTCGCTCTGGCAGATAGAGATGGGATTATTTTTGTTTCTGCTGTTGTCATTTTCTGTCATTTTTTTGACAGAAAAAAATATGCTCTAGCATCCTTTTAAACAACAGCAGGTACGAGCTCAAGAAGTAGAATTACAGACACGCAACCTGTTGATGTAATATCAAATTGCAGACATTTCTATGCGAGCAAACTCAACTAGAATTTGACATTATTTACTGCAAAATAAGTAAAAGTTTGCACCCATTCACAAGATCAGAAAGTGCAACTATTAAAAATTGATATTTTTATTTGATAAAAATTCTTTATTATAAAAATGCAGTTCCATCCAAAAGTTTGCAATAACATAGAAATGTTTCTGTCTTTAAAAGACCAATACTGTTCAATATAAAAATTCAAAAACATTATTGTGACACTTAATTACAATTACTGTTCGAAACAAAAGGTTTGAAAATTCAGATTTTAGATACGATGGCAAAACCCCACTCTTACAAATACAAAAATGAATATTTTGCTAACATATTTATCCCATCGAAGATGTCCTCTCAGATCAGTTGAAGATTTCATTTGTTTCCATCATCTAGACTGAATGCTATTACAACCCTGATTCTGAAATAGTTGGGACAAAGTGTAAATTGAGAATAAAATCAAAACGCAATAACTTTCAAATTGCACTAGCCAGTATTTTAATCACAACAGAACAGAGATAACATAGCAAATGTTGTAAATGAGAAATTTTACAATTTTATCCACAAAATGAGCTCATTTCGTATTTTATGGCTGCCACAGGTCTCAAAAAAGTTTGGACAGGGGCCTGTTTACCATGGTGTAGCATCCCCTCTTCTTTTTAACACAGAGTGGAGGTGTCTGGGCATTGAGAAGAGAAGTTTCTCGAATTTAGCCATTGGAATTTGATCCCACTCTTGTTTAATCCAGGCTTCCAGCTGCTGGAGAGTTTTGGGACTCCTTTGATGGACTTTTCGTTTAATTATGCGCCAAATGTTCTCAATCGGTGAAAGATCAGGACTGCAGGCAGACCAGTTTAGCACACGGACTCTTCTACTACGAAGCCATGCTGTTGTAATGGCTGCAGTATGTAGTTTTGCATTGTCCTGCTGAAATACACAAGGCCTTCCTTGGAATAGATGTCGTCTGGAGGGGAGCATATTTTGCTCTAAAACCTTTATATACCTTTCAGCATTCATGGTGCTTTTTAAAACACGCAAGTGTCCCACACCATATTCACTAATGCATCCCCATACCATCAGAGATGCTGGCTTTTGAACTGAACACTGGTAACAGGAGGGGTGGTCTTTCTCCTCTTTAGCCCGGAGCACACGATGCCCATGATTTCCAACAAGAATGTCAAATTTGGACTGGTTTGACCACAGGACACTTTGCCACTTTGCTGCAGTCCATTTTAAATGCGCCTTGGCCCACAGAACACGGCGGCGCTTCTGGATCATGCTCAACAATGGCTTCCTTTTTGCATGATAGAGTTTTAGGTGGCATCTGTGGATGGCACAGTGGACTGTGTTTATAGACAGTGGTTTCTTGAAGTATTCCTGGGCCCATTGAGTAATGTCAATGACAGAATACTGCTGGTGAGCGATGCAGTGGCGTCTGAGGGCTGGAAGATCACGGGCATCCAGTAAAGGTCTTCGGCCTTGTCCCTAATGCACAGAGATTTTTCCAGTTTCTCAAAATCTTTTGATGATGTTATGCACTATCGATGATGAGACCTTCAAATCCTTTGCAATTTGACGTCGAGGAACATTGTTTTTAAACTATTCCACTATTTCTTTCCGCAAGCCTTCACAGGTTGGAGAGCCTCTGGCCATCTTTACTTCTGAGAGGCTCAGCCTCTCTAAGACATCCCTTTCATAGCCAATCATGTTATACACCTGATGCCATTTAACTTAATCACTTGCTAAATATTCTTTTAGTTGATTCTTTTATATATTAATTGCTTTTTCAGCCCTTTTTTTGCCTGTGTCCCAACTTTTGTGAGACCTGTTGCAGCCAGAAAATTTGGAATTAGCTCATTTTGTGGATAAAAATGTAAAATGTCTCAGTTTCAACATTTGAAATGTTATCTGTGTTCTACAGAGTGAGTCAAAAGAACTATAAACTTTTTAACGGGTCATTTTGTGATGGTGTAGCAATATACATGTATACAACATATTTTGTACTTTTGCCTCAGATCTTTCCGTTGATATTGGTACCAGTTACACCTCATTAGGTTTCAGGCACGACTGCAAAGAGGACAATTAAGGGACTCAAGTGAAATCTGACTTGTGCCAACTGACCAGGGCTGGATATGAAATTGACCAGTTATACGTAAAATAAAAAGTATTGCAAGCTTCAAAAAACAATTACGATCACAAAAGTGAGCCAATAAATATGCAAATGTAGTGTTATGCAATATCTTCTCTTCCTTGGTGTGTTTTCTTATAATTTGTTTGTGTGGTAATGTTGTTTTGTTTCCTTGAATTATGTGTCTTGATATGTTTTAATCTTGTTTTGTTGTAATGGTTTAATGTTGTTGGACCCCAGGAAGACTAGCTGACGTCTTGCGTCAGCTAATGGGTATCCTTGCCAATAAACAATAAACAATAAACCAGTTCAGGCATCTCTGGTGGGCACAGGACGGTGCTCCCACAAACAGAAGAAGGGTCGTCACGGATCGCCTCAGGGAGTTATTTGGAAACAGAGTGATCGCCTTGAATCATGCGATCAAGTGGCCCCCAAGATCCCCGGATCTGACCCCCATGGATTTTTTCGTTTGGGGCTACTTGAAATCACGAGTCTTCACAACACCTCCAGCAAATCTGGATGATCTTCAACAGAGGATTATTCGTGAGGTGGACATTCTCAGGCAAGACAGGCAGATGATTCGCCATGGTGTTGCAGGAATGATGCGCAGAGCCCAGCTTTGTATTCAAAGAAATGGTGGCCATGTGGAGGACTAACATCACTGACCACAGGGAGTGAAATGAACGTGCCATAAATGTTTTATGTTGACTTGAAACTTCACAGAGGGAATTCTGTTTTGTTTGCTTTGTATCAGAGCCTGATCAGTCGGCACAAGTGAAAATTCACTTAACTCCTTAAATTGTTCCACAGCAGTCATGGGTTTAATCTAACAAGGTGCAAACTGGTATCAAAAGAAGCAGAAAGAGCTGCTGAAAACGTACATGTAAAAAGATGTTGTATACATTGCTACAGAATAAAATAATTGGACATTTAAAAAGTGTATAGTTTTTTTTTTTTTTACTCACTCTGTATTGTAAATAACATATTGGATCATGTGATCTGAAAGTCATTGCATTTTGATTTTATTCACAATTTACACTTCATCCCAACTATTTCGGAATTGGGATTGTACAATTATAATGACCTCAGGTTGTGCAACCAGGATATTTTGAAACCACGTCAGCACAATGCTGACACACTCACCTGGGGCAAAGAAACACAAAAGGCTACAATCTTCACAATGAGGGCGAGACACTGCACCCAAAGTGTTACACAGTGCTCTCAGATATCGGTAAATGCCGAAGTCAATGACTCAGTTATTTAAAGTAAGAGTTTTAAAGAATACAGTGAACAAATTTTGAGCATCTGGAGAGCAAGATCCTTCATCTTCAGGGCCAGTTGGCGGCACTACATAGTTTGCAATTGGTTGAGTTCCCAGAGGAACTAAGTAGTATTTTGGTTCGAGAAATGTTGCGTATGCTACAGCAAGGTAGGGGGGAGACCCCAGAGCAGGCCGGGAGACAAATTTGGGTCCATTTGGGACAAATGACATAGGTAAGGGTAGGTTTGAGGTTCTGCAAGACAAATTTGTGGAATTAGCTGAAAAGCTTTGGGCCAGACCCTCCACAGTAGCATTCTCTGGGATTCTACCAACACCACGTGCGAGCAGAGGGAGGCAGAATTTTATCTGGAGGTTTAACACGTGGATATGAACCTGGTGTAGGAAAGAGGGTTACAAGTTTATGGGGCACTGCAACTTCTGGGACAGGAGTGACCTGCACATGCCTGACAGGCTACACCTGAACCAGATGGGTACCTTTGCATTGGGTCAGTGTATGTTGAGGGAAGCACAGGGTTGTTTAAACTAGGGAGTTCAGAGAGTGTTATAAAAAGGGAAATGCAGACTGCCCTGATGGAAGTTGACAGTGCTACATGCAGTATTGATGATATCTTTTTAAAGCAACAAAGCCAAATGAGGGGCTTGGAGCAGCAGGCAGCAGGGGAACCGAAGGGTAAGTGCACTTGTAATGGCCTGAAATGTTTTTATTTAAATGCTAGAAGCATAAAGAATAAATTCCCAGAATTTGAGGCTGTTATGATTTGTGAGGGCTATAGTTGGGATTACAGAGATTTGGCTTTGTGAAGAGGATGGAGACAACCATAAAATATACAAACCAAAAGGTTATAAGCTCTTAAGGAAGGATAGATCTAATAGGAGGGCGTGTAGCACTCTGTGAACAAAAACATTAATGTGCAGGAAATTCCTGAAATCGAACATTTCTTGACCTGTGCTTAGAGGTGGTACTTGCCTGGTGTAATACGTTCATGTACTGACTTTGAAGCCTTGTGATATTAAGCCTGTGTCGCATTGTGTATAAGTATTATCAGCTGAATTCTATATTATCTATATTGTGAATGAGGTGGAGTAGGCTAGTCCACATTTGTTGGAAATACCCTTGGTGTATTATCTGGCTTGGGGACTTTAGAGTGTTTGTCATTTTGGGGTTGTTTGTGTATATATAATTTTTTACTTTGTTGTTCCCTTCCTGGACTGGGTGTCAGCCTATTTGGGCAGTAATTAGTTGGGTAGGCTGTACTCTGCCTTGTCTTTTTGGCCCCTTCTGGTGTGGTGATTAGGTTCATCTTTTTAAGCAACATTTGTGTTGCCGTAGTTGTAGTACTGTGTTATTGGCGATCCAAGTTGGTCATGGTATTAGCCGATTGTGATGTGTAGCAGTACCCGGTTGAATCACGTGTGCCATGTAATGTTTGGAGTGTCTTGAATCTGTTTGTGCCCCGCCTTCTATAGTCACCAGGGCCCTTAATGCCTCGTTAGGTGGTGCTGCAGCCAATTTGTAGATTGGCTGACACTTTTCCAGGAGGGTTCTAATTTTTAATTTTTACCCCTCGGCCGACTCCGGCCCGGAGGGGTATTGTCGTCACCGGCATGTCTGTCCGTCGTCTGTCCATGATTTTGTCCGGGCCAGTACTCGGCAACTAATGATTGCAGCTTCACCAAATTTGGTATGGTAACTCACTATGACCCATAGATGTGCAGCGTTAGGTTTTTTGCTGGATTTCACTGTTGACCTTAGCGCTGTGACCTTGACCCTGGAAATCTTGTCCGGGCCAGTACTCAGCAACTAATGATCGCAGCTTCACCAAATTTGGTATGGTAACTCGCTATGACCCATAGATGTGCAATGTCACATTTTTTGCTGGATTTCACCTTTGACCTTAGCACTGTGACCTTGACCCTGGAAATCTTGTCCGGGTCAGTACTCGGCAACTAATCATCGCAGCTTCACCAAATTTGGTATGGTAACTCACTATGACCCATAGATGTGCATCGTCAGGGTTTTTGCTGGATTTGACCTTTGTAGGGCTGGGACGATTCTGAATCGATTTTTTTTTTTAGGCGTAGTACCACTATCTGCTGCCATGGGGCGAACATCCAAGCTTTCCCTTTTCCTTTATCAAACCTGACGCAGGTTGAACGAAAGCGCCAAACATCAAAGGGCATGTGAAATGCTTCCGGAAAAAAACTTGACTGACATCAGTATTTTTCGGCAACATGCTGCTTGGAGCCAAATAAAGGACTACAGAATCGTCTCCTATTAACCAATTAGGCTACTCTAAGAAAAGTAACCTGTTCCAGTTTACTTTGCTTGATTAGCAATCAAATGGTGGATGCGTTTACTCTCTAAGTTGAATGAATAGAGCTGTTTATTAAGACAGCATGTTTGATTGCTGCATTTTGAAATTTAAATGGCCATAGAACAGCACAGCATGAACAAGATTTCCATTGCCACGGCATTTCGTGCGACTGTGATAATTTATATCTGACATTCACGTTTCATCCGCTTTTCGGAATGTTTTCCACCTAGTGCACTTTTTAGACGCTTAAAATCCAGGGCGATCTAATAACAAATCTGTTTTAAATTAATCTTTAATCATGTCCTAAAATGCTACAATGAAAGATGCAATTCAGAGGAAGATTTTTTTAAAATTATTCAAAGTATTGGCATTCTTTCACTCGAACACCGTAGCCCAGTTAGTTTTGTCTGCTTTTCACCATCACATCTTAATCGTTATAGGCTACTGAAATTGCTTGATTGTTATTTAGGACAAGTACACGGGAGCAGATTTAGGGAAGGGCGGAGCACCTGCAATTAGCGAAATCTAAACTTAGGCGTCTTCCCGATGGCATTTTAAATCTTTTAAGCCGCTTCAGGTGTGTATGTTTCAAGAAATTACACGCGACCCCATGACGGCAAGTGGTCTTATCACACTTTTAAAAATATCCTCGTTCAACATCACCATATCCCAACTCTGCATTTCATCTCTCATTGTAGTATTTTTAGGAGATCTGCAATGATAAAATAAAAATAGAGATTTGTTTTCAGATCGCCGTGGATTTCAAGCATCTAAAAAATACGCAAGGTGGAAAACATTCTGTAAAGCGGATGAAACGTGAATGTCAGATATAAATTATCACAGTCGCACGAAATGCCGTGGCAATGGCAATCGTGTTAATGTTGTGCTGTTCTATGTCCATTTTAATTTCAAAATCCAGCAATCAAACATGCTGTCTTAATAAACAGCTCTACTCATTCAACTTAGAGAGTAAACAAATCCACCATTTGATTGCTAATCAAGTAAGTAAACTGGAAAAGGTTACTTTTCTTAGAGTAGCCTAATTGGTTAAAAGGAGACGATTCTGTAGTCTTTTACTTGGCTCCGTGCCGCATGTCGCCGAAAAATACGGGTGTCAGTCAAGTTTTTTTCCGGAAGCATTTCAAATGCCCTTTGATGTTTGGCACTTTCGTTCAACCTGCGTCGGGTTTAATAAAGGAAAAGGGAAAGCTCAGATGTTCGCCCCATGGCAGCAGGCGGTGGTACTACGCCTTAAGAAAGAATCGATTCAGAATAGTCCCAGCCCTAGACCTTTGACCTTAGCGCTGTGACCTTGACCCTGGAAATCTTGTCCGGGTCAGTACTCGGCAACTAATTCTCGCAGCTTCACCAAATTTGGTATGGTAACCCACTATCACACACATATGTGCAATGTCATGTTTTTTGCTGGATTTCACCTTTGACCTTTGCGCTGTGACCTTGAGGCAGGAAATCTTATATGGGTCAGTACTCATCAACTACTGATCGCAGCTTCACCAAATTTGGTATGGTAACTCACTGTGACACATTGATGTGCAACGTCACCTTTTTTGCTGGATTTGACCTTTGACCTTAACGCTGTGACGTTGAGGCAGGAAATCGTGTCCGGGCCGAGGGGTATTCAGCAATGCGTTATGTTTGATTTCTTAATTTGGGCTTTTGGATTGATATTTTGTTTTTTTATTTGGTTTTTTTTGTTCAGATTAGAATTTGGATGTGTCCCCATTAGCAACAGCTCACCTTGGGAATGTAAGTCGACAAATGTTAAGTAAATCTATTATCCTAGACTGAGTCATTGGTGAGCCTATCAAACAAGCATGTGGTATGTTACAACGGCTGTGCTATTTTATTCCTACTATTGAATTTTTAATATAGATTTTATCCTTTGCCATTTAATGATTGTGCATAATAAAATTGTGGAATTCTTTGCACTTAAAACCTCTTCGTTCATTTATTTGAACACCCTGCTCGTGGGGAATCTCATCATTCTTATTAATTGGGTCTCCAACCCTTGTAATTGGGAGTGGCGTAATCGGGCGTGAATGTTTTGGTGGCAACATCGCCTCCTATTGGCTACATACTTTTCGAGCGGCATTTACGAAGAAGCGAGTGGGTCCCCCCATGAGCCAGCTTTTGCCATGTTCAAAAGTGCCATTTGAGTGCCAATTAGCCATTTGATTTAACTAATTAAGAATTATTGATAAAGTATGCGTCAGGCAAAAACCCAATGTCACCTGATAAATGGAAATTTTTCTTAAATTCTGTACACAATAGGCATAGACTGTTACACAAAAAAGGAAAGGAAATCACAGATAAACACAGATAAAACAGTACCCAGCTCTAATAATCAAAGCAAAGTGAATCAACATTTAAAACAGGTCAAAATCAGATTTCCCCTGTAAGATGTCAGACAGGGAGATAACTCCTTCCCCCAGGTTGGTGACACTCCCTTTGACTCTCCCCTAGGCAAATGAGCTCTGCCGTCTGAAATTGCCTTGCGACCACTTTGTTCCCGCATAGCACGGACATGGCACTGGCACGAACAAAGCATAGCCATTCCGGCATTGTTGGCTGCAGTAACGGGCATCGTAGTCTATTTTTACTACCTGCATCGGAGCCTCTGAAGACTCAGTGGATTGATTTTATTTTTCGTGGAAATGTATGCACAAACATTACCAAAGCGTTGTATGTGCACGCTCATCATTTCCGTGACGACTGCTTTCTTAACCTGGGCCAGTACAGAGCAGGCTTTGCAGTACATCTGAGGATAAAGCCTGGATCGATACCAACTGTCCGTGACTCAGCGACAGATGTGGAAGCCGCAAATTTTACTATTTTGTGTTGCTTGACTACATAAGCCTACCTAACATGACTGCCCGGTGAATGTGGCTGTAGCACTGTGGCTAATGTAGCTTAGTAACTGTTGGTAATATTCATGTCCTAAATATGCCAGAGTAAATAATATCAAGGAGAAATTCAACTGAAGATGTGTGAACATAAACCTCATTTGAAGCTAACTTTTTATACTTGTTTGTAATTTGGATGCTTGGTACAACTGTTCATGGTAACGGAACTTACTGTCTGTAAAACCTGTATTGGAGAGTAACGTTTGTCTCTGTCATTAGGATGACCGCTCGGTTACTACCGTATGTTGGTTTGCGTTCAATGCTACATGAAAAAAATACTCCTGGTTAATTTATACGCAGTATTTCAGATTGATATGCTTGTGTTACTTTGGCTAGCATCAAGGTAATAGTTTCATCATAATGACCGTAGCCGCAACAGTTGAAGCTAACCGGAGAGGTCTGCAAAGTTGGGCTTATAAGGCTGCAGTTAGACCAGATGTTGGCTTTGAGGAGCTTGGGGTACGTGTTTGGGTTTGTTTACTGCTGCTGTGAAATGACTGTTTTACTTATCCATGACCGGGGTCAGCCAGGTACTTTGCCGTGGTGTGGGCTAGCTCACTGATCCTACCAAGGTGAAAGCAACCGCGAGACACAGTATAACGTGTCTGGTATAATAAAAACGTTTTCTCTGCATTGCCGTGGCAGAATTTCATCCACCTTTGAAAATTGTTCTGGTGAATAAAAAGCCAAAAAAGAAGTGGAGATCTGATACAGATTTTTTTTTCAGGTAAAAGTTATCGATTCGCTTGCTCTGCATAAGCAACGCTTACAGCGTTTGTGTGTTTTTGCTACAAACTCTTTTAGTAGCTTGTTGTCGGAATTGCGTTTCTCTTTGGTGGAAATGGTTAACAGGAGCTTTTAGCAAAGTTTCCTCCGGATAGCTAAGTGCTATATAACATGACTATACATATAACAGTACAGCTACAATCACATGCATGCATGGCGAGACAGTACGAGCAAAACACTAAAATTTCAACTTGCCACTCATCGATATCCAGCTGTAAATGTTGCTGCAATACTTCAATTGCTTCCCCCTCGTTCGGTGACGAATTTGGGATCAAACAAGTATGGTCTCACAGCAGTAGATGCCGCGGATAGCTGTCCTGACATACCTGCCTTCTTGGGTTTCCTGGTTTTTCGGGTCTGCACCCTCCCTCGGAATCAAAGCGGCCAGGCAGCCAATCAGAGCAGGGCCTCATTAGCATAGTCTCCCCGCCCACTCAAAACAGCTTGTGTTTCAGGCCGGCACACACGGGGTGAGAGAAGAGGTCTCACATGGCCTGGATGTGTGCGGGTTTATTTTTGTAACTGAATTCTTAACATTATTCTAAAGACCCATTGGGCATATTTTAAATGTCTAAAAACAGCATAATATGGGACCTTTAAATGCGCATTCACTCTCATTGTGAACGAGTAGGAAGCGAATGGGCTTTATATAACAGGAAGGACCGGACTGGCAGAGGCAAAGGCGCATTCAGTCAATCAAATAATTTTCCTAGCACGTGTAACATGATACAGAAAAGACACAGGCGCAGTGCAGAGACCCATATCCCCAATTGCTTTGTGAATCTCAAGAACACGGCCTTCTGAACTCCATTCCTGAGTTGAACTCAGCCAACAGATTGGTGCCCTGGAGAGAGAATTAACAGAAAGATGAAAAAAATATAAGGAGTCCAAATGAAAAAAAGAACTATAGCATGTAATGCTGAAGCAATAAAATGCAACAACTCCCATGCTTGTGAGAGCAACAGCAACAATGGTGAATGTCGTGTGCAGGCGGCACCCGCACTGAGCAGAATTACTTTTTGGGGACTCGTAAAATCCCGCAAACGCAACAACACCTAACTCAAATGTCCTACTTCTGTCTTTTGGTAAGCTTTTCCTAACCTGTCTTGTTAATGAGGCTGTCCACTTCAAATTCACGACATAAGTGATTTGAACCTTATACATCATTATAATGAAAAAAGAAAGTCAATTCAAGCGCAGCAAGAGTCAGGATGTGCCAAAGAGGGGTCTCCAGCCTGTGCCAGATCACACAGTTTAGTTCATGATCCAATGTTAAAAAAAAAAAAAAACTCAACATTTTCTGAGAAATGCTCGGTGCAATCCTGAAGACTTTACACCTGACGCAAAAATTTCTTGAGGTGAAATTATTTTGCCAGAATCCCTGAGGGATTAAGATTTTGACGCAAGCGTGTTGCGAAGCACTGCCCACCCTGTTTTTCTATAGGCAGCCTCTCCGTGTCTCTGTCCCTCACTCACTCCAGTGTCCTCCACCCCTCTCTCACTCACGCTTTTACCTTCCAGACAGCAGTGTTGCATACACTCGTCCCTCAGCGTCGCTTCACTCCACACTCATGCCATCAGACCGGCAGCGAGGTGCATGAGACTGACTGAGGGCTGCGTACACTCAACTACCAAACGGAGGGCACAGTTGGGAAAACCGCTTCGAATCCTTAAGAACAGGTATTTCAATCGTAAAACGACTAGGGAAATGCTGTGTCTGTTCAGTTCTGGCACAATGTAGTAATGAAGGTCCATGAAATTACATTATTATGGACACAGTGCAGCTTTCCAATGGCATCTTTGTGTAGCGGAATTTACACACTGTGGCCAACAGATACAGTATGACAACGAATTTGCAAATTTGCAGAGTCTTGGCAGCCAAATGCTTTTAAAATATGAACTTTCATTGATTTTTTTGTACACCCACAATTCCAAAAGAATTGGAACAACACGTAAAATTAATTGTAGATTCTCTTATATTTGCATGTAGTTGAGAGCAGCACAAAAAACTATTTAAAGATTCATCTTTACAACTGGACTCTAATAATTCTGGGAAATATTCACAAATTCCAAATGCGATGCCTGCAACAGGTTCAAAAAAATGGGAGAGGAAAATGGAAAGACTGGAAGACATCTGGAATCTAAAAAAAAAAAAAAAACAAAAAACCAATTTTTCAACATCACACAAGTTAAGAGGTGAATATGTAACAGATGATTTGATTATGATTGGGCATAATATGAGCACACTCATGTTCTAAATAAAATGGACGTAGTGTTCTCAGGGCTAAAGAGGAGCGGGACCATCCTGACTGTTATCACTGTTATGTGACTCCAAATGTCGTCTTCAAGGAATCCCCTGCTTGTTCCAGATAATGGCAAGTTGCCCACGGCACAAATTAAAACAGCATGGCTGTGTTGTCACAGAGAGAGTAATGCTCAGGGCCCCAATCAACAGTATCTCTCATTAAAAATGTGTACTGGGTTATGAGGTGTAAAATGCAATCATGGAGACCTTGAACTATTGACAAACCATAATAATTCCTAATTTCGATGAATGGGAAGAAATTTTTAAGAAATTTTTAGCTTTTTTAGTTCTGGATGATGGCATATCAATGAAGAGCGAAATACGTATTTTTGGATCATTTATTACGTTTGAAGCATTAAAACCATAAAGCATACGTGGAAAACATCTTGTATACCATATTCAACTGGACTTGAGTCCAACTTGATTTCTAAATTTGTGTAAAATGGCTGCATAAGGCCAGGTAGAAGCAGCTAATGAAATGGGTGCTGCCGTGATTGTTTTTCTTTTTAGCAATGGTCCTTCTTCACGGTGAAGTAAAATAGGAAATCACAACCGATTAAACCAGAAAATAGTCATCAAACACATTGTCCCCCTGTGATGACATTCACTTTCATGCAGGGAAATAAGAGAAAGGGGACAAGGAAGTAGGAAGGGTTTCCGCATTAATTTTGAAATACTGTAACTGTCACAAGCAGTATGAATCACTTCAGTTGTGCTGCATGTTGCTTTGATCTGAAGGATTATTCAGGAAGAACAAAAATTAACAGATTACACTCGACAGTTCTGGTCTTAAAGAAAAAAAGCAGAGCTTGCATGAAATGTGCATCATTTGTTTATCAGGCCAAGCGACAGGTAGGCAATTTGTCAGTGTGGTGCTAAAACACTAATTTCATGTGATATTGTGCCATCTCTTACTCTCGATGAATACACATGCAGCCTATGAGTAATTGAGACACTTTCTTCATCAGTAAACTGTATGAGATAATAGAGAGATAATATCATTCGCGTTGTGACAAGGCAACTAGCCACGGTTGTTTGAGTTCACATGAGTTCATATGAATTAATTAAAAAGAGGTTATTATATTTTATTCTGTATTTCCCCCCTTCTCCTAATCCTCCCCCTCTCCTCTTCTCTCCCTCTCTCCCCTTCTCTCTGGGGTTGTGTGTGTGAGATTCAGCACCGTCCCCAAGCCCCCCTTCCCTCTCACCCTCCTCCTTGCATGTTCTGATGCGGGGAGAGAATTTTTTTTTGTCAGAGAATTCGGTCTGACATCACTTTTTTTTTTTTCGACTCTGACTATTTTTTTTTTTTTTTTTAAATGAAGACCTTGCATATAATTTAACAAACTAACACGCGCACGCACACACGCACACACATACCCACACACACACACACACACACACACACACACACACAACCCGCAAGCACTCCAGCTCAAATGAAAAACTTTGTTAAAACCTATATTCAACATAAAATTCTAGGATATACTTTGAAACTTGCATTTTCCAGCTTTCTACACACGATTTTATAATTTCTTAAAGTTAAAAAACTTCAAAATGATACATGATATATGATAATTGATACATTGGCCTATAAAAGGCCCTGCTCGTTTATTCATACTGAAAGAAAAAAATAACAGGTGTATTTCGACTCTTTGACTGTTATTTAAAAATGAAGACCTTGCATATAATTTAACAAACACACATGCAGGCGCAGGTGCGCGCACACACACACACACACACACACAAACCCCAAGCACTCCAGCTCAAATGAAAAACTTAGTTAAAACCTATATTCAACATAAAATTCTAGGATATACTTTGAAACTTGCATTTTCCAGGTTTCTACACACGATTTTATCATTTCTTTAAGTTAAAAAACTTCAAAATGATACAAGATATATGATAATTGATACATTGGCCTATAAAAGGCCCTGCTCGTTTATTCATACTGAAAGAAAAAATAACAGGTATATTTCGACTCTTTGTGATAAATACTAAGCATTATCAAATACAAAATACAGAAAATATTTTACATGGCTGGTTAAAAATCCTTAATTAAGAAGTAGATGGTGTCGCACGACTTCAATTCACCATTGGCGCGGAACCGCGATTAACAATGTATACAATCAGTCCCCCTGGGACAAATAACTAGATGTAGGTCTGAAATCTTTCACCGGTGATGGTTATTTAAATATGCGCTTGTGTAGGCATTACTTATGGTGGGAAAGTAGGATCCGTAGCCGTTTAGAATAATTATGTTGCGATGTTCCCAGGATACGTTTGTGGCGTAGGCCTAATTCATGGCATAACCGCACTCTTCCAAAAATACTTTTGGAACAATTAGCTGGCCTGGAATACAATATTGCTTAAATTAGCCAAATCTGCTGCTGTTTAAAAGAATAATGACACCCCATTAGTATAAACTTTAACGCGTTGCCTGAAAGCCTAATAATGAAACATCCTGAGACCTATGACAGAACAATTTCACATCCCCCATTCAAAAACTTAACATTGTGAATGTGGGTAATCTATGATCTTCTCACACCTTTTCAAAATCAACTATGTAAGGCCCCGAGACAAAGCCAATGACCGTCACGAACAACGCAAGTCCTGCCAACTAAAAAAAACGCGCGCACCACACACCGTTCAACCCCGCCCCCCTGGGTAAGTTTCATTGTACTATAATTTTTTGACAGAAGTCATTCGCTTCCTGCATTCAATCATTCATTGGTTACCCCCTCCTCGCAAGCCCCACCAACTCACAGACAGCAAATCCCGCCTCCATGGGCTCCGCTCCCTCTAACCGTCTCGCCAAACACAGACAGGGTTAGAGGGAGAAAAAACCTGCGGAATGAGAAGACTCTGGAAACCAGCCTTATTTTGCTGCTTCTTTCGTCAACTACAACTTTTTTGGTAACTTTTGTTTTCCACTCACATCACGCCGAAAACTGGTAAATAATTTTCTTTCTTTCCTTTTCCTTTACACACACACACACACACACCCACTCACCGCACCGCATGCACCGCTATTTTCAACATGCTTTCACCATCGCTTTATTTTCCTGTTTTAACACTTCTTGCTCTCATTTAAAAAAAACACAGTTTTACTAACATGTAGCCAACAACTTCATAACACTCTCCGAATTTAAATTCTCTTTCGTTACCCCACAAAACCAACAAAAGGCTTGAAATAAAGTTTTACCACTTTTATCACTTTCACTTCCCCCAACCACTCAAATAATACACGTTTAAAAAACACTAAACTATAACACAATTAAATAAATGCTTTAAAATGTTTATCCCACAAAAAAAACGTAAAACACACTAAAATGAATAAAATTCTATCCCCGCACCAGAGCATGCAAGGGGGAGGGTGAGAGGGAAGGGGGGCTTGGGGACGGTGCTGAATCTCACACACACAACCCCAGAGAGGGAGAGAAGGGGGGGGAAGGCAGAGGGGGGAAATACAGAATAAACTATAATAACCTCTTTTTAATTAATTCATATGAACTCATGGGAACTCATCAAACAACCGTGACTAATTGCCTTGTCACAACGCGAATGATATAATCTCTCTGATAATGAATTTAAAATCAAGCCCATAATATCAGTGCCAACTGGCAGTGAGATACATGTTCATACTTAATTTTGGTGAAGAAAGTTGTCTTCTGATGGTATTTACAGTGGGCTTAAGAATTGTATAATAATTATAGAAACTGAATTAGTGAAATAAATACGGTCAGAAAAGGCATTCTTCTGGCAAACCTTCCAAAGAGCCTGTGGTTGTAGAGGTGGTGCCTGATGGTGCTTTTGGAAACCTGGTGACCCCAAGATGCCAACAAGGCCTGCAATTCCTTCAGAGATTTTTAGGGATTTTGTTGCTTCTCTCACCATCCTCCTCCTGTATCCTGGGGGGTGAAATTCAGTTTTGTCCTCTACCCTTGAGGCTTTCAATAGTTCCATATCTTTTGAATGTTTTAATAATTGCCCTGACAAAACACAGTGGCATTTTCAATCATTTGTGAATCTTTTTGTGTCCATTACCAGATTTATGAAGGTCTATGACTATCTGCCATTTTTGAACTGACAGTTGTTTTTTTTTCCTTCATGGTGTTGGATGAAAAAGGGATACTGCATGTGTGTTACCTCATTTTTACGCCCTAGTGAAACAGGAAGTGATTTTAATGGCTCATGATACTGTAGTTCCTTAACACTTAGATAAAACATGAAGGTCAAATTTAATAGCTGGTTTAATTTTGTTAGATGATATTTACAATAATGTTTAAGGGTGCCATTAATTGTGAAACCTTGATTTGTAGAAAATTCAAAATTGAATCAGTAAATGCTTTTGGTTGGATCCATTGGAACATTAATATTGTGCAGTCTTTATCACATGTTGTTATTTATAGTCTCTCAAAAGTATATTTTTTAGAATTTTTGAAAGTATTGTTCATGCATTGCCAGTCAGGGGTGCCATCAATTTTGGAGTCTTGTGTATATTTGCATGTAGTGAACCATGTTGGAATTACAGACATTTGTAACTGTGCCTCTGTGCAAATACTTATGAACATCTTGGCCTGTGTGACAGTCTGGAACAAAGCTTTGGTGCTAAACTGTTCTTGTGGTGCTTCTGTAGGTCCTGCTGAAATCCCTGAAGAACAGTGGAATCCCGCCGACTCCAATCTTGACCTTAGAAGTCTAGGCATAGTGAGAAAGGGTTACCTGTACTGCAACTTGGTGCGTATATGCTCTCTATAAACAGAGCTGAGAGTTAAATGTCCATTGTAAATGTACCATTGTTGGCTGGGGCATTAAGCACAGCTCAGAGAGATAGTCACAATATGTGCTCCTGGTCCTCTGTGCTAAATTCGGAATTGTCCACTCTTCTAAATTGGCTCCAGTAGCGGCAAATGAACAGAAAGCAGGGAGGGCGTAGAACGTGTATTTAAACTGATAATTTGTCTTGATCAGTTTTCAATGAATGGCCTTGTTTAAAGATTGTTAAACTCACATTTTGAGTGCTTAAACAACTGGATTTCTAATTGGCAATCCCAGGGTCAGCTTTAAAAACACAGGCTCAGCCTAGTCCAAGAATAAATTGCATTGTTAATGGAGTACTGCATAACAAATCTGGTTTTACTCAAGGGCCAAGTGGATGTGTGTGTTCAAAGCAAGCCCTTATTGCTGAAAAATTGTTTCTCCTTTATCTGAATTTAGGGTTAAACTGGCAACTCAAGATTCGGCAAGACTAGAACAAATGGAGCTCAGGACCGTTAAGCTTACCATCCCCATCTTCTCAAACATCTCCAACTTCACTGCAGGCAATGAGACAGACACATTACCATTCGAGAGCCCTTACCAGGCAGCGGAGGTGGTGATCATTGTCCTGGCCACAGGATCTCTCAGTCTCCTCACGGTAACTGGGAATATACTGGTCATTCTCTCAATCATAATGAACAGGAGCCTCCAGAACATCAACAACTACTTCCTCTTCAGCCTGGCATGTGCAGACCTGATCATTGGGGTCAGCACGATGAACCTGTACACAGTCTACCTCGCAGTTGGCTATTGGCCGTTGGGCCCAGTCGTCTGCGACCTATGGCTGATATTGGACTATGTAATCTGCAATGTCTCTGGCTTTCATCTCATTGTCATCAGCTTTGACCGTTACTTCTGCATCGCCAAGCCACTCAGCTACCCTGCATGGAGGACCACCAGGATTGCAGGCATGATGATTGCGGCACCCTGGGTTATTGCTTCCCTCCTGTGGGCCCCACCCATCCTCTCCAGGAAGTTTACTGTAGATGAGCGTATTATGCCAGTGTGCTACATCGAATTCGAGTCCAATGAATCCATCACCTTCGCCAGCTCCACTTTCACCTTCTACCTGCCCATTGCCAGCATGCTCTTACTGTACTGTCAGATCTCCAGAGCCAGCAAGAGCCGTGTAAAGACGGGCGAGCGCAAGCAAAAGAAGGGCAACCCATTCAACAGCGAAGCAGGAAACCAGATCAGCATTCCATGTGATGAGGAGTCTGACACAACCCAATGCGTTGAGAGAAGCCAGAATGGCGAAAGTGGTGGAGTTAGGGAGGAGGAACCAAGTGCACCAGTGCATCCTGAGAGAAATGAAATTATGGAGGCCCCTGCAGGATACAAGGGAAACCCCACAGCGCATCACCTTAATGATAAAATGTCAAAGCAGCAACCCAAAAAAAAGACACTACCATCTCGTGAGAAAAAGGTAACACGTATGATAATGATTATTTTAGTTGCCTATGTGGTCACATGGACACCCTATAATGTCATGAAGGTCACCAGCAACTTCTGTTCGACCTGTGTTACCTCCAGCTTGTGGATCTTTGGCTACTGGTCCTGCTACATCAACAGCACCGTCAATCCAGTCTGCTATGCTCTCTGCCACGTCACCTTCAAGAAGACCTTCAAAAAACTCCTGCTTTGCCAGCACAAGGACATTCGCTCTGGCAGATAGAGATGGGATTATTTTTGTTTCTGCTGTTATTTTCTGTCATTTTTTTTTTTTTTTACAGAAAAAAATATGCTCTAGCGTCACTTTAAACAACAGCAGGTAAAAGCTCCAGAAGTAGAATTACAGACATGCAACCTGTTGATGTAATATCAAATTGCAGACATTTCTATGCGAGCAAACTCAACTAGAATTTGATAACTTTTACTGCAAAATAAGTAAAAGTTTGCACCCATTCACAAGATCAGAAAGTCGAACTATTAAAAATTGATATTTTTATTTGATAAAAATTCTTTATTATAAACATGCAGTTCCATCCAAAAGTTTGCAATAACATATAATGTTTCTTTTTTTAAAAGACTAATACTGTTCAATATAAAAATTCAAAGACATTATTGTGACTCTTAGTTACAATTACTGTTTGAAAGGTTTGAAAATTCAGATCTTAGATACGATGGCAAAACCCCACTCTTACAAATACAAAAATGAATATTTTGCGAAAATTTTTATCCCATCGAAGATGTCCTCTCAGATCAATTGAAGATTTCATTTGTTTCCTCCATCTAGACTGAATGCTATTAAAACCCCAATTCCAAAATAGTTCAGACAAAGTGTAAATTGTGAATAAAATCAAAATGCAATAACTTTCAAATCACTCCAGCCAGTATTTTATTCACAATAGAACAGAGATAACCTAGCAAATGTTAAAACTGAGAAATTTTACAATTTTATCCACAAAATGAGCTCATTTCAAATTTGATGGCTGCTACAGGCCTCAAAAAAGTTAGGACAGGGGCCTGTTTACCATGATTTAGCATCCCTTCTTCTTTTTAACAGAGTGGACGCATCTGGGCATTGAGAAGACAAGTTTCTTGAGTTTAGCCATTGGAATTTGATCCCACTCTTGTTTAATCCAGGCTTCCAGCTGCTGGAGAGTTTTGGGTCTCCTTTGATGGACTTTTCGTTTAATTATGCGCCAAATGTTCTCAATCGGTGAAAGATCAGGACTACAGGCAGACCAGTTTAGCACACGGACTCTTCTACTACGAGGCCATGCTGTTGTAATAGCTGCAGTATGTGATTTGCATTTTCCTGCTGAAATACACAAGGCCTTCCCTGGAATAGATGTCATCTGGAGGGGAGCATATGTTGCTCTAAAACCTTTATATAGCTTTCAGCACTCATGGTGCTTTTTAAAACCTGCAAGTGTCCCACACCATATGCCCTAATGCATCCCCATACCATCAGAGATGCTGGCTTTTGAACTGAAGTTTGATAACAGGAGGGGTGGTCTTCCTCCTCTTTTTTGTACTTTTGCCTCAGATCTTTCTGTTGATGTTGGTACCAGTTACACTTCATTAGGTTTCAGGCACGACTGCAAAGAGGACAATTAAGGGACTCTAGTGAAATCTGACTTGTGCCAACTGACCAGGGCTGGATATGAAATTGACCAGTTCAGGCATCTCTGGTGGGCACAGGACGGTGCTCCCATAAACAGTAGAAGGGTCGTCACGGATCGCCTCAGGGAGTTATTTGGAAACAGAGTGACTGCCTTGAATCATGCGATCAAGTGGTCCCCAAGATCCCCAGATCTGACCCCCATGGATTTTTTCGTTTGGGGGCTACTTGATATCACGAGTCTTCACAACACCTCCAGCAAATCTGGATGATCTTCAACAGAGGATTATTCGTTAGGTGGACATTCTCAGGCAAGACAGGCAGATGATTTGCTGTGGTGTTGCAGGAATGATGCGCAGAGCCCAGCTTTGTATTCAAAGAAATGGTGGCCATGTGGAGCACTAAAATCACTGACCACAGGGAGTGAAATGAACGTGCCATAAATGTTTTATGTTGACTTGAAACTTCGCAGAGGGAATTCTGTTTTGTTTGCTTTGTATCAGAGCCTGATCAATTGGCACAAGACAAATTTCACTTAACTCCTTAAATTGTTCCACAGCAGTCATGGGTTTAATGTAACAAGGTGCAAACTGGTATCAAAAGGAGCAGAAAGAGCCTCTGAAAACGCACATGTAAAAAGATGTTGTATACATTGCTACAGAATATAATAATTGGACATTTAAAAAGTGTATAGTTTTTTTTTTTTTTACTCTGTGTTGTAAATAACATATTGGCTCATGTGATCTGAAAGTCATTGCATCTTGATTTTATTCACAATTTACACTTCGTCCCAACTATTTCGGAATTGGGATTGTACAATTATAATGAGCTCAGGTTGTGCAACCAGGATATTTTAAAACCACGTCAGCACAATGCTGACACACTCACCTGAGACAAAGAAACACAAAAGGCTACAATCTTCACAATGAGGGTAAGACACTGCACCCAAAGTGTTACACACTGCTCTGATATTGGTAAATGCCGAAGTCAATGACTCCGTCATTTAAAGTAAGAGTTTTAAAGAATACAATGAACAAATTTTGAGCATCTGGAGAGCAAGATCCTTCATCTTCAGGGCCAGTTGGTGGCACTACGTAGTTCACAATTGGTGGAGTTCCCAGAGGAACTGAGTAGTATTTTGTTTCGAGAAATGTTGTGTATGCCACAGCAAGGTAGGGGGGAGACTCCAGAGCAGGCTGGGAGACAAATTTGGGTCCATGTTGGGACAAATGACATAGGTAAGGGTAGGTTTGAGGTTCTGCAAGACAAATTTGTGGAATTAGCTGAAAAGCTTTGGGCCAGACCCTCCACAGTAGCATTCTCTGGCATTCTACAGGTATCACGTGTGAGCAGAGGGAGGCAGAATTGTATCTGGAGGTTTAATACGTGGATATGAACCTGGTGTAGGAAAGAGGGGTACAAGTTTATGGGGCACTGCAACTTCTGGGACAGAAGTAACCTGTACAAGCCTGACAGGCTACACCTGAACCGGATGGGTACCTTTGCATTGGGTCAGTGTATGTTGAGGGAAGCACAGGGTTGTTTAAACTAGGGAGTTCAGAGAGTGTTATAAAAGGGGAAATGCTGACTGCCCTGATAGAAGTTGACAGTGCTACATGCAGTATTGATGATATCTTTTTAAAGCAACAAAGCCAAATGAGGGGCTTGGAGCAGCGGGCAGCAGGGGAACCGAAGGGTAAGTGCAGTTGCAATGGCCTGAAATGTTTTTATTTAAATGTTAGATGCATAAAAAATAAATTCCCAGAATTTGAGGCTGTTATGATTCGTGAGGGCTATAGCTGGGATTACAGAGATATGGCTTTGTGAAGAGGATGGAGACAACCATAAAATACACAAACCAAAAGGTTATAAGCTCTTAAGGAAGGATAGACCTAATAGGAGGGGGTGTAGCACTCTGTGAACAAAAACATTAATGTGCAGGAAATTCCTGAAATCGAACATTTCTTGACCTGTGAAGATATCTGGGTCAGGCTCATTGGTAGACACAAGACAGGTTTAAACATAGTGTGCTATCGACCACCATCTTCGGACAGAATTGTAAATGAAATGCTCTTCAAGAGGATTAGGCAAGCTTGTAGAGCAGGAGGGACTATTATTATGGGAGACTTCAATTATCCTGCTATGGATTGGGAAATGGTGAAAGGACAGAGTAAAGGGGAGAAAGACTTCCTAAACGTTATAAATGACAATTTTTTTGGTGCAGTATGATCATAAACCTACAAGACAGAAGGCAATTTTAAATGTTGTGCTCTGTAATGACCCTGATAGAATTTGCAATGTAGAGGTATTGGAGCCACTTAGGACTAGTGATCATTTGACTGTTAGTTTTGATGTTTCATAGCAAGCTAAATTTATCTTTGAAAACCAAAATTTTCAATTTTAGGCCAGCAAACTTTGACAGTATGAGCTCATATCAAAGTGAAATAAAATGGGAGACATTCCTTGATTGTAAGTCTGTAAATGAGATGAGGGATAGATTTGAGGCGGTTTTGCTTGATTCTGTAATGTGAAAAAAAAAGCCACTAGATGGCAGTATTGACATTTTTTTTGTTAAGCCCAGTCTGCAGCTAGGTTTTGGGGCATGTCCTGGGCATGCCTCAGAGGGGAATGTCCCAGAGTATGGGAGGGGGCTGGAAAAGAGTATATAAGGAGAAAAATTGAGAGAGTGAAAGGTAGTAGGAGAAATTGCAAGGAGAAATTGTGAAAGGATACATTTGACCAGACCTGTCACTCTTTTCAAGACCTGTGAAGCTTTTTGTGGATTTTTGCCTGTGTTGGAGCATTTTCCTGTCCCAGGACATCGCACCATAGCCGCCCCATCTCAATTACATAGGGACTGTAAATATCTCATCTTTTTTTATTTCAATCTTGGTCAGTAGAGTAGATTGTAGATTAGTTCAAAGTGTTTGTTAATTAAATCTGTTAAAGTTTTAAAATTTTGTCTGTCATCCCTTGCTGTCCGTGACGTCATAACAAATTAGGGCCATAACAATTCAAAATGCAAATTCATTCCAAAGCTGTCCAAAAGTAAGCTGAAAAAGCGGAATCCTCAGTGGATGACCACAGCTCGTAAGAGTTTGAGGGAAAAGAGGAACCTTTATAAGATGTATATAAAGGACATTAATGTGAATACTATGGCCTCATTCTGTAAAATACAGGCTATAGTCAAAAAAGAGCTGAGGAAAGCTAGGGGACTGCATGAAAGAGTGGGTGGGGCAAAAACTAATCCTAAGTGCTTTTTTCAATACTGTAGTAGAAAAAGGAAAGTCAAAGAGGAGGTGAATTGTATAAAAAATCAAGATGGATCACTGCTATATGAGAATAAGGATATTGCTGATACCTTAAATAGTTACTTTGTTGAAAATTTTACCTTGGAGGGCATTTTTATTATGCTAGAGGGCATTTCTAATGCTCAAGATTATTGAGCAATAATTGAGGTTAGGGATAATTAAGTTTTAGACAAGTTGCAAAAACTAAAGACAGATAAGGTGGCAGGTCCTGATTATACCCTAAAGTGCTCAAGGAAGTTGGGGAGATCTCTAAACCACTCTCAGCTATCTTCAGACGGTCTTTAGAAACTGGAGAAATACCAAATAATTGGAAGCAGGGCAATATAATACCAATATATAAGAACGGGGACCGTACTGAGCCAGGAAATTACAGGGCAGTCAGTTTAACTTGCATTGCATGCAAAATATTGGAACCTATCATAAAAGATGAGCTGGAATTATTTCTTGAACGTAATAATATCTTGAGGGGTAGCCAACATGGTTTCCGTAAGGAAAGTCTTATGAGACTTTCTTATAATGCTGATAAAGGTCTGAGAGACCGAAACGTTCATTTTGTTTGTTTTCACTTTGAGCACTTTTTATGAAATACTTTTTCAGCATTCAAGTTTTCTCTTTGTTTTTCCTGCAGTGTGTGGGCTGCTTTTGATATTTTATTTCCGTAAGGAAAGGTCATGCCTGACAAACCTTCTGGAATTCTTTGAAGAGGCCAACAAGACTTATGATCAGAGCAGGGCTTATGACATCATATACTTGGATTATTAGAAAGCATTTGACACAGTCCTGCATGAGAGACTAATTTTTTTAAGTGAGCTCCGTTGGAATTACAGGAGATATTCTGGAGTGGATTTGAAACTGGTTACAAGACAGAATACAAAGAGTGGTGGTCAGTGGAATCTCGTCTGAGCTAGGTATGGTGGGGAGTGGAGTCCCTCAGGGATCGGTGTTGGGACCCTTGCTGCTCCTCATCTACATGAATGACCTTGATATGAATATTGAAAGCAAATTAGTTAAATTTGCAGATGATACTAAAATTGGGAGGTTTGGCGAACAGTGTAGAGTCCACTGAAGGGATTCGGGATGATTTCGGTAGAATTCAGAATTGGGCAGAAATGTGGAAAATGAAATTGTATTGTAACTAAATGTAAAGTTGTCCATGTAGGTAATAAAAGCATTAGACAGGATTACTTCATGGGAGGTTTAAAACTGGAATGTGCTCCCCATAAAAAAGATCTTGGAGTGATTGTTGACCAAACCCCTTCAGGTTCTAGCCGTTGTGCCATAGCAGTTATAAAGGCCAACAGGATGCTGGGATATAAAGCCAAAAATACTGAGTATAAATCCAAGGAGGTCATACTTCTCTAGTGCAACACATTCATTAGACCACATCCAGAGTATTGTTGACAGTCCTGGGGACCATACTTTAAGAGAGATATAGCAGAGAGGCTCAAGAAAAAGTTCAGAGAAAAGCCACAAATTTGATTTTAGGTATGAAAGATGAAAGCTATGAGAAGAGGCTGAAGATCCTGTATCTCTTTAGTTTAGGAAAAAGGAGACTTGGGGGGTGATATGATTGAGGTCTTTAAATATGTTAAATGGATTAAAAATGTGAATTATGAGCAGGCGTGGCGCTATAATTGGGAATTCGGGGGGCACCGACACGTCCCTTTATGACAAGAATTAGTCCTGGCGAGTTCGCAATCATTTTCTTTATTGATACGTTTTCCAATTATCATAATTGGCAACTGAAGACATGGTTTGTCTCCATACGTGATCTAACAGCGATGAAATTATGGGCTAAATTCAGTACAGAAAAATTATTTGCTTGTTAATAGACCAATGCTTTGCGTTGCTTGAACTGGTCCGCATTCCAATGAAAAATCGCTTTTCACTCTTAGTATTGCGTGGGTTGATTAAAAAAAAGTGGCACTCGACAGTTCAATAGGCCACAAAAAGCGTGCGGCTCAAGCTATTTGCGCAGGTATGCAATTTTGAATAACCTTGATTTAAATACAGCAAATACCCGTCCAGATGAATGATTGTCGTCTTACCTAATCGGGGAGAACAAGCAGCACCTGTTAAGTGTGGAGTGCTCTCGGAGTGAACCTTTTGTTAATCATGAAAATGACTGAGAACAGGTCAGGACTAATAATTGTTTTAAACGGATGTTTTGTGCACCCCAATTCTCAGTTCTGGTTCCGCCACTGTACTGAATTTAGCCCTTGATTTCATTGCTGTTAGATCGCATATGGAGAAACCGTGTCTTCAGTTGCCAATTATGACAATTGGAAAACGCGTCAATATAGGAAAATGATAAAGAACTCGCAAGGACTAATTCTTGTCATAAAGACACGTGTCTGTGCCCCCCAATTCCCAATTCTAGCGCCGCGCCTGATTATGAGGGATTACTTAGGCCAAGTTTTTTTGGAAGAACTCGGGGTCACAAATGGAAGTTGGCAAAGAGTAAATTTAGCGCTGACAATAGGAAATATGTTTTTCATGCAGAGAGTAATCTCAGTGCGGAATACCTTGCCTGATCCCATTGTTGAGGCAGAAACCTTAGGTATTTTCAAGAGCAGGCTTGATTTAGCGCTAAATGCCATTGAGTCATTGAGTATCTAAAGTGATTGATTCACGATAGTTACAAGAAACTGACGAGCCTAGTTGGGCTGAACGGCCTGTTCTCGCCACTCATGTTGCAAACCCCAATTCCAATGAAGTTAAGACGTTGTGTAAAATGTTAATAAAAAACAGAATACAATAATTTGCAAATCCTCTTTGACCCATATTCATTTGAGTACACAACAAAGACAAGATATTTAATGTTCAAACTGATAAACTTTATTGTTTTTATTTTGGAAATATTCAACATTTTGAATTTGATACCTGCAACATCTACTAGATGTATACGTATTGAGTACTGAGGTGACTACGGCACTGCTACTTAGTGTCTGGTGTCAGACGTGAAAACTCTCTGGAAATTTATAATGGGGTTTGGATCATTTCCAGTATGACTCAAATTGATTTTAAGAACCAAGATTAGTCTTCTGGTTATACGAATGCAAGAGATCAAATTTGTTATTTTCAAAAAAGTTATGCTTTTGCATTTGTCGTCCAGTTTTTTGTCCACTTTTGTGAAATAAATTACATATCCAATACACAAAGGTTTGCGTCATTCGTGATTTGTTCCCGGCAAATGAGGTATCTGTTTCAGCAAACATTTACAACATAACTTGCCGGAAGCTAATCAGAGTCATATTTTGCCTTGGCTATCTCTGGGAAACTGGAGATCTTGCTACCAAGTAAAATTATTACACAGCAGGTCACTACAAGCTAGCTCAGATGTGACGCATAAAAATTGATAGATAACAGTGAATAGCGATTATTTTGCTATTAAGCTATCTTGGTAGCATTTATATGCACCAAATTTGACAAGCTATGACAGCAAACTAGCTGGATAACTGAATTAGCCAGCTCGCTAACAAGCTAGTTCGCTGACTTGGCTAGCTATATTTTATATCTACAATTCAATAGAATGCAAAAATTAATTTGCTATTTATTAAATGCTGAACTGCAAATTGTGATTTTTTTAACTAGCTAGCTTGCATTTGTGTGCACCAAATATAGCCACCCACCTCACTCAGCGAACTAGCTAGCTAACTGGCCAGCTAATTTGCTGGGTTACCTTGCCAAGTTTGGTGCATATAGAACAATAGGAGGTTAGTCAATACTGATTTTTTTCACTACTTGAAAGTGTTAGATGAGCAAGTACTGATCATTTAGCTGTGTAGCAAGCAAGGTAAGGCAGGCATTGACAAGACTGATTAGCTAATCCGCAAGCGATGAAGTTTTTACAATAACTAACAATAGCCAGAGATGCTTAGTTATTAACCCCCATGTGCAGAAGCCAAATATGACCATTTATGCATTACATTACTTAATGCTTTATAATTCAGGATTTAAGGTTCGTAGAGAGGGGGAATATGGCTCAACTGAGACAAGACACCTGCAGCATTTAGAATTATATCATAAGTTAGTTTATTTATTTAGACATTTTTCAAGTCTTTAGAAGGCAAATAAGACAGCTCTCCAGGTGGCTCCCCAAACTCTCAGAGCCTTGAAATGGCGCAACATCAAATCATGAAATAATATGTTTGACATGCATTCTCCACCAAAGAATCAATGCTGTCAGCCCTCCAATCTGTTCCATTCAGAATAACTGCCATTTTCCATCTCAGAATCACATTTCCATCCCGCAAATACAAGCTCCGAATTCCAGGGTTGGTTCTGGAAGTCTTTTTTTCCATGCAAGTACATCATTCTCAGCTGCATATAGTGACAGAATACAACCTAACTGCTATTATGCAAGTGTTTAAACACTTTTCTGAGAGTCCAATAAATGTCTTTCTATTGCTGAGGAAAGCGTATACTATTTGGAATTGGATAAAAAATGTGTCAACCAACAGATAATTACCGCGAGAGTTTCACTTGGGGGTGAACTATAGCTGCACTTTTACACAGATAAGCCTGAGCAGCCATTTAAGTGATTGTATTTCCATGAGGGATTGTATGAGGCTCCAAAAGACAGCTGAATTCTTCAAGAGATGAATCTACACATAAATCCACAGTAGGGAATTATGCCTTTTTAATATGTGATGACTATAATTGAGAGTAGAATGACATAGTAGCAATACCATGGCAAATTTTTGCTTCAGAAAACTGATTTTTTTAACTCATTAATTGGGATACCATTGGCTCACTATAGCTGAAGTAGTTGCTACAAAGGACAACAAATTTTTCTGTCACAAGAGATCTGTAAGACCACGCCTCCAGCCATCCAGCCAGCTAGGACATGTGCACCCAAATACACAGTCCATATAACATATACACACACACATATCATTTCCCAAGTCAACTAAGAGTTGCCCAGACTCGCATCCAAACACACACTTCAGATCGCACACGCAAACACAAACTCACACTTGTGAGGCTACATTCGCAACAGCACAGATGCACGCATGCATGCGCGCGCGCGCACACACACATACCATTTCCCCAGTCAACTAAGAATTGCCTAAACTCTTGCATTCAAACACTTCAGATCACACACTCAAACACACACACACTTGCGTGATGACATTTGCACCAGCCCAGGTGCACGCACACTCATACACACACACACACACACACACACACACACGCATGCATACAAATTCACTCACTCTCACCTGAAAATCCACACTTACACAAGTCTGGTCACACACTCACGCGTGCATCAATATACACATTTAATGTGCACTTGCAGTTAAAACTATTCAATTAGTCTTTTACTGAAAACATCCTTAAATTTTACTTCCATAAACTAAACAGTGGACCAGGAATATGCAAACAATGAGCCAACAGAGGATAACTTAAACTCAAAAGTGGATAGGTGACATGATGAAACAGTGGGTTGGGCTGTGGCCAAACAGCCAGAGGGTACAGGACCTTTCTGTGTGGGGGTTTGGATGTTCTCTAATTTGCCCATACATGTTAGTATCTGAGGAATTGTACTCAATTTGATGCCGGTACCACGTAGTGGGAATGTATCAAATGTATCATTGCAGTAGACCTCAAAGTATACTTTAATCAGCTACAAATAAAAAATTATGTCAATCAGCTTTGCACTCAAAGTTCACAAAACTTACGCCAAAAGTCTCCATAAAAATATACTTTCATCATTTTAAAGTCTAAATTTAGTCTCCAAAAAGTATTGGAGTTGTATAGTAATTTCGAACATGTTGATTTTTGTATACTTAGAACATGAAGTATTCTCAGGAAATTCACTTTTACTTAAGTTTACATTATAAAATTTCCAATCAATGTTATCGTAAGGATTGTATTATATCAGCATTACCCTAAAATGTAAAAAAAAAAAAAAGTACACGCTGTTTGTTTCTGGAGCGGCATTCAAGAACAAGCGCAGTGGGCCCCCCATGAGCTAGCTTTTGCCATGTTTCAAAGGTGACGTTAGCCACGTGATGGGATTTTTGGTTTTACCTTTTTTATACAGTCTGTGGGTTGAACTCAGTAAGATTAATTGATAAAGTATGCGTGAGGTAAAACCCCAATGACACTTAATAAATCAAAAATTGTTTTTGAAAATTCTGTATAGAATAGGCAAAGATTGTTGCACATTAATCAGATAGGAAATCACTTATAAAAACAGATAAAATGGTATCCAGCTCAAATAATCGAAGCAAAGTGAATCAACATTTAAAACTAGTCAAAAGAATGGTCTCGATCAGGCGTAGGATCTGACACCATTGAGTTACATAAGACTCAGCAACATTCAAAAACTCCAATACAAGAATGAATTTGCGTAAATATAAATAGTAAAATCCCTAGCAGTACGCACTTTATAATTTAATGAAGTTCCAGAATGTATACGAAATTTAAATGAAATACTGATGAAAAAAAAAATCCCCGTCCCAAAGGCCAGTGAATTAAAATAGGCTACAGTATTGAGGATCAAAATAGCATGGAATGTGAGAGATTTCATGGTTCCACTGTCGGCGCATTTCCGCAACACCTTGCCTCCGTAGACACCTTTATAGCCTCATCTGCATTCAAGTCTTTTTATCCTGTCTTCTCCTGCGCCTCTGGGTGATTTGGAGAATCGAGCAGCAAGGGAGATGACACGTAGCCAACGAGAATGGCAGCAACAGGCAGAGTCTATTCTAAACGGTGCAGAATGTTCCCAAATGGCATCATTGTGTAAAATCTGTCAAACCTTCCCAATAGCTGATAAAATCCCATTAGTATGCAATTAACTAACTTGAGCAAACATTTTGGGAGCAGTCCAACCCCAGGGTGGTAAAAAAAGGTTGAAATATTTTTGGGGGTTTTGCTAATGTTATAAGGACGGACATTCCAACTATTTAGAGGGACGGATCTAACAATACTATCCCTTTTGAACTTTGTTGTGATGTATTATCCTAATAAGATTTGTTTATTTATGTATTCGGTCTTGTTTTATTTCATAATTTAAGTTCATCTGTTGGGCATGTTTAAATTTGTCAGAAACAGGTGTTGCTAATGTTATTTTGGACTTACACAAATACAACATTAGCAATTCATTTTATACTGCTAACTGTAAGCTATTAAAAATCGCATAAGAGGTTACAAAATATACAATAGTTCAGAAACTTTGAACTTGGCTTTGTCAACAGCAGCCTATTCCTCATGAAAAAGTGTGTGATAAGGAGTCATAGCAATTGTTGCAAATGTTATGAAGATGGACATCCTTCATATTGATAACACGCTGTGCTTGTATTGTCGTTGAAAGAGTTATGTCCGTTTGTAACCTGCGTTTACACGTGTGTCATTTAATAAAAATCAATCCACGTGCATTCTGTCACATTTCTTTTCCGTCTGACGTTACTCTCGTTCGCTTTCAATGACATTAACCAATTCTTTCAGTATGCTCAGAACTTTGCACTCTCCTGTCCTGCTTGTCATGTAGTACTGCCTCAGATGTAGTGATGTGTAGATTCCTGTCTCATCCTGCATTTCTGTACCTGCTTTAGATGTCGATGTTGTGCACATCCCTTCCTTTTGTTTGTCACATTCTTTGACCAGTTTCATAACCTAGCAATGATTATGTTCATGTAAGAGGACTGGGATATTTCCTGCCTACCACCACAACCAAGTGACTGGATAACACAACTGTATGGAAGAATGGGGAAGAGGAAAGAATGAGAGACCAAAGCGAATATCAAGTTTCAATAGTGTGTATTAACCCTCTATTAACCACCGTAGCATATCTGCTACATAAAGTGAAAGGGTTAACAGCCTGGACACCGTGCTGGTTTTGTTTCTTATAGCCAAATAAACATTTGAGAATAACTTGAATGGTCCGTCAAGTTAAAATTTTAAAATGTAAAAAAAAAAAATTAAATTTAAATTAAAAAAAAAAAATTTAATTTTTTTTTTTTTTAAACTATTTTTCCAAATATTGGCCCATAATCAACATATTTGCCTAGGGAAATGATTTTTACACAATTGGAAATGGGTTTGGTTAATAGAGGGTTAAAACGACACAAACATGAACAACAGGCTACATCACAGGCATGCTTCTCAATGCCTCTTCAACTGGCATGTAATGTATGCATGACTATTTATTCTGCTTCATATAACTGCAAGTAATTTTGCATTTCACTGAACTAGTTCAGATATTCAGGTGATCCCCACAACCTTCCAATGTAGCAGTGGCGAAGATTGTAGACGGATGGACATCCTCTTTGTCGTCTTTGCGAGGCCAAACAAATACCTTTTCTCCATTTTTCAGATGCAAAAATGACAATGATCTAAAATAGGTCAGCTTACTACTACCAGTATGTAGGCCTACTATGGTGAATTTATGGACCAGGAATAAATTAAAATCAGACACTTACAGAATGCAGGAATTTCATTTCTAATCTTCCGTCAGCTTGGCACTTCAGCACACGACCAATATAGTACTGTGTAACATAATCGACAGCATAGTAACTTTCTACTTCAAAGTCACTGGCTTTGGCCTGGAACAGAACAAAATAGTGATTACAAAACACAGTAGATATGAGAGAAATAACAGGAGTGGAAGGCCAATTACAGTATGGACATTGTTACTAACCATGGCAACATCAGTCGAAAGACACGCAGTAGTTGTAGACATGCTACTAGAACCAGCTCGTCTGATTCACGTCTTCCACTGAAAGTATTTGAGCTGATCAGCTTGTCAAGGAAAAACCATTATTATCCCCACCTGTACCAGGCTTAATTTAAAAGTAGTAGAGAAATGACACACTTTGACTTTCAATTGAAAGGATACAGTTCCCTTCAGCATCCATCTGAATCGTATCAGCAGAAACATGTACATCTGCAACCACAGTCTGAAAGAGGAACATGGAAGTGTAAACAAATGAAATCATGGGCCAATAAGTCCTAGACTCACAAATCTAACAGAACCTTA
Organism: Gymnothorax javanicus; assembly: GCA_029692085.1. Classification (NCBI taxonomy): domain Eukaryota; kingdom Metazoa; phylum Chordata; class Actinopteri; order Anguilliformes; family Muraenidae; genus Gymnothorax; species Gymnothorax javanicus. The sequence continues at coordinate 9,143,652 of CM056212.1, read as the reverse complement.
CCTGCACAACTGAAAGGGGAGCATTTTCCATCTTCTTTCCATCTTCTTCGTCAACTACCTGTTGTGCAGCGACTATCAATTTTGCTGATCAGCAATATCAAGGTAATTACATTTCTGTGAAAGGAAGGCAATTTCCAATAAACCTGCCTGCTAAAACCAAAAGAAATCTGTAAGCGCTTTGTCACTACAATTCATATAAAATTTCACAAGAATAGGATACAGTTGCCTTCTATATCTGAAAGAATTTCACCTATCAATGCATCACCTTGGTTAATACAGGAGAGGATCATCTTGAGATCATCATCAACATCTTCCAAATCCTCAATATCTTCATCTGCTTTGGATGTCTTAGGGATGAGTGTCCTTTCTTTCAAGACACCAACCTCTGGGTTTTGGCAATCTGCTGTCCTTTCCCTACCCAGAAACTGGTCGAGACAAGACTTGCAGAAGCAAGAGAGATCTTGAGTGTATAGCTTGTAGCCACGCCCAGGAACATTGCAGGCTTGGTGTACTTGTCGTGTTTGTGGTAGGGTCTTGACTTCAGTGTATGGCCTGTCCCAGGAAATGTCACCTGCCTTGACCAACACAAAACTCCTCTTAGACAAGCCGTCACTTCGTGAAAGGTTGGCCTGGCACCACATGTATGCATCAGAAGCATTGTTAAAGGGGACCTATTATGCTGATCCTTCTTTTGATACATATCAGTAATGTTATGATTTTGTTGGAAGCCATACTCAATCTCTATAAAGTTTCTTAACATAAGATACAGGGGTTTTGCCGTAATCAAAGAACTTGGTTTTGTGAATGTGATTGACTTTCTGAACAGCTCATCCTGAGATCTTCACAAGATCCGGGCAAAACCTGACGTCAGGTTGTGCTGTCCAATTGATACAGACCTAGCCAGAGCCAATCATGGCGCTGGACCTGCCCACCCCAGAAACTATTCTAGCAGGCACAAACAACCCGGATCAAATTATGCCTTAGTAGCGTCTACTCTTCTGGAAATACAAAAGAAGAACCGCAGATCATTTGAGGTGCAGTTTTGTCAGTATCTCTCCCAAAGCTGCTCGTCCGTTTATTTTTGGACACGAAGAAAAGCACAACTATTTTCTCTACTTCTGGAAATACAAAAGAAGAAACGCAGATCATTAGAGGTGCAGTTTTGTAAAAATTTCTCCAACAGCTGCTCGTCCATTTATTTTTGGATGCGAAGAAAAGCCCAACAATTTTCTCTTCCAAAAGACGATGCCACCAGAAATCAGTGGGTAGCTTTTTTGTTTGCTGGCAGCAAACAGCCACGGCCAAAGGGAACGTTAGCTGTTTGTGCTCAGCATTTCACCAAAGACAGCTTTGTCAATAAAGGATAATTCGATGCTGGACAAGCATTTCAGCCGCTTCTCAAACCTGAAGAAGTTTCATCAATCAAGCGCTCGGAGCCACAAGCTGTAAGTAAGGATATAATAGCAAATAATGTAAGCTAACGTGTTACGGGTGGCTAGCAGGACCGCTAACGATAGTTAGCACTAACAACTGGCCTCAAACGCAGGCTTTGTAACATATCTGAAGATAAAGCCTGGATCGGTAGGGACTGTCCGTGACTCTCAGACGCTGAAGCAGTAAGTTGCTTTACGGCATAACCCTACCTAACATGATAGCCTGTTGAATGTAGCTGTAGCACTGCGGCTAACGTAGCCAAGTTACTGTTGCTAATGTTTGTGTCCTAAATATGCAAGAGTAATATCAGGGGACATTCAACAGAAGGTGGGTGAACATAAACCTCATTTGAAGATAACTTTTTAAACTCGTTTACAATTTGGTTGCTTGATACAACTGTTCACGGTAATGGAACTTGCTGTCAGTAAAACCAGTATCGCAGGTTAACCTTTGTGTCTGTTGTTGTGACTGCTCGGTTACCAGCTACTGCATGTTAGTTTGCGTGCTGTGTTACTTAAAAATGCTCCTGGTTAACTTATATGCAGTAGTTCTGATCGGCATGCTTGTGTTACTTCGGTAAGCATCAATGTGGCAGTTTCATCATAACGTTACCTGATTGTATTCACTACAGATGAAGCTAACCGGAGAGGTGCTGTAAAAGGCTGCAGTTAGACCAGATGTAGGTTTTTCAGAGCTTGGGGTGCATGTTTGCGTGCTTGTGAAAAGATTGCTCTACAAATCCATGACCAGGGTCAGCCGGATACTGCACCAATATCTGGGCTAGCTCTCCGATGCTACAGCGGTGAAAGCAATCACGAAACGCACAAGATATAACGTGTCTGGTATAACAAACGATTTCTCTGCAGCATTGCCCTGGCGTAATTTTATCCCCCTTTAGAAATTGTTCTGGCTAATAAAAAGCCAAAAAAGGCAGAGATTGAAAAAAAAATTCTTTCCTGCAAAAGCTATTAATTCGCTGGCTCCACATAAGAAACTGTTCACGTCAATGGAACTTACGGTCTGTAAAACCTGTATTATGTTCATAACATAACCGGAGCTCTCCCTAACTGTCGCTTACTATCCATAACGCGCCAATTTTCTGCGAGCAAACGCTGGTCATTCCGATGCAGTAAGTAAACCATTACCATTACCAATTTCCGAAAAAACAGTTTAGCCTGGAGCTTTTGCCCCTCCGTCATATACCAGCGCAGAAGCCGTTCGTTGCTCCACCCTAACGACACACCACAGTTATGCACATGGACCAGCAGGTCTTATGGTACACACATAAGCAGTCCATAAGTTGTTGGTCCACTTTTTGCTGCTCCTCACTGTCCATGTTTCCCTCTAAACCCAGAACCACCAGATTTCTACGGTCTCCAGTCTACACTTGGGTACGTCGACCCGTTCTACAAATGTGTCTGTATGGGGTGGATTCTAGCTTTGCCTCAATCCTAGCTATAGAGTGGAAACACTGGTGTACTCACCATGCCGTAGGTAGATAGCAAATTCGAGCTTGAGCTGCCAGACTTTCGCACTGCGTCCTCCACTTTCACCGCTGCATTTATTATGACAAGTTCCTTTCATTAGATCTATACACATGTACAGCGTTTGACTGTGGAATTTCCCCGCTGATTCCTTGGCTCAGATGGCAGACGCGTCTCACATTTCACACTAGGGAGGTGGACCCGGAAAACTGTGTTCTGCCGAGTCCCGCCCAGCTCCGCCCTCCACAGAGCAGGCCAATCATAAGAAAGTGGGCACACGGGGAGGGGGGGCCAAAGTGGAAGAGCCGCCCAAACGAGGCGTTTCAGGCAGAGATTACAATGGACTACAAATGGGGTTTTTTGAGGATGGCAGTATGAGCTAAATAAGGACCCTCTTTTGGACTTTGCGTGATCAGGAGTGCTCTAGGGGAGTCCAAGATCAAAATAGAAACTTGGAAATGTAGCATAATACGTCCCCTTTAACGATAGTCTGCTTCCCACAAATTGCCCTATCTAGGGCTCTGTTCACCACACCAATCTCTCCATCTCCTTCCCCTTTGTCGTGCTTTGAACCGTAAAAGTTTCGTGAAACTTTTATTTTTACCCCTTTTAGGCTCAAATCAGCAAAGGGTCCTGCACTTTTATATTGTGCAGAACGCCCGTCGCTGAAGATGAATTGACCTTTCAACTTGTCTCCCACTTCCCCAGCAAGGATCTTGTCCGCTTCCCGCTCATATTGCCAGACCGCGTGATAGTCATGCTTGTTGTCTTTTGAGAAGACAATGACTGAATGCCGAATCAATCCTTCCTTTTTCCTGTAACATGACACAACTGGGTGCATGGTGATCTACTCTGGTGCAAAAAATGCACCCTTTATCTCATCTTCGTACATTGTTTGCCTGTTCTTGGCAAAGTTCATAACCTACAGGACACAACCTTGTGGCAGATTCTTCCGCAAGCGGTTGAACTGGGAGTAGTGCCAATGTGCAGTATGTAGATGTTTGAAGATATTGCACTGCTGCACTGGACAGACTACATCTTCGATCAGTTCCTCTACTGCGACAAGAACAGAATCTTTCTTGGTCACCAGCATTTGCCCAACCTTTCCTAAGCTTGTTTGGCATCTTCTCCAGCTGCTCCAAGATATCTGTGAATCCGATGGATTTCGACATAGTGTGCCCGGATCCGGTCCGCCACGTTTTTGCAGTCTTGACAAGAACCGTCTACACACGCGCGGGAGTGTAACCATTTTCCCCTTTGGCTTTTCTGCTTTCTTTTGGCGTCTCTCCATTTCTGCCTTTGAGTCTTTGCTTGCTCTCTCGTTTTTATTTGATTTCCCTGAAGAGTGCAGCTATCCTTTTCATGCATTTGCTCCTTTTTCTTCTCTTGGTAACGTTGTTGCCTTTTCTTAGCACCTTCATTCATTTCTTTGCGCCACTGTAATACATTGGCAGGAGGCCGTTTTCGCTGAAGTAGAAGTTTCAGTTAATCCCGCCACTTTTTTGCACGATCCCTCTGTAATGCCAGGTACTCTGCGTACTTCGCTGGATCATGTTCCTTCAACTTTTGTCGATATAGCGTGGACGCGGCCAGCATCCTGAAATATAAAATTCAGATTGTTATCTCTTTTGCCCAAAACAATGAAACAAAAAAAGTAACAAAAACCACCTGTATTTGGCAATTTATTCATTATTTGACTCTTGAAAGGGTTAAAAATAGCAAGCTGTCGCGAGCGGGAGCCCTCAGCCTTGCACTTGCCCTGCCGTGGCGGCCATATTGATTATCACAGCGAGACACAAATCGAGAAGGAGCTTCCCCTAACCACCCCCAACATACCACCAGAAAATGAGAGCATTTGGCCAAGGCGTTTTGCAGCTCTCATCCGGAAACGAGAAGTTAAAGGACAGACAGACGGACGCTGCTTGCCATAACACCCCTCCACGACTTTCGTCGGCTGAGGGGTAAAAAGTGATGAGAGTAGCAAACATAGGGTTAACCACAACCAATGATGCAGATCACAGGAAAAGCATTGCAAGGGCTAATATCACCCCAAATTTTCATCTTCAGATATGAAATCATGACACATAACATTCTGCGTGATTGGTGACAGCCTTGAAAGGGTTAAAAGTGATGAGGGAAGCAAACATAGGGTTAACCATAACCAATGATGCAGATCACAGGAAAAGCATTGCAAGGGTTAATATCACCCCAAATTTTCATCTTCAGCATATAACATCATGACAGATGACGTGCTGCATGATTGGGGACAGCCGTGAAAGGGTTAAAACGGCCATGTGGTAAAGCGAGCGCCAATGAACAATGTCTAAAACTCGCCACCGCATGCACCACCTTATTTCAACATGAATATGAACTTGAATTGTAACCATTCTGTATTGTTCAACATTAGAAAAACACCTCAGACACGAAATTCCGTCCAAACTGACGTTCATCACAGTGCTATCCGTTCACATATGACGTTAGACACGCAGGCCCTCATTTATCAAACTTGCGTAGGATCTGGTGTAGATTCTGGTGTAAATATCAGCGTTCTCCAGGTGTCACTTCTGATTTAAGTGTGTATGTCGCTGATTTCGGTGTAGAACTGGCGTGGCGTTGATAAATCTGGCGGCTGAAACCATTGTAATTTAAATGACATGCCCCTATAAATTCATGCCTCAGGAGGCACTGTCCTGCCCACTTTACGACATGGACTCTTGAAAGACGGCAAAGAAGAAAGAACTTCACTGAGGAGGAAATATAAATGATCATGTCCGAGGTGGAGGAAAACAAAATAATTTTATTTAGAAGCCTTAAAAGTGGCATAAAGGGAGCCCAGAAGGCTGCAGTTTGGAAAACTATCGCTGCTGCGGTAAACCCCATAGGGGTGGAAAACCGGAGCGCAGCAGAGGTTTGATTTAATTCATTAATAAATCAAAGTGACTATTCGCACTTATTTAAGCGCGTCCAAGCACAAAAAATTGATCGAAATTCGCGTTAGATGCACTTATAAGCGTGGGCAAGATGCACATTTCTCCATTGCCTACACTTATTTTAACTGTGTCCAAAGCTAAAATTTTTTTCTTGGCCACACTTATTTTAAGCGGTACTTTCTATAAGCGGCACTGGAATGGTCATCAAATGGCGCACCTAGAAGTGTGGCCAAGAAAAAAATTCAGCATTGGCCACACGTATAAGTTCGAATAATGTCGGCCTTAATAAATTCAATTTATAGATCCATGATATTTCAAGTTATCTAGCCTACATAATAAAAGATCCAAATGCTTTACATGTAGGTAAGAAAAAGTGGTCCGATTATAAGATCGCCACCAAAAAACGGGTTGCGGCGCTCAGGCGCAGCAGCGCACGGACCAGTGGAGGCCAACCAGACTCGAACCTCCAGCTGTCACCATTCGAGGAGCGCGTGGCAGCACTGATAGGCTCCCCCTCCATCGTGGGAATACGAGGCGGTGGGGAGACGGATGAGTCCCCACCGCCTCGATCGGAGCTGCATGAGGGTAATTGTTAAACTACAGTCTGCAGAGATCACTCTTCATTGCACTTTTATTAGTATTACTCCATGACATTTTATTGGGTGCCGCACAAAACGAGCAGCCACTCGTCACTTTCCCGGAAGAGATCTTCTCTGTGCCGAAAGTTCCTCTCATGTCGGACAGAAGCTTATTCCTCTAACAACAGAAGATCTGCCATTGTCAAAATGTGATCACGGTCAAAGTGTCCGTAGGCCTACATATACTGAGCAACAAAAGAAACGCAAGTTAGATAGTTAGTTAATGTACTCTTATGGTTATTCAGTTGGCAAAAGTGACAGCAAAATAAAGAAAAGTTTGATGAAACGAGTGTAAATGTGCACGCGCTAGTAACAAATTTGATTTTCCAAAATAATTACGCGCAAACTTATTTTCCAGTCTGCCTTTAATTGACTTGCGTTTCTTTTGTTGCTCAGTAGGCCTATATATCTGACTGGATGAGCATCTGACATACCACACTGCATATCTGCCAAGCCAGGCATTGCTATTAATCAAATTGATTGTAATTGTGAGCCGTCTGGCCTGACAAGCAGGTTGTCTCAAAATATAAGTTTAATTAATTTCTCAACACAGCTGTCTTATTTAGGCTATTTATTTATTTATTCATTCATTGATTAATTTTGCCTATTTATTCATTTTACTAATAAGAGCAAGAACAGCATGACGTCCGCATCGCTGCATATGGTTTATTAATCATTTTGACTGCTGCACCCGTTCCTGCATGTTGTTCGCTGGTTTCAAATCTGCGTACACCTGGTCAGACTTGGTGTGAGATTTTTGCGGACCGTTCGCTCACGTTCAGATTGATAAATGCCGATCCTTGCGGGAGATTTGGCGTACTCCCATTTTTTTGGTGTACGCACATTTGATAAATAAGGGCTGCAGTCTTTCCGTCCTAGTCTGACGTTCGCAATAAACGAATGTGCATATCACCAAAATGTATACCCAAGCACTTGGCGACAGGCAACCATCATCGAATCCTGTCGTTTTCAGAGCTTATACACATCAAACTAAACATGAAAACCTATCAATTTTGCCACAAAGAGTATCTTCGTACTGCCAACGTTATTTATTGCGCTCGTAAGATTCACGGACGGACAAAATAAGTGAATATTTTACTGGAAAACACCCACCTTGAAGATCCCAAACATCCACGACAACAGCGGTGATTCCATTGAGCATGCGCTAGCAGCTTTCGTTCCTAATCTTTCTACAGCACTTTGCTGCAAGCGCATCAGAAAAATTTGTGAACATTATTGAGTGGTTCTGGACGGACTCGCGTTCACAAAATTTATTATGATTTTATGCACATAAACACGTAACACACGTTGGAAAAGTTGACAAGATTTAATGATCCAAGCATAAATTTGCATATTAATAGGAGTGTTCTTTGGACAGTCAAAGAGGGAACATTTATGGTTAGAGTTGCAAACTTTAGAAACCAGGATGGAAAAAAATATAACGTTCGCATCATTATTTTGCATGAGGGAAAAAAGTGTGAAAAATGTCCGTCCTCATGTTCAACATCCTGAAATTTTAAGGGTTCAAAATAAGAATAGTTGATAATTTATGCTTTTATATTTTGCATTTACCAGGTGTGCAATACCATAATTGGATTATTTCAGGCTGGGGATACTTGGAAATCAATACAGGTTATTTAATATTTTGCCTGGACGGAGATGGACAGCCTGATGCCTTCTTTAGAATAGAATCTGCCAAAAACAAGTTTTTTAAAGGCGCATTCACTCTCATTGTGGACTGATCTGTGGATCTGAAGCGATTGGTTTTTACAGAACAGGTAGGACAGGACTGGCAGAGGCAAAGGCAAACAAAGGCGCATTCAGTCAACCAAACAGTTATCCTAGCACACGCACCATTATGCAGAAAAGAGACAGGCAAACTGCAGAGACCTGTGTCCCCAATTGCTTTGTGAATCTCAAGAACATTGCCCTATGAACTGCATTTTTAAGTCAAAGTCAGCCAACAGAATGGTGCACTGGAGAGAGAATTGACAGAAAGACTAAAATAACATCAGGAGTCCAAATGAAAAAAGAACTATAGTGTGTAATGCTGAAGCAATAAAATGCAACAACTCCCATGCTTGTGTAAACAACATCAACAGTGGTGAATGTTAGGTGCAGGCGGCAGCCGCACTGAGCAGAAGTGGTTTTTGGGGACTCATAAAATCCCACATGTGCAACAAACTTAATTCAAACGTCCTACTCTTGGTTTTTAGTTTAGCCTTTCCTAACCCTTCTTGTAAATGAGGCTGTCCACTTTAAATTCCCGACTTAAGTTTTTCAAACGTTATGCATCATTGTAATGAACCAAGAAAGTCAAGTAAAGAACAGTAAAAGTCAGAATGTGCCAAAGAAGGGTCTCCAGCCTGTGCCAGATCACACAGTTTAGTTCATGATCCAATGTAAAAAAAAAAAAAAACTTAGACTAAGAAGCTTAACAAAGTCATGGCTTGGCTGCCTCAAGATTTTTAATGAAAGGCACAGTGCTATCCTGAAGACTTCACACCTGACGCAAAAATTTCTTGAGGTGAAATTATTTTGCCAGAATCCCCGAGGGATTATAATTTGGACACAAGCATGATGTGAAGGACCTGCCCTCCCTGTTTTTCTACCCCTTCTCTTAGCCAGGCTCTCAGTGTCTCTGTCCCTCACTCGCTCCAGAGTCTCCTCCACCCCTCTCTCACTCACGCTTTTTCCTTCCAGACAGCAGTGTCGCATACACTCATCCCTCAGCGTCGCTCTACTCCACACGCATGAGATCAGACCGGCAGCGAGGTGCATAAGAGTGACTGCAGGCTGCATACTCTCACCTACCAAACGGAGGGCACAGTTGGGAAAACCACTACAAATCCTCAAGAACAGGTAATTACATCGTAAAACGACAACGCAAATGCTGTGTTTGTTCAGTGCTGGCACAATGTAGTAATGAAGGTCCATAAAATGAGATTATTATGGACACAGTGCAGCTTACCAATGGCATCTTTTGCGTTGCGGAATTTACGCAATGCGGTCAACAGATAGAGGGCCAGTTTCACAAACATGGCTTAAGTGTAGTCATGGACTGAGCAGAGTTTTGTATAGAGATTTTCTATTGAAAATTGAATTTAGTCTAGGATTAAGCTTAATCTGTGTCTGTGAAACCGGCCCATTATGTGATAACGAATTTGCAAATATGAGGAGACTTTGAGGAGATTTTTTTTGGTGCACCCTCAATTCCAAAAGAATTGGAACGATGCGAAAAAGTAATTAATTTGTAGGTTATTATTTATTTGCTTCTAGTTGAGAGCAGCAAAAAAAAAAAAAACATTTAAAGATTCATCTTTACAACCAAACTCTAATAATTCTAGGAAATATTCGCAAATTCCAAATGTGATGCCTGCAACAAGTTCCAAAAAAGTGGGAGAGGGGAATGGAAAAACTGGAAGACCTCTGGAATCTTCAAAAAAACACCAATTTTTCAAAATTACACAGGTTAACAAGTGAATTAGTAACATGATTTGATTATGATAGGGTATAATATGAGCACTCACAAAAGACATGGTCGTTTGCCAGTGAGATGGTACGAGGTTTGTCACTTTGCCTAAACCAAACACCATCCAGAACCACCGCCAACTTCTCTGGTCTCGACTAGTGCTGTATGATTAATCCAATTGCAATTGCAATCGCAATGTCAAGATGTCATGATAACCACAAAAAAAGTCTGCGATTTGCGATTAAATCTAAATAAACACGTGCGTGCCAGTGAACATGACTATATCTCCTTTAATTGTATGGAGTCTGTTGACGTTACGGATACAAGCCATCCTGGGCTGCGTCCGAATAGTGAAAAAATTACGTCCTATCCACTAATTCGAAACGGCCTTTTTCTTTAACTCTCTTATGCATGAATTATGATAAACTCAGTCAAGATTTTTTTTTTTTAGTGTTTTTATACATCCTTAGGGATGTAAAACAAGGTTTGAAAAAAAAATTTTTTTTCTATCTTTTATTCTATAAATGACTACTTTTTCCCATTGCAATGACCTGCCAATGGGATTTTTTGTATGGGATGATGCAATAGCGTCCACTAGAGTGGACTACATGCAGCAGTGCCCAAAATTGCAGACAGTATAGAGAAAAAACACTTTTAAACAGCTGTACACTGTAGTGACCTCTATGCATGAAAGGGTAAACCTATGTGGAAAACGTCTGAAGATGAAGGAAAGGTGTGAAAGGGAATTCCTACCGCTTTGGAAGACAACTACGCTAATTAGAAAATCTGAATGCACTTCAAACAGGCAACGTGAACGGAAGTCCCCTGCTCATCCCAGACGTTTCTTTACGTGATTGGCCTGATAAACGGTCACCGCTTTAAATACTTCTACTGCGCAGAATTGTGAAGTGGCATCATCATCTTTCTTTTCGAAAAGGTTGGTTCTGTGTACCCTATGCTAAAGGAGGTAAATTGGGAAGCACTCAGACATCTTTCCTTAACATTTAAAGAATTCGAAGGCACTCATCATAGTTGCCACGGAATCATTTCTGGATAATTTTTTTTTGGAGTTAGGAACTTTTCTCAGCAAAAAACTATTTGGACACATCCCTGGTCTGCGCAGCAGGTATGGTCACGTGACTACTCGCTACAGTTCGCAGTGACCAACATCGATGTCGAAGAAAATCAGGGGCAGGAGTGTGAGCAAGCACAGGCTGAGAGTGAGTTGGTGGCGAAAAAAAATGCAATATGTATGGCTATACTTCGATTTAAGGTACGGCGACGTTGAACAGAAAGACGTGTTGTGTAAAACTTGCAAAGTTAAAATTTCCACATCCCGCGGCAACACTATCAATCTGTATCAACACTTGAGACAGTAAAAGCATGAAGAATGCATGCGAGTGAAGGCCCAGCAAAGTAAAGACAAAGAGACAACTGAAAGCCGCTAACGCCCAATGGTGCTACTGCTTTTGTACTTTGCAGAAATGCCTTTATTGTGTGCTTGCTCAGCAGAAGCAGCACACTCTACTCTCTTCTTATTTTTCTTCTTCAGCCTAAATTTAGCCCACTAACTCCTCCTACTTGATTCCGTTCAAACTTCAAAATTTTCAGCTTGTATGGCAAGCCGTTTTAACATTTAATAGCGAAGTCTGACTATCCGGGATTAACATTGCAGATATCAACAACGTCATTTTGACTCGTCGTAATTACATTGTGACTAGTCAGAATTTTAATTCAAGATATCTAAAACGTCATTTTGACTAGTGAAAACTACAGTTAGAGATATCTGTAATTCAGTTTTGACTAGTCACAACTGAATTACAGATATCAGCAGGGACGTCACTGAAAGCGACACTCGACTCGTCACGCATCCCAACTGACAAATGTAGATATCTGTAATTCAGTTTTGACTAGGCAGAATGAACATTAAAGATATCTCAAACGTCATTATGACCAGTCAGAATTCTTGTGCAGCGTTAGCTATCGTTAGCGGAAGAAATGGCGGTTGCTGTTAACATTGTTGGAAAATGCCATAAAATAGAAAGAGCTTATTACCAAGGAATTTGTGGCGAACGAGAGCTTCGTTCACTAGAGACTTGTGGTAGAAATTTACAGCGTATCGAATATTTGTAGTCTCCAGACACACTTGAGGACCTACGACGAATTCTGGGGTGCATTTCCCAAAATCACAGATGCTAACTTACATAGTTGGGCCCACTGACTGTGAATGGACGAACTGTGTAAGTTGCTAACTTAGTTAGCAATACGCTTTTGGGAAACGCGCCCCTGGATGGTGTCAGAACACTGATCCCCCGTTCTGAGATGCGTTTCCCGAAATCACTGATGCTAACTTACATAGTTGGACCCATTGACTGTGAATCGCTTTTGGGAAACGCACCCCTGGAGTAACAGCTGAAAGAGTCTTCTTGTTGCAGAATGTAACGTTAAACCCTGTGCATTTGACAGCTCATGTCGTGCAATCCGCTGCGCATTAAAAACACGATCAAAAACACATTCGGCCTCTGCTTGCTCTGACATGGCGTTTGAATGCAGCTTTGAATCAACAGGCGGCGCCGCTCCCGCTTGCCGTAACTTTCTGGCATACAGATATCTGCGACGTCATTTCGCCTAGTCAAAACTCTAATTCAAGATATCTTGAATTACATTTCGACTAGGCACAATGGAAGTGAAAGATATCTCCAATTTGAGATATCTCTTATCAAATTTCTCTCCGAGATATCTGTAACTTGATAGCAGATATCTACAATTAAATTACGAATATCCCAAATTCCAGTTTGAGATATCTACTAATTAATTTTGACTAGACATACATCCAGTTAAAGATATCTACAATGTCAGTATGACTAGGCAAAGCTTAATTTAAGATATCTACATAGGACAATGTAGATATCTTGAATTGAGGGCAATTCAAGATATCTTGAACTGGAATTTTGACTAGTCAAAATTTAATTGTAGATATCTCAAACTGGAGTTACTACTAGTCGTAATTCAGTGGCAGATATCCGTAATTCACTTTGCAGATATCTGCAACTGAAATGTAGATATCTGTAATGAGAAACCCCATTCACATGAATGGAAAAAGTGACGTCATTTATCCTAGGAAGAATGACATTGTAGATATCTTAAATGACACTTGTGGATAGGAGGAATGTCATTGTAGATATCTGAAATGCTCTTTTTGACTAGGAAGAATTGAATAGCGGATATCTGCAACACATATCCAGTCTACCTATTAAATGTTAAAACTGCTTGCCATACAGCTTGTTCTAAATTACGTTGCATCAGTACAGATTTTTGATTTTCTTTTTAGTTTTTGAGATATTTAATTTTAAAAGTCATTTTTTGGGGTCCTATTAAATCAAGCCATTTTTACGCTGCCTCAGTATATTCAGCTACTATTTTCTGCTATTTTTTTTAACTCATACTTTTAACTTGTCATACTCTTAGCTAGAAATGGCATTCAAACTGCAAAATGTTAAGTTAAGCTTGTATAATTTCTTCACTGTTCAAATTTTTCGTAACTTCTATAATTTTTTAAATTATAATAAAAAAAAATAATTTCTGTTACAACACATTCTGGGAGCTTACAGTGCGGTGACGTCACTGTTAGAGAGGCGAACAGCTGTAAAATCGTCAAGGAGTCTTCTCTTAAACTTGCTCTAACTCCCGCAGTTTTCACTCCACATAAATATTTTTGTACCCAAGTTGTAGGAAAAGTTGTGCTGGTCACAAAAAATGTAACTATGCAAGCAATTAGACAGACGGTTTTGGCAGTATGAGCCAAAAAGCGACGGGAGCACGACCCGAAACTCCATTTACTCCAATATTACAAGAGACAGAAAATTCCGGTTGGAAAGCTGAAAAACACAGTTTTATAACTTCTTGTTCCTAGATTTTTGCCACTACACATAATTTTGACGTATTTTGCTCAGCAGACTCTCCTCTTTAATACGGTTTCTCCATTTCGTAGATTGGATGTACTATCTTTGAGGTCGAGACAGTAGTATGGAAGAGACGCCTTAGCTAAAATTTCCGTCGTACTAAACCATTAACTCAAATGGCTCAGCAAAATTGTGGCATAGTGGTATTGCGGTTGAATTCTGTCTTCTGCTGTACTTTTTCCTGGCCTCAGCATTATCATCGTACGGATTAAGATTGATACGACTGTTAGACAAATCTCATTCTTCTGCGTCAAACTCAGTGAAAGAATTTTCGGTATTGTCATTTGTACAGTCGCTCAAACCAGCTCCCAGAGAGTGCATTTAGGGCAGCAAAGACCAGTCTTTTTGCAGGACGGGTCCATGAGAACACGTTACTGTAAAAAATTGCAAAGCAGAGAGCTTTTATTCCTATATATACAAGCAACTGTTTGCACTACCTAGATATTTTTATGATAACAGGCGAAATACTGGTATCAAAATGACCGTAACTGCCATACCTGCATATTTGAATGCCAGGGTTGTTTAGAAACTGCTAGTGGGGAAAACGAACGGAAATTGGTGTTCTGCGTCTAGACAGGAACCAGGTCTTCAAATGAATCAGTCCATTGACCGTCATTTTGACTTATTGGAGGAACCTCACTTGAAGCAGAATTATCTTGGGTTTCCGACTTGAAAATAACGTTTGAGGGGCGTTCATGGGCATTTTACCAGTCGCAACTCTAACACAATTTAGATAGCATCCGCAGTAAAATGTAGCAATAGATAAAAATGACAGAATACATACACAAGAAGCTAAAAGAACATCAGTTATATCAATAAAAGACAGCATCTAATCAAATGCCTATTTGAATAAGTAAGTCTTTAGTTGACACTTAAAAGATTCCAAAAGAGTCAGCAAGCCTAATGGGCATGGGTAGTGCATTCCATAAGGTCGGTGCTACAACCATGAAAGCTCGGTCACCGCGTGTTTTGAGATGAGTGCGGGGAACAGTGAAAAGTTTATGACTGTTGGATCGAAGGGAACGGGATGAAGAGTGTAAATGAATCAGATCTGTCAGATATGCGGGGGCCTGACCGCGAAGTGCTCGGTATGTGAGGGTAAGAATTTTGAACTTAAACCTAAACGCAACTGGAAGCCAGTGGAGGGACATGAGTAGTGGGGTAATATGAGAACGTTTATTATTATTATTACCGACCGTCCTGAGGCGTAACGCAAACCTTTGCATCAAATGCAGGTGGATATTTTTATTTCTCAACATTTTTGACTGACAAAATGAGGTGGCCTCATATAATTCCTATCCGTTTGCTCTCCATACTAAACCAAAAAAAACAAACTGAAAGTTTTACAGCTATTAAGACTTGATACAATGCTCCAATTTGATGCAGTCTAGTGAACTGACTACTTCTTCTCGACATCGTATATCCACATATACGGTTGCCAAGATCAGTCGCCATGGTCGTAAGCTTGCCAGGCGACAACTTGTCCTCTGTTTCAAATTGGGAATAGTCCACTCTTCTAAATTGGCTCCACAGGCGGCCGATGGACAGAAAGCAGGGAACAGGTAAAACATACCATTAAATTGATCATTTTTCTCGATCACTTTTCAATCAATGGCTTTTTTTTGAAGATGCTTAAACTTACCTCTTTCAGGTGTCGTCAATTCTCTTTGTTTAACGCGAGAAATGAATCACGTCATTTCAATGACAAAATGTGCAATTTTCATCCTTTGTTTTCATTTAAACGATCATGAAGCGTAAATTTGATGACCTGCTTCAATGGCAAAAGTCAATGCAGAAAATCCATGATTTTTTTTTTTTTTTTTAATGAAGGGTAGCCTATTAAGGCAAGTGAATAAAACGTTTAATTTAATATATTATTATTTACTTGCCTTAATATTTCATTAGAAAGGAAGCCGTGTATTTAAGTGCCAACAGATTATTCATTATTAGAAAATGTGGTAATCAAGAACAATGATTGAAAACAAGTCAATTATTATCTGTTTCAAGGGATGTCTTCTGCTCTCCCTGCGTTCTTTTCAGCTGCTGCCACTGAGTGACTATTTTCTTTTATGCTAAATCTTTACAACTGTTGAATTAATTCTGAAACGTATTGCATTTATTCGGCCAGGGCAATATCTGGCAAAGTTGACGTGTATCCGCCTTGTGATTCAGTTTCTCTCCAAAATTCAATTAGTTTTTCCATTGCCCATGCAACCAAGTTTAATAAAAATCAGAGCAATGGTTTTCCATAATCCTGCTGACAAATGGACAAAAAGACGGAACAAATCCCAACCACAAAAAATTACCTCATGAGTGGATGTAAAAATAACACATTGTGAGCAAACAACTGGATTTCTAATTAGCAATCCCAGGGCCAGCTTTACAGACACAGGCGCAACCTAGTCCAAAAATAAATTGCATTGTTAATGGAGTACAACAAAACAAATCTAGTTCTACTCCAGGGCCAAACTGATTTGAGTGTTGAAAGCAAACTCTTGTTGCTGAAAAAAATGTTTCTCCTTTATCTGAATTTAGGGGCTAAACTGGCAACTCAAGATTTGGCAAGACCAGAACAGATGGAGCTCAGAACCTTTAAGCTTACCATCCCCATCTTCTCAAACATCTCCAACTTCACTGCAGGCAATGAGACAGACACGCAACTGTCCAAGGGTCCCTACCAGGTATTGGAGGTGGTGATCATTGTCCTGGTCTCAGGAGCCGCCAGTCTTTTCACAATAACTGGGAACATACTGGTCATTCTCTCAATCATAATGAACAGGAGCCTACAGACCATCAACAGCTACTTCCTCTTCAGCCTGGCATGTGCAGACCTGATCGTTGGGGTCAGCTCCATGAACCTGTACACAGTCTATGTCACAGTTGGCTATTGGCCGTTGGGCCCAGTAGTGTGTTACGTATGGCTGGTCGTGGACTATGTAGCCGGCAATGCCTCTGCCTTTCATCTCATTGTCATCAGCTTTGACCGTTACTTCTGCATCACCAAGCCACTCAGCTACCCTGCATGGAGGACCACCAGGATGGCGGGCATGATGATTGCGGCAGCCTGGGTTCTTGCCTTCCTCCTTTGGGCCCCGCCCATCCTCACTCGGCAGTTTGTTGTCGTTGAGCATATTGTGCCAGTGTGCTACATCGATTTCCTGTCCAATGCATCAATCAGCTTTACCAGCTCCACCGCTTCCTTGTACCTGCCCGTTGCCATCATGAGCTTCCTGTACTGGCAGATCTCCAGGGCCAGCAAGAGCCGTGTAAAGACGGGCGAGCACAAGCAAAGAAAGGGCAACCCATTCAACAGCGAAGCAGGAAACCAGATCAGCATTCCATGTGATGATGACTATGACACAACACAACACGTTGAGAGGAGCCAGAATGGTGGACTAGGTGGAGTTGGGGAGGAGGAACCAAGTGCACCAGTACATCCTGAGAGAAATGAAATTACACAGGCCCCTGCAGGTTACAAGGGAAACCCTACAGCCCACCGCCTTAATGTTACAATGTCAAAGCAACAGCCCAAGAAAAAGGCACTACCATCTCGTGAGAAAAAGGTAACACGCATGATAACAATGATTCTAGTTGCCTATGTGGTCACATGGACACCTTATAATGTCATGAAGGTCATCGGCACCTTCTGTTGGCCCTGTGTTCCCTCCAGCATGTGGATCTTTGGTTACTGGATCTGCTACATCAACAGCACCATCAATCCAGCCTGCTATGCTCTCTGCAATGTCTCCTTCAAGAAAACCTTCAAACAACTCCTGCTCTGCCAGCACAAGGACATTCGTTTGGGCAGATAGAGATGTGATCGTTTTTGTTTCTGCTGTTGTTATTTTCCGACATTTTTTGACAGAAAAAAATATGCTCTTGCATCACTTTAAATAATGGCAGGTACGAGCTCAAGAAGTAGAATTACAGCCACGCAACCTGTTAGTGTAATGTCAAATTGCAGATATGTCTGTGCCAGCAAACTCAACCAGAATTCAACAGCATTTAGTGTAAAACTCAGATAAAATTTGCACCCATTCACAGGATCATAAAGTGCATCTATTTAAGATAGATATTTTTATCTGATAAAAATTTTGAATGATTAAATGTGCAGTTCCATCCAAAAGTTTGCAATAACATAGAAATGTTTCTATTTTTAAAAGACCAATACTGTTAGCTCAAAAAATATTCAAAGACATTATTTTGACACTAAGGGCTCTAAATTCGTAGACCAGGCGCAGATGGGGTGAATGGGGGGAGTACCGCGCCAACGGGGTGTAACCAGGCATATTTTTCAATTTTGTGCCCGGTGCAGCCCGGCGCAAGTACTCCTCTGTCCCGCCTCTGTCCCTCCTGCCGGCGCAAGTAGCAAAGAGGGAGGAGAGAAGGCGTGAGTGGGTTTAACACAGCCGAGTCAAATCTTCATCAATCAAATGAGCTCTTCTCCTCACCTTTAAAATTGGAATAAAGAAGCCTCTGTCCTATATTTGCATGATTCGTGAATGTTGCATTTTACTTTGCTGCTTCAGGCATGTTTTCGGCTCCGCTTACATCTATATTAAGCATTACGAATATGAGTTAGCTGGCTAGCTAGGTCATTCGCGAATTATTACCATTAGCGAACTTGAATGGAATTTCAAAACAAAACTTTGTCAGATAATTCAAACTTATGAAGTTGGAATGAAATACGACAGTTGCTCATTTATTTCTTCTGCCTGCATCATTGGGAAGAGAAACGATGGATAGCGTGTTCCTATTATTACACCCTGTTGCTGCTTAAAATTTTGGGATTAACATGCATGGACAACAATGCAAGATACGTTAGACATTTATTTTCAATATGTGATCTTATCTCAGAACGAGATCATAGCAATCAGGCTGTATTCCTTTCCCCCACTAAAAACGACAAAACCTAAGTGACAATAACAGTATTAAGCCGCTTGCACACTGGACACGAAACAAATTTTTTGCACGACAGATTACATTCAAAGTCAATGCAAAGACGCGAATACACGCGTGTATTCGCGTCTTTGCATTGACTTTGAATGTATTCAGACATGCAAAAAATTAGTTTCGCGTCCGGTGTGAAAGCAGCTGAAGGACACATACCCACATAGCCTACACACGCACTCACGCGCCCACATGCACACATCTCTCTCTCTCTCTCTCTCTCTCTCTCTCTTTGATCTGACATCAGGACAATCGATATAGATACTATAATTAATGTGCTGATTCAGCTAGTTCGATTAAATAGTGGTTGCTGTAATTATTCATTGCATTGAAATGTGCCTGACATTCTGGAAACCTGCCTGTGAGGTTTCGGTGACGTGTGCACACTGTGCGCCGGTCAGCCAAATTACCACTGCACAGAGAGTAAACCAGGTTGGAGCTGGCGAGCTCTCTGCGCATTTTCGGCGAGGCTTTATCCACAAAATTGTCACTGCGTCATGATGAATATTTGACACCTCCCCTTACTACGCCGCCACACCCATCTCGGCGCACCTCCGTCTACCAAATTGCCAAAGTGGCTGCGCATGGTGTTGCACCGGACGAAATTACCACTGCGTGGGCTGCGCCGCCCTGCGCTGTGCGAAGAAATTAGAGCCCTAAATTACAATTCCTGTTAGGAACAAAAGGTTTGAAATTGGCAGTTTTGCAGTTCTCATACGAGACTCTGGCAGTTTTTTGACGTTTTCGCCGTTACTTGGACGGAATCTTACTGGTTTTTAAACTTTTATGGCTGTTGGGCAGCTGGACAGCTAAAACCCACAAAACCGCCAAAAAAAAGCAAAAACCCCAAAAATATTATGCAGAATGAATGTAAATAATTGTGATTTTTAATGCAAACTATTTAATTTGTTCTTTATTTCTCTTTTCATTCAATTTGTGATTTTTTTAAATTTGTCACAAAAAAGAAAAACAAACTATTTCTTTTCAAGTTTTTCTCTGGCTCGTTTTTCCTTTTTTGGGGGGGTTTGTGAAATAAATTGTGGGGGATTTGACAAACTTTGTTTTTATCCTGTAACCATATAAAATTTATTTACATTTATTTACACACAATCCAATTCGCTCGTTACTCATACTGAAGCAGACGTTACTCAGGCATTCGATGATCTGTAAGCTGGGCTCAATGAAGATTTTTTTCATACTTAAGCAGACGTTTCTCAGACGTATTTCGACGTTACTCATGTTGTTCTATCTACCGTCCATGGCCAAAAAATTGGAATTTTCCGCCGTATAACACTGTCTGACGTAAATATTTAGACGGAGGCAGACGGAATCGTTAAACAGTAGTATGGGACAGGGCCTTAACATACAACTGCAAAACCCCACTCCTACAAATACAAAAATTAATATTTTGCTAAAATATTTATCTCATCAAAGATGTCCGCCCAGATCAATTAAAGATTTCCTTTGTTTCCCCCATCTACTGTAGATCCAGAAATACTATTATAATTATAAAGACCTCTGGTCATGCAGCCAAGATATTTCAAAACCATGTAACCACAATTCAGACACGCTCACCTGAGATAAAGAAACACAAAAAGCTGCGACCTTCACAATGAGGGTGAGACACAGCACCCAAAGTGTTTCTCATTGCTCACAAATATTGATAAATGATAAAGGCAATGACTGGGTAAATTTGGAGTCTTAAATAATAAAATGAATACATTTTGAGAATCTGAAGAGCAAGATCCTTGATCTTCAGGGCCAGCTGGTGGTACAACATAGTCCGTAATTAGTTGAGTTCTCAGAGGAACTGAGTAGTATTTTGTTTAGAGAAATGGTGTGTATGCTACAGCAAGGCAGGGGGGAAACCCCAGAGCAGGCTGGGAGAGAAATTTGGGAGACTTAAGGACATCAGCGCAGGACAGGGCATGCACGCCGTACAGTGACACCTTCTCCAGAGGTTGAGGTGTCCAATCGATTCCGGCCCTTGCAGGAATTCGACTTGGCCCCCGACCCATAGAGTGGAGGGATTGATGAGACTCAGGGCACCATTTTGGCTTCCTCTCGCTAGAAAAGGGAGGTAGTAATAGTGGGGGACTCAATTATTAGAGGAATGGATAGCATCGTCTGTTCGCATGACAAGGAGTCTCATATGGAGTGTTGCCTGCCTGGTGCCCAGATATGAGACCTCTTGGAGCGTGCAGACAAGCTCCTGGCCAGAGCGGGGAGGGATCTAGTGGTCATGGTACATGTTGGAACAAATGACATAAGTAAGGGTAGGTTTGAGGTTCTACAGGGCAAATTTGTGGAATTAGTAGGAAAGCTTTGGGGCAGATCCTCCACAGTAGCATTCTCTGGGATTCTACCGGTACCATGTTCGAGCAGAGGGAGGCAGAATTTTGTCTGGAGGTTTACATGTGGATACGAACCTGGTGTAGGAAATACGGGTTCAGGTTTATGGGGCACAGGAACCTCCTCTGGGACAGGGGTGACCTGTACAAGCCTGACAGGCTACACCTGAACCGGAGGGGTACCTTTGCATTTGGTCAGCGTATGTTGAGGATAGCACAGGGTTGTTTAAACTCGAGACTTGAGGGTCAGGGAGGTTAGAGACTGCTATAAATAGAGAAATGCAGACTGCCCTGGTGGAAGCTGAAAGCGCTACATGCACTATTGATGATATCTTTTTAAAGCAACAAAGCATAGTGAGGGGCTTGGAGCAGCAGGCAGCTGGGGAACCGAAGGGTAACTGCAGTTGTAATGGCCTGAAATGTTTTTATTTAAATGCAAGAAGCATGAAAAAAAAACACCCAGGACTTGAGGCTGTTATGATTAGTGAGACCTGTGACATAGCTGGGATGACAGAGACATGGCTTTGTGAAGAGGATGGCGACTAATATAATATAGAAGGTTATAAACTCTTAAGAAAGGATAGATCTAATAGGAGGGGGTGTAGCACTCTGTGAACAAAAAAATTAATGTTCAGAAATTCCTGAAATGGAACATTTCTTGCCCTGTGAAGATACCTGGGTCAGGCTCATTGGCAAACACGGGACAGGTTTAAAAATAGGAGTGTGCTATCGACTGCCAGCTTCGGACAGTTTTGTAAATGAAATGCTCTTTTAGAGGATTAGGCAAGCTTGTAGAGCAGGAGGGACTCTTATTATGGGAGACCTCAATTATCCTGGTATCAGTTGGGAAATGGTGAGATGACAGAGTAAAGGGGAGGAACAATGTCTAGAAGTTATAAATGACAATTTGTTTAGTAGTTCTGTGATGACTCTGATAGAATGAGCAATGTAGAGGTATTGGAGCGACTTGGGACTCGTGATCATTCTACTGTTAGTTTTGATGTTTCATAGCCAATTAAAAAGTTTTCTTTCAATTTTAGGCAAGCAAACTTCGACAGGATTCGCTCAAATCAAAGTATAATAAAATGGGAGACAGTTCTTGATTTTAAGTCTGTAAATAAGATGAGGGATAGATTCAAGGGGCTTTTGCTTGATGCGCAATTCAAATTCATTCCAAAGCTGTCCAAATGTAAGTTGAAAAATCGAGATCCTCAGTGGATGTCCACAGCTATTCGTAAGAGTTTGACGAAAAAGAGGAATTTTTTAAGATGTACGTAAAGGACAGTAATGAGAATGCTAAGGCTGAATACTGTAAAATGCAGGCTATGGTCAAAAAAGAGCTGAGGAAAGCTAGAGGATTGTATGAAAGGCAAATTGCAGAAGGGACAAGAACTAATCCTTAATGCTTTTTTTTAGTACTTTAGTAGAAAAAGGAAAGTCAAAGAGGAGGCCAATTGTATAAAGAATAAAGATGGACCGCTGCTGTATGAGAATAAGGATATTACTGTTACCTAAAATAGTTACTTTGTTGAGAATTTTACTTTGGAGGGCATTTTTATTAGGCCAGAGGGCATTTCTAATGCACAAGATTATTGAGCAATAATTGAGGTTAAGGATAATGAAGTATTAGACAAGTTGCATAAACTAAAGACAGATAAGGTGGCAGGTCCTGATGGCTTATACCCTAAAGTGCTCAAGGAATTTTGTGAGATCATCTCTAAACCGCTCTCAGCTATCGTCAGATGGTCTTTAGAAACTGGAGAAATACCAAATGATTGGAAGCAGGGCAATATAATACCAATTTATAAGAAAGGGGACCGTACTGAGCCAGGAAATTTCAGGCCAGTCAGTTAACTTGCATTTCATGCAAAATACTGGAATCTATCATAAAAGACGAGCTGGAATTATTTCTTGAACATAATATCTTGAAGGATAGCCAACATGGTTTTCCAAAAGGACTGCCATGCCTGACAATTCCTTCTGGAATTCTTTGAACAGGTCACCAAGACTTTTGATCAGAGCAGGGTTTATGACATCATTTACTTGGATTTTCAGAAAGCATTTGATACAATAGTGCATGAGAGACTAATTCTTAAAATGAGCTCCGTTGGAATTACAGGAGATATTCTGGAGTGGATTCCAAACTGGTTACAAGACAGAACACATACACTGGTGGTCACAGGAATCTCGTCTGAGCTAGGTATGGTGGGGAGTGGAGTCCCTCAGGGATCGGTGTTGGGACCCCTTGCTGTTCCTCGTCTACATGAATGACCTTGAGAGGAGTATTGAGAGCAAATTAGTTAAATTTGCGGATGATACTGAAATTGGGAGGTTTAGCGAACAGTGTAGAGTCCACTAAAGTGATTCAGGACAATTTCGATAGAATTCAGGATTGGGCGGAAATGTGGCAAATGAAATTTATTGTAGCTAAATGAAAAGTTCTACTTGTAGTTAATAATAATATTAGACAGGATTAATTCATGGGAGGTTTTTCGAGTAGTCCTTCATGCATGAATAAAAAATGCTGATTTTACCTGACACAAAGGGAGGGCCAGCCCACCCTCTGATGCAAGACACAATGATGGGTGCTATATGGGTCGTCAATAATAAATCTGAGATATTGGTTATAAATAGCATCTAGATATTTAAGTTTTGAGGTTTAGGGTTAGAGATGGCTTCACACAGCACAAAAGGCTCCGCACTGCACACTGAGGGCTGAACAAAACGGATATATACTGCACACAGGGAATTGCACAAAACAGAGGTTATAAACACTGGACACCATGACCTACACAAAACACAGAGTTACTCTCCACAAACAGTGCATTACACACTCCACACAGAAGTATATACACTGCACACAGATGATTAAACTTGGAAACACTGCGGTATACACACAGAGAAAGGGCTACACACTGCATATAGGGTTTCACACTGCAAATCGTGTGCTACACACTACATACAGAGGGTTACACATGGCAAAGAGTGTTACTCACTGTACACAGAGTACTACACACTGCAGGCAGATGATTACACACTGCACTCAGAGGATTACCAATATCCAGGACTTCAAGGTCTAGCTCTTCATGCTGGAGTCCCCAGTGAAGGCACTTTCACAGGTGGACAGGGGTTCGAAAGGGCACTTTGACCTATCTGTGGGTACAGTGCCCTACATCCAGCAGTTTGCCATGCTGTGCGTGTTGTGCCACACTCCTCTTGTGGCCATCATTAAAATTTTCTGCCATTTATGCCATAGTAGCTCGTCTGTCAGTTCATACCAGCTGGGATAGCCTACATTGCCCTTGTGCATTGAGTAGCCTTGGGTGCCCAACACACTGTCGCTGGTTTGTACTTTATCACTCCTCAAACCACTGTCTGTTGGTATTTACCAGTATTAAGTATTAAATTAGCGTTACCCAAAACAAGTGTAAAAAAAAATTGTGCCATATCCTTTTCTCCTGCGCTCCCAATTGAGCTTAGTGGGCTACGTATAGAGTACTGAGGTGAGTACGACACTGCATCGAGTGTCAGACATGAAAACTCCATGGAAATTTATAATGGGGTTTGGATCATTTCCGGCATGATTCAAACTCAAATTAATTTCAAGAGCCCAGATAAGCCATCTTATCAAAGGTCAAAGGTCAAATCCAGCAAAAAACCCATCGTTGCACATCTATGGGTCATAGTGAGTAACCATACCAAATTTGGTGAAGCCGCGATCATTAGTTGCTGAGTACTGACCCGGACAAAGTCATGGACGGACGACGGATGACAGACGCAGGTGACGACAATACCCCTCCGGCCGAAGTCGGCCGAGGGGTAAAAAGTGGGCCTGGAATATGCAAACCAACAGTATTCATTCTTAAACTCAAAAGTGGATAGGTGACATGATGGCTCAGTGGGTTGGGCTGCGGCCAACAGCTAGAAGGTGCAGGGGCTTTCTGTGTGGAGTTAGCATGTTCTCTGATTTGCCTGAACATGCGAGCATCTGAGGAATTGTATGTGATTTGATTTACAATATATGTACAATATACACAATATATCCATAAAACAATATGAAGAAAGCATTGTAAATAAAGCATGTTTCATAAATATAGTTTATCCATAAGTTCACTTGCAGAATACATCAACACATACTTGGGCTAGTGTTACATAACTAGTCAACAAAATGAAAGTGTAAACGAAAATTCAATCACGAGACGTAGGAACACCCATACAGGCAATTTCATCCACCCAATCACAACCAGATGTCTTTTATTTAAATACTCATAACACGCTTGCGTTTGCTATTTGCAGAGATTTCGCATCACCCGCCACCTGCCCACCACCACCAATTTCTGGCTCCGCCCTCTTGAGCATCAAACCCATTGCCCTGCTAAAAAGATGACCCTTCCTTCCAAACAGTGGATGGCTTCGCCTCTGCCTGCTACGCCAGCAGATCTACACCCCACCACGTTGAAGGGTCCTCAAGGACGGAGTCACCGCCAAAGATAATACCGAATTCATTTCATTGTTAATAAATATTTTCTCCTTTAATTCCAGAGTCTTTGTGATTGAACTGCATATCTCTATGAATCCTTACAGTAGACTTCAAAGTATACTATAATCAGCTAAAAATGAAAAATTATGTCAACTAGTCTTGCACTCAAAGTTCACAAAACTTATGCTAAAAGCAGGGGCGCAGCTACCCATTTTTTGGGGGGGTATGCAACAACAACAACAGCGCCCCCCCAAAACCTACACCCACATCTCACCCCATCCTACTGGCATGAAAGTCAATTGCATATATATCATGTACAAGTGCGTGGACAAAATGTAACACAGTCATTCTATATTTCATTTTCATTGCATCAAAGCAGAGGTTACAAATGCTGGGAAGAAACACCTGGTTTGACCATCAAAAGGAAGCCATACAAATGAGCAGTCACTTGGCATGAATTAAACACGATGCTCCTGCAACATTGAACTTTTTAAACCACAAACCGCAAATTGTGACATTCCTGCACTGTAAAGACCATTTTAAGAGCTGTCTAACAAATTGAGTCCGGTGTGTGTTTCTACATAAATGCGTTGAAGCCGCTCTTATTAGCAGAGGTAAGAAACAAGTCTACAGAACAGTCAAATGCAGAGGTGTATAAAGTACAGGAAAAAAATAACTAAGTAAAAGTAGAAGTACCATAACTGAAAGTTACTTTGGTAAAAGTTGAAGTCACCCATAAGAAAATTTCTTTAGTAAAAGCTTAAAGTTGCTCACATTAAGAGCCATTCCGTAAGAAAATGGCATTTTTTGAAGAAGTTGAGGAGTTTACCCCCCTGGAATTGAATGAAACTTGGCAGATAGGTAGATATGGTAGTCTCAGAGGAAAAGCCAAATGGGTCCGTATCTCAAGAAGTCTGCCGGTTGCGCCACCTGGAAGCCAAAAAAGTGGCTCAATTTTGCTTTTGACACCATATGTTACATCAATTATTATGACTTAAGGGTACACAGAACCAGATGTGTAATACTTTTATCATTACCTGTGACACTTCAAGTCTGGATAGGTATTAGCACCACATCAGCGTCAAGCTGGGTAACTATGTTATTGAGCCGGAATTATTTGAGAAATCACGGTAAAAAGTGAAAATGGGAATGGGAATAAAATAATATCCCAGACATATACCAATCAAAAATGCTTTATTATGTGTCTACTCACAACAAAACTATCATTTTCAGTTAATATTCCCTAGGTATCTTGCTGGGTTAGTGCAATGGATGGCTGGAAAGATGGTCAAAATTGATTTTGGTGCATGTTTGCGGTAGATTTTCTCAGTAACCCAGATATGTTCCATGAGGATAAATGCTGGTAGTTGTGCCTTTGGAGCTCTGTTTTCAGGAATATCAAGAATTTCTTTGGTAGTGTCTACATTTTCAAGCTAGACGGAGCCAAAGTTGGAGGAAAACTCAAAATGGACCATTTCATAGCAGATTGTGCCTATGTTTTGGCGACATTATTTTGCTTACCCAGCAAGATAGAGATCTGAAATTCTCTGGATACATACTACCTTTGAGGTACTTTACAGCATTATTAAAATCTCAATGGTAGTATTTTCAGCGTAGATGATTTTAAACATCAAAAGTCAGAAAAATTTGCCTCCAGGAGGCACTGTAGGCTGGATGCAAGTACTGGCCATTCCCAGCAATGTACCAAAGAATTTTTTTTTGAATTATGATATGCACAGCTAGTTTTCTCAGAAAGTGAAGAGCTTAGTTTGGTACTATGCTTGGTAGATAGCTTTCTGACTAAAGGTGGTGCTCTAAAGAGCTCAGGTTCCACCGACCTAACATTCTATATTCCCAGACATATACCAAAGTTCCGTCTTTTGAAATATATGAAGAACATACACAGTTATACATAATATTTGTAATCCCTTTGGTATAAAGCTTGTTTGGTTGTAAACTGGTGGTGACTCTGAGCATTATCAAACCACAATACATGGGCTATTACCAAGTACGGGTACAGCGCAGTAAGAAACATACAGCACGTTATAAAATATGACCAGTCCAAAATTTTTAAATGCCAAAAAAAGAAGTAATGTAAAAGACGTACCACCGTAAGTACGCAGACATGCGTCACCAGTATATGTACACTTACATAAAAGTCAAAAAAACTCTCAAAAAAAATCTTTGTCACACAACCGTGTACATGAAGACAGAATGTCTAGTACAAAAGTTAAAACTGGTTTATACTTTTCATGTTATCCAAAGCGAAATGATGTCAACACAGCATGTGACTAGCTCTATCCGTCAATCTGTTTTTGGAATTCGATTGTGGGTTGGTGGCACCAGGTGGTGCTCACCAGAGGTGCTCCTTGGCCTTGGCCTTGAGCAGCCATCCATGGCCTTCTTTGTTGGATCCGGGTCGATGTTACCCACGGAGCAGGTTGAGCACGAGGCAAGCCCTACTACACTGCATCCTGGGTCTCTACAGGGCTGCTTAAAGCCATTGATAGTGAGCTTGTCTGTCTCTGAATAAAATAGCGGGCTGCAGCCTATATGGCGCAATAGTTGCGTCAACACCCATGGCTTAGTATGCACAGAAATGGGAAGTCTGTAAAAGAAACCCCTCCCTCCCAACCAGCGGGCATCTCGTAGGCTAGGCATCATGGGCAGGTGTTAGGAATGAAGGCATGCAAGTTACCACTGCAAATGAACTGCCCTTTTCTTGGCAGGGTGCTGCTTGCTTGCTAGGACCTCTGTTACCTTTATCAGGATAACCACTTGCTAGACGCGACGGCTGCGCCCTTTTTCATTCCCAAGCACCATACCCTAGGGAAATCCTAGAATTAACACTGAAGCCTGCTTTCCGATTCTGATAGTAATGCAAAAATGCAGAGAATTCGTTATTTTCTGAAACTCAGCAACACTACAAAACTGTACACTGTACTGACTGCTGATAAAAGTCTTGCATGTTGACACAATGCTACAATCACCACCAACATTCTTTTCCAATTTACAACCAACCCAGCTTTATACCAAAGAGATTACAAATTTTATGTATAACTGTGCATGTACTTTATATATACTGAGAGGCATTAAAAACGCAAAGTGGTTTTTATCGTCTAATTTGAAAACTGATAGTTTTTCCTTATACTGATTGACATGATGACCATCAGGTATGGTAAGCATTGCAAATTATCAAGTGTCTGGGTTCGAATCCTTTCTTGGTTTAACACCTCATTATGATTATCTAAATGCAGCACAGTTCCCTGGATCATGGTCGCGAATCACATTGGGAGAAATCAGTTTGCACATGAGAAGTTGAAGATCAGGGCCAATAAAAACACACATGAACAAAATCACATCATTCCCACTTCAAATGTCACAAACAAATGAATCTCAGAAGAATCAAACATTTTGAATGTTGAATGATGGCCAGTCTCAAAGAAAAGATTCTGGACCCATTAATGTCCATTGAATGACTGTATCCAGACTGCAGGGATGACACAGAATGACCAGATGTGTCAGCTGTCATCCGAGGCAAAGTGTGTCATGTGTGATGCCACAAAAACACATTCCATAAAACATCTTCTGCCATGTCAGATAATGCATAAGAACTACTGAATTGACTGCCAATGTAACGATAACAGTGAGGGCAAGTCTCACTACCAAAAGCACAGTTTCCCGAGACTGTGTTTTCCAACTACAAAAGAAACCACTTACCACTACTTAAAACAGAGTATTTTGTTTTGCGTTTTTAATGCCTCTCAGTATGTGTCAAAAGACAGAACTTTGCTAAATGTCTGGGAATATGGAATGTTAGGTCGGAAGAACATTAGTTCTTTAGAGCACCACCTTTGGTCAGATAGCTATCCACCCTGCATAGTACCAAGCTAAACTCTTCATTTTCAGAGAAAACTAGCTGTGTGCATCACAATTCAAAAACAATTTCTTTGGTACTTCGCTGGGGATGGCTAGTACTTGCATCCAGCATACAGTGCCCCCTGGAGGCAAATTTTTCCGACTTTTGATGTTTAAAATCATCTACACTGAAAAGACTACCATTGAGATTTTACTAATGCTGTAATGTACCCCGAAGGTACTATGTATCCAGAGAATTTCAGATCTCAATCTTGCTGGGTAAACAAAATAATGCCACCTAAACATAGGCACAATCTGTTATGAAACCATTCTGCTATGGACCATTTTGAGTTTTCCTCCAACTTTGGCTCCGTCTAGCTTGAAAGCGTGGATACTACCAAAGAAATACTTGGTGTTCCTGAAAATAGAGCTCCAAAAGCACAACAAACAGCATTTACCCTCACAGTACAAATCTGGGTTACAGAGAAAATATGACGCAAACATGCACCAAAAATGAATTTCAACCATCTTTATGGCCGTCCATTGCACAAATACAGCAAGATACCAAAGTACTATTCACTGAAAATGATAGTCGTGTTTTGTGTAAACACATAATAAAGCATTCTAGTTTGGTAAATGCCTGGGGTATTATTTTATTGCCATTCCCATTTTTAATTTTTATTCTTATTTGTCAAATAATTCTGGCTTGATAACGTAGTTACCCAGCTTGGCGCTGATATGGTGCTGAAGTCTAACCGGACTTGAAGTGTCACAAGTCATGATAGAAGTATAACAAATTTGGTACTGTGTACCCTTAAGTCATGATAGTTGATGTAAAATGTGGTGTCAACAGCAAAACTGGCCACTGAAGTGGATTCCAGATGGCGCTATCGGCAGGCAAAGTGAAATACAGACCTAAAAATTCAGATTTTTCTGTAAGACACTCATATCTACCTATGTGCCAAGTTTCATTCAATTCCAGGGGGGGTCAACTGCGCACCGAATGTCAATCTCTCGTGGAATGGCTCTTAAAGGAATTAAAAATGTGAATTATGAGGGATTACTTAGGCCAAGTTTTTTTGGAAGAACTCTGAGTCACAAATGGAAGTTGGCAAAGAGTAAATTTAGCACTAACATTAGGAAATATTTTTTTTTCACGCAGAGAGTAATCTTAGTGCGGAATAGCTTGCCTAATCCCATTGTTGAGGCAGAAACCTTGGGAATTTTCAAGAGCAGGCTTGATTTTGCGCTAGATGCCATTGAGTCATTGAGTATCTGAAGTGATTGATTCACTATAGTAACAAGAAACAGACGAGCCTAGTTGGGCTGAACGGCCTGTTCTCGCCACTCATGTTACAAACCTCAATTCCAATGAAGTTGGGACGTTGTGTAAAATGTGAATAAAAACAGAATACAATGATTTGCAAGTCCTCCTTGACCCATATTCATTTGAGTACACTACAAAGACAAGATATTTAATGTTCAAACTGATAAACTTTAGTGGATTTTTTTGGGAAATATTCACTCATTTTGAATTTGGTGCCTGCAACATCTACCAGATGTATACGTATAGAGTACTGAGGCGACTACGGCACTTCTACTTAGTGTTTGGTGTCAGATGTGAAAACTCTCTGGAAATTTATAATGGGGTTTTGGATCATTTCCGGCATGACTCAAACTCAAATTGATTTTAAGAGCCAAGATTAGCCTTCTGGTTATACAAATACAAGAAATCAAATTTGTTGTTTATTTTCAAAAGAGTAATTCTTCTGCATTTTTCGTCCAGTTTGTTGTCCACTTTTGTGAAATAAATCACATATCCAATACACAAAGGTACGAGTCATTTGTGATTTGTTCCCGGCAAATGAGCTATCTCAGTTTCAGCAAACATTTACAACATAACTTTCCGGAAGCTGATCAGAGTCATATTTTGCGTTGGCAATCTCTGGGAAACTGGAGATCTTGCTACCAAGTAAAATTATTACACAGCGAGTTACTGCAGTGATAACAGTGAATAGCGATTATTTTGCTATTTAGCTATCTTGGTAGCATTTATATGCACCAAATTTGACAAGCTATGACAGAAAACTAGCTGGATAGCTGAATTAGCCAGCAAGCTGACAAGCTAGTTCGCTGACTTGGCTAGCTATATTTTATATCTACAATGTACAATTCAATAGAATGCAATGATTAATTTGCTATTTATTAAATGTTGAACTACAAATTGTGATTATTTAACTAGCTAGCTTGCATTTGTGTGCACCAAATATAGCCACCCACCTCACTCAGCAAACTAGCTAGCTAACTGGCCAGCTAATTTGCTGGGTTACCTTGCCAAATTTGGTGCACATAGAGCAATAGAGGTTAGTCAATAGTGCTTTTTTCACTACTTGACAAGTGTTAGATGAGCAAGTAGTGATCATTTAGCTGTGTAGCAAGCAAGGTTAGACAAACATTGACAAGACTGATTAGCTAATCCGCAAGCAACAAAGTTTTTACAATAACCAACAATAGCCAGAGATGCTTAGTTATTAACCCCATTGTGCAGAAGCCAAATATGACCATTTATACATTACATTACTTAATGCTTTATAATTCAGGATTTAAAGAGAGGGGGAATATGGCTTAACTGAGACAAGACACCTGCAGCACTTAGAATTATATCATAAGTTAGTTTGTTTTCATGATTTTGGGAGAGAAAAGGGGCTGCAAACATTTATCAAGTCTTTAGAAACCAAATAAGACAGCTCTCCAGGTGGCTTCCCAAACTCAGAGCCTTAAAATGGCACAACATCAAGTAATGAAATAATCATATTTTTGACACACATTCTCCACCAAAGAATCAATGCTGTCAGCCCTCCAGTCTGTTCCATTCAGAATAACTGCCATTTCCATCTAAGAATCACATTTCCATCCCGCAAATACAAGCTCCGAATTCCAGGGTTGGTTCTGGAAGTCTTTTTTTCCATGGAATTACGTCATTCTCAGATGCATATAGTTATTTTTTATTTTTATTTTAATAGTTTATTTAACAGGGGCCATGCTCAACATAACAGTTAGAATATACTTTTTAGAATATACTTTTATTGTCATGTCCTGCATGAAAATTGTCTTTGGTCTCGCTTATAAAACACATAGGATACATTAAAAGACACAATCATTCCATCAGACATATATCCACAAGATTGATATAGCACATCACATGTACCAGTTGAGCCAGAGTTAGCTACATAGCTAATTTACATCTGCGGTCCCTGGGCAGGGAAGTACAAAAGATAAAACAGGACAATAAAAACAATACAGATAGTTAAAAATACAATAAAATATACAAATAGTGCAACAAGACAAACAATTAGTGAAATTTACAAACAATGCATCACAAGTAAAAACACCATAGAAGATATACACCACATACTCTCCATGTTTGATACAACTGATTTATGCAAAGGTCAGTGATCACATGATTTGTTTGTCTTTAGCCATGTTTTAAATGTTGTTTTATAGATACTAAAACTTGTGCTTTTTCTAATATGGATGGGAGTTGAGTTCCACTTATCTGCTGCTCTAACTGGAAAATGCGGATTGTCCAAAAGCAGTTCTCCTAAATCTAGCTGAGCAATCCCCTCTTGCTGATGCCCTGGCAGTGTTTCCCACAGACCAGCAAGTAATGTGTGGTGGCAGACCAATTCTTTTAAACAGAGATCATTTTCATTTTGTTGAGGGGGGGTGGAGCAAGATCATTATTTAACTTATACATCAGACACATATCTGTAAAGAAAAGAAAACTGTCACATGTCAGTAAACTATACTTGGTAATGATGGTGCAATGATGGTGGCTCCATGGTTTTTTATCAAGAATTTCTACACATTGTTTGTAAAGAGAATGTAATGGTTTTAGTGTAGTCACACCTGCCTGGGACCAGCTTGTAGCACAGTGCGATAGGTGGGAAAAAATCTGAATACGTTGACAGAATACAACCTAACTGCTATTATGCAAGTGTTCGATCACTTTTCTTAGAGTCCAATAAATGTCTTTCCATTGCTGAGGAAAGGGTATACTATTTGGAATTGAATAGAAAGTGTGTCAATCAATTGCCGCGAGAGTTTCACTTGGGGGTGAACTATAGCTGCACTTTGACACAGATAAGCCTGAGCAGCCATTGAAGTGATTGTATTTCCATGTGGGATAGTATGAGGCTCCAAAAGACAGCTGAATTCTTCAAGAGATGAATCTACACATAAATCCACGGTAGGGAATTATGCATTTTTAATATGTGATGACTATAATTGAGAGTAGAATGACATAGTAGCAATACCATGGCAAATTTTTGCTTCAGAAAACTGATTTTTTTTTTTTAACTCATTAATTGGGATACCATTGGCTCACTATAGCTGAAGTACTTGCTACAAAGGACAACAAATTTTTTTGTCACAAGAGATCTGTAAGACCATGCCTCCAGCCGTCCAGCCAGCTAGCACATGTGCATCCAAATAAACAGTCCGTATAACATGCACACACACGCATATCATTTCCCAAGTCAACTAAGAGTTGCCCAGACTCGCATCCAAACACACACTTCAGATCGCACATGCAAACACACACTCACACTTGTGAGGCTACATTCGCAACAGCACAGATGCACGCACGCACATACACACACACCCACACACTATTTCCCAAGTCAACTAAGAATTGCCCAAACTCTTGCATTCAAACACACACTTCAGATCACATGCCCAAACACATACACACACACACACACACTTGCGTGATGACATTCGCACCAGCCCAGGTGCACGCACACTCATACACACACACACACGCATACAAATTCACTCACTCTCACCTGAAAATCCACACTTACACAAGTCTAGTCACACACTCACACGTGCATCAATATACACATTTAATGTGCACTTGCAGTTAAAACTATTCAATTAGTCTTTTACTGAAAACATCCTTAAATTTTACTTCCATAAACTAAAAAGTGGACCCGGAATAGGCAAACAATGAGCCAAAAGTATTCATTCTTAAACTCAAAAGTGAATAGGTGGCATGATGGCACAGTGGGTTGGGCTGTGGCCAAACAGCAAGAGGGTACAGGGCCTTTCTGTGTGGAGTTCGGATGTTCTCTAATTTGCCAAAGCGTGAGAATCTGAGGAATTGTACTCGATTTGATGCCGGTACCACGTTGTGGGAAGGAGACATATGTATCATTGCAGTAGACCTCAAAGTATACTTTAATCAGCTACAAATAAAAAAATTATGTCAATCAGCTTTGCACTCAAAGTTCACAAAACTTACGCTAAAAGTCTCCATAAAAATATACTTTCATCATCTTAAAGTCTAAATTTATTTTCCAAAAAGTACTGGAGTTGTATACTAATTTCCAACATTTTGATTTTTGTATACTTAGAACATAAAGTATTCTCAGGAAATTCACTTTTACTTAAGTTTACATTATAAAATGTCTAATCAATTTTATCATAAGGATTGTATTATATCAGCATTACCCTAAAATGTAAAAAAAAAAAAAAAAAAGTTGCACTGTTTGTTTCTGCAGCGGCATTCAAGAACAAGCGCAGTGGGCCCCCCATGAGCCAGTTTTGCCATGTTTCAAAGGTGACGTTAGCCACGTGATGGGATTCTTGGTTTTACCTTTTTTATACAGTCTGTGGGTTTAACTCATTAAGATTAATTGATAAAGTATGCGTGAGGTAAAACCCCAATGACATTTAATAAATCAAAAATTGTTTTTGAAAATTCTGTATACAATAGACAAAGATTGTTGCACCTGAATCGGATAGGAAATCACTTATAAAAACAGATGAAACGGTATCCAGCTCAAATAATCAAAGCAAAGTGAATCAACATTTAAAACAGGTCAAAAGAATGGCCTCTATCAGGCGTAGGGTCTGACACTGTTGAGTTACATAAGACTCAGCGACATTCAAAAACTCTGATACAAGAATGAATTTGCGTAAATATAAATAGTAAAATCCCCAGCAGTACGCACTTGATAACTTAATGAAGTTCCAGAATGTACATGAAATTTAAATGAAATACTGATGAAAAAAAAAAATCCCGGTCCCAAAGGCCAGTGAATAGTAATAGGCTACAGTATTAGGAATCGAAATAGCATGGAATGAGAGAGATTTCGTGGTTCCACGGTCGCCGCAATTCCGCGGCACCTCGCCTCCATAGACACCTTTATAGCCTCAACTGTATCCAAGTCCTTTTACCCTGTCTTCTCCGCGCCTCTGGGTGATTTGGAGAATCGAGCAGCAAGAGAGATGAGAGGGATCCAATGAGAATGGCAGCAACAACAGGTGTTTTAAAGGCACATTCACTCTCATTGTGGACCAGAGTCTGAAGCGATTGGTTTTTACAAAACAGGTAGGAGAGGACTGGCAGAGGCAAAGGCGAACAAAGGCGCATTCAGTCAACCAAACAGTTTTCATAGCACACGCACCATTAAGCAGAAAAGACACAGGCATAGTGCAGAGACCTGTATCCCCAACTGCTTTCTGAATCTCAAGAACATTGCCCTATGAACTGCGTTTTTTAGTCAAAGTCAGCCAACAGAGTGGAGCACTGGAGAGAGGATTAACAGAAAGACTAAAATAACATCAGGAGTCCAAATGAAAAAGGGACTATAGCCTGTAATGCTGAAGCAATAAAATGCAACAACTCCCATGCTTGTGAGAACAACAACAACAACTATGGTGAATGTCAGGTGCAGGCAGCACCCGCACTGAGCAGAATTAGTTTCTGGGGACTCATTAAATCCCACATGTGCAACAACACTTAATTCAAATGTCCTACTCTTGATTTTTACTTAAGCTTTTCCTAACCCTTCTTGTGAATGAGGCTGTCCACTTTAAATTCCCGACATAAGTGATTCAAACCTTATGCATCATTATAATGAACCAAGAAAGTCAATTAAAGCCCAGCAGGATGTGCCAAAGAGGGGTCTCCAGCTTGTGCCAGATCGCACAGTTTATTTCATGATCCAAAAAAAAACTTAGACTAAGAAGCTTAACAAAGTCATGGCTTGGCTGCCTGAAGATTTTCAATGAAAGGCACAGTGCTATCCTGAAGACTTTACACCTGACGCAAAAATTTCTTGAGGTGAAATTATTTTGCCAGAATCCCTGAGGGATTAAGATTTTGACGCAAGCGTTTTGTGAAGGACTGCCCACCCTGTTTTTCCCTTCTCTTAGCCAGCCTCTCAGTGTCTCTGTCCCTCACTCTCTTCTGAGTCTCCTCCACCCCTCTCTCACTCACGCTTTTTCCCTCCAGACAGCAGTGTCGCATACGCTTGTCCCTCAGCGTCGCTCCACTCCGAATGCATGCTTTCGGAACGGCAGTGAGGTGCATAAGAGTGACTGCAGGCTGTGTACTCTCACTTACTAAACGGAGGGCACAGTTGGGAAAACAACTACAAATCCTCAAGAACAGGTAATTACATCGTAAAACGACAATGCAAATGCTGTGTTTGTTCAGTGCTGGCACAATGCAGAAAAGAAGGTCCATGAAATGAGATTATTATGGACACAGTGCAGCTTACCAATGACATATTTTGCGTTGCGGAATTTACGTCCTGTGGTCAACAGATATAATGTGATAACAAATTTGCAAATTTGAGACTTCTTGAGCAGTGTTTCATTGATTTTTTTGGTACACCCTCAATTCCAAAAGAATTGGAACAATGCAAAAAAGTAATTAATTTGAAGATTATTATTTATTTGCTTCTAGTTGAGAGCAGCACAAAAACCATTTAAAGATTCATCTTAACAACCAGACTCTAATAACTCTAGGAAATATTTGCAAATTCCATATGGGATGCCTGCAACAAGTTCTAAAAAAGTGGGAGAGGGGAATGGAAAGACTGGAAGACCTCTGGAATCTTGAAAAAAACACCAATTTTTCAAAATTACACAGGTTAACAGGTGAATTAGTCACATATGATTTGATTATGATTGGGTATAATATGAGCACTCACAAAAGACATGGTCATTTACCAGTGAGATAGCACGAGGTTTGTCACTTTGCCAAAACCAAACACCATCCAGAACCACCGCCAACTTCTCTGGTCTTGACTAGTGCTGCACGATTAATCCAATTGCAATTGCAATCGCAATGTCAAGATGTGTGATTGCATAACCGCAAAAAAAGGCTGTTATTTGCGATTTAATCTAAATAAACGTGTGCGTGCCAGTGAACATGACTACATCTCCTTTAATTGTATGGAGTCTGTTGACGTTACGCCCACAAGCTATCCTGGGCTGCATCCGAATAGTGAAAAAATTACGTCCTATCCACTAATGCCAAACTACTTCTCTTTAACCTATGTGGAAAACGTCTGAAGATGAAGGAAAGGTGTGAAAGGGAATTCCTACCGCTTTGGAAGAAAACCGCGCTAATTAGAGAATCTAAATGCACTTCAAGCAGGCAACGTGAACGGAAGTCCCCTGCCCATCCCAGACGTTTCTTTACGCGATTGGCCGGGTGAATGGTCACCGCTTTAAATACTTCTGCTGCGCAGAATTGTGGAATGGCATTATCATCTTTCTTTTCGAAAAGGATGGTTCTGTGTACCCTATGCGAAAGGAGGTAAATCAGGAAGCACTGAGACACCTTTCCTTAACATTTAAAGAATTCGAAGGCACTCATCATAGTTGCCACGTAATCATTTCCGGATAATTTTTTTTGGAGTTGGGAACTTTCCTCGGCAATGATGTTCGCAGTGACCAACATCGATGTCGAAGAAAATCAGGAGCAGGAGCGTGAGCAAGCACAGGCTGAGAGTGAGTTGGTGGCGAAAAAAATTGCAATATCTAGGGCTATACTTCGATTTAAGGTACGGCGATGTTGAACAGAAAGACGTGTTGTGTAAAACTTGCAAAGTTACAATTGCCACATCCCGCGGCAACACTATCAATCTGAATCAACACTTGAGACAGTAAAAGCATGAAGAATGCATACGAGTGAAGGCCCAACAAAGAGACAACTGAAAGCCGCTAAAGCCCAATGGTGCTACTGCTTTTGTACTTTGCAGAAATGCCTTTATTGTCTGCTTGCTTCAGCAGAAGCAGCGCACTCTGCTCTCTTCTTCTTATTTTTCTTCTTCCGCCTAAATTTAGCCGAGTAACTCTTCCAACACCGTTTAAGCAATTGATTCCATTCAAACTTTAAAAAATTCAGCTTGTTCTGAATTACGTTGCATCAGTACAGATTTTTGATTTTCTTTTTAGTTTTTTAGATATTTAATTTTAAAAGTCATTTTTTGGGGTCCTATTAAATCAAGCCATTTTTGTGCTGCCTCAGTAGATTCAGCTATTTTCTGCTGTTTTTTTACTCTGTCATACTTTTAGCTAGAAATGTCATTCAAAGTGCAAAATGTTAAGTTAAGCTTGTATAATTTCTTCACTGTTCAAATTTTTTTCAAATTTTTTCAAATTCTATAATTTTTTTAATGATAATTTTTAAAAATAATTTCTGTTACGACACATTCTGGGAACTTAGAGTGTGGTGATGTCACTGGAAGAGTGGAAAACAGCTGTAAAATTGTCACAGAGTCTTCTCTTAAACTTGCTCTAACTCCCACAGTTTTCACTCCACATAAATATTTTTGTACCCAAGTTGTAGGAAAAGTTGTGCTGGTCACGAAAAATGTAAATATGCGAGCAATCGGACGGACGGTTTTGGCAGTATGAGCCAAAAAGTGATGGGAACACAACCCAAAACTCCATTTACTCCTATATTAAATGAGACAGAAAATTCCAGTTGGAAAGCTGAAAAACACAGATTTATAACTTCTTGTTCCTACATTTTTGCCACTACACATAATTTTGACATATTTTGCTCAGCAGACTATCCTCTTTAGTACGGTATCTCCATTTCGTAGATTGGATGTACTATCTTTGAGGTAGAGGCAGTAGTATGTAAGAGACACCTTAGCTAAAATTCCCATCGAACAAAACCATAAACTCAAATGGCTCAGCGAAATTGTGGCATAGTGGTACTGCGGTTCAATTCTGCCCTCTGCTGGACTTTTTCCTGGCCTCAGCATTATCATCGTTCGGATTAAGATTGATACGACTGTTAGACAAATCTCATTCTTCTGCGTCAAACTCAGTGAAAGAATTTTCGGCATTGTCGTTTATACAGTCGCTCAAACCAGCTCCAAGAGAGCACATTTAGGGCAGCAAAGACTGGTCTTTTCGCAGGACGGGTCCATGAGAACATGTTACAGTAAAAAATTGCAAAGCAGAGAGCTCCTATTCCTGTATATTCAAGCAACTGTTCGCACTACCGTACAGGCCAGCAGATACTGCCTAATTCCCACGAGACGTCTCGTGTATCTCTCGTGGATTTCTCGCGATGATCTCCTCTTTATGTCGCATGCTATTATCAACCTCATACTCTGCCGAGACAAGCTTCGCAGTAGGTGGGCCGCCGAAGCTACACACATATGCCAAGAGTCTGCCAAATGCGCGACGTAATGTAGTCCGAATTAGGCCTATGCACAGTTGTTGCTGAGAATTACTTTTTAGATGCAGATTTAATAGATATAATACGTTGTTGCGTTGAGGCATGGTTGTTGGGAATCGCTAATCACTAATCCGTGAAAATCGAGGATGGGGTGGGCTGAAGAAGAGTATACGATTTCCAGCAGCGGTTGAAGAATCACTTTGAAAATCTCAGTATAAATGTACCGCTGGTCTGAATAAAACGTAATGTGATACATACATGTAGATTGTAATTTTGCATTTATTTCAGGTCATGTGGTAGAGGGGGATAACTCATATTATGTTTGCTGTTTAATAGCCTTCTGTTTGACGATGTTGGTTTATTCCTAAACATTGATACTGTAAATACACCGTAGAATGTTTTCTGTGCACGTCTCATTGTGTCATAAATAAAGCAACAAATCTATCGATTAACATGTCAAATTATATTTAAAGCAACGCTTTGATGCAGTATCCTGAAAACGACAGAGCTCACATTCCATGTCTTTTTTCCTTCAATTGGAATTGGTTAAGTGTACAGTAATAATTAGTTTGATATTTGTTTGGCGTATAAATTTCGCCTCTGTATGTACAGTTTGATGGATTTAGTTTGAATGGATATCCCTTCCTCAGTGATCAGACAGTCTCTTATGTGCGACGGCATTTCTTGATTTTCATACAGACACATATGCACTCCTAAATTAGGGGAAATGCGACACGTCTTCTCTACTGAAAACTTGTTTACTGAATGATTATTTTGCTCATTACGTAGACTATGAATTTAAAGGACTGATGAACGGGCCTCAAGCTGCAGATTAAAAAAACGACTCCTTTTCCATTTTGACATCTAGAACTCGCGGCCTTTGTATTATCTAAGCCGTGGCCTCTTTTCACAGGTGGCATGAAACACCTGAGTGCAAAGGGACATCTACTCATTAATCAAGTATAGGATTGTAAAAATAATGTCACACAGGATTGCATTGTTAACAGAAGAATTTGGTTTTTCCTTTCTGTATTTGTGATAATATAGCTATCCTTAAACACGCCCCATGGTCCCAATCGATCGGTCCAAAACTCTGAACTTAACAGAGCCGGTAAACCTCTCAATCCGATAAATACAATAATCACAGACTAATAAATCTTTTTTTGACCAGTTGAATAATAATCCGATGACCGTTACACTCAAAATATGAATTTGTTACTTTTAACAAAATGAAACAAATTAGCTAATTTGTTCCATGAGAGATGACAAATTAATTTGTTAAAATCAATCCAACAAAATGAATTTGTTCAGGAAGTAACAAATTAGTTTGTTTTATTAACAAAGTAAAATTGTTGCTGTAGGCTATTAACCAAATATTGTGTTAGACTAACAATTAAGTAACAAATGTGTTTTGCTAACGCGATTGGACCATAAATTATTTTGTTTGGATTTTTGTTAAAATAAATCTGCCACAAACCAATGTACATGTAGATGAAATAATTTAAATGCGTATTTTTATTACTTCTCAGTGAAGTGGTAATGCAAGAAGTGAACAGTAGGCCTAATGTTTAATGACCTGGTTTGCGGAAGATAAAATATGGTGGGATAGGAATATCATCTGCACACACAAATATCTAGATTACGACGCAAAAATAAAGATAGGCCTAGAATAACGTTGTCGGTGTATGTCGCTAAATATTAAAACTTAAAAAACGACAACATATAATATGCAGAGAAAAGATGGCATAGGTTAAAACTCGCCTTCCCGTTGCGTTCCTGCTCATTTCAAGATCCTTTGCAGTCAGACGACACTGAAATTGGTGCAAGTGATCGATTCTCGCCAATGAAAAGTGACAACAAAAAATTCACTGGGGCCGTGTGGAAAAGTAAAAAATCAATTTTGTTAAGACGACTGGACAAAATCTAGCCTATTTTGTTAAGATTTTTGTTTGAATAACAAATTGGATTCTGTTGTATCGACAAATTAATTTGTTACGAAGGCGTAACAAATTTGTTTTTCTTAAATTTTAACAAAATAATATTTTTAGTGTATTATCAATACAAAAGAAAATCAGAAACATAAATGACACTGTCCTGGAGCCATATTTTAAACGCGCATGAGACCGTAAACCTCAAAACTGGATGTTAGACATTCGGAATCTCGTTCACTAACAATGCTGTTTACCGACACCAGTTTCATGCCTGACTTATCGCGATACACATGTATACTTGTCACTGGCACTAGGCCTATTACTTTTCCTAAGCACAATATATGTGACTCGTGCATTTACGCTGCGTCGCGATATTCTCAAGTATGTCTTGTGTATTTCTCCCGATAATCTCGCGTTAGAAATGGCACTGTCTGCTGGCCTGTACGGTACCTAGATATATTTACAATTGTATCTAAAACAGGCGAAATACTGGTATCAAAATGACCGTAACTGCCATACCTGCATAGTTGAATGCCAGGGTTGTTTCGAAACTGCCAGTGGGGTAAACAGACTCCGTCGGTTTTGCGGAAATTGGTGTTCTGCATCTAGAGAGGAACCAGGTCTCCAAATGAATCAGTCCATTGACCGTCATTTTGACTTATTGGAGGAACCTCACTTGAAGCAGAATTATCTTGGGTTTCCGACTTGAAAATAACGTTTGAGGGGTGTTCATGCGCACTTTACCAGTCACAACTCTTATACCATTTAGATAGCATCTGATTGCAGTTGTAATCCAGTTTCATGAGACGCGCCAAGTAATCATGAGAACATTGAGAGAATAAACACCAAAAACAATACAACAAGGAAAAAGTGGAAGCAACAACGCATTGTAAACTGAGCAGAAACAAAATCGCAGCATAATAAGCAACAATGACAGCAATGAGGTACAAATGCAATCTGCGCAGTGGGTGACTGTTGCAAGCGCCAGTATGAACAGCAAGCAAAAAACCAAAGAGCATGTTGCATGCATGAAAAGTCATTGCAAATAGCAGCAGAAGTGAGTGAGCTTGACATCTTTTAAATAGACTGCTGTACTACCTCATGTGATGTGTATCCTCCAATTGTTGTGTACCTGCTGATGCTGACGTGGCTGGTAGCTTACCAGGCTGCTATCAGCTGATGTAGCTCTACTCGAGTTTCCTGCCTGAACTAGTTACACTTATTATTGTTTTACCTCCAAGAACTTCTTCATTTTCTGGATGATCCATAAACTCATTGAGCAAAAGTCAGCTAAATCTGACAATGTTACATAGTGCAAATAATAATCTGTGAAGCGAAATACAAGCTGCCCCCTACTTCTTCTCCGCATGGCAAAAATGTTGAGATTTTTGCTTTGATGTGAATTATTTATAATGCAATGTTCTATTACCGACCGTCCTTAAAGGGATAGTCCACCCAAAAACTATAATTTGTATATCAATTACTCACCATTAGATGTATCGAACAGACAAGGTTGTTTTTCACTTGGCTCAACTTTATGGCCACTGGAGAGATTTTAAAAATTATCCAAATTCCTTTTTTACTGGAAGCAAATGGGGTCACCCAGTAGCAATGGTGAAAAGTCCACAAATCGTCCGTTGACAAACTTTCAAACCATCATCCAACGCATCGTCC
Source organism: Gymnothorax javanicus (assembly GCA_029692085.1). NCBI lineage: Eukaryota > Metazoa > Chordata > Actinopteri > Anguilliformes > Muraenidae > Gymnothorax > Gymnothorax javanicus. Next base: position 9,099,990 of record CM056212.1, on the reverse strand, counting down.
ATTATAATCCAAGTCTGCTTTGTCCACTCGTATCCTCAGAACTCTAGAAATGCGGTTATTTTTCGCAAAAAATAATAAAATACCACAGTTATGCTTCAAGTAAGCTCACGCATTCAACGGAAGTCCCGCCTCCCGGCTCGTTCTCAGAGACTAATAAAGTTTCTGAACACGCCTTTCTCCTCCTCTCAAAAACTTTATTAGTTTCTGGGAACGAGCCGAGAGGCGGACTTCCGCTGAATGCGCGAGCTTACTTTGAAGCATAACTGTGGTATTTTTAGTGAAAAATAACCGCGTTTCTAGAGTTCTGAGGATACGAGTAGACAAAGCAGACTTGGATTATACTGGCGATACGCTGGACGATGGTTTGAAAGTTTGTCAACGGATATTTTGTGGACTTTTTACCGTTGCTACTGGTGACCCCATTTGCTTCCAGCAAAAAAGGAATTTGGATAATTTTTAAAAACTCTCCAGTGGCCATAAAGTTGCGCCAGGTAAAAAAACAACCTCATCCGTTCGAGACATCTAATGGTGAGTGATTGATATACAAATTATAGTTTTTGGGTGGACTATCCCTTTAAGCAAAACGCAAACCTTTGCATCAAATGCAGGTGGATATTTTTATTTCTCACACTTTTGACTGACAAAATGAGGTGGCCTCATATAATTACTATCCATTTGTTCTCCAAACTAAACCGAAAAAAACAAGCTGAAAGTTTTACGGCTATTAAAACTTGATACAATGCTCCAATATGATGCAGTCTATTGTACTTCTGACTTCTTCTTGATATCGTAGATCCACAAATGGTTGCCAAGATCAATCACCGTGGTCGTAAGCTTGCGAGGCGACAACTTGTCCACTGTTTCAAATTGGCTCCATAGGCGGCCAATGGACAGAAAGCTGGGAAGAGGTAAAACATGCCATTAAATTGATAATTTGTCTTGATCACTTTTCAATCAATGGCCTTTTTTGAAGATACTTAAACTTATACCTCTTTCAGGTGTCGTCAATTCTCTTTGAAAACGCAAGAAATAAAACACGTCATTTCAATGACAAAATGTGCGATTTTCATCCTTTGTTTTCATTTAAACGATCATGAAGCGTAAATTTGATGACCTGCTTCAATGGCAAAAGTCAATGCAGAAAATCCATGATTTTTTTTTTTTTTTTGAAGGGTAGCCCATTAAGGCAAGTGAATAAAACATTTAATTTAATACATTATTATTTTCTTGCCTTAATATTTCATTAGAAAGGAAGCCGTGTATTTAAGTGCCAACGGATTATTCATTCTTAGAAAATGTGGTAATCAAGAACAATGATTGAAAACATGTCAATTATGATCTGTTTCAAGGGATGTCTTCTGCTCTCCCTGCGTTCTTTTCAGCTGCTGCCACTGAGTGACTATTTTCTTTTATGCTAAATCTTTACAACTGTTGAATGAATTTTGAAACGTTTTGCATTTATTCGGCCAGGGCAATATCTGGCAAAGTTGACGTGTATCCGCCTTGTGATTCAGTTTCTCTCCAAAATTCAATTAGTTTTTCTATTGCCCATGCAACTAAGTTTAATAAAAATCAGAGCAATGGTTTCCATAATCCTGCTGACAAATGGACAAAAAGACAGAACAAATCCCTACCACAAAAAATTAACTCATGAGTGGATGTAAAAATAACACATTTTGAGCACTCAAACAACTGGATTTCTAATTAGCAATCCCAGGGCCAGCTTTACAAACACAGGCGCAGCCTAGTCCAAGACTGAATTGCATTGTTCATGGAGTACTACAAAACAAATCTAGTTCTACTCCAGGGCCAAACTGATTTGAGTGTTGAAAGCAAACTCTTGTTGCTGAAAAAAATGTTTCTCCTTTATCTGAATTTAGGGGCTCAACTGGCAACTCAAGATTTGGCAAGACCAGAACAGATGGAGCTCAGAACCTTTAAGCTTACCATCCCCATCTTCTCAAACATCTCCAACTTCACTGCAGGCAATGAGACAGACACGCAACTGTCCAAGGGTCCCTACCAGGTGTTGGAGGTGGTGATCATTGTCCTGGTCTCAGGAGCCGTCAGTCTTTTCACAATAACTGGGAATATACTGGTCATTCTCTCAATCATAATGAACAGGAGCCTCCAGACCATCAACAGCTACTTCCTCTTCAGCCTGGCATGTGCAGACCTGATCATTGGGGTCAGCTCCATGAACCTGTACACAGTCTACGTCACAGTTGGCTATTGGCCGTTGGGCCCAGTAGTGTGTTACGTATGGCTGATCGTGGACTATGTAGCCTGCAATGTCTCAGGCTTTCATCTCATTGTCATCAGCTTTGACCGTTACTTCTGCATCACCAAGCCACTCAGCTACCCTGCATGGAGGACCACCAGGATTGCAGGCATGATGATTGCGGCAGCCTGGGTTCTTGCCTTCCTCCTTTGGGCCCCGCCCATCCTCACTCGGCAGTTTGTCGTCGTTAAGCGTATTGTGCCAGTGTGCTACATCGAGTTCCTGTCTAATGCATCAATCAGCTTTACCAGCTCCACTGCTTCCTTGTACTTGCCCGTTGCCATCATGAGCTTACTGTACTGGCAAATCTCCAGGGCCAGCAAGAGCCGTGTAAAGACGAGCGAGCACAAGCAAAAAAAGGGCAACCCATTCAACAGCGAAGCAGGAAACCACATCAGCATTCCATGTGATGACAAGTATGACACAACCCAACGCGTTGAGAGGATCCAGAATGGCGGACTAGGTGGAGTTCGGGAGGAGGAACTAAGTGCACCAGTACATCCTGAGAGAAATGAAATTACGGAGGCCCCTGCAAGTTACAAGGGAAACCCCACAGCCCACTGCCTTAATGTTACAATGTCAAAGCAGCAACCCAAGAAAAAGGCACTACCATCTCGTGAGAAAAAGGTAACACGCATGATAACAATGATTCTAGTTGCCTATGTGGTCACATGGACACCTTATAATGTCATGAAGGTCATCGGCACCTTCTGTTCGCCCTGTGTTCCCTCCAGTATGTGGATCTTTGGTTACTGGTCCTGCTACATCAACAGCACCATCAATCCAGTCTGCTATGCTCTCTGCAATGTCTCCTTCAAGAAAACCTTCAAACAACTCCTGCTCTGCCAGCACAAGGACATTCGCTTAGGCACATAGAGATGTGATCGTTTTTGTCTCTGCTGTTGTTATTTTCCGACATTTTTTGACAGAAAAAAATACGTTCATGCATCACTTTAAACAGTGGCAGGTACAAGCTCAAGAAGTAGAATTACAGCCATGCAACCTGTTAGTGTAATGTCAAATTGCAGACATGTCTGTGCCAGCAAACTCAACCAGAATTCAACAGCATTTACTGCAAAACTCAGTAAAAGTCTGCACCCATTCACAGGATCACAAAATGCATCTATTTAAGGTAGATATTTTTATCTGATAAAAATTTTGAATGATTAAATGTGCAGTTCCGTCCAAAAGTTTGCAATAACATAGAAATGTTTCTATTTTTAAAAGACCAATACTGTTCAATCAAAAAATATTCAAAGACATTATTTTGACACTAAATTACTATTCCTTTTAGAAACAAAAGGTTTGAAATTGGCAGTTCTCATATGTTACTCTGGCGTTTTTTTGACGTTTTCACCGTTACTTGGGCGGAATCTTACTGGTTTTTAGACTTTTATGGCTGTTGGGCAGCCGGACAGCTAAAACCCACAAAACCGCCAAAAAAAAAAAGGCAAAAAACCCCCAAAAAATTATGCAGAATGAATGTAAGTAATTGTGATTTTTAATGAAAACTATTTAATTTGTTCTTTATTTTTCTTTTCATTAAATTTATGAATTTTTTTTTATTTGTTACAAAAAAGAAAAACGAACTATTTCTTTTCAAGTTTTTCTTTGGCTCGTTTTTCCTTTTTTGGGGGGTTTGTGAAATAAATTGTGGGGGATTTGACAAACTTTGTTTTTATCCTGTAACTATATACAATTTATTTACATTTATTTACACACAATCCAATTTGTTCGTTACTCAGACTTAAGCAGACGTTACTCAGGTGTTTGATGATCCGTAAGCTGGGCTCAATGAAGATGTTACTCATACTTAAGTAGACGTTTCTCAGACGTATTTAGACGTGACTCATGCTGTTCTATCTACCGTCCATGGCCAAAAAATTGGAATTTTCCGCCGTATAACACTGTCTGACGTAAATATTTAGACGGAGGCAGACGGAATCGTTAAACGGCAGTATGGGACAGGGCCTTAACATACAATTGCAAAACCCCACTCTTACAAATACAAAAATGAATATTTTTGCTAAAATATTTATCTCATCACAGATGTCCGCCCAGATCAATTAAAGATTTCCTTTGTTTCCCCCATTTACTGTAGATCCAGAAATTCTATTATCATTATAATGACCTCTGGTCATGCAGCCAGGATATTTCAAAACCATGTAACCACAATTCAGACACACTCACCTGAGACAAAGAAACACAAAAAGCTGCGACCTTCACAATGAGGGTAAGACACTGCACCCAAAGTGTTTCTCATTGCTCACAAACATTGATAAATGACAACGGCAATGACTGGGTAAATTTGGAGTTTTAAATAATAAAATGAATATATTTTGAGAATCTGAAGAGCAAGATCCTTGATCTTCAGGGCCAGTTGGTGTTACTACATAGTTCGTAATTAGTTGAGTTCCGAGAGGAACTGAGTAGTATTTTGTTTAGAGAAATGGTGTGTACGCTACAGCAAGGCAGGGGGGAAACCCCAGAGCAGGCTGGGAGAGAAATTTGGGAGACTGAAGGACATCAGCACAGGACAGGGCGTACACGCTGTACAGTGACAGCTTCTCCAGAGGTTGAGGCGTCCAATCGATTCCAGCCCTTGCAGATATTCGACTTGGCCCCCGACCCATAGAGTGGAGGGATTGATGAGGCTCAGGGCACCATTTTGGCTTCCTCTCCCTAGAGAAGGGAGGTAGTAATAGTGGGGGAGTCAATTATTAGAGGAATGGATAGCATAGTCTGTTCGCATGACAAGGAGTCTCATATGGTGTGTTGCCTGCCTGGTGCCCAGGTTGGAGACCTCCTGGAGCGTGCGGACAAGCTCCTGGCCAGAGCGGGGAGGGATCCAGTGGTCATGGTCCATGTTCGGACAAATGATATAGGTAAGGGTAGGTTTGAGGTTCTGCAAGGCAAATTTGTGGAATTAGTGGAAAAGCTTTGGGCCAGATCCTCCACAGTAGCATTCTCTGGGATTCTACCGGTACCATGTTCGAGCAGAGGGAGGCAGAATTTTATCTGGAGGTTTAACATGTGGATACGAACCTGGTGTAGGAAATACGGGTTCAGGTTTATGGGGCACTGGAACCTCCTCTGGGACAGGGGTGACCTGTACAAGCCTGACAGGCTACACCTGAACCGGAGGGGTACCTTTGAATTTGGTTGAGAGTAGCACAGGGTTGTTTAAACTCGAGACTTGGGGGGCAGGGAGGTTAGAGACTGCTATAAATAGAGAAATGCAGACTTCCCTAGTGGAAGCTGAAAGCGCTACATGCACTATTGATGATATCTTTTTAAAGCAACAAAGCATAGTGAGGGCTTGGAGCAGCAGGCAGCTGGGGAACCGAAGGGTAAGTGCAGTTGTAATAGCCTGAAATGTTTTTATTTAAATGCAAGAAGGATAAAAAAAATCCCCAGGACTTGAAGCTGTTATGATTAGTGAGGGCTATGACATAGCTGGGATTACTAAGACATGGCTTTGTGAGGAGGATGGTGACTAATATAATATAGAAGGTTATAAGCTCTTAAGGAAGGATAGATCAAATAGGAGTGGGTGTAGCACTCTGTGAACAAAAACATTAATGTGCAGAAATTCCTGAAATGGAACATTTCTTGCCCTGTGAGGATATCAGGTTCAGGCTCATTGGCAAACACGAGATAGGTTCAAAAATAGGAGTGTGCTATCGACTGCCAGCTTCGGACAGTTTTGTAAATGAAATGTGTAATGTGGGAAAAAAAAAAAAAAAAAAAGCCACTAGATGGCAGTGTTGACATTTTTTTTGTTAAGCCAGTCTAAAGCTAGGTTTGGGGCATGTCCCGGGCATGCCTCAGAGGGGGCTGGAAAAGAGTATACAAGGAGAAAAATCGAGAGAGTGTAGGAGGAGGAGAAATTGCAAGGAGAAATTGCGGAAGGATATATTTGACCAGACCTGTCACTCTTTTCAAGACCTATGAAGCTTTTTGTGGATTTTTGCCTGTGTTGGAGCATTTTCCAGTCCCAAGACATCGCAACATAGCAGCGCCATCTCCATTACCGAGGGACTGTAAATATCTCATTTTTTTTCATTTCAATCTTGGTCAGTAGATGTAGATTGTAGATTAGTTCAAAGTGTGTGTTTAATTAAATCTGTTGAAGTTTAAGGATTTTGTCTGTCATCCCTTGCTGTCCGTGACGTCATAACAAATTGACGCCATAACAAATTGGGGCCGTAACAAATTGGGGGCTCGGGTCCGGGGTAGACCATTGTGCGAGTCATTTATTAAAAAAGTAAAATTTCAAATAGTGACATTTTTTTTTGAATTTTCCTAGATATATATTGGCAGATCAACAGCAATGGATGATTTCTTGGCATCACCAACCGTAGAGGGTTTGAAGTCTTTTAAAAAGACAGAACTGCTAGAAATATGCAGACAGCTAGAGCTGACAGATGTAAAACCAGCCATGCGAAAAGCAAGACTGGCTAGAGAGATTGTTGAATATTACATTGGTGAAAATGTGTTTGCACCAGGAGATCTGGAACGTTTCTGGTGGAAAATCCAAATGTAGAATTGGAACTTAAATTAAAAATGCTAGAAATTGAAGAAAAAGAAAAACAAAGGCAGTTTGAGTTAGAAAAATTAGCAAGAGAAGAGAAAAAAGAGAGAGAGAAAGAGAGAAAAGAAATTGAGGAAAAAGATAAACAAAGAGAATTTGAGAGAGAGAAAGAGGAAAGAGCAGAAAGAGAGAGACAGAGACAGAGGGATTTCGATTTAGAAAATTTAGACAGGGAAGAAAGGCTCCAAATGGAGCAACTAAAAATTAAAATGGAAGCCGAAAACAAATTTCGTGCTAGCCAGGAGGTAAAGCTGGTGCCTCCATTCTCGCTGAAGGAGGTTGATAAGTATTTCCAGTGCTTCGAGAAGGTAGCTAAGAGTTTTCAGTTGCCAAAGGAACACTGGCCTCTGATGTTGCAAACTATCCTCAAGGGTAAAGCTCAACAAGCCTATTCGGCTTTGTCTGCAGATGATCCCTCTGATTATGAGGTTGTCAAAAAGGTTATTTTGACAGCTTATGAGTTGGTTCCAGAGGCTTACCGACAGAAATTCAGAGGTCTGAAGAAATCTGACAATCAGACTTATGTTGAATTTGCTAACGAGAAGAAGGTTTGCTTTGAGCGCTGGTGTACTTCTATGGAGGTAAAGGATGATTTCAACTCACTAAACGAGATGGTGTTAGTTGAAGAATTCAAGAACTGTGTCAAGGATGATATTAAGACCTACCTTCATGAGAAGCAAGCACTGAATTTGCAATCAGCTGCCAAGTTTGCAGACGAATATGTTCTCACACATAAGTCCAAATTTCAGTCTAGCAGTAACAATAGATGGTCCCAATTTCAGAAGAAAGGTAACGGTGATACCCAAGATTCCTCACCCAAAGACAACGACAAATCTGGTGATGGCGCTCAGAAATCCAGGCAAAGGTCTGATCAAAGTGTGAAAGCTGACAGGGACAAAAGTGGTCTAGTTTGCAATTATTGCAAGAAATCTGGTCATGTTACAACTAACTGTTGGTTCCTTAAAGCTAAGAAAGAAAAAGGAAAGGATACCAAACCCAATGCCTTTGTGAAGGCAAGGTTAGAAACCCCTGTAGTAGATGACCGATCTGCTAAATTGCCTGCTCCTTGTGAGGCTAAGAAGCCTGATACTGCTGACTTTGTGAGGGAGGAATTCCTTCCATTTGTGTCAGAGGGATTTGTGGCTCTGAATGAGCATTCTCCTCCTGTCCCCATATATATCCTAAGGGATACCGGAGCTTCTCAGTCACTTTTGTTGATGGACTCCTTGGAGTTACATGATGAGACCGCTTCTGGGGATTTCATACTTGTACAAGGTATTGAAGGGAGGACTGTATCTGTACTCCTGCGCTCTGTATTCTTGAAGTCAGATTTAGTTACAGGACAGGTAAAGGTGGGACTTAAGTCAAGTCTACCTATCAAGGGTGTTTCTCTGTTGCTAGGCAATGACCTGGCTGGGGGCAATGTAGTTCCCCCTGTTCATCTTACTTCACAGCCGAGCACTGAAGATGGCGATGAAGACCCATCTCTGTATCCTTCCTGTGCAGTGACTCGTGCTATGGCCAAGAAGGCTCAAGAAGAAGATGATGTGGTGCCGTTCAGCACATTGAATAGTCATGACTCAGGTGGTTCACCTCATGACTCTGTTCAGCCTACTATGGTTTCTCCGTTTGAGGACTTATCAGACACTTTTATCAGTTCTCTGTTCAGCCAGCCAGATGGGTCTGGTGATTCTGATGTGTCTGGAGACTTGTCTCTGTCCAGAAAGCGGTTGATTCAGGAGCAAACCAATGATCCTGAAATTTGTGTACCTAAAGAAGAGAGCCCTTCCTGATGAAGAAATAGACGCAGTTCCAGTTGGGTATTATCTCAAGGATGGAGTGTTGATGCGAAGTGGCGCCCTCCTGATATCCCTGCCAATGCAGATTGGGCAGTGGTCAAGCAAATTGTTGTTCAAGGTCTACAGGAATGAGATCTTAACAATGGCTCATAGTTTGCCTTTAGGAGGTCATCTTGGTTTTAACAAGACTGTTGACAAGATCATGAAACACTTCTTCTGGCCTGGACTTCGGAAAGATGTTTCCAACTTTTGCAAAACCTGTCACACTTGTCAGGTAGTTGGAAAACACCAGTTAGACCCACCTGTAGCTCCATTGCAGCCTATCCCAGCATTTGGGGAGCCCTTCTCCAAGGTCATTGTTGATTGTGTTGGTCCATTACCCAAGACTAGATCTGGAAATCAGTACTTGTTGACAATCATGTGTGCATCTACCAGATTCCCTGAAGCCATCCCTCTACGCAACATCAAGGCAACTGCAATTTCGAAGGCTTTGATAAAGTTCTTCACGTTTTTTGGCCTTCCCAGGGAAATTCAGTCAGATCAAGGTAGCAGTTTCACTTCCGGATTGTTTCAGCATGTTGTATATGAACTAGGTGCGAAGCAGATTCTTTCCAGTGCCTATCATCCAGAGAGTCAGGGTGCCTTAGAGCGGTTTTATTCCACTCTCAAGACAATGATGAGGACTTATTGTTATGACCATGAGAAAGACTGGGATGAAGGTGTTCATTTGCTGTTGTTTGCAGCTAGAGAAGCAGTGCAGGAGTCTACTGGATTCAGTCCGTTTGAGCTAGTGTTTGGCCATGAAGTGAGAGGACCTTTGCTATTGTTGAGTGAACAATGGCAAGAGAAAGAGCCGCATATCAGTCTGTTAGACTGTGTTAGCAAGTTCAAGGAAAGACTGCGTGCAGCTTGTGACCTAGCCAAAGAGAACTTAAAATCAAGTCAGGGAAAAATGAAAACTTGGTATGATCATAAGGCTAGAAGCCATGAGTTTAAACCAGGAGACAAGGTCCTTGTGTTGTTTCCCTTGCAGTCCAATCCATTGCAGGCTAGATTTCATGGTCCTTATGAAATTCTGACAAAACTCAATGATTTCAATTACATTGTGAAGACTCCAGATAGGAGAAAGTCAAAACAGTTGTGTCACATTAACATGCTGAAGCCTTATCATGATAGGAATGCTAGGGTTGCAGCTGTCACTTCAGATTCTCCAACGGCCGAGACTTGTGAAGATGAGGGGGAGTTTCAAGATGATGAACCTAGAATTAAAGCTGAAGTTCTTTCATGTAAATTGTCAAATTCTGAAGTGTTGCAAAATCTTGGTGTAAAACTCCAGCACTTAGAACCCTCACAGAAAGATCAGTTTGAGAGGTTGATCAAGAAATATAAAGATCTATTTCCTGATATTCCAAAGAGAGTTTCTATAGCCTCTCATGATGTAGATGTTGGTGATGCCAAACCAATAAAACAGCATCCGACGGATGAATCCTGAAAAGAGAAAGATTGCTGAGAAAGAGGTTGAGTACATGTTAGAACATGATATTATCAGACCCTCTAACTCAGATTGGAGTTCACCCTGTGTTCTAGTTCCAAAAACTAATGGAAGTACTAGATTCTGTACAGATTATCACAAAGTCAATGCTGTAACTAGAACTGATGTGTTTCCAATACCTAGGATTGATGATTGTATCGATAGAGTTGGGCAAGCAAAGTTTCTGACCAAGATTGATTTATTGAAGGGTTATTGGTGTGTGCCTTTAACTGAGAGGGCCAAGAGCATCTCTGCTTTTGCCACACCATCTGGGTTATACCAGTATGAAGTCCTACCCTTTGGCATGAAAAATGCCCCAGCCACGTTCCAAAGGATGATACAGTCTACAATCGCCGGATTGCCACACACGAAAAGTCATATCGACGACCTGATCACATGGAGTGACTCCTGGGAAGAACATCTGAAAGATGTAGAGGCATTGTTCCAGCGCCTGACCCAGGCTAACCTGAATGTTAACCTGAACAAGAGTGACTTTGGTTGTGCTACTGTCACGTATCTTGGCTACGTCATAGGCCAGGGTACGGTGGCACCCATAAATGCTAAAGTCCAAGCCATCATGGACTTTCCAGTTCCTGACAACAAAAACGCTTTGCGCCGCTTCCTTGGAATGATCGGGTACTACCACAAGTTCTGCAAGAACTTTGCTGAGATTGCTCTCAGTCTCACCAACCAACTGAAGAAAGGCATAAAGTTCACTTGGGATGACGCATGCCAAAGAGCCTTCGATCGCCTGAAGTCCCTGCTATGTCACTTCCCCGTGCTCAAATCTCCTGACTTCAACAAACCGTTCTCCATGGCGGTCGATGCTAGCGACCAAGCTTGTGGATCTGTGCTCCTTCAGAGAAGTGACTCTGATGACATTGAGCATCCCGTGGCATACTTCTCCAGGAAGTTCAATCACCACCAAAATAACTATTCCACAATTGAGAAGGAGCTGTTGGCTCTGGTTCTATCCTTACAACACTTTGAGGTTTATGTTTGTACAGGGCAAACGCCAATGATTGTATATACTGACCACAATCCGTTAATGTTTTTGAGTAAGATGAAAAACAAGAATCGGAGATTGTTGAATTGGAGTTTGATTTTACAAGAGTTTGACTTGGAAATTAAGCATGTAAAGGGTGCTCACAATGTAATTGCCGATTGCTTATCCCATGTTTGAGTATGTGTATATATATCACATGTGTTTATTAGCATATTGTATTATATGTATATATATATACAAGTGTCTACTTAACCATTTTTGTATTGAAAAGAAAAATTTTGCCTTTATAAGTCAAAATTTTTCCCTTTTGGAATGGAGGTGTAATGTGGAAAAAAAAAGCCACTAGATGGCAGTGTTGACATTTTTTTTGTTAAGCCAGTCTAAAGCTAGGTTTGGGGCATGTCCCGGGCATGCCTCAGAGGGGGCTGGAAAAGAGTATATAAGGAGAAAAATCGAGAGAGTGTAGGAGGAGGAGAAATTGCAAGGAGAAATTGCGGAAGGATATATTTGACCAGACCTGTCACTCTTTTCAAGACCTATGAAGCTTTTTGTGGATTTTTGCCTGTGTTGGAGCATTTTCCTGTCCTAAGACATCGCAACATAGCAGCGCCATCTCCATTACCGAGGGACTGTAAATATCTCATTTTTTTTTATTTCAATCTTGGTCAGTAGATGTAGATTGTAGATTAGTTCAAAGTGTGTGTTTAATTAAATCTGTTGAAGTTTAAGGATTTTGTCTGTCATCCCTTGCTGTCCATGACGTCATAACAAATTGACGCCATAACAAATTGGGGCCATAACAAATGCTCTTTAAGAGGATTAGGCAAGCTTGTAGAGCAGGAGGGACTGTTATTATGGGAGACTTCAATTATCCTGGTATCAGTTGGGAAATGGTGAAATGACAGAGTAAAGGGGAGGAAAAATTTCTGGAAGTTATAAATGAAAATTTGTTTAGTACAGTATGTTAATAAACCTACAAAAGAGAAGGCAATTTTAGATTAAGTGTTCTGTGATGACTGATAGAATGAGCAATGTAGAGGTATTGGAGCCACTTGGAACTCGTGATCTTTCTACTGTTAGTTTTGATGTTTCATAGCAAATTAAAAAGTTTTCGTTCAATTTTAGGCAGCAAACTTTGACAGAATGCGCTCAAATCAAAGTATAATAAAATGGGAGACAGTCCTTGATTGTAAGTCTGTAAATGAGATGAGGGATAGATTCAAGGGGCGTTTGCTTGATGCACAATGCAAATTCATTCCAAAGCTGTCCAAATGTAAGGTGAAAAATCGGGATCCTCAGTGGATGTCCACAGCTATTCGTAAGAGTTTGACGGAAAAGAGGAATTTTTTAAGATGTACATAAAGGACAGTAATGAGAATGCTAAGGCCGAATACTGTAAAATGCAGGCTGTGGTCAAAAAAGAGCTGAGGAAAGCTAGAGGATTGTATGAAAGGCAAATTGCAGAAGGGACAAAAACTAATCCTTAATGCTTTTCTCAGTACTGTAGTAGAAAAAGGAAAGTCAAAGAGGAGGCCAATTGTATAAAGAATAAAGATGGACCGTTGCTGTATGAGAGTAAGGATATTACTGTTACCTAAAATAGTTACTTTGTTGAGAATTTTACCTTGGAGGGCATTTTTATTAGGCCAGAGGGCATTTCTAATGCACAAGATTATTGAGCAATAATCAAGGTTAAGGATAATGAAGTATTAGACAAGTTGCATAAACTAAAGACAGATAAGGTGGCAGGTCCTGATGGCTTATACCCTAAAGTGCTCAAGGAATTTTGTTAGATCATCTCTAAACCGCTCTCAGCTATCTTCAGATGGTCTTTAGAAACTGGAGAAATACCAAATGATTGGAAGCAGGGCAATATAATACCAATATAGAAGAAAGGGGACCGTACTGAGCCAGGAAATTTCAGGGCCAGTCAGTTTAACTTGCATTGCATGCAAAATACTGGAATCTATCCTAAAAGACGAGCTGGAATTATTTCTTGAACATAATATCTTGAGGGATAGCCAACATGGTTTTCCAAAAGGAATGCCATGCCTGACAAACCTTCTGGAATTCTTTGAAGAGGTCACTAAGACTTTGGATCGGAGCAGGGTTTATGACATAATTTACTTGGATTTTCAGAAAGCATTTGATACAGTACTGCATGAGAGACTAATTTTTAAAATGAGCTCCATTGGAATTACAGGAGATATTCTGGAGTGGATTCCAAACTGGTTACAGGACAGAACACATACACCGGTGGTCACAGGAATCACGTCTGAGCTAGGTATGGTGGGGAGTGGAGTCCCTCAGGGGTCGGCATTGGGACCCCTGCTGTTCCTCACCTACATGAATGACCTTGATAGGAGTATTGAGAGCAAATTAGTTAAATTTGTGGATGATACTGAAATTGGGAGGTTTGGCGAGCAGTGTAGAGTCCACTTAAGTGATTCAGGACGATTTCGATAGAATTCAGAATTGGGCGGAAATGTGGCAAATTAAATTTATTGTAGCTAAATGAAAAGTTCTACGTGGAGTTAATAATAATATTAGACAGGATTAATTCATGGGAGGTTTAAAACTGGCATGTGCCCCAAATGAAAAAGATCTGGGAGTGATTGTTGACCAAATCCCTACAGGTTCTAGCCATTGTGCTGTAGCAGTTAAAAAGGCCAACAGGATGCTGGGATATATAGATAAAAGTATTGAGTATAAATCCAAGGAGGTCGTACTTCTCTCGGACAACACATTTGTCATATCACCTATAGGGTATTGTCTACAGTTCTGGGGACCATACATTAAGAAAGATACAGCCTAGAGGCTATAGGAAAAAGTTCAGAGAAGAGCCACAAATTGTATTCCAGGTAAAAAGTTGAAAGCTATGAGAAGGGGCTGAAGATGCTTAATCTCTTTAAGTCTTAGAAAAAGGAGATTTAGGGGTGATCTGATTGAGGTTATTAAATATTTTAAAGGGATTAAAAAAGTGAATTATGTGGGATTACTTAGGCGAAGGTTTTTTTTTTTTTTTTTTAGAACTCGGAAGTCAGCAAAGAGTAAATTTAGCACTGACATTAGGAAATATTTTTTCACGCAGAGAGTAATCTCAGTGTGGAATAGCTTGCCTGATTCCATTTTTGAGGCAGAAACCTTGGGAAATTTCAAGAGCAGGCTTGATTTAACGCTTGATTTTTATTTATTTATTTTTTTGATTGAGTAACTCGCATCTCCTTTTGGGAGTGGGGCGATGGCGGCGATGCGGAGACGCTGCGTGGCAGAGGCTGCCGACCTGCACTTCTTTTTACATCAAGAAGGCCGCTTATCGCATGATAAAATACACTCGTCAGCAGCCACATCAACTTTATTCAGTATTTTTAAACGTTACAAACGCAAGATCTTGCAAAATATCCACAGCTTGCTCTTCACTCTGTTACTGCTGATCACAATCGCACTACCTCTGCGAATCTACCTGTCTGGAGCGACACATACCGGCTATCTAAACCTCAGAAATCAGCAGAAACATTGGATGAACCGGGCCGGTGTAAACCAGGCTATCTCTAACTACACAGTGAGCACTGACGCCGTAAGCCTTCACTACAATCTGCTGGGCTTCTATACAGTTTAGTCTTCCATGTTGTGCCACGGACGGGCCATGGTAGGCCGAGGTAAACAAACCATCAAACGGCAGAGACTCACCATTCCGTCTCGAGAGATTCATGGCATTCTACTATTGATGCTGCTGCTGTCGGGGGATGTTCATCTAAATCCAGGACCAGTTACTCCGGAGGCATCACAGAACATCGGTGCTGAGCTCCCTTCTAAATCCGAGGTAACATCTTCCTTGGAGGTGAGTGACTATGGAGTATCTATTAGTGTTGCACCGATGCCCCGATACGGCACTAAAATGCTGGCATCGGTATCGGCGAGTACTAACAAATAACGCGCCGATGCCATTTACCAGTACTAGTATGATCAAAACGCAGCGCCTTGTGTCTTTCTCTCGCCCGACACGCACTGCTGTGTGATGACGTGTTCAGTGCATGCCGAGCCAAGCTATCGCCATTGGCCTCTTAACCACGGACGCTCTTAACCAATGGCGGGGCAGCTTTTTCATGTTGAGGAAAAACAAACCAGCGTGCCACAGGAGAGAAAATGTCAGCGATTTGGAAATATTTCAACACAGAAACTCCAGTGAGTACAACAGCTACATGCAAGATTTGTGGTGATAAAGTTGCAAGAGGTGGAACTAAAACGGCCCGTTTCAATACCTCAAACCTGATAAAACATTTGAGAACGAAACATGTGAACGAACACCAAGAGTTTGAGGCGGCGGCAGCTGCTAGCAAGAGAAAGGGGGATGGGCCGCAGCAACAAACCCTGGTCAGTTCACTTCAGAGGAAGGACCAGTGGGACGAGAAGAGTGAAGCAGCAAAAAAGATGTCTGAGAAAATTACCGAAATGACTGTGCTCTGTAACCTGCCCCTCTCCTTTGTTGACAACGTGGGATTCCGGCTTTTTATGGCTCACGCAGTACCAAAATACAAGGTCCCAAGCCGCAAATATATCACAGAGACTGCTGTCCCTGCACTCAAAAAGAGGGTAATGGAGCATGTTTCAAGGAAGCTAGAAAAGGTGCAGGCCATAAGCTTCACTACTGATATTTGGAGCAGCGACGTCTCCCCACTTTCCCTGCTTAGTTTAACTGCTCACTGGGTGGATACTGAATCGTTCAGTCTGGAAAGCGTGGTGCTGCATGCAAACGACTTCAAAGGATCCCACACTGGTGAAGCAATTGCAGCAGCAATAGAGAATATGCTGCTTAACTGGAACATCCCCAAGTCAAAGGTAACGTTAGCCTACTCTTGTCTAGAATTTGCTATTTTGACCTCACTGTCTGAATGACCCTTCCTCGTACCTTCGACTTTAATTCACGACACGACTCGTGTTTACCAGTGTTACCGAATGCAGCATTAGTTCGCTTGCTTAGCTACCAAGTTCGCTAGCCTAGCTAGCCAACAGTTTGGTGCACGGATGTCAACAGAAAATACATTAAAAAAATTATCCATTATTTTTCTAGCTCAGTTAGCTAGAGTTCAACCGCGATCATTAATGTTTTACCAAATATATCTGCTCAGTAGCTAGCTCGCTAACGTTAGTTCGCTTGCTTAGCTATCTAGTTCGCTAGCCTAGCTAGCTGACAGTTATATTTAGTATAATGTAAATACTCGCGGTTCAACTCTAGCTAAGTGAGATTATTATTATTATTATTATTATTATTATTATTATTATTATTATTATTATTATTATTATTGAAGGTCCATGCCATTCTTCGTGACAACGCCAGCAATATGAAGAAGGCGATGAGGGACCTGGGGATGTCGAGCTTGGGATGCTTTTCCCACTTGATCCAGCTAGTGGTGCATGAAGGCTTGCTGTCACAGCGGAGTGTAGGTGACGCGCTGGCGAATGGGAGAAAGATCATCGGGCACTTTATGCATTCCCCACTGGCCACATCAAGGCTGGAAACCGTCCAGACGGACCTGGGAATGCCAGTCAAACGACTAACACAAGACGTGCCCACCCGCTGGAATAGCACGTTCTAAATGACAGCAAGCCTGCTGCAGCAAAAGACTACTATCTCAGTGTACGCGGCTGACCACCAAATGCCAGCGACACTGACTGCAAACGACTGGACATTGCTGGAGAAAGTCAACACACTCCTGGCTCCATTCGAGGAGATCACAAAGCAGATCAGCTTCGCCACCTCCACCGCCTCAGAGGTAATCCCCTCGGTCGTAGTACTGAAGCGACTGTTGGCCAAAGAGACCCCAGAGGACAGCGGGATAAAAACAATGAAGGCAACGCTTCTTGCAGCTGTGGACACAAGATTCCAGACCGTTGAGGCGGAGCCCCTGTACGCAGTTGCAACCCTCTTAGACCCGCGTTACAAAGACAGGTATGTCTAATTGTGTGCTGTTTAGTGTGAAGTTAAACATTTTGTGTTAGTTTGGAAATAAATGCAGCGCTAAATACAATAGCATATGAGCTAACGGCTAGGTTATGCTAGCCTCTGTAGCCTGTGGACTGTACTGTGACTCCGGTTAATGACGTCACTGTGTGTGCGACACTTGCAATCACAATAGCCGATTAAAGTAGGCAAATTCTTCTTGAATTATATGAATTGGAATCACAGAATATAATATTTTAGATGTCCAAATGTTGCACCTTGCTTTATTACAAATGCACATATTATTATTAATGCACATTCATGTGAATATCTAGCCCATGTCTCACTCTCACCAGCATGAAGAACTATGGATATAGGCTGTTTATTCAACACATGTATTCTGTTTACTATGTTACTGCAGATACTTCACAAGTGCAGAAAGCAGCAAGCTTGCAAAGAGTGCACTGACCCAAGAGGTGGAGAAGAATCAGGAGTCTAGATCACTGCAGACATCCACCACTGAGGCAGCAGACCCAGCCAGTAAGGTCCCACGGATGGAAGCAGAGCCCAACACAAGTAGCAAGAGCTGCTTTAAGGGGCTGTATGAGGAAGTCCTGCAAGAGTATGATGCAGAACAAGGTGGGGCCAGCAGCACAGCCACACAGGTACAGATAGAGACATATCTGGCTGAGAAAACAATCCACCGCATGGAGAGCCCATTCGAGTACTGGGGAAAGAATAAAGAACGGTTCCCCTCCCTGGCTGCTACTGCTGCAAAGTTTCTCTGCGCTCCCTCTACTAGTGTAGATAGCGAGAGACTTTTCAGCACAGCTTCCAACATACTTGATGACAAGAGGAATAGGCTGTTAGGAGAGAAAGTAGAAACACTCATCTTCTTAAAGAAAAACCTGCCAACGTACTTGAACGTGAACCCCAAGGACTTGAATCCTCAGGAGGACTGAGTAAACATTACTAGGTGTTGCTACTATGTGACATGTCTGTCACTGATGTGAACTTTATTTTGCCACTGCTCGTTTTAGTTTTTTGAAAGTGGATTTTGGAGTTGGAACTTGTTGTGATAGGACACTAACATTGAAAATGGCCTTTTATTTATTTTACCAAATTCTGGCTGCACTTAGAGGAGCGCACATCAGCCTAGACCTAGGTTTACAGGAGGAAATAATGTCTTATGGCAATTCTTATTAATCTGAGATGATGTTCTTACCTCAGATAGGCCTTAATGCCATGATCTCTCTCAAAGATACCTCATATGTATATTATTTCTTATTTTAATTTAATTTTACTCCTTGCTGCACTACTGTTATTCATGTTGTAATTACATGGATATTGCACTATTTTGGCCTTTGGGAGCCAAAACTCTCAAGTTTTAGAAGAGTTTATTTACTTATTGTCACCCATACCAGGTAGGCAATAAAGAAAGTTCTTCTGGATTCACTCTGTATTAGTCTTTTTTTCCTGTTTCACAAAGGTTTTTAAGCAGTGCCTGACCAAGCCATGACAGCAATGATTTTACATCCAAGTGAGTATGCAGTTCTTTAGAATTAGAAGAAAAAATGCTCTTATATTTTGTTTTTTCAAACGGCGTGGTATCGGTACGGTATCGGCATTGGCCGATACTGCACAGCCGGGTATCGGAATTGGTATCGGGGGCCAAAAAATGGTATTGGAACAACACTAGTATCTATACCTGGTGCCCACTTAAACAGCGCGGTTTCAATCGCCATTGGCGACTGTGACTTTTTGAATAACACACAGTCGACACCTGAAGTGCCGAGTGAACATAACCTTGCGGATTTAAAACCTACACGCTACCCGACGTGCCGGAATCCTGCAGTGATAAAACAGCGATTCTCTTACTTATTCCAGACTGTTAATCATGCGAAGGTCATATGGGATCCAAAAATGAAACCCAGAGGGCTTTTTGGTGGACATTTGAACGTCAGAAGTGTTGTTTCTAAGACTGAACAGTTAACTCATTTACTATTAAACTCCAACCTGGACTATCTATGTTTATCGGAGACGTGGCTACAACAGTCAACCCCAATTAATGTTTTCTCTGTACCGGGGTGTCAGTGCTTCAGACGAGAGAGAGTTGGGGGGAGAGGAGGGGGGGTATTGATATACGTCAAAGACGATATTAAATGTGAGCGCATTCTTTTCAAAGAATCCAACACACTGGAATATGTTGCTTTGAAAATTGTATAATCCCAACAAATGTCTTTTATTTTAATAGGATTCTACAGGCCTCCATCAGCAAATGAAACTTTCTATGATCAACTTATTGATATGTTAAAAGAGTGTAACTATAACAAAGAGCTTATTCTCATGGGGGACTTTAATCTAAACTGGGAAGACAAGGGGAAGAGGAAAAAATTTAAAACAATTACAGACAAATATAACCTACAACAGCTGATTAAAGGCCCAACGAGGATTGCAAAGAATTCAAGTACAGCATTGGATCTTGTCTTCTCCAATATCTGATCACTGGGTTATCTGATCATAATCTAACATTAGTAGCAAGGAAATTAACTAAAAACAGATTTAAGAACATACCACACCACACACACATCATGTCTCATATACCTAAAAGTAAACAACCTGCATTTGACAATGAGATCAATGGCTTGGTATGGGATGATATATTGTCCACAGAGGATGTGGAACATGGCTGTGACTTATTTACTACAAAAATTAAATCTGTTAGAAAGAACTTTATTGTTAAGGCCACCAGAAAACATAGAAAAAGAGTTAATCTACCTTGGTTTAGTGACAACTTGTGGCAAATGATGAAGTGCAGAGACTCAGCTTTAAAGAAAGCTATTAAGTCTAGAAGAGACACAGATATCTTAATATATAAAGGGTTGAGGAATAAAGTAGTTAAGAAGCTGAGATTAGCAAAATCACATTTCTATCTTCAAGTAATAAATGAGGCTAAAAGCAATAGTAAAGAAATCTGGAAAAATATCAATAACCTCATAGGGCGAGAACAACTACACACAGGAGATTTACAACTCAGATTTCAGGGTAAGATAATCAAAGACAATGTTGCAATTGCCTCTATTTTTTATTCTTTTTTTATTGAGTCAGTCCATGAGTTAGGAAATCACTTTAAGAAAAGAGAATTTACTATACATACTGATGAAGGCCAGGGTTTTAATCTGGTTACAACTAATGAAGGACAAATTTTTAAAAAATCAATTGTTCTTTAAAGAATTCTAAAAGTAGAGATGCTTTCCACTTGGACAGTATGTTCATTAAGAAACATCTAGACACTTTAACTCCCCCAATCACACATCTAATTAACCTTTCAATTACACTCAGTTGTGTTCCAGATAACTGGAAGCATGCAGTTATCTCAACCATCTTCAAATCTGGAGACCGCTACGAAGCAAGTAATTATAGACCAATAAGCATATTACCAGTACTATCAAAGGCTACAGAGAAAGTTGTCATAGAGCAGCTAACAATGCATCTAAATAACTGCAACCCTGGTCTAAATTACATGCAGTTTGGCTTCAGGAAGAATTATTGCACAGAAACAGCTGTTTTGCACTTCACAGAGAAAGTAAGAACACAACTTGATAAGGGAGGAGTTATTGCCGCTGTTTTCTTGGACTTGCGTAAAGCCTCTGATACAGTGAATCATGATGTTCTTATCTCCAAGCTATCTTATTTTAATTTTTCAACACAAACACTAGCATGGCTCTCATCATATTTGTCAAATAGGATGCAGTGCGTTAGAATTAAAGAGGCACGCTCCAGTTATATGAAAAACACAATGGGTGTGCCTCAAGGATCTGTGTTAGGTCCTTTACTTTTTAGTCTCTACTTTAATGATCTTCCACAACACTGTTACGGAGTAGATATACAATTATATGCCGATGATACTGTTCTGTACACACAGGCAAAAAATGCTCAGCTAGCAGCTGAGAAATTAACTCATGCCATGCAAGGTGTGGTTGAGTGTCTTGAACAATCATGTCTTACTTTGAATATCAGCAAGACAAAAGGTATGTTCTTTTGTAAAACTAGGGGGCAGATTCCAACTGCAGAAATCTTTATTAAAAATGAATCAATTGATATTGTTACTGAATTTAAATATCCTGGTATTAGTTTAGATTCAAATTTTAACTTCAAGAAACGCATCAAGAAAATGACAAAAACTATAAAATATAACTTGGCCAATTTTAGACAGATTAGATTGTCCCTCCCTATGGATGTTGCCAAAATATTTATGCATGCTTTAATTTTTTCACATATCTCATACTGTATCACCTGTTGAGGACAGGCCAGTGAATCTGCCATTAGACCTCTAGAATCATTTTATAAGCAAGCTATAAAAATCCTTGATAAAAAGCCATTTCAGTACCACCATTGCAAGATCCTAGAGAAACATAATTTATTGAGTTTTGAAAATTTTAGACTCTTTTCAAACTTGACTCTAGTGTACAAGATCTTAAATGGCTTGGCCCCTGCATGCTTACTGGCTTTTGTCTGCTACTGCCCTGCTGGTTCTGTAAGATCTACTAGAATAGCTTCTATTTATGACTGCAACATACCTTTTTGCCGTACAACTTTTAGATAATCCGCTTTTTCTTTTAAAGCCACTACACAGTGGAATGCAATAGCAGATGACATAAAGAGCTGCAGTTCCATTAAGAGCTTTAAATCTCAATTGAAAATTTTTATGAAGTCCACTCAAATCTGCAATCACTGATTTTTTTCTTCTTCTTTTTTTTTCTTTTTCTCCCTTTCCCATGGTGCTGACAAAATGTGTTTTTAGGGATGTTTATGTGAGTGTGTGTGTGAGAGAGGGGGGGGGGGGGTGTTTTGTATGTTTTTTTATTGTGCCCTGCCAGGGGACTGCAGATGTAAATTAGCCTGAGGCTAACTCTGCTACAATGCATCAAATGGTAACATTATGTTACCATTAATGATACCATTGAGTTATTGAGTATCTGAAATGATAGATTCACAACAATAACAAGAAACTGGCAAGTCTAGTTGGGCTGAACGGCCTGTTCTTGCCACTCATGTCATGTCATTTTATGTTATGTTAAATTAGTTGCATGAAATGTTAAACGGTTACACTAAATATCACTGACACCGTTCTTGAATTAACCAGTCAAAATCACTGTGTAAAGTTTTAGTCTATTCTGTAAATTATTCTGAGCAAATTTGGCAGAGTATTTTATGGCTTACTTTCCTAGATTTTTGTTTACTGATGGGACACCCAGTATATTGTCAGCCAGTCCCGAATTCAGGTATTGTGAGTATAATGTCTTAGCTGCAGGAGTGCTGACAAATCACGTGGTAATTTTTTGAGTAGTCCTTCATGCATGAATAAAAAAATGCTGATTTTGCCTGACACAAAGGGAGGGCCAGCCCACCCTCTGATGCAAGACACAATGATAGGTGCTATATGGGTCGTCAGTAATAAATCTGAGATATTGGTTATAAATAGCATCTAGGTATTTAAGTTTAGAGGTTTAGGGTTAGAGATGGCTTCACACAGTACAAAAGGCTCTGCACTGCACACTGAGGGCTGAACAAAACACAATGAGGTTTATGCACAGCAAACATAGCGTTAAACACTGCACGCAGACGGATATATACTGCACACAGGGGATTGCACAAAACAGAGGTTATAAACACTGGACACCATGACCTACACAAAACACAGAGTTACTCTCCACAAACTGTGCATTACACACTCCACACAGAAGTATATACACTGCACACAGATGATTACACTTGGAAACACTGCGTTACACACACAGAGAAAGGGCTACACACTGCATATAGGGCTTCACACTGCAAATCGTGTGCTACACACTGCATACAAAGGGTTACACATAGCAAAGAGTGTTACACACTGTACACAGAGTACTACACATGCATACATGCCAACTCTACCACTTTTGGTGGTAGACTACCGCTTTCGGGCGTTTCATTCTGAAAAAAACGCCCCAAAAGTGGTAGTCTACCGCCAAAAGCGGTAGAGTTGGCATGTATGCACACTGCAGGCAGATGATTAAACACTGCACTCAGAGGATTACCAATATCCAGGACTTCAAGGTCTAGCTCTTCATGCTGGAGTCCCCAATGAAGGCACTTTCACAGGTGGACAGGGGTTCGAACAGGCACTTTGACCAGTCTGTGGGTACAATGCCTTACATCCAGCAGTTTGCCATGCTGTGCGTGTTGTGCCACACTCCTCTTGTGGCCATCATTAAAATTTTCTGCCATTTATGCCATAGTAGCTCGTCTGTCAGTTCGTACCAGCTGGGGTAGCCTTCATTGCCCTTGTGCATTGAGTAGCCTTGGGCATTGTTTCTCAATCAGGGGTCCATGGACCCCTATTGGTCCGTAATGTATTGCAAGGGGTCTGTGAAAATAAAATATCTTTTTAGAAAGATCCTATGACCTTTATAGACACAGCATTGTCCCACTCAAATGTGACCAAGACCTTTATTTACCTTATTTACCTGCAGAGGGAAATGGGACGTTTTTTCTCGAATACCAGCCTCTGTGTTTCTTATGTGGAGAGGTACTCTCAAACCACACTGTGAAACCTGCACACCTGCAGGGGCATCTAAGCACCAAACACCAATCGTCAGTAGGCAAGACCGCTGAGTTCTTCACACGAAAATTGTCCGAGTTCACGGGAGCGAAAAATCACCTTCATGCCGCTTTTTTGTTACATAAGTCCCATATGCACATCGAGGGTTTGGAGTGCAATGGATATATGTCCATTTTAGAGATTTTGAGAAAAATTGATTTTTAGGCTTCCAAGTGTTCTGTTAAATCAGGTATTTTATATCTTTTTTTTTTTTTTTTTTTTTTACCAGTCACTCTTTTGCTGCATGGTTCAGAAGTATATTGAACACCTAAGTTTTCATAGGAGTGTAACTGCAAAATCATGGTCAAAATTGCCAAAAATGGACGTCACCTCAGTGCTCCAAATATTCTAGCACATGATGTGACAAAACACAATGGTGATTGGTGAAGGTAAGTCCGTTTGCAATGGAAGACAGACTATTCTGTATTAAAATTCATGTTTATTCATCAAAATTTCAATGTTTAATTCATTTAAGAAGATTTTGTTCGACATGCCACAAAATGAAAATGTGAATTCTGATTAAAAATGAATGCAGATGGACATATAGTTATTTTGCTCCAAGGATTAGCTGATAGAAAGCTGTGACAGAGGGTAAAAATCTCAAAACCACAAAATTTGGACATATAACCTTTGTGCTCCAAACCTTCAACATGCTGTTTTGTTACATATTTCTGGAAGCGACTGTATAAATATGCTGTTTTGTTACACATTTCCGGAAGTCACAGTTGAAAGCTCATATTTGCCTCCAAGAGAGTGAATAAATACGGAAGATATTCAATAATGCAATTTCAGCCAGCAGTGGTCGGCAGCTCTTTTCAGAGTAGCGCGCAATTGGGCAATGCGCTACAGGGATGCAATCTGGGAAGCGTCTGCCGGGATAGGGTATTGTAAATAATAAGTTCTCAGGTGCCACCTGTTGGCCAGACAGGCGCTCGTTAAGAAGACTCTAAGCTCGTTCATGTTTGGGTATCCTCCGCACTCGTTCTGAGCTTGCGAGGTTTTGACCAATAAGTGTATAAGAAGCGGTGGCGACGGGCGCGTGCTTAGGAGGAGAGCCGCGAGCTGTCTCACTCTCCTGAGTTGGCAATAGGGGGCCGCATATGCGAAAAGCCTTGTACATAGTTCCCCAGTTGGACATACCAGATTCGGGTGGGATTGGAGATGCAAAATTTATAAATAAATAAATAATGCAATTTAAAATGCAGTTTCTGCTGTTTCTATTAAATTGTTTCCCCAATACCCCAGGTCGGGGTGTCCTCAGGGTTTATCAAAAATATGCAGGGGGTCCCGGACCCCAAAAAGGTTGAGAACCACTGGCCTTGGGTACCCAAAACACTGTCGCTGGTTTGTACTTTGTCGCTCCTCAAACCACTGTCTGTTGGTATTTACGTACTAGGTATTAAATTAGCGTTACCCAAAACAAGTGTAAAAAACAATTGTGCCATATCCTTTTCTCCTGCACTCCCGATTGAGCTTAGTGGGCTACGTATAGAGTACTGAGGTGAGTACGACACTGCATCAGGTGTCAGACATGAAAACTCCATGGAAATTTATAATGGGGTTTGGATCATTTCCGGCATGATTCAAACTCAAATTTATTTCAAGAGCCCAGATAAGCCATCTGGGGATATGAATGCAAGAGATAAAATTTGTCGTTTATTTTGGAAAAAGTGATACTTTTGCATTTGTAGTCCAGTTTGTAGTCCACTTTTGCAACCTAACTTACATATCTACAACACAAACGTGCCAGTCATTTGTGATTTGTTCTCGGCCAATGAGTTATCTAAGTTTCCGCAAACACTTACAAACATAACTTGATGGAAGCTGATCAGAGTCATATTTTGCCTTTGCTATCTCTGGGAAACTGGAGATTTTGCTTCCAAGTGAAATTATTACACAGCGGGCCACTGCAAGCCAGCTGAGATATAACGCATAAATATTAATAGATAACAGTGAATAGCGATTATTTTGCTATTTAGCTGTTTAGGTAGCATTTATATGCACCAAATAAATTTATAAGCTACGCCAGCAAACAAGCTGAATAGACAAATTAGTCAGCTAGCTAACAAGCTATTTCGCTAACTTGGCTAGCCATATTTTATGCATTTAATTCAATAGAATGCCTCAGTTAATTTGCTATTTATCAAGTGATGAACTGCAAATTGTCATTATTTAGCTAGCTAGCTTGCATTAATTTGCACCAAATATAGCCACCTACCTGACTCAGCAAACTAGCGAGCTAACTTGGAGTAAAAACTATTAAATTAGAAGTTTACTGAAAACATGCTTAAAATTTTACTTCCATAAACTAAGAAGTGGGCCTGGAATATGCAAACCAACAGTATTCATTCTTAAACTCAAAAGTGGATAAGTGACATGATGGCTCAGTGGCTTGGGCTGCGGCCAAAAAGCAAGAAGGTGCAGGAGCTTTCTGTGTGGAGTTAGCATGTTCTCTGATTTGCCCGAACATGTGAGTACCTGAGGAATTGTATGTGATTTGATACAATATACACAATATATCCCTAAAACAATATGAAGAAAGCATTGTAAATAAAGCATGTTTCAGAAATATAGTTCATCCATAAGTTCATTTGCAGAATACATCAACACATACTTGGGCTAGTGTTACATAACTAGTGAACAAAATGAAAGTGTAAACGAAAATTCAATCATGAGACGTAGGAACACCCATACAGGCGATTTCATCCACCCAATCACAACCATATTTCTTTTATTTAAATACTCATAACATGTTCCTGTTCGCTATTTGCAGAGATTTCGCATCACCCGCCACCTGCCTACCACCACCAACTTCTGGCTCCACCCTCTTGAGCATCAAACCCATTGCCCTGCTGAACAGATGACCCTTCCTTTCAAACAGGCGATGACTTTGCCTCTGCCTGCTACGCCAGCAGATCTACACCCCACCACGTTGAAGGGTCCTCGAGGACGGAGTCACCACCAAAAATAATACTGAATTCTTTTCATCGTTAATAAATATTTTCTCCTTTAATCCCAGAGTCTTTGTGATTGAACTGCATATCTCTATGAATCCTTACAGTAGACTTCAAAGTATACTCTCATCAGCTAAAAATGAAAAATTATGTCAATTAGTTTTGCACTCAAAGTTCGCAAAACTTACGCTAAAAGTCTCCATAAAAATGTACTTAAATCCTCTTTAAGTCTCAATTTAGTCTCCAAAAAGTATTGAAGTTGTACACTCCAACTTGTAGTATGTTGATTTCAGTTTACTTAGAACATAAAGTATTCTCAAGAAATTTACTTTCACTTTAAGTTTACATGATAAAATTTACAATCAATATTTTCGTAAGGATTGTATTGAATGAGCATTACCGTAAAATATACATTTTTTAAAAAAGTATTATTTGCTTTTCGAGCGGCATTCACAAACAAGCGAAGTGGGCCCGCCATAAGCCAGCTGTTGTTTAAAAGGTGACATTAACCACGTGATGGGATTTTTGGTTTTAAATTTTTTTACAATTATTGAGTTTAACTCATTAAGATTTATTGATAAAGTGTGCATGAGGCAAAACCCCAATGACACTTACTAAATATAAATTTGTTTTTGAAAATTCTTTATTCAGTAGGCATAAATTGTTGCACATGAAAAGGACAGGAAATCCCATGTAGGCTAACAGATAAAACGGTATCCAGCTCAAATAATCAAAGCAAATCGAATCAACATTTAAAACAGGTCAAAAGAATGGCCTCTATCAGGTGTAGGATCTGACACAAGTTACATAAGACTCAGTGACATTTAGAACTCTGAGACAAAACTGAATTATCACAAATATATAAGGTAAAATCCCCAGCAGTACATACTTAATAACATCATTAAATTCCAGAGTGTACACGAAATGAGAAGAAAATCCTGATAGAAAAAAATCCCTCTGATCCCAAAGGCCTGATTATTAAAAAGGCTAAAGCATTAGGGATCAAAAAAGTTTGGAATGAGAGGGATTCCCTGGTTCAACCTAAATCCTCTCTATTTGAAAAGCAATAAGAACAACAGAGTTTCACGCCAAGTCGCTCCAAATAGCAGCAGTGGGGCCTCCGCCCGACCCGGTGTGCTCAGCGCGCCTGATGAAGCTGCAGTCCACCGGGCACAGATCAACAACAGGTTCCCGCTCCATGCACCTCCACCTGTCTAAGTAATACAATATCCTGATTATTTTAAAACTCGGTGGGCAGAAATGCTTTATTTGTCATGAAGAGAACATGAAAACGCTCCAGTGCAAGAGGCATGTGACTTTACAGTGGGGGCTCGGAGCACCTCATGCAAAAGAATTCACTCCATATATTCGTGCCCGTCGCAAATGTGAAAAAGCAATCAGTCCCAGGGAAAAGTCATGAATGGCCAGTCAGAGCCGCTTAGAGGCAAGGACATGGCTAGGAAAGTTAACGGAGGGCGATCGGCTCAATTTCGCGACACCTTGCCTCCGTAGACACCTTTATAGCTTCATCTGCATCCAAGTCCTTTTACCCTGTCTTCTGCACCTCTGAGTGATTTGATGAATCGAACAGCAAAAGAGATGACAAGTAGCCAATGAGAATGGCAGGAATAACAGGCGTTTAAAGGCGCATTCACTCTCATTGCGGACGAGTAGGAAGCAAATGGTCTTTACAGGACTGGCAGAGACAAAGATGCATTCAGTCAACCAATAGGTTTTCGTAGCACGTGCGCTATTATGCAGAAAAGACACAGGCATAGTGCAGAGACCTGTATCCACAATTGCTTTGTGAATCTCAAGAACATTTCCCTCTGAACTCCGTTTTTGAGTCAAAGTCAGCCAACAGAGTGATGCACTGGAGAGAGAATTAACAGAAAGACTAAAACAATAGAAGGAGTCCAAATTAAAAAAAGGACTATAGCCTGTAATGCTGAAGCAATAAAATGCAACAACTCCCATGCTTGTGAGAATAGCATCAACGATGGTGAATGTCGTGTGCAGGCGGCACCCGCACCGAGCAGAATCAGTTTCTGGTGACTCATAAAATCCCACATGTGCAACAACACTTAACTCAAATGTCTTGCTCTTGGTTTTTAGTTAAGCTTTTACTAACCCTTCTTGTAAACGAGGCTGTCCGCTTCAAATTCACGACATAAGTGATTTGAACCTTATGCATCATTATAATGAACCAAGAAAATCAATTATAGCCCAGCATGAGTCAGGATGTGCCAAAGAGGGGTCTCCAGTCTGTGTTATATAATACAGATTAGACTCATGATCCAGTGTTAAAAAAAAAATTTAAAAACAGACTGAGCATCTTAACAAAGTCATGGCTTGGCTGCCTCAGCATTTTCAGTGAAATGCATGGTGCTATCCTGAAGACTTGACACCTGATGCAAAAATTTCTTGAGGTGAAATTATTTTGCCAGAATCCCTGAGAGATTAAGATCTTGACGCAAGCGTGTTGTGAAGGACTGCCCTCCCTGTTTTTCTACCCCTTCTCTTTGTCAGCCTCTCAGTGTCTGTCCCTCACTTGCTCCAGAGTCTCCTCCACCCCTCTCACTCACGCTTTTTCCTTCCAGACAGCAGTGTCACATACACTCTTCCCTCAGCGTCGCTTTACTCCACACGCATGAGATCAGACCGGCTGCGAGGTGCATGAGACCGACTGAAGTCTGCGTGCTCTCATCTACCAAACGGAGGGCACAATTTTGAAAACCACAACAAATCCCCAAGAACAGGTAATTAAATCATAAAACAACAATGCAAATGCCGTGTTTGTTCAGTGCTGGCACAATGTAGTTATAAAGGTCCATAAAATTACATTATTATGGACACAGTACGGCTTACCAATGGCATCTTTTGTGTCGCGGAATTTACACACTGTGGCCAACAGATACAATATGACAACAAATTAGCAAATTTGCACAGTCTTGGTAGCCAAATACTTTTAAAATGTGAACTTTCATTGATTTTTTCATGCACCCACAATTCCAAAAGAATTGGAACAACACGTAAAATTAATTAATTTGTAGATTCTCGTTTCTTATACCCCCGACGAAATGTCAGGGGTATATAGTTATATACCAAGTATTCCGTCGGTCCAGCCATCATTCTGTCTGACGTCATTATTTGTCCAATCGATATCTCGAATATTATTCATTGGATTCTTTTCAAATTTGGCAAACATATTCTCTACCACAGGGAGAGGTGCAGTGCAAAGTGTCGCCATCTGGGATGATTTTTCACAAAAATATTGCCGTTTTCCTGTTTTTGGACTTAGAAATTTTCAAGTGGGTTCATTTATTTATTAAGCTTTGACAGAAGTCAGGAAATGATCGCACAGGTGGCAAGGCACCTATTGTGAGGAAATCATCCCACAACATGTACAGACAATTGAACAAAGAGAAGAAAAAAAAATAGAAATAATAAAATAAGACAGTATACTAGCAAGTGTAAGTAACATCAGAGGGACAGACGGCAACGTGAACAATGACATTTGCCAACCAATGTACAGGAATCATCAGAAGAAACATAGTTGTTAAACTTTTCTGTATAAAAATGAAATGGCTTCAATTTAAAAGCAGCTGTAGTATCAGAAATTCGATAGAGGTGACTGGCGTTCCACAAATAAAATAATCTGTTAAAATAAGAATGGCGAAAAGTTTCAGTCCTAAATTTTGGAATTTTCATTAAAAATGTATCCTCATTTTGAAATGAAACAAAATGGTTGTAGTTGATGTCATATTCCCCCTTCAAGCATTTGCACAAGAATACACAATCAAATATATCACGTCTGTAGCCCAGCAGTAAAAGATCAAGCTTCATTAGTCGGGCTTTGTAATTGCTTCCAACACAGTCATTATAACCAAGAATGTACTTAGTGGCTCTCCATTGCACACCTTCAATATGAAGGAGATGTTTTTTTTGATGAAACGGCCCAAGATTGGGTGGAGTATTCTAAAAGTGGTCTTATAAGCGAAATATACAGTTTTCGTTTTGTTTGAACTGAACACGAATGACCGCAAGTTCTTTGAATTAATCCAAGCATGCGATTTGCTTTACTGACCAAGACATTTGCATTTGCATCCCATGATAAATTTGATGACACCACAATCCCAAGATCACGCATGAAGTCGACTTTTTCAATTAAATTACCATTCATTGTGTAATGATGAAGAATGGGAATTCGCTTCCTTGTAACGCTCAATAGTTTACATTTACCAGCGTTAAATCTCATGTCCCATTTACGGTTCCAATCCAAGATGTTTTCTAGGTCGCACTGCAGCTGTGAACAGTCTTGCGTGTTTTTGATTTCTCTTATGCATTTAGGATCATCCACAAACAAGGCAACCCTAGTCTCAGGACTTACACAGTCTGGCATGTCATTAATATACAGCAGAAACATCAAAGGACCTAAAATTGATCCTTGTGGAACTCCTGATTTAACGGGAGACCAGGATGATAGGGCACTATCAACAGCAACTCTTTGTTTACGATTGGATAAATACGACGTAAACCACTTTAAAAGATTGCCATGAAATCCATATGTCTGGAGTTTATATAAATGTAAGTCATGGGGGACGGAATCGAAAGCAGATGAAAAGTCTAGATATAAAATATCAATTTGTCCGGACTGATCTAAGAATTTACCAACTTCGTGAAATACCTGGATTAACTGAGTTGTTGTCGACCGAACCTTAACAAAACCATGTTGTAGGTGATGTAAAACAGGCACTACATGAGGATAGACAAAATTAAGTATGCACCTTTCCAGCACCTTGCTACAAATGCACAATAACGATACCGGTCGATTCATGAGCACATTCTTTTAAAATCCGAGCCGGTAACTCGTCAGGCCCACATGCTTTATTTGTATCAAGGTTAATCAAAACTGATTCAACATCATGGACAGTAATCCTTAAATCACCCAAATGAGCATGTTTAAAAACGGTTATATCCTGATATGTTCGTTCTAGAGGCTGAGGGGTAAATAGGGATTGAAAATACTTGAACAGACTAGCCTTTGTGCTAGGATCGGAGGCAGTTTTATCTCCATAAGCAACAAAACTGGGGACACTTTTTTTTTCAATGGCAATTTGTCTGATTGATATTTCAAATATTATTTAATGGATTCTTTTCAAATTTGCCGCACATAGTTTCTAACATATGGAGAGGTGCAGTGCTAAGTGTCATAGATGTCTTGTTATTTTTGTCAAAATTGATTTGTCAAAATTGGAATGTGATCATTTCTATATCACCAACGAAAAAAGCATGATTGGGGACGTCGGGGGTATTAGTAAGCTCTGCTTACTTTTTCATTGTTTGCATTAAGTTGAGAGCAGCACAGAAAACTGTTTAAAGATTCGCCTTAAATAATTCATACTTAAATATTTGCCAATTCCAAATGTGATGCCTGCAACAGGTTCCAATAAATAGGAGAGGGGAATGGAAAGACCGGAAGACTTGTGGAATCCTCAGAAAAACACGTATCAGATGATTTGATTGCCATTGGGTATAATATGAGCACTCACAAAAGGTATGGTAAAGAAGGCAGAAGTGCTGTGGTCTGAGGAGTCCGTCTTTCAAACCGCTTTTTGAAATAATGGATGTCGAGTTCTCAGGGCTAAAGAGGAGAGAGACCATCCCGACTGTTTTCAGTGACATGTTCAATAACCAGCATCTGTGATAGGCTGGGGCTGAATTACTGCTCTCTGTATGGGCAGCTGTAGACAAATAGGACATTGAGGGGTTCAGGCACATCTTTGAGCAGTATATGTATGACTCCTGATGTCCTCAAGGATGCCCCTGCTTGATCCAGATAGTGGCAAGCGGCACAAGGCATAAATTAAAACAGCATGGCTGTGTTGTCACAGATGGCAAGTAATGCCCTCAGCCCCAACCTATCTCTCATTAAAAATGCACGGTGGGTTATGGGGTGTAAAATGCGATCACCGGGACCTTTGACTGTCAACAAACCATAATAATTCCTTATTTGGCATGAATGGGAACACATTTTTAGCCTTTTTAGTTCTGGATGATGGCATCTGAATAAAGAATGAAATATTTATTTCTGCATCATTTATTATGTTTGAAACATTAAAACCATAAAGCAGAAGTGGAAAACATCTTATTGAGCATATTCAACTAGTCTTGAATGCAACACGATTTGTAAATTGGAGTAAAACGGCTGCATGAGGCCATGTAGAAGCAGCTAATAAAATGGGTGCTGCTGTGGTGGTTTTGCTTTTTAGCAATGGTCCTTTTCACAACAAAGTCAAATAGGAAAACCCAACCGATAAATTAAACCAGAAAACAATCAACAAACACATTGTCTCCCCGTGATGAACTTTACTTTCTTGATGAGCCAGAGGGATTTGGGCTTCGGCAGAAAGACAATGGAAAGGGGACAAGGAAGTAGGAAGGGTTTCCACATTAATTGCGAAATTCCAATCCTTGCGACAGGTGCAAGATTCTTCTAATCTCACAAGCGGTATGAATCACTTTTATTGTGCTCCATGTTGCTTTGATCTGAAGGAATATTCAGGAAGAACAAAAATCAGCAGATTAAGACCAAAACTGTCAAGTGTAAAGAAAAAAAGCAGAGATTGCATGAAATATGCAGATGTAATAAATACAGGTGCATCCTATGAGTAAGAGAGACATTTTTTTCATTGTTCAACTTTATATGATAATGGATCTAAAATCAAGCCCATAATACCAGTGCCAACTGGCAGTGAGATCGATGTACATACTTAATTTTGGTGCAGACAATAGTCTTAAGATGGTATTTACAGTGGGCTCAAAAATTACTGGCACCCCTGACAGGCAATGCAAATACAATGCAAAAAAAACAAGTGAAAAAGTAAGCAGAGCTTACTAATACCCTGACGTCCCCAATCATGTTTTTCCGTTGGTGATTGTAGAAATTATCACATTTTGAAAATCAATTTTGACAAAAATAACAACACATTTATGACATTTAGCACTGCACCTCTCCATATGTTAGAAACTATGTGTGGCAAATTTGAAAAGAATCTATTAAATAATATTTGAGATATCAATCAGACAAATTGACATTGAACCCACTTGAAAATTTCTAAGTCCAAAAACAGGAAAACGGCGATATTTTTGTGAAAATTCATCCCAGATGGCCAACACTTTGCACTGCATCTCTCCCTGTGGTCGAGAATATGTGTGCCAAATTTGAAAAGAATCCAATGAACAATATTTGCGATATCGATTGGACAAATTGATATTGAACCCACTTGAAAATTTCTAAGTCCAAAAACAGGAAAACGGCGATATTTTTGTGAAAAATCATCCCAGATGGCCAACACTTTGCACTGCACCTCTACCTGTGGTAGAGAATATGTGTGCCAAATTTGAAAAGAATCCAATGTATACTATTTGCAATATCGATCGGACAAATTGACATTGAACCCACTTGAAAATTTCTAAGTCCAAAAACAGGAAAACAGCGATATTTTTGTGAAAAAATAATCCCAGATGGCCGACACTTTGCACTGCACCTCTCCCTGTGGTAGAGAATATGTATGCCAAATTTGAAAAGAATCCAATGAATAATATTCGAGATTTCGATTGGACAAATAACGTCTTTGGACGGAATGACGGACAGATGGACGGAATTCTTGGTATAAAACTATATATATACCCCCGACTTAATAAAAACAATATGATTATATAGAGACGGAATGTGTGAGATACTTTACGATATTAATGTTTCACTGGAAACAACTGAAATCAAAACAATCATTTAATACAAACTAAATGTCAAAAACAATCAAGATTTCACAACAATTGGCACCGTTCATTTAGAACTTAGGGCAACTACCTCTGGCAAGGATAATAGCATGGAGTCATTTCCTGTACACTGTAAAACTGTGGCACATGTGATATGTTTATAATCTAAACGCCAGTTTGTAAAAGCTAAATGCCTAGTGATTATTTTTGTAAATAGTTGTTCTCATTCAAAACACTGATGTTTATTGGATGTTCCAATCGTGGTTTTTCAGATTTGTTGAATACACTTTAAAACAGAATCTAAACACTGTGGCATGTTTAAAAAGTCTTACAAAATAGCGTTTAGCATGTGTTCAGAACTTAAACATTTGGTTTTATAGTATAATATTTCACAAGGATAAGCCACACATTTTGGGGGATTTTGGTCCTCTTTATAGATCCTTTCAAGATCCTTCACTTTCTTGGGTTTGCATTTTTCATCCGCCCACTTCAACTCAACCCACAGGTTTTCAATTGGATTGAGGTCTGGTGATCAAGATGGCCATTGTAGAACATTAATTTTGTTGTCACAGAACTGTTTCTATGTGGATCTTGAGGTGTGCTTTAGGTCAGTGTTTTGTTGGAAAGTCTTCCTACGGTCAATTCCCAGCCTTCTTGCAGAGGGAACCAGATTGTCAGCCCAAATATCCTGATACTTGGTGGAATAGACTTTGGCCATTTATCTTAACCAGTGCCCCTGGATCTCTTGAATTAAAACAGCCAAAAACATAACATATGACACACCATCATATTTCACCAAGGGTATGAGGTGCATCTTCTTTAATGCATTTCTGTTTGGAGGCCAATCATGCTGATGCTCTATCTTACTGAAACGTGAAATTTTGGTCTCATCTGACCAATGCACCTTGTACCAGTCATAATTTGAATGAAGTTTGGCAAACTCCAAGTTTTTGCTTCTGTGACTTCTGTTCAGAAAAGGCATTCTTCTGGCAACCCTTCCAAAGAGTCTGTGGTTGTAGAGGTGGCGCCTGATGGTGCTTTTTGAAACCTGGTGACCCCAAGATGCCACCAAGGCCTGCAATTCCTTTACAGAGATTCTTTTATTGATTTTGTTGCTTCTCTCACCATCCTCCTGAGTATCCTGGAGGCAAAATTCACTTGCATACTCTACCTTTGAGGTTTTCAATGGTACCATATATTTGGAATGTTTTAATAATTTAGCTGACAATGCATAGTGGCATATTAAATCATCTGTGAATCTTTTTGTAACCAATTTCCAGATTTATGAAGGTCTGTCTGCCTCTTTTGAACTGACAGTTGTTTTCTTTTCTCCCTGGTGTTGGATAAAAAAGGGCTATTGCAAGTGTGTTACCTCATTTTTACACCCTAGTGAAACAGGAAGTGATTGTCACGGCTCATTTCAGTTCCTTAACAATTGGATAAAACGTATAAGAGTGGAATTTAATATCTGGTTTAATTTTGGTAGATGTTATTTACAATTGTCTTTAAGGATGCCATGAATTATGAAACCTTTATTGGAAGGAAATTCATTTTTAATTAAATTAGTCAATATTTTGGAGTTTCTCAATAAGAATATTTTTTAAGAAATTTTCAAAGGATTGTTCGTGCTTTGCCAGTCAGAGGTGACAGCAATTTTGGAGCCCAGTGTATATTTGCATGTAGTGAACCATGTTGGAATTACAGATATTTATAATTGTGCCTCTGTGCAAATGCTTATGAACATCTTGGTCTGTGTGACTGTCTGGAACAAAACTTCGTTGCTTCACTGTTCTTGTGATGCTTCGCTAGGTCCTGCTGAAATCCCTGAAGAACTGTGGAACCCTGCAGACCTCCTTCTTGACCTTAGATGTCTCAGCATTGTGCAAAAGGGTCACCTGTACTGCAACTAGGTGCATATATGCACTGCATAAACACAGCTGAGAGTTAAATGTCCATTGTACTTGTCTATTGGGACCACGGTGTGTGATTATGTGTACATGGTGTGTGATTATAGTTATCTTCATACACTGCAAACTCTGGGTGGGGCATTAAGCACAGCTCAGAGAGATACTCACAATATGGGCTCATGGTCCTCTGTTCTAAATTTGGAATAGTCCACTCTTCTAAAGTGGCTCCAGTGGTGGCCAATGGACAGAAAGCAGGGAGGGCGTAGAACGTGCCTTCAAACTGATAATTTGTCTTGATCAGTTTTCAATCAATGGCCTTGTTTAAAGTTACTTACACTCACCTCTTTCATGTATCACCAATTCTCTTTGTAAAGGCGAGAAATAAAATGCCTCATTCGGACTGCAAAATGTGCGCATTTCTTCTTTGATTTCATTTAAAGGTCCACTATTATGCTGATCCTTCTTTTAATACATGCAAGCAGTGTGATAATGTTGGATGTCCATACTCAATCTCTGCAAAGTTTCTAAACATAAGATACAGGGGTTTTACCGTAATTCGAGGACGTGATTTCCTGAACGTGATCTCCTCTGTGAATAGCTCGTCTTCACGAGATCTGGGCGAAACTTGACGTCAGGTAGTTGCGTTTAATCAGGACGGACCTGGCCAGAGCCAATCACTGCGCTGGACCTGCCCACCCCGGAATTTATTCTATCAGACACAAACGAGCCCAAATCACTTAACGTTTAGATTTATCAGTATGTCTCCCAAAGCTGTTTGTACGTGTTTTTTTGGATGCAAAAAAAAGCACAACAATTTTCTCTTCCAAAAGAGGGCGCCACCAGAAATCAGTGGGTAGCTTTTTTGTTTGCTGGCGGCAAACAGCCACACTCAAAGGGAATGTTAGCTGTTTGTGCTCAGCATTTCACCAAAGACAGCTTTGTCAATAAAGGATTATTCGACGCTGGATATGCATCTCAGCTGCTTCTCAAACCTGCAGCAGCTGCATTGATAAAGCGCTCGGAGCCACAAGCTATGAGTAACAATGTAACAGCAAATAATTTAAGTGAAGCTAACGTTTTATGGGTGGCTAGCAGGTCTGCTAACGATAGTTAGCATTAACAACTAGCCTCAAACGAAGGCTTTGTAACATATCTGAAGATAAAGCCTGGATCGGTAGCAACTGTCCGCGACTCTCAGACGCGGAAACAGTAAGTTTTACCATTTTCTGTTGCTTTACTGTGAAAGCCTACCTAACTTGATAGCCTGTTGAATGTGGCTGTAGCATAGCGGCTAACGTAGCTAAGTTACGGTTGCCAATATTCATGTCCTAAATATGCCAGAGTAAATAATATCAAGAAGATATTCAACAGAAGGTTTGTGAACATAAACCTCATTTGAAGCAAACTTTTTATACTTGTTTGTAATTTGGATGCTTGGAACAACTTTTCATGGCAACGGAATTTACTGTCTGTAAGACCTTTCTTGCAGGATAATGTTTGTCTCTGTCGTTATGATGACCGCTTGGTTACTACCGTATGTTAGTTCGCGTTCTGTGCTACTTAAAAAATGCTGCTGGTTAATTTATATGCAGTAATTCAGATTGGTATGCTTGTGTTACTTTGGTGAGCATCAAGGTGGTAGTTTTATCATAACGTTACCTGACCGTAGCTGTTACAGTTGAAGCTAACCGGAGATGTTGTGCGCGTCTGCAAAGTTGGGCTGATAAGGCTGCAGTTAGACCAGACATAAGCTTTGCGGAGCTTACAGTACGTGTTCGGGTTTGTTTACTGCTGCTGTGAAATTGTCGTTTTACTCATCCATAACCGGGGTCAGCCGGGTACTTTGCCGTGATGTGGGCTAGCTCTCTGATCCTACTGCAGTGAAACCAAACACGAAACGCGCTATAACACGTCTGGTGTAACAAACAATTTATCTGCATTGCGGTGGCGGAATTTCATCCACCTTTGAAAGTAGTTCTGGCTAATAAAAAGCTGAAAAAGAAGGAGAGGTCGGATATGGATTTCCGGTAGAAGTTATCAATTCGCTAGCTCCACATAAGCAACGCTTACACAGTTTGTTTTTGCTACGAGCTGATTTAGTAGCTTGTTGTCGGAATTGCTTTGTTTTGTTAGAAATGGTTAACAGGAGCTTTTAGCACAGCTTCCTCCGGATAGCTCAGTGGGTATATAACATGACTATATAACAGTACAGCTACAATCACATGCATGCAAGGCGAGACTGTACGATCAAAACACAAAAATTTCAACTTGCCACTCATTGACATCTTGCTACAAACATTGCTGCAATACTTCAATTGCTTCCTCCTCTTGTTCGAGGTCAGATTTGGGATCAAGCAAGTCTGGTCTTACAGCAATACATGCCGCAGAGAGCTGTCCTGAAATACCTGCCATCTTGATTTCCTGGTTTTTCGGTCTGCACGCTTCCCCAGGAATTGAAGGCAGCCAATCAGAGCTCCACCTCATTAGCATAGGCTCCCCACCCACTCAAAACAGCTTGTGTTTCAGGCCGGAACAGACGGGGTGAGAGAAGAGGTCTCACTAGGCCTAGCTGGTGTGTTTTTAAAAAACTGAATTCTTAACATTATTTTAAAGACCGATTGGACATATTTTAAACGACTAAAAACAACATAATAGGGGACCTTTAAACAATCATGAAGTGTAAATTTGATCTCCTGCTTCGATGGCAAAAGTCAATTCAGAAAGTCCAAGAATTTTTTTTTGTGAAGGGTAGCCTATTAAGGCAAGTGAATAAAACATTTTAATTGAATTTACGTTTGTATTAATTACTTTCCTTCGTATTTCATTAAAAAGGAAGCTGTGAATTTAAGTGCCAACGGATTATTCATATTCTTACAAAATGTGGTAATCAAGAACAATGATTGTAAACAGGTCAATTATGATCCATTTCAAGGGATGTCTTCCATCCTCTCCGTGTTCTGTTCGGCAGCTGCCACTGATTGGCTCTTTGGTGTCACTCTAAATCTTTACTACTGGTGAACGAATTTTGAAACATATGGCATTTATTCGGCCAGGGCAATATCGGGCAAAGTTCACGTGTATCCACCTTGTGATTCAGTTCCTCTCCAAAATTTAATGAGTTTTTCCTTTGCCCATGCCCCAAAGTTTCATAAAAATCAGACCAACTGTTTTCCATAATTCTGCGGGCAAACAGACAAAAAGACAGAACAAATCCCAACCAAAAATATTACCTCATGAGTGGATGTAAAAATATCAAATATTTTGAGCACTCAAACTACTGGATTTCTAATTATCAATCCCAGGGCCAGCTTTACAGGCGCAGGCCCAGCCTAGTCCAAGACTAAATTGCATTGTTAATGGAGCACTACATGAAAATATCCAGTTTTACTCCAGGGTCAAGCTGATTTGAGTGTTAAAAGCATAGACTGTATAAAAAGATGGACGCAGCACTCTGGTCTGAAAAATGAAGACCATGCGGAAGTACCGTAAAATGGCATTCTATTTAATGGCCAGCTGATGGCGACGTCAGTGGTTGCAGAAAGAAGTTCAATGCTAAAGAAGTCTATGAGAAAATGACCCTACTTTCCCACCTGATTTTTCATTTAAATGATGATTTTTCACATTATTTTATGGTAGCTATAGCAAGTTTCAAGTCTCCTTCGATATATTATCATGTTCATTTTTGTAAATTCTGGTCCCATATAGACTAGAATAAAGGATAAAGCCAGAATATGCTTTATGGGCGTGGCTATCCTCTAGTCCTCGTCCACTACGGTCAGATCCAGAGCCACGGTCCTTCCCGGATCTTCAATACACGCTCTCGTCCAATAGAAATCACATCCAGTTTCAAAATGACAACATGGCGCAATTCAAATTGCCAAAATCGAGGCTTCCTTTATAGTATGCTGAAACCAATGAGTGACGTCACGGTAGCTTCGTCCATCTTTTTATACAGTCTATGGTTAAAAGCAAGCCCTTATTGGTATAAAAATGTTTCTCCTTTATCTGAATTTAGGGGCTAAACTGGCAACTCAAGATTCGGCAAGACCAGAACAGATGGAGTTCAGGACCTTTAAGCTTACCATCCCCATCCTCTCAAACATCTCCAACTTCACTGCAGGCAATGAGACAAACACGCTACCATCCGAGGGCCCTTACCAGGCAGTGGAGGTGGTGATCATTGTTTTTATTACAGGATCCCTCAGTCTCCTCACGATAACTGGGAACATACTGGTCATGCTCTCAATCATAATGAACAGGAGCCTACAGACCATCAATAACTACTTCCTCTTCAGCCTGGCATGTGCAGACCTGGTCATTGGGGTCAGCTCCATGAACCTGTACACAGTCTACATCGCAGTTGGGTACTGGCCGTTGGGCCCAGTAGTCTGTTACCTATGGCTGCTCCTGGACTATGTAGTCGCCAATGCCTCTGCCTTTCATCTCATTGTCATCAGCTTTGACCGTTACTTCTGCATCACCAAGCCACTCAGCTACCCTGCATGGAGGACCACCAGGATTGCAGGCATGATGATTGCGGCAGCCTGGGTTCTTGCCTTCCTCCTTTGGGCCCCACCCATCCTGTCCGGGCAATTTGTCGTCGTTGAGCATTTTGTGCCAAAGGGTGAGTGCTACATCGACTTCCTGTCCAATGAATCCATCAGCTTTATCAGCTCCACTGCTTCCTTGTACCTGCCTGTTTCCATCATGAGCTTACTGTACTGGCAGATCTCCAGGGCCAGCAAGAGCCGTGTAAAGACGGGCGAGCACAAGCAAAAAAAGGGCAACTCATTCAACAGCGAAGTAGGAAACCACATCAGCATTCCATGTGATGATGAGTCTGACCTAACCCAATGCGTTGAGAGGAGCCAGAATGGCGGAACAGGTGGAGTTGGGGAGGATGAGCCAAGTGCACCAGTACATCCTGAGATAAATGAAATTATGGAGACCCCTGCAGGTTACAAGGGAAACCCCACAGCCCACCAGCTAAATGTTACAATGTCAAAGCAGCAGCCCAAGAAAAAGGCACCACCATCTCGTGAGAAAAAGGTAACACGCATGATAACGATGATTCTAGCTGCCTATGTGGTCACATGGACACCCTTTCAAGTCATGAAGGTCATCGGCACCTTCTGTTGGACCTGTGTTCCCTCCAGCACCATCAATCCAGCCTGCTATGCTCTCTGCAGTGTCTCCTTCAAGAAGACCTTCAAACAACTCCTGCTCTGCCAGCACAAGAACATTCGCTCGGGCAGATAGAGATGTGAATGTTTTTGTTCCTGCTGTTGTTATTTTCTGTTATTTTTTGACAGAAAAAAATATTCTCTTGCATCACATTAAACAACGGCAGGTACAAGCTCAAGAAGCAGAACTACAGCCACACAACCTGTAGGTGTAATGTCATATTGCAGATATTTCCATGCCAGCAAACTCAACCCCAATTCAACAACATTTACGGCAAAACTCAGTAAAAGTCTGCACTCATTCACAGGATCAGAAAGTGCATATATTTACTGCAATTGATATTTTTATCTAATATAAATTATGGGTCATTCCATCCCAAATCAATCAGAGGTCCCCAGGTCACTGTCTCAGAAAATTCTGAAAAGAATCACATGTGAATTACTACCTAAGGAATGAATGTGTGCGAAATTTCAGGTCTGTAGGTGCAGTTGTTGCTGAGATATGGCCATTTATATTTTAAGGCATGTTTTTTCTATTTTTGCAAAATGCATTTTTGACCAAATTTGAATGCGTATT
The DNA here is from genome assembly GCA_029692085.1 of Gymnothorax javanicus. Classification (NCBI taxonomy): domain Eukaryota; kingdom Metazoa; phylum Chordata; class Actinopteri; order Anguilliformes; family Muraenidae; genus Gymnothorax; species Gymnothorax javanicus. The sequence goes on along the minus strand of CM056212.1, from coordinate 9,057,792 downwards.
TACAACAAAGTAATGATGCTGCAGGGTTGTAATCTTGCATATAGGGTTAATTTTTCCTGAATTTTTTCATATTTGGCTTTATAAAAGTATCTTTAGTCTCTGATCATCTACTGACCCCTAAAATGAAGAGAAAGCCGATTTCATGAAATTATGCAGTATCTTTGCAGTACTGCTGAGGGAGAATGGCTCATTTTCTCGATCTGAAATGATTCATGATGTCTAAACTGATGTTTATGCTTGTGTGCAAGCAGTCAGAAGTTTTAAATAACCATTTCTACCAGCTCCAGTGGCCTATTCATATTAGAACATTTTACGTTTTTCCAAAAACTAGCCCATATTTCACCACTAAAAACTGCTGAATGACAGTGAATGACAGCCTTGAAATTTTTAACATGTATTGGCACATATTTAAGGATAACACATGCCTAAGGTTTAAGTCTTTCTTCGTTGGTCTTTTTTGCAAGTGGTTACTACCTGCACCCCCTAGACAACCAGCAAGGTTGTGACAATTAGAAATAAAGCGTTTGAAATTCAGATCTTTCATTCGATTGAAAACCCCACTCTTACAAATACGCTAGCAGTTCTAAGCCTGAAATTTTCGGGAACCCCTACCAGAGGTATACCAATTCGATCTTGGTGTCATTTGAATCTTTGGAATGCCAAATTTTCAGAAATGGATGGTTTGGTGGTATAACTTGTGCAAACCATGGTGAATTAACCCTTTGTTTGCCACAACACATGAAAAATTGTGACTCCAGAAATGTACATTTCTCATGGAATAAGCACAATGAACATGATTTTCTATTGATGAAATCCACTTGTTTTGATAGATTGGTCAGTTTTCTCCACTCTTAGCATAATTTTGGGGCTCTCAATGGTTTTGCGGGTCACGGCAGGTCATATATTTGGCATATTTTTGTCTTTTCTTCTACAGAGTAACCAATTTTTTCTTGTAAAATGGACAATAATTGGTTTAAAAGGACAAAACTGGTCTCATATGAATTGCCTGGTTGTCTGCATTCCAAAAATATATGGTGTGGTGGGATTTAACCCCTTAAGCCCTGAGCCTCTTTTTCGAAAATGGCAAGCCCAAAATGAAATGAGTATATCTCTGCGACTGCTTGGTCCTTTGAATAATCTTGGTATCATAATAAAGGTAAAACCATTTGCGATTTCTGCCCTGGTGTAAAAATCACTATATATGTCACTGAGTCAGAGTAAATGGAGATGGAACACAGTATAAATGAAAGATCTCATTTTACACCTATCAAAGTTTTACTTCTATTCCTTGTAAATTTGTTGAGTTGCAGTCTGAAACCTCTAAAAGATTACAGCACAGAATCTCATTATTATCTGTGCCAAAGTTTATTCTGATCAGGTAAATCAGAGCAAAATGAGAGAGGAATATCTAGGTGGCTTCTCCAATTTGGCAATTTAGGTACCTTGTGTTCCATTACAGATTTCTCAAATACCAAACTGTAAAACTCATTTAATTTCACTTATATGTCACTACAGGCATACATTCCATCCAAATACAACATTTTTTTAATTTTTAGAATGAAAAAAATGTATATTATTATTTCTGCCAGTTTTGTTGCCTATACAATTTCCCATTCAAAGATAATACATATAATGAAAATGAAGTTTGACTCCACTGGAGCAGATTTATTAAAAAAACAAAACAAATAAATAAAATTAGAAATAAAAAGGCAATGTGAAAAAATGTTGAAGAAAAGTAAGAATAACAAAAACCCCAGCGAATATTTGTAGAAGGAAACTGCGATTATTTCCCCAAAAAAATGTGTCTAGACTAGGAATCCAACCTTCAGAGGCTCCCTTGCAGCGCAGCATTTTAACCATTAGGCTATGCCAACTCACTGTGATACTGTGGTCAAATTGCCAATTTAAGGAACGGGTAAAGAAAATTAGTACTGTACTGTTGTAGTTTCAGTATTTGTGTGGAATAGCTCAAAGATTCTGTCAGAAAACGACTCTGAAAATGAATGTTGAATATTTTGCGGATAATTATTCGGACAATACCTCAAACAAACTAGTTAGGCGTTTATATTGTCGTGCTGTTCAAGAACATGCAAATAGCCCATGGGCTCAGCTTGACGCACTGGGAACGCAAGGCTGTAGCTCAGGCTAGGTTTCTGCGATTAAGGTGGTTTTGTTATGGTTCTGCCTCATGTGTGTCTTTGTGCTTATTTGTGCTTTACTTTCATTTTATTTTTCAGCTTTTGTTCCCGCCGTCTGATGTTCGATTCTCTCTTTGCCCAAACTCCAGTGATGTCGTGTGACAGCCTTCAGCATGCCTGCGTCTCGTTGTCTAATCACGTTTCCTCATTCGGAATCGGCTGCGGTATTTCATTCATTACTTCCACCTGTGCTTGATTCTGGGTCTCGCTAAACTCTGAGTGCGTTCTCTGATAGGTTAATTACTAACCCGTACTAACCAGCACTTATTTGAGGGTGATTGAAAATATTTCGTCACGTAGTATTAACCTTTATTAACTCATTAGCGAGTGCGAGTGTTTCTAGCTTTTGTAATTCCTGCCTAAGCTTTCCCTGATTAACCACGTTTAATGCTGTGCTCTCCTTTGCTTCTCTCGTGGTGCTTTTTACTCGTCACGTTTAGATTGCCTTAATCTAAACTGTCTAGCTTGATTGATTGTCTAAGAGTCTTGTCTCGAGTCATTATTGTTAACCCGGTTCTCGTGTAATTGTTTTATTAATCCCATGTGTTTCTGTTTCCTTTCGAGATTGCTTTCCGAGTCCCCGCCTCCTCTCGTGGCTATTTCTGTTAGCAAAGTGAGAAGAGACATCGAACATCGAGACGGAACTTTGTTAGACTCAGCTCTACATTGTGAAATCTCAGCTCCTGTGCCTTCCGAGTATTTCCTTTGTGTTTTCTCTGAGTCTTGTATTTTGCTGCGCCCTCGTCTTGTCTGCCCCTTGTTTAAGTCTCCCAGTGTTATCCGTCAGTTTAGTTTAGTTCAGTTTTTGCTTTTCTAGTTTAGCCACTCCTTGAGTGAGTACTTTTGTTTCCCCCTGCCTTGGGCAGTGTATCTTAGTTTTCCCATCGTTCAGTGCATGTGCACGGTGTTTTGTTTCTGGCCTGTTTGCCATTTTTTTCCCTAGTGTTTGGTGTTTAATTAATTCTTTGTTATCCTGCATCTGGTGTTCCCCTGCCTACTTCTTAACAGTTTTAGAGTTCATTGGAAACATTAGGACCCATAGAATCAAATGGCTAACGGCATAGTCTTACTGACAGCATCACAAGCCGATCGCAGAGAGGAAAATACATTGCAAGCAAGCTGAATGCTAAGGAGCTGAGATCTTTGAAGCAATGCCCTGGGAAAGAACATGCTAGGATACTGGCAGATCTAGTTTCGTTATAACGCGAACACATTGGGCTAACAATAGCAAGCGTAGATTTACCCTCGAGCAGTTTTTTATTACAAAATATCAAAAGTGAGAATTTTTTTTTGCTCATCTCTGTAGACTGTAAAGTGCATGCCTGCTGTTCTTTGAGTGTGGTGTCGGTTTAAAATGACAGGGCTCATATCGTTGGATTCTGTGGACCTTCCTCTTTCATTTGAGGTATCGTTTTCATGCATAGCAGAAATTCAGGAGAAATTCTGGCAATTCAGGGCTGATATGAATTTATCCTATGTTTTGCTACATGCTTATTTACTTGCTTGGTGCTTGAATTGTGTTCGGTTGAGGTAAAAATGGTCTACATGAGCTTTTGGCCGAATTTCTTCGCGAAATGTGGATATGCCGCATGACAATGTTGCGATTTGGAAACATGCTGTATTTATTATCCGTAACCGGCCCCCGATACCGGGGCGTAGGGCTTAAGGGGTTAAAGGAATTCCATGGCAAATTATCCCCTTGTTGGCTGCAAACCATGAAATTAACGATTTAGACTAAATCAATATTCATGCAGTTTGCGCAATGATCATCATTTTCGAATGATTAAGTTAATTTATTTCGTTGTATTTGACACACTCCACTTCTCAGCATTTTCTGGTGCATGAAGGGATTTTAACTCTATGGTTCACAATATTTTGGCAGCTTTCTGAGGAATTTTAACGTAACCCCTCCTACTGGGTAAGTATACCAGCTGGGTATCAAGTTCAAGCAGCTTTATTGGTCACAGTCGAAGTATCTAAATGGCAGTAGTTGCAAAAATAGAACCATGCTAATGCCTTAGAAGATTAACCCTTGGTTGGCAATATGGGCAAAAAAGTGAATATTGCCTATTACATCACAACATTGACAATAGCTATATTTCTTTGTTTTGTTATTTCAGTTGCATAAGATCACTGCTGCATTGTTTTGTCGTATTGGGCCAAAACATTTAATTTAAATTTCATTCAACCGGTGACTTAAACCATGCATGTAACCAAATAATTTGCTGACATGGTCCTCCATTTAACTTTTGCTTTGACAGAGATTGATAGATCGCAGCATGGATTCTTTATGGCGGGTGTGTGCGCGCTTCAACAGGCCTAGCATCTGACAATGAAAAATGAAAGACCAATAAAAACCCAATAAAACACAGATAACATGGCTGCAATTAATTAGATTTCATTTAGGCCACGAAAAGGATGGGTTCTGTTACATCACTTTATCCCACTTACAACTCTCGAACTCATGAGATGCATCACTGTGCAACTTTCAAACAATGTGGATTCTGTTTATTCACTGCTTATATGGGAAGCCAACTGTTTTAGTGATACCATGTTATGTGCTTGTGATTCAATTTGTCATTTGTAAAAGGTGCAATAGCTGCCAGGCGAATCGCGGAGGATGCCTTGCTCCAGAGGTAGGCTGTGCCAGGCCGAAGCGATCGACAACCTCAAACATGGAGCCAACAGTCCACCATGCGCAGCAGTCCATGCAGGAGCATATAGTCATAGGACTTTTTGACCTAGAGGATGCATAGTTGAGTGGATCTAGCCAGACTTGTCAAGATGATGACGGGATCGGGGATCTCATACCAAATCGCAGGACAGAACCTCTCCATGTTGAGATCAAGATCATGCAGCATGAGATTCGGGTCATGACAGTCAGATGTTCAAAGAACACCTTGCCATCACTTACGATGGAGAACCAGTAGAGGAGCAGACACAGCTCACAGGCTTAGGGGTGGTCATTGATCACAGGATTACCATGAATGCTCAAAGAGAGCACCAAAGGCTCTAAAGGGTGTGTCAATCCCAGACACGCGGCAGCTCAGAATGTGACGCAGGCAGAGCCCAGGAGACTAATGAAGGCAGCAGTCTCCTGTAGGTTGAACTATGGACAACACATGACATGGAATGCAGCTGCAAAGGGCAGGGAAGCACTTCAACAAGTGGAGAATCAAGCTTTGAGCCTAGTCTGTCAGGCGGTCAGAAGCACTTCCTGCCAGGCACTTCAACATTGGCTGGCGATTCACAGTGTAAAGGACAGGCAAAGGCTTTGTGGCGCAAAATAACTCAGTAACACCAGGTCACCCACTACACAAAGAGGTTATATCCAGGGAGGATGAATTGATCACTCAAAGACTGGCAACTGTAAAGTCTTGGGTATTCAGTGAATGGGAAACAGTCAATGCCATCTGCCTCTGGAGGACATCCAATCAGATTAGAGGATAACGTACATATCTGACTCATTTACAGCAGGGGTGATTGCTTCAAGAGCATGGAGAGACATGCCTGGAAACGTCAGCCATCTCCTGGTCCGTGAGCTCTTGGAAGAGAAATCCCCGACCCTAGTCATAGCCACAGATGGTTTCATCAGGGGGAAGCATCAACTCTTGGGGAGGTGCTGTATGGAAGGACACCAGAGTCTTATTCGAATGGTCAACGGGATGTGAGGGCAAGGCGAGTTCATACAGAGCCGAGTCAGAGAAAATGGAGGATGCATTTGTTTGGCTGCAAAGCAACACCGGCGAGGATGATTTTGTAATCGTCTTAACTGACTTGATGAGCCTATTGAGCAAGCTGAGCACAGGACGCATCAAGAAGGCGTGGCTTCCAATCTTGCGCGCCATCTGAGGTCGTGTAGAGATCTTGTACATCCCCGGTCATGCAGGCATTCAGCACAATGAAAGGGTGGATTGTCTTGCAGGCAGGGCAGAGGCATTTGGGACCCTTACCATGGGCACCAGTGATGTCCTTCACTCCTTGTGTCAGGAGATTGTCACAAGCCAAGAGAACAATCAGACAACAGCAATGAGACGGATGCCGGAGCCATTCCTCTCCCGGCACTGAAGCAAGGAACCAACCAACCAACGAAAAAGTGCAACTTCAGGTACGGAGAATCCTGACGTTTCTCAACTGCATCAAGAATAACTTTCATTGCAAAGGTTGTTTCATTATTGGATTTTTCCGTCAATTTTGGATCCAAAGGTCTTTTACAAATGGCGAAGACTTCATCACAACTTTTTCTTCTCTTCTTGGTTTGCGGCTCATCATTGACATCCATCTTGACGAGACAATGACTTGTGTTAGGGACCACATTCAAGCATAATGGCGAGGCGTTTCAGTAGAATATCCTTATTATGACATCTCGTAGAAGTATGTGACATTTACTGACAACCGTGGCTTTGCCCCTTACAAGTACTACAACGTACTTCTGTTGCACTCTTTATTGAATAACATTATGATAGTACAAATACAAACCACCAGAAAATGGTAGTTCTTCTGATGAGGATGCAATCATATAGATTTATTCTCAGTTGTCTTCCCATATAATCAGTGAATCAACTGAATCCATTTGTTTTAAAGTAGCACAGTGATGCATGTTTGAGAGTTCTAAGTGGGGTGAAATGATAAAATAGAAACCAACCTTTTACTGGCCTAAATGAAATCTAATTCATTGCACGTTATCTGTTTTTATCAGTCTTTTATTGGTCTTTCTTTTCGCTTTGTAGGATGCTAGGCCTGTTGAAGCCACACATACACTATAAAGTATCTGTGCTGCAATTTATCAACCGCTGTCAAAGTGAAAGTTGAACGGGAGGCCATTTTTGGTTATGGTTTGTTTCGATGACCTGTTAAATGAAATTTACATAGAATGTTTTGGCCTAATACAGCATGACAACGCAGCAGTGATTTTACGAAGCTGAAATAACATAAAACGAAGAAATATAGCTTTGCCAGTGTTGTGACTGAATAGACAATATTCACTTTTTCCCATATTGCCAACAAAGGGTTAATTTTCTCAGGCATCATTCTAAACACGGCTATATTTTTTCAATTATTGCCATTTAGATATTTTGAATGTGACCAATAAGGCTGCTTGAACTTAGTACCCAGCATGTATATTTACCCAGGGTTACGTTAATATTCCACAAAAAGCTGCCAAAATATTGTGAACCATTGGGTTAAAATCCCTTCATGCACCAGAAAACATTGAATCAATGCTCATGCAGGTTGCGCAATGATCATCGATTTCACTAAATCATTCAAAAATCGATGATCATTGCGCAACCTGCATGATCATTGATTTATTTGAAAATCATGAATTTCATGGTTTGCGGGAAACAAGGGGTTGATTTGCCATGGTGTTCCTTTAAAGCCCACCATACCATATATTTTTGGGATGCAGACATCCATGCGATTCATATGAGATCGGTTTTGTCCTTTTACACCAATTATTTTCCATTTTACAAGAGAAAAAAGTGGTTACTCTGAAGACAAAAAGACTAAAATATTCCAAATATATGGCCTGCTGTGACCCCCTAACCCATTGAGAGCCTGATGCTAAGAGTGAAAATAAGTGACTATTCTATTAAAACAAGTGGATTTTATCAATAGAAATTCATGTTCACCGTGCTTATTTCATGAAAAATGAACAGTTCAGGAGTCACAATTTTTCCATGTGTTGTGGAAAACAAGGGGTTAAATCTCCATGGTTGCACAAGTTGTATCACCACGCCATCCATTTCGGAAAAATAGACATTCCAACGATTCAAATGACACCAAGATGATATTGTTATACCTTCAGTAGGGGTTACTCCTAAAGTAAGGCCTTTTTTGAGCCTTTTGCCACTGGCCTAAAATACAAAAATGAATATTTTGCAAAAATATTTATCTAATCAGAGATGTCCTCCCAGAATAATTGAAGATTTCCTTTGTTTCCCCCGTCTAGACCCAGGAATGCTATTATACAAACCCCAATTCAAATTAAATTGGGACGTTGAGTAAAACGTGAATAAAAACTGAATATAATGATTTACAAATCCCTTTCGACCTATATTCAATTAAGTACACTACAAAGAAAAGATGTTTAATGTTCAAACTGATAAATTACCATCATCCAGTGCCCACGGGGTCATCTGGGGGTCTTAAGTCCAGGGTCTGAAAGCGTTATTTTGACCCGAAGTGGTTTTCCGACCCCCACAAGTTCCCCACCAATGGTACTATTATCCTAAAACCTAGTTTGGTGGTGGGAAAGTTCCCAAATATGAGGGAAAACCACATTTCCAACAGTAACATTCACTTAACCGAATCCTTGAGACCCCTAAAAAGTGAAAAATCACTTCCCGCCTTAAAAGAAAGTAGGATTTTGGAGGTCCTCTTCTCAATCCTCTGATGTCTCATGGTGATTCTGGCTGCAGAATCCTGATGTATGGGCCAGGATACACCAGCAAAACAAATTTCAGCTTCCTACCTCTATTACGTGAGAAGTTCTGGTCCTTCCCAAATGCTACAAAAGGAAATTACCAATCCACATAAGTCTAAAAGGGGCGTGGCACCCAAATTTCAAGAGGGTGCCACACAAAAAAAATGTTAAGGCTATTGAAATGAAACTTAGGATTCTTTAGTTTGGCAACATAAAATATTTTTGGACAAAGTTTGAGGAAAATCCGAGAAGTGTCATGTACAAGGCACCTCAATATTGGCTGTTTTGATCGGGATTTACCTGGCTCCACACTGCACACAGAACACAGCAGGCTATATGCTGCACAATGGACTACACACAGCACACATTGTGAAAACATTTACTGCAGACTGCTGTGTCCTGCACACTGTAAATGCAAAAGACAGAAGAAAGTAGAATTTCCCATTTATCATGTTTAAGTTTTTAGCATGTTTAAATTCATGTGATATTTGTGAGGAGAGTTTTGTTCAGAAAATCAATTTTTGCGAGACTGAATGAAGTGTTTTCTTTAACACACAGCCTGATATTTTCCATGTGTGTGCTTTTGGGTTGCGCATATAAAGTTCTAATAAAAAAAGCCATACTTTCAGATTTTGTGTCCAACCACTGGTTATGAACTGTTAACTGCAATACTTTCTCGATTCTAATGGCTTGACTCTGCAATTCTGTAAGGCTCGCATGCCCTCATGCTGTACACCCCATGTATTTCAAGATGAGCAGCTCGTTTGTCTGTCATCTTTTTTTCGTCAGGTTTGTATCAGCGTAACGCAGTGGCGGAGCTACAGGGGGGGCGAAGACACGTCCTTTTAGTCCTGGCTAGATCTCAATCATTTTCCTTTATTGACGTCTTTTCCAATCATTGCAATTGGCAACTGAAGACACGGTTTCTCTCCACATGCGATCTAACAGCGATTAAATCGCGGGTTAAATTCAGTACAGTGGCGGAACAGAGAATTGGGTCGCACAAAACAGCCGTTTAAAACAATTATAAATCCTGACCTGTTCTCAGTCATCTTCATGATCGACAAAAGGTTCACTCCGAGAGCACTCCGCACTTAACAGGTGCTGCTTGTTCTCCCCGATTAGGTAAGACGACAATCATTCATCTGGACGCGTATTTGCTGCATTTAAATCTACGTTATTCAAAATTGCGTAGCCTACCTGTCGACTCTCACGCAAATGGCTTGAGCCGACGCTTTTTATAACCTAGGCTATTTAACTGCCGAAATTTTTTTTTTTTTTTTAAATCAACCCACGAAATACCGAGAGTGAAAGTCCGCGTTTCTTTGGAACACGGACCAGTTCAATCACGCGAAGCATTGGCCAATTAAGAAGTAAATTATTTTTCTGCACTGAATTTAGCCCATGATTTCATCGCTGTTAGATCGCATACGGTGAGAAACCGTGTCTTCAGTTGCCAATTGCGATAATTGTAAAAGACGTCAATAAAGGAAAATGATTGAGATCTAGCCAGGACTAAAAGGGACGTGTCTTTGCCCCCCCCCGTAGCTCCGCTACTGAGCGTAAGTTTATTTGACAATGAACTTTTGTACTCAGGTAATCGACCCCTGCAATTTATGTCTTATTATTATTATTATTATTATTGTTGTTGTTATTATTATTATTATCATTATTATTGAGCGGCCGGAACTTATAAAAGGAGGGAAGTGATGTCCCTCGCGAGACGTGCACGTCCAGGTAGGAGCCGGCGTCTGTGGATTCCAAGCGGCGTTCTCAGTGGATTACCCCTGACAATTTGGGGTTTTTTTTTGCTTTTTTTGGGATAAAATTGGATGGCGACCGTTCTCGGACCCCTTTGCCAGGGGTACGGGAGTTGGTGAGCTATACCGCGGTGGTGTCAGAGTCTTCTACTGCAGCGGCGACTCTCTCTCTCCTCACCTGAACTCTGAATACTGCGTTAACTGTGAAATAAGGTCGACCTCATTTCTTTTGGGAACTTTGGGACTTTTTAAACGGACTTGGGTTTTGCGAATGATAATTGATTGGCGCTTGTGATTATTACTTCCTCTGTTTGTTCCGCTGCGCACCTGTCGCCCCATTGCCTTTTGTTTGTTTTCCATCCAGTTAAGATGCAATTTTTTGTTGACTTGTTATATTAATATAGTTTTGGAAACTGAACTTCCTCTCGTCTTTTTTCGTTAGAGTGTATTTTATTTAAAATAGTTAAGTCACTTAAAAGGAATAATTTCCTCTGATTTTGGTATTATTCGTTAATTTTAGGCCGATCGGTCGGCACAGTCTACTTACTGCAGTATCGGTCCGCCTGCTGCCTTAATTTGTGTTGAAGCCGTTCATTTATCTATTTGGTTTAAGTGAATTGTAACAATTCACCCACAAATAAACTAGAGTTCTGTCATGTACATTGTTCCAAATGCTGCTTTTTCATGCTAACAGCACCTGTTCCTCCGTTAAACCTCTAACAAAATCACCTTGAACTTATAAATTCCAGAGGCCTTGCAAAAGACACCCAACAGGAACCAAAACATACTGTGTGCTGGGAGAGCGTGTTCAAGAAAAAAAATTGATTTTTTTCTGCAGAATTTTGGAGATTTCTTTCACTTCAAAATACCATTGCAGTGCATGTTCTCACTGATAGAGTGACCATCGTAAAGGAACAAAGTCTACGAGACCATGATGTCATCAGCAGCAGAAGAGGAGCTGCTCACTCTTCACCCCTCATGTCTCTAAGGCCTGAGAGGCTTCAGGAGTGCAAGCAGCTTAAGAATCATTTACAGGAAAGGAGAGCTAATGGGTAATTAGCCCAGGTGCAGCTGGTTGCTTTTGTCAGGCTTTTGTGCTAACCTGCACTCGCCAGCCCCCCTGCACGCATTCCCCACTCATACATACGCATGGTTATACATATGCACTTCATTCCTCTGGTTGACCAAGACCTTCCAGAACTGTTGCATCCAAAAATACACTCAATGCACATGCATGCATGCACACACACACACGCGCACACACACCTGCACATCATTCCACATGGCGAGCAAGGCTAGTCAAGACATGTGCATCCAAATACACAGTTAATATTACACACACACACACACACGCAAACACACACAAATATCATTTCCCATGTCGACAAAGAGTTGCCCAGACTCTTGCATCGAAACACACTTCACATCGCGCGCGCGCGCACACACACACACACACACACACACACACTTGCGTGACCACAGTCGCAGCATAAAAATTGCACGCACACACATACACATAACACACACTTACACACACACACACTCATGCATACAAATGCACTCACTCTCACCTGAACATCCACACTTACAAAAGTCTAGTCACAGACTCACACATGGCACACATACACATTTAATGTGTACTTGCAGTAAAAACTATCAAATTAGTAGTTGACTGAAAGCATGCTTAAAATTTTACTTCAATAAACTAAAAAGTGGACCCGGAATAGGCAAACAATGAACCAACAGTATTCATTCTTAAACTCAAAAGTGGATAGCTGACATGATGGCACAGTGGGGTGGGCTGCGGCCAAACAGCAGGAGGGTACAGGACCTTTCTGTGTGGGGGTTTGCATGTTCACTAATTTGCCCGAACATGAGAATATGAGGAATTGTACTCGATTTGATTCCTTTGCATGCTAAGAAGAGTACAACTCATAACACAATATATCAAAAAAAAAATAATATGAAGAAAATATTGTAAATAGAGCAAGTTTCACAAATAAAATGTATCCATGAGTTCACTTGCAGAATACAAGACATACTTGGGCTAGTGTTACTTAACTAGTCAACAAACTGTATATCTCCATGTTTCCTTGCAGTAGACTTCTATACTTTGATCATCTAAAAATTAAAAATTATGACGAGTTTTACACGCAAAGTTCACAAAACTTATGCTAAAAGTATCCATAAAAACGTACTTTTATCATCTTAAGTCTCAATTTAGTCTCCAAAAAGTATTGAAGTTGTACACAAGTCTCTAACATGTAGCATGTTGATTTCAGTATATTTAGAACATAAAGTATTCTCAGGAAATTCACTTTAACTTTATTTCGGTTTGCATAATAAAATTTACAATCAACGTTTTCGTAAGGATTGTCTTTGCTTTTCAAGCGTCATTCACGAACAAGAGGAGTTGGCCCCCCATGAGCCAGCTTTTGCAATGTTTCAAAGGTGACGTTAGCCACGTGATTTAACTCATGAAGATTTATTGAAGTATGTGTGAGGTAAAACCCCAATGACACCAAATCAATCGAAATTTGTCTTTGAAAATTCTGTATGCAATAAGCATAGATTGTTACACATGAAAAGGACAGAAAATCACTTATCAAAACAGATAAAACAGTATTCAGCTCAAATAATCAGCGAAGTGAATCAACATTTAAAACAGTTCAAAAGAATAGCCCCTATCAGGCTTAAGATCTGACACAATTAAGTTACATAAGACTCAGCGACATTCAAAAACTCCGATACAAAAATGAATTTGTGTAAATATAAGTGGTAAAATCCCAACCAGTGCGTACTTGATAACTTGATCAAGTTCAAGAATGTGCATGAAATGAAAAGAAAATTCTGATGAAATTAAAAAAAACAAACAAAAAAAACCCTCCAGTCCCTATGCCAGTGAATTAAAATAGGCTTCAGTATTAGGGATCAAAATAGCTTGGAATGAGAGAGATTCCACAGTTGAACCTAAATCTTCTGTGTTTGAAAAGATAAGAACAACAGAGTTTCACGCCAAGTCGCTCCAAACAGCAGCAGTGGGGCCTCCAGCCTGACCCGGTGTGCTCAGCATGCCTGATGAAGCTGCAGTCCGCCGGGCACAGATCAACAACAGGTTCGCGCTCCATGCACCTCCACTTGTTTAAGTAGTAAATAAAATATCCTGGTTACATTACAACTCGGCGACCAGACATGCTTGATTTGTTATTGGAAAGAACATGAAAACGCTCCAGTCCAAGAGACATGTAACTTAACTGCAGGGGCTCGGAGCACCTTACGCAAAAGAATTCACTCCATACTATCGCGCCCGTTGCAAACGTGAAAAAGTCCCAGGGGAGAGTCAAGAATGGCTGGTCAGAGCTGCTTCGAGGCAAGGACATGGCTAGGGCAGTTCACGGAGGGCGATCGGCACAATTCCGCAACACCACGCCTCCGTAGACACCATCATAGCCTCACCTGCATCCAAGTCCTTTTTTCTCCGGCGCTTCTCGGTGATTTGGTGAATCGAGTAGCAAGGGAGATGACAGGTAGTCAGCAAGAATGGCAGGAACAACAAGGCATTAAAAGGCCCATTCACTCTCACTGTGGACGAGTAGGAAGTAAATGGGCTTTACAGAACAGGAATGACGAGACTGGCAGAGGCAAAGGCGAACAAAGGCGCATTCAGTCAACCGAAAAGTTTTCCTAGCATGTGCACCATTATGCAGAAAAGACACAGGCTTAGTGCAGAGACCTGTATCCTTAATTGGTTTGTGAATCTCAAGAACATTTCCCTCAGAACTAGCCAACAGAGTGCTGCACTGGAGAGAGAATTAACAGAAAGAATAAAATAATATAAGAAGTCAAAATGAAAACAATAACTATAGCGTGTGAAGCTGAAGCAATAAAATGCAACAACTCCCAGGCTTGTGAGAACAACATCAACAACTATGTGAATGTCAGATGCAGGCGGCACCCACACTGAGCAGAAATAGTTTTGGGGACTCATAAAATCCCGCATGTGCAGCAACAATTATTTCAAATGTCCTACTCTTGGTTTTTAGTGAAGCTTTTCCTAACCCTTCTTGTAAATAAGACTGTCCACTTGAAATTCCCAACATAAGTGATTCAAACCTTATGCATCATTATAATAAACCAAGAAAGTCAATTAAAGCTCAGCAGGATGTGCCAAAGAGGGGTCTCCAGCTTGTGCCAGATCACGCAGTTTAGACTTATGATCCAATTAAAAACAAAATAAAACAAAAAAAAAAACATAAGACTAAGCAGTTCAGTAAAGTCATGGCTTGGCTGCCTCAACATTTTCAGTGAAATGCACAGTGCTATCCTGAAGACTTTACACCTGATGCAAAAATTTCTTGAGGTGAAATTATTTTGCCAGAATCCCTGACGGATTAAGATTTTGACGCAAGCGTGTTGTGAGGGACTGCCCTCCCTGTTTTTCTACCCCTTCTCTTAGCCAGCCTCTCAGTTTCTCTGTCCCTCACTCGCTCCAGAGACTCCTCCACCCCTCTCTCACTCGCGGTTTTTCCTTCCAGACAGCTGTGTCACATACACTCGTCCCTCAGCCTCACTTTACTCCACACGCATGAGATCAGACCAGCAGCGAGGTGCATGAGACCGACTGAAGGCTGCATACTCTCACCTACCAAACGGAGGGCACAGTTGGGAAAACCACTACGAATCCTCAAGAACAGGTAATTAAATCGTAAAACGACAATGCAAATGATGTGTTTGTTCAGTGCTGGCGCCATGTAGTAATGAAGGTCCATAAAATGACATTATTATGGACACAGTGCGGCTTTCCAGCGGCATCTTTTGTGTCAGAGAATTTTCGCACCGTGGCCAACAGGTACAATGTGACAAAGAATTTACAAATTTTCCAAAAAAGAATTGGAGCAATGTATAAAATTAATCAATTTGTAGATTGTCGTTTATTTGCATCAAGTTGAGAGCAGCACGAAAAACAAGATTTGCCTTAAAAATGGACTCTTATAATTCTCGGAAATACAAGTATTTGCCAATTCCAAATGTGATGCCTGCTAAAGGTTCCAAAAAATTGGGGAGGGGAATGGAAAGACTGGAAGAGCTGTGAAATCTTCAGAAAAACAACTATTTTACAACATTACAGGTTAACAGGTGAATAGGTAACAGATGATTTGATTATGATTGGGTATAAAACGAGCACTCACAAAATACATGGTCGTTTACCAGTGAGATAGCATGAGGTTTGTCACTTTGCCAAAACCAAACACCATCCAGAACCACCGCCAACTTCTCTGATCTTGACCTCATCTGAAAAAGAATGTAGGGGAGAGGGAAGGAGTGCTGTGGTCTGAGGAGTCCATCTTTCAAATTGCATTTGGAAAAAATAGACATTGTGTTCTCAGAGCTAAAGAGGAGAAAGATCATCCCGACTGTTATCAGCAACATGTTCAAAAACCACCATCTATGACGGGCTGGGGCTGAATTACTGCACTCAGTGTGGGCAGCTGTAGACAAATAGGACACTGAAGGGTACAGGTGCATTTTTGAACAGTATATGTATGACTCCAGGTGTCGTCTTCAAGGAATCTCCTGCTTGTTCCAGATGATGGCAAACCACCCATGGCACAAATTTAAACAGAATGGTTGTGTTGTCACAGACAACAAGTAATCCCCCAGCCCCAGCCCCAACCCCCAATCTCTCATTAAAAATGTGCGGTGGGTTATAAGGTGTAAAATGCAATCAGGGAGACCTCAAACTGTTGACAAACCATAATAATTCCTTATTTGGCATGAATGGGAACAAATTTTAGCTTTTTTAGTTCTGGATGAAGGCATATGAATAATGAATGAAATATTTATTTTTGGATCATTTATGATGTCTGAAGCACTAAAACCATAAAGCATAAGTGGAAAACATCTTGTTTAGCATATTCAACTAGTCTTGAATGCAACACGATTTCTAAATTGGTGTAAAAACGGCTGCATGAAGGCCACGCAGAAGCAGCTAATGAAATGAGTGCTGCTGTGGTTGTTTTTCTTTTTAACAATGGTCCTTTTTCATGGGGTAGTAACATAGGAAAACACAACCGATTAATTAAACCAGAAAATAATCATCAAACACTTTGTCCCCCAGTGATGAACTTCACTTTCATGAAAAGCCAGAGGGAGTTGGGCTTCAGCAGGGAAATCAAAGGGGACGTGGAAGTGGGAAGGGTTTCCACATTAATTGCGAAATTCAAATCCTTGCGAAAGTTGCAAGGCCCTTCTATTCTCACAAGCAGCATAAATAAATTGGCTAAAATATGCATCATTTGTTTATCAGGCCACGCATCTGGTAGGCGATTTGCCAGTGGTGCTAAAACACTAATTTCATGTCATATTGTGCCACTCGGCCCTCTGAAGGTAAATGCAGATGCAGCATATGAGTAATAGAGACATTATCTTCATCATAATACTGCATATGATCATGAATTTAAAATCAAGCCCATAATATCAGTGCCAACCGGCAGTGAGATAGATGTTCATCAAGACGCAGTAATTTTGGTGCAGACAGTAATCTTATGATGGTATTTACAACCGGCTCAAACATTACCGCACCCCTCACAGGCCTGTATAAAAAAATAATTATAATTTTAGAGAAATGGAATGTTTAGAAATATTGTCCTTAATTGATATTAAAGGCGTTTGCGTAATGGAAACTGGAAACACTTAATCAAAAATCATAAACAATCATTTTCTCAAACCACAAACTGTCTAAATTATGCCAACAAAATGAACTGGATTCACAACAATTGGCACCCATGACTGATTAGGTCAAAGTCACCTCTGGACAAGGATAATGGCATCCGAGTCATTTCTAATTTTTCGTATTCCATTTTTAGATGAGGTTAAGGTGCAAATTGATACATTTTCTTGGGGGTTTTTTTGGACCAATCCTTTTTTTGCAAATTAGTTTCAACAGATCAATCACACCAGAGATTAGTGTTTAGTCATTTTTCAACTGCCTTCTTCAACTCAGCTCATCAAGACTTTTCAAAATTGTCCGATTGAAACTGAGATGGCCATTATCCAAAAAAGGGCGTTAAATTTTGTTGTCACAGAAAATGTTTTTTTTATTCTTTATTTGGATCTTGTTCTAGGTGTGCTTTGACTCAGGGGCATTGTTTGTCCCGGAAAGTCCTCCTTTAAGGCCAAATCCCATTGCCCTCTTGCAGAGGCAAAAACAGATTGTCAGCCAAAATATTAAAAACAATAATACTTGGTGGAATTCAAAAGATGTAGTGTTTCCCCAAACCTCTCCTGGAGGCCCACCTGTGCTTTATTGTTTTAGGTTTTCTCCCTTTAGTCCAGCAATACAGGTGATTCAAATGATCAGCCTCGTTAATCACCCCCTAAAATAAATGTGATGACAAGCTGATCATTTGAATCACCTGTTTTAAGCAGAAACAGGGTGTAAAACATGCAGAACAGGTGGGCCTCCAGGATTTCTTTCCCAATGAAGCATTGCACTATGAAATTGATCTTAACCGGTTCCCTGGAACTTCTTGAATTAAAAATGACCCAAAACATGACTTTGAAATTCCATCATAATTCACCGTGGGTTTGAGAATGCCCTTAGCCAGCTAACTCATATTCGTATGCATCTCTATTTCCAAACATGCTGATGCTGTATCTGAAAGAAAAATGCAATTTAACTCTCATGACATAGGACAATGCATCTTGCTCCAGCCACAATTTGAGTGACATCTGGCTATCTCTAAGCGCTTGCTTCTGTGACTTTTGGTCAAAAAAGGCATTCTTCTGGAAACCCTTCCAAACAGCCTGTGGTTGTGGAGGTGGCGCCTGATGGTGCTTTTTGAAGCCTGGTGACTCCAAGATGCCACCAAGACCTGCAATTCTTTCACAGACATTCTTGGGGATTTTGTTGCTAGAGCCCACCATCCTCCTCAGTATGCTGGGGGCGAAATTTTGTTGTGTCCCCTACCCTTGAGGTTTTCAACAGCTCCATATCTTTGGAATGTTTTAATAATTGCCCTGAAAATGCACAGTGGCATATTCAATCATTTGTGAATCTGTTTGTATCCATTACCAGATTTATGAAGGTCTATGAGCATCTGCCTCTTTTGAAGTGACAGTTTTTTTTGTTTTCTTCATGGGGTTCGAAGAAAAAAGGGATATTGCACATGTGTTACCTAATTTTCAGGCCCGAGTGAAACAGGAAGTGATTTTAATGGCTCAATATAGTTCCTTAACACTTAGATAAAACTTTTAAAAAGAGGAATTTAATTCCTGGTTTAATTTTGGTGAATGTTATTTCCAATCTTTTAGGGTTCCATTAATTTTGGAACCTTGATTTGGAGGAAAATCATTTTAAACTAAATCAGTAAACAATTTTGCTTGGTTCCATTGGAACATAAACATTGTGCAGTATTTCTCACATTTTGTCATTTGGAGTTTCTCAAGAAGCATATTTGAAAAAAAAAAATTTTTTAAGTATTGTTCACGCATCTCCAGTCAGGAGTGCCAGCAATTTTGGAGGCCAGTTTATATTTGCATGTAGTGAACCAGGTTGGAATTACAGACATTTATAATTGTGCTTCTGGGCAAATACTTATGAACATCTTGGTCTGTGTGACTGTCAGGAACAAAACCTAGTTGCTAAACTGTTCTTGTGGTGCTTCTCTAGGTCCTGCTGAAATCCCTGAAGAACAGTGGAACCCTGCGGACCCCCTTCTTGACCTTAGAAGTCTCAGCATAGTGAGGAAGGGTTATCTATACAGCAACCAGGTGTGTATATGCACTCCAAAACAGAGCTGAGAGTTAAAATGTCCATTGTACATGTTTATTGGGAACATGCTGAGTGATCATGTTTACTGCAGGCTGAGTTATCTTCATACACTGCACACTCTGGATGGGGCATTAAACACAGCTCAGAGAGATACTCACGATATGTGGTCCTGGTCCTCTGTTCTAAATTGGGAATAGTCCACTCTACTAAATTAGCTCCAGTGATGGCTGATGGACAGAAAGCAAGGAGGGTGTAAAACATGCCTTTAAACTGATAATTTGTCTTGATCAGTTTTCAATCAATGGCCTTGTTTGAAGATACTTAACAGGGGTTGGGAAGGCCACACGCCATGTGCAAATGGTGCATAAAATTAAAATATGGCCCATTATAAAGCCACTGAGCGGCCCTAGAATGCGCCTGTGTGCCAATTAAATCTTTATTTTTTTTCTATTATACAGTGCCAAAATTCTTCAGAAAAATTTTAAAAAACTCCACTGATCGCAGTGCTGAAACTTGATTTCTTAATTCTAATTCCAGGCTCTCGCGCGGTCCATCACCATTGCGAAGGCTGTGAAAATGCCCATCCAGTGAAAGACTGATTTGGAGTGTATTTTCTCAGTGGAATGAGCTTGTGACTAAGCCCTTTGACATCAAGTCAGATTTATATCAGTATGCAGTATCAAATATCACTGTCCCGGGACCAAATGTTGCAATACTGATCGGATATGTATTTGAAAATTATTTCTTGTTTTTCTTAGTCAGAGACTGTTTACTTTGTTGTCAAATTGTCAGTTGTTGACGGAAAAGGTTCAGGGTTGACTTTCAATCATCATGTACCGGTTTCTGACAAAAGAAAGCAGGTCAGATTAATTTTGGTTTGAACAAACACGCAGTCATCTTTTATTTAGAAATACCACCATGGCGGTCCGGTCGATTGTTTGGTTGATGCGACCAAGATTTGTTTTGGCCGAGCAACCACAAACTTGAGAATAATACATTTGCGATGTTGCTGGCACTGCCGTGTCAGTCCTTCACTCTCAACCCACCCTGTGTTTACTCTGAATAAATTATATTTGGTAGTTAAGGTAATATTGATGTTGTACACAATTCATGCTAACAAAAGCAATATTTAATTGAAGGCCTGATTGTTTTTTTTTTCTTTTTCATATATCTGTAAAACTTATGTGTAACGCCTCCTCTCATACCTGCATTATACCCTTCTTAAATATGCACGTAAATGTGCATTTCAGTTGTGGCTTATGGTTTGCCCGAAGCAACAGTTAAGATTTGTGATATAGGCATAGGCCTACTTTAAAAGCTCATTTCGACAAAGCCTTGAAACATAATGTAAAATAAAAAATCTGGAGCTTGGCAGCATTTCATAGCAGACTATCGAAAAAAAAAAAACTGGAATGAATTCGCAAGCAAAGTTTTACCTACCCAGTTCAACAACGAACATGGCACAGGCTGCACTTGAGAACAGTAAATCAGCGAACCAACTTAATATTCTTTCCGTGTTGTATATGCTTGATTGGTGAATATTACAACTGAGTGGTTATATCTAAGCTATAGTAATGTGAACCGAGTTATTTATAGGCTACTAAATTCACCTCCGCCAAGGAGGTGTATGTTTTTGCCAGCGTTGGTTGTCAACTTTGTTCCTTTAGTCGTCTGTCTGTCTGTTTGTCTGTTTTTTAGCAGGATATCTCAAAAACAGCTGCATAGATTTCAACCAAACTTTGCAGGATGTTAGAGTAGCACAAGAGGAACAAGTGATTAAATTTAGGCATATCTAGGCCAAAGTACAGCTGAGATGTAGGCCAAAGTACAAATCCAGCTATGCTGGCGGAGGTTTGAAGTCTTTCCAATCATAAAAAGATGGACGAGGCTACCGTGACATCACCCACTGGTTTCAGTAAACCATGAAGGAAGCTTTGATTTTGGCAATTTGAATTGCGCCATGTTGTCATTTTGAAACCAGATGTGATTTCTATTGGACGAGAGCGTGTATTTAAGATCCGGGGAGGACCGTGGCTCTGGATCTGACCGTATCGGACGAGGACCAGAGGATAGCCACGCCCCTAAAGCATATTCTAGCTTTATCCTTTATTCTAGTCTATATGGGACCATAATTTACAAAAATGAACATCATGATATATCGAAGGTTGACTTGACTTGAAACTTGCTATAGCTACCATAAAATAATGTGAAAAATAATTATTTAAATGAAAAATCAGGTGGGAAAGTAGGGTCATTTTCTCATAGACTTCTACAGCATTGAACTTCTTTCTGCAACCACCGACATTGCCATCTGCTGGCCATTAAATAGAATGCCATTTTATGGTACTTCCGCATGGGCTTCATTTTTCAGACCAGGGTGCTGCGTCCATCTTTTTATACAGTCTATGTTTCCAATGGGCCGGATTTCCAATCACGTGCTTTTGGGATTTGCTGCCACCTGGCGGTAGAATGCAACAATACCCCACACAGGCCAATGAAAATAACTAATGCACAGAGTTGCCTTAGGTGTGGCGTAGGTATGCGCTCTACCGAGTGCCCATAACACGAGAAGCGCCGGAATTTTATCACTACTAGAACCGCCATGAACGGTCGTTTGGACCGCTAGGTTCAAAACATTCTGATCCGTCTCTCCGAGCACCTAATTAAGCAATTAATGCATCTCGTATTTTAGCATGTATCTTAAAAGAACGAAACAACACCAGCATTATGTTTTAACAAGTTTAATAATACATTTATGAATATTTAGAAAATAGAATTATATATAATGAACATGAATTAAGCTGCTTTCGCACCGGACGCGAAACAAATTTTTCGCACGACAGATTACATTCAAAGTCAATGCAAAGACGGAAATACGTGCATTTCACAGGGATTCACGTGTCGCGTCAAGTGTGAAAGCGGCTTTATTGGAAACATTCACAACAATATTTTTGGGTAAAGAAATAATTAAACAATTGAGAACGACAAAAACAACAATTAAAAACTTCTATTTTGATTAATACACATTCGGATTCAACATTTATAACAACATAACCATATGGAATTTCTTATTTATTATGAAATAATTAATCGGAACAATGACACGGAATTAGAAAACAATAGGTAGGTGCTGAACTTTTTTTTCTGATTACCTTTTTATTTATTGGTGTGGCGTAGCATTTAGCCTACTCGCAACAGTCTGCGCAGGTGGCCTCCGTTCTGCTGGCGCAATTCCCACAGACGGGTCTGAAGCATCTGCAGCAGGAGACGAGCGATCTTATTTAGTGAGCAGCTCCTGCGGACCTGGCGCTGCCTCCGTTTTGGTGCCAGTGTCTCCCACTGCTGCTGGCTCAAACTTTTTGCCAGTGCTGCCCAATAAAATAATTCTAGACTATTCTACTCTACCAACTCTGACAGTGGCATCGGTTAGTTGCTAGGCAACCAAAAGATACATTTTTCGAAAAAAAATTACAGCCGGAAAACTGTACGGTCAGTGAGACCGCTAATGACAGAAATAGGTAGATTTGGTGATATTTTATGCTCCGTAGGTGTAATCTATATAAAATCAATTGCACTTAAAAATATAGACACTTTTAGGAAAAGTCAGTGACCCTCAAGGTTGTATTCTTTTATTTTGAAAAGTTATGACACACACAAATTTCAAAACGGTCTAAATGACCGTCATGGCAGTTCTAGTGTTAAGCAATATTATATTATCCAGTTGTCCTAGGCCACACATTTAAGGTAGGTAGACACTCCCAAATACATTTATTTCTCTTTCATTCATAACAATTTAGTACCAACATCATATGAAAAACTACTAAAAACAGAATTAAAGTGATGGCTCATTTACATAAATTATGCTAATTAGGTCCCGAGATGGCTACCGCAATGTGGAACTTGATCAAGTACCTCAGGCAGGATATCTCTAAAACTTTTTATTACTTTAATCTCAAATTTTCACAGATCATTTATGACTATATAGTGCATGTTCTGATCAGAGGGTTTTCAGAAATAATATTTCTGTGAAAAAATATGGGCATTTTAGTGTTTTTTTTTTTTTTTTTACTTTATTGGGTACCTAATTACCACAAAATCTAGAGTTACACAAATGATTTCTTCAAAATGCCTGATCAGTCCATAGACATGCATCTGGTGAACCTATATTCCAAGTTTCACAATGATAGCATTTGAGAGAAAGAGGAGAAATGGTGTTTGAAGCAATGCTTGGCAGGTCAAAAGCAACATTTTTGAGAAATTAACAAAAAACAACAGATGTCTATATTTTTGATAGTCCTATCAAGTACACACACTATTAACTTACTGAAGGTTATTTTACGATAATGTCAAAAACAATTTAAAAAAAAAAAAAAAAAAAATTATTTGGGAGTGTCTACCTACCTTAAAGATTTGAGGCAAAGGTCAAAGTTCTAAGTAACTGTTGACCACGTTACGAAATTGACCCTAGTCTCGAGTCAGACACCAGATGATTTCGACAACGGTCCCACTAGGCAGGAGTCATTTGTTTTTCTGTCTGTAAGCAGGATATCTCAAAAACAGCCAACATATTTAGATTTTAACCAAACTTTGTAGGATGTTAGAGTAGCACAAGAGGAACAAGTGATTAATTTTTGGCATATCTCGGCCAAAATACAGCTGAAATATAGGCCAAAGTTCAAATCCAGCGATGCTGGGAGAGATTTGAAGTCTTTCCAATGGGCCGGATTTCCAATCGGCATGCTTTTGGGTTTTGCTGCCACCTGGCAGTGGAATGCAACAATACCCTACATCAGCCAACAAAAATAACTAATGCACAGAGTTGCCTTGGCGTGGCAGAGGTGCTGCGCACTCTGAGTGCTCTTGTTAAAAATACATAAAATCTACAAGAACCTACCACCTGACCTCCTCAAAATCAGCAGAATGTTCTAGGACAATAACTTCAGTATATTTAAAGAATACTTACCAAATATTACTTTGATCTTGTTAATATTTTTCTAAGAGAACACCGGAGAAGGTTGAAATTTCATGCTTTTGCATTTTTTCCCAGCATTTTTGATCCCTCATAACTTCATATGTATTAGAGATGACTAAAGGAAATTTTCAGAACTGAAAGACATATCAGAGCACTATTTAAAACTGCAATGAAATCAAATGTATGCCCATTCTAGGTGTCACAGTCGTAAGCCAAAATCTGTGTTTTCTTCAACAAGATTTGTTCTGTAACCAACTTCAAGCTTCAATATCCTGAGAACAGTGGAGGTTTCAATGGCAACACGGCACCGATTTAATAACTATGATATAGTGTAATAAAAACAAATATTGGGACCATGGATTTGTCATGTGTTTTCTCGTAATTCACCAGAGAAAACTTGAAAAAATGTGTGTTAGGAAAACTTCACAGGGTTGTAACACGATGTGGAATAGGTTGATGATCAAATCAAGTTATGGCATATGAAAGATCTGATTCTGATCCATATTTTGATATCAGGCTCATACTCTAGCTATGATTCCTTCAGTGTCAAATAATTTTCACACTCATCAATGTAGAGCTGGAGCCAGTTCCGCTACAAGATGGTAGTGAACTGTGTGGGTAAAGTCAAAAACCATCAACTTAGAACTACTTACCAGTGTATTAGTAGAATAATGCTAGAGCCAGTAGTTTTACTGAACGATTGAAATCGCAACGGCTGATTTCCCTCATGCGTATTTGAGTACATAATCTTGTCTTTTGTATTAAGTATTGATTCTTTTTGTTTTAAGCAGTATTGTACTGCTAAACATTAAAAGCAAATGTATGCATCAGTATGTTTTTAGCGTTAAACATGCAAAGCAAAATGTATGAATATGTATGTCTGTATGCAGTATACATTTTGATTAAACGTCTATTATGGTTAAAATTATTGGCGCATTGAATTTTGGTAATGGCCCATACATTTTGAAAATGGCCCATTGATTTTCCCTGACAGAGGCCATTGGCCCATAGGCCTTGCTGTCCTTCCCAACCCCTGACTTAAAACTCACCTCTTTCAGGTGTCGTCAATTCTCTATATAAAGGCGAGAAATGAAACATTTCATTTGGAGAACAAAATGTACTCATTTCATTCTTTGTTTTCATTAAAAACATTATGAAGCGTAAGTTTGATGACCTGTTTCAATGACAAAAGTCAACGCGAAAATCTAGGATTAATTTTTTTTTTTTTTTGAAGGGTAGCCTATTAAGGCAAGTGAATAAAACAAAATAATTAAATTTATTATTTACTTGCCTTAATATTTCATTTAAAAGGAAGCCAGGTATTTTAGTGCCAACAGATTATTCATAGTCTTAGAAAATGCGGTAATCAAGAAAAACGATTGTAAACAGGTCAATTATGATCCATTTCAAGGTATGTCTTCCGCCTCCCTGTGTTCTGTTCAGCTGCTGCCACTGTTTGGCTCTTTTGTGTCACTCTAAATCTTTACAACTATTGAATGAATTTTGAAATGTATGGCATTTATTTGCCCAGGGCAATATCTGGCAAAATTGACGTGTATCTGCCTCATGATTCAGTTCCTCTCCAAAATTTAATGTGTTTTTCCTTTTCCCAAGGCACCAAATTTAATAAAACACACACCAATGGTTTACCATAATCCTGCTGACAAACAGACAAAAGAGAGAGGAAATCCAAACCAACAAAATTAACTCATGAATGGATGTGAAAATAGCAAATATATTGAGGACTCAAACAACTGGATTTCTAATTAGCAATCCCAGGGCCAGCTTTTCAGACACAGGTAAAGCCTAGTCCAAGACTACATTGCATTGTTAATGGAGTACTACATAACAAATCTGGCTTTACTCCAGGATCAAGCTGATTTGAGTGTTAAAAGCACGCCCTTATTGCTGAAAAAATGTTTTTCCTCTATCTGAATTTAGGGGCAAAACTAGCAACTGAAGATTCGGCAAGACCAGAACAGATGGAGCTCAGAACCTTTAAGCTTACCATCTCCATCTTCTCAAATATCTCCAACTTCACTGCAGGCAATGACACAGACACGCTACTACCCGAGGGCCCTTACCAGGCAGTGGAGTTGGTGATCATTGTCCTGGTCTCAGGAACCGTGAGTCTCCTCACGATAACTGGGAACATACTGGTCATTCTCTCAATCATAATGAACAGGAGCCTCCAGACCATCAACAGCTATTTCCTCTTCAGCCTGGCATGTGCAGACCTGATCATTGGGGTCATCGTCATGAACCTGTACACAGTCTACATGGCAGTTGGTTATTGGCCATTAGGCCCAGCAGTCTGTTACCTATGGCTGGTCGTGGACTATGTAGTCTGCAATGCCTCTGCCTTTCATCTCATTGTCATCAGCTTTGACCGTTACTTCTGCATCACCAAGCCACTCAGCTACCCTGCAAGGAGGACCACCAGGAGGGCGGGCATGATGATTGCAGCAGCATGGGTTCTTGCCTTCCTCCTGTGGGGCCCGCCCATCCTCTTCGGGCAGTTTATCGTAGGCGAGCAAATTGTACCAGAGGGTGAGTGCTACATCGACTTCATGTCCAATGAATCCATCAGCTTTATCAGCTCCACTGCTTCCTTGTACCTGCCCGTTGCCATCATGAGCTTACTGTACTGGCAGATCTTCAGGGCCAGCAAGAGCCGTGTAAAGACGGGCGAGCTCAAGCAAAAAAAGGGCAACCCATTCAACAGCGAAGCAGGAAACCACATTAGCATTCCATGTGATGACGAGTATGACACAACCCAACACGTTCAGAGGAGCCAGAATGGTGGAACAGGTGGAGTCAGGGAGGAGGAGCCAAGTGCACCAGTACATCCTGAGAGAAATGAAATTATGGAGGCCCCTGCAAGTTGCGAGGGAAACCCCACAGCCCACCACCTTAATGTTACAATGTCAAAGCAGCAGCCCAAGAAAAAGGCACCACCATCTCGTGAGAAAAAGGTAACACGCATGATAATGATGATTCTAGTTGCCTATGTGGTCACATGGACACCCTTTCAAGTCATGAAGGTCCTCAGCACATTCTGTTCGATCTGTGTTCCCTCCAGCGTATGGACATTCGGCTACTGGTCCGTGTACATGAACAGCACCATCAATCCAGCCTGCTATGCTCTCTGCAATGTCTCCTTCAAGAAAACCTTCAAACAACTCCTGCTCTGCCGATACAAGGACATTCGCTTGGGCAGATAGAGATGTAATTGTTTTTGTTTCTGCTGTTGTTATTTTCTGTCATTTTTTTGACAGAAAAAAATATGCTCTTGCGTCACTTGTAACAACAGCAGGTACACGCACAAGAAGTAGAACAATAGACATGTAACCTGTAGATGTAATGTGAAATTGCAGTCATTTCTATGCCGACAAACTCAACTAGAATTCAACAATATTTACTGTAAAACTCAGTTAAACTCTGCGCCCGTTCACAAGATCAGAAGGTGCATCTATTTACTGCAATTGTTATTTTTATCTGATAAAAATGTTTTTATTAAATGTGCAGTTTCATGCAAAAGTTTGCAATAACCTAGAAATGTTTTTGTTTTTAAAAGACCAATACTGTTCAATCAAAAAATATTCAGTCATTATTGGGACACTTTATTACAATTACTATGAGAAACTAAAGGCACTCGTAGAGTGCAAACCTCCGCCAAGGCAGCATAATCCAAATCTTCATGAGTGGGAGCAAAGTTGAGTTATCGCGTGCGATACGATTTCAAGATGGCTGCCATGGCAGCCATATTGTTTGACTGATCGCAGTGAAAATCAATAGGGTCCATCCTTGATGTAATAGCAATGCACCCACGAAATTTCAGACAAATCCGTGCGTTAATTTTTTGAGTTATGTTGTTCACAAACAGACAGACAGACGAACAAGCAAACAGGGGCGAAAACATAACCAACTTCGTTGGCAGAGGTAATTCCAAATTCAAATCACCTAATTGCAAAACCCCAAATACAATACAAACGGTGAATATTTGGCCTCTTAGATTTTGAAGAAACTCCATGAAAATTTCATATATGCAAATAATGAACACAATTAAAATTTCAGGCCAAAAGTCCAAGCCATTTTGAAAAAACAAACGTCTTTCAAATCACCCCCAGTATTTTATTCACAATAGAACAGAGATAACATAGCAAATGTTTAAACTGGATTTTTTTTCATTTTTCAAAATGATCATATTTTTTGATTTGAAAAAGCTACAAAAAAGCTGAAAATTGCTACCATGGTAATTTACCCAAGCTTTTTAACAGAATCTGCAATCAAAACAGTGTATCTTGCTTCCTTTTTGAAGATATGGGCACCTGAAAATGAAAGCTTTTTCTAGCTGCTTTTTGAGATTTTTTACCTGGTGCCCGAACCATTGATTTTAACTTTGAGGACTTTTCCAAATTGCTGATACATAATCTCTGAAATACAGGGCTAAATAACTCCCTGCAAGCATAGACTTATAAAACAATCAGTAAAGGTATGGCTGGGGTCCAAAGTCGTCTTTCAAAAAAAAATCTCAAAATCACCCCTTTTCAGGGGGTTGCTTGACCTTGTGAACAGTTACTCATGGGTTATGAAATTTGCACCACAGAATATATATGTATCTGTCCATTATATGTACCAAACTTCATTGATGTGACTTAAGTCCCTTCATAGTTAGGCAGTGTTTCAAAGAAACCCACTAATTTGATCAAATTACACCATTTTGCTGTACATTACAATGTCTTGAACCTTGTCAAGAACAAAAATGAGAATAAGCTCAACAATGGCTTTTTTTGTATATATAATAATTCTTAGAAAGTTGATAAAATTCATGACTTTGTACATCAGGAATAGTATCATATGGTTTGTTTTTAAAACAAAGTTTTCCATAGTACCATACATTGTACATATTGTACATTGATGTTACTAATACAAAACTGTTTTTTGTTTAAGTGAGATTCAACTTTCTGATTTTCAGTGGGCTCTATGATGAGACTTAAATTATTTACATGAGGTCATAGCTTTTGGAAACTGTTTTTTAAGATTCATCCTAGTCCAGAGCCTCTCGTCTAATTAGGTGTTAAAACATTGTTTATCTAAACATCCTAGTTTAACTCCAAACATGTTTATTTAAAATAGCTAACTCAATTACTTGCAATTGTTCTTTCAGCTGATTCTCTTATATATTAATTGCTTTTTTCAGCCCTTTTTTTTTTTGCCTGTGTCCCAACTTTTTTGAGACCTGTTGTTTACAGAATAAATAAGCTCAGTTTGTTGATAAAAAATTTTCAAATGTCTCAGTTTCCAACATTTGAAATGTTATCACATGTTCATTTCAACTGCAATGTTCAGCAGATGAAAAGTGTACATTTTGATTTTATTCAGCTTTGTCCCAATCAAGATTTAAAACATGGAATTTGAAGCATCAAGAAATACTTTTGGATGCAGTTTTACGCTGGAAACAACACTGGAGGAACAATGCCATAAGAAAATATATGGCAGAAATTTCACAACAATTGCACCCTCTGACTTCATTTAGAACTTATTGGAATGGACCTCTGGCATAGATAATAGATGACAGCACAGTGTGTTTTCACCATGAGAAGATGTACATCTCTCGATATGAATATACTCATTTATTGGGGTGATTTTGGACCATTTCAAGTAGGTTTGCAAATGCACAAGAAACGTTGTCAAGATCCTTTTTACAAATTATTGTATTTGTCAATTTTCAACAGTGCTCAAGGATGTTTGTTATATACCGTGAAAGTAGCATAATTTGATCAAATTAGTGGGTTTCTTTGAAACACTGCCTAACTATGAAGGAGTTAAGTCACATCAATGAAATTTGGTACATATAAAGGTCAGATACATATAATTCTGTGGTGCAAATTTCATTACCCTGAGTAACTGTTCACAAGGTCAACCGACCCCGAAAAAGGGTGATTTTTGAGATTTTTTTTGTGAAAGTCGACTTTGGACCCTAGCCATACCTTGACTGATTGTTTTATAAGTCTATGCTTGCAGGGAGTTATTTAGCTGTATGTAGAGATTATGTATCAGCAATTTGGGTATCCTCAGATCAATGGTTCGGGCACCAGGTAAGCCTAAAATCGCAAAAATAATTTCCGCTAGAAAAACTTTCATTTTCAGGTGCCCATATCTTCAAAAGGAAGCAAGATACACTGTTTTTGATTGCAGATTCTGAAAGCTTGTGTGCAAATTACCCCAGGTAGCAATTTTCAGCTTTGTAGCTTTTTTCAAATCCAAAAATATGATCATTTGAAAATGAAAAAAAAATCCGCGTCATGGCCTTGCCGACGGTGAAAGGGGGGGTCTTCGGACAGCCATAATTTCAAAACGGCTTGGACTTTCGGCCTGAAATTTTCTGTGCGTTCGTTATTTGCAAATATGAACATTTTCATGGAGTTTCAGCAAAATCTAAGAGGGTCACCTGGGGACCTTCCTGAAAATTAGGTGATTTGGCATGGAATGTCCCAGAGGTAAGAAAAGGTTTGAAATTCAGATCTTACATATGATTGCAAAACCCCAAATACAATACAAACGCACATATAAAAATGAATATTTGGCTACAATATTTATCTCATTGAAGATGTCCTCCCACATCAATTCAAGATTTCCTTTGTTTCCCCCATCCAGACCCAGGAATGCTGTTATAATTACAACCCCAATTCCGAAATAGTTGGGACAAAGTGTAAATCATGAATAAAATCAAAACGCAATGACTTTCAAATTACACCAGCCAGTATTTTATTCACAATAGAACAGAGATAACATAGCAAATGTTTAAACTCAGAAATTTTACAATTTCATCCACAAAATGAGCTCATTTCAAATTTGATGGCTGCTACAGGTCTAAAAAAGTTGGGACAGGGGCCTTTTTACCATGGTGTAGCATACCCTCTTCTTTTTAACACAGAGTGGAGGCGCCTGGGCATTGAGGAGACAAGTTTCTTGAGTTTAGCCATTGGAATTTGATCCCACTCTTGTTTGATACAGGCTTCCAGCTGCTGGAGAGTTTTGGGTCTCCTTTGACAGACTTTTCCTTTAATTATGCGCCAAATGTTCTCAATCGGTGAAAGATCAGGGCTGCAGGCAGGCCAGTTCAGCACACGGACTCTTCTACTACGAAGCCATGCTGTTGTAATAGCTGCAGTATGTGGTTTTGCATTGTCCTGCTGAAATACACAAGGCCTTCCCTGGAATAGATGTCGTCTGGAGGGGAGCATATGTTGCTCTAAAACCTTTATATACCTTTCAGCATTCATGGTGCTTTTTAAAACATGCAAGTGTCCCACACCATATGCACTCATGCATCCCCATACCATCAGAGATGCTGGCTTTTGAACTGAACACTGATAACAGGAGGGGTGGTCTTTCTCCTCTTTAGCTCGGAGGACGCAACGCCCATGATTTCCAACAAGTATGTCAAATTTGGACTCGTCTGACCACAGGACACTTTGCCACTTTGCTACAGTCCAATTTAAATGAACCTTGTCCCACAGAACACGGCGGCACTTCTGGATCATGCTCAACAATGGCTTCCTTTTTGCATGATAGAGTTTTAGGTGGCATCTGTGGATGGCATGGCGGACTTTGTTTGCAGACAGTGGTTTCTTGCAGTATTCCTGGGCCCATTTAGTAATGCCAAAGACAGAATCATGCCGGTGAGTGATGCAGTGGCGTTTGAGGGCCCGAAGATCACGGGCATCCAGTAAAGGTCTTTGGCCTTGTCCCTTACGCCGTGAGATTTTTCCAGTTTCTCTGAGTCTTTTGATGATGGTTATGCTCTGTTGATGATGAGACCTTCAAAGCCTTTGCAATTTAATGTTGAGGAACATTGTTTTTAAAGTATTGCACAATTTTTTTACACAAGCCTTCACAGGTTGGAGAGCCTCTGGCCATCTTTACTTCTGAGAGGCTCAGCCTCTCTAAGACATCCCTTTTATAGCCAATCATGTTACACACCTGATGCCAGTTAACTTAATTACTTGCTAATTGTTCTTTCAGCTGATTCTCTAATATATTAATTGCTTTTTCAGCCCTTTTTTTTTTGCCTGTGTCCCAACTTTTTTGAGACCTGTTGCAGCCAGAAAAGTTGAAATAAGCTCATTTTGTTGATAAAAATGTAAAATGTCTCAGTTTCAACATTTGAAATGTTATCTATGTTCTGTTGTAAATAACATATTGGCTCACGCGATCTGAAAGTCATTGCATTTTGATTTTATTCACAATTTACACTTTGTCCCAACTATTTTGGAATTCGGGTTGTACAATGCAAAAAAAGGCAGTGTAATTATAGAGAAACAGAATGTGTGAAATACTTTGTGATATTTATGTTTCGCTGGAAACAACCAAAATCATAACAATCATTTATAAGAAACGAAATGTCAACAAAATCAAGATTTCACAACAATTGGCACCCTTCATTTAGAACTTAGAGCAACCACCTCTGGCATAGATAATAGCATGGAGTCATTTACTGCAATTTTTGACAAGGTTAAGATACACATTTTTTGGGGGATTTTGGACCATTACTCTTTGCAAATCCTGTCAAGATCCCTCACTTTCTTGTATTTGCATTTTTCAACTGCCTTCTTCAACTCAGCCCGCAGGTTTTCAATTGGAATGAGGTCTGGCAACTAAGATGGTCATTGCAGAACATTAATTATGTCGTCACAGAACCGTAGCTTTGTAGATCTTGAGGTGTGCTTTGGGTCAGTTCTTTGTTGGAAAGTCCTCCTACGGCCAAGTCCCAGCCTTCTTACAGAGGCAACCAGATTATCAGCAAAAATATACTGATACTTGGAATTCACAATGCCATTTATCTTAACCTGTGCCCCTGGACCTCTGGAATTAAAACGGCTTAAAATATAACATATAACCCACCAATATATTATTACCATGGGTATGAGGTACTTCCTTTTTTATGCATCTCTGTTTCGACGCCAAACATGCTGATGCTGTATCTGACTGAAAGGTGAATTTTTGGTCTCATGTGACCAATGCACCTTGTACCAGTCATAATGTAAATGACGTTTGGCAAACTCCAAGTGACTTCTGTGACCTAAGGTCAGAGAAGGCATTCTTCTGGCAACCCTTCCAAAGAGCCAGTGGTTGTGGAGGATGGTGCCTGATGGTGTTTTTTGAAACCTGGTGACCCCAAGATGCCACCAAAGCCTGCAATTCCTTCACAGAGATGCTTGGGGATTTTGTTGCTTCTCTCACCATCCTCCTCGGTATCCTGGGGGTTGAAATTCAGTTGCAAACTCTGCCCTTGAGGTTTTCAACAGTTCCATATCTTTGGAATGTTTTAATAATTACCCTGACAATGCACAGTGGCATATTCAATAATTTGTGATTTTTTTTGTATCCATGACCAGATTTATGAAGGTCTATGACCATCTGCTTCTTTTGAACAGACAGTTATTTTCTTTTCTTCGTGGTGTTGGATGAAAAAGGGATATTGCATGTGTGTTACCTCATTTTTAGGCCCTAGTTAAACAGGAAGTGATTGTAATGGCTGATTTAAGTTCCTTTAATCTTAAATAAAACTTATAATAGTGTAATTCAATACCCAGTTTAATTTTGGAAGATGTTATTTTCAATAATCTTTTAGGATGCCATTAATTGTGAAACCTTGATTTGGATGAAATTCATTTTTAATTAAATCAGTAAATGATTCTGGTTAAAACAGTAAATGATTCTGGTTGGTTCCATTGGATCATTAATATTGTACAGCATTTCTCACATGTTGTTATATTCAATAAGAATATTTTTTGTCCATTGCCAGTCAGGGGTGTCAGCAATTTTGGAGCCCAGTGTATATTTGCATGTAGTGAATTACAGACATTTATAATTGTGTCTCTGTGCAAATACTATCTTGCTCTGTGTGACTGTCTGGAAAAAAACTTTGGTGCCTAACTGTTCTTGTGGTGCTTCTCTAGGTCCTGCTAAAATTCCTAAAGAATAGTGGGATTTCTTGACCTTAGAGGTCTCAGCCTAATGAGAAAGGGTTACCTGTACTGCAACTAGGTGTGTATATGCACTCCATAAACACAGCTGAGAGTTAAATGTCCATTGTACATGTTTATTGGGAACATGCTGTGTGATCATGTTTACTGCGGGATGAGTTATCTTCATACACTGCACACTCTGGCTGGGGCATTAAGCACAGCTCAGAGAGATACTCACAATATGTGCTCCTGGTCCTCTGTTCTAAATTGGCTCCAGTGGCGGCTGATGGACAGAAAGCAGGGAGGGCATAAAACATTTATTTAAATTATTTAAACAGATAATTTCTTTTGATCAGTTTTCAATCAGTGGCCTCTTTTGAAGATAGTTAAACTCACCTCTTTCAGCTGACGCCAATTCTCATTGTAAAGGCAAGAAATAAAACTCGTCATTTGGACAACAAAATGTGCACATTTCATTCCTTGTTTTCACTGAAACGGTCATGAAGCGTAAGTTTGGTGACCTGCTGCGTTGCCAAAAGTCAACGTGGAAAATTTAGAAATTTTTTTTTTTTGTGAAGGCTAGCCTATTGAAGCAAATTAATAAAACATTTTAATTGAATTAATTACTTGCTTGCCATAATATTTCATTAAAAAGTAGGCCGTGTATTTAAGGAACAACAGATTATTCGTATTGTTAGAAAATGTGGTAATCAAAAACAATGATTGTTAACAGGTCAATTATCCATTTTAAGGTATGTCTTCCGCCCTCCCTGTGTTCTGTTCAGCAGCTGTCACTGATTGGCTCTTTTGTGTCACTCTAAATCTTTACAACTGTTGAATGAATTTTGAAACGTATTGCATTTATTCGGCCAGGGAAATATCTGGCAAAGTTGATGTGTGTCTGCCCCGTGATTCGGCTCCACTCCAAAATATAATGAGTTTTTCCTTTGCCCATGCCACCAAGTTTAATAAAAATCAGACCAATGGTTTTCCATAATCCTGCCAACTAATAGACAAAAAGACAGTTTTGAGCACTCAAACAAATGGATTTCTAATTAGCAATCCCAGGGCCTGCTTTACAAACAGAGGTACAGCCTAGTCCAAGACTAAATTGCATTGTTAATGATGTACTACATCATAAATTGAGTTTTACTGCAGGGCCAAGCTGATTTGAGTGTTAAAAGCAAACCCTAATTGCTGAAAAAATGTTACTTCTTTATCTGAATTCAGGGGCTAAACTGGCTACTCAAGATTTGGCAAGACCAGAATAGATGGAGCTCAGAACCTTTAAGCTTACCATCCCCATCTTCTCAAACATCTCCAAGTTCACTGCAGGCAATGAGACAGACACGCTACCATTCAAGGGCCCTTACCAGGTAGTGGAGGTGGTGATCATTGTCCTGGCCACAGGATCTCTCAGTCTCCTCACGATAACTGGGAACATACTGGTCATTCTCTCAATCATAATGAACAGGAACCTCCAGACCATCAACAACTACTTCCTCTTCAGCCTGGCATGTGCAGACCTGATCATTGCGATCAGCTCCATGAACCTGTACACAGTCTACATGGCAGTTGGTTATTGGCCGTTGGGCCCAGAGGTCTGTTACCTATGGCTGCTCCTGGACTATGTAGTGACCAATGCCTCTGTCTTTCATCTCATTGTCATCAGCTTTGACCGTTACTTCTGCATTGCCAAGCCACTCAGCTACCCTGCAAGGAGGACCACCAGGATTGCAGGCATGATGATTGCGGCAGCCTGGGTTCTTGCCTTCCTCCTGTGGGCCCAGCCATCCTCTGCGGGCCGTTTATCGTATTGAGCATATTTTGCCAGAGTGCTACATCGACTTCCTGTCCAATGAAACCATCAGCTTTATCAGCTCCACAGCTAACCTTGTACCTGCCCGTTGCCATCATGAGCTTCCTGTACTGGCAGATCTCCAGAGCCAGCAAGAGCCGTGTAAAGACAGGTGAGCACAAGCAAAAAAAGGGCAACTCATTCAACAGCGAAGCAGGAAACCACATCAGCATTCCATGTGATGACGAGTATGAAACAACCCAACACACTGAGAGGAGCCAGAATGGCGGAACAGGTGGAGTTGGGGGGGAGGAGCCAAGTGCACCAGTAAATCATGCAGGTTACAAGGGAAACCCCACAGCTTAAATGCTACAATGGCAAAGCAACAGCCCAAAAAAAAGGCACTACCATCTCCATGTCAAAAAAAGGTAACGGTTGACCATGATTCTAGTTGCCTATGTGGTCACATGGACACCCTATAACGTCATGGTGCTCACCACAACCTTCTGTTTCACCTGTGTTCTCACCAGCCTGTGGATCTTTGGTTATTGGATTTGCTGCATTAACAGCAACATCAATCCAGCCTGCTATGCTCTCTGCAATGCATCACCTCAAGAAGACCTTCAAAAAACTCCTGCTCTGCCAGCACAAGGATATTTTCTAAGGCAGATGAAGAGGTGTGATTATTTATTTGTTGTCTCTTACAGTGCTCTTTTGCATTTTTTACATATCTTCCTGCACCACTTTAAACAACCGCAGGTAGACTCAGAAAGTAGAACTACAGGCACATGACCAAAAGGAGTAAAGTGAAATTCCTCACATTTCGATGCCAATGAACTTCACTAGAATTCAAACACATTTACCACAGAACTGTTACTCAAAGAGTGTACAGGCACACACCCACATGCACAAACAGACACACACACACACGCACAAACTCACACAGATGTCATTTCCCAAGTCGAAGAACAGGTGCCCAGACCCTTTCATCCAAACACATGCTTAAGATCTAAAGCTAAGCAGGTGTGGGCTTGGTTAGTACTTGGATGGGAGACCACCTGGGAAAATTGAGTTCCTGCTGGAAGAGGTGTTGGTGGGCCAGTAGGTTGTGATCTTCCATCTGGTGGAATTATCCCCAATGCCCCAGTGCAGTGATGGGGACATTGTCCTGAAGGGGTCGCTGTCGTGTGGATGAGATGTTAAACCGAGGTCTTGACTCACTGTACTCATTGAAGATCCTATGACACTCTTCGACAAGAGCAGGGAGTTCCCCAGCGTCATGGCTAAATTCCCAACCTGGCTCTTTCAACCTGCCACCCTGATCTGATTGCCTACGTGACTTGTCCTCTCCCTCTCCACCTCAACCCCCAGAACTCCCTTGAAAAAGAGATTTCAATCTCAATGGGACTTCCCTGGTAAAATAAATCTAAATAAAAGATTGCACACGCAAACAAACACACAGTTTTGCATGACTACATTTGTACAGCATTTGCATTTGCACCAGCACAGGTGCACGCACACACAAACAAATACACACACACACACACACACACAAAAATGCACTTACTCCCACGTGAATATCCACGCTCACTCGTGCACACACATTCACATTGCAGTTAAAAATGAAGCTTAGCGAAAGTTCAATCAGGAAGACTCTCTCGCACACTTCAAATCCGTTTATTTTCCTATCATTCACATGCATGCTCACTCGTAAATCTCTGCAGTCATTGTCTGGGGCTGTCAATTTAGCTGTCAGCTGGCGTAGCAGCTGATCTCCTCTGTCCAACCGTAGCACACCACATTCACATTGCTAGCCAATCGTTCTGTTGCTGTCTTTTTAAAATATATTATTTCTCTCTACCCTAGTTTGCTCATGTTGCCGTTCGCTGGCCCTCCTCCTCCCCAACGCCACCCTGCTCTCGTCAGACCTTCGGTACTGCCGCTCCAGCTTCGACAGCCGTCAGCCATCACCGCCACTAGTGTCTGGACTCTGCGGGGGATTTTCCTGCTGCTGATCTGAGCCGTGCTCCTACTCTACGAGTCTTCCCAAAGAGTCCAAGCGCCAAAGACTTTTATAATTCTAAGCATGTGTTTCATCCACTTATGCTCAACGCATAATAAATATTTCCTGGTTTCACTCGAGTCTCTCCTGATTGAACTATAATAAATTAGTACTTTACTGAAAGCATGCTTAAAATTTTACTTCCATGAACTAAAAAGTGGGCCTAAAATATGCAAAGAATGAACCAACAGTATTCATTCTTACACTCAAAAGTGGATAGCTGACATGGTAGCGCAGTGGGTAGGACAGCAAGAGGGTACAGGGTCTTTCTGCGTGGAGTTTGCATGTTCTCTAATTTGCCTGAACATGTGAGTATCTGAGGAATTGTACGTGAATTGATTCCAACTGATGGCACAATATAGCCATAAAATACTATGAAGAAGGGGCGCCCTGGTGGCTCATCGGTCTAAGCGCGCGTACCATAAAGGCCCTGTCCTTCCCGCAGCGACCTGGGCTCAACTCCGGCTCAGGTCATTTGCTGCATGTCTGCCCCCATTCTTCTCCCCAACCTTCCTGTCTCTCTACACTGTACAACTGTCAAATAAAGGAAAAATTCCCAAAAAAATAATCTTTAAAAGAAATAAATAATATGAAGAAAGCATAGTAAATAAAGCTTGTTTCACAAACAAAGTTCATCCATAAGTGCACCAGCAGAATACATCAATAAATACTTTTGTACATGAATTTCTGTTCCATAACTAGTCATCGAACTGCAAATTTCTATGTATTTTTGCAGAAGACTTCAAAGTATACTTTCATCAGCTAAAAATAAAAAATTATGTGAACTAGTTTTGCACTCAAAGTTCACAAAACCTATAATGAAAGTATCCATAAAAATATACTTTTACCAGTCTCAATTTAGTCTCCAAAAAGTATCAAAGTTGTACACGAGTC
Source organism: Gymnothorax javanicus (assembly GCA_029692085.1). Classification (NCBI taxonomy): domain Eukaryota; kingdom Metazoa; phylum Chordata; class Actinopteri; order Anguilliformes; family Muraenidae; genus Gymnothorax; species Gymnothorax javanicus. The sequence continues at coordinate 9,018,934 of CM056212.1, read as the reverse complement.
TCCAGCTTGTAGCACGTTGATTTTTGCATCGAACATAAAGTATTCCCCGGAAATTCACTTTAACTTTATTTACGTTTACGCAATAAAATTTACAAATAACGTTTTTGTGAGGATTGTATTAAATTAGCATTACCCTAAAATGTAAAAATTGTTCGCGGTATTTGCTTATCGAGCAGCATTCACGAACAGGCGGAGTAGGCCCCCCATAAGCCAGCTTTTGCCATGTTTCAAAGGGGACGTTAGCAACGTGATGGGATTTTTGATTTTACCTCTTTATACAGTCTGTGGATTTAAATCATTATGATTTACTGATAAAGTATGCGTGAGGTAAAACCCCAATGACACTTAATAAATCAAAATTTGTCTTTGAAAATTCTGTATACAATAGGCATAGCCTGGCGCACATGAAGAGGGATAGGAAATCACTTATAAAAACAGATAAAACGGTATCCAGCTCAAATAATCAAAGCAAAGTGAATCAACATTTAAAACAGATCAAAAGCATGGCCTTTATCAGGCATATGATCTGAAACAATTAAGTTACATAAGACTCAGTGATATTCAAAAAAAAAGTCTGATACAAAAATGAATTAACATAAATATAAATGGTAAAATCCCCAGCAGTACGTACTTGATAACTTCATCAAGTTCCAGAGTGTACAAGAAATGAAAAGCCAATTCTGGTGGAAAAAAAAATAAAGGCCCCAGTATTAGGGATCAAAATAGCATGGAATGAGAGAGATTCCACAGTTGAACCTAAATCTTCTATGTTTGAAAAGATAAGAAAGATAAGAATAACAGAGTTTCCCTCCAAGTCGCTCCAGACAGCAGCAGCGGGGCCTCCGCCCGACCCGGTGTGCTCACCGCGCCTGATTAAGCTGCAGTCCGCCGGGCACAGATCAACAACAGGTTCGCACTCCATGCACTTCCACTCGTTTAAGTAAGAAATAAAATATCCTGGTTACTTTAAAACTTGGCGAGCAGAAATACTTTATTTGTCATGGAGAGAACATGAATACGCTCCAGTCCCAAGAGGCATGTAACTTAACTGCAGGGACTTGGAGCACCTCAGGCAAAATAATTCACTCCACGCACTCGCGCCCGTCGCAAACGTGAAAAAGCAATCAGTCCCAGGGGAAGTCAAGAATGGCCGGTCAGAGCAGCTTCGAGGCAAGGACGTGGCTGGGAAAGTTCATGGAGGGCAATCGGCTCAATTCCACAACACCTCTTCCCCAAAGACACCTTTATAGCCTAACTTCCATCCAAGTTCTTTTACCCTGTGTCCTCTTGTGCTTCTGGGTGATTTGGTGAATGGAGCAGCAAGGGAGATGACAGGGAGCCAACGACGTCGGCAGGAACAACAGGCGTTTAAAGGAGCATTCACTCTCACTGCTGGACGAGTAGGAGGCGAATGGGGTTTGCAGAACAGGAATGACAGGACTGGCAGAGGAAAAGGCTAACAAAGGTGCGTTTAGTCAACCAAAAAGTTTTTCTAGCACGTGCACCATTTTGCAGAAAAGACACAAACATAGTGCAGTGACCTGTATCCCGTTACTTTATGAATCTCAAGAACACGGCCCTCTGAACAGAGGCGTTGGGTTGGCATTTGTCCTCTTTGGGGGGGCAAAAAAAGAACCTCTAAATCGCCATAAAATATATATATATATATATATATATATTAGTGGTGGCTGGTGAACTGGCGATAGGGGAGGCTCAAACTCATCCCTTGAAAATAATGATTGGTCATGACCTGTTTTCAATCATTCATTTAAATTACCATTACAAAAGCTCAGAAAACTCTCAACATTGACAAGTGTGGTCAGTTTTCATTAATTATACACAGTCTAGGGTTGTGCCGATCGTGAAACGCAATCTTTTTTAAGGCGTAGTACCACCACCTGCTGCCATGGGGCGAACATCCCAGCCTTCCCATTTCCTTCATTAAACCCAACGCAGGTTGAACGAAAGCGCCAAACATCAAAGGGCATGTGAAATGCTTCCGGAAAAAAACTTGACTGACATCAGTATTCTTCGGCTACATGCTGCACGGAGCCAAGTAAAGGACTACAGAATCGCCTCCTATTAACCAATTAGGCAACTCTCAGAAAAGTAAACCTGTTCCCATTTACTTCGCTTGATTGGCAATCAAATGGTGGATTCGTTTACTCTGTAAGTTGGATGAGTAGAGCTCTTTTGACAGCATGTTTGATTGATGCATTTCGAAATTTAAATGGCCATAGAACAGCAGATTTGCATGAACACGATTGTCATTGCCACGCAATTTCGTGCGACTGATCATTTATATCTCACATTCACGTTTCATCCGCTTTTGGGGAAGAGGAAGATTTTTTCTAATTATTCAAACTGGCATTCTTTCAATCTAACACCGTAGCCCAGTTAGGTTTGTCTGCTTTTCACCATCACATCTTAATCGTTATAGGCCACTGAAATTGTTTGATTGTTAATTAGGCCAAGTACACGGGAGCAGATTTAGGGAAGGGTGGAGCACCTGCAATTAGCGAAATCTAAACTCAGGCTTCTTCTCGGCGGCATTTTAAATAGTTTAAGCGCTTCAGGTGTGTAGGCTATGTTTCAAGAAATTACACGCGACTGCCTACACACCCCATGACTGCAAGTGGTCTCATCACACTTTAAAAAAATCCTCGCTCAACATTGCCACATCCGAACTCAGCATTTCATCTCTAGTTGTAGAATTTTTAGGAGATCTATAATGATAAAATAAAAATAAAGAGATTTTTTGTAAGACCGCCCTGGATTTTAAGCGTCTAGAAAATACACAAGGTGGAAAACATTCGGAAAAGCAGATGAAACATGAATGTGAGATATAAATGATCAGTCGCACGAAATGGCGTGGCAATGACATCGTGTTCATGAAAATCTGCTGTTCTACGGCCATTTAAATTTCGAAATGCATCAATCAAACATGCTGTCTTAACCCTCTGTTAACCAAGTACCTTTCCAACTGTGTAAAAATCATTCCCCTAGGCAAATATGTTGATCATGGGCCAATATTTGGAAAAATGGAAAAAAAAAAAATTGACCCTTCAGCCCACCTTTCCAAAATGTAGCAAATCTGCTACATTGGGTAATAATGCGAAAGGAAAAATTAAAGTGACGGACCATTCAAGTTATTCTCAAATGTTTATTTGGCCATAAGAAACAAAACCAGCAGGGTGTCCAGGCTGTTAACCCTTTCACTTTATGTAGCAGATATGCTACGGTGGTTAATAGAGGGTTAATAAACAGCGCTACTCATTCAACTTAGAGAGTAAACAATCCACCATTTGATTGCCAATCAAGCAAAGTAAATGGGAACACGTTTACTTTTCTTAGAGTTGCCTTCTGTAGTCCTTTACTTGGCTCCGTGCAGCATGTCGCCGAAAAATACTTATGCCAGTCAAGTGTTTTTCCGGAAGTGCTTATGATACAGTTATTGTTGCAACAACCCCAGTGAGTGACTAGCAACTCCAGACTAGCTGCTGGCTTGCTGCCTGGGCTCACGTGGTAGCCAACTCAGGTTATAACCACACGAGTCAACAAAGATGACAAGCTAGCACACAAATTACCTTAATGTCAAACAACAAGACTGACAAAATAAGCAGTGGCAGAAGTAGCAACAAAAGAGATATGGGCAAAGTTTTAATTCCCTGAGAGAAGCACAGGTCCGTAGACGTGACCTCCGACTGAGTGAAGACGGCAGTCTAAGGGAATGGGAGGGTCCCTAGTAATTCGAGAGTGCCCATTGGTCAGTTTCACAGCAGAATAGACTGGCAAAGGAATCCACCAATCACACATAGTGATAGATAAATGAAGCATACATAAAGCTCACTCTAAATGGCTGTCTACCTCCGGCTGTGAATCAGTTCGAGATCGCGTGTTTGCTGTCAAACAGTAGTAAATCAGTTTTTATCTTGAGTTTTCATTGGGTGGGCAGAGCTTTTCTCAGGGTGGGCACTGCCCACCCCCTGCCCCCCCTTGGTAACACCCCTGCCTCTGAACTCCATTTTTAAGTCAAAGTCAGCCAAAAGAGTGGTGTACTGGAGAGAGAATTAACAGAAAGACAATAATAATATAAGGAATCCAAATGAAAAAAAAACTATAGCGTGTAGCGCTGAAGCAATAAAATGCAACAACTCTAATACTTGTTAGAACAGCATCAATAATGGTGAATGTCAGGTGCATGTGGCACCCGCACTGAGCAGAAATAGTTTTTGGGGACTCATAAAATCCATAATGTGAAACAACACCTAATTCAAAGGGCCTACTCTTGGTTTTTAGTGAAGCTTTTCCTAACCCTTCTTGTAAATGAGGTCGTCCACTTGAAATTCACAATGTAAGTGATTCAAACCTTATACATCATTATAATGAACTAAGAAAGTCAATTAAAGCACAGCAAGAGTCAGGATGTACAAAAGAGGGGTCTCCAGCCTGTGCCAGATCACATAGTTTAGACTCATGATCCAATGTTAAAAAAAAAAAAAAAAAAAAAACAATTAGACAAAGCAGCTTAACAAAGTCATGGCTTGGCTGACTCAATATTTTCAGAGAAATGCACAGTGCTATCCTGAAGACGTTACACCTGATGCAAACATTTCTTGAGGTGAAATTATTTTGCCAGAATCCCTGAGGGATTAAGATTTTGATGCAAGCATGTTGTGAAGGATTGCCCACCCTGTTTTTCTACCCCTTCTCTTAGCCAGCCTCTCAGTGTCTCTGTCCCTCACTCGCTCCAGAGTCTCCTCCACCCCTCTCTCACTCGCGCTTTTTCCTTCCAGACAGCAGTGTCACATACACTCGTCCCTCAGCGTCGCTTTACTCCACACGCATGAGATCAGACCAGCAGCGAGGTGCATGAGACCGACTGAAGGCTGCGGGCTCTCAACTACCAAACAGAGGGCACAGCTGGGAAAACCACTACGAATCCTCAAGAACAGGTAATTAAATCGTAAAACGACAACGCAAATGCTGTGTTTATTCAGTGCTGGCGCAATGTAGTAATGAAGGTCTGTAAAATGAGATTATTATGGACACAGTGCGGCTTACCAATGACATCTTTTGTGTTGCGTAATTTACGCAACGCGGCCAACAGATGAAATCTAACAACGAATTTTGCAGTCTTGGTCAAATTTGCAAATTTGCAAATTCGCAAATTTGCAGTCTTGGTAGCCAAATGCTTTTAATATACTAACTTTCATTGATTTTTTTTGTACAACCTCAATTCCAAAAGAATTTAAACAGTGCATAAAATTTGTAGATTCTCGTTTATTTGCATTTAGTTGAGAGCAGCATGAAAAACTGTTTAAAGATTCGCCTTAACAACCAGACTCTAAGAATTCTAGGAAATATTCTCAAATTCCAAACATGATGCCTGCAACAGGTTCCAAAAAAATGGGTGAGGGGAATTGAAAGACTGGAATCTTGAAAAAAAAAACACCTAATTTTCAACATCACATGGGTTAACAGGTGAATAGATGATTTAGATGATTTGATAATAGGGAATAGATGATTTGATTATGATTAGGTGTTTTCCTAAACCAAACACCATCCAGAACCACTGCAAACTTTTCTGATCTCAACCTCATATGAAAAAGAATGTAGGTGAAGAAAGAAAGAGTGCTGTGGCCTGAGGAGTCCATCTTTCAAACTGCTTTTGGAAATAATGGACGTCATGTTCTCAGGGCTTGAGAGGAGAAAGATCATCCCGACTGTTATCAGCGACATGTTTAAAAACCAGCATTTCGATGGGCTTGGGCTGAATTACTGCACTCAGTATGGGCAGCTATTGACAAATTGGACACTGAAGGGTACAGGCGCTTCTTTGAACAATCTATATATGACTCCAAATATTGTCTTCAAGGAATCCCCTGCTTGTTCCAGATAATGGCAAGCTGCACACGGCAGGAATTAATACAGCATGGCTGTGTTGTCACAGACAGTGAGTAACGCCTACCCCTCCGACTTATCTCTCATTAAAAATGTGTGGTGGGTTATGAGGTGTAAAATGCAATCACGGAAACCTTGTACTGTCAACAAACCATAATAATTCCTTATTTCAATGAATGGGAACAAACTTTTAGCTTTTTTAGTTCTGGATGAAGGCATATGGAATGAAATATGTATTTTTGGATCATTTATTATGTTTGAAGAATTAAAACCATAAAGCATAAGTAGAAAACATCTTGTTTACCATATTCAACTAGACTTGAATGAAATATGATGTCTAAATTGGTGTAAAACGGCTGCCTAAGGCCATGTAGAAGCATCTAATGAAATGAGTGCTGCTGTGGTTGTTTTGCTTTTTAACAATGGTCCTTTTTCTCACGGCGAAGTAAAATAGGAAAACCCAACCAATTTATTAAACCAGAAAATAAGCACCAAACACTTTGTTCTCCTGTGATTAAGTTCACTTTCATGAAGAGCTAGAAGGATTTGGGCTTCAGCAGGGAAACAATGGAAAGGCGACAAGGAAGGGTTTCCATATTAATTGCGAAATTCCAATCCTTGCATCAGATGCTAGATGCTTCTATTCTCACAAGCTACATGAATCACTTCAATTGTGCTGCATTTTGCTTTGATGTGATGGATTATTCAGGAAAAATAAAAATTAGCAGATTAAGCCCAGAACTGTCCAAAGTAAAGAAAAAAAAAACAGTTTGCATGAAATATGCATCATTTGTTTATCAGGCCAAGCGACAGGTAGGCGATTTGTCAGTGGTGCTAAAACACTAATTTCATGTGATATTGTGCCACTTGGCCCTCTGTAGGTAAATACATATGGAGCCGAGGGGCCCTATCTTACGCCAGAGTTCCTAAACCCGTTATTTGGGGATTTAGCATTGCGTAAGAAGCGTTCCCCCGCAAAAGTTGCTATCTTGCATACCTGCCTATATCCCTAAAACACCTGCGCTACCTGTTATATTATGCATAGGCGTGGTTTGGGCGTTACGCCAGTTAAACCAATCAGTGTGCCAGGTGCCATTGCCTTTAGGAGCAGGCTGCACTATCCCAAATCCTCAAACCGAAACCCGTGATGGAGAGAGGAAGGTCACCACGTTTCTCCGAAGACTAATTTAAATTGCTCGTGCATGAGGTCAAATCCAGACAGGGGAGGATCTGTTATTGTTAAGTTAATCATGAATTGTATTACTATTTTATTATTATTATTATTATTATTATTACTATTATTATTATTTGACATTGACATATTGTTTAGTGTTTGGTATGTAATTAAAAAAAACATCAAGCCTACCCTTTTGTGATGGAAACTTCAAAAAAAAAAAAAAAAAAAAAAAAAAAAAAAATCGTTTAGCCATGCACTTCCAACTCCCTCTCCGTCTGAAATGAAGCATAGAACAAAATCCCATTTTAGAAAAATTAAATTTGGTCTATGCACTGGCACTCAGCGACGTAACTTTTTTCCAGCGAGAGCGGCATTTCAGAACTCTTCAGCGAATGAAGGTAATTCTGGTGACAAGAACGTGGTTTCGTTCGTTTACATTTTCCAATCGGACAGCTGTCTATTTTTTACAGCAAGTTGCGTGACCTTGCTGCAAAAAGAGGTGTACGTACTTGTCGCCGAAATTACCTTCATTTGCAAAAGAGTTCTGAAATGCCGCTCTCGCTGGGAAAAAATTACCATTGCTGAGTGCCAGTGCATAGACCTATTTATAATTAAATTATTTTTCTGTACTGAATGTAGCCCATTAATTTGTCGCTGTTAGATCGCATGGGGGAGAGAAGCCGTGTGTTCAATTGCCACTTGATTATTCTTGAATTGGAAAATGTGTTAATAAAGGAAAACCATCTAGAATTAGCCAGGACTAATTGTAGTCAATAAAGGGATGGATATTTTCCCCCAAAATTTTCAGGTCTAGCGCCGGCCCTGATATTAAATATAATATATATCATTAATGTATATTATAAATAATAATTATATACTATTATAAAAGCGGAAAAAATGATTGATGCAAAATACAAACAAAATAGACTTACCTGAAAGGCCCAGGTAGCTGGTGCGCTGGCGGTACACGCGTTCTGGGCGTCTTCTATTATTTTACTGGTGATCAAGGCGATTTGGTACTATCTCTGCCATTTTCTCAGGGATTCAGCTGAGGCTAAAGCAAGGTGGCTTTTTATAGGCGAGTTAATTCGCGAAGTGGAGCCGCATGTGCACGTCCACATGTGTCCAAGTGGACACGCATTGAAGCAGCCTGGGCGCGCTCTTGTAAAAACCCAAATGGGTGGGGTGCCCTGGTGGCTCATCGGTCTGGGCGCGTGCACCGTGGGGGCTGTGTCCTTCCCGTGGCGGCCCGGGTTTGATTCCGGCTCGGATCGTTTGCCGCGTGTCTTCCCCCGTTCTTCTCCCTAGCCTTCCTGTCGCTCTCCACTGTGTATCTGTTGAACAGAGGAAAAAATCCTAAAAAAAAAATCTTTAAAAAAAAAACCCAAATGGGTAGGGGTGGTTTGAGGACCCGCTATATGCTTTCCCTAACGTGTGTGGTCAAGATAGCAATTTTAGGGAAAGCGCATAAACACGCCCACGGGCACACCTCCAGGCGCAAATAAGGGAGTCGGCATATTGCATAGCGGATAGTGTGGCCGCAAGATACCGTTTAGGGACAGTGGAAGCTGCTAAATGCGTAATTCACAGGTAGCGGGTAGTGGCAACGGGTAGGGGAGTGTAAAAGATAGAGCCCGAAGTGTAATAGAGACATTTTCTTCATCAAAACACTGTATATGATAATGAATTTAAAAGCCCCTAATATCAGTACTAACTGGCAGTGAGACAGATGTTATTATTTAATTTGGTGAAGACAGTCTTTTTATGATGGTATTGACAGTGGGCTAAAATTGACTGGCACCCCTGACAGGCAATGCAAATAAAATGCAAAAAAATAAAAAACATATATATATATATAGAGAGAGAGATAGATATAGATATATGTGTGGATATATGTGTGTGTGTGTGTGTCTTTTTGCAATAATGGGTAACAAAAGTGTGACACAAACATGAAAATTTCAAAATCATTCAAGGAGCAGAAAACCAACTTTATTTGATTCTTCACTGGTATAAGACTGGCATATAACAGCAAGAAGATAGTCTGTCCACAGCAAGTATGAGAAAATGGCATCAGAATGCAGCATACAGAATACATACAGAGTACAAGATCCTGTTGAAGTATTCCAAAGGAAAATTCTTTGATATTTACAAAACGGGTGAAGAAAAATTGTTCATTTCAAAGTCCAAAATCGACTTTTTATACTGTCATAAAACAGGTTTTTTAGGCTACATTATGTTTAAATTACCGTTTTATACATAGCCTAACACAATTGGTATGGAATTTGTGCAGGCTCATTCTATATAGCCTACTCTGTGTGTGTGTGTGTGTGTGTGTGTGCGTGTGTGTGTGTGTCAGTAAATCTCCGAACGAAATTGGTGCATTTTGTGAAGTTAGAAGGGTTGCTCTATTTTCTTTTCATTTAAAAGCGTGCATTTTTTAAAACAGCAATTTATCCTTTTTTTAATGAAATTTAATGGTTTGGACTTCTGCGGTAACTTAAGCAGCGGTTCTTTCATTCTCTCTTGCAGTAATTCAACTTGTACAGCGGATCATTTGCATTCTACACTGCCTGTCCAAAAGTAGTTGCCGTTTGGATTCAAATAAACAAATACTACGACCGGATCATTATTGCAGCGATCAAAAGCCTATGTTTCAGCTGGCAATAATTATTTTAACCCTGATGGATTTTGTGCGTTGTTTCTCATTTATTTAAAAAGTCACATCGAGGATTAGGAGGGGGAAAATTATAGGCCCTCACCATCATTAATTATAAGTTATCATAAATGTAATTAATCAGACAAAAAATCCACATAATGATGGGTTACGACCATTTTTTTAAGATAAGGAAACACATCATACCATTATGGAAATCTATTAAAGAAGTGTAGTTTGTTTGCTGAACGATTTACTGAACTTAGTTAGTCACAAGCATTCTGCTTGATTTTTTTGAAGATATCCTACAAACCCAAACGTAGTCATGATGTACTTTCTAAATGTAATAAAACAACAAACAATCAAAACTGATTCTAACTGCTTTACAAGGAGCCGCTATTTGTGGTCCCAAAATAAAATAGATCACAGAACTTCTGCGCTTCGCATGGGCGATCCCCAACAGTCTAATTAATACATGTGATATTTTAGAGGACAGTTTACAAAAATAATTTACTGAAGCATAACTTTCATCAAGGTGAAGAAATGGGTACGAATCAGAGACGTGCGGTCACGGGAGGCAGTGACTTCACCTTTTTATCGCTAGAATTTTCAAACCTGTTGCCACGTACTATGCCTGATTGACAATCAATTGACAATCAATTTTAACTTTTTTTTTTACCAAACAATTAAGACCTAGCCTAGGCTATATGTAGCCTGTAATGATTAAGAGGTGATAGTGACAAAAAAAATCTTTTACATTTACGCTTTGATTCGAAACTGCAAGAATGGATATCTTAATAATTAGTGAGTAAAAATCTCAACTCTCTCCGTAATTGCATGCATCGTTTTGACCTTCTTTTTATCAGATTATGAAAGAAGACTGAAAATAAACTCCATTTTTTTTTGGAATGGCATTAATAAGTATGTATTTAAGGGGGAAAACATTATCGTCAACGTATTGACTACGCATTGAACACGGCATCAGAAAAGTTTTCATATTTGTTAATGGCATTGCATTAGCTTCTTCTTGAAATATGGCCTTTTTTTTTTTTAAAGATTATTTTTGGGGTTTTTTTCCTTTATTTGATCACTATACAGTGGAGATAGACAGGAAGGTTGGGGAGAAGAATGGGGAAGACAAACGGCAAATGACCTGAGGTGGAATCGAACCTGGGTCGCCACGAGTAGGACACAACCTTTATAGTGCGCACGCTTAGGCTGATGAGCCACCGGGGCTCCCTAAATATGGCCAAATTTGCTGTCTTGTGAGCACTTTGAGTTCCATGCACTGAGCAATGAAAGTCCAGGATAAAATTGGCATGCCATTCTGCCTTTTGGTCTTCGTAAATAAGTAAATCAATCCTCTGATTGCCAATCAAGCAAAGTAATAGGGAGTTATCGTTTGTTTAACGGTGAGGATTCTGCCTCCCCTAAGTGACCTTCCACGGCACATCACTGGTACGATTTAACCCCGTCACTGCAAGATATGAAATTGCATTATAATCCTAAAACATGAAATCAATTACACAAATTATTTGGAAAAATCATGAAAATAGCAGTCAGAAATGTCTTACCTTGCAGATGGATGGCCAGTTGCTGAACGATGGTCAAGAATAAGGATGGATTCAGAGGATTTTTATCAAAATTGCCTTTTCAATAACGGTCTTGACAGCATACAAAATTGTGGATACCATACGTGCAGTAGAGGAAATCAGCCGACTCACTGCAACTCACAAGAAAACTTTTGTTGCCGATCAAAGATGTTTACGGAGTCATTCTAGGTTACATGAAAATCAATAAATTGATGCTATAATCATAGAATACAACACAAAATATTTTTTCGGTAACGGCCGTGATTTAGTGGACACAAATAGATTTTTTTGTGTTTAAGTTAATTATTCTCAAAAACGACGGAAATTAGCGGGGGGTGGGGAGGTGGGGAGTTGGTTCATCGGAGTAAGGAGAGTCAGTTTATCTGCAGAGTAGCAGTACATTTGAGCAGTGCCACTCACTCAAGACCTGCCAGCCGTGGTAACAGTCGTGAGCACAACGGACACGTTGGGCAATGACCATTACCCGATAATTTCAGTCTGATACCGTCTTATGTTTTGACTAGAAAAGTTTTGTCACAAAGTGTAATTTATTCACTGGACTGTGAGTGAATAACATACGAGCAAATCTACATGATACTTTCTAATTTTAATTTCCCACATCCTTTCAGTTAAAAACTGATTTTTTAACGTCAAATTTTGGTGTCCTCTTTGAGCCAAATAACATTTGAATTAACATAATAATTTAAAAAACTACTTGGGTTTAAATGTAGTTTTATCCTCACTATATCTCTAACATGTGCTTAACAATATAATCATAAATTAAATGCGTCAATCATTACTTGCTGATAATAAAGCAATGAACAATAACTGTCTCAAAAATCTATCCAGTATTGTGAAAACAGACACACACACACACACACACACACACATATATATATATATATATATATCAGCGCCATTAAAAACGCACAGGTGAGGTATGTACTGTCTTTGCGGCAAATTGAAGAATCGATTGATTTTTATTGCTTTTCCAGTGAGGCACGATTGGAAATAAAGAAAAGCGCTGCGGGTATTGTAATCCTGACGCGCACCACGTGCACGCACCAAGCACTTCAGTAACAACAAACATTGAGCTGTTCACTTGTTCTTTTGGTGTGGTCTACAACAAACTGATAGATGTGAATGACTTTGTTTTTTATCTGTTCTTGAATTTCTTTAGATTGTTTTGCTTTCTGGAGATCTTTTTTTTTGCCTCCTTCACTTCGTTTCTTTTAAAGTGATTTCATGATTCAACAGGTCAGGCAAATGGCCTGGCTGTGTGAAATTGAACTAAAAAAAAAGTGGTTAATCACAATTAATTCAGATTTAGGGCTGAGGTAGGTTTGGATAGTTTTTCTCTTAATGAAATCATTTTAAAAAGTTTTTGTATTTACTTTATCTTTGTCTAATATTAATATTTGTTTGATGATGAAACATTTAAGTGTGACAAATATGCAAAAAAAAAGAAATAAGGAAAAGAGAGCGAGAGAGAGAGAGAGACAGAATGGGTGAAATAATTTATGAAATTAATGTTTTTCTGAAGCCAGTTAATTTAAATGTCAACAAAATCAAGGTTTTGCAACAATTGCCACCCTTCATTTAGCAATAAGGGCAACCACCTCTGGCATGGATAATAACATGGAGTCATTTCCTGTCATTTTTGATAAGGTTTCGGTACACATTTGGGGGCATTTTGGACCATTCCTCTTTGCAGATCCTTTCAAGATCCTTTGCTTTCTTTAGTTTGCGTTTTTCAACTGCCTTCTTCAACTCAGCCCACAGGTTTTCAGTTGGATTGAGGTATGGTGACTGAGATGGCCATTAAAGAATGTCAATTTTGTTGTCACAGAATTGTTTCTGTGTGGATCTTGAGGTGTGCTTTGGGTCAGTGTTCTGTTGTAAAGTCCTTCAGCCAAGTCTCAGCCTTCTTGCAGCAGCAACCAGACCGTCAGCCAAAATATTCTAATACTTGGCGGAACTGACGATGCCATTTATCTTAACCAGTGCCCCTGGACCTCTTGAATTAAAACAGCCCCAAAACATGACTGACCCACCATCATATTTCACCATGGGTATGAGGTGCTTCTCTTTTTATGCACCTCTGTTTCGACGCCAAACATGCCGATGCTGTATCTGACTGAAACATGCAAATTTGGTTTCATCTGACCAATGCACCTTGTTCCATTCAAAATTAGAATGACGTTTGGCAAACTCCGACTGCTTCCTTCTGTGACTTCTGGTCAGAAAAGGCATTCTTCTGGCAAACCTTCCAAAGAGCCTGCGGTTGTGGAGGTGGTGCCTGATGGTGTTTTTTGAAACCTGGTGACCCCAGGATGCCACCAAGACCTGCAATTCCTTCACAGACATTCTTGGAGATTTTGTTGCTTCTCTCACCATCCTCCTCCATAATCTGGGGTGTAAAATTCTCTTGCGTCCTCTCCCCTTGAGGTTTTCAACAGTTCCATATCTTTGGAATGTTTTAATAATTGCCCTGTCCATGCACAGTGGCATTTTCAATCATTTTTGTATCTTCTAGTATCCCTTAGCAGATTTATGAAGGTCTATAACCATCTGCCTCTTTTGAATGGACAGATGTTTTGTTTTCTTCATGATGTTGGATGAAAAAGGGATATTGCATGTGTGTTACCTCATTTTTACACCCTAGTGAAACAGGAAGTGATTTCAATGGCTCATTATAGTTCCTTAACACTTAGATAAAACATAAAAAAGTGAAATTTAATAACTGGTTTCATTTTGGTAGATGTCATTTACAATAATCTTTAAGAGTGCCATTAATTGTGAAACCTTGATTTGGAGGAAATTAAGTTTTAATTAAATCAGAAAATGATAATGGTTGGTTCCAGTGGAACATTAATATTGTCCAGTATTTCTCATATGTTGTTATTTATAGTCTCTCAATAAGTAAATATTTTTTAGAATTTTGTGTATTAAAGTCCAAATTTTGGATTATTCATATTGAACCATGAGAATTACAGACATTTGTATTGGCCTCTGTGCAAATCAAGAACATCTGATTGTAAACAAAACTTTGGTGCTGAACTGTTCTTGTGGTGCTTCTGTAAAATCCCTGAAGAACAGTGGAACCCTGCGGACCCCCTTCTTGACCTAAGAAGTCTCTGCTTCGTGAGAAAGGATTACCTGTACAGCAGCTAGGTGCGTATATGCCCTCTGAAAACAGAGCTGTAAGTTATAAATGCCCATTGTACTTGTCTATTGGGAACATGCTGTGTGATGATGTTTACTGCAGGCTGAGTTATCTTCATACACTGCACACTCTGGCTGGGGCATTAAGCACAGCTCAGAGAGATACTCACAATATGTGCTCCTGGTCCTCTGTTCTAAATTGGGAGTGGTCCATTCTTCTAAATTGGCTCCAGTGGGGGCCAATGGACAGAAAGCAGCGGGGGCGTAAAACGTGCCTTTAAACTGATAATTTGTCTGGATTAGTTTTTAATCAATGGCCTTGTTTGAAGATATTTAAACTCACCTCTTTCAAGTGTCGCCAATTCTCTTTGAAAAGGCGAGAAATAAAGCTCATCATTTGGACTACATTATGTGTGCATTTCATTCTTTGATTTCATTTAAATGATCATGAAGCCTAAATTTGATGAATTTTTTTTTTTTTTGGAAGGGTAGCCTGTTAAGGCAAGCGAATAACACATTTAAATTGAATTTATTATTTACTTGCCTTAATATTTCATTAAGAAGGAAGCTGTGTATTAAAGTCCAAATGGATTATTCATATTCTGAGAAAATGTGGTAATCAAGAACACTGATTGTAAATGGGTCAATTATGATCCGTTTCAAGTGATGTCTTCCGCCCTCCCTGTGTTCTGTTCAGCAGCTGCCACTGATTGGCAATTTTTGTCCCTCTAAATCTTTTCAACTGTGTAATGAATTTTGAAATGCATTGCATTCATTCGGCCAGGGCAATGTCTGGCAAAGTTGACGTATATCCGCCTCGTGATTCAGTAGCTCTCCAGAATTTTCCATTGCCCATGTCACCAAGTTTCATTAAAATCAGACCAATGGTTTTCCATAATCCTGCTGACGAACAGACAAAAAGATGGAACAAATCCCAACCAAAAAAATTGCCTCATGAGTGGAAGTAAAAATAATAAATGCAACCCCAATTCCGAAAAAGTTGGGACAAAGTGTAAATTTTGAATAAAATCAAAATGCAATGACGTTCAAATCACACCCTCCAGTATTTTATTCACAATAGAACAGAGATAACAAGGCAAATGTTGAAACTGAGAAATTTTACAATTTTATCCACAAAATGAGCTCATTTCAAATTTGATGGTTGCTACAGGTCTCAAAAAAGTTGGGTTAGGGGCCTGTTTACCATGGTGTAGCATCCGCTCTTCTTTTTAACTCAGAGCGGAGGTGTCTGGGCATTGAGGAGACAAGTTTCTTGAGTTTAGCCATTGGAATTTGATCCCATTCTTGTTTAATACAGGCTTCCAGCTGCTGGAGAGTTTTGGGTCTCCTTTGATGGACTTTTCGTTTAATTATGCGCCAAATGTTCTCAATCGGTGAAAGATCAGCACTGCAGGCAGGCCAGTTCAGCACATGAACTCTTCTACTACGAAGCCATGCTGTTGTAATAGCTGCAGTATGTGGTTTTGCATTGTCCTGCTGAAATAACACAAGGCCTTCCCTGGAATAGATGTCATCTGGAGGGGAGCATATGTTGCTCTAAAACCTTTATATACCTTTCAGTATTCATGGTGCTTTTTAAAACATGCAAGTGTCCCACACCATATGCACTAATGCATCCCCATACCATCAGAGATGCTGGCTTTTGAACTGAACGCTGATAACAGGAGGGGTGGTCTTTCTCCTCTTTAGCCCGGAGGACAGGACGCCCATAATTTCCAACAAGAATGTCAAATTTGGACTCGTCTGACCACAGGACAGTTTGCCACTTTGCTACAGTCCATTTTAAATGATGGCCCACAGAACACGGCGGCGCTTCTGGATCATACTCAATAATGGCTTCCTTTTTGCATGATCGAATTTTAGGTGGCATCTGTAGATGGCACGGTAGACTCTGTTTACAGACAGTGATTTCTTGAAGTATTCCTGGGCCCATTTAGTAATGTCAATGACAGAATCATGCCGGTGAGTGATGCAGTGGCGTCTGAGGGCCTGAAGATCATGGGCATCCAGTAAAGGTCTTTGGCCTTTGGCCTCCCTTACGCACAGAGATTTTTCCAGTTTCTCTGAATCTTTTGATAATGTTATGCACTGTCGATGATGAAACCTTCAAAGCCTTTGCAATTTGACATTGAGGAACATTGTTTTTAAAGTATTCCACAATTTTTTTACGCAAGCCTTCACAGGTTGGAGAGCCTCTGGCCATCTTTACTCCTGAGAGACTCAGCCTCTCTAAGACATCCCTTTTATAGCCAATCATGTTACACACCTGATGCAAGTTAACTTAATTACTTGCTAAATGTTCTTTCAGCTGATTCTCTGATATATTAATTGCTTTTTCAGCTCTTTTCTGCTTGTGTCCCAACTTTTTTGAGACCAGTTGCAGCCAGAAAATTTGAAATAAGCTCATTTAGTGGATAAAAATATAAAACGTCTCAGTTTCAACATTTGAAATGTTATCTATGTTCTATTGTATAGGCATGGGCAACGCTCTGCATAAACTCTAATGCAATGCGTAACAGCTGAACTGGGGCGGTAAACAAGCCTCAGAAATCTTATAAAAAAATGATGTAAATACCATTTTCATACAAAAAGAACACCATGGTTTGATTAAAAGCAACCTTTTCAATAGGACACCCGCATTTCATACATGAACCCTGCATATTACGGCCCAAAACGCGATTTGAACAGAGCTATTGTTCGCTCGTTGGATGAATGCGTGACCTCAATTTGCTTCGTGTTTACAAATTTTCAAGTGCATGGCCGGGCAAAAAATATCCATTTCGGAGGTGGATTTCAAATAGCCCGCAGCGACGTGATATCCCAGCTACGGCCCTGATTTGCTTACGGCCATCTAATTTGAGAAATTACGAGTCTGTTCGTCCAGGCTAGACCTCCAGGGGATGTGAAATAAATTCGACAGAAGTTGGTGAAGTTCGTCGCAAGTTCGTCGTGATTTCTTCTCAACAATAGCAAGAATGGTGGGCGCATTTTTTACTGTACCCTACATAGTTTGTTGACAGAATATCCTGTGACCCTATTTGTGAAGTATCAGTAAAATATACCAAGGAATAAACCGGCACCAGGCGTTTGAAGCCCACTGGTCACAATTCGTGCCATCTCCATTTCAACTGGCTGCACGCCAGCGCTGTGATGCTCGACCAGATTTCATCAGTGTGTGAAACGAATTGTCCTACCAGTGCCGTGCGGTTGGAGGTTAGTTTGGTGAGGCAGAATCCTTCCCTTTGCTTGATTAGCAATCAAATGATTAACTAGTTTAGTAAGACTATTCGGCAGAATGACGGGCCAGTTTAAATTTCCGCGGCGTTATTACTCAGTACATCGAACCTGAAATGCTCGCTAGACAGCAGATTTGCATGTACTTGCTTCCAGGAAGCCGAAGCAATGTCATCAACAAATATGAAAACAGTTCGACTTATGCAGAGTTCAATGCTTAATCAATATACAATGTATTCTCCTTTAAATACGCGCTTTTACACGCAAAAAAAAAAAAAAAGCGGGCGCTTATTTTCAGTCTTCTTTCATAATCCGATTAATAATGTTTAAACGATATACAGAATTACCGAGAGCCGAGAATTTTTCCTAATTAATTATTCAGATTTCCATCCTTGCAGTCTCGAATTGAAGCGTGAATGAATATTTCTGTCATTATCTCCTCTATCAGTATACGGGCTTCCTATAGGCTTGGCCTTAATTGTTTTGATTGTCAATAAGGAATAGTACGAGGGAACAGGTTCACAAAATCCTGTGATAAAAGTTTGGGTGACTGCCTTACCTCACGGCACGTCTCTGGCTTCCTTTAAGAAAGTACTCGCAAATCTGCAGTTTCCGGAGCAATTCAAGTTCGATGTACTGAGTAATAACGCCGCGGAAACTTAAACTGGCCAGTCATTCTGCCGAATAGTCTTACTAAACTAGTTAATCGTCTGATTGCTAATCAAGCAAAGGGGAGGTTTCTGCCTCACCAAACTAACCTCCGACTGCACGTCACTGTTGTTTTACTATGAATTATTCACGGTAGCTCATTGAAACTATCATGGGAGAAGGATATATGGACATAGTAAAAAACAGTGCAAAGTTTTTTTGTTTAAAATCACCACGGGTTATTGAAGGGGGAACGTTCGATTCATTTCGTAGCAGTGGCAGGGCAAACAACTGCCAGCATCAGCGACTTCACTGCATTTTATATAGTAATGTGCGAGTAGCGTAAACGTTTGCCCTCCCACCGATAATTTTGACATTTTTGCAGGCCATTGATCCAAAAAAAAAATTCACAGGCAACCCATTCATTCCATTTTTTAATATCAATGCAAAACCTAATGTTTGTTGAACATAATTTGGTGAAATTCAATGCATTTTCCATTAAAAAGGGCCTAGGGGGCGCTGCTGTACTTCAGAAAAGGGGTAGATGACTTTAGCATCAATTATTTCTGCTAGGATACCCTAATGGATAATTTGGCCTGGTTTATTTCTGAATAGACTGTATTTTCGAAAATGCCCTCAGGCTTCAACCCCCAATTTTCACAATGGGTTTTGTTGAAAAATGCCGAAATCAGCCATTTTTGGGACCCTGTGGCTCTGAGACCCTTTCCTGTAAAGGCATTGGACTTGTGGCAAACTCTTCGTCTGTGTCTTCTGTACTTACCTGCAAAAAATCATTAGAAAATAATAAAAACTTTGTTCTCAGCAACTCAAGAAATATTGTCATTTTATTCATTTGTATTGCCCATGCCTATATTGTAAATAACATATTGGCTCATGTGATCTGAAAGTCATTGCATTTTTATTTTATTCACAATTTACACTTCGTCCCAACTATTTCGGAATTGGGGTTGTACATTGAGGACTCAAACAACTGGATTTCTTATTAGCAATCCCAGGGCCAGCTTTAAAGACACAGGCGCAGCCTAGTCCAAGACTAAGTTGCATTGTTAATGGAGTACTACATAATAAATCTAGTTTTACTCCAGGGCCAAGCTGATTTGAGTGTTAAAAGCACGCCCTTATTGCTGAAGAAATGTTTCTCATTTATTTGAATTTAGGGGCTAAACTGGCAACTCAAGATTCAGCAAGACCAGAACAGATGGAGCTCAAAACCATTAAGCTTACCATCCCCATCTTCTCAAACATCTCCAACTTCACTGCAGGCAATGAGACAGACACGCTATCATTCAAGGGCCCTTACCAGGTAGTGGAGATGGTGATCATTGTCCTGGCCACAGGATCTCTCAGTCTCCTAACAATAACTGGGAACATACTGGTCATTCTCTCAATCATAATGAACAGGAGCCTCCAGACCATCAACAACTACTTCCTCTGCAGCCTGGCATGTGCAGACCTGCTCGTAGGGCTCGGCACGATGAACCTATACACAGTCTACATGGCGGCTGGCTATTGGCCATTGGGCCCAGAAGCCTGCTCCCTATGGCTGATATCTGACTATGTAGTCTGCAATGTCTCTGGCTTTCATCTCATTGTCATCAGCTTTGACCGTTACTTCTGCATCGCCAAGCCACTCAGCTACCCTGCATGGAGGTCCACCAGGATTGCGGGCATGATGATTGCGGCACCCTGGGTTCTTGCTTCCCTCCTGTGGGGCCCAGCCATCCTCTTTGAGCAGTTTACTGTAGTTGAGCATATTATGCCAGAGTGCTACATC
Organism: Gymnothorax javanicus; assembly: GCA_029692085.1. Lineage (NCBI taxonomy): Eukaryota > Metazoa > Chordata > Actinopteri > Anguilliformes > Muraenidae > Gymnothorax > Gymnothorax javanicus. Next base: position 8,998,745 of record CM056212.1, on the reverse strand, counting down.
GAGTTCCTGTCCAATGTATCCATCAGCTTTATCAGCTCCACTCTTTCCTTGTACCTGCCCGTTGCCATCATGAGCTTCCTGTACTGGCAGATCTCTAGGGCCAGCAAGAGCCGTGTAAAGACGGGCGAGCACAAGCAAAAAAAGGGCAACCCATTCAACAGCGAAGCAGGAAACCACATCAGCATTCCATGTGATGATGAGTATGACAGAACCCAACACATTCAGAGGAGCCAGAATGGCGGAACAGGTGGGGTTGGGGAGGAGGAGCCAAGTGTACCAGTACATCCTGAGAGAAATGAAATTACGGAGGCCCCTGCAGGTTACAAGGGAAACCCCACAGCCCACCGCCTTAATGTTACAATGTCAAAGCAGCTGCCCAAGAAAAAGGCACCACCATCTCGTGAGAAAAAGGTAACACGCATGATAACGATGATTCTAGCAGCCTTTGTAGTCACATGGACACCCTTTCAAATCTTGAAGGTCATCAACAGCTTCTGTTCGACCTGTGTTCCCTCCAGCATGTGGAGCTTCGGCTACTGGATCTGCTACTTCAACAGCACTGTCAATCCAGCCTGCTATGCTTTCTGCAATGTCTCCTTCAAGAAGACCTTCAAACAATTCCTGCTCTGCCAGCACAAGGACATTCGCTTGGGCAGATAGAGATGTGATCGTTTTTGTTTCTGCTGCTGTTATTTTCTGTCATTTTTTTGACAGAATAAAATATGCTCTTGCGTCGCTTTAAACAACAGCAGGTACAAGCTCAAGAAGTAGAACTAGAGAGACACAAACTGTAATTGTAATTTCAAATTGCAGACATTTCTATGCCAGCAAAATCAACTTGAATTCAATAAAATTTACTGCAAAAATCAGAAAATATGTACCCATTCACAGATCAGAAAGTCCATCTATTTACTGTAGTTGATATTTTTATCTGATAAAAATGATGTTTTTTTAAATGTGCAGTTTCATCGAAAAGTTTGCAATAATCTAGGAATGTTTCTGTTTTTAAAAGACCAATATCGTTCAGTCAAAAAATATTCTAAGACATTATTGTCTCACACAATTACAATTACTTTAAGAAATATAAGGTTTGCAATTCAGATCTTAGATATGATTGCAAAACCCCACTGTTACAAATACAAAAATTAATATTTTGCTAAAATATTTATCTCGTCGCAGTCATCTTCCCAGATCAATTGAACATTTCCTTTGTTTCCCCCATCTTGACCCAGGAATGCTATTATAATTATAATAAGCTCAGGACGTGCAGCCAGAATATTTTGAAACCACGTCACCACAATGTGGACACACTCACCTTAGACAAAGAAACACAAAAGGCTACAAACTTCACACTAATTTTTCAAGTAAACAATGCACAACCAGTGGTAACTCACATACACAAATTTGTTTCATCGTCAAGGCAACTTACCTGACACAAAAACGAAGATGAAGTCGGTTTCCAGCCGGCTCTGCTAACCTTCATTTCCCAAATCTGTCATCTTTTTGGATCAGAAGAAACTCTAAACATTTGAAACCCCTTCTCAGATCTATTGGCACACCCGAAGGCACAACAGCCATTCATTTTTTCAGTTTTCAAAACACGAAATGCAGGGATTTAGACAATTCCTTAGGAAGTAGTATAAATTGATCAACCTGATGGATACAAAATAGACCTACCCGTCACATGACCAACTTTTTTTGGTACCACCTATGTCGCTACTCTCAGCATAAAGGGACTCTAACCGTAACGTTACCCATAGGTTTCAGCTTACCATTTAGGAAGCCTCGATTTTGGCAATTTGAACAGCGCCATTTTGTCATTTTGAAACCGGATGCCATTCCTATCGGACGAGAACATGAATTGAAGATCCAGGGAGGAGCGAGGGGTGGATCTACGGGTGGATCTGACCGCATCTGTCCAAGCAGCAATCTCTGAGATTGAAAAGTGAAGCCAATACTTAAGTGCTAAAAACTGCAGTTCTTCGAATGGCCACTTGAGGCTGGCTGCAGAAGTGAGTCAACCCCCTAGAACCCCATGTTAAAAAGCCCAATTTTACAGCAGAAATAAACATGTTTACATCCTGGAGAAAGGTACTTATTCCTCAATTTGAGCTTCAGCTGTTTCCAGGTAAGAACGGCATCGTGTATAATGGGATTATGGTTGTGTGTTGACTTATTTAATGGTTTGGGGGTCACGATGACTGCTGCTATAGCAAAACGAAAACAGTCTTCCTTCTCCATTTTTAAACAATTGTCTAGTTGAGGTGTTTCATCTAGCCAAAAAGTCATGTTTTTATTATTTGCTGCCCAGTAATAGGAGAGAAAATTGGGCAAAGCTAGTCCTCCACTTGGTTTGGATTTGTATAAATGTTGTTTATGTATTCCATGGGTCTTATAGTCTCAAACAAAGTTAATAATAATCGAGTCGAGTTTCTTAAAAAATAATCCAGGCTTAGATTGGAACGGTTTGAAATAAATATAGAAGCTGCGAGAGAAAGATCATTTTTATTGTGTTTATTCTACCGAGGAGAGAAATGGACAATGTTTTCCAAAACTGAATTGTGGCTGCAAGTTTTGTGATTAATGGAGGAAAATTTGCTTTTAGCAGGCCAGAGTGTTTCCTTGTAACGTAGACTCCTAAGCATTTGAATTGGTCGCTTACTATTCTAAATGGAAATTGTTGGAGCATGGTGATATCCGTTATATTTATATGCATGATTTCGCTTTTGTTCTAATTTATTCTATAACCTGAAAATGTACCTAAATGGTTTATTGTGGACAATTAAGGTGGAATTCCATTTAGCGCATTTTATGGCCCAAACCACCGAATTCAATATAATTTTCAGCATTGATAAACCACCCGGTGGGGTTCATGAATCCACCAAAGAAACCTGCGACATCAATTTTCTTTATGACAAAAAGTGATATTTTTTACATTTTTTTAGTTTTTGGGAGGGATCACCCATTCTGGGACCCCACAAAGTGTCACCAACAGGGCTGCCAACTCTCACACATTCGGCGTGAGATTTAGTGGCATATTCACGTTCCCATGCCGTAGTCAGCAATTATTCAATCAACGCAATGCATGTGTTTCATGATCGTTCAAATTGTTTAAATGTAATAAGACCATTTTTGAACATGTTTTTCCAGAGTCATAATTGAGTTCCATGATACTAGTGGTGAAATCCACCGTAACGCATGTGAAACTGATAAACCTCTATGCACAAGGACTTCAATTCCGCCTGAGAATCTCTTACAAACGCGCTGATTGAATAATTGCTGACATACAGCACAGGAACGTGAATATGCCACTTAAACTTAGGCCGAATGCATGAAAGTTGGCAACCCTGCACCAATGATTGTAAACATGTGCTTATCAATGCACATTGTAGCCAAGGGTTAAAGAGGGCCGGAACAGACCAGAACTGTGTTCCGGCTCCTTAGTTTGAATTGAATTATAAAACGGGTGCTTCCCATCCTTAAATGTGATTGGCTGAGCCGCGTTCCATGCTGGTATAAAATCAGTGTAACCCACTGTATTCTGAGGCAGACCGCTGCAAAAATATCCCTGCACGCCTGGCCTAGCAACCAACTACTTTGCGCTCAACTGACTCGTTAGGTTACGTTTGTTTCAAGACTTTTCAAGACTTTTAGCTCACTATTTCAGTGTTAGCGAAGTTTAGCCTTTTAACCTGCTAACCAGTTGGTTATCTACCTAGCTAGCTATAGCATTATAGAGTTCGATATCACTTTAGCTTGCTAGCTATGTTGCTAACTAGCTCGCTATTTCAGTATTAGCAATAAATTGTTGATTTTTTTCTTGTGTGTTTATTTTATGGGCCATGTGTAGGGTAACCACATCCATGGTAGTGAACGCTAGCTAGTTGACAAGGTGGCTAGCAAACTAATGCACAGTTCAACATATTTTCCTGGACACCGGCAAGTGTAGAGGACAAAAGTCAATCTTGTTCCCTACTCTCGCTGCTGGTTGTAATGATATGGCCGATCGGCGCGAGTTGAGAACAAGGAAACTCGAAAACCGAAACGAACATAAAATTATTTAAAGGGGCCTTCGCAAGACATAAAGGAGACATTCCAAATAGCTGCTTTCATAGTATATCTACATTAACGAGCCCAAATAGCCTGATGTGACATGATAATGGCGCTAGATGAAAAAGCAATCTTAGCGTCTGTGTTGCTTGCCAACCATTCTGTCCACTCGATCCTGCTTGGTGGAAGAATGAATAGTTCTCAATTTTACTGTTGCATTATTACCAATAAATTGTAGATTTTTTTTTTGTGTGTTTATTTAATGGGCCATATGTAGGGTCACCATTTTATAAAAGCAATAAGCCCCTTGAAGCAGTGGGTTATAGTGATTTTATAACGGCGGAGGGGCACTAAGGCAAGACGCGCGCGCCCCTCCGCCGTTATAAAATCACTGTAACACACTGCTTATTATAATTGTCGAAACATGGACATTAAGAGCCCTTTCAACATCCCTGAGAACCATTCCTGCATTAAGCATGCCAATGACACGCTCCCTGATGGCTCGAGTCATTTATGGCATTTTGAACAATGGCAGAACTGGGACTTTTGAGGTGGCCTTTTATTGACCAGAGTACAGGATGTGCCTGGGCTAACTGTACCTGATTTCAATAGCTCTGGATCATGCCCCACCTGTCTGACAGGCCAATGTTGACAAAGGGCATGAACTTGACAATGATATGGAGAAGGTGACTGAAATGCACACAGACCAGAGGCACACAACCTTGGTCACATAAATAAACCCAACTAAGCCAACCTCAGAAATAATTATGCGGAATATTGAAAGGACTAAACTGTTGTATTTATATTTTTGTTCAGTATATATTCTGCAAGTTTTCAGCCAAATCCATTACTGCTTTTCTCTTGTTATGCCCACTTCCTGATTATGTGAATACAAAAATTCAATGTCATAGTCCCAATGGGCCAAAATAAAGGGAATACAGTTATTTGGAATCATTAGTGTTATTTTTCCTTACTGTGCCGTGACACCGAATTTTAGGGTTCCACCACCTGTCAAATCCCACTTTAACCACTGATTATAGCTGATATATATTCCTTATGAATAAAAAAAGAATTTGTTGAAATTGATGTCATACTGCCGAGATAGGGAGATATTTGTTGAAAAAATATGTTCAGTAATGGAGATTTCCAATAGCCAAGTGTGTAAACAATGGTACATTTGACAAGTTCCCGGCCATGACACGCTAAAATCTCCTGGTTACTTTAAAACTCCGCGAGGAGAAATGCTTTATTTGCCATTGGAAAGAACATGAATTTACACCAGTCCAAGAGGCATGTAAGGCGGAGTACACACATAAGGATTTTTTTAATCTGAAGAGATTTTTTAATCTGCTACAGACCCCACACATGAAGATAAAGAATCAGGCACTGAACAGTTTTGATCGTACTGTGTGTGGTGTGCTCCGATAATCTCAACACAGCACACCACACACATAACGATTCCGTTCCACCACCGGTCTAGAATCCAGTCCTCCAAGACAGAAATCTCGCGTGATCAAACGAGATCTGACAAAAATGAAGAAGAAGAAACATAGCAACAACAAACACAAGATGCAACATGGAAGAGGACGCACAAGAGGCGGGAATGATGGTGGTCATCTCGCTTCTTGATTGGCTACATTCCATTTCACGTCACAATTCACAGAGTCATGACTCGGGAGTCGTCGGCTTTCTCCACACACGTGAAGATTTTTGGTCGTAAATATTGAACAAGTTTAATATTTACGATCACTGGGCCCGACCCGTTTCGGACCCGATTATCGGGACAAATTCACTCTTAACACACCTCAGACCACTGGATAATCTTATCGGATAATCTTATACGACATAAGATAATCTTCCGCTTGTCGTCGTTGGTCGCAAGGGGGAAAATCAGGGCAAAATCAGTCAGATTATCTTTATGTGTGTACCCCGCATAACTTAACTGCAGGGGCTCGAAACACCTCATGCAAAAGAATTCTCTCCATATACTCGGGACCGTCGCAAACGTGAAAAAGCAGTAAGTCCCTGGGGAAAGTCAAGAATAGCTGGTCACAACCGCTTCAAGGCAAGGACGTGGCTAGGAAAGTTCACGGAGGGCGGTCGCTGCAATTCCGCAACACCTTGCCTCCGTAGACACTTTTATAGCCTAACTTCCATCCAAGTCCTTTTATCCTGTCTTCCCTTGTGCCTCTGAGAGATTTTGGTGAATGGAGCAGCAAGGGAGATGACAGGGAGTGAACAAGAATGGCAGGAACAACAGGCGTTTAGAGACGCATTCACTGTCACTGTGGACGAGTAGGAGGCGAATGAGCTTTACTGAACAGGAATGACAGGACTGGCAGAGGCAAAGGCGAACAAAGGCGCATTCAGTCAACCAAACAGTTATCCTAGCTTTTGCACCATTATGCAGAAAAGACACAGACGTAGTGCAGAGACCTGTATCCTTAATTGCTTTGTGAATCTCAAGAACACGGCCCTCTGAACTTTGTTTTAAAGTCAACGTCAGCCAACAGAGTGATGCACTGGAGAGAAAATTAATAGCTAGACTAAAATATTAAAAGGAATCCAAATGAAAACAAGAACTATAGCATGTTATGCTGAAGCAAAAAAATGCAACAGCTCCCATGCTTGCAAGAACAACATCAACAATGGTGAATGTCAGGTGCAGGCGGCACCCGCACTGAGCAGAATTAGTTTTTGGGGACTCATAAAATCCCACATTTGCAACAACACCTAATTCAAAGGGCCTACTCTTGGTTTTTCGGGAAGCTTTTCCTAACCCCTCTTGTAAATGAGGCTGTCCACATGAAATTCACGATACAAGTGATTCAACCCTTATATATCTTTATAATGAACCAAGAAAGTCAATGAAAGCACAGCAGGATGTGCCAAAAAGGGGTCTCCAGCCTATGCCAGATCACACAGTTTAGACTCATGATCCAATGTTTAAAAAAAAAAAAAAAAAAATTAGACTAAGCAGCTTAACAAAGTCATGGCTTGGCTGCCTCAACATTTTCAGACAAATGTGCACTGCTATCCTGAAGACTGTACACCTGATGCAAAAATTTCTTGAGGTGAAATTATTTTGCAAGAATCCCTGAGGGATTATAATTTCGACACAAGCGTGTTGAGAGGGACGGCCCACCCTGTTTTTCTACCCCTTCTCTTAGCCAGCCTCTCAGTGTCTCTGTCCCTCACTCACTCCTGAGTCTCCTCCACCCCTCTCTCACTCACGCTTTTTCCTTCCGGACAGCTGTGTCACATACACTCGTCCCTCAGCGTTGCTTTACTCCACACGCATGAGATCAGACCGGCAGCGAGGTACATGAGACCGACTGAAGGCTGCGTACTCTCACCTACCAAACGGAGGGCACAGTTGGGAAAACCACTTTGAATCCTTAAGAACAGGTAATTAAACCGTAAAACGACAACGCAAATGCTCTGTTTGTTTGGTGCTGGCATAATGTAGTAATAAAGGTCCATAAAATGACATTATTTTGGACACAGTGCGGCTTACCAATGGCATCTTTTGTCTTGCGGATCTACGCAACGCGGCCAACAGATAAAATCTGACAAAGAATTGGCTAATTTGGCAAGTCTAGGTAGCCAAATGCTTTTAAAATACTAACTTTCATTGATTTTTTTTTAACACCCTCAATGCCAGAAGAATTGAAACAGTACTTAAAATGAATTGACTCGTACAACCCCAATTCCGAAATAGTTGGGACAAAGTGTAAATTGTGAATAAAATCAAAATACAGTGACTTTCAAATCACACCAGCCAGTATTTTATTGACAATAGAACAGAGATTAACATACACTTAACAAAATATAAACGCCCCATGTAAATTCTTCATGTAACATGAAATGTGTTACCCTAAATGAGCTGATAATGTCTTAATTGTGCAAAATGGTTATTTGTCTTGGTTTGTATACAACATTTGTGTTCATCTCTGCCAGTGAGCACTTGCTCAGTGATGCATTGATTCCACCCACAACACAGGTGTGGCATGTGCAGACGCTGCTCAAATAGCGTGAACAGAACTCAGACACTCCCTAAAACTGGGGACAATAAAAGGCCACCCCAAAATGTCAAATTTCATCAAAAGTAACCAGGCCACAAATGTCGCAAATCATGCGGGAACGCGCCATAGGAATGCTGGTTGCAAAAATGTCCACCAGTGCGGTTGCTGCAGCTGAATGTTCACTATCGGACAATTAAGTTTGTTTTAGACAGACTGGCAGTACAGCAAATCGACCTCACCCTCATTGCGCTCATGTGAGGTTATTGATTTATTGGAATCGGCCACCGTATTTTCAAATGAAGTACAAGGACCTTTAATCAAAACCTCTTTTAAAATATAAAATTATAAGGCTGTATCACATCCCTCTGCCTGAGTATGATGCAGAAAGAAAGCACCATAATCAATCAGGATCAATCAACCAGCCGACAGCAAAGTGTGAATACAATTCATTAACACCACTTGCCAACACCACTGCCAATATGTTTTTAATGTTCACTAGCTAGGCTAGATAAAAAATAATCAATTTGAAACATTGATAGTTTTGGTAATAAACTGACGTTGCTTGCATTAATTTGTTCTCGATATTTATCGGCTTTAGACAAGTGTCATTGACTGGTTATTAGCCAAAATGGCAAGTGCAGTTTATAAAAATGGTGAACTGCTGCTAGACTACATTGATGGTAACTAGCTCATTTTACTGGCTTCAAATATTTTGAACAATTACATTCATAACAGTTTATTTATCAAAATGGCAGGCTATATAAATTATTTGGCCAACAGTTACGCTGAGGGTAAGGCAGGCATTTACAATGTAATTGCAGTATTCCGAGCATCGTACTTCGGTGCAAGGCCAGTCACTGTCTCAAAACACTCTTGTGGTCCGGAACAAGGTCGCTGATTGGCTGTATGCAAATGAGTTTCTGTTGGTGTCCGGAACTAAGAAAAAGAATTCGGTTCCCGCCGCAACAAACTGATTGGCTCCTTACGTATCACTTCTGGCATTTAGTACATTCCCTTTCCATTAGAATTAAGTCGTTTATAAATTTGTTTCAGGACTTGGAAAAGTGTTACGCTATTTGTAAATTTGTCTCAGAGTTTGTTAAAGTGTTTCGCGTCTTGTAAATTTGTTTTCTAAAATGTAAATTTATTTGTTTTGTCCATGGTAAAAGTGTTTTGCTAATGTAATTTTGTTTTCTTAAAATGCAAAAATGTTTTTTAAAATGTAAATTTGTTTCAAGTTTGTAAAAGTGTTTCACACTTTGTCATTTTGTTTTGCACTTCCCAGCCACCGTAGTAACGTTGTTCCTTGAAAAGATATAATAAATTAATTGTCGAAATGTGAGGGGTGTACTCACTTTTGTGAGATACTGTATAATATAAAATGTAGATAAATATATAGATAAATATAATTTAAAATAATAGATATAGATAATGTATAATTATAGAGAATCGGAATGTGTGAAATACTTTATGATATTAATGTTGTGGTGGAAACAACCAAAATCATAACAATAATTTAATACAAACAAACTAAATGTCTACAAAATCAAGGTTTCACAACAATTGGCACCCTTCATTTATCACTTAGGGCAATGGAGTAATTTCCTGTTATTTTTGACAAGATTAAGTCGCACATTTGAGGGGATTTTGGACCATTCCTCTATGCAGCTCCTTTCAAGATCCTTCACTTTCTTTGGTATGCATTTTTCAACTGCCCTCTTCAACTCACCTCACAGGTTTTCAATTGGATTGAGGTCTGGCGACTGAGATGGCCATTAAAGAATGTTACTTTTGTTGGCACAGAACTGTTTCTGTGTGGATCTTGAGGTGTGCTTTGGGTCAGTGTTTTATTGGAAAGTCCTCCTACGGCAAAGTCCCAGCCTTCTTGCAGAGGCAAGCAGATTGTCAGCCAAAATATCCCGATACTTGATGGAATTGACTATGCCATTTATCTTAACCAGTGCCCCTGGACCTCTTAAATTAAAACAGCCCCAAAACATGACTGACCCACCATCACATTTTTTTTTTTTATTTAATCCTTATTTAACCAAAGTCCCGTTGAGATTGAAATCTCTTTTTCAAGGGAGCCCTAGGGGTTGAGGTGGGGAGGGACAGGGGAATTTGCACAGCCAATTAGATCAGGGGATGATTAGGTGTCAGGTCGAAAGAGCCAGGTTGGGACGTTTAGCCATGACTCCGGGGAACCCCCTACTCTTATCGAAAAGTGTCACAGGATCTTTAATGACCAAAGCAAGTCAGGATCTCGGTTTAACATCTCATCTGAAAGACAGCGTCTCCTTCAGTACAGTGTCCCCGTCACTGCACTGGGACATTGGGGATTATTCCGCCAGAGGGAAGATCGCAACCTACTGGCCACCAACACCTCTTCCAGCAGCAACTTGGTTTTCCCAGTTGGTCTCCCATCCAAGTACTAACCAAGCCCACACCTGCTTAGCTTCAGCCACGCAGCTGGAGCAGATTGAATAGTGGTATGGCTGCTGGCAATTTCACCATGAGTATGAGGTGCCTCTCCTTTTATGCATCTGTTTTGACGCCAAACATGCCGATGCTGTATCTGACTGAAACGTGCAATTTTGGCCTCATCTGACCAATTCACCTTGTTCCACTCATAATTTGAATGACGTTTGGCTATCTCCAAGTGCTTGCCTCTTTGACTTCTGGTCAGAAAAGGTATTCTTCTTGCAACCCTTCCAAAGAGCCTGTGGTTGTGGAAGTGGTGCCTGATGGTGTTTTTTGAAACCTGGTGACCCCAAGATGCCACCAAGGCCTGCAATTCCTTCACAGAGATTCTTGGGTATTTTGTTGACTCTCTCACCATCTTCCTAGGTATCCTGGGGGGTTAAATTTAGTTGCATCCTCTACCCTTGAGCTTCTCAACAGTTCCATATCTTTGGAATGTTTTAATAATTGCCCTGACAATGCACAGTGGTATTTTCAATCATTTCTGAATCTTCTTGTATCCATTACAAGATTTATGAAGGTCTATGGCCATCTGCCTCTTTTGAACTGACAGTTGTTTTGTTTTCTTCATGGTGTTGGATGAAAAAGGGATATTGCATGTGTGTTACCTCATTTTTAGACCCTAGTGAAACAGGAAGTGATTTTAATGGCTCATTATAGTTCCTTAACACTTTGATAAAAAAATAAAAAGTGAAATTTAATACTTGGTTTAATTTTGGTAGATGTTACTTACAATAATCTTTAAGGGTGCCATTAATTGTGAAAACTTGATTTGGAGGAAATTCATTTTTAATTATATCAGTAAATGATTTTGGTTGGTTCCACTGGAACATTAGTATTGTGCAGTATTTCTCACGTCTTAATTTATAGTCTCTCAATAAGTATATAAATATTTTTTTCTATTTTTTAAAGTATTGTTCTTGCATTGCACATCAGGGGTGCCAGCAATTTTCAAGCCCTGTGCATATTTGCTTGTAATGAACCATGGTGGATTTACAGACATTAATAATTGTGCCTCTCTGCAAATACTTCTGAAAATCTTGGTCTTACTATCTGGAACAAAACTTTGGTGCTGAACCATTCTTGTGGTGTTTCTCCAGGTCCTGATGAAATATCTGAAGAACAGTGGAACCCTGCAGCTCGCCTTCTTGACCTTAGAAGTCTCAGCATAGTGAGAAAGGGTTACCTGTACAGCATCTAGGTGCGTACATGCACTCCGAAAACAGAGCTGTAAGTTCTAAATGTTTATTGTACATGCCTATTGGGAAGATGGTGTGTGATCATGTTTACTGCAGGCTGAGTTATCTTCATACACTGCACACTCTGGATGGGGCATTAAGCTCAGCTCAGAGAGATACTCACAAGGGGCCTCATTTATAAAAATTTGCATGGATTTCATACCTAAACAAGTGGTGCCAGGCACAACAAACCCCGCCCCTCACACATACTTTGACCTACTTTTCCGAAATTCAATAGGGATCTATTCTGGGTCAGTGGCAATCTCTAAACCCAATTTGGGGTGAATCCGGCCATTCTTTTTGCTGCTAAAGTGTTAACAAACAAACAAACAAACAAACACACAAACAAACAAACAAACTGAACCAAAAACAATACCCCTTGCCCTCCCCCTTCGGGCGGGGCGGGGTAATAATACGTACGCACAAAAAAAAAGAAAAATGACATTTTGTGGAAAATAACCTAATTTATCAACCTATGGGTAAAATAAACTGCATGGAATTTCAATTTATCTAATCAGGATGGACTTGGAATTTATTGACATTGTGCATAATCTTAATTGAATGAAATTTTATTAATGGATAGCCCCTTGAGATGAAACATCTCGTTTTCAAGGGGGTCCTACAAAAAACATGCATGTAAACAACTGACACGATCACATACCACACAACACAAGGCTCTCATTTACCGACCCACCCACACATCATTCCCCTAAACCCACAATACCCACTCAAGTAAATGCAAATACTACAATACATATTGTACAGCAATAGTAATGGCAACACTACCTTTATATAATAATAATAATAATAATAATACAAAAGTATCGCTCCAGTATAATAATAACAATAATATTTACATTATCATGTTATCTAGCAATAAACATTATATATACACAATAAAATAGCAAAGCACACAAATTCCACAAAATATTAAAGAGAGAAAAGACATCACCATTAGATGCAGCAGCATTTTGTTTTAAGAAAAGATAATAATGAGCTCTTAAAAAGGTGAAATGAGGTAATTGTTCATATGTAAATGGGTAGATTATTCCAGTCTGAAGGAGCTTTGAATTTAAAGGCATGTCTGCCAATTACTTTATTTGTTCAGGGGACAGAAAAGAAAGGTTGCTCAATATGTCTAAGAGGAGATGAGGATGTGTATGGTATTAGATACTGTTCTAAGTAAGAAGGACAATGAAAGTGGACATATTTTAATATGCATTGGAGCCAATGGTAATGTCTTCTTGCACTGAGGGGTTACCAGTTTAAGGATTCATACATATGACAGTGGTGGGTACGATATGGACACCTTAATATAAATCTGCAGAGTCTGTTGTAGAGAACGTTGAGGGGTTGAAGATTTGTTTTATTAGTGTTCTGATAGATAATATCAGCATAATCTAAAATGGGTAATAGTAACTGTTAACAATTCTTTTCCTTATCAGCTGGGTAAAACAGTTGATGGAACGATAAAGAATACCTAGATTGCAACTTAATTTATATATGATGGATTCAATGTGATATTTGAAGGAGAGCAATGGATCAATCCAGAGGCCAAGATATTTAAAGGAAGTCACCTGTTCAAGGGATGAGCCATCATTAAAAGAGATAGTGAGATCGGAGCTGTCACCAAGACCTAGTCTGGTAACTAAAAACAGCATTCTGCATGATTTATTTTTGTTCAAGAGTAATTTATTTGATGTGAACCATTTCTGAACCAAGGAAAACTCATTTTGTTGGGATCGCTCAATATCAGATTTGTTGACAGCAGATGTATAGATTACGGTGTCGTCAGCGTATAAATGTATTTGACAGTCAGAACAGAGCTCAGGGAGATCATTGATAAAAATGTAAAAAAGAAGTGGTCCTACAGATGAACCTTGTGGTACTCCCTTGTCAACACTTAATAATCAGATTGACTACCACTGAGTCGGACAAACTGACATCTATTATGAAGGTAAGAGTTGAACCAGTAAGGCATTTCAGGAGACTCCAAATGAATATAGCTTATCAAGGAGTAAGTAGTGATCAACGATGTCAAAGGCCTTAGATAAATCCAGAAAGATTGCACCAGTGAGTTTTCCATTCTCAGAGGCAGTAAATATATCATTAGTAAACTTTAAAAGAGCTGTAGTGGTTGAGAAGTTGGGTCTAAAACCAGACTGGCATGGAGATAGGATATTTGATTCAGTAATATAGCAAGATAGTTGACTGACTATTAATTTTTCAAAGATTTTGGCTATGGAATTGATTATAGTGATTAGGCGAGAATTATTAATGTTGTGTGGGTCTCCACCCTTATGGAGTGGAGTAACTATGGCAGTTTTCCAAGCTGAGGGAAGGGCATAGGTTGATAAGGAAAGGTTAAAAAGATCACAGGGAGAATACATCAGAATATGAGCAGTTAATTTAATAATAACAAATAATTTCCCTTTTTTTAATGTCAAGTTTGTTTTTAGAAATCAGAAATCTGTGAAGAAAGTGACGTACATATCTTTTTTGTGCCCACACACCGTTTATAAATGAGGCCCAATATCTGGTCCTGGTCCTCTGTTCTAAATTGGGAATAGTCCACTTTTCTAAATTGGCTCCAGTGGGGGCCGATGGACAGAAAACAGGGAGGGCGTAAAAAATGCCGTTAAACTGATAATTTGTCTTGATTAGTTTTCAGTCAATGGTCTTGTTTGAAGATACTTAAACTTACCTCTTTAAGGTGTCGCCAATTCTCTTTGGAAAGGCGAGAAATAATACACATTATATGAACAACAAAATGTGTGCATTTCATTCTTTTTTTTTCATTTACACGATCTTGAGGCCTAAACTTGATTACCTGCTTCGAAGATAAAAGTCAATGCAGATTTTTTATCTATTTTTTTTTTTTTTTTGTGAAGGGTAGCCTGTTAAGGCAAGCGAATAAAACATTTTTATCAAATTTACTATTTATTTGCCTTAATATTTCATTAAAAAGGAAGCCGTGTATTTAGGTGCCAATGCATTATTCATACTCTTAGAAAATGTGGTAATCAAGAACACTGATTGTAAACAGGTGAATTATGATCCAATTCAAGGGATGTCTTCCACCCTCCCTGTGTTCTGTTCAGCAGCTGCCAATGATTGGCTAATTTTAATTTTAAATCTTTACAACTGTTGAATGAATTTTGAAACGTATGGCATTTATTCGGCTAGGGCAATATTTGGCAACGTTGAGGTGTATCAGCCTTGTGATTCAGTTTCTCTCCAAAATTTAATGAGTTTTTCCTTTGCCCATGCCACCCTGCTGACAAACAGACAAAAAGACAGGACAAAACCGTACCAAAAAAATTACCTCATGAGTGGATGTAAAAATAACAAATATTTTGAGCACTCAGACACATACAACTGGATTTCTAATGAGCCATACCAGGGATAGCTTTACAAACACAGGTACAGCCTAGTCCATGACTAAATTGCATTCTTAATGGCGTACTTCATAAAAAATCTGGCTTTATTCCAGGGCCAAGCTGATTTGAGTGTTAAAAGCAAGCCCTTATTCCTGAGAAATTTTTCTCCTTTATCTGAATTTAGGGGGAAAACTGGCAACACAAGATTCGACAAGACTTGAACAGATGGAGCTCAGAACCTTTAAGCTTACCATCCCCATCTTCTCAAACATCTCCAACTTCACTGCAGGCAATGAGACAGACACGCTACCATTTGAGGGCCCTTACCAGGCAGTGGAGGTGGTGATCATTGTCCTGGTCTCAGGATCCGTCAGTCTCCTCACGATAATTGGAAACATATTGGTCATTCTCTCAATCATAATGAACAGGAGCCTCCAGACCATCAACAACTACTTCCTCTTCAGCCTGGCCTGTGCAGACCTGATCATTGGGTTTGGCACGATGAACCTGTACACAGTCTACATCGCAGTTGGCTATTGGCCATTGGGCTCAGTAGCCTGTTACCTATGGCTTATATTGGACTATGTAGTCTGCAATGTCTCTGGCTTTCATCTCATTGTCATCAGCTTTGACCGTTATTTCTGCATCGCCAAGCCACTCAGCTACCCTGCATGGAGGACCACCAGGATTGCGGGCATGATGATTACGGCACCCTGGGTTCTTGCCTTCCTCCTGTGGGGTCCGCCCATCCTCTTTGGCCAGTTTATCGTAGCTGAGCGTATTGTGCCAGAGTGCTACATCGAGTTCCTGTCCAATGAATCCATCAGTTTTATCAGCTCCACTGCTTCCTTATACCTGCCCGTTACCATCATGAGCTTACTGTACTGTCAGATCTCCAGAGCCAGCAAGAGCCGTGTAAAGACGGGCGAGCACAAGCAAAAAAAGGGCAACCCATTCATCAGCGAAGCAGGAAACCAGATCAGCATTCCATGTGATGACGAGTATGACACAACCCAACGCGTTGAGAGGAGCCAGAATGGTGGAACAGTTGGAGTTGGGGAAGAGGAACCAAGTGCACCAGTCCATCCTGAGAGAAATGAAATTGCGGAGCCCCCTGCACTTTCCAAGGGAAACCCCACAGCGCACTACCTTAATGTTACAATGTCAAAACAGCAGCCCAAGAAAAAGCCACTACTATCTCGTGAGCAAAAGGTAACACGCATGATAACAATGATTATAGTTGCCTATGTGGTCGCATGGACACCATATAATGTCATGAAGGTCACCAGCACCTTCTGTTCCACCTGTGTTACCCCCAGCGTGTGGATCTTTGGCTTCTGGTCCTGCTACATCAACAGTACCGTCAATCCAGCCTGCTATGCTCTCTGCAACGTCACCTTCAAGAAGACCTTCAAAAAACTCTTGCTCTGCCAGCACAAGGACATTCGCTCGGGCAGATAGAGATGGGATTATTTTGTTTCTGCTGCTGTTCTGTAATTTTTTTGACAGAAAAAAATATGCTCTTGCGTCACTTTAAACAACAGCAGGTACAAGTTGGTTGTAATTTGTAGGTGTAACCTCAAATTGCAGACATTTATGAGCCAGCAAACTCAACTAGAATTCAACATTTACTGCAATACTCAGTAAAAGTCTGCACCCATAAACAAGATCTGAAAGTGTTACTCTTAAAAATTGATCATTTTATCTGATAAAAATTCTTTATTATTAAATGTGCAGTTCCATCCAAATATTTGCAATAACATAAAAATGTCTGTTTTTACAAGACCAGTACTGCTCAATCAAAATTCCAAGGCATTATTGTGACACGTACTTCCAATTACTGCTCGAAACAAAAGGTTTGAAAATTCAGATCTTACATATGATTGCAAAACCCCACTCTTACAAATACAAAAATGAATATTTTGCTAAGTTGTATATCACATCGAAGATGTCCTCTCATATCAATTGAAGATTTCCTTTGTTTCTCCCATCTGAACTGAATGCTATTTTAATTATAATGAACTCAGGTCGAGCAGCCAGGATATTGTGAAACCTTGTCACCACAATGCTGACACACTGATCTGAGATAAAGAAACAAAAGGATACAGCCTTCACAATGAGGGCGAGACACTGCACCCAAAGTTTTACACACTGCTCTCAGATATTTATAAATGACAAAGTCAATGACTCAATAATTTAAAGTAAGATTTTTAAAGAATAAAAATCTCTCCCTGGCTTTGGATGTGCATGTATTTCTTTTCTTATTCGTGACTACATTTTTTTACACAGCACTCCTTGAATCCACCTTAATTTATTCTTCAGCAGCTAAGTGGGTCCGCAATCATCCAGTCGTGTTTTCTTTTGTTCAACGGAGGACATTTCCAGAACCTTCGAATTCACCGAGGAGGATTACTCTCGGATTTTACTGAAAGACTCTTTGTTTCAAGACTGTACGACGCGTTCCAGTAACAATGGAGCTATTCACACTTTGTTTAAGTTGCAAGAAAAGCAGGTACGTCAGTTTTTACTTGCGGTAACTTTGAGTGATTACTTGAGAGTTAAGAGAATTCCTCGTGGTTTGCGTATCGTGAAAACTCCCATTATCGGTAGAGACAATGAAAACTTTCTTAATCGTTGGTGTGAGATATTAAGTAAGTGCTCTTTCGACCTGATGGCACTGACCATTTAAGAAATATCCTCAAAACTTGATATAACTAAAAAGGAAGTTAAACAATTGAAAGAGAAACTTTTGATGGAATCTGTGGACAAGGACGAAATGACTCGGTTACTTAAAGAATGTGAACAGAAAAAAGTGGAGTTACAAGCAGAAATGACTGTCTAAAAAGAAAAAAATTTGAAGGGGACACAAGGGACTATGAATTAGAAACTGTGTATAAGTGGAGACGGAGTTTTGAACCGCTACAAACAGACTCCATTCACAGACGTTATCGGAGACGACCTTTTGGCCGATCTATGAACTTTTCGGCATCTTCCTCCTCTTTTGATACTGACTCGGAATCTGGCACGTCAGTGCGAGAACCTTTTTTAGACGATGTTCCCCAAATACATGAGCTCCCGCTGTCCATCGGAACACGCCGAAGAGGAAGAAATGCAGGAAAAAACGTGTTGAGGGAACCCTACAACACTCGCCGCCTGAGGAGGAAATGAATGTCGTTAATCGTTCAAAAAAAACTTTTTCCCACTCATGTATCTCTGCTTTAAACAAAGGACTGTCCTTTTGCCCTACCACGTATTGTAAAGACTTTGATGTATTTATCGATTTGCAGAAGTTTTTTCGTAATGTTCATCTAAAAGAGTTTTTTAAAGATAACTCCAGATCTAACCCTGTTTTTCGTGTGGGTAATCCTCAGGATACTAATGACGTTGCTTCCTCTATAGATGTTGATAGTGACCAGGGTACTGCTGTGGATCATTCCTACAGGCCCAACACTCCATTTAAAGGCAAATCTACTTTTATTCCTCCCAAACATAGGAATTCATAAGTTGATACTTATTGCAGATTAGTGGAAAGAGATATTACACATTTATTAAAGAAACAGAAACAATACAAATTGAAGCATAATTTGACTAATATCCAATATAGAGAATTAGAATCTCTTAAAAGTGATGATTCTATTGTAATTCAGAATGCGGACAAAGGTGGTGCACTGGTAATTTTGGATAGAGATGCATACAACCAAGAGATTGTGAGGCAACTTATGAATGAGACTTTTTATCAAAAATTAGATGGAAATCCAGTTGTAACATTCAAAACAAAGGTACTGGAATGCCTCAACGACCTCTTGGCTAGAGGTGAAATTACTCGACATGAACATTCTTTCATGTTGGTAAATTCACCGATAACGCCAGTATTTTATACTCTACCTAAAATACACAAACCTTTTAATGACATTCCTCCAGGCAGACCTATTGTAGCTGCTATTGGGTCTCTCACAGAAAACATCTCTGCATGTGTAGATTATTATCTTCAGCCATGTGTTACATCTTTGCCTTCTTATCTAAAAGATTCTATGGAATTTTTAAAAATAATTTGAAATGTCAAACCCAGTGGTGATAACTTTCTACTTGTGACTATGGACATTGAGTCCTTATACACTAATGTTCCAGTACAAGGTGGGTTGAAAGCCGCTGAGTTTTTCTTACATTTACAGGAACAAACTTCAGTTAGATCTAGCTCTCCTAGTATCGTGTGTCTTTTGGAACTTATGGAAATTGTATTGACGACTAATTATTTTATGTTTGCTAATGATTTCTTTTTGCAGGTGTCTGGAGTCAGTATGGGTTCTAAGATGTTCCCTAGCTTTGCCTCATTATATGTTGGTCTATTTGAACAGGAAGTTGTCTTGAATCCCTCTGAGAATCCATGTTTACAATATATTTCAACATACAGGAGATATATTGATGATGTTTTTTTATGTGGACCTCCACTGAGGCTAAACTTGAATTTCATAATTTTTTGAACCTACAAAACAGACATCTGACATTTACCTTGGCCTATGATAAGGTTAAAGTGAATTTTTTGGACATATTGGTTATCAATAATAATGAGAATTTGTGCACTAGTCTGTATCGAAAACCGACAGACAGAAATTCATTGCTACAAGGACAGTCTTATCATCCCACTAAATTAAAACAAAGTCTTCCGATTGCTCAGTTAAATCGTATACAACGCATTTGTAGTTCAGAGGTTGATTTTAAACAACAAATGATTGATTTGGAACATAGATTTTTTCAAAGAGGTTATAAAAGAGAGTGGATCACTCAAGCCTCCAAACGTTTTTCTAATATGACACAGCTGGAGAGCTTGAATGCCACTAGGATTAAAACTACCGATAACAAAATTACTTGTGCTATTGCGTGGTGCGCGTCAGGATTACAATATCACACGCTTTTCTTTATTTCCTCTCGTGCCTCACTGGAAAAGCAATAAAAATCAATCGATTCTTCAATTTGCTGCAAATACAGTACATACCTCACCGGTGCGTTTTTATTGGCGCTGAGTATAAATACATGACTTTGTTTTGAGTGGTTATATATTACACATTAAGTATTTATAATGGCTGGTTATTAACAGACTATATTGAAAAAGGGTAACCCGATAAGACACGACTCCTAGACATGAGGTAATCACGAGCGGCTCATGTGTGTAGTCGCTATGCAAGTTAGTTCACAAAAGTGGACTACAAACTGGACTACAAATGCAAAGGCATTGTATTTTTGAAAATAAACGACAAAGTTGATCTCTTGCATCCGTATACCCAGTAGGCTAATCTTTGTCCTTAAAATTAATTTGAGTTTGACTCATGCTGGAAATCATTCAAACCCCATTATAAGTTTCAATAGAGTTTTCACGTTTCACACTAGACACTAAGTTGCAGTGCCGCAGACATCTCAGTAGCTGCTCTATATGTAGCGCACTAAGCTCATTCGGGAGTGCCACACAAAAAGCAGATGGCACAATTTTTACCTCCGCCTCCAACAAAGTTGGAGCGCAGAGGGTTATGTTTTCATCTCCATTTGTTTGTTGGTTGTTTGTGAACAGAGTAACTCCAAAAACTGGGGGGTGGATTTGGATGAAACTTGGTGGAAGGATGAAGTATGGGTCAAGGACAAACTGATTCACTTCTGGTGCGTATACATCAAAGTTCAAGGTCAGGGTGACCATTTTTAGTAGTGACCGGGGGTTTATGTGTAGCTGGCATAGCATAAGGACCCTGCGGTAAGCAGAAGAGGATAAAGAGGGCATGAGTTAATGGCAGTCTGCTTGCATTCTATGAGTAGATCGCGTTTGTGGCTTTTAAGTTCTCAAAAGGTTTTTATTCATTTTTCATTTTTGAAATGTACTTGATCGCTACTGTGACTTTTTGGTATGGATTGTTAAATGCAGGTTGACGGAATTCGGGGATATTTTGTTACTCGCGTATTTTCCACTCTAACACAGTTCCTGGGTTTCCGCACCTCATTTGTCAACTCGTCAGAAGACCAAAATAAATCTGAACTGACAAATAAAAAGCCGTTACTAATGGATTTGGATGAAATTTGTTGGAAGGAGGAACTATGGGCCCGGCGCAAATTGATTAACATTAACATTTTACGATCACAGGTCAAAGTGATGGTGGATGATTCAAGTTTGGCCAATACTGATAGCGCTATTGGCGGAGGTATGCGCTGTGCTGAGTGCTTTCTAGTTTTACGCTTGTTTTGAGTAAAGCTAATTTAATACTTAATATTGGTAAATACCAACAGACAGTGGTATGAGGAGGGACAAAGTACAAACCGGAGACAGGGTGTTGGGCACCCAGGGCTACCCAATTCACACGGGCAATGAAGGCTATCCCATCTGGTACAAACTGACAGAAGAGCTACTATGGCATAGGTGGCAGAAAATTTTAAAGGGGACCTATTTTGCTATATTTCCAAGGTTATATTTTGATCTTGGACTCCCCTAGAGTACTCCTGATCGTTCAAAGTCCAAAACAGGGTCCGTATTTAGCTCATACTGCCATCCTCAAAGAAACCCATTTGTAGTCCATTGTAGTCTCTGCCTGAAACGCCTCGTTGGGGTGGCTCTTCCGCTATGGCCCCTACTCCCCGTGTGCCCACTTTCTTCTGACTGGCCAGCTCTGTGGAGGCAGATCTAGGCGAGACGAGGCAGCAGAACGCAGTTTTCCGGGTCCGCCTCCCCAGAGTGAAACTGAGACGCGTCTGCCATCTGGGAGGGAATCGACGGGCTAATTCCGCAATCAAACGCAGTACATGTGTATAGATCTAATGAAATTAACTTGTTCTAATAAACGCAACGGCGAAAGTGGAGGACGCAGTGCAAAAGTCTGGCAGCTCAAGCTCGAATTTGCTGTCTACCTACCTACCTGATGAAGGGGCAAAAGCTCCAGGCTAAATGGCCTTTATGGAAATTGCCTGTGGTAATGGTTTACTTATTGCGTCGGAATGACCAGCGTTTGCTCGCGGGAAATGGGCGCGATAAGCCACTTTCACACCGGATGTGAAACAAATTTTTCTCGCGACAAATTACATTCAAAGTCAATGCATTGTCTTTGCATTGACTTTGAATGTAATCTGTCGCGCGAAAAATTAGTTTCGCGTCCGGTGTGAAAGCTGCTTGACACGCCCATAACGCGTGTATTCGCGTCTTTGCATTGACTTTGAATAAAGCTAATCTGTCGCGCGAAAAATTCGTTTCAAGTCTGGTGTGAAAGCAGCTTTATGGGTAGTATGCAACAGCTACAGAGAGCTCGGTTATGTTATGAACATAATACAGGTTTTACAGACCGTAAGTTCCGTTAGCGTGGACAAGTTGCTTACGTGGAGCTAGCGAATGATCACTTCTTCAGGAAAAAATTTCCAATTTAATCTCCGCCTTTTTTGGCTTTTTATTAGCCACAACAATTTCTAAAGGGGGATGAAATTATATCACGGAAGTGCAGAGAAATCGTTTGTTATACCAGACATTTTAGAGCTTCTGCGTTTCGCGATTGCTTTCACGGTAGAATCAGAGAGCTAGACCAGATATTTGTGAAGTATCCGGCTGATTCCGGTCATGGATAAGTGAAGCGATCACAAGCAGCCGTAAACAAACCCAAACACCTATCCCAAGCTCTGCAAAACCAACGTCTAGTCTAACTGCAGCCTTTTCAGCCCAACTTTTACAGCACCTCATTAGCTTCAACAGTAGTGGCTACAATCGGGCAACGATATGATGAAACTGCCACATTGATGCTTACCGAAGTAACGCAAGCATACCAATCAGAATTACTGCATATAAGTTAACCAGGAGCATTTTTAATTAGCACGGCGCACAAACTAACATGCAGTAGCTGGTAACAAGCATTCATAACAACCACAGAGACAAACCCTTGCAATACAGGTTTTACAGACAGCAAGTTCCGTTACCGTGCACAGTTCTCCCAAGCATCCAAATTACAAACAAGCATAAAAAGTTAGCTTCAAATGAGGTTTATGTTCACACACCTTCTGTAGAATTTGCCCTGATATTACTCTTGCATATTTAGGACACAAACATTAGCAACAGTAACTTGGCTACGTTAGCCGCAGTGCTACAGCCACAATCAACTGGCTATCACGTCAGGTTGGCTTATGCAGTAAAAGCAACTTACAGCTTCTGCATCTGTGAGTCACGGACAGTCGCGACCGATCCAGGATTTATCTTAAGATGTTTTACAAAGCCTGCGTTTGAGGCCAGTTGTTAGTGGTAACTATCGTTAGCGGTCCTGCTAGCCACCCATAACACTTTAGCTTCACTTTCATTATTTGCTGTTATATCGTTACTTACAGCTCGTGGCTCCGAGCGCTTGATCGATGCAACTGTTTTAGGTTTGAGAAGCAGCTGAAACGCTTATCCTGCGTCGAATTATCCTTTATTGACAAAGCTGTCTTTGGTGAAATGCTGAGCACAAACAGCTAACGTTCCTTTTGGCTGTGGCTGTTTGCTGCCAGTAAACCAAAAAAGCTACCCACTGATTTCTGGTGGCAGCGTCTTTTGGAAGAGAAATAGGTGCTTTTCTTCGCGTCCAAAAGTAAACGGGCAAGCAGCTTTGGGAGAGATACTGACAAAACTGCACCTCAAAAGATCTGCGGTTCTTCTTTTGTATTTCCAAAAGTGTAGACGCTACCAAGGCATAGTATGATCTGCCGTTGTTAGTGCCTGCTAGAATAGTTTCTGGTGTGGGCATGTCAAGCGCCATGGTTGGCTCTGGATAGGTCTGTATTAATTGGATGGCACAACCTGACGTCAGATTTTGCCCAGATCTCGTGAAGAATTCGGGAGGAGCTGTTCAGAGAGGAAATCACGTTCACGAAATCACCTTCTTGGATTACGGCAAAACCCCTGTATCTTATGTTAAGAAACTTTTCAGAGGTTGAGTATGGACAACCAACATTATAACATTCCTAATATGTATTAAAAGAAGGATAAGCATAATAGGTCCCCTTTAATGATGGTTACTAGAAGAGTGTGTCACAACACACACAGCATGACAACCTGATTGATGTAGGGCACTGTAGCCACAGACTGGTCAAAGTGCTTGTTCAAACCCCTGTCCACCAATAAAAGTGTCTTCAGTGGGAACTCCAGCATGAAGAGCAAAACCTTGAAGTACTGGATGATAGTCATCCTCTCTGTGGGTGAAATGCAGTATTTGCAAGTCCTCTGTATGCAGTGTATAAGTGTATATCCTGCGTGCAGTGTGTAATGCACTGTTTGTAGAGTGTAACACTGTTTACTGTAGGTTACAGTGTGCAGTGTTAAAACCACTGTGTTGTGTAGGACTGTGCTCAGCGTTTAAATCCTCTGTCCGTTTTTTGCAATCCCCTGTGTGCAGTATGTATCCTTCTGCATGCACTGTGTGATGCACTGTTTGCTGTGTGTTACGCTCATTGCGTTCTCTTTAGCCCTCAGTGTGCAGTGCAGAGCTTTTTGTGCTGTGTGAAGCCATCTCTCACCCTAAACCTCTGACCTTAAAAATGAAGATGCAATTTATCACAAAGATCTCAGATTTATTGCTGCCAACCCATATCACACCTATCATTATGTCTTGTATCAGAGGATGAGCTGGATCAGCATTTTTTTATGCATGTATGAAGGACAACTCAAAATATTGCCACATTATTTGTCAGCACTCCTGCACCAAAGACATTATACTGACAATGCCTGTTTTTGTGACTGGCGGACAATATACTGTATGTTTCATCAGTAAACACAAATCTAGGAAAGTAAGCCATCAAATATTTGGCTTAATTTGCTTGGAATAATTTACAGAATAGAGTAAAACTTAACACATTGATTTTGATGGGTTAATTCAAAAACTTAAAATTACCCAGTCATTGCCTTTGTCATTTATCAATAACTGTGAGTAGTGTGTAACACTTTGGGTGCAGTATCTCGCCCTCATTGTGAAGTTTGTAGCCTTTTGTGTTCCTTCGTCTAAGGTGAGTGTGTCCGCATTGTGGTGACGTAATTTCAAAAAATCCTGGCTGCATGACCTGAGGTCATAATAATAATAATAATAATAATAATAGCATTCATGGGTCTAGATGGGGTAAACAAAGGAAATCTTCCATTGATCTGGGATGACATCAATGTGATTAATATTTTAGCAAAATATTCATTTTTGTATTTGTAAGAGTGGGATTTTGCAATCGCATGGAAGATCTGAGTTTCAAACCTTTATTTCTTTTTTTTTTTTTTATTTGGCGTCTCTAATCCCACCCAAATCTTAAATGCCCCATTGGGGAACTATGTACAAGGCTTGCTCGAATGCGACCCCTTGTTGCCAATTCAGGAGAGAGGGACGGTTCACGGATCTCCTCCGACACGCGTGCCCATCAACTACTGCTTCTTGTACACTCATTGGTTGAATCCTCGCAAGTTCAGAGTGAGGGCGGGGATACCCGAGCATTTACAAGCCCAGAATCTTCCTGACGAGCGCCCGGCTGGCCAACAGGAGGCGCTTGCACAACGAACAAAGTAACCATTTTATATTACCCTTGTAAGATCTGGAAAGGGGGGTGGAGTTCAGCAAAAGCTGATGCGTGGGGGAGCCCAGAGGCTGTAAATGACAAATGGCTGATAAGCTCAGTCCAGAGCCATGCCAGATAGCAATAAAACTTTTGTGGACTTCCCCCATTATGGGTGGTGGAAGGTGTCGATGGTCTTTCTGTGTCTCTGGTGTTACTCTGTACAGGGGGGGGGGAGTAGTTGCATTACATCCTCCAAATGCTGGAAACCCAAAAACCAGATTCGACCCCCCTTTCAGGTCATTTATGGCCATGCCGCCTGGATCAAAGACGTGATTTGGCTTAAAGCAAAGAGAAACAATCCATTCTGGGAAGATCGCAACCGACTTCCCACACGCGCACTTCTATGCCGTGTGTAGCCCCTTTAATTATGGAAGATCGTAGTCGACTTCCCACATGTGCATCTCCATGCTGTGTGTAGCCAATTTATATATAGTCAAGAAGATCATATCCGTGCGTGAGTAGTCCTTTTAATTATGGAATATCATAATTCGAACTTCCCGCACGCTTGCTCCGTGTGTAGCCTTTTTTGCCAGGTATGACTTCACTCCCATTTTCTAAATTGTAACTGGTAATTGGTTTAACTTTGATTTGTTTGATTTAAGCTCTTGCCTACCTGTTGAATAATTATTGTTATTCCTTTAAACTTGCGTGGTCTCTGTGACTCCTAATCCTTTTATTCTTTCTAGCCACGTTACGATCGGTACTTAGGGGGCGGTTCCTTATCATTCCAGACTTGCTAGCTGATGTTTATAGGTAGTGATGGGTTTTAAGTTGGATTGTAAATTACGGTCTACTTATATAAAGGGTTTATGTAGTACCAGTTCTGGGGATTTGGCATTAAAGGGCACCTTTGGGCTTATAAGCCAGCGCCTGGCCGATTCACTGTAAGGAGCCCTTAGGTGTTCATAAATCTGGGTTCATGATATGTTTATGCCAAGATGCTACTATCATGGTGATTTCTTCCATCCTCTAGAACTATCACCGAACTAAGATCCAGCAATTGCGCTATGACCCGGGGGCGTAAATTGAGTACAGTTGTTTCCACAGAAGAGTCTGGTGGCATAGCTGCCCCGAGATTCACGCATGTTTCAGTCCTTTATCTATTTTAAATTGGAGTCAGATTTTAAACGAGAGTAACATTGTAATCGTTATGCTTAGTTTGCCCTAATCACTGATATGTCCGATGTTTTGTTCAGTTTCTGCGAGTGTTCCAACATGCACCTTGGATTATTCGCAGCGCGGCATTAGGTTAGATGGTTCCGTGATTTCGACATAGCCCCATTTTTAAACGGAGAATTACTGAGAATCCTTTAGGTAAGTCTCAGGCCAAGTCCAAGGCAGGACGCATACATGAAAGAGTTAATCGACGTATTCCATTGCCTCATAACAGCTGGAATCATCACACATAAGCCTTCGCTCCCGGCTCCTCCGTCGTTGGTCGAGCTGCGTGGGTTTTACACCCTTCCCGGCAGACCCTTCCCAATTTGCATCCTTGTAGCGCAATGGTCACTTGTTAGCTACTCTGAAAAAGCTGCCGACCACTGCCAGTTGGTATGACCGGGGCTCGAACCCGCGCCGTGATAGTCACTTCTGCTCCGCAGTGCGGTGCTTTAACCGAGTGAGCTATTTGGCAGCAAACCTTTATTTCTAACAGCAGTTGTAATAAAATCTCACAATAATGTCTTTGAATATTTTTTGATTGAACAGCATTGGTCTTTAAAAAACAAAAACATTGCAAGGTTATACCAAACTTTTGGATAGAACTGCACATTTAAGAATACATCATTTTTATTAGACAAAAATATAAATTGCGCTAAATAGATGCAGGTTCTGATCCTGTGAAGGGGTGCAGACTTTCAATGAGTTTTGCAGTAAATGTTGTTGAATTCTAGTTGAGTTTGCTGGCATAGAAATGTCTGCAATTTGACATTTTACCTACAGGTTGTGTGTCTGTAGTTCTGCTTCTTGAGCTTGTACCTGCTGTTGTTTAAAGTGATGCAAAAGCTTGTTTTTTTCCGTCAAAAAATGACAGATTATAACAACAGCAGAAACAAAAACAATCACCTCTCTATCTGCCCAAGCGAATGTCCTTGTATCGGCAGAGCAGGAGTTTTTTGAAGGTCTTCTTGAAGGAGACATTGCAGAGAGCATAGCAGGCTGGATTGACAGTGCTGTTGATGTACAAGGACCAGTAGCCCAAGGTCCACATGCTGGAGGGAACACAGGTCCAACAGAAGGTGCCGATGATCTTTATGACTTGAAAGGGTGTCCATGTGAGCAAATAGGCAACTAGAATCATTGTTATCATGCGTGTTACCTTTTTCTCTCGAGATGGAGGTGCCTTTTTCTTGGGCTGCTGCTTTGACATTGTAACATTAAGGCCGTGGGCTGTGGGGTTTCCCTTGTTACCTGCAGGGGGCTCCGTGATTTCATTTCTCTCAGGATGTACAGGTGCACTTGGCTCCTCCTCCCCAACTCCACCTGTTCCGCCATTCTGGCTCCTCTCAACGCGCTGGTCATACTCGTCATCACATGGAATGCTGATGTGGTTTCCTGCTTCGCTGCTGAATGGGTTGCCCTTTTTTTGCTTGTGCTCGCCTGTCTTTACACGGCTCTTGCTGGCCCTGGAGATCTGCCAGTACAGGAAGCTCATGATGGCAACAGGCAGGTACAAGGTTATAGTGGAGCTAATAAAGCTGAGGGATTCATTGGACAGGAACTCTACATAGCACTCTGGCACAATACGCTCACCAATGATAAACTGTCCATAGAGGATGGGCGGGGCCCACATTAGGAAGGAAAGAACCCAGGCTGCTGCAATCATCATGCCTGCCATCCTGGTAGTCCTCCTTGCAGGGTAGCTGAGTGGCTTGGTGATGCAGAAGTAACGGTCAAAGCTGATGAGAAGGAGATGGAAAGCAGAGGCATTGCAGACTGCATAGTCCAAGACCAGCCATAAGCAACAGACTACTGGCCCCAATGGCCAATAGCCAACTGTGATGTAGACTGTGTACAGGTTCATGGAGCTGACCCCAACGATCAAGTCTGCACATGCCAGACTGAAGAGGAAGTAGTTGTTGATGGTCTGGAGGCTCCTGTTCATTATGATTGAGAGAATGACCAGTATATTCCCAGTTATTGTGAGGAGACTCAGGGATCCTGAGACCAGAACAATGATCACCAACTCCACTGCCTGGTAAGGGCCCTTGAATGGTAGCGTGTCTGTCTCATTGCCTGCAGTGAAGTTGGAGATGTTTGAGAAGATGGAGATGGTAAGCTTAAAGGTTCTGAGCTCCATCTGTTCTGGTCTTGCCAAATCTTGTGTTGCCAGTTTAGCCCCTAAATTCAGATAAAGGAGAAACATTTTTTCAGCAATGAGGGCGTGCTTTTAACACTCAAATCAGCTTGGCCCTGGAGTAAAACTAGATTTGCTATGTAGTATTCCATTAACAATGTAATTTAGTCTTGGACTAAGCTGTACCTGTGTCTGTAAAAGTGTATAGTGCAGGTTAAACACTACTTTCGACTAATGTGTACATAGAGCCTTCAAGATGTGTATATATATTTATAAAACCATCCACAAATGCTGTTAAATGACACTTTTTGTCTGTTTCTGTAGTAGCTGGGTTTTTTAACATAACCTGGTAACATCGTCACGCAAGGGAGTCGTGGAGGAAAGTAGCCTCAGCTTACTATGGCGAGAGATTGGGAACATGAGGAGGTGGCAAGAAACACAGCAGAAATATATGACTGGCCGCAACCGTATAATTTCGAGCCGGTCAGGCGTGAGAGAGGGGAGGAAAATCTAACAAATACTGGCCCTCAGAGACTGATTAATGCTTGGTCGGAGACGAATGAGTGGAGGGTTGGCGAGGTGTCCTGGTGAGTAGCAATATAGCAACTAGCGCTAGAGCTAGTCCACGAACAGCAGTGAAAACTGAGAAAAAAAACAACAGTGAAAAAAACAACAACACATATTTCACAGCGTATGAATAACACTGAGTGAGGAAGCCAACGTTTTCTGTACATCTAGCTGCTGTGATAATATGATATGTTCAGATGAAGACATTGACCAAACATGTACTAGCCAAATGATAACGAAGGCATCATGCTAGCTAGCTTGGGTGTAGCTTGCCAGTTCCCACCCCACCTGTCAAACTGATGTTTATTTTATCGGGATTCTCCCTTTACCCTGACATATCCTGTACACATATCCGCTTGACTGTCCCATGCTTCAATAGTATGGTACTATCTCTACAACATCTATGCCTAGTGGTGGCGGCAGTTTTTTCCTGCGGGTGCTGTGGGGGAGCTAGCCATTTCTATGAAAGTGCTGCATGACATTGGCGACACATGAAAGAGGTGAGTTTAACTATCTTCAAACGAGGCCATTGATTGAAAGCTGATCAAGACAAATATCAGTTTAAAGGCATGTTTTACACCCTCCCTGCTTTCTGTCCATCGGCCGTCACTGGAGCTAATTTAGTAAAGTGAACTATTCCCAATTTAGATCAGAGGACAAAGGGCACATATTGTGAGTATTTCTCTGAGCTGTTCTTAATGCCCCAGCCAGAGTGTGCAGTGTATGAAGATAATTCCGCCTGAAGTTAACATAATCTCACAGCATGTTCCCAGTAGACATGTACAATGGACATTTATAACGGACAGCTGTGTTTTTGGAGTGCATGTATGCACCTAGCTGCTGTACAGGTAACCCTTGCTCACTATGCTGAGACTTCTTGGGTCAAGAAGGGGGTCCGCAGGGTTCCACTGTTCTTCAGAGATTTCAGCTGGACCTAGAGAAGCACCACAAGAACAGTTCAGCACCAAAGTTTTGTTCCAGACAGTCACACAGACCAAGATGTTCATAAGTATTTGCACAGAGGCACAATTATAAATGTCTGTAATTCCAACATGGTTAACTACATGCAAATATAAACTGGCCTCCAAAATTGCTGGCACCCGTGACAGGCGATGTGCGAACAATGTTTTAGAAAATTCTTTAACCCTCCTATTATGTTCAAATTAATAAACCACTTTTGATTTGAGATCAGTTTGATCCCAGTAATGAAGACCTACAAAAGCTGTTTGTAACTGAAAGTGTTTCCCAATCTCCTCTCAGCTCACTTATGCCTTTCTACTGACCATTATAAAAGTTGTAAATATAACAGGACTCCCTCATACTCCCTTATACATCAAGCCTCGATTTTACATGATTACAGCAAAATGAACAAGACCAAATGTGAAATGAATAAGAAATTAATTTTAATATGCCCCCAATCTTAGGCAACACTACAAAAACGCAATCAAAATGATGGTTTTTTGTAATAATTGATCCCTGGATCAATATGACCCAAACAACACCGATGCTTACAACATGTACAGAACATAAAATAAATTTTTTTTAAGCTAAATTCATTTTTTACCTGTAACATTAGGGAAAAAATCTAGCTGAAAAAAGTATGTTAACCATGATTTTAGAGACATTGAAAATTGAGTCGGGTCAAATTGACCCGGAACATAATAGGAGGGTGAAAAATATACTTATTGAGAAACTTTAAACAATATCATGTGAGAAATACTGCACAATATTAATGTTCCAGTGGAACCAACCAAAATTATTTACAGATTTATCTTAAAATGAATTTGCTTCAAATTAAGGTTTCACAAGTAATGGCACCCTAAAAGATTATTGTAAATCACATCAACCAAAATTAAACCAGGTATTAAATTCCACTTTTTAAAGCTTTATCTAAGTGTTAAGGATCTATAGTGAGACATTAAAATCACGTCCTGTTTCAATAGGGCCTAAAAATGAGGTAACACACGTGCAATATCCCTTTTTCATCGAACACCAGGAAGAAAGAAAACAACTGTCAGTTTAAAAGACGCAGACGCTCAAAGGCCTTCATAAATGTGGTAATGCATACAAAAAGATTCATAAATGATTGAACATGCCACACTGAATTGTCAGGGCAATTATTAAAAGATTCCAAAGATTTGGAAACCTCAAGGGTAGCGAATGCAACAGGATTTTGCCCCCCAAGGTATGGAGGAGGATGGTGAGAGAAGCAACAAAATCCCTAAGAATCTCTGTGAAGGAATTGCAGGCTTTGGTGGCATCTTGGGGTCACCAGGTTTCAAAAAGCACCATCAGGCACCACCTCCACAACCACAGGCTCTTTGAAAGGGTTTCCAGAAGAATGCCCTTTCTGACCAAAAGTTACAGAAGCAAGCATTTGGAGCCAAATTTCATTCAAATTATGACTTGGAACAAGGTGCAGTGGTCAGCTGAGACCAAAATTGCAGTCAGATTGTTGCAGTCAGATACAGCATCGGCATCTTTGGCGTTGAAACAGAGATTTATACAAGGAGAAGCACCTCATACTCTCCGTGAAATGTGATGGTGGGACAGCCATGTTTTGGGGCTGTTGTAATTCAAGAGGTCCAGGGGCACTGGTTAAGATAAATGGCATAGTGAATTCCACAAAGTATCGCAATATTTTGCCTTACATCCTGGTTGCCTCTGCAAGAAGGCTGGGACTTGGCAGTAGGAGAACTTTCCAACAAAACACTGACCCAAAGCACACCTCAAGATTCACAAAAAGACAGTTCTGTGACAACAAAATTAAAGGCTCCCTGACAAAGGGAGCCCTTAAAAATTCAAAATTCCAACAATATCATAATTTTTGGTGAAAAACACGAATCTGGCACTCATTTCCCGATCAAAATTCAGAGTTTACAGTAATTCATTGACAATGAACTTGCCAGGGAACGCCTATTTTTTTCCGCCCGAAGCCGGCTTATCGAGCTGTTAATCGTGACTTCATGTTGAGAAGGCTTTATCACTCCGGCTTTCGCCTTGCTGCTAATACATATGTTGTTGTGTATTACTGAACTCCGATTTCGCAGTCTTCTTGAAAACAACAGCTTTACTTTCGCGTTTTAACCCATTCCATGGCATTGCAATCAGATTCAGATTAATCTGATAATGATTTAGGCAGTGGTGAAGCTAGAACTGGGAATTGGGGGGAACAAAATATCCCTTGCGGAAATTTCAAGAACTGCTCTAGAAGAATTCTTGAAACGTTCTTGAATTTTGTTCTTGAATTCAGTCCGCCCCTGGGTACCAAAAAAAAAAACAGCTGTGGAAGCATTTTGCAATTAAACAGGTTAATTGGTAACAGGTCAGTAACATGACTGTGTATTAAAAGAGCATTTTAGAGAGCCAGAGTCTCCTAGAAGTAAAGATGGACAGAGATTCACCAATCTGCAAAAAACTGTGCCAAAAATTGTGGAAAAATTTCAGAAAAATGTTCCTCAACGTAAAATTGCAAAGACTTTGAATCTACAGTACATAATATCATCAAAAGACTCAGAGAATCTATTGAAATCCCGCAAGGGATAAGTCCGAAGGTTAATACTGGATGCTTGTGATCTTTGGGCCCTTAGGCAGTACTGCAATAAAAACAGGCATGATTCTGCACTGGAATGAACTGCTTGGGCTCAGGAACACTTCCAAAAACCATTTCGTCTGAACACAGTTCACTGTGAAATTTACAAATGCAAGCTAAAGCTGTTTCATGCAAAGAAGCCATATATGAACACAATTCAGAAACGCCACCGTCCTCTCTGGGCCAAAGTTTATTTAAAATGGACTGATGCAGAATGGAAAACTCTTCTGTGGTCACATGAATCAAAATTTGACATTCTTTTTGGGACCCACGTGCAGCCTGAAAAGGAGAGGGACCATCTAGCTTATTAACAGCACACAGTTCAAAAGCCTACATCTCTGATGGTATCGGGATGCACTCGTGCCTGTGGCGTGAGAAGCATTCACATCTGGAAAGGCATTCTCAATTACAACAACATATGCTCCCATCCAGATGATGTCTCTTTCGGGGAAGACCTTGCATATTTCAGCAAAACAATGCCAAACCACATACTGCATTAATCACAACAGCATGGCTTTGCAGTGGAAGAGTCTGAGTGCTGAGCTGGCCTACCTGCAGTCCAGACCATTCAGTAATAGAAAACATTTGGCGCATCATAAAATGTAAAATCCGGCAAATACCCAGCACTGTTCAGCCTCCAGAATCCAACATCTGACAAGAGTGGGACAACATTCCTATTCCAACATGGCCCTATCCCAACTTTTTTGAGATGTGTTGCTGCCATCAAATTCAAAATGAGCTAATATTTTTCATGAAATGGTAAAGTGTCTCACTTTCATATAGAAAAGAAAGCAAAGCCTGCACCTTACTCATGCCACAAGAACTTTATTAAATACGAACAACTTTTCGATCCGGTATGGATCTTCCTCAGGTCATCATATTTAAAAATGGAAAACACACCCATATTTATCCATTGTCCACACCAATAGGCTGACAGGATCAATTACACCGCCCTGCATTTTGAAACTTTTTCTCTGCTGATTTGATGACCTGTGCTGATTTCATATAATTCGAAGGCGCTGATTTCAAATTTGACCTAAAAATTTGTGTATCGCGTCAGGTTTTTGACAAATCGCTAATTCTTTTTTTTCATTTTGATGTATCTAAGAATACACAATGATAAACTAGAAAAGCGCTCAGAGAGCACAGACCTCCGCCAGGTGGCAGCAAAACCCAAAAGCACAGCGATCGGAACTCCGGCCCATTGGAAAGACTTGAAATCTTGAACTTTGGAGTATATCTCAGCTGTACTTTGGCCTAGATATGCCAAAATTTAATCACCTGTTCCTTGTCCTAATACCCACCTTCTCTGAAAATTTCATAAAAATCCGTGCATTACTTTTTGAGTTATGTTGTTCACAAACAGACAAACAAACAAACGGGCGAAAACATAACCTCCGGCCCAACTTCGTTGGTGGAGGTAATGAAAGCAAAATGACACAGTTAGATTTTAAGCATTCTGCAAGATTTAATTAAACAAAATGCCGCTTACCTAAGGATTAAGTTTTCTTTGATTTACAGGAATAATTTCATTCAGGGCAGTCTCTCTGTAGGCACCAACAGTAACACCACCCTGCATGTTGAAAAAAAATTTCTGCTGATTTCCCAAAAAGGCCTCATATTACCTAATTTGAGGATGCTAAATTAAAAAATGCGAGTAAAAAGTTTCTATCACAGTTTTTTCACAAAATAAAAATGAAGATATTCCTTAT
Source organism: Gymnothorax javanicus (assembly GCA_029692085.1). Lineage (NCBI taxonomy): Eukaryota > Metazoa > Chordata > Actinopteri > Anguilliformes > Muraenidae > Gymnothorax > Gymnothorax javanicus. The sequence continues at coordinate 8,963,827 of CM056212.1, read as the reverse complement.
TATATCATATAAATCGACTATTATGCACCAATCAAACAGCAACAAATGCTATTTGGGTGTAGTGAAACACCAACAGATGTAGCAGAAAACTTCTGTATCATGTCTGCAGTTTCCTCTGTCAGTGGCTATATTACTACGCCTGACATCAGGATTAAGCACAAAATAATGTCCTTAGAATCATTCTGCATGTGAAAATCAGCCAAGAATTGAACAAATTGTTCTCACCTGGCTCAGAGGAAAATAAAAATCATTCAATGTGAGATGCTAGAGCAAAACTGACACTGTTTTTGGAATCGGCACCCTATCGATAGTAAGAAACAAGAATTGGATTTTATACACCAAAAATGATACAGGGTGGTGTTATAATAGGTGTGGTTAACCATCCAAAAACTAGGGATGCACCGATCCAATATTGGTATCGGTATCTGTCCCGATATTGAAGAAAATTCTAGATCGGATATCAGTGACTATGGGCCCGATCCATAGGAGCCGATCTATTCAAATGATCATGCCTTCTTTGAGTGCTCATATCATACCCAATCATCCTCAAATCATATGTTACCTATTCACCTGTTAAGCTGTGTAATGTTGAAAAACAGTTGTTGGTTTTTTTTAAGATTCCACAGCTTTTCTAGTCCCTCTCCCATTTTTTTGGAACCGGTTGCAGGCATCGCATTTGGAATTTGCAAATATTTCCTTGAATAATTAGGGTCCAGTTGTTATGGCTACTCTATAAACAGTTTTTTTGCGCTGCTATCAACTATACTAAAAACTAATTATATGCATTGTTCCACTTTTCTTTTGGAATTGAGGGTGTTCAAAAAAATCGAGGAAATTTAGTATATTTAAAGCATTTGGCAACCAACACTCCACAAATTTGCAAAAATTGTTGTCAGATTTTCTGTTAGCCGCGGTGCGTACATTCCGTGACACAAAAGATGCCATTTGGTAAGCTGCAACGTGTTCATAAAAATGTAATTTTATCTTCATTACTACATTATGCCAACACCAAACAAACAGAGCATTTGCATTGTCATTTTACAATTTAATTACCTTTTCTTGAGGATTCGTAGTGTTTTTCCCAACTGTGCCCTCCGTTTGGTAGGTGAGAGTACGCAGTCTTCAGTCGGTCTCATGCACCTCGCTGCCAGTCTGATCTCATGCGTGTGGATTAAAGCGACGCTGAGGGACGAGTGTATGTGACACAGCTGTCTGGAAGGAAAAAGTGTGAGTGAGGGAGGGGTGGAGGAGACTCAGGAGCGAGTGAGGGACAGAGACACTGAGAGGCTGGCTAAGAGAAGGGGTAGAAAAACAGGGAGGGCAGTCCTTCACAACACGCTTGCGTCAAAATCTTAATCCCTCAGGGATTCTGGCAAAATAATTTCACCTCAAGAAATGTTTGCGTCAGGTGTAAAGTCTTCAGGATAGCACTGTGCATTTCACTGAAAATGTTGAGGCAGCGAAGCCATGACTTTGTTAAACTGCTTAGTCTAATTTTTTTTTTTTCAATTGGATCATGAGTAAACTGTGTGATCTGGCTCAGGCTGGAGACCGCTCTTTGGCACATCCTGACTTTTGCTGTGTTTCAATTGACTTTCTTGTTTCATTATAATGATGTATAAGGTTTGAATCACTTATCTCGAGAATTTCAAGTGGACAGCCTCATTTACAAGAAGGGTTAGGAAAAGCTTAACTAAAATTACCTCCCCTTCAAAATAATTTGCATACACGTCTTTATGCCATTCCATTGCTTCCAATCCTTCAGAGAAGACAAGCTTGAGAATTCCAGAGTCATTGTTGATTTCCGTGTCACTAGTGGGGAAATCCACTGTAATGCACGTGAAATGGATTAACTTATTGCACAAGGACTTAAATTCCACAAATTAATTTCTTCAGTGCACTTTGATTGAATACTTGCTGACTATGGCACAGGAACGTCAATGCGAGAGACTCACTCCGAATGCCTAAGCCTCGGCAGCTTGTTTGAAAAAAAAAAAAAACTTTCAAAAATACTTACCATTCAGAAACGTTTAAATCCAGCCTTTGCTGGACTGGTTCTTCCTCCAATTCAGCGTCCTCATCCGATTCGGGCTCAGACATATAAGGCTGAATCTCTGAACATGCCATAGCTGCAAAAAGTTGGTCTGTCCGTGTTTCAAAGCCGGTGAGTGTTTTCCATTTCCCTATCGCTCTGGGCGAAGTTACATTCTTTTGAGTGGCAGCAAAGCCAGCCAATCAGCGTCAAGTGCTTGCATTTCATAATGAGGTTGCCAGCTAAGCCCAAAAGGTCGCCAAATAGGGGCAAAACAACGCGTTCAAAATCCCCCACCCTAACATAGCTTTCTGAGAGAGGTTTTTAGGAAGCTTCTGAGGCATTATAGACTCAACCAAAATTTTGTTGTCTATATGTCACATCACAGAACAAGGATAAATACCCCGTTCAACCATTCTATTGTCACCTTTAAGTTTTAAACTTCTTGGTTTAGTTCGATTTGTTAACTCTACTTCTACCCGGATTCTCAGATTTGACGTTACATGGATTGACTGTGCATGTTCAATACGAGTTTCGCTCAACTGGTTCTGAGGTCTCGTGGATTGCGACTGAACTTCATTTGCCTTCTCTCAGGTCTGTTAATAGCAATTCACGGGCAGAAATACCTACAATTTGCCAATCATTCCCGTTGTCTCAGCGCTCATGATGGTCATATAAGTGGAGTGTCTATGGAGAATATATATATATATATATATATATATATATATATATAAATCTTTAATGCATTGTCTCGATCGTGCATTTAAAGCAATTGGCTCTTCATAAACGCTTCAGCAATGGTATGTTTGGCGCAGGAATTGTTCGTTAATTTTCAGTAATTCCGTAATTCATATATCCGTGGCAAAAAACGAACAAAGTGTTATTCAGATGATGTTTGCTCTAATGCTGTTCAAATGACTTATACCAAATCGTAATCCACATTAATGTTAAAATCTATTGCCGTTATGTTGCTGGATCCAATAGTCATGCTGCAACTACTTCCCCGTTGGTCTTATTCATCTATTCCTAGCAGGTGCTGCCATTAGTAGCAGTGTCGAGTTATGGTAACTGTTTGCAAACCACATTGCATTCACCTTGCATCAATAAATGCTAGCCACTGGTGTGCTCAGTGAATCTAAAAAAAAAAGTTGTCCTTCCATTCACCGACTGACTTTCCAACAGGACAACGCGCGTCCACACGTGGCACATATCTGTATGGAGTTCTTTCGAGCCGAAAACGTGCAAATCCTTCCCTGGCCAATGTTTTCTCCAGATCTTTCACCTATAGAACACTTGTGGGACATTCTGGATACAGCGATTCGGAGACGTCAACCACCGCCAGCTACAGTATGTCAGCAAAGACGAGCACTGACCGAAGAGTGGAACAGCATTCCACAAGCAACAATCAGACGTCTGGTGATGTCTATTAGACGCAGGTGTACCGCCGACGCTAACGGGGGACATACGAGATACTGATAGTGTCATTTGTGTTTCGTAATGTCGAACTTCACCTTTGCTTTGCCTCTGCCTGCTCAGTATGTCCTATAGCATCTAACTGTGCCAGTTGCTGGGTTGGCCCAAAGGTCATGGCTCCAAGGCTAACTGTCATTAGCCTCGGGTGTTCGGGTTTTGCAACATCATTGGTTTTTGGGGGGATTCTAGTAGCTTTCTCAGCTTTCAGATTCAAGAAGACTCTTTACAGTTTTCATTCATGACGTGTGTGTGTGTGCGTGTATTTATATATTTTTTTTCTTTCCTTGTTATATCAACTATATGGAGTAGGCAATATTATTTCATGGTGCATTCCTAGCACTGCCTCCACCTGTGTTCTCCACTAATTGCCCGGTTTTTATGCTCTCCATGTCCACAGCGGCCCTGCCCTGAGCATGCTGCTGCTGGTCTCCACCATCAATGCCACTTAGCCTCTGCTCAAGTGCTGCTCCACCATCAAAATGGTCTGGTTCATGGCATCTATTTAGCAAACTACAAATCCTGGACTGCTTTTCAACAGTCCCTTTCGCATTATGGCAACCATGAACTCTACCCTGGGACAGTCAGAGGAGGATGGACCTCCCCTCTTAAGCCTGGTTCCTCCCAAGGTTTCTTCCTTTATTTGAGCCATATTGGCAGTTTTTCCTTGCCACTGTCACCACTGGCTTGCTTTTGAGGGGGTTTCAGACCATGGTTTATTATGAAGTGGATCGTTACCAATTGAGTTCCCTGGTTCATCACAGAGGCTGGGAAACCCATTCCTGGTTTGCTGCTCAGCTCTGCCTCATTTGTCAGTACTATGGCCTCTCCCTCAGCTCTACACTCCTCTCTCATTGTATATTCGAGCAGCAACAACCGTCGCCTTCATGGCCTTATGAAGATATTAAAGGGATATTTCAACATTTTGGCAAATTGGCCTATTGCCATAATCCCTATAGTTGTATGAGTTGGTACATTAACTTTAGTTATCCGTGCCCATTGTTTTGAGATTTGGGGGGGGAAAGAAGCAAGCTGCTGAGCAAACATAACGAAAGTGAACGGTACAGGTCCCTCCCTCCTTCAAAACTCCCTTCAAAACTCATCAAATACGCAATCCAACAACTCCAAAAAGCTCTCGTGGACAACTTGTGACCTGCAAATTCACCATGCTTTAAAATAATAATGTTTTTATTATTTGTTAAAAGCACTGTCTGCTGCTGCCGGATGGCTCACTCGGTTAAGGCACTGCATTGCAGTACAGAAGTGACTATCACGTCGCGGGTTCGAGCCCCGGTCGTACCAACCGGCAGTGGTCGGCAGCTTTTTCAGAGTAGCGCACAATTGGCCATCAGCGCTGGGGTTTCAAATTGGGAAGGGACTGCCGGGAAAGGGAAATAAATAAATAGCTTTGTTCGTTGCTCAAGCGCCTCCTGTTGGCCAGACGGGCGCTTGTTAGGAAGATTCTAAGTCTGTTCATGTCCGGGTATCCTCTGCCCTCGTTCTGAACTTGCGAAGATTCAACCAGTGAGTGTATAAGAAGCAGTGGCTGACAGGCACGTGCTTCGGAGGAGAGCCGTGAACTGTCTTCGCTCTCCTGAGTTGGCAGCAAGGGGTCGCATACGAGCAAGCTTTGTACATAGTTCACTAATTGGGCATTCCAGATTCGGGTGGGAATGGAGATGCCAAATTTATATATATATATAAAAAAAGCACTGTCTGCTTTTAATGCTGCTATTTTAATTATTATTTTTGTATTTTTTGTCATCTTGTTGACTTTTTATTCTTGATCCTGTTTTTATGTACAGTGTGTGAATGTGGATTGAGTGTTGCTGAGTAATCGAGCGGCTGAGAGACTGAATTTCCTTTGAGATCAATAAAGTATCTATTTATCTATCTACCTATCTATCTATCTAAAGGTACCAGCCTTCTCTTTATGCTCTTCAAATCATATAATTCTCATGAATCTGCTTTGAGAGAACTGTCACTGCATTTAGAATATTTCTCTTGTATTTGGCTTCAAGAGAAATTGTGCCAGCCACCGACTATCACAACACAGAATACACATAACATAGAATATTTCTCTAGTTTTTGGCTTCAAGAGAAATGGTGCCAGCCGCCGGGCTGTCACTACACATATTACACTCACATAGAATATTTCTCTTGTGTTTGGCTTCAAGAAAAATTTTGCCAGCCGCCGGGCTGTCACTACACATACTACACTTCACATAGATTATTTCATTTGTATATGGCTTCAAGAGAAATTGTGCCAGCCGCCGGGCGCTCACTACACACATTACACTCACATAGAATATTTCTCTTATGTTTGGCTTCAAGAGAAATTGTGCCAGCCGCCGGGCTATCACAACACATAATACACCTCACATAGAATATGTCTCTTGTTTTTGGCTTCAAGAGAAATGGTGCCAGCCGCCAGGCTGTCATTACACATATTACACTCACATAGAATATTTCTCTTGTGTTTGGCTTCAAGAGAAATTTTGCCAGCCGCCGGGCTGTCACTACACATGCTACTCTTCACATAGATTATTTCATTTTTATACGGCTTCAAGAGAATTGTGCCAACTGCTGGGCTGTCACAGCACAGTCTCACGTAGGATATTTCAATTGTATTTGGCTTCAAAAGAAATCGTGCCAGCGCCGGGCTGTTACTACACATAGTTACTCATGTAGGATATTGTATTTATTCTTTTCTCTATGTAAATGACTGTGAAGCACTTTGTGACCCTGTCTGTGAAAGGTGCTATACAAATAAACATTACTTACTTCCTAGGATATTTCTCTAGTGTTTGGCTTCAAGAGAAATTGTGCCAGCCGCCAGGCTGTCACTATACATAATACACTCACATAGAATATTTATCTTGTGTTTGGCTTCAAGAGAAATTGCGCTAGCTACAGAGATGTCATGACACATAGTACACTTCACAAAGAATATTCCTCTTGTATTTGGCTTCAAGAGAAATTTTGCCAGCCTCCGGGCTGTCACTACACATTATACACCTCATATGGAGTATTTCTCTTGTATTTGAGTTCAGGAGAAATTGGGCCAGCCACCGGGCTATCACAACACAGAGTACACATCACATAGAATATTTCTCGTTTTTGGCTTCAAGAGAAATGGTGCCAGCCGCCGGGCTGTCACTACACATATTACACTCACATAGAATATTTCCCTTGTGTTTGGCTTGAAGAGAAATTGTGCCAACCGCCGGGCTATCACAACAAATAATACACCTCTGTGAGGGGGGGGAGGTATTTCATTTCTCTTAAAGCCAACAAAAAGGTTGATGGCCACTAAAATTCCTAAGGAGAAATTGTAAATAGTGATAAATCAAAAGCAACCCCAGCCAAAATGCTGGGCACAAAACGAAAAAAAAGAACTTCGCCTTTTAAAATGAAACAGGCAAGATAATCACACGCCAAAAATCCCAGTTCTGGGATTCTTTTAACAAGTGTTTGGCTAAACCCGGAAGTTTGCCCAATAGCGATACTCATAAAAATAAATCAATCAAAACAAACTTCTCTTGTGTTTGGCTTCAAGAGAAACGTGGGCAAGGAAGCTCAAATATGTTAGCTCATAGAAGAACTAATATCTCCAGAGAAAATACCCTCAAGGAAAAAAATCACGAAAAGAAAAAAACTTACTTCTGGTAAAAAAGTAAAGAACTCAAAAGCACCCGGAAACTTCCGGGACAACAGCAGCAGAGGGCGAAAGAAAATAACATAATAGTTACGAGAAAATCCACCGGATAGGACCTCACATAGAATGAGGCCAGGAAATAGAAACGACCAGAAGTAAGATGCGGAGAAATCCGATGATGACGTTCGGCGTACTTGAGGGAACAATAAGCAAAAAAGGTCCTTATTAACAGCGAGACGCAGCTCGAAAAAGGAAAACAAAACAAAGCCCAAACCCGAACATAGAATAAACCCCACTAGGACACCCTTGTGAAAAAACCCACCCTCAGAAATTTGGGGACGCAGCCCAGAAAAAAAAAAAAAAAACAAAAAAGGACCTTAAAAAGGAATCAAATAGGAAGACACTTAGAATACTGGTTGGGACAACGAACAGAAAACCAGACTCCTCTAAACGGACACAGAATCAAAAGAAATATTTCTTTTAAACAAAGATTCTGTCAACACCGTCCGGACACTCAATACAATACCGGCTCTGTGCAAGGCTAGTTTGACACAGAAGCAAAGACTTCAGAGCTTAAATAGAGGCAAAAAAACAGCTGCCGAGATAAAACGCAATCATGATTCTAATCAGCCCCAAGTGGCAGCACCCTGGCCAAAACGCTCAGAACCATGACAACCTCACATAGAATATTTCTCTTGTATTTAGCTTCAAGAGAAATTGCGCAAGCCACTGGGCTGACGTATACGCATCGCATAGAATATTTCTCTTGTATTTGGCTTCAAGAAAAATTTTGCCAGCCGCCAGGCTGTCACTACACAGTATGCACCTCATATGCAGTATTTCTCTTGTATTTGAGTTCATGAGAAATTGTGCCAGCCACCAAGCTGTCACTACACATAATACACTTCAAATGGAGTATTTCCTTGTGTTTGCCTTCAAGAGAAATTGTGCCAGCTGCCGGGCTGCCTCCAAACCTATGGAAGCTTTATATTTCATTTGTTGGCTTATGCCAGCATGGTTCTCTTTTGGGGGGTTAATTGCAGCTCCCTGCCTTTGATTCCATGCTGGATGGGCAGGGATCTCTCAGAACAGAGCCATGCCACCAAACTCAGTGTATGCTTATATGCTTTCAGCGAATATTCTCTTTGCCAATGTGGTCCTATCAGAAATTGTTTTATTCTTTCTGTTAATTCTCTCTCCTGTAACCCACTCTGTTGGCTGACTTTGACTTAAGAATGGGGTTTATAGGGCAATGTTGTTGAGATTCACAAAGCAGTTGGGGATACAGGTCTCTAAACTATGCCAGTGTGTTTTCTGCATAAGGGTGCATGTGCTAGGAAAGCTTTTTGGTTGACTGAATGCGCCTTTGTTTGCTTTTGCGTCTGCCAGTCCTTTCCTACCTTTTCTGTAAAGCCTGTGTGCTTCCTACTTGTCAGCACTGAGGGTGAATACGCCTTTGTTCCACTTATTCTCATTGGCATCTCCCTTGCTGCTCGATTCACCAAATCACCCAGGAGAAGGCGCAGGAGAAGACAGGTAAAAGGGCTTGGATGCAGATGACGCTATAAAGGTGTCGATGAAGGCTAAGTGTTGCGAATTTGCGCTGATCGCCCTCCATGAACTTTCCTAGCCATGTCCTTGCCTGAAATCTGCTCTGACAGGCCATTTTTGACTTTCCCCTGGAACTAACTGCTTTTTCACATTTGCGACGGGCGCAAGTATATGCAGTGAATTCTTTTGCATGAGGTGCTCAGAGGACACATTCTTAACTCATATGGCGCTATTGACATTGATCTACGTCTTTGGCAAATAGTATAACACCAAGTGCCATTAACGTAGATTCATGTCAGGTAAAAAAAAAAAAAATTTCAGTACCACCTGTCTCCGCCAGATGGCACTGCAATTTCATCACCACGCTCGTAGAGTTTGCTTGATATCTCTGGAAAGAAGAAATAATAAGCTTCATTTTGATGTATAGAACTTGTAGTTTATTCAAAGTAGTAACTGAATAGGGGGTCTCAAATAACCCTGAAAGTGTGGCGCTCTTAGGCGCAATCGCTGAAAAAGTGTGGCACCAAATGAGTTAAGTTACATGCCTCTTGGTCAAGTGGCCACACTTTTGCTGGACAGAGAGAGGGGAAAAGTAGCTTGCCACATGCTGGGTAGTTAGCCAGTCCTCCTTCACTGAACGGGCTTTGATTTCCTTCGCCCAGGTTTTCCTTCCTCCCAGTCTACTCCTCTCAAAGACCTCGTGGTTGATCAGGCTACTTTGTGCCCATGGGATAACAATGTGGCTGCATCAATGCATACTACAGTGAATTGTCAAGGCATTTGTTCAAATATAGGCTTAGCCCTAGCACCGGTTGTACATTCGCAAGTACCTACCTGATCCTATTGGCAGTCAAAATGTTCCAAATATCAAAAATGTCTTTTGATGTCGATGCCCGAATTGTGTGTTCTTGACATGGTCGACGACTTGAATGGTGGAGGGGGTGCTGGCACTTCCACAACGGCTTCCAGTCAAGGCCAAGCTTGTGTCTATGTGCTGGACAGATGGTGCTGTTCTTGTCAACAGCATGGAATAGCTCAGAATGCAGTGCAATGAGGTCACACTCCTTCTCCAGTGGGAGTCGTGGGCTTTTCTCTCCATGTTCTCGTCTAAGAGGAACTTTCAGCCCCGAAAGATGGCTTTGAATGGACTTGTCACACTTTCTCAAAGCAATACAATGATTCTCTTTTGGATATTTCTTCATTCACTGCATGCAATGGCAGGAGAGACATTGAAAAACCTGCATTTGTTTGCCATAGTGGCCTGGGATTCATTACTGCTGGCAGCCATGGCTGCCATTTTGAAACTAGCTGTTTCAAAATGTGTTTCAAATGTCAATAACAGGGGCGGTCCAATACTGCTGCTGCCGTGGAGCCGGTTGAGAAGCGGGTGTGAGGTGGTAGTGGGGCTGTTTAAATGAGGGATGACCTTGACTTGCTTCTTTATGGACTAACAGGCATTTTTAAGTCATCCATGGTCATATCCAGCCAAAAAGGCATGGTATTATGGCTTGTGGACAAGTATAAGGACATGGGGTCAATCAAAGTGCTCTGTATCAAAACCAAAATGAGCGGCAAGAAATTTTATTTTTTTGAATGATCAAACAATATTTGGACTTGCTCCTCTGGGAAAACCATCATCCATGTCCCCGTGGCAGCTGGGATATTGGCCTCTAAATATGGCATTATTATATGATTTTGAGACGTTAACCTTTCTTAAGGGGTTAAATATACCCATAATGCCGTGCAGTAGGCAACATTTTAGATTTTTTATAGAAAGACTAGGATGTCTGCTACAGTTTAGATATAAGTAAAGTCTGTCTTTATTGTCAAGTATTGTGCCAAAAATTGGCAAAGTTTGCCAATGTCATCTAAATTTGCTCAGGAGCATGCATTGGAAGGGTTAATTGGCCCTTACTCTGGAACAGAGTGATTATACACCAAATGTTTTTACCTGCCTTCATTCTAGCCCGGGACCAGTCAATGGCAGAAATGTGAACAAAATCCGTTGACCTCGCAGGTTATCACTTTTGCAAATTTTGCATGTTCTATCCATGCAATGACAATAAAGATACATTCAGTAACTCAGGGGGCAAAAACAGCATTTACATTTTGTCACTGATATAGTGACTATCAAAAGGGAATGAAGTTTGAGAATCAAAAAAGACAAGACCATGTATACAGATACTGATGAAATACTCAAATATGACAAATAAAAGGGTCAATATCTGCATGGAATGAAAAGGTCCCAAGCTTTTTATTGACAAAATTGTAAGTTTATATACGGATGTAGTAGATAGTGGTAATGGTCCACCTGGGGGGCCATGTAGCTTTTAGTGGACATGGCTCGAAGTTGGGTGATCACGCCCATCTACCGCACTTTTGGTCCCTTATTCTCTCTCCTGCACATAGGTCCCATAACTTTTATTGTTGATTATTGATGTTTGGCATGCAAAGATTGGAAAACTGTTATAATTTGTTTGGGACCTTTATGTAGGTTGGAACGAGGACCTGCACTGGAGAGAGAATTAACAGCTAGACTAAAATATTATAAGGAATCCAAATGAAAAAAGAACTATCACGTATAATGCTGAAGCAATAAAATGTAACAACAACATGCTTGTGAGAACAACATCAACAGTGGTGAATGTCAGGTGCAGGCGGCACCCGCACTGAGCAGAAATAGTCTTTGGGGACTCATAAAATCCGTAATGTGAAACAACGCGTAATCAAAATGGCCTACTCTTGGTTTTTAGTTAAGCTTTTCTTAACCCTTCTTGTAAATGAGGCTGTCCACTTTAAATTCCCGACTTAAGTGATTCAAACATTATGCATCATTATAATGAACAAAGAAAGTCAGTTAAAGCGCAGCAAGAGTCAGGATGTGCCAAAGAGGGGTCTCCAGCCTATGCCAGATCACACAGTTTAGACTCATGATAAAATGTTTAAAAAACTTAAAAAAAAAAAAAAAAAATAAAGACTAAGCAGTTTAACAAAGTCATGACTTGGCTGCCTCTTGATTTTTAATGAAATGCACAGTGCTATCCTGAAGACTTTACACCTGATGCAAAAATTTCTTGAGGTGAAATTATTTTTCTAGAATCCCTGGGTGATTATAATTTCGACACAAGCATGTCGTGAAGGACTGCCCTCCGTGTTTTTCTACCCCTTCTCTTAGCCAGCCTCTCAGTGTCTCTGTCCCTCACTCGCTCCAGAGTCTCCTCCACCCCTCTCTCACTCACGCTTTTTCCTTCCAGACAGCTGTGTCACATACACTCGTCCCTCAGCGTCGCTTTACTCCACACGCATGAGATCGGACCGGCAGCGAGGTGCATGAGACTGACTGAAGGCTGCGTGCTCTCACCTACCAAACGGAGGGCACAGTTGGGAAAACCACTACGAATCCTCAAGAACAGGTAATTAAATCCTGAAACAACAACACTGTTTGTTCAGTGCTGGCACAATGTAGTAATGAAGGTCCGTAATATGACATTATTATAGACACTGCGGCTTATCACTGGCATCTTTTGTGTCGCAGAATTTTCGCACCCCAGTCAACAGATACAATATGACAGCGAATTGGCAAATTTTCAGTCTTGGTAGCAAATGCTTTTAATATACAAACTTTAATTGATTTTTCTGTGCACCCTCAATTATAAAAGAAATGGAACAATGCGAAAAATTAATTAATTTGTAGATGCTCGTTTATTTGCATCTAGTTGATAGCAGCATAAGAAACTGTTTAAAGATTTGCCTGAACAACCGGACTCTAATGGAAATATTCACAAATTCCAAATGTGTTGCCTGCAACAGTTTCCAAAAAAATGGGGGAATGGAAAGACTGGAAGACCTGTGGCATCTTCAGAAAAACACCTATTTTTCATCATTACACAGGTTAATAGGTGAATAAGTAACAGATGATTTGAGTATGATTGAGTATCATATGAGCACTCACAGAAGGCATGGTCATTTACCAGTGAGATTGAACAAGGTTTGTCATTTTGCCAAAACCAAACACCATCCAGAACCATCGCCAACTTCTCTGCTCTTGACCTCATCTGAAAAAGAATGTAGGGGAAGAGGGAAGAGGTGCTGTGGTCTGAGGAGTCCATCTTTCAAATTGTTTTTGGAAATATTTGACATTGTGTTCTCAGGGCTAAAGAGGAGAAAGATCATTCCGACTGTTATCTGCGACATGTTCAAAACCCAGCATCTGTGATGGGCTGGGGCTGAATTACTGCTCCTGGCATGTGCAGCTCTAGACAAATAGGACACTGAAGGGTACAGGTGCATGTTTGAACAGTCTATATATGACTCCAAATGTCGTCTTCAAGGAGGCCCCAGCTTGTGCCAGATAATAGCAAGCCGCAGACGGCACAAATTACAAGCATGGCTGTGTTGTAGCAGACAGCGAGTAATGCCCACAGCCCCAACCATTAAAAACGAGGTCTAAAATGCAATCAGAGAGACCCTTTGACTGTCGACAAACCATAATAATGTCGTATTTGGCATGAATGGGAACACATTAGCTTATATACTGTAGTTCTGGATGATGACATATGAATCAAGAATGAAATATTTATTTTTGGATCATTTATTATGTTTGAAGAATTAAAACCATAAAGCATGGAAAACAACTTGTTGAGCACATTCAACTCAAACGCAAAACGATTTCTAAATTGGTGTAAAACGGGTGCAAAAGTCCACGTAGTAGCAGCAAATGAAATGGGTGCTGCCGTAGTTGCTTTGCTTTTTAGCAATGGTCCTTTTTCACAGAAAACACAACCAATTAATTAAACCAGAAAATAATCATCAAACACATTATCCCCCAGTGATGAAGTTCACTTTCATGAAGGAGTTGGGCTTCAGCAGGGAAACAATGGAAAGGAGATGAAGAAGTAGGAAGGGTTTCCACATTAATTGCGAAATTCCAATCCTTGCGACAGGTGCAAGATGATTCTGTTAGCGGTATGAATCATCTTGAATGTGCTATATGTTGCTTTGATCTGAAGGATTCTTGAGGAAAAACAAATATAAACAGCTTAAGCCCAATATTGTTAAGTGTAAAGAAAAAAAGGCAGAGATTCCGTGAAATTTGCATGATTTGTTTATCAAGCCACGTGACAGATAGGCGATTTCTTAGTGATGCTAAAACACTAAATTAATGTCATATTGTGCCACTCGGCACTCTGTAGATAAATACAGATGCAGCCTTTGAGAAATAGAGACATTTTCTTCATCATTATACTGTATATGATAATGAATTTAAAATCAAGTCCATAATATCAGTGACAACTGGCAGTGAGATAGATGTTCACACTTAATTTGTGCAGACATTAGTCTTAAGATGATATTTACAGTGGGCTCAAAAATACTGGCACCCCTGACAGTCAATGCAAATACAATGCAAAATAATAAGTAAATTATTAATAATGATAATAATAATAATAAAAACAATATAACTATAGAGAAACGGAATGTGGGCAATACTTAACGATATTAATGTTTTGCTAGAAACAACCAAAATCATAACAATCATTTAATACAAACTAAATGTCAAAAACATCAAGGTTTCACAGCAGTTGGCTCCCTTCATTTGGAACTCAGGGCAACCACCTCTGTCATGGATAATAGCATGGAGTCATTTCCTGTCATTTTTGATAAGATTTAGGTACAAATTTGGGGCATTTTGGACCATTCCTCTTTGCAGATCCTTTCAAGATCCTACACTTTCTTGGATTTGCATTTTTCAACTGCCCTCTTCAACTCAGCCCGCAGGTTTTCAGTTGGATTGAGGTCTGGCGACTAAGATGGCCATTGCAGAATTCATATTTTTGTCACAAAACCATTTGTATGTGGATCTCTTTTTTTTTTTTTTTTTTAAAGATTATTTTTTTGGGAATTTTTCCTTTATTTGACAGTTACACAGTGTAGAGAGACAGGAAAGTTGGAGAGAAGAATGGGGGAAGACATGCAGCAAATGACCTGAGCCGGAATCGAACCCAGGTCGCTGCGGGAAGGACACAGCCTTTTGGTCTGGCACTTAGACTGATGAGCCACCGGGGCGCCCCACCATTTGTATGTGGATCTTGAGGTGTGCTTTGGGTCAGTGTTTTGTTGGAAAGTCTTCTTACGGTAAAGTCCCAGCCTTCTTGCAGAGGCAACCAGATTGTCAGCCAAAATATCCTGGGGCCTCATTTATCAACCTGTGCGTAGAAAAGGTTCGAAATTTTTTTGTAGGAATGAAACTTAGAATGTGTGTAAGTACAAAAAAATCTGTATTTATCAAATGTGCGGACACCGGTCGTACGCACACGAATAAGTAATCTGTGATGATAAATCCCACTTGTTCTTAACTACCATGCTTGTGCATGGTTAGGCTCATTTGCATTCAGAAACGCCTCCAATTGACCATATATGGTAGCAGCAATCCCTTTAAGAATGCATGAATGGATTTTTTTCCCTGACCCAAATCATGGCAAAGAGGGCGAAGAAGAGGAATTTCTCCGACACCGAGATTGAGTTACTTGTAGGAGAAGTTGAAACAAACCAAAAAATACTGTTTGGAACACTCAATGCAGGTGTGATCAACAAAAGAAAAAATGCTGTGTGGGAGAAGGTAACGACTGCTGTTAATTCTGTTGGTTCAGACGAAAGAGCAATCTTCAGAAATAAAAACGAAATGGTTTGACATCAAAGTCAGTGCCAAAAAACGCGTCACGGCCCACAGACACAAAATGTCTGTAACCAGAGGAGGACAAGCAACAACCCAGCTTTCACCCATGGATACCCGTATTGTCAGGATCATCCTGAACAGCTCCTGCTTGGAGGCGCACAGCTGTTCTGCAGAATGAATGAGTCGTGCGTTCCTCCAGGCCACCGGGCAACAATGTTTAACAGAGACATATTTGCATCGCAGATTATTTGTGCATTGATTGAATGAAATCCTTTCCTGTTCATGTAACTGAATTCATTGTGTGATGGTGCTTTTATTGCGATATGGGTGCAATCTATGGCTCCAATTATGTTTGGGAATCCGGCGATAGCGTGAAATTCTTGTTTAATTTCGGCTTGTTGGTGATGTCTGTATGGGAACTGGATGTAAGTTGGGGCCAGAGAAATTACTGCATCCAACACTGCCGGCATGATTCTGCTTAGTGTCGGCTGCAAAATGCCACATATGTCTCCAATCTTTCGCTGAAATGTGTTCCGGTGGCTAAATATCCCAGGGTGGACAGGAGCTGGATGTGCACTGGGATGGCTTTGGTGCGGTTTGTCTCTCACTCCAACATGGGTTGTAAATCACGGCATAAATCCATCAGTATGTTTTTGGGGAGGCGGTACTTGCTGAGAGGCCACTCTGTACTCTCACTGAACAGATCAGCATGCTCTTTGAAAACGCGCTGCTTGCGGAGCGCACAGTTCTCCAAATCCTCTAATAGTGCAAGATAAGCCAGGACACTTGCATTTCAAGTTTTCTTTTCAGGTTGTCCTGTCACCGCTGTCTTTTATAAATTGTTACACCAATTATTCAAATTGTCTGCTAAATTACTAATTAAGAATTTTTTATTAATAAGAGGGAACAGGGAACATGTGTGAAGTTTGAGATTGCTGAACACTGTGACTCTCTTAATGCGTTCTATTTGTAGTTTCACTGTTCTACCACTAGGTTTTGTGTGTACGCATGGTAGGACTTGTGCTTAAATGTACACGTTCCTACGCACAAGTACAAGTTGATAAATCCTATACTTTGTGTGGGAATGTTCTTATTGCACTCATTACGCACACATCTGTGCGTACGCACGGTTGATAAATGAGGCCCCTGATGCTGGGTGGAATTCATCATGCCATTTATCTTAACCGGTGCCCCTGGACCCTGGAGCTCTTGAATTAAAACAGCCCCAAAACATAACATATGACACACCATCATATCTTACCATGGGTATGAGGTGCCTCTCCTTTTATGCACCTCTGTTTCAACGCCAAACATGCCGATGCTGTATCTGACTGAAGCATGAAATTTTGGTCTCATTTGACCACTGCACCTTGTATCAGTCATAATTTGAATGACGTTTGGCAAACTCCAAGTGCTTGCTTCTGTGACTTCTGGTCAGAAAAGGCGTTCTTCTGGCAACCCTTTTAAAGAGCCTGTGGTTGTGGAGGTGGTGTCTGATGGTGCTGAAACCTGGTGACCCCCAGATGCCAACAAGGCCAGCTATTTCTTCACAGAGGTTCTTGGGGGTTTTGTTGCTTCTCTCACCATCCTCCTCAGTGTCCTGAGGGGCAAAATTCAGTTGCATACCTTGAAGGTTTGTTTAATTTAGGTAGATGTTATTAACAATAAGCTTTAAGGGAGCCATTAATGGTGAAACATTGATTTTGGAGGAAAATAAATCATTAAGCGATTTTGGTTGTTTCCATTGGAAAATTATTATTGTGCATTATTTCTCACATGTTGTTATTTAGAGTTTGTCAAGAGGAAGTACAAGTGTGTGTATATGTGTGCGTGTGTGTGTATATATATATACATACATATATATAATATATATATAGATATAGATATTTATACATATATATATATATATATATAATTTTTTTTTTAGAATTTTTTAAAGTATTGTAGTCAGGGGTGCCAGCAATTTTGGAGGCCAGTGTATATTTGCATGTAGTGAACCATGTTGGATTTACAGACATTTATAATTGTGCCTCTGTGCAAATACTTATGAACATATTAGTCTGTGTGACTGTCTGGAACAAAACTGTGGTGCGAAAATGTTCTTGTGGTGCTTCTCTCGGTCCTGCTGAAATTTAATGCGTTTTTCCTTTGCCCGCACCACCAAGTTTCATAAGAATCAAACCATTGGCTTTCCATAATCCTGCTGACAAACAAACATACAAAAAAAATGGAACAAAATCCAGCTAAAAAATTACCTCATGAGTGGATGTAAATAAAACAAATGTCTTGAGCACTCAAACAACAGGATTTCTAATTAGCAATGCCACGGCTAGCTTTTCAGACACAGGCGGAGCCTAGTACAAGACTAGATTGCATTGTTAATGGAGTACTACACAACAAATTTAGTTTTACTCCAGGGCCAAGCTGATTTGAGTGTTAAAAGCAGGCCCTTTTTGCTGAAAAAATGTTTCTCCTCTATCTGGATTTAGGGACTACTCTGGCGACTCAAGATTTGGTGAGACCAGAGCAGATGGCGCTCAGAAGCTTTAAGCTTACCATCTCCATCTTTTCAAACATCTCCAACTTCACTGCAGGCAATGAGACAGACACGCTACTGTCCAAGAGCCCTTACAGGGCAGTGGAGGTAGTGATCATTGTCCTGGTCTCAGGATCCCTCAGTCTCCTCACGATAACTGGGAACATGTTGGTCATTCTCTCAATCATAATGAACAGGAGCCTCCAGACCATCAACAACTACTTCCTCTTCAGCCTGGCATGTGCAGACCTGATAGTTGGGGTCAGCTCCATGAACCTGTACACAGTCTACATCACAGTTGGTTATTGGCCGTTGGGCCCAGTAGTCTGTTACCTATGGCTGGTCGTGGACTATTTAGTCTGCAATGCCTCTGGCTTGCATCTCCTTGTCATCAGCTTTGACCGTTACTTCTGCATCGCCAAGCCACTCAGCTACCCTGCAAGGAGGACCACCAGGATGGCGGGCATGATGATTGCGGCAGCCTGGGTTCTTGCCTTCCTCCTGTGGGCCCCGCCCATCCTCTTTGGGCAGTTTATCATTGGTGAGCGTATTGTGCCAGAGGGCGAGTGCTATGTCGAGTTCCTGTCCAATGAATCCATCACCTTCATCAGCTCCACTGCTTCCTTCTACCTGCCCGTTGCCATCATGAGCTTCCTGTACTGGCAGATCTCCAGGGCCAGCAAGAGCCGTGTAAAGACAGGCGAGCACAAGCAAAAAAAGGGCAACTCATTCAACAGCGAAGCAGGAAACCACATCAGCATTCCATGTGATGATGAGTATGACACAACTCAAAATATTGAGAGGAGCCAGAATGGCGGAATAAGTGGAGTTGAGGAGGAAGAGTCGAGTGCACCAGTACATCCTGAGAGAAATGAAATTGTGGAGCCCCCTGCAGGTAACAAAGGAAACCCTACAGCCCACTGCCTTAATGTTACAATGTCAAAACAGCAGCCCAAGAAAAAGGCACCACCATCTCGTGAGAAAAAGGTGACACGCATGATAACAATGATTCTAATTGCCTTTGTGGTCACATGGACACCCTATAATGTCATGAAGGTCACCAGCACCTTCTGTTCAACCTGTGTTCCCTCCAGCATGTGGACCTTTGGTTACTGGTCCTGCTACATCAACAGCACCATCAATCCAGCCTGCTATGCTTTCTGCAATGTCTTCTTCAAGAAGACCTTCAAAAAACTCCTGCTCTGCCAGCACAAGGATATTCGCTTGGGCAGATAGAGATGTGATTGTTTCTGCTATTGTTATTATTCCGTCATTTTATAGACAGAAAAAATATGCTCTTGCATCACTTTAAAAAAAAACAGGTACAAGCTCAAGAAGTAAAATTAGTGACACACAACCTGTAGGTGTATTGTCAAATTGCAGACATTTCTGTGCCAGCAAACACAACTAGAATTCAACCACATTTACTGCAGAACTCAATAAAAGTCTGCACCCATTCACAAGATCAGAAGGTGCATCTATTTAAAATCGATATTTTTATCTGATAAAAATGATGTATTTTTAAAAGTGCAGTTCCATCTCAAGGTTTGCAATGACCTAGAAATGTTTCTGTTTTTCAAAGACCAATACTTTTCAATCAAAAAATATTCAAAGACATTGCGACCTTAATTACCTCAGGTCCTGCAGCCAGGATATTTTGAAACCACGTCACCATAATGCGGACACACTCACCATAAAAACATAAAAGTCTGCAACCTTCACAATGAGCGCGAGACACTGCACCCAAAGTGTTCCTCACTGCTCACAGATATTGATAAATGACAAAGGCAATGACTCTGTAATTTTAAGGAAGATTTTTAAAGAATAAAATGAATAAATTTTGAGCATCTGGAGTGCAAGATCCTTCATCCTCAGGTCCAGTTGGCAGCACTATGTAGTTCGCAATTGGTGCTATGGCAGTTAAAAGGCCAACAGGATGCTGGGATATAGAGCCAAAAGTACTGAGTATAAATCCAAGGAGGTCATACTTCTCTTTACAACACATTCGTCAGACCATATCTAGAGTATTGTGTACACTTCTGGGGACCATACTTTAAGAAAGCTATAGAGGCTCTAGAAAATGTTCAGAGAAGGGCCACTAAGCTAATTCCAGGTATAAAAGATGAAAGCGCTTGCCTGACCATATTGTTGAGGCAGAAACCTTGAGCCATTACGTATCTGAAGTGATAGATTCACTATAGTTAGAAGAAACTGGCGAGCCTGTAGGACTGAACGGCCTGTTCTCACCACTCATGTTATGATATGCTATGTTACATTCAACTGGGAAAGTGTCATTTCGTATGTGCATGCTACTAGCCGAGTAGAACAGGTAACTTCTCTTCAAGTTGGAAAGGTAGTTCAAACTTTGAATAAAAATGAAAAGCCTTTCTAACCACATAGTTAGCTAGGTGTATTTAAAGGTTGTACATCTTATATTAGGTTACTCATTTTTTTTTAAATATGAGTAACATAATTTCATTTATGCAACTGAACATAACCATCATATCTCAGTGGACTGGGAAAACATTTTGTGTTGGCAAAGTTAGCGATGCAGCGCCCCTCCACTTTCCTCACGGGGACTCAATATATTTGAATGAGTAGTTAGTCAGTGTTTTAATTTTATCATCATTTTTACTCCTGAATAAGTGAAGCTTCGGAGAGAGTGTTGTAATGGGGGGCCATCGCACTAATCAATCAATAAATAAATCAATTTGCCGTTATCAGCCAGACGGCGTTAGCACGATTACGTGCGTCAGGATAGTAACTTACTTGGCCGAATGAACTTATCTAGGAGTTAACGATAGTGTCACTTTGATTAGACAACAAAATGGATTCAGCCATTTTGACTTCCTCCACAGAAGCCAAGAGCATGGACAAATACCACAGAAACATCTGGAAATCGATGCCTATTTTGATTTCCGCATTATACTTTTCACTGGGGAATTTCATAAACAAACTCAAGTTTATAACATTGTTACATCCAGAGTTTGCACAAAAAGCACAATGCAGCCTGGCAAAATTTAGAAAAATAAAATTAAAATATTTAATATGTTAAATTACATAAAAAGCCAGCACACGTGTTACATTGAAAGATGACTTGCATTTTAGAATCAACAGGGCCAAAAATTTACATTCAACAAGCAAGGAAAGACCATTGGATGCCCAGGTCCAGTGGTTTGGCTAGGGTGGCATGGTTTGGGGAAACCTCCTCCCCTTCTTCTAGCAGCCCCTTAGAGGAAGAACTGTGCCTGATGTCCTGCTGATCCACTATGGCAGGAATGACCTCAGGAACTTCAAGACCGTTAAGCTTGTCGCAGGAATCAAGCAGGACTTGCAAGATCTCCACCTGAAATTCCCTTGGATGAAGATTATCCTCTCTGTCATCACCCAGCGATGCCGGTGGAGGTCTTCCCATCCAGAGACTGACAAAGCCCAGCATTATGTTAACAGTGAACAGTTTGGTAGAAACATCTGTATCATCCTCAGATAAGGCATAGAGATCCTAGCCAATTTTTGCATGCAGGAGTTCATTTCACTCCTATGGGATATATATATATATATATATATATATTTTTTTTTTATATATATATATATATAATTTATTTATTTTTTTAATATTGCCCTGTGTCTGAAAGACCAAATCCAGTGCAGTGGGGTGGTGCTGGATTTGGATTTTTGACAAGTTATAGCTGCAATAAATACCATGATTTCTCTGCTGTATGTGATGTTGGATGTGCTTTTTATTTTTATATTAAGGTAGCGGCACACTTGTAATTGCTGTCACAGCTTTTCCTCTCCCTCCACCTTCGTTTGCCCCTCTTTTCCTCGTCAGTCTTCTCCAAACCATTTGCTTTCCCCCAGCCTTTCCACCTAATGGGCTTCATTAGTTGCATTTCCCCACGGGGAATGTAGCCAGGGGGTTGTCTTTGGGCCACCCAAAAGTTAAGGCCTCAGCGTAGCTTTAGTTTAAATAAAAATTTTTATTTAATGGTCATTTGCATGCCTCTGATTTACCAAAGCAGAAGACATGGTACATGTAAAAGAATTCCAGAGTGGTTTTTGGCTCCGCATACATGTAAAGACTGTTATTATACATTACAAGAGGTTTTATTTACTGCCATCAAAGAAAACGTACAGTGAATCACAAAGCATTTCAAATGTGCTCCGAGTCCTAGGGCAGATGACTAGAGTCACTGCTGGAAAACTGAAGCCGTACTAGTCTAGATGCTTTGTAATGCGTTACTCAATACACAAAAATGAGGTACAGTTCATGCCATTAAGTGTAGATGGAAGTGTATAAGGAAGGTGAGACTAGCAGAACAAGCTCACATAAGAGAAGAAAGTTACATGTTCATTGTTATTCAATCAACATTGACTTGTTCATCTCGAAGTGTAAATTACTGTCTTACAAATAAATTGCAAGTGTAACTGACAATGCATAGTCTAGCATTTTTGACAACTATTTTCATCAGTTTTTCATTTACAAATTACTTCAGAAGTATACTCCAACAATAAAACAAAAGAGTTGCTTCAAGCACTCTCCAAGTCCTCGCTGGGTAACGCTGAGGACTGAATTTGAGGGCAGCTTCTGTAATCATATGAATTTAAAAAAAAAAAATCATCAGGAAAAAGTAGAACTTATATTGTGCAGTGGTGAACATCACGTAGACAGTATAAGAAGCAACCCCTAATTTTAAATTAACCACCCATAATTTTTTAAAAGAATAAAGCTGATCATGTTAAAAATTTTATCTTTGTACAGGTTCATATTCAGAACTGTTTACCTCAAATGCAAAAATGTGAAAGTTCATGAAAATCAACATAACTGAGAGGGTCACTTTTAGAAATATCCAGACCTTCCTTCTGGGGCGAAAATTTATTTTTAAAGTTAAATAATATTCATCCCCCAGTGTTTTGACAACCTAATTAATATTCATGTTCAACAAACAGTGTCACGGACAGACAACTTCTTTTCTCCTTCAACTGTACACTGTGTACAAGTTAAAGATATAAAATGACATTTTCTTAAAGTACCATGTAGACACTCTCATCAAGGCATTGTAAGTATCATAAAATATTTTCTTGATATTATATGATGAGAAAAATCCACCCATAATATCACGGATGGACATATTTGACACTTATTTATTTCATTTTATTCACGCAAAAGAGTTCAGTCCATACACAAGCACTCGTCGCAAACATGGAAAAAAAGCAAGTCCCAGGGGAGAGTCAAGAACGGCCGGTCAGAGCTGCTTTGTGGCGAAGACGTGGCAGAGAAAGTACATAAAGGGCGATCGGCGCAATTCTGCAACACCTCGCCTCCACAGACACCTTTATAGCCTCACCTGCATCCACGTCCTTTTACCCTGTCTTATCCTGCGCCTCTGGGTAATTTGTTGAATGGAGCAGCCAGTGAGATGACTGGTTGCCAACGAGAATGGCAGGAACAACAGGCGTTTAAAGGCGCATTCACTCTCATTGTGGACGAGTAGGAAGCAAATGGGTTTTACAGAACAGGTAGGACAGGACTAGCAGAGGCAAAGGCGCATTCAGTCAACCAAAAAGTTTTCCTAGCACGTGCACCATTATGCAGAAAAGACACAGGCATGGTGCAGAGAACTGCATCCCCAATTGCTTTTTAACCCTCTCATGCATGAATAATGATAAACTCAGTAAGGTTTTTTTTTTTACTAATATGCAGCAGTGCCCAAAATTGCAGGCATATATAGACAAAAAAACACTTTTAAACAGCTGTACACTGTAGTGACCTCCATGCATGAAAGGGTTAAATCTCAAGAACACTGCTCTCTGAATTCTGTTTTGAAGTCAAAGTCAACTAACAGAGTGGTGCACTGGAGAGAGAATTAACAGAAAGACTAAAATAATGTAAGGAGTCTAAATGAAAGCAAGAACTTTCACATGTAATGCTGAAGCAATAAAATGCAGCAACTCCCATGCTTGTGAGAGCAACAGCAACAATGGTTAATGTTAGGTGCAGGCGGCACCCGCACTGTTTTTGCAGACTCATAAAATCCCGTATGTGCAGCAATGGTTAATCCAAAGGGCCTTAACTAAAACACTTGGTTTTTAGTTAAAGGATCCATTACCTGGAAAACACATTTTTCCCAGTTACTGCATGAATACATTAGTCATACCTCTCTCTGACAAAATCTGAGATGTTTTGGAGTCAAAGCAGCTTCCTTGCTCCCTTTTTTCCTCATCTGAAGGCTTTCTACTCCGGAGGCATGAAAATTGCAGATTTCAGTTTGGGCATCATGATGACGTGTACCTGCGCGGAGGAGGAGTTGAGGTGTGGCTTGGGAGTAGCGAACCGCGCCCACTGTTTTCTGCAAACACGCCCAAGCAAAATGTTGGGGAAGGCAAGAGCTACAGGTTTTGGTGGTCACAAATGCTCTGTTGTTGGCTGCCAAAATCCGCACAAAAATGTTTTTAATATTCCATCAGGCGATGAATTGCTGAGGGACAAGTGGACTGCACTTATATTTACCGACAATGTTCCTGCAGCCCCTGCCACAAACCTATACCAGTGTGCTCAGCATTTCACGTCGGACTCTTTCTCCAAGTTAGCCCAGTAAAAAGCTGGCTTAGCTAAAAACCTGCGCCTGCAGAAAGGTGTTGTTCCAATGCTACGGAATCCGCCACTTTAATATTGTCTGTAAATGTCAACTTTCGCATTAGCTGACAACTTTGTTCCCCCAACTTCAATGTTATCATTACATTACCGTAAGCTATTGGATGGAGTGTGGTGCAGTTCAAAAAAACTTGGCAGTTTACCCAATACGTAAATCTTACCCTTAAAACCCGAGGGTTCTCCCGACATGCCGTATTTCCGAGGCTGTAGCCGGCTCAATTTCAGCTAAGGGGAAGATACACACATCTTATGAAACTAGACAACCAAAGGAATCTATAGATGCCAAAAACACTATGCTATGATGTCGGCAAGCAGGCAAAATAATGCTCATATGCTAAACATACGCTAAATTTCCGCTAGCAAAAAGCTAACATTAGCTAGCTAAGTTAATATAGGCCAGAAATAACCTTGCACATTGTTAATTTGTTGATGGGTTGCTGTAGCTATATTGTTGTCATTTCATGCTGTCCAAACACAGTGTGTTACTCTTGATTTTATGATCATGGAACTTAGATGTACCAACATTATGTTGTGCCCAATACATAAACGTTACCCTCACAGCCCGAGGGCTCGCCTGACATGCCGTATTTCTGAGGCTGTTGTGAGCTCACTTTCAGCTAAAGTAAAGACACACACATCATCTGAAACTAGACAACCTAAGGAACCTACAGATACCAAAAACACTATGCTTATGCACTATGCTCCAAATATACGCTAAATTTCCACTAGCAAAAAGCTAACGTTGGCTAGCGGAGTTAATTTAGGCCAGCTCTGAGGTGCTCCGAGCCCACGTTCTTTACTCATTTGGCGCCATTGACGTTGATCTACGTCATTGGCAAATAGTATAACGCCAGGCGCCATTAACGTCGATTCATGTCAGAAAAAAAAAAAAAAAAATTCAGTACTACCTGTCTCCACCAGATGGCACTGCAATTTCATCACCATGCTCTTAGAGTTTGGTTGATATCTATGGAAAGAAGAAATAATAAGCTTTATTTTGATGTATAGAACTTGTAGTTTATTCAAAGTAGTAACTGAATAGGGGGTCTCAAATAACCCTGAAAGTGTGGCGCTCTTAGGTGCAATTGCTGAAAAAGTGTGGCGCCAAATGAGTTAAGTTACATGCCTCTTGGTCAAGTGGCCACACTTTTGCCGGACAGAGAGAGGGGAGAAGTAGCTTGTCACATGCTGGGTAGTTAGCAGTCCTCCTTCACTGAATGGGCTTTGATTTTCTTAGCCACCAACCCAGGGTTTTCCTTCCTCCCAGTCTACTCCTTTTATAGACCTCGTGGTTGATCAGGCTACTTTGTGTCCATGGGATAACGATGTGGCTCCATCAATGCATGCTATAGTGAATTGTCATGGCATTTGTTAAAATAAAGGCCTAGGCCTAGCACTGGTTGTACATTCGCAAGTACCTATCTCATCCTATCGGCAGTCAAAATGTTCCAAATATCAAAAATGTCTTTTGATGTCGATGCCCGAATTGTGTGTTCTTGACATGGCCGACGACTTGGATGGTGGAGGGGGTGCTGGCACTCCCACAACGGCTTCCAGTCAAGGCCAAGCTTGTGTCTATGTGCTGGACAGATGGTGATGTTCTTGTCAACAGCATGGAATAGCCCAGCATGCAGTGCAATGAGGTCACACTCCTTCTCCAGTGGGAGTCGTGGGCTTTTCTCTCCATTTTCTCATCTAAGAGGAACTTTCAGCCCCAAAAGATGGCTTTGAATGGACTTGTTGCACTCTCTCAAAGCAATACAATGATTCTCTTTTGGATATTTGTTCATTCACCACATGCAATGGCAGGAGAGACATTGAAAAACCTGCATTTATTTGCCACAGTGGCCTGGGATTCATCACTGCCGGCAGCCATAGCTGCCATTTTGAAACTAGCTGTTTGAAATGTATGTCAAGTGTCAATAACTGGGGCAGTCCAATACTGCTGCTGCCGTGGAGCTGGTTGAGAAGCGGTTGTGAGGTGGTAGTGGGGCTATTTAGATGAGGGATGACCTTGACTTGCTTTTTTATGGGCTAGCAGACATTTTTAAGTCATCCATGGTCATATCCAGCCAAAAAAAGCATGGTATTATGGCTTGTGGACAAGTATAAGGACGTGAGGTCAATCAAAGTGCTCTGTATCAAAACCGAAATGAGCGGCAAGAAATTTTATTTTTTTGAATGATCAAACAATATTTGGACTTGCTCCTCTGGGAAAACCATCATCCATGTCCCTGTGGCAGCTGGGATATTGGCATCTAAATATGGCATTATTATATGATTTTAGAGAGGTTAACCTTTCTTAACCCTTTCGCAGGCACAGCGACATTTTTGTCGTTTTGACCAACGTGTTTTATAAAGTCTTCTCTCATTGGCCAATTTTAGCGGGAATTCCCAAAAATTGTTAATGTCATCTAAATTTGCTCCAGTTACAACAGAGTCATTACCATTGGCTGTCTCAATCAGGTCACCCAGCACTGTATTTTCCATGCAATGACAATAAAGAGACATTCAGTGAATATTCTCAGAGGCATGGGATTTCCTAAAATAGTTCCAAAAGAGGATAAATACGAGACTACTTCCCGGTCAAATTGTGGGACATGTGAACATGGCATCGATATATATATATATTTTAAGTCTGAAGTACAAATAGCTCATGTTCTTTGCATTCTAGCCGTGTTTCTAAAAAACCAATATAAATCACGGCGTAAATACATGAAGTGTGGATGAAGTTTTTTTGTTTAAAAGTTAGCTTTATTGAATGACTGTGACGATGAGTTTGAATATCCAGAAATTGATGAAACCACAAGTTAGGAGTGACTTGGATCCAAACGATTTTAGCGATTCTGGAGAGGATTAAAACATAAAAAGATAAAAACATCAGTTATGGGAAACTTATTATGAGATTTGGTGTTATTTTATTGTTATTTTGAATAACAATCATATTTTGGTAAAAACCCAAAATTAATCCAAAAGCTGTCATAACTCTCTCTCTCCGTAGCTCTGCATTCAGTAACTCAGGGGGCATTTACATTTTGTCACTGATATAGTGACTATCAAAAAGGAATGAAGTTAGAGAATCAAAAAAGACAAGACCATGTATACAGATACTGATGAAATACTCAAATATGACAAATAAAAGAGTTAATATCTGCATGGAATGAAAAGTTCCCAAGCTTTTTATTGACAAAATTGTAAGTTTATATACGGATGTAGTAGATAGTGGTAATGGTCCACCTGGGGGGCCATGTAGCTTTTAGTGGGCGTGGCTCAAAGTTGGGTGATCACGCCCATCTACCGCACTTTTGGTCCCTTATTCTCCCTCCTGCACAAAGGTCCCATAACTTTTATTGTTGATTATTGATGTTTGGCATGCAAAGAATGGAAAACAGTTAAAATTTGTTTGGGACCTTCATGTAGGTTGGAACAAGGACCTAATTTCCATCTGTCGGAAATGGCATTGGTTATGACTTCAGGTGGCGCTAGCGTCAACCTACATGGAGGTCCCAGGATTTTTTTCATTTTAAGTTGCAGTTCACCAACTCTAGTTTCAAGAATAATTGATAAAAACTTGGGACCTCCATGTAGGTTACCGCTCAATACAGCTCAGAAAAGTGGGCGTGGCTTGCTCAGCAGTGGAGGGATTAATTACCAAGGTCATGACTGATTTCCCTATTCCCAGCCCCAAACTCAATCATTGAGAAGTATAAAGACATTTGGAGATGGGGAGTTGGTCACTTCTGCCAGTATTGGGCTGATCTTAGAAAAAGGCACTCTTCTGTATTTGGAAAGAAAAGAACAACAGAGTTTCACGTCAAGTTGCTCCAAACAGCGGCAGTGGGGCCTCCACCCCGACGTGCTCAGCGCAACTGATGAAGCTGCAGTCCGCCGGGCACTGATCAACAGCAGGCTCATGCTCCATGCATCTCCACTGGTTTAAGTAAAAAATAAATTTTCTGGCTACTTTAAAACTTGGCGAGCAGAAATGCTTTATTTTTCATGGGGAGAAAACAACGCTCCAGTCCAAGAGGCAAGTAACTTAACTGTGGGAGCTCAAGGCAACTCACGCAAAAGAATTTGCTCCATACACTCACGCCCATCACAAAAGTGAAAAAGCAGTAAGTCCCTGGGGAAAGTCAAGAATGGCCGGTCAGAGCCGCTTTGAGGCAAGGACGTAGCTAGAGTTCATGGAGGGCAATCGGCGCAATTCCGCGACACCTCGCCTCCGTAGACAGCTTTACAGCCTCACCTGCATCCAAGTCCTTTTACCCTGTCTTCTCCTGCGCTTCTGAATGATTTGGTGAATCGAGCAGCCAGTGAGATGACAGGTTGCCAGCGAGAATGACAGGAACAACAGGCGTTTAAAGGCGCATTCACTCTCACTGTGGACGACTAGGAAGCGAATGGGTTTTACAGAACAGGAAGGACAGGACTGGCAGAGGCAAAGGCGATCTAAGGCGCATTCAGTCAAACAAAAAGTTTTTCTAGCACATGCACCATTATGCAGAAGACAGGGGCATAATGCAGAGACCTGTATCCCCACTTGCTTTGTAAATCTCAAGAATATTGCCCTATGAACTTCATTTTTAAGTCAAAGTCAGCCAACAGATTGGTGCACTGGTGAGAGAATTAACAGAAATACTGAGTCCAAATGAAAAAAAAAAAAAAAAAACTGGCCTGTAATGCTGAAGCAATAAAATGTAACAACATGCTTGTGAGAACAACATCAATAATAGTGAATGTCTGTTGTGATTCTGCCTTGTTTGCCATGTTTATCATGACTCTGCTTTGTCTGACCACGATCGTTTTGTGATTTTGATTCCATGCCATGTTTTGTTTTTGCCTTGTCTCTGTTTGTCTTGCCATATTCCACCTTTGCAGTTTTATTCCGGTCCATGTTTTGTCTCATATCATGCATTGCACTTTGTCTCCCCCTGTCTGGTCTTATGTCATGTGATCGCTCACTGCCCTAGTATTGCGTGCCACACTTTCGGGTGATTTCATGGTTTCTGGGATTTCAATCATTCCTTCCAATCTCGTTTACTTCCTTCACCTTGCTTTTCTATAATTACTAACCAGACTAACAGTTTATTATTTTAGTTAAAGATACTAACCCAAACTAACACTGTTTATAGTACTAACTTACTAACGAGCACTAGGGATTGTATAGCTGCACTTTACTAATTGACTAACAAGCTCTCAGCATTCGCCCTATTCTACTCTCCACCCCTTTGGCTTTACTCAATCTACTTTGCTGCAGTTTCAGCAGAACCTCCGCACTTGTTAGACTCTGTTCTCCCTCCTTATCTGTGCACGTTAGAACTCCCTAACCGGAGCCGTATGTCTGTCTATAGGCTGTCTTGTGATCCTTGTCCGCGTTTTGGCTTTTGCCAATTTCATGTAGTAAGGAACTTCCTCATGTTCATTACTTTGTAATTAGTCTGATCCAGCTCACCTGTTCCCTATCATAGCATGTGACTTCCCCTACGTGTATTTAAGCAGTCATTTCACTCACAGCTCTCGTCAGTATGTTTTCCCTGTGCTGCGATCGTTGATGCCTTGTATTCATAGTGTTATACTTCTGACTGGAATGTCCCCGATTCTGATTTTGGCTTTTTCTTTGATACTGCTGCCCTGTTAACGAATCGGATTACGTCTACTGGATTTTGGCTTTGGATTCACCTCTGACATTCCTGTGCCTGTGTACCGAACCTGTTTTGCCCAACCCTGAGTTTTGTGTTTGCTGCCCTGTGTACAGTTTGGATTACGTCCCTGGGATTCTGATTTTGGAATGTGGACTCTGTACTGTTGCTTTCTGCCCTGTGGGGGTTCACCCCCCAGCTTCAATAAAACTCATTTTTGCTGAATCTTTTTGGTCTCGTATTTGGTTCCAGAACGATACCTCACAATGTCAGGTGCAGGCAGCACCCGCACTGAGCAGAAATAGTCTTTGGGGACTCATGAAATCCGTAATGTGAAACAACACTTAATCAAAATGGCCTACTCTTGGTTTTTAGTTAAGCTTTTCTTAACCCTTCTTGTAAATGAGGCTGTCCACTTTAAATTCCCGACATAAGTGATTCAAACATTATGCATCATTATAATTAACGAAGAAAGTCAATTAAAGCACAGCAAGAGTCAGGATGTGCCAAAGAGGGGTCTCCAGCCTGTGTCAGATCACACAGACTCATGAGCCAATGTTTAAAAAAATAAAATAAATAAAAATGAAGACTAAGCAGTTTAACAAAGTCATGGCTTGGCTGCCTCTTGATTTTTAATGAAATGCACGGTGCTATCCTGAAGACTTTACACCTGATGCAAAAATTTCTTGAGGTGAAATTATTTTGCAAGAATCCCTGAGGGATTAAGATTTTGACGTAAGCGTGTTGTGAGGGACTGCCCACCCAGTTTTTCTACCCCTTCTCTTAGCCAGCCTCTCAGTGTCTCTGTCCCTCACTCGCTCCAGAGTCTCCTCCACCCCTCTCTCACTCGCGCTTTTTCCTTCCAGACAGCAGTGTCACATACACTCGTCCCTCAGCGTCGCTTTACTCCACACGCATGAGATCAGACCGGCAGCAAGGTGCATGAGACCGACTGAAGGCTGCGTACTCTCACCTACCAAACGGAGGGCACAGTTGGGAAAACCACTACAAATCCTCAAGAACAGGTAATTAAATCCTGAAACAACAACACTGTTTGTTCAGTGCTGGCACAATGTAGTAATGATGGTCCGTAATATGACATTATTATGGACACTGCGGCTTATCAATGGCATCTTTTGCGTCGCAGAATTTTCGCACCCCAGTCAACAGATACAATATGACAGCGGATTGGCAAATTTTCAGAGTCTTGGTAGCAAATGCTTTTAATATACAAACTTTTATCGATTTTTCCGTACACCCTAAATTCTAAAAGAAATGGAACAATGCGAAAAATTAACTAATTTGTAGATTCTTGTTTATTTGCATCTAGTTGATAGCAGCATGAAAAACTGTTTAAAGATTTGCCTGAACAACCAGACTCTAATGGAAATATTCACAAAGTCCAAATGTGATGCCTGTGACAGTTTCCCAAAAAATGGGGGAATGGAAAGACTGGAAGAGCTGCAGAATCTTCAGGAAAACACCTATTTTCAACATTACACAGGTTAACAGGTGAATAAGTAACAGATGATTTGAGTATGATTAAGTATAATATGAGCAGTCACAGAAGGCATGGTCATTTACCAGTGAGATTGTACAAGGTTTGTCATTTTGCGAAAACCAAACACCACCCAGAACCACCGCCAACTTCTCTGATCTTGACCTCATCTGAAAAAGAATGTAGGGGGAGAGGGAAGGAGTGCTGTGGTCTGAGGAGTCCATCTTTCAAATTGTTTTTGGAAATAATGGACATTGTGTTCTCAGGGCTAAAGAGGAGAAAGATCATCCCGACTGTTATCTGCGACATGTTCAAAAATCAGCATCTGTGATGGGCTGGGGCTGAATTACTGCTCCTGGCATGTGCAACTGTAGACAAATAGGACACTGAAGGGTACAGGTGCATGTTTGAACAGTCTATATATGACTCCAAATGTCGCCTTCAAGGAGGCCCCAGCTTGTGCCAGATAATAGCAAGCCGCAGATGGCACAAATTAAAAGAGCATGGCTGTGTTGTAGCAGACAGCGAGTATTGCCCACAGCCCCAACCATTAAAAATGAGGTGTAAAATGCAATCAGGGAGACTCTTTGACTGTCAACAAACCATAATAATTTCGTATTTGGCATCAATAGGAACACTTTAGCTTATATACAGTTGTAATCAAAATTATTCAACCCCCATTGCAAACTAGGTTTACTGGCAAAATTTACAAACTTTCAGCTGTTTGCTATGAAAAAATCAAACAAGAACAATTTAAATAGCTCAACACAACAAATATTACAAGTGGCTTCTCCAAATTCAACACAAAATGCCACTTTGAATAACTACTGCAGGCTCAAAATTATTCAACCCCTTCTTCACAAGCGTCTTTAATACTGAGTAGAGCACCCTTTTACTGCTATGACCTGCTGGAGATGTGATGCATTGGCAGACAACAGCTTCTGGCAGCATTCCCAAGGAATCTTAGCCCAGTCCTCATGGACAAAGGCCTCCAGTTCGCTAATATTCTTGAGTGTGTGTGCTGCAACTGCCTTCTTCAAATCCCACCAGAGATTTTTTATGGGGTTTTAGTGAGGCAACTGTGATTGGCACTCTAGAATCTTCCCAGACTTCTTCTGAAACCAAGCCTTGGTGGATGTTGAGGTATGCTTAGGATCATTGTCCTTTTGGAAGGTCCAATGATGCCCAAGCGTCAGCTTCCCTACAGACGGCATAACATTTTCTCCTTGGATATCCTGGTACTTGACTGAATCCATCTCGCCCTCCACACTTGGCAGATTTCCAGTGCCAGAGGAAGCAAGGCAGCTGCAGAGCATCAAAAAGCCCCTACAATTATTCACTGTAGGCAGGGCGTACTTTTCAGCGTATGCTTCTTTATTCCTCCTGCAGAAATACCACTGAGTCATAAGCCCAAAATATTCCAGTTTTGTTTCATCACTCCACAGAACAATATCCCCAAACTTTTGTGGCGTATTTATATGGTTTTGAGCATATTGGAGCTTGTGCTTTTGGATCAGTCATGGAGTATGTCTTGGAGACCTTCAACATTTAGTGTGCGCCCTACTGTGCAAACTGAAACCTCAGTGCCTCCTGCCTCCAAGTCTTGCTGCGGGTCTCCTGCAGTCACTCGAGGGTTTTTGACCACCCGTCTCCTCAGGAATCTGGTGACAGCCATTGATAGCATCCTCTTTCTGCCAAATCCTGGTACTGTAGCCACTCTTCCTTTAACTCTGAACTTGCAAACTATGCTTCTAACTGTATCTCTGCGAAAACTCAGTGCCTGTGCTTCCTTTTTGTATCCTTTTCCTTGTTTGTGCCAGGCGATGATCTCCTCTATAAGCTTTCTGGACAATTCTTTTGACAGCCATATTTCTAATATGCAATCAAATGTCACTGTCAACAAACCCCTGGCGAGTGCAAGTATTTGATGTGTTCTATCTCAAGCAAACCTGATGCAACTAATTAAGCTCTTGATTAGCTGCATTAGGTGTGCTTTAGACAACACATGATTTGCAAATATGCTCTTGTGACAGATTCTATTCAGGGGGTTGAATAATTTTGAGACAGCAGTAGTCATTAAAAATGGCATTTTGAGTTAAAGTTGGAGAAACCACTTGTAATATTAGTTGTGTTGAGCTATTTAAAATGTTCTTGTTTTATGTGTTTATCACAAACAGCTGGAAGTTTGTAAATTTTGCTATTAAACCCAATTTGCAATGGGGGTTGAATAATTTTGATGGCAATTGTAGTTCTGGATGATGGCATATGAATAAAGAATGAAATGTTTATTTTTGGATCATTTATTATGTTTGAAGCATTAAAACCATAAAGCATAAGTGGAAGACATCTTGTTTAGCATATTCAACTGAAATGCAACACAATTTCTAAATTGGTGTAAAACTGGTGCAAAAGTCCACACAGTAGCAGCAAATGAAATGGGTGCTGCGATAGTTGCTTTGCTTTATAGCAATGGTCCTTTTTCACGGAAAACACAACCGATTAATTAAACCAGAAAATAATCATCAAACACATTGTTCCCGTGTGAAGAAGTTCACTTTCATGACGAGGCAGAAGGATTTGGGCTTCAGTGGGGAAAAAGTGAAAAGGGGTCAAGGAAGTAGGAAGGGTTTCCACATTACTATGTAATACATAGGGAAATGCAGACTGCCCTGATGGAAGCTGACAGCGTTACATGCACTATTAACGATGTATTTTTAAAGCAACAAAGCGTAGTGGGCGGCTTGGAGCAGCAAGCACATGGGAAATCGAAGTAAAGGAGCATTCATAAAAACCTGAAATGTTTTTATTTAAATGCGAGAAGCATAAAAAATAAACTTCCAGAACTTGAGGCCGTTGTGATTAGTGAGGGCTATGACATAGTTGGGATTACAGAGACATGGCTAAGTGAAGAGGATGCAGATGAATATAATACTGATGGTTATAAGCTCTTAAGGAAGGATAGATCTAATAGGAGGGAGCGTAGCACTCTATGTGAACGAAAACATAAATGTGCAGGAAATTCCTGAAATTGAACATTCCTTGCCCTGTGAAGATATCTGGGTCAGGCTCATTGGCAAACACGAGACAGGTTTAAACATAGGAGTATGCTATCGACCGCCAGCTTTGGACAATATTGTCAATGAAATGCTCTTTAAGAGGATTAGGCAAGCTTGTAGAGGAGGAGGGACTATTATTATGGGAGACTTCAATTATCCTGGTATCGATTGGGAAATGGTGAAAGGACAGGGTAAAGGGGAGGAAGAATTTCTAGATGTTATAAATGACAATTTTTTGGTGCAGTATGTTAATAAACCTACAAGAGAGAAGGCAATTTTAGATTTAGTGCTTTGTAATGACCCTGATAGAATTAGCAGTGTTGAGGTACTGGAGCCACTTGGGAGTAGTGATCACTCTACGGTTAATTTTGATGTTTCATGGGAAGTTAAAGATGTGTCTTCGAAAACCAAAATTTTCCATTTTAGGCAAGCAAACTTTGACAGGATGCGCTCATATCTAAGCGAAATAAAATGGGAGACACTTCTGGACTGTGAGTCTGTAAATGAGATGTGGGAAAGATTTAAGGGGGTTTTACTTGATTCACAATGCAAATTCATTCCAAAGGTGTCCAAAAGTGAGCTGAAAAAGCAGAATCCTCCGTGGATAACCACAGCTATTCGTAGGAGTTTGAGGGAAAAGAGGAATCTTTATAAGATGTACATAAAGGATAACAATGAGAATACTAAGGCTGAATACCATAAAATGTGAGCTGTGGTCAAAAAAAGAGCTGAGGAATGCTAGAAGACTGTATGAAAGGCAAACTGCAGAAGGGGCAAAAACTAATCCTAAGCACTTCTTTCAGTAATGTAGCAGAAAAAGGAAAGTCAAAGAGGAGATAAATTGCATTAAGAATAAATATGGATCGTTGCTATATGATAACAAGGATATTGTGGATACCTTAAATAGTTACTTTGTTGAGAATTTTACCTCGGAGCGGGTTTTTATTCGGCCAGAGGGCATGTCCAATGCTGAAGGTTATTTAGCGGAAATTGAGGTAAGGGATAATGAAGCATTAGACAAGTTGCATAAACTAAAGGCAGATAAGGCGGCGGGTCCTGATGGCTTATATCCTAGAGTGCTCAGGGGAGTTAGTGAGATCATCTTTAAACCGCTCTCCGCTATCTTCAGATGGTCTTTAGAAACTGGAGAAATACCAAATGATTGGAAGCAGGGCAATATAATACCAATATATAAGAAAGGGGACCGTACTGAGCCAGGAAATTACAGGCCAGTCAGTTTAACTTGCATTGCATGCAAAACACTGGAATCTATCATAAAGGATGAGCTGGAATTATTTCTTGAACATAATAATATCTTGAGGGATAGCCAACATGGTTTCCCTAAGGGAAGGTCATGCCTGACAAACCTCCTGGAATTCTTTGAAGAGGCCACCATGACTTATGATCAGAGCAGGGCTTATGACATCATATACTTGGATTTTCAGAAAGCATTTGATACAGTTCCGCATAAGAGACTAATTTTTAAAATGAGCTCCATTGGAGTTACAGGAGGTATTCTGGAGTGGATTCAAAACTGGTTACAGGACAGAACACAAAGAGTGGTGGTCTGTGGAATCTCATCTGAGCTAGGTATGGTGGGGAGTGGCGTCCCTCAGGGATCAGTGTTGGGACCACTGCCGTTCCTCAACTACATTAATGACCTTGATAGGAATATTGAGAGCAAATTAGTTAAGTTTGCAGATGACACTAAATTGGGAGGTTTGGCAAATAGTTTAGAGTCCACTAAAGTGATTCAGGATGATTTAGATAGAATCCAGAATTGGGCAGAAATGTGGCAAATGAAATTTAATGTAGCGAAATGTAAAGTTGTACATGTAGGTAATAAAAACAATTGACAGGATTACTTCATGGGAGGTTTAAAACTGGAATGTGCTCCACATGAAAAAGATCTGGGAGTGATTGTTGACCAAACCCTCACAGGTTCTAGCCATTGTGCTGTAGCAGTTAAAAAAAGCCACTTGGATGCTGGGATACATTGCCAAAAGTATTGAGTACAAATCCAGGGAGGTCATACTTCTCTTGTACAACACATTCGTCAGACCACATCTGGAGTATTGTGTACAGTTCTGGGGACCATACTTTAAGAAAGGTATAGAGGCTCTAGAAAAAGTTCAGAGAAGAGCCACTAAGCTGATTCCAGGTATAAAAGATGAAAGCTATGAGAACAGGCTGAAGATCCTTAATCTCTTTAGTCTTAGGAAAAGGAGACTCAGGGGTGATCTGATTGAGGTCTTTAAATATGTTAAAGGGATTAACAAAGTGAATTATGTGGGATTCCATCGGCCAAGTTTTGTTAGTAGAACTCGGGGTCACAAATGGAAGTTGACCAAGGGTAAATTTAGCACGGATAATAGGAAATATCTTTTCACCCAAAGAGTAATTTCGATGTGGAATAGCTTGCCTGACCATATTGTTGAGGCAGAACCATTGGGAATTTTCAAGAGCAGACTTGACTTAAAGCTAGATACCGTAGAGTCAGAGTATCTGAAGTGATATATTCAATATAGTAATAAGAAACTGGCGAGCTTAGTTGGGCTGAACAAGTGGTATGAATCATCTCAAATGTGCTGTATGTTGCTTTGATCTGAAGGATTCTTGAGGAAAAACAAATGTAAACAGCTTAAGCCCAATACTGTTGTGTAAAGAAAAAAAGGCAAAGATTTCATGAAATTTGCATCATTTGTTTATCAGGCCACGTGACAGATAGGCGATTTCTCAGTGGTGCTAAAACACTAAATTAATGTCATATTGTGCCACTCGGCACTCTGTAGGTAAATACAGATGCAGCCTTTGAGAAATCGTGGGCTGAGAATTAACTGGACCTATCTCCACTTTTTACGAAATGAAGAAAATGGGATGTGAAATTTTGCTGCATCATAATTTCTCACTCCAAGTATACTTTTCAGATATTTATATTCAGGGGAGTTAGTGGGACTGAAAGGTATAATATCATGCCGTTACACCTTTATTAGAATGATTTTAGATAGGGGATCTAGGAAAATGTAAATGGAAATAGACCTTTGGAATTTTCAAAATGTCATAAATTTTGCAGATATATGGTTCTATCTCCTAGATAGCTCTTTGTATTTCCAGAAATGTTTAGCCACAAAGTTCTGTCTTACCTTGTGTTTTTTAAAAAAAGAACACAACAATGTGACTCCACCCAAATCTGCAAATTACATGTTCATGGTAAAAGGTAATACACAATTTGAAAGAAAAACAGAGTATCTGACAATAACAATCAAAGAAAATGGGCAGCCGCGTCCTGTCTGAAAATAAATAGGAAACAAACCTTGTAACACTGAAATGAGCTATGGAGTCTCGAGGGTGTTCAGTGTCAACTGCTCCTATCTCTATAGCTCATCTGAGTACATTTAATGCAGGCATGATGCACACTGCATAGTAAACAGACTCTGGCCTTGGGCTTGGTTTAAATGAGTACATCATATTGTACTTGTTCATGTGCATACTCAAGCATCTTGCAATGTATAAAATATAAGATTGAAAATCAAGTAGTACTATCTTAAATGGCCCCCTGGAATAAGACAAATGAAGGGCTTTAAGACAGAGATGCTTCATTCAAGTGCTGAAGTACCTATCTATCTAAAATATCCCAGATTTCATCATCTTACAACCTTCGATTTGGTATATTAGAGGGATTTTGCTTCGAAATGGAAGAGTGGATAAAACCTTTGCTCAGCAATCTTGTCATCCTGGTCAGGTGACCCTATATCCAGCTCCCTGATTGGACAATGTGGACATAGAACTTTTTAAACTGAAGTGGACTGAAAATTCACACAAAGTACTATGCACTTTCTGGATGTTTCTCCCAGCTGCCATCTATCATTGAAAAAACTACATCAGGATATAGTACCTGTTAATACTGAGATTATTTCTATGTTAGAACATAATTTTTGATGAAAAGTGGAGATAGGCCCAGTTAATCCTCAGCCCACGAAATAGAGACATTTCTTCAAAATGACTGGCACCCCTGACAGTCAATGCAAATACAATGCAAAATAATAATAAAATTATTATTATTATTATTATTATTAATAATAATAATAATAATAATAATAATAAAAAACAATATAATTATAGAGAAACAGAATGTTGGCAATACTTTACAATACTAATGTTTTGCTAGAAACAACCAAAATCATAGCAATCATTTAATTCAAACTAAATGTCAAAAACATCAAGGTTTCACAGCAGTTGGCTCCCTTCATTTAGAACTTAGGGCAACCACCTCTGGCATGGATAATAGCACGGAGTCATTTCCTGTCATTTTTGACAAGGTTAAGGTACACATTTGGGGGGGATTTTGGACCATTCCTCTTTGCAGATCCTTTCAAGATTCTACACTTTCTTGGATTTGCGTTTTTCAACTGCCCTTTCCAGCTCAGCCCACAGGTTTTCAATTGGATTGAGGTCTGGTGACTGAGATGGCCATTGCAGAACATTAATATTTTTGTCACAGAACTGTTTGTATGTCGATCTTGAGGTGTGCTTTGGGCCAGTGTTTTGTTGGAAAGTCCTCCTACAGTCAAGTCCCAGCCTTCTTGCAAAGGCAGCCAAACTGTCAGCCAAAATATCCTGATGCTTGGTGGAATTCACAATGCCATTTATCTTAACCAGTGCCCCTGGACCCTGGACCTCTTGAATTAAAACAGCCCCAAAACATAACATATGACACACCATCATATCTTACCATGGGTATGAAGTGCCTCTCCTTTTATGCACCTCTGTTTCAACGCCAAATATGCCGATGCTGTATCTGACTGAAACATGAAATTTCGGTCTCATCTGACCACTGCACCTTGTACCAGACATAATTTGAAAAACATTTGGCAAACTCTAAGTACTTGTGGTTGTGGAAGTGGCGCCTGATGGTGTTTTTTGAAACCTGGTGACCCCAAGATGCCACCAAGGACAGCTATTCCCTCACAGAGATTCTTGGGGATTTTGTTGCTTCTCTCACCATCCTCCTCAGCATCCTGTGGGGCAAAATTCAGTTGCAAACCTTGAAGGTTTGTTTAATTTAGGTAGATGTTATTACCAATCATCTTTAAGGGAGCCATTAATTGTGAAACATTGATTTTGGAGGAAATTTATGTTTATATAAATCATTAAACGATTTTGGTTGTTTCCACTGGAAAATTATTATTGTGCAGTATTTCTAACATGTTGTTATTAAGAGTTTGTCAAGAGGAAATCTATATAAATATATATATATATATATATATATATATTTCAGAATTTTTTTTAAGTATTGTTCAGGCATTGCCAGTCAGGGGTGCCAGCAATTTTGTAGGCCAGTGTATATTTGCATGTAGTGAACCATGTTGGATTTAGACATTTATAATTGTGCCTCTGTGCAAGTACTTATGAACATATTGGTCGGTGTGACTGTCTGGAACAAAACTGTGGTGCGAAAATGTTCTTGTGGTTCTTTGCTCGGTCCTGCTGAAATTTACTGCGTTTTTTCCTTTGCCCGTGCCACCAGGTTTCATAAAAATCAAACCACTGGCTTTCCATAATCCCGCTGGCAAACAAACAGACAAAAAAATGGAACAAAACTCAGCAAAAAAAATTACCTCATGAGTGGATGTAAATAAAACAAATATCTTGAGTACTCAAAACAACAGGATTTCTAATTAGCAATGCCAGGGCTAGCTTTTCAGACACAGGCGGAGCCTAGTACAAGACTAGATTGCATTGTTAATGGAGCACTACATAACAAATCTAGTTTTACTCCAGGGCCAAGCTGATTTGAGTGTTAAAAGCAGGCCCTTTTTGCTGAAAAAATGTTTCTCTTTTATCTGGATTTAGGGACTAAACTGGCGACTCAAGATTTGGCAACACCAGAACAGATGGCGCTCAGAAGCTTTAAGCTTACCATCCCCATCTTTTCAAACATCTCCAACTTCACTGCAGGCAATGACACAGACACGCTAAGGTCCAAGGGCCCTTACCAGGTAGTAGAGGTGATGATCATTGTCCTGGTCTCAGGGTCCCTCAGTCTCCTCACGATAACGGGGAACATACTGGTCATTCTCTCAATCATAATCAACAGGAGCCTCCAGACCATCAACAACTACTTCATCTTCAGCCTGGCATGTGCAGACCTGATCATTGGGGTCAGCTCCATGAACCTGTACACAGTCTTCATCACAGTTGGTTATTGGCCGTTGGGCCAAGCAGTCTGTTACCTATGGCTGGTCGTGGACTATGTGGTCGGCAATGCCTCTGGCTTGCATCTCCTTGTTATCAGCTTTGACCGTTACTTCTGCATCGCCAAGCCACTCAGCTACCCTGCAAGAAGGACCACCAGGATTGCGGGCATGATGATTGCAGCAGCCTGGGTTCTTGCCTTCGTCCTGTGGGCCCCGCCCATCCTCTTTGGGCAGTTTATCATTGGTGAGCGTATTGTGCCAGAGGGCGAGTGCTATGTTGAGTTCCTGTCCAATGAATCCATCACCTTCATCAGCTCCACTGCCTCCTTCTACCTGCCCGTCGCCATCATGAGCTTCCTGTACTGGCAGATCTCCAGGGCCAGCAAGAGCCGTGTGAAGACGGGTGAGCAGAAACAAAAAAAGGGCAACACATTCAACAGCGAAGCAGGAAACCACATCAGCATTCCATGTGATGATGATTATGACACAACACAACGCGTTCAGAGGAGCCAGAATGGCGGAACAGGTGGAGTTGGGGAGGAGGAGCTAAGTGCACCAGTACATCCTGAGAGAAATGAAATTACGGAGGCCCCTGCAGGTTACAAGGGAAACCCCACAGCCCACCATCTTAATGTTGCAATGTCAAAGCAGCAGCCCAAGAAAAAGGCACCACCATCTCGTGAGAAAAAGGTAACACGCATGATAACAATGATTCTAATTGCCTTTGTGGTCACATGGACACCCTATAATGTCATGAAGGTCACCAGCACCTTCTGTTCAACCTGTGTTCCCTCCAGCATGTGGATCTTTGGTTACTGGTCCTGCTACATCAACAGCACCATCAATCCAGCCTGCTATGCTCTTTGCAATGACTCCTTCAAGAAGACCTTCAAAAAACTCCTGCTCTGCCAGTACAAGGACATTCGCTTGGGCAGATAGAGATGTGATTGTTTCTGCTATTGTTATTATTCTGTCATTTTATAGGGTGTTCCCGATAACAAAGGTTAATGAACAAGACCACTCCCAATGCGCCTTCCTATCCGTCCACACGCCTATATATACCACCTTCATTCCCACAATCCCCACTAGTCTCGATTCTACGTCCCTCCCACCCTTCCCCTCTCTAAGAGGGAAGCAAGAAATAGCCACCACCTGGGACCCCGGGGGGCTTGGGAGCCACATGGACTCCGACGAGAGACGCGAGCCCCACCCTGAGTCTCGCCTCCTGGGGCTCCCAATGTTCACACAATCACTGACCAAGTCCATACAACATTGCCTTCGCCCCGATCCCCTATCCATCGTTCCACCGAATACTCTCCATCACTTTGAGAGTGGTCCAGAGTTCATTAATGACAGAAAAAATATGCTCTTGCATCACTTTAAAAAACAGCAGGTACAAGCACAAGAAATAGAATTAGAGACACACAACCTGCAGGTGTAATGTCAAATTGCGGACATTTTTGTGCCAGCAAACGCAACTAGAATTCAACCACATTTACTGCAGAACTCAATAAAAATCTGCACCCATTCACAAGATCAGAAGGTGCATCTATTTAAAATAGATATTTTTATCTGATAAAAATGATGTATTATTAAAAGTGCAGTTCCATCTAAAAGTGTTGCAATGACCTAGAAATGTTTCTGTTTTTAAAAGACCAATTCTTTTCAATCAAAAAATATTCAAAGACATTGTTGTGACCTTAATTACCTCAGGTCCTGCAGCCAGGATATTTTGAAACCATGTCACCACAATGCGGACACACTCACCTTAAAAACACAAAAGTCTGCAACCTTCACAATGAGCGTGAGACACTGCACCCAAAGTGTTTCTCACTGCTCACAGATATTGCTAAATGACAAAGGC
Source organism: Gymnothorax javanicus (assembly GCA_029692085.1). Lineage (NCBI taxonomy): Eukaryota > Metazoa > Chordata > Actinopteri > Anguilliformes > Muraenidae > Gymnothorax > Gymnothorax javanicus. The sequence goes on along the minus strand of CM056212.1, from coordinate 8,920,995 downwards.
AATGACTCTGTAATTTTAAGGAAGATTTTTAAATAATAAAATGAATAAATTTTGAGCATCTGGAGTGCAAGATCCTTCATCTTAAGGTCCAGTTGGCAGCACTACGTAGTTCGCAATTGGTGCTATAGCAGTTAAAAGGCCAACAGGATGCTGGGATATATAGTCAAAGGTATTTAATATAATCCAAGGAGGTCATACTTCTCTTGTACAACACATTCGTCAGACCACATCCAGAATATTGTGTACAGTTCTGGGGACCATACTTTAAGAAAGATATAGAGGTTCTAGAAGAAGTTCAGAGAAGGGCCACTAAGGTAATTCCAGGTATAAAAGATGACATCGCTTGCCTGACCATATTAGTGAGGCAGAAACCTTGGGAATTTTGAAGAACAGGCTTGATATAGCACTAGATAGCATTGAGCCATTGAGTATCTGAAGTGATAGATTCACTATAGTAATAAGAAACTGGCGAGCCTGTAGGACTGAATGGCCTGTCTCGCCACTCATGTTATGTTATGTTATGTTATGTTATGTTACATTCAAGTGGGAAAGTGTCATTTTGTACGTGCATGCTACTAGCCGAGTAGAACAGGTAACTTCTCTTCAAGTTGGAACAGTAGTTCAAATTTTTAATAAAAATGAAAAGCCTTTCTAACCACGTAGTTAGCTAGGTGTATTTAAAGATTGGACATCTTATATTATGTTACTCATATTTTTTGAAATATGAGTAACATAATCTCATTTATGCATTGGAACATAACCATCATATCTCAGTGGACTGGGAAAACATTCTGTGTTGGCAAAGTTAGCGATGCAACTCCCCTCCACTTTCCTCAAGAGGGCTCAATATATTTGAATGAGTAGTTAGTCATTGTTTTAATTTTATCCTCATTTTTACTCCTGGATAAGTGAAGCTTAGGAAAGAGTGTTGTAGTGGGGGGCCATCGCACTAATCAATCAATAAATAAATCAATTTGCCGTTATCAGCCAGACGGCGTTAGCACAATCACATGCGTCAGGATAGTAACTTACTTGGCCAAATCAGCTTATCCAGGAGTTAACAATAGTGTCACTTTGAATAGACAACAAAATGGATCCAGCCATTTTGACTTCCTCCACAGAGGCCAACAGCATGTCCAAATACCACAGAAACATCTGGAAATCGATGCCTATTTTGATTTCCGCATAGTACTTTTCACTGGGGAATTTCATGAACAAACTCAAGTTTATAACATTGTTACATCCAGTGTTTGCACAAAAAGCAAAATGCAGCCTGGTAAAATTTAGAAAAATAAAATGAAAATATTAAATATGTTAAATTACATAAAAAGCCAGCACACGTGTTACATTGAAAGGATGACTTGCATTTTAGAATAAACAGGGCCAAAAATTTACATTCTCTGTGGGGAAACAACAAGCAAGGGAAGCCATTGGATGCCCAGGTCCAGTGGTTTGGCTGGGGTGGCATGGTTTTAGGGAAACCTCCTCCCCTTCTTCTAGCAGCCCCTTAGAGGAAGAGCTGTGCCTGATGTCCTGCTGATCCACTATGGCAGGAATGACCTCAGGAACATCAAGAGCGTGAAGCTTGTCACAGGAATCAAGCAGTACTTGCAAGATCTCCACCTGAAATTCCCTTGGATGAAGATTATCCTCTCTGTCATCACCCAGCGATGCCGGTGGAGGTCTTCCCATCCAGAGATTGACAAAGCCCAGCATTATGTTAACAGTGAACAGTTTGGTAGAAACATCTGTATCATCCTCAGATAAGGCATAGAGATCCTAGCCAATTTTTGCATGCAGGAGTTCATTTCACTTCATATACATTTCATATATATATATATATATTTTTTTTTTTTTAATATTGCCCTGTGTCTGAAAGACCAAATCCAGTGCAGTGCCGTAATTACTCTGCTGCATGTGATGTTTGATGTGCTTTTTATTTTTTTATTAAGGTAGCTGGCACACTTGTAATTGCTGTCACAGCTTTTCCTCTCCCTCCACCTTCGTTTGCCCTTTTTTTCCTCATCAGTCTTCTCCAAACCATTTGCTTTCCCCAGCCTTTCCACCTAATGGGCTTCGTTAGTTGCATTTCCCCACGGGGAATGTAGCCAGGGGGTTTTCTTTGGGCCACCCAAAAGTTTGGGCCTCTGCGTAGCTTTAGTTTAAATAAAAATTTTTATTTAACGGTCATTTGCATGCCTCTGATTTACCAAAGCAGAAGACATGGTACATGTAAAAGAATTCCAGAGTGAAGTTTTTGGCTGCGCATACATGTAAAGACCGTTATTATACATTACAAGAGGTTTCATTTACTGCCATCAAAGAAAACTTACATCGAAAAACAAAGCATTTCTCATGTGCTCCGAGTCCTAGGGCAGATGACTGGAGTCACTGTTGGAAAACTGAAGCCGTACTAGTATAGATGCTTTGTAAGGCGTTATTCAATACACAAAAATGAGGTACAGTTCATGCCATTAAGTGAAGATGGAAGTGTATAAGGAAGGTGAGACTAGCAGAACAAGCTCACATAAGAAGAGCAAGTTACATGTTCATTGTTATTCAATCAACATTGACTTGTTCATCTCGAAGTGTAAATTACTGTCTTACAAATAAATTGCAAGTGTAACTGACAATGCATAGTCTAGCATTTTTGACAACTATTTTCATCAGTTTTTCATTTACAAATTACTTCAGAGGTATACTCCAGCAATAAAACAAAAGAGTTGCTTCAAGCACTCTCCAAGTCCTCGCTGGGTAACGCTGAGGACTGAATCTGAGGGCAGCTTCTGTAATCATATGAATTAAAAAAAAATAAAATAAAAAATCATCAGGAAATAGTAGAACTTATGTTGTGCAGTGGTGAACATCACGTAGACAGTATAAGAAGCGACCCCAAATTTTAAATTAACCACCCATAATTTTCTAAAAAAAAATAAAGCTGATCATGTTAAACATTTTATCTTTGTACAGGTTCATATTCAGAACTGTTTACCTCAAATGCAAAAATGTGAAAGTTTATGAAAATCAACAAAACTGACAGGGTCACATTTAGAAATATCCAAACCTTCCTTCTGAGGTGAAAGTTAATTTTTGAAGTTAAATAATATTCATCCCCCAGTGTTTTGACAACCTAATTAATATTCATGTTCAACAAACAGTGTCACGGACAGACAACTTCTTTTCTCCTTCAACTGTACACTGTGAACTACTTAAAGATATAAAAGGACATTTTCTTAAAGTACCATGTAGACACTCTCATCAAGGCATTGTAAGTATCATAAAATATTTTCTTGATTTTATATGATGAGAAAAATCCACCCATAATGTCATGGATGGACATATTTGACACTTATTTTTTTTATTTTATTCACGCAAAAGAATGCACTCCATACACAAGCACCCGTCGCAAACATGGAAAAACAAGGGAGATGACAGGTTGCCAGCGAGAATGGCAGGAACAACAGGCGTTTAAAGGCGCATTCACTCGCATTGTGGACGAGTAGGAAGTGAATGGGTTTTACAGAACAGGTAGGACAGGACTAGCAGAGGCAAAGGCGCATTCAGTCGACCACAAAGTTTTCCTAGCACGTGCACCATTATGCAGAAATGACACAGGCATTCGGTGCAGAGAACTGCATCCCCAATTGCTTTTTGAATCTCAAGAACACTGCTCTCTGAACTTTGTTTTGAAGTCAAAGTCAACTAACAGAGCGGTGCATTGGAGTGAGAATTAACAGAAAAACTATAATAATGTAAGGAGTCCAAAAGAAAACAAGAACTTTGTAATGCTGAAGCAATAAAATGCAGCAACTCCCATGCTTGTGAGAGCAACATCAACAATGGTTAATGTTAGGTGCAGGCGGCACCCGCACTGTTTTTGGAGACTCATAAAATCCCGCATGTGCAACAATGGTTAATCCAAAGGGCCTTAACTAAAACACTTTTTGTTTTTAGTTAAAGGATCCAGTACCTAGAAAACACATTTTTCCCAGTTACTGCATGTATACATTAGTCATCCCTCACTCTGACAAAATCTGAAATGTTTTGGAGTCAAAGGAGCTTCCTTCCTCCCTTTTTTCCTCATTCGGAGGCTTTCTACTTCTGAGGCATGAAAATTGTAGATTTCAGTTTGGGCATCATGATGACATGTACCTGCGCAGAGGAGGAGTCGAGGTGTGGCTTGGGAAGTAGCGAACCGTGCCCACTGTTTTCTGCAAACACGCCCAAGAAAAATTTTGGGGAAGGCAAGAGCTACAGGTTTTGGTGGTCACAAATGCTCTGTTGTTGGCTGCCAAAATCCGCACAAAAATGTTTTTAATATTCCATCAGGCGATGAATCACTGAGGGACAAGTGGATTGCACTTATTTTTACCGACAATGTTCCGGTAGCCCCTGCCACAAACCTATTTCGGTGTGCTCAGCATTTCACGTCGGACTCATTTCCAACTTAGCCCAGTACAAAGCTGGCTTAGCTAAAAACCTGCGCCTGCAGAAAGGTATTACTCCAACACTACGGAATCCGCCACTTTAATAATGTCTGTAAATGTCAACTTTCGCATTAGCTGACAACTTTGTTCCCCCAACTTCAATGTTATCATTACATTACCATAAGCTATTGGATGGAGTATGGTGCAGTTCAAAAGAAACTTGGCAGTATACCCAATACATAAATGTTACCCTCATAGCCCGAGGGTTCCCCCGACATGCCTTATTTCCAAGGCTATAGCTGGCTCAATTTCAGCTAAGGGAAGGATACACACATCATGTGAAACAAGACAACCTAAGGAATCTTTAGATGCCAAAAACGCTATGCTATGATGTCGGCAAGCAGGCAAAATAACATTCCAAACATATGCTAAATTTCCGCTAGCAAAAAGCTAACGTTAGCTAGCTAAGTTAAAATAGGCCAGAAATAACCATGCACATTGTTAATTTGTTGACGGGTTGCTGTAGCTATATTGTTGTCTTTTCATGCTGTCCAAACACAGTGTGTTACTCTTGATTTTATGATCATGGAACTTAGATCTACTAACATTTGGTTGTCCCAATATGTAAATGTTTCCCTCACAGCCTGAGGGCTTGCCTGACATGCCGTATTTCCATAGCTGTAGCGGGCTCACTTTTAGCTAAATTGAAGATACACATATCATATGAAACAAGACAATCTAAAGGATCTACAGATGCCAAAAAGGCTATGCTATGATGTCAAACATACGCTAAATTTCTGCTAGGCAAAATAATTTAGGCCAGCACAGTGCATTCTGAAATTTGTTGATGGATGGCTGTATATTATTTTCTTTTTCATGCTGTCCAAATTTCTCTTGCATGGAACTGCAAAATTAGGTTGTACCACTAATGTTAGCTAGCTCGGGCTTAATTTAGGCCAGAATTAACCATTGCACATTCTGTTAATTTGTTGATGGATGGCTATATATTATTGTCTTTAATTTGTTGATGGATGGCTGTATATTATTGTCTTTTAATGCTGTCCAAACGCAGTTTGTTACTCTTGATTATATGATCATGGAACTTACATTGAACAAAAATATAAACGCCCCATGTCAAATTTTTGAGTTTTTATTAACAAAAAACTGGAACCAGGATTCGTCTGTGAATAGCACTCTTCTCCAGTGTGCCAAGGGCCATCGAACGTGTGCGTTTGCCCATGCGAAGTCGGTTCCAACACCGGACAGCGGTGAGATCCAGACCACGGTGAGGACGCCGAGCGTGCAAGTTGGCTTCTTGCAGGCGGTTACGGACTGTCTGTGGTGTGATGCGTCTGTTGTGCAGACCAACGGTCTCATCCGCTGTGCGTGTCGCTGATCTGAGCCGATCCCGCAGGTGGACGAGCCGGATGTAGCGATCTTGTGCAGGTGTGGTCACACGTGGCCAATGTGGATGAGGTTGATTTGCAGTACTGCCCGTCTGTCGGAAACAAACTCTCAAATGGCCTATTGTCCGATAGTTAATGTTCAGCTGCACAGCAACCGCTCTGGTGGACATCCCTGCATCCAGTATACCAATGGCACGTTCCCGCATGACCTGAGACTTCTGAGGGATGATGAATTTTGACAAAATTTGACATGTTGGGAAGCCTTTTATTGTCCCCGGTATAAGGAGTGTCTGGGTACTGCTCATTCTGTCTGATCACCATCTGGAAATGCCACACCCATGTACTGAGTGAAATCACTGCATCACTGAGCAAATGCTCACTGACAGAGAGATGGATTAAAAAATGGTACACAAATCAACAGAATTATCCCTATTGTACAAGTAAAAGTCAGCATATGCTCACTTAGAATTGTTAACTCCACGTGGCATCAATATTTGACATAGGACATTTATATTTTTGTTCAGTGTAGATGTTAGCTTGCATGTGACATTTATATTCCCCCTGTTTTTAGACTAGTTTGATAGTACATCTCACGCAGGGCTTAGTGCATCACACTCGGACAGCAGGAGCACATCTATGCCACCTAGAATGGTCGATAGATTCAGCCATGGCGACAACGAGCTACATAAACTAGAGGTGCTATGTTACAATTTCAATGTGCAAGTCCGGCCGCCATCTTGTGATGGGCATCCATATCACAGAAAGGTGCAGCAAAGTGGATTCATGCCTTCCATAAATTTTGATTTCCACTGAGTGCCATACAGTCCTAACAAGCGAAAATACCAGAGCACTTTGAATCACTCCCGACTTAAGAGTTAGGCACATCCGAAAACCCGTTGAAATCAGCAGCCGCTGTCAGTAGACGCGAATAGGTTTAGTTGTTCCTCGTCCATCGTGATGTCAGTGTCCGGGTCTGCACCATGTAGCTTCTACCAAACAAAAAAATAGCTGATCCAATTACAAACCAATTTTTTTTTTTTTTTTAATAGATAGGCCTATGTGTCAGATTCAATTACAAACCAGTGTTGTTTCTTTTTTTTTTCTAAACTAATAAACTAGTTTCAGGACTTGGCTGCGGTCACAATAAGACACTTGTTATCATGGTTCCCGGACATTTACGATGATAATTTAACTTACTAGTTAACAAGTGCCCCGTCCTAGATCGCACTGCTAGAGAAATAGACCCGGCCTGACAGAACAGATTAGTCATAATATTACTGTACCGAAGGGGTTTTAAGATGGCCTGGATGTATACCACCGTATTTTCAAACATTCCCTATGGAAAAATATCAATCGCTCAGAGGTCCATTTCCTGAAATCACAGATGCTAACTTAAGTCGTTGACAATGAATGGATGAACTATGTAAGCTGCTAACTTAGTTAGCTAACTGCTAACTATGCTTTTGGTAAACGCAATGGGCGATAATAGACAGAAATGGCGCTTCAAGCTGACTCTTCTCTAGTTATCGGTCAGAAAAAGGCCGGAAATCAAAACGCTGCTGAATGATTATTATTGATATTTATCAAAATATTAACCAGAGCGTATTTGTTTACATGGGTTCCAGCGGCAGGCACGCCCGTCATACGCTGGCGGCCAGCTCTCCACACATTGGCTGATCTGGAACGAACAACGTAGCGCCTCTAGTTTATATATCTCGTTGCATGATGAGGTCACACGCTGTGATACTATGCATGCGTTGCTATGGCTGTGTTTTCAAGCCACTCCTCCCTCCTCCCACCCCCGTCCCTCGTACCTCCCCCTCCGCCCAGCCATGCCTCTGTCTTCCAGCTAAGTTAAATTCCGAAATTTCCTCGCGAGAGCTCGATTGGCTTGATAAAATGGGCAAAATTAATATGAATGTTGCGTAATTTTTGCAAATTACTGCAAAACATTATGTTTTTGACCCAAGTCACTTATTTTTAGTGGGTGTAAATACCAGGTAATGGATCCTTTAAGCTTTTCCTAACCCTTCTTGCAAATGAGGCTGTCTACTTGAAATTCACAACATAAGTGATTCAAACTTTATCCATCATTATAATAAAACAAGAAAGTCAATTAAAACACAGCAAAAGTCAGGATGTGGCAAAGAGGGGTCTCCAGCCTGTGCCAGATCACACAGTTTAGACTCATGATCAAATGTTTAAAAAAAAAAAAATTAGACTAAGCAGTTTAACAAAGTCATGGCTGGGCTGCCTCAACATTTTCAGTGAAATGGACGGTGCTATCCTGAAGACTTTACACCTGATGCAAACATTTGTTAAGGTGAAATTATTTTGCCAGAATCCCTGAGGGATTAAGATTTTGACGTGTGTTGTGAGGGACTGCCCGCCCTGTTTTTCTACCCCTTCTCTTAGCCAGCCTCTCAGTGTCTCTGTCCCTCACTCGCTCCAGAGTCTCCTCCACCCCTCTCTCACTCGCGCTTTTTCCTTCCAGACAGCAGTGTCACATACACTCGTCCCTCAGCGTCGCTTTACTCCACACGCATGAGATCAGACCGGCAGCGAGGTGCATGAGACTGACTGAAGGCTGCGTACTCTCACCTACCAAACAGAGGGCACAGTTGGGAAAACCACTACAAATCCTCAAGAACAGGTAACAAACACAACAAGGTAAACGCTCTGTTTGTTCAGTGCTGGCACAATGTGGTCCATAATGACATTATTATGTGACGAGGAATTTACGCACCATGGCCAAAAGATAAAATCTGACAACGAATTTGCAAATTTGCAGAGTCTTGGTCGCCAAATGCTTTTAATATACAAATTTTCATTCATTTTTTGTACATCCTCAATTCCAAAAGAATTGGAGCAATGCATAAAATTAATTTATTTGTAGATTCTTATTTATCTGCAACTACATCGTAGTTGAGGGCAGCCCAAAAAACTATTTAAACATTCACCAGAACAACTGAGACCCTAATTATTCAAGGAAATATTTGCAAATTCCAAATGAAGACCACAATGGAAAAATTATCAGTCACATTTTCACATTGTGGAGAAATGATGAATTAAAAATTCAAAATGATCTGAGACACAAAGCACTGAAAAATATGAAAAAAATATAAAATATATAAAATATAATAATAATATATATTATTATTATATATTATGATAAAAATTATAATAACATATAAAATATAAAATATACAAAAATGCAAAATACGGGCGCTGATCATTCTTTCTTTGTCGTCTTCAAATGTGATGCCTGCAACAGGTTCCAAAAAAATGGCAGAGGGGAGTGGAAAGACTGGATGAGCTGTAAAATCTTCAGAAAAACACTTCTTTTTCAACAATACGCAGGTTAACAGGTGAATAGGTAGCAGATGATTTCAATATGATTGGGTTTAATACGAGCAGTCTAAAAAGGCATGGTCGTTTACCGGTGAGATGGTACGAGTTTCATCACTTTGCCGAAACTAAACACCATCCAGAACCACCGCCAAGGTTTCTGGTCTCGACCTCATTTGAAAAAGAATGTAGAGGAAGAAGGAAGGAGCGCTGTGGTCTTAGGAGTCCATCTTTCACATTTCTTTTGGAAATAATTGATGTCTTGTTCTCAGGGCTGAAGAGAAAGACCATCCCAACTGTTATCAGCGACATGTTCAAAAACCAGCATTTGTGACCGGCTGGGGCTGAATTACTGCACTCGGTGTGGGCAGCTGTGGACAAATAGGGCACTGAAGGGTACAGGCACATCTTTGAACAGTATATGTATGACTTCCAGATGTCGTCTATGAGGAATCCCCTGCCCTTTCCAGATAATGGTGAGCCGCATACGGCACAAATTAAAACACAGTGGCTGTGTTGTCACAGACAGTAATGCCTGCAACCCCAACTTCTCATTAAAAATGTGTGGTGGGTTATGAGGTGTGAAATGCAATCACAGAGACCTTTGACTGTGGACAAACCCTAATAATTCCTTATTTGGCAAGAATGGGAACAAATGTGTAGCTTTTTTAGTTCTGGATGATGGCATATGAATAAAGAATGAAATGTTTATTTTTGGATCATTTATTAAGTTTGAAGCATTAAAACCATAAAGCATAAGTGGAAAACATCTTGTTTAGCATATTCAACTCGAATGCAACACGATTTCTAAACTGGTGTAAAATGGCTACATAAGGCCAAGTTGAAGCAGCTAATGAAATGAGTGCTGCTGTGGTTGTTTTACTTTTTAGCAATGTTCCTTTTTCATGGGGTAGTAACATAGGAAAACACAACCGATTAATTAAACCAAAAATAATTATCAAATACATTCTCCCCCTGTGATGAAATTCTCTTTCATGAAGAGCCGGAAGGATTTGTGCTTCAGCAGGGAGACAATGGAAAGGAGATGAGGAAGTAGGAAGGGTTTCCACATTAATTGCAAAATTCCAATCCTTGCAACAGGTGCAAGATGGTTCTATTCTCACAAACTGCATCAATTGTCACGATTGTGCTGTTTGTTGCTTTGATCTTAATGATTATTCAGGAAAAACAAAAATTACCAGATTAAGCTCAGAACTGTAAATTGTAAATAAAAAAAAGCAGAGATTGCATGAAATGTGCATCCTTTGTTTATCAGGCCGTGCGACAGGTAGGCGATTTGTCAGTTGTGCTAAAATACTAATTTCATGTTGATATTGTGCCACTTGGCACACTGTTGGTAAATACAGACGCAGCCTTTGAGTAATAGAGAGATTTTCCTCATCATTATGCTATATCTGATCATGAATTAGTGCCAACTGTCAGTGAGATAGATGTTCATACTTAATTTTGGTGCAGACAGAAGTCTTACTATGATATTTACAGTGGGCTCAAAAATTACTGGCACTCCTGACAGGCAATACAAATACAATGCAAAAAAAAAAAAATAAAAAATAATTATTGAGACGCGGAATGAGTAAAATACTTTAAGATATTCATGTTTCGCTGGAAATACCCAAAATAATAATAATCATTTAATACAAACTAAATGTCAAGAAAATCAAGGTTTCACAACAATTGGCACCCTTCATTTAGAACTTAGGGCAACCACCTCTGGCAAAGATGATAGAATGGAGTCATTTCCTGTTTTTTTTTTTTTTTTTTTTTTTTTTTGACAAGGGCACTGTACACATTTGGGCGAATTTTGGACCATTCCTCTTTGCAGATCCTCTCAAGATCCTTCACTCTCTTAGGGTTGTGTTTTTCAACTGCCTTTTTCAACTCAGCCCACAGGATTCCAATTGCACTGAGGTCTGGGGACTGAGATAGCCATTTCAGAATGTTAATTTTGTTGTCACAGAACCGTTTCTATGTGGATCTTGAGGTGTGCTTTGGCTAACTGTTTTGTTGGAAAGTCCTCCTACGGCCAAGTCCCAGCCTTCTTGCAGCGGCAACCAGATTGTCAGGCAAAATATCCTGATACTTGGTGGAATTCACAATGCCATTTATCTTTAAGGTTGATTATGGAATATGAGCAGAATACCGACATCTAGTGTCTCAAGATCATAGTCGCAACAACAGAAAATGATTCCAGCAGTCGGGTTGCCAGGTTCGTTGCCGAGTGTGTCAAGCAATCAGCCTGCACAAGCATATCCTTCGCCGATATTGACTCTCGTCTTTGCCCTTTTCCGGTCACTCTGCTGCTGGGACGGATAACGCACCGTTCGCTGGGGCTCTGAAGCAGCAGCAGCAGGACTTGCAGACTTTGCCATTTTACCCAGTGCCAGCCTAGCTGTGCCGAGCGTAGAGACCGTATTTGGCAACCCGCAATGCCCCGGCCGCTATTGGCTTGTACGATGTAAACAGGAAGTTATTGTCGAACCTGTCAAAAAATTTTAAATTATTTATTTCAGACTAAATATATAGTTTTACGGAAAAGAAATACTTTTATTGTGCACCCCTCTAAACGCACCGTGGATGTATTATTTTTGAAAAAATATAGCATTTAATACGCATTCTCCATAATCAACCTTTAACCAGTGCCACTGCACCTCTTGAATTAAAACGGCCCCAAAACATTACTGACCCACCATCATATTTAACCGTGGGTATGAGATGCTTCAACTTGTATGCATCTCTGTTTCAACGCCAAACATGCTGCTGCTGTATCTGACTGAAACGTGCAATTTTGGCCTCATCTGACTAATGCACCTTGTTCCAGTCATAATTTGAATGATGTTTGGCTATCTCCAAATGCTTGCTTCTGTGACTTCTGGTCAGAAAAGGAATTATTCTGGCAACCCTTCCAAAGAGCCTGTGGTTGCGGAGGTGGCGCCTGATGGTGCTTTTTGAAACTTGGTGACCTCCTCAGTATTCTGTGGGGGCGAAATTCAGTTACGTCCTCTACCCTTGAGGTTTTCAACAGTTCCACATCTTTGGAATGTTTCAATAATTGCCCTGACAATGAACAGTGATTCATATTAAATAATTTGTGAATCTTTTTGTATTCTTTACCAGATTTATGAAGGTTTATGAGCACCTGTCTCTTTTGAACTGAGAGTTGTTTTTTTTTGTGATGTTGGATGAAAAAGGGATATTCCAAGTGCGTTACCTCATTTTTATGCCCTAGTGAAACAGGAAGTGATTTTAATGGCTCAATATAGTTCCTTAACACTCAGATAAAACTTTAAAAAGTGGAGTTTAATACCTGGTTGAATTTTGGTAGATGCCCATCACAACAAAACAGGTATTAAGTCGCATTTTGGGTGAAATGAGGTATGCTTATTTTCAGACTCATGACTCAAAAAGCTTAATTTTGGTACCAAAACCATTTCTCTAGCATGTTTGGTTGCAGAGATCAGGCTAATTTCGTGCGGGGAATCTGTGCAAGTCAACAACCTCATCAATGCATTCATCCTCGTCATTCTCATTGTCAGACTCCACAGAGTGTTCGTCATCGAAATAGTCGAGGGCGAACTGCAACAAATTCTCCTGATTTACACTGCCTACACCATGCATATTGCAGCGCAATAAGTCATTGTGCGCTTTTAACGCCTTTTCGGCCATTTTTTCATCGTTAGAAGCAATCTAACCACAGTATTTCATATCTAAGAATACTAGCCCTTTATCCTGAAATCAAATTTTATCAACCTTTTCTCGATTTTTCCACCAAATTTGGCTTTTTAAACTAAAATCAAAGGCAATTGAGAACATGTTATTCCCTGACATGGGCACCGTCATTAACACGTGACCCGCTTCAGCCAATTAGATCACCGAATTGGCCACCTGCATAGCAACATTGGGAGTTTGCTTATGATTGGGCCCTCAAAAATCCATCTGCATCCCATATATGGAATATTCAAATGAGGATTTGAGGGAGGGAATCCCAAGCTTTATGTGGATATCAGGGTTGCTCTCCGACGGCCAGGAATAATGCCAGCAGCGAGCGTGTTTTGGAGCCTAAAATGGCAACTTTTTCTGTCAAAATTGGAAAGTCCAGTCAAGATAGTGTTTAGAGAAGTGGTGATCAACATTATTAAGGATTAATATTTATTGATTCTGATGCAGGAGGAGGAAAAAGGGGTATTCATGAACCAAATTTTGCCAATTTTGAAAATTCGACAAAATTCACCCGCATTGACTTGGCTCTAGCACAAAATTAGCCTGTGCGACTTAATACCCGATTTGATGTGACGGGTCACATTTACAATAATCTTTTCAGGTGTCATTAATTGTGAAACCTTGCTGTGGAGGAAATTGATTTTAAATTAAATGAGTAAATAATTTTGGTTAGTTCCATTGGAACATGAATATTATGCAGTATTTCTCACATGTTGTAATTTGGAGTTCCCCAATAAGTATATCTTTTCGAAATTTTTTTAAGTTCTGTCTGTGCATCGCCAGTCAGGGGTGCCAGCAATTTTGGAGGCCAATGTTTATTTGCATGTAGTGAGCTATGTTGGAATTATAGACATTTATCAGTGTGTCTCAGTGCAAATACTTATGAACATCTTGGTCTGTGTGACAGTCTGGAACAAAGGTTTGGCGCTAAACTGTTCTTGTGGTGTTTCTCTAGGTCCTCCTGAAATCTCTGAAGAACAGTGGAACCCTTCGGAATCACCTTCTTTCTAAGCAGAGTGAGAAAGGGTTACCTGTACAGTAACTAGGTGTGTATATGCACTCCATAAACAGAACTGAGAGTTAAATGTCTGTTGTACATGTTTTTTGGGAACATACTGTGTGATTACCGTATTGATCCGAATATAAGACGATATTTTTTCCCTTGAAAAATGCCTGAAAATGACGCCTCGTCTTATATTCGGGGTCTAAGGAGTTACCCATGTAAAACAATAGATGGCGCCATATGAGTGCTTTTCTCTCTGTCACTGTTTAGAGCAGTGTGACCCTAGCGTGATCCTGGAAGGAAGTCGGCTGGAGTGGGTGTGTTAGCCTACATTTGCATAAGCTACTGAATGACAGAAAGATGCAGCCAGGGCACAGAGATCCACTTGAAAAAAGTGCTTCCAAAGTCGGTCAGGTGAATAAAAATCAGAGGAGAAGTTATGATGCGAATTTTAAACTTATGGTTGTAAACAAAGCTGAGAGAACGAACAACGTTAGGGCAGGAAAAAGATATGATGTGACAGAGTGCAACGTAATTATCGTAATTGGCAACCGAAGACGCGGTTTCTCTCCATATGCGATCTAACAGCGATTAAATCATGGGCTAAATTCAGTACAGTTGCTGAACAAGAACAGAGTTGGGTTGCACACGACTTCCCTTTGAAACAATTATTAGTCCTGACCTGTTCTCAGGCATTTTCTTAATTAACAGAAAGTTCACTCCGAGAGCACTCCACACTTAACAGGTGTTGCTTGTTCTCCCCGATTAGGTAAGACGACAGTCATTCATCTGGACGCATATTTGCTGTATTTAAATCAACGTCATTCAAAATGAATGTGGAAAAAAACTGTTTGTGGTGTTTTTTGGATGTTAATACTCTTACATTTTGCAGACTGTTCTGACACTGTTTGTCAAGCAAATGTGCGTTGTTTATTGCACAAGTTAGGCCATAGGCCTATGCCCGTTTTACTGCACTGTTTTCATGGCATAGAACCGTGAAGTGCGTTCTGCGCTTTGCCTATTTGCGGGGCTATAGACGATTTTATGATTTTTTCCCCTATGATAAACACCAAAGATGTTGAAATGTACAAGGAAAACAATGAAATGTTTTTTAATGCAAATGAGATTTTGTTCAAATAAAAAGTATTTTTCCAAATAAGGGTCTTGAAAAAGAGGGGTTGTCTTATATTCAGGGTCGTCTTATATTCGGGTCAATACGGTATGTTTACTGCAGGCTGAGTTATCTTCATACACTACACACTCTGGATGGGGCATGAAGCACAGCTCAGAGAGATACTCACAATATGTGCTCATGGTCCTCTGTTCTAAATTGGGAATATTCCACCTTTCTAAATTAGCTCCAGTGGCATTCGATAGACAGAAAGTAGGGAGGGCGTAAAACATGCCTTTAAATGGATCATTTTTCTTGATCAGTTTTCAATCAATGGCCTTGTTTGAAGACAGTTTAACTCACCTCTTTCAGGTATTGCCAATTCTCTTTGTAAAAGCGAGAAATAAAACACGTAATCTAGTCTAGAAAATGTGCGTATTTCATTGCTTGTTTTGATTTAAACAATCATGTAGCGTAAGTTTGATGACCAGCTTTGCAGGATATTACAAAAGTCAGCGCAGAAAATCCAGGAAGTTTTTCTTTTTGTGTGAAGGGTAGCCGATCAAGATAAGTGAATAAAACATTTTAATTAAATTTACTTACTTTAATTCACAGTATACTTTTTTAATGAAATATTAAAGTACCAATGGATTATTCATATTCTTAAAGAATGCGGTAATCAAGGACAATCATTGTAAACAGGTCAATTATGATCCGTTGCAAGGGACGTCCTCTGCCCTCCCTGTGTTCTGTTCAGCAGCAGCCACTGATTGGCTCTTTTGTGTCACGCTAAATCTTTACAACTGTTGAATAAATTTTGAAACGTATTGCATTTATTCGGCCAGGGCAATATCTGGCAAAGTTGACGTGTATCCGCCTTGTGATTCAGTTCCTCTCCAAAATTTAATGGGTTTTTCCATTGCCCATGAAACCAAGTTTCGTAAAAATCAGACCAATGGTTGTCCAAAATCCTGCTGACAAAGAGACAAAAAGACAGAACAAATCCCAACCAAAAAAAATAACTCATAAGTGGATGTAAATATAACAAATATTTTGAGCACTCAAACAACTGGATTTCTAATTAGCAATCCCAGGGTTAGCTTTTCAGACACAGGCGCAACCTAGTCCATGAATAAATTTCATTGTTAATGCAGTAAGACTTAACAAATCTAGTTTTACTCCAGGGCCAAGCTGATTTGGGTGTTAAAAGCCAGCCCTTATTGCTGAAAAAATGTTTCTCCTTTATCTGAATTCAGAGGGTAAACTGGCAACTCAAGATTCGACAAGACCAGAACAGATGGAGCTCCAAACCTTTAAGCTTACCATCTCCATCTTTTCAAACATCTCCAACTTCACTGCAGACAATGAGACAGACACGCTACCATTTGAGAGCCCTTACCGGGCAGTGGAGTTGGTGATCATTGTCTTGGTCTCAGGATCCCTCAGTCTCCTCACAATAACTGGCAACATACTGGTCATTCTCTCAATCAGAATCAACAGGAGCCTCCAGACCATCAACAACTACTTCCTCTTCAGCCTGGCATGTGCAGACCTGATCATTGCGATCAACTCCATGAACCTGTACACAGTCTACATCACAGTTGGTTATTGGCCGTTGGGCCCAGGAGTCTGTTACCTATGGCTGCTCCTGGACTATGTAGTTTCCAATGCCTCTGTCTTTCATCTCCTTGTAATCAGCTTTGACCGTTACTTCTGCATCACCAAGCCACTCAGCTACCCTGCATGGAGGACCACCAGGATGGCGGGCATGATGATTGCGGCAGCCTGGGCTCTTGCCTTGCTCCTGTGGGTCCCGCCCATCCTCTTCGGGCAGTTTGTCGTAGTTGAGCGTATTATGCCAGAGTGCTACATCCAGTTCCTGTCCAATGAATCTCTCAGCTTTATCACCTCCACTGTCACCTTGTACCTGCCTGTTGCCATCATGAGCTTACTGTACTGGCAGATCTCTAGGGCCAGCAAGAGCCGTGTAAAGACAGGCGAGCACAAGCAAAAAAAGGGCAACCCATTCAACAGCGAAGCAGGAAACCACATCAGCATTCCATGTGATGACGAGTCTGACACAACCCAACGCGTTGAGAGGAGCCAGAATGGTGGAACAGGTGGAGTTGGGGAGGAGGAGCCAAGTGCACCAGTGCATCCTGAGAGAAATGACATTGCAGAGGCCCCTGCTGGTTACGAGGGAAACCCCACAGCCCACCGCCTCAATGTTACGATGTCAAAGCAGCAGCCCAAGAAAAAGACACCACCATCTCGTGAGAAAAAGGTAACACGCATGAAAACTATGATTCTAGCTGCCTTTGTGGTCACATGGACACCCTTTCAAATCATGAAGGTCGTCAGCAGCTTCTGTTCAACTTGTGTTACCTCCAGCATGTGGATCTTCGGCTATTGGCTCATCTACACTAACAGCACCATAAATCCAGCCTGCTATGCTCTCTGCAATGTGTCCTTCAAGAAGACCTTCAAACAACTCCTGCTCTGCCAGCACAAGAACATTCGTTTGAGCAGATAGAGATGTGATTGTTTGTGTTTCTGCTGTTGTTATTTTCAGTCATTTTCTGGACAGAAAAAAAAAAATTCTCTCGCTTCAATTTCAACAATGCCAGGTACAAGCTCAAGAAGTAGAATTACAGATACAAGACCTGGTGTAATGTCAAATTTCAGAGATTTCCATGCCAGCAAACTCAACTATAAATTACTGCAAAACTCAGTAACAGTCTGAACCCATTGCACAGAATCAGAAACGGCATCTGTTGACTGCAATTGATATTTTTATCCAATAAAAGTGATGTATCATTAAACGTGCAGTTCCATACAAAAGTTTGCAATAACCTAGTTGAGTCAGAACACTTACAGGACGCCCTGCATTTGAGTTGGCGGTGGTTCTACTTGAATGATGCTCTGGAACAATCTGAGCATGCATGCCACAGGCAGTCCCTGAGATCACAACCCGCCTTGAGATTCTTTTAAATCTTGTAAAAGTTTAAGTTATTGAACATGATGTGAACAAGTGCTGCTTAAGATGAAGAATGAAATTATTTAGGAGGAGGCTGGGGAAGTAGAGGGAGATGAGAAACATATTTCTTAGTAACCCAAGTACGAGCGGTGAGGAGGGCACGGCGCCAGAGAAATGAAGGAGCACTGCCTTGGTTATGAAAGCTCAATAATTAGGTGGGACGAGCTTAAGTTAAGAATGATTGGACAGAAACAGGCTTGTGACCAGCCTGACTTCTGTGCCTGACTGAAGTAACGTCTAAAGCTCCATGAATGTTTCTGTTTTTAAAAGACCAACAGAGGCGGATTGTCCACTGGGGCGATTGGGCGACACTGCCACGAGAAAAAAGAGATTTTTTTTTTTTTTCGGCTCTACCACTGTTCTACAGCTTGATCTGCCTTTGAATGGCATTGTCCAATCAGGATAAACTAGCGTTTCCAATAGTCCCGCCCCTTTTGGGGCGATTTCACTCAGACTGAAAATCGCCCCAGGGGTCTCTCATTGACTCTCATGTAACGTCATTTTTTGGCCAGTACAAGGCCTTTCAATGCAATCTCAATGGGTTCTGGGAGGGCTTGCCCCAACGTGCCTTTGTCATACGTAACAGCAGTGGTCCTGGGCAGAGCCATAGAGAGACAGAGTTGCGACAAGTCCATTGACTTCAATGGGCCACTGCAATGGCGGATCATGGAGGCGTCCGATAGTTCCAAACGAAGCTTCCAGGGAAACCGTATCACTATGGAGAAGTCGTGTGTCTCGCATCTTCTAGGTGATTATTTAAGGGTAAGAAGAAGCAGGTCAATGTATTATGATAACCATTTTATAAGCATATTTTAACCAAACTGCGAACTAGCGATGTGATTTAAAACATTATAGCTCATCACTTTCGAGCAGATTTTAAGATATAACGCAGTTAGCGAAGCTTGACACAGCTATGCCCGTCTTTGCTAACTGTGCTTATCATCTGTGAATGAAACATTTCACTGAGCTATAATTAAAGATTAATAGCATATCTCTGTGATGTGTGAATTGAGGTTATATGGTTCACTTAAAGATTTAAATAATGCTAAATAGCTAATATAACATTATAGGGCTGATAACTAAAACGTAGATGCTAGCATGCTATGCTGACCATGCAAACTGTCAGCGTTAGTTATCTTAGCCTGAATGTTCATGATTATTCAAGTAATTTGAACCACTAATAATGATCGATCATCATCAGTCTCTTTTGGCATGAAGGACAGCTTATCACGTTATTCTCCAAAGTTACCATGAGGTGTAATGTTATAAATGCTGCATTCAAACCAGCTTGTGAAAAAAGTGGTTTCCCAAAACACAAGCAGTGACTTGCGTTCAAGTAATCTCACAACCCGTGATCACAAGCTGTGAACTGGTGATTCACGGTCCGTTCCAGCCAACCACAACCTTCTACCGGTGAAAGTGCCCTGGAATGGCTGTCAAACCCGTGACATACCGCCCGTGAACTCGTACCAGATCGATCTACCCCGACTTCACCGTGAATCAGCTGTCTGACGTCACTCAATATTGTGTTATAACATGAATTATTTCGAAAAATTATTTCTCTAAAGATGCATATGGTCTCCTGTAGCGTCAAATATTGTGATCAAAGTAATATCGTGAATTTGTTTCCAATAGTATCATTTGACTATCCATCAATGTAAGATGCATATATTGTGTACATAAACGCGATATTGGCCATGCTTTTCCGCTGTGTAATACATACCAAGTTAGAAATACGACCCTTAAATCTTACCCACTTTCCCTATGTCAGAGACCAACAGTATAGCACGTGAATGTATTTATTTACTGAGTTACTGAATTAAATGCATATTTTAGTCATGACTGATTCAACTAAGCCCAAAGAATATTGTACTTGTGTTACAAATGGCCTGTATGTGTTATGTTATCATTGAAAAGTTATTAAAATAGTCAAAAGGTCAACATGGATGAACAAGATTTCCCTCCAGCTACAGAACTCTTAGTATGGACTGTCTATGCATATTCTCATTCATGCAGGTCATAGGCAGACTAGCCAGTCTAGCCTAATGAACAGCTTGAACTGATGAAGCCATTTGTAGAGGGGGCGAAACGTCTTCTAAGACATAACTAAGCTTAGTTGACCTGATTCAGTATCCTTGGGATACTAGGTCTGGACTCCATGCAGTGATTACCATCTGACTGTGATAATGAATTAATGCAACTGGCCAGATATGGTTGTTCATTTTTACAAATCTATGCAATTGGCCGCAATTGGCCAGATATGGTTGTTATTTTTCATAAATCTATGCGACTGGCCAGATATGTTTGTTCATTTTCACAAATCTATGCAATTAGCCAGATATGTCCCGCCCCCAAAGTTTCTCTCGCACACTAGGTCTGAAAGTGTATATTTTACTTTGCACTCAGAGATAATTGTTCTGCATTTGTAGCTCTTGCTCATAATCTGTATGGAACTGCAGTAACAACAATTTTGTGCAACTGATCAGTTATGGGTTCTTTCAATCTGAATGGCCCCAATATGTTTCTATTTTAAGCTTAGACTGCGATTCATCTGTCACGTATCACATCACTTTGGTTTAACATGCCAGCACTTCATTATTATGGTTTGGTCTTCCGTTTATTGGACCAAGTTGCACTAACCATATATCTAATACCTCATTATCCCCCCGGCAGCATTACTGCAGGGGGATATAGTCATCAGTGTGTCCGTCTGTCCGTCCATCCGTCCGTCCGGGCGGGCGTCCGTCTGTAATCACATCTTGTCTGGGCCATATCTTACGAACTATATATCCGATCTTCACGCAACTTCAGATACGTTGAGCATGATGTCTAGATGTGCCTTTTGATACTTAGGAATTTCTGGAATTTTTCATTTTTGCGGTTTCCATGGAAACTTCTGTGAAATGGAACTTAGCTTGTCCGGGCCATATCTCACAAACTATACATCCCACCTTCACGAAACTTGACAGATATGTTGGGCATGATGTCTGGATGTGCCTTTTGATACTAAGGAATTTCTGGAATTTTTTTTTTTTTTTTTTTGCGGTTTCCATTGAAACTTTTGTGAATTGGAACTTAGATTGTCCGGGCCATATCTCAGAAACTATACATCCGGCTTTCACGAAACTTGACAGATATGTTGAGCATGACGTCTGGATGTGCCTTTTGATCCTTATGAATTTCTGGAATTTTTTTTTTTGCGGTTTCCATGGAAACTTGTGTGAATTGGAACTTAGCTTGTCCGGGCCATATCTCACAATCTATACATCCAACCTTCACCAAACTTAATAGATATGTTAAGCATTATGTCTAGATGTGCCTTTTGACATTTAGGAATTTCTGATTTTTGCAAAAAACATGGGTTTTAAGCTCGCTGATAATTTTCATCAAACTGCAAATGTTGAGCATGAATATGGACTTTTAACATTTAGGAGTTTCTGTAAAAATTTTTTTTGCTTTCATGCAAATAAGGTCTTCAGGCCAAAATTTTTTTGGCATCTCTGAAGCCATCTCTGACTACACCAGTCTCAGTGAAACTTAGTTTAATATGCTCAATTTGATTTATTGTCTTTTGAAATGTTTATCCCCCCGGCATTATTTTTATATAAATAAAATGTGAAGCTAGGATACTCCTGGCACTCGTGGCAGCCCACTTCCTCGTAGTGAGTGCCGGTAACATGAACAGCAAGATCAACAAACAACCACAACTACTACAGGTAATGTCCTCAGACAGACAGTACAACACAGATTGACCACATCTACACCAACATACCTCGACAGGCAATTGACACAGGGACATTGAACACGTATTGGTCTCACCAAAACATTGTCTGGATTGCCATTTCATAGTCAGGCAAGTTTGTTACCTTATTACTTCAGATAAAGTCCTTTAATACTGTAGTACATTTACTCATGTAAATTGAACAGTTAATCCATGAATGTGGGGGACAGGGGGGGATATGCCATTGCCAGATGGCTCTTGTTTTAACTTATTATCATGTTCTTATTATGTACACATTCTAGTTGAAAGGCTGGATTTTGCTGTGCACTTAGATAGTTGTCCTGCATACAGTTTATGGTCTGCACTTGTTTAGGTAGTAAAAGTCCTTGTTTATTATTTGTTTATGGAGATACCGATTTTGCAATACATGGGAATTTTAAACTGCTTCTTTTATTATTCCTATTTCCATATGTAGTAGCGTACCATATCTGTTTCAGGGATTTGTTGCACTTTGAATGCAGTCTTTGCACTCTAAATGCTTTTTTATATGTGTTGACTTTCAAGAGGTCAATAAATGCTTGAATTTGACATGTACTTATTGACTTGCCACTTATTTGTGCCACTCCTGGACACATCATCATCCAGAAACATGGGGTAAATGAGAACAATAAGGAGTGATTAATTTTAGTGCTGAACCATTCTTTACTTTTGAAGGCTCCTGGCTGTGACTTTCTTCATCACCGTTTATCATCTGCAACTAGTAGCTAGAGGAAAACTTAGTTGTGTGCTCACAGTGCTACTCTCTAGTAGACATAACAGGCATTGCTATAAAGTAAATTGAGGCGATGATCTTGCCACCTACCTACCAGTATTTGTACCATCTCTACATTCAGTCTATGCATGTTACTTCCACAAAATGGGTATTTTGAATAATATGAATTAGTGGGAAAGGGGAGTAATAAAGGGAAACGACTAACTTGGAATTAGCTAAATTCTGTCCAGCCCTTTCTGTTGTATGTTGCCACCTAATTGGACATAACAGGCAATGATTATGAGTTTATGTAACAGGCCCAAAAAGATTGAGACACAGTCAGTTGATGTATTTGACAAATAGCTCATCGGTGCGATTGTTCGTAAAAATTGTCCCTCCTGAAAATTGCAAAACCCCTCTCTTAAAAAAACAAAAAAATCAATATTTTGCAAAATATCTCAGAAGTCCTGCCAGATCAATTGAAAATTTCCTTTTCCCCTCATCTAGACCAAGGAATGCTGTTATAATTATGATGACTTCAGGTTGTGCAGCCAGGATATTTTGAAACCACGTCACCACAATGAGGACACACTCATCTTAGCCGAAGAAACACAAAAAGCTACAAACTTCACAATGAGGGTGAGACACTGCTACATACTGCTCAGAGATATTGATAAATGACAAAGGCAATGACTGGGTAATTTAAAGTAAGATTTTCAAAGAATAAAATGAATAAATAAATAAAACTAAATTTTACTTTATGTTAAACGGTGACATTAAAAATCACTGGCAAAGTTTTTCAATTAACCCATCAAAATCAATGTGGGTCATTCCATGTCAGATCATCAAATGGGTCTCACCACCACCATCTCAATTTTGCAAATTTTTTTGTATGCAACTGTATTAATATATATCACTGCCAAAGCCGAAATTTCAGCTCATTCAGACCAAAAATGAATTTTTGGTGAATTATTTTCTAAGGGTACTGTCTGTCAGTTTTTTTCTCAATTGACATTTTTCTTGTATTTAAGATGGCAGAACTTTTTTATTATTACACTGATAGCTTTGAAACTTTGCATCTAAGCTAATGTTATACTGCTTAATAAGAAAATGCAGTCCATTTTACTTTATCTTTCTTGGTTGTGGAGCTATGAGGACACCAAAAGTGCCTTTTGTTCAGGCAGTTCCATGTTTAGGTCCCCAAAGTACCCCCAATATAAACCCTAGCATAGGCTCTCTGGAATTTTTTCCATTCATTTGTGTCTGCTGAATATTAATCAGGCTGAATGCACCATGAATTCATCTCCAACTGCAGTCAGTACCTCGCCAAATGTGGAAAAAATGCTAAAATGCTACCTGTTCAAACCCCCGTATCTCCAGGGGCACACCTTGGATTTTCTTCTATTTTTTTTTAATGGATTCCTATATTATAGTAGAAAGACCACTCCAAAAATTGTTGATGTGTTTTGACCAATATAGATTTTGCAGGTGTCTGAACAGGGGTGGGGGAATCTCGAAAATCGCTAGGCATTTTCAGCTTCTTACATAATGTTAATGATTATTGAATCACAATAATTGTAAGTTCTCAATTCAACAATGCATGACACATTCACAGAAAGGTCAGTATATTCAGGTTGGTAGATCATGTTGGCAAGGATAAACCTGAACCAGTTATTGATAAATCATTTCTGATTATTGCTATTGTTTTTCGTGAAGCGAAACAAGAGGACACAAGCATTAACATGGACTTCTTCTGAAAAATGCTGGATGCCATTCAATTACATTCTCCAAACTGTTCCAACTCCGGATGTCACTGGACACACAGCCCGGCAGTATAAGTTGGACAAAACTGGGACAGACAACATTGTTGTGCTCTTTGCTGCATTTAGGAAGCAATAACACTATTAACATAGCATGGAATACAAAGTTTTAATTTGACAGTGAGTTTACAAGAATTAGTGTCAGTAAATTTTATTGATGCAAAGAAGTGTGATTGTCAAAAATTGCCTGACCCTTATTTAGACAGTTCTAAAATGTATGTCGTTCAAGTCACATCAACAATTTCTGTTTTGTTATGTCTACTATAATACAGGAATAAGTACAATTTAGTATATGATTGCCTAATGATTGAAAACTCTGAAAATGTTGCATAGTTAAATGTGTAAGAAGCTTAAAGTGCCACGCGATTCTCGAGATTACCCCACCCCTGTTCAGACACCTGCAAAATTTATATTGGTCAAAACACATCAACAATTTTTGGAGTGATCTAGTGACTGCACGTGATTGTGGGAAATTGACGGGCACAGATAACCAGCGGCTGGTTTGACAAAGAGGTTGATGCTGCTAAGATAGACTTGTATTGAGGCCAGTCGAACGTGGTGTTTGGAGTGGATGTACAAAATGAAGCCCGTGATAGGAACTACGTAGAGGGATTCGAAAATCTTGGGGCTGCTTTTGCATCCGAAAGTGAGACGAATGGCGAGGTAGTAGCACCCCTTCCTGGAAACGCCAAAAAAAAAAAAAAATCCCCAAAAAGGTAGGTCGCGTGGGATGACCTTAAAAGCGTTTGTGATATCGGCTTTAGCCAACCAGGCGATTACTGCAAAGGAGAATGCGCCAAGTATAAATGCCTCCGCGCTCTGTTGGGGTGCGCGCCTATCCGCGAATGGAGCAAGGCGAAGGTATAACTGAGACTTGAGGTGGACACGCGTGCAGCATCTGTGGATGTTTGTCAACGAGGCAAAGTGCACCCATAGCCGAAGCGTTAGCTAAGCGCTAGAGAGCTGCGCCACTGCGAGTGGCTGTGAGGTGGATGCGCGTAGTATCCGTGAATGTTTGCCGACGAGGCAAAGTGTACCGAAAACTGAAGTGCTAGCGAGGCGCTAGTGAGCTGCGCCAGTGCAAGAGGCCGTGGGTTGGATACGCGTAGTATCCGTGAATGTTTGCCGATGAGGCAAAGTTTACCGAAAACTGAAGCGCTAGCGAGGCGCTAGTGAGCTGCGCCACTGCGATTGTCCGTGAGGTGGATACGTGTAGTATCCGTGAATATTTGCCGGCGAGGCAAAGAACGTCAGCATTTGTAATGGTTTGACAATTTTAGAATAAACATGGCAATCATTCAACAGCACCATAAAAGTATGAGTTTTAATTTGCGAAGAACGCGACGTGCATATATAGCAAGAGTTGCTCGGAATAATAGGTAGAAGCAATGAAAGTCTGCTTTATTTTGAAAGCCTTGTTAAACATTGCACTACTACGGAATTATATGGCGTTTCCTTCTGCACATCGCTGACCATGAAGTTATCGATATGTCTATGATTTCTGTGCTCATGTAACTCGAGGAACAACAAAGATTTACGAATGGCCGTGAGGTGGATACGCGTGCAGTGTCCGTGAATGTTTGCCGGCGAGGCGAAGAATGTTAGCATTTGTAATGGTTTGATGATTTTGGGATATACGTTGCAATCGTGGCACCATAAATATATGGCATTTAATTTGCGAAGAACGCAATGTGCGTGTATAGCAAGAGTTGCTCAGACTAATTGCTAGAACCGGCGAAAGTTTAATTTTTTTTTTTGGAAGCTTGTTATATGTTGCACTACGAAATTATGTGGCGTTTTCTTCACTCGTTGATGGCTACGAGAAATATGAAAGAGTCTTGATAATTTCTGTGCTCATGTAGCTCGTGAAACAACGCAGATTTGCATAGATTATTGCAAATTATTATTGCAGATTAGAATTGCTGCAAAGTCAGCAAAAGTTTTGGATTTGCAGATTGTCATCCTTGCGGAGTCACGTGAAATATATGGACATACCCAACAGGCAATCGCTTGCCGTACAGCCAAAGCATAAAGCGAGATTGAGAACAAGTATAAAGAAATTGCCCAGTTCTTGCCTCCAATGGGGGGGGCGACGCATGTGCACGGGGAGTGGTCTTGATCATTAACCTTTGTTATCGGGAACACCCTTTATTGAATGGATTTCGGATTTCTGGCCCAGAAAAGTGTAACAATTAGTTGAACAATTTGTCGAACAACAACCATTCCTATATACCCATCCACTGCATGACAGGGAATATAAAGCCATCACCTTTTTATTATGAAACTTGATCACAGTTACCCTTAGGCCCCGTTCACACATAGAGGCCACTTGTACTACGAAGGAAAAGTGGCCAAGAGCGTGGCCAATCGGGGCCAAACGTGGGAGGCTCTGAATGAGCGTGGTTTGGTCGGGGTGGGATCTCCTAGGTCAGGAAGCTGCACGCTTTCCCCACGCTTGTTTTGAACGCACACAAAATAAGCATAGCCAGGTCGTGGCCAACAAAAAGCGGGGCAAAGTCTCATTAAGAACGTAGTGGGAACGCCATTATCGTACAAGCAGCGTGATAGCATCATGCTGAGATCTCTGTGGCCGTAATAAAAACGCAGCACCGTCGGCAACTATTTCGAGCCGTTTTCAGGTCCGTTCATCTTCAAAGTTAGGAAAGAACTGAAGAAATGCTTGAACGCCCCCAATTTATATTGACAGGGCTCTCAAGTCTCACGCAATGAGCGTGATTGTCACTCATTTCAGTCAGATGTCACTTACGCCACACATAGTATTTCTCATGCAAAAAAAATATTAAAATGAAAACAATATCCAACAGTAGGCCTATATGTGTAGTGGCACCGCTGTAACTGTGGAAACCGGCAGGAATCAAACGCGTCTCCCTTGGAGTTCTCGGTGGCAGCTTGCCACCTGCCAGCCAATCAAAAAAAGGAAAGGGGCTACCCAGTAGCCTATCAGATAATAGCACTATCGTATCTGGGTGAGATTTAGGGCAACAACCAATGAAAAAAAACACAGTTATCCTGGAATTATTTACGTGATCCTGCTACAACAACATTCTGAAAGCTGCATTATTCATTCACCCACTGTGGAAAATGGGAGTATCATGCACCCCCCCATCAAAATCTCACTCTAGCCTGCGTTCAAGCTAGAGAGCCCTGTATAGACATCGCCACAAACTAGAAGCGTAATTTGATCAGCACCAGCGTAGCGACATCGCCCTACAGTCTTCTAGGTCTGTATAACAACGTAGTATGATCCTGTACGTTGTAGCGGCAATGTAGTAGAAACGACCGCTTGGTCGGCATTGGTCTAGGTGTAATCGTAGTGGCAGCGAATCGGCAGCGCTTTTGACGTAGAAGCGTCGCAGTACAGTCGTGATGTAGTCTTTAATTTCCCAAATTGCCGGATTTTGACAGCGATAATGCCCTGATTTAATAACTTTTTCAGATCGGGGTGATCGGTATGGTCTTCGTAAGGTCGCAGAACGGGGTGTTAGAAACAATTGTTGTTTTTTTTTTTTTTAATTCAGATTTATATGATTGCAAACCCCCATTTTTAGCGGCCCTTCCTCCGGTGTACAAATAACAGAATGTGCCATCCCATCCTTTCAGATACATTCAGGAACTCAGGGGGCATAAACAACATTTACAGAAAAAAGAAAATTAATAGTTAGTTTCAAAATTTATTGGATGAAAGAAGTCCACTTATGTGATTCCAAGATTTAATTTCTTTATTTCATTTGTAATCATGATGATGATTATTATTATTATTCAATCAATCAATTAATCAATCAATCAATCAACCTTTCTTACAGACTCAAGGTCCAGAAACCATAAAAGAACAAACACACAATATACATAAATATATACATAACAAAACATTACAGGCACAGGTAATGCATTCAAAACGCTGACATTTTGAAAATACGCCACAAAGAAGTAAAAACACTCAGTGTAGAAGAAAAAACACAGAAGGTGATAGACTTCACAAACTGACCATAAACTGCACACAGAGGGCAACACACTACATAGTGGGCTGCATACTGCACACAAAGGGCTAAACACTGCACACATTCTGATAAACATTTACAGCACATGACAGACTTTCATGATTAGTGAGTTATGGGATTGCTTCTGTATTTGCATTTAAGTCCCAACGCTTATTTGTTTCGGTGGGGATGAAGCTCTTTCTGGCTGCTTACAGCTATATTAATTATTATTATTATTATTATTGTTATTATTATTATAAGTAGTAGTTTTACTGCAGACTGCTGTGTCCTGCACACTGAAAATGCAAAAGACACAAGAAAGTAGTGTTTGCCATTTATCATGTTTCTCTTTTTGGTGTGTTTAAATTCATTTGAGATTTGCGAGGAGAGTTTTGTCGCAAAAATACCATTTTTGCAGGATGGAATGAAGTGTTTGCTTTAACACAAAGTCTGATATTTTCCGTGTGTTTCCATGCGCTGTGCATATAAAATTCTGACTAAAAAAGGCCATACTTCCAGAAATTGTGTCAAACCACTGGTTAAAAAAAAACTTAAAAGACTAAGCAGTTCCACAATGTCATTGCTTGGCTGCCTCAACATTTTCAGAGAAATGCACGGTGCTATCCTGAAGACTTTACACCTGATGCAAACATTACTGAAGATGAAATTATTTTGCCAGAATCCCTGAGGGATTAAGATATTGACGCAAGCGTGTTGTGAAGGACTGCCCACCCTGTTTTTCTACCCCTTCTCTTAGCCAGCCTCTCAGTGTCTCTGTCCCTCACTTGCTCCAGAGTCTCCTCCACCCCTCTCTCACTCACGCTTTTTCCTTCCAGACAGCAGTGTCACATACACTCATCCCTCAGTGTCACTTTACTCCACACGCATGAGATCAGACCGGCAGCGAGGTGCATGAGACCGACTGAAGGCTGCAAACTCTCACCTACCAAACGGAGGGCACAGTTGGGAAAACCAGTTTGAATCCTCAAGAACAGGTAATTAAATCGTAAAACGACAACAGAAATGCTCTGTTTGTTCAGTGCTGGCATAATGTAGTAATCAAGGTCCATGAAATGATATTATTATGGACATAGTGCGGCTTACCAATGGCATCTTTTGTGTAGCGGAATTTACGCACCACGGCCAAAGGATAAAATCTGACAAAAAATTCTTGGTCGCCAAATGCTCTTAATATACGAACTTTCATAGATTTTTTCTACACCCAATTCCAAAAGAATTGGAACAATGCGTAAAATGAATTAATTTGTAGATTCTCATTTATTTGCATCTAGTTGAGAGCAGCACAAAAATTATTTAAAGGTTCACCTTGACCCTCATTCACTGGACCCTAATTATTCTAGGAAATATTTGGCAAATTCCAAATGTGATGCCTGTAACAGGTTCGAAAAAATGGGAAATGGAAAGACTAGAAGACCTGAAGAATCTTCAGAAAAAATACCTATTTTTCCACATTACACAGGTGAATAGGTAAAAGATGATTTGATTACAATAGGGTATAATATGAGCACTCATAAAAAGCATGGTCATTTACCAGTCAGATGGCACGAGGTTCGTCACTTTGACAAGACACCATCCAGAACCAACGCCAACTTCTCTGGTCTCGACCTCATTTGAAAAAGAATGTAGGGGAAGACGGAAGGAGTGTTGAGGTCTTAGGAGTCCATAGTTCAAATTGCTTTTGTAAGTAATGGATGTCGAGTTCTCAGTGCTGAAGAGGAGAAAGACCATCCGGACTGTTATCAGCAACATGTTCAAAAACCAGCATCTTTAATGGTGTGGAGCTCAATTACTGCACGCAGTGAGGGCAGCTGTTGACAAATAGGACACTGAAGGGTACAGGCACATCCTTGAACAGTATATGTATGACGTCTAGATGTCATCTTCAAGGAATCCCCTGCTTGTTCCAGGAAATGCCAAGCCGCACACAGCACGAATTAAAACAGAAAGGCTGTGTTGTCACAGACAGTGAGTGATGCCCGCAGCCCCAACCTATCTCTGATTAAAAACGTGTGTTGGGTTATGAGGTGTAAAATGCAATCACAGAGACCTTTGACTGTCGACAAACCATAACAATTCCTTATTTGGCATGAATAAGAACAAATTTTTCGCTTTTTTAGTTCTGGATGATGGTATATGAATAAAGAATGAAATAATTATTTTTGGATCATTTATTACATTTGAAGCTCTAAAACCATAAAGCATAAGTGGAAAACATCTTGTTTAGCATATTCAACTAAACTTGAATGCAACACGATTTCTAAATTGGTGTAAAATGGCTGCACAAGGCCATGTAGAAGCAGCTAATGAAATGGGTGCTGCTGTGGTTGTTTTGCTTTTTAGCAATGGTCCTTTTTAACAGCATAGTAAATTAGGAAAACCAGAAAAATAATCATCAAACACATTGTTCCCTTGTGATGAAGTTCACTTTCATGTAGAGTCAAAAGGAGTTGAGCTTCAGCAGGGAGACAATGGAAAGGGGACAAGGAAATAGGAAGGGTTTCCACATTAGTTGTGAAATTCCGATCCTTGCGACAGCTTGAAATATGCATCATTTGTTCATCAGACCATGCGACAGGTAGGCGATTTGTCAGTGGTGCTGAAACACTAATTTTATGTCATATTGTGCCACTCAGCACTTTGGAGGAAAATACAGATGCAGCTTATGAGTAATAGAGACATTTTCTTCATCATATACAGTACATGATAATGAATTTAAAATCAATCCCATAATATCAGTGCCAACTGGCAGTGAGATGGATGTTTTAACTTAAAGGGGAACTCAGGGCTAAATCTTAATGCTGTTTTATACAAACATAATTAGTAAATAAATATTGTAAAATACAAAAATGTGGAATTTTTATTTTCAAAGACGAGATAAATGAGGTTTTTATTTCCCCTAATTAGTTGTCGTCTGCTTCAATGGTCGCGTGATAATGACGTAACGTCTCCCGAGAATGATGAATCGTTGCCCTTCACCCAGAGCTATGCGCTGTTATTGGGTTTGATAGTGTGATTGTCCCAGTCCATTATTTTATGACAAAAGATCGTTCAATATGGCCCATTGGCTAGTTGCACGAGATGGTGTTGAGTACTTTCTGAAATATGCAGGGTTGCTTCAACATTAACGGTTTGCTTCTGTCACTTATCAGTCTATATTAGATGCTAAGGAGATGACAGGTATATCATCCCGGATGTGTGATTTTCACTATCGCTGATATTCCCAGGATTTGGCTTAATTGTTTCGGTTTTATAGTGAATTTACTTCGACATTTTCTGATGCAACTACCTAGCTAGTTCTGCTACATCGTTATGGTTTTCTTCGATGTACTCAGCTAACCATAGCTACAGAAGTGATGGTCCTGAGAGTGCAACTGATGCCGAGTGGGAAGGTAAACAAAGTATCTACAATATTAAAATATGCGTCGATCGAATGTTAGATTTATGAAACGGCATTTCGACGTTATGGAATATTTACACATTAATTACAAGATATTTTCACATTTGTTGCCTGTCGCTTAAAGCCAGTTCATCACTCATCAGTGAGAACGGCTGGAAATGTGATGCTAGTTTAAAACCCTCTCGGTTCTCGGTGGAGCAGCTGATGTCTCATTAAGAGTGCCAACAAACAAACATCAGTCACGGGTAATCGAGACAAATCTTGCGAATATCATTCGTTGTTAATTAAGCCAAATCCTGGGAATATTGGCGATAGCTAAAATCACACATCCGGGATGATATACCTGTCATCTGCTCGGCATCAGATAAGTGACAGAAGCAAACCGTTAATGCTGAACCAACCCTGCGTATTTCAGAAAGTACTAAAAACTATCTTGTGCAACTAGCCAATGGGCCATATTGAACGATCTTTTGTCATAAAATAATGGACTGGGGCAATCACACTATCCAACACAATAACAAAGCATACCTCTGGGAGAAGGGCGACGGTTCGTCATTCTCGGGCGACGTTAAGTCATTATCACGCGACCGTTGAAGCAGACGACAACTAATTAGAGGGAATACAAACCTCAGTTATCTCGTCTTTGAAAACAAAAATTCAACATTTTTGTTTTTTACAATACTTATTTACTAATTATGTGTGTATAAAACAGCATTAAGATTCAGCCCTGAGTTCCGCTTTAATTTTGGTGCAGATAGTAGTCTTATGATGGTATTTACAGTTGGCTCAAAAATTACTGGCACCCCTGGCAGGATATGCAAATACAATGCAAAAAATAAATAAATAAACAATGTAAATCGAGAGAAACGGAATGTGTGAAATACTTTAAGATATTAATGTTTTGCTGGAAACTCCCAAAATCATACTAATCATTAAATACAAACTAAATGTCAACAAAATAAAGGTTTCACAACAATTAGCATCCTTAATTTAGAACTAAGGGCAACCACCTCTGGCAAGGATAATAGCATGAGGTAATTTCCTATAATTTTTGATAAGGTAAAGGTAGACATTTCGGAGGAATTTGGACCATTCCTCTTTGCAGATCCTTTCAAGATCCTTCACTTTCTTGGGTTTGCATTTTTCAACTGCCCTCTTCAACTCAGCCCACGGGATTTCAATTGGAGTGAGGTCTGGGGACTGAGATGGCCATTGCAGAATGTTAAATTTGTTGTCACAGAACCATTTCAATGTGGATCCTGAGGTGTGCTTTGGGTCTGTGTTTTGTTGCAAAGTCCTCCCAAGGCCAAGTCCCAGCCTTCTTGAAAAGGCAACCAGATTGTCAGGCAAAATATCCTGATACTTGGTGGAATTCACTGTGCCCTTTATCTTCACCAGTGCCCCCTCTTGAAATAAAACAGCCCCAAAACATGACCATCATACTCACCGCAGGTATGAGGTGCTTCTCCATCTCTGTTTCAACGCCAAACATGCCGATGCTGTATCTGACTGAAGTGTGCAATTTTGGTCTCATCTGACCAATGGGCCTTGTTTCAGTCATAATTTGAATGACGCTTGGAAAACTCCCAGCACTTGCTTTTGTGACTTCTGGTCAGAAAAGCTATTCTTCTGGCAACACTTCCCAAGAGCCTGTGCTTGTGGATGTGGTGCCTGATGGTGCTTTTTGAAACCTGGTGACCCCAAGATGCCACCAAGGCCTGCAATTCCTTCACAGAGGTTCTTGAGAATTTTGTTGCTTCTCTCACCATCCTCCTTAGTATCCTGCAGGGCAAAATTCAGTTACGTTCTCTGCCCTTGAGGTTTTCAACAGTTCCATATCTTTGGATTGTTTTCGTAATTGCCCTGACAATGCACATATTCAATCATTTGTGAGTCTTTTTGTATCCATTACCAGGTCTATGACCATCTGCCTCTTTTGAACTGACAGTTGGTTTTTTTTTTTTTGTGGTGTTGGATGAAAAAGGGATATTGCACATGTGTTATCTCATATTCACGCCCCAATGAAACAGGAAGTGATTTCAATTGCTCAATATAGTTTCCCAACTCTTAGATAAAACTCAAAAAAGTGGAATTTTCCTGGTTTAGTTTTGGTAGATATTATTTACAATCTCTTTGGGTGCCATTAATTGTCAAATTTTGGCTGCTTCCATTGGAAAAATTAATATTGTGCAGTTTTTCTCACATGTTGTTATTTACAGTTCCTCAATAAAAACTTTTTTTATAATTTATTTTTAAGTATTGTTTTTGCATCGCCAGTCAGGGGTGCCTGAAATTTTGGAAGCCAGTATATATTTGCATGTAGTGAACCATGTTGGAATTACAGACATTTATAATTGTGCCTCTGTTCAAATACAAATACTTTTGGTCGTGTGACTGTCTGTAACAAAACTTTGGCACTTAACTGTTCTTGTGGTGCTTCTGTAGGTCCTGCTGAAATCCCTGAAGAACAGTGGAAGCCTGCAGACCCCCTTCTTCACCACAAAAGTCTCAGCATCGTGAGAAAGGGTTACTTATACTACAACTAGGTGCGTATGTGAACTTCAAAAACACAGCTCTGTGTTATAAATGTCCATTGGGAACATGCTGTGTGATCATGTTTACTGCAGGCTGAGTTATCTTCATACACTGCACACTCCGGCTGGGGCATTAAGCACAGCTCAGAGAGATACTCACAATATGCGCTCCTGGTCCTCTGTTCTAAGTCGGGAATCGTCCGCTCTTCTTAATCGGCTCCAATGGCAGCCGCTGGACAGAAAGCAGGGAGGGTGTAAAACATGCCTCCAAACTGATAATTTGTCTTGATCAGTTTTCAATCAATGGCCTTGTTTGAAGATACTTAAACTCACCTCTTTCAGGTGTGGCCAATTCTCTTTGTAAAGGCGAGAAATAAAACATAATTTGGAGAACAAAATGCGCGCATTTCATTCTTTGTTTTCATTTCACCGATCATGAAGTGAATATTTGATGCCCTACTTCACAGGATATGACAAAAGTCAACATGGAAAATCGAGGAATTTTTTTTTTTTGTGTGTGTGAAGGGTAGCCTGTTAAAGCAAGTGAATAAAACATCCATCCATCCATTCTCTATACCCGCTTCTTCCCCATGATTGGTTACGGGGAGCTGCAGCCTATCCCAGCTAACTACGGGCGAAATGCAGGGACCCACCGTGGACAGCTAGCCAATCCATCGCAGGGCGCACACATCATTCACACAGCATTCACTCTCACACTCATACCTGTGGGCAATTTAGCATCTCCAATTAGCCTGATATGCATGTCTTTGGACTGTGGGAGGAAACCGGAGTACCCGGAGGAAACCCACGCGAATACCAGGAGAACATGAAACTCCACACAGAAAGGCCCCAGGCCGGATTCAACCCACAACCTTCTTGCTGTGAGGCGGCAATGCTAGCCACTGCGCGTGAATAAAACATTTGTATTGAATTTATTATTTTTTTGCCTTATTATTTCATTAAAAAGGAAGCCGTGTGTATAAGTGCCAGCGGATTATTCATATTCTTAGAGAATGCGGTTATCAAGAACAATGATTGTAAACAGGTCAATTATGATCCGTTTCTAGGGATGTCTTCTGCTCTCCCTGTGTTCTGTTCAGCAGTTGCCACTGATTGGCTCTTTTGTGTCATTCCAAATCTTTACGACTATTGAATGAATTTTGAAGCGTATTGCATTTATTCGGCCAGGGCAATATCTGGCAAAGTTGACGTGTATCCGCCTTGTGATTCAGTTCCTCTCCAAAATTTAATGGGTTTTTCCTTTGCCCATGAAACCAAGTTTGATGAAATTCAGACCAATGGTTTTCCTTAATCC
The DNA here is from genome assembly GCA_029692085.1 of Gymnothorax javanicus. NCBI lineage: Eukaryota > Metazoa > Chordata > Actinopteri > Anguilliformes > Muraenidae > Gymnothorax > Gymnothorax javanicus. The sequence goes on along the minus strand of CM056212.1, from coordinate 8,885,368 downwards.
TGCTGACAAACAGGCAAAAAGACAGAACAAATTCCAACCAAAAAAAAACAAAAAACTCATGAGTGGATGTAAAAATAACAAATATCTTGAGCACTCAACTAGATTTCTAATTAGCAATCCCAGGACCAGCTTTACAGACACAGGTGCAGCCTAATCCATGACTAATTTGCATTGGTAATAAAACATTACATAACAAATCTGGTTTTACTTCAGGTTGATTTGAGTGTTAAAAGCAAGCTCTTCTTGCTGAAAAAATGTTTTCTCCTTGAACTAAATTTAGGGGCTAAGCTGGCAACTCAAGATTCGGCAAGACCAGAATGGATGGAGCTCAGAACCTTTAAGCTTACCATCTCCATCTTTTCAAACATCTCCAACTACACTGCAAGCAATGAGACAGACACGCTACCCCCCAAGGGCCCGTACCAGGCAGTGGAGGTGGTGATCATTGTCCTGGCCACAGGATCTGTCAGTCTCCTCACCATAACTGGGAACATACTGGTCATTCTTTCAATCATAATGAACAGGAGCCTCCAGATCATCAACAACTACTTCCTCTTCAGCCTGGCTTGTGCAGACCTCATCATTGGGGTCAGCTCCATGAACCTGTACACAGTCTACCTCACAGTTGGCAATTGGCCGTTGGGCCCAGTAGTCTGTTACCTATGGCTGACCCTGGACTATGTAGTCAGCAATGTCTCTGCCTTCCATCTCCTTGTCATCAGCTTTGACCGTTACTTCTGCATTGCCAAGCCACTCAGCTACCCTGCAAGGAGGACCACCAGGATGGCGGGTATGATGATTGCGGCAGCCTGGGTATCTGCCTTCCTCCTGTGGGGCCCGCCCATCCTCTTCGGGCAATTTATCGTAGGTGAGCGTATTGTGCCAGAGGGCGAGTGCTACGTCGAGTTCATGTCCAATGAATCCCTCTCCTTTATCAGCTCCACTGTTTCCTTGTACCTGCCCGTTGCCATCATGAGCTTCCTGTACTGGAAGATCTCCAGGGCCAGCAAGAGCCGTGTAAAGACGGGCGAACACAAGCAAAAAAAGGGCAGCCCATTCAACAGCGAAGCAGGAATTCACATCAGCATTCCATGTGATGACGAGTCTGACACAACCCAACGCGTTGAGAGGAGCCAGAATGGTGGAACAGGTGGAGTTGGGGAGGAGGAGCCAAGTGCACCAGTACGTCCTGAGAGAAATGAAATTGCAGAGGCCCCTGCTGGTTACGAGGGAAACCCCACAGCCCACCGCCTTAATGTTACAATGTCAAAGCAGCAGCCCAAGAAAAAGGCACCACCATCTCGTGAGAAAAAGGTAACACGCATGATAACAATGATTCTAGTTGCCTATGTGGTCACATGGACACCCTTTCAAGTCATGAAGGTCATCGGCAGCTTCTGTTCAACCTGTGTTCCCTCCAGCATGTGGACCTTGGGCTACTGGATCTGCTACCTCAACAGCACCATCAATCCAGCCTGCTATGCTTTCTGCAATGTGTCCTTCAAGAAAACCTTCAAACAACTCCTGCTCTGCCAGTACAAGGACATTCGCTTGGGCAGATAGAGATGTGATTGTTTTAGTTTTTGCTGTTGTTATTTTCTGTCTTTTTTTGACAGAAATAAATATTCTCTTGCATTACTTTAAACAACAGCAGGTACAAGCTGAAAAAGTAGAAATACAGACACACAACCTGTAGGTGTAATGTCAAATTGCAGACATTTCTATGCCAGCAACTCAACCAGAATTCAACAAAATTAACTGCAAAACTGTAGGAATTACTGTAAAAGTCTGCACCCATTCACAGGATCAGACAGTGCATCTATTTACTGCAAGTGGTATTTTTTTTCTGATAAAAATGATTTGTCATCAAATGTCCAGTTCCATCCCAGTTTGCAATAACCTAGAAATGTTTCTGTTTTTAAAAGACCAATACTGTTTAATCAAAAAATATTCAAAGACATTATTGCGACACTTTATTACAATAACTGTTAGAAATAAACGTTTGAAATTCAGACCTTGTAAATGATTGCAAAACCCACTCTTACAAATACAAAAATGAATATTTGGGTAAAATGTTTATCTCATCGAAGATGCCCTCCCAGATCAACTGAAGATTTCCTTTGTTTCCCCCCATCTAGACTCAAGAATGCAGTTATAATTATAATGGCCTCAGGTCGTGCAGCCATGATATTTTGAAACCATGTGACCACAATGTGGACGCACTCACCTTTAACAAAGAAACACAAAAGGCTACAAACTTCACAATAAGGGAGTGACATTGCATCCAAAGTGTTACACACTGCTCACAGATATTGATAAATGAAAAAAGCAATGACTAGGTAATTTAAATTAAGATTTTTCAAGAAAAAAATGAATAAATAGATTATTAAATTATTATTAAATTATTCCCAGGAAATTGGGCAGAATATTTGTTGGCTTTCTTTCAAAGATTTGTCTTTACTGATGGAACATACAGTATATTGTCAGTCAGTCCTGAAACAGTTGTTGTAAGTATAATGTCTTCAAAGCAGGAGTGCTGACAAATAACAAAGTAATTTTTTGAGTAGTTGTTCATACATGAATAAAAAAAATGCTGATCTTGCCAACACAAAGGGAGGGCCAGCCTACACTCTGATACAAGACACAACAATAGGTGCTATATAGGTCGTCAGTAATAAATCTGAGATATTTGTGATGAACAGCGTCTGGATATTTAAGGTTAGAGGTTTAGGGTGAGAGATGGCTACACACTGCACAAAAGGGTCTGCACTGCAGACGGAGGGCTAAACAAAACACAATGAGGGTTACACACAGCAACCAGTGCATTACACACTGCATGCAGAAGGATATATACAGGTGCATCTCAACAAATTAGAATATCATCAAAAAGTTGAATAATTTCAGTAATTTGATTCAAAAAGTGAAACTCGTGTATTACATGGATTCATTATACACAGACTGATATACAACAATTTCAAGTGTCTATTTCTTTTAATTTTGATCATTTTAACTGACAGCTAATGAAAACCCAAAATTCAGCGTCTCAGAAAATTAGAATATTAAGACCAATAAAAAGAATGATTTTTAACACTGAAATACTGGACTACTGGAAAGTCTGAACATGTACAGCACTCAGTACTTGGTCGCGGCTCCTTTTGCATGAATAACTGCAGCAATGCGGCGTGGCGTGGAGACGATCATCCTGTGGCACTGCTGAGGTGTTATGGAAGCCCAGGTTGCTCTGATGGCGGCCTTCAGCTCTTCTGCATTGTTGAGTCTGGTGTTTTGCATCTTCCTCTTCACAATACCTCATAGATTCTCTATAGGGTTTAGGTCAGGTGAGTTTGCTGGCTAATCAAGCACAGGGATACCATGGTCCTTAAACCAGGTATTGGTACCTTTGGCAGTGTGGGCTGGTGCCAAGTCCTGCTGGAAAATGAAATCAGCATCTCCATAAAGCTGGTCAGCAGAGGGACGCATGAAGTGCTCTAAAACTTCCTGGTAGATGGCTGCGCTGACCTTGGACCTGAGAAAACGCAGTGGACCAACAACAACAGATGACTTGGCTCCCCAAACCACCACTGACTGTAGACACTTTACACTGGACCCATAGGCGGCCTTACCTATGTTTCAACCAATTGAGTTGAAACGGGCCCCGCCCTCCAGGGGGCCCCCAACTGCCAGGCCAGAATTAATATCCTAAACCTTGACTGCATGAAAAGATGCAGAGGCGCACAGCTGGAGAGGCAAACGGGGCAAGTATTTGAGGCCCCCCAAAACGGCAAATGTTTGGGATCCCCGATAGCCACTCAAATTGGCACATTTTGTAATGACTTAAAAAAACCGCATTAAGCAGTCTATGAAGGCATTATAGCGCACCCCCGGCCGATACTCCCTCTCGGAGTATATGTCCGCCAACTCTGAGATTAAACCTAAGCCCCTCACTGGCAAGATCATTGTGAATAATGTGTATTATGCTTAGTAGCTCTTGGAAGGCGGATTGTCAGGTTAGGAGATGGCAGAAATTTTCCGTCCAGCACTCTGTTGGTATTTACCAATATTAAGTGTTAAATTAGTGTTACCCAAAACAAGCGTAAAAAAATTGTGCCATACGCTTTTTGTGCAGCACTCCCGCTTAGTGGGCAACATATAGAGTACTGAGTTGACTACATCACTGCTACTTAGTGTCTGGTGTCAGACATGAAAACTCTATCGAAATCGGTTGTGACTCAAATTTTAAGAGCCAAGATCAGCCGACTGGGTATCCAGATGCAAGAGATCAAATATGTTGTTTAGTTTCAAAAATGTAATGCTTTTGCATTTGTAGTCCAATTTGTGGTCCACTTTTGCGAACTAAGTTACATATCAACGACAAAAACGTGTGAGTCGCTCGCAATTTATTTCTGGTCAATGACGTATCTCAGTTCCAGCAAATATTTATAATAGAACTTGATGGAAGCTGATAAGCGTCATATTTTGCGTTTGCAATCTCTGGGAAACTGGAGATCTTGCTACCAAGCTAAATTAATACACAGCGGGCTGCTGCAGGCTACCTGAGATGTGATGCATCAAAATGAATGGATAAAAGTGAATAGCGATTATTTTGCTATAGCATTTGTATGCACCAATTTTGAAAAGCTTTGCCAGCAAACTAGCTGGATGGCTGGATTAGCCGGCTACCTAACAAGCTAGTTCACTGACTTGGCTAGCTATATTTGTACATAGAATTGAATAGAACGCAGCAATCATTTTGTTATTTGTGAAATTTTGAACTACAAATTGTGATTATTCAGGTAGTTAGCTTGCATTTATGTGCACCAAATATAGCCACCAACCTAACTCAGTTAGCTCAGTTAGCCAAATTTGGTGCACATAAATGATTTTTTTTTGTGACTTAATAAGTGTTAAGTGAGCAAGTAGCGATTATTTAGCAATGCAGGGAACTAGGTAAGAAAGGCATCGAGGAGACCGTTTATCTGCAAGCCACAAAGTTTTTGCAATAACTAACAATAACCAGAGATTAGGGCTGTCACTTTTTATTCATAATTCGAACATTCATTCGAACCTGAGGGTGAAAGTTCATATTCGAACTGAAATGAGACGACGTTCGAAGTCAAAATACACCCTCTATCAGTGCATCATGCAGTCTAAAGTAGGTAAGTCTCGCGCATTTTTTTAGGCTTATTCGCCGTAGTCCGCAATTATTCAATGAACGCTTATTAATGAGATCAATGGACAAGGATTTAAGTATCAGTTTCACTTGCGTGAAGGTGGATGGTCACCGCATGTAACATGGAAAGCCATTATGACTTCTTGTGCTTCTGTTTACTCAGATTGGAAACAATGCATGCATGTTTCGTGATCATTTAAATTGTTAAAATGAAATAAGACCATTTGAAACGTCTTTTTGCAATTCCATTGCTTTCAATCCCTCAGTAAAGACAAGCCTGAGAATTCCCGAGTCATAATCTATTTCCGTGTCACTAGTAGGGAAATTCACCGTAATGCACGTGAAAGTGATTAACTTAATGAACAATGACTGAAATTCCCCGAGTAAATTTCTTCAGTGCGCTTTGATGGAATAATTGCTCACTACAGCACAGGAACGTGAATGCCAGAGACGTGAGAATTGGCATCTCTGCAGATACTGTCGTTGTGTTGTACTACTGTTGAGTGCAGCTTAATGAAAGATTAAAATTAATGAAGAGGATGGTTTTTTTTATGGTTTGGGTCGCGGTGCGGGGGGGTCGAATATATTCGAACATCACATCGTCATATTCTAAATTCGTTCTAAGTTTTTTTTTTTTTAAAGGGTGACAGCCCTACCAGAGATGCTGAGCTTTTAATATAAATTGGCACAAGCCTCATAACTTGAGGCTTAACTTTAGCGACTTCTAGCGACTTTTAAGACAGCCAATAGCTACTTTCCTTACTGAGGAGTTGGCAAAACAGTCGATAAAGGAGAAATAAAGCAGACAAGCTTTACTTAGACTATCGAACCCAAACGAATTTTGATACGTCTAATACAATCCGGAGGTGAACAAGAACAACGCATAATCAGCGTGCGTCGGCAACCCTGAGACCAAGCTGTTTACCAACAAGATGCCGTTGTTGTTTTTTTAATCAATTTAATATTTTAATTACCGTATTAAACGATGACACACGGTGTAATTCGGGTCTTCAGTGAGCTACTTGTCATTTTTTCCCAGCGAGATTATCCTGACAAACCACAAATCAAATCAAACTATGAAAAAGTTCAACTGGATGGCAAAGCAAGAACTTCCTAGTATATAGTCTCCGCATATAACAGTATGTTTTGCATGAGTCCAGGTAGTTCCATTACGACTAACGACTAATTTTTGTAAGCGGATAAATACACTTTCTGTGGCAATCAGGATATCAATCTTCGCTTGGAAATGCGTGAAAACTAATTATGCAACCTGTTTTCATGTTATGGTTTGTGCACCCATCAACTTCATACAATTTTGGCAAGGTTAAAGGGGGAAAAAATCACGATTAGAATGAGATGTTTCAGCTTTGGGCGTAGATTCAATACGGCGACTTGGAATTGTTTTCAGTGAACTGTGTTCGCTAGCCTCAATACTATGGCGAGAGGCAAAGCAATAATGGCGCGCGTCGCACATCAGGATAAAATACCATCGATGCTTGATTTGCTTTCGTCATAATGTCGCAGTGTCCTCGCTTAAATGACTATTTTCACGCTAAAGATAATCGTTTCAGTGCAAATCATTTTCTCTCTTCTCGTAATGAACCGCAAAAAGCGTAAAAAAAACTCCCCTCACGGAAAGCCCCTCCCTGCCCTGGGGCTCATGGGCTCTTGCCCAGATTACCCATATGGTAGATCGGGCCCAGAGCGGCAGCTCCAAGATGGAGCACTGTGCCAAAGATGTTTCTGGTGTCCTTTGTTTAGCCCAAAGGAAGGTTCAAATTAATGGTCTACCCATCCCGACTGGTGTCTGGTTATTAATGTTAATCCACTGTACAAACAGGAAAAAATTAGCCCGCACCCAACTTCGGGAGCAAATACAGTTGCAAGAAACAGTATGTGAACCCTTTGGAATTACCTGGATTTCTGCATAAATTGGTCATAAAATGTGATCTGATCTTTATCTAAGTCACAACAATAGACAAACACAGTCTTCTTAAACTAATACCTCACAAACAATTATATGTCTTCATGTTTTTATTGAACACAACATGTAGACATTCACAGTGCAGGGTGGAAAAAGTATGTGAATCCCAATGCTAATGACTTCCCCAAGAGCTAATCAGAGTTAGGAGTCAGCCAACCTGGAGTCCGATCAATGTGACGAGATTGGAGGTGTTGGTTAAAGCTGCCCTGCCCTATAAAAAACACACACCAGTTTTGAGCTTGCCATTCCCAAGTAGTGATGGGAACAGCAGTTCTTTTGACTGTACTGAATCCCTAGAATCAGTTAATTAAAATGATTCGTTCAAGAGATTCGTTCACCGAATCGTTCAGTGCTTAGCAGGAGCCCTGACTGCATAGTGCGTTGTTCTCCGACTCCCTGAACTGATAACCAGGCAAACGATCCATCATTCAGGTCATGATTCAGCCCATGCCTGAGGTTCACATTCACTCTGTTAACACGTTCACTTACTGAGGGACAGTGCGTTCGTTCACGGACCATAGTACACAGTCATTCGCGGGAGACGCAGCTTTACTTTGAGTGCAGAGACGTGTGATCAGGGCTGGCAGTGACTTCTCCTTTTTATCGCTAGATTTTATAGGCCTAATCCTGTTTCCACGTACTATGCCTAATTGACAATCAATCCATTTTAACTTTTTTTTTTTTTAACCAAACAATTAAGATCTAGCCTAGGCTATATGTAGCCTGTAATGATTAAGAGATGAGAGCGACAAAAAGGGTCATTTCCATTTACGCTTTGATTCTAGACTGCACAAGAAAAAACTCAACTACCTCGGTAATTCCGTGTATTGTTTTGACCTTTTGTTTATCGGTTTATGAAAGAAGACTGGAAGACTGGAAATGAACTTTTTTTTTTTGAATGGCATGAATAAGTACGTATTTAAGGGGGAAAACATTATCGTTAACATATTGACCACACATTGTACACCGCATAAGAAAGGTTATAATACTTGTTAATGGCATTGCGTTAGCTCCCTGTCAGCAAATATGAACAAATTTGCTGTCTCATGGGCATTTTAAGTTCGATGCACTGAGCAATAATGTCGTGGATGAATCTGGCATGCCATTCTGCCGTCTAGTCTTGTAAATTAGTTAATCAATTCTCAGATTGCTAATCAAGCAAATTAATAACGAGTTATCGTTTGTTTAACGGTGAGGATTCAGCCTCCCCTAACTGACCTCCGACGGCACGTCACTGTTTGAGTGGCAGTTCTCTGTGTGTGTGCAGTACGCGAGTGAGTGACACAGCGCCACTTTCAGCGCAGTACGTGAACGTGAATCAGCGACAGTTCTGTGTGCGCTAGGTTCGCGAGTCATGAGTGAGTGGCAGCGCGAACGTGAATCACGTCCTCAGCGACAGTTCTCTGTGTGCAGTAGGTTCGCGAATCATGAGTGAGTAGCAGCGCGAACGTGAATCACACACACGATCGTTCGCAAACGACACAACACTATTCCCAAGAAGCACTGCCTGATGTGAATCATGCCTCGCACTAAAGAGCTCTTTGAAGACCTACGATTAAGAATTGTTGACTTGCATGAAGCTGGAAGGGGTTACAAAAGTATCTCTAAAAGCCTTTATGTTCATCAGTCTGCAGTAAGACTGATTGTCTATAAATGGAGACAGTTCAGCACTGTTGCTGCTCTCCCTAGGAGTGGCCGTCCTGTATAGATGACTGCAAGAGCACAGCGCAGAATGATCAATGAGGTGAAGAAGAATCCTTGAGTGTCAGCTGAAGACTTACAGAAATCTCTGGCACATGCTAACATCTCTGTTGACAAATTTGCAATAAGAAAAACATTAAACAAGAATAGAGTTCATGGGAGGACACCACAAAGGAAGCCATTGCTGTCCAAAAAAAAACATTGCTGCTCGTTTGAAGTTTGCAAAAGAGCACCTGGATGTTCCCCAGCACTACTGGCGAAATATTCTGTGGACAGATGAAACCAAAGTTGAGTTGTTTGGAAGGAAAACACAGCGCTATGTGTGGAGAAAAAATGGCACAGCACATCAACATCAAAACCTCATCTTAACTGTGAAGTATGGTGGAGGGGGTATCATGGTTTGGGGCTGCTTTCCTGCATCAGGGACTGGACAAATTGCTATCATCTCCGAAAAATGAATTCCCAAGTTTATCAAGACATTTTGCAGGAGAACTTAAGACCATCTGTCTGCCAACTGAAGCTCAACAGAGGATGGGTGATGCAACAGGACAACGACCCAAAGCATGCACCTCCTCCAATTTAAATAAGAAATAAAATATCCTGGTTACCTTAAAACTCGGCGAGCAGAAATTCTTTATTTGTCATGGAGAGGCTCGGAGCCATCCACCATTCCAACATTACCCATAATTACTCGCGGCAGGAGCAGTTTCCGGTTCGCTGGGCGCTTAACTAAGCAGTGCTGAATACTGGAGACCCTCGAGCTCAGCCGGAAATTATCGTCCGTGAAATATGTTTAAACCAAATGCATCATATGTACATATTTACATTGTCACTGGCAGAGAATAAGCCAATTCAAAAATATGTTTTTTAATTCTTATTCATTTTATGATCCCAATACATTCATCTTGAAGACTTAATGAACTGATATTTCAACTGACATATAAGTCAAACAGCAAAGTCGTTATTCAAGTCTTATTCAAATGTCTCCAGTATTAGCAGTATTCAGCACTGCTAAGTTAAGCGTCCAGTGAACCGGAAACTGCTCCTGCCGCGTGTAATTATGGGTAAAGTTGGAACGGTGGATACTGTTGGGAAACAGGATTTTTGGGTGTTAGCAATATGAGGTGAGCCAGACGGTTTGATCAATGTGTATTAGGAGATAAAGAGCGGCCGTCGGGTCCAACAGGACATATTGCCTATTTGCGACTTCCAGCTGGGATCTCCGCTTGTCTTCAGTTCCGACAGGACACAATATGCGCTAGTGCCTTTTAGCTGGAGGTTCTGTATGCCCACATATGGAGCTCACTTCCGAGGGTTGGGAGTCTATTGAACCTATTAAGTTGAGAGGTTCAGGCGAGGCCCAATTGTAGAGTATCCCTTTTTATCAATGTGTAAACCTCAAGACCAATCAGCAACAATTCCTGACAACATTAAAGAAGTCATATGCAAATGTCTGTACTTTTACAAGTATAAAGTTTCTTACGAAATGAATTAATTTTGAACTCTGCATCACGCTGTTGTTCCCACGGCCAGCTGCGTAATAAACTTTTTCCTGCTTTTGCTACGAACATCGGACACTGCTTCTTTATCGGGACGAAATTCTTGGTTTTTTATTAATTTACCAACAATACACTCACGCTTGTTGCACACGCGGAAAAGCAGTAAGTCCCAGGGGAAAGTCATGAATGGCTGGTCACAGCCACTTCGAGGCAAGGACGTGGCCAGGAAAGTTCACGGAGGGAGATCAGCACAATTCCACAACACCTCGCCTCCGTAGACACCTTTATAGCTTCATCTGCATCCAAGTACTTTTATCCAGTTTTCTCCTGCGCCTCTGAATGATTTGATAAATCGAGCAGCAAGGCAGATATAGGTAGTCAGCGAGAATGGCAGGAACAACAAGGCGTTAAAAGGCCCATTCACTCTCATTGTGGACGAGTAGGAAGCGAATGGGCTTTACAGAACAGGTAGGACAGGACTGGCAGAGGCAAAGACGAACTAAGGCGCATTCACTCAACCAAACAGTTATCCTAGCTCTTGCACCATTATGCAGAAAAGACACAGGCATAGTACAGAGAACTGTGTCCCCAATTGCTTTGTAAATCTCAAGAACATTGACCCATGAACACCGTTTTTAAGTCAAAGTCAACCAACAGAGTGGTGCACTGGAGAGAGAATAAACAGAAAGACTAAAATAAAATGAAAAAAGTACAAAAGCATGTAATCCTGAAGCAATAAAATGCAACAACTCCCATGCTTGTGAGAACAACATCAGCAACAATGATGAATGTGAGGTGCAGGCAGTTTTTGGGGACTCGTATGTGCAAATCCCGTATGTGCAACAACGGTCAATCTAAAGGGCCTACGCTTGGTTTTTAGTTGAGCTTTTCCTGACCCTTCTTCTTAATGAGGCTGCCCACTTTAAATTCCCAGCATGTGATACGAACCTTATACATCAATATAATGAAACAAGAATATCAATTAAAGCACAGCAAAAGTCTGGATGTGGCAAAGAGGGGTCTCCAGCCTGTGCCACATAACACAGTTTAGACTCATGATCCAATTAAAAAAAAAAAAAAAAAAACTTTTGACTAAACAGTTTAACAAAGTCATGGCTTGGCTGCCTCGAGATTTTTAATGAAATGCTCAGTGCTATCCTGAAGAGTTTACACCTGACGCAAGAATTTCTGAAGATGAAATTATTTTGCCAGAGTCCCTGAGGGATTAAGACTTTGACACAAGCGTGTTGTGAAGGACTGCCCTCCCTGTTTTTCTACCCCTTCTCTTAGCCAGCCTCTCCGTGTCTCTGTCCCTCACTCGCTCCTGAGTCTCCTCCACCCCTCTCTCACTCACGCATTTTCCTTCCAGACAGCTGTGTCGCATACACTCGTCCCTCAGCGTTGCTTTACTCCACACGCATGAGATCAGACCGGCAGCGAGGTGCATGAGACTGACTGAAGGCTGCGGGCTCTCAACTACCAAATAGCGGGCACAAGAGGGAAAACCACCTAGAATCCTCAAGAGCAGGTAATTAAATCGTAAAACAACAACGCAAGTGCTATGTTTAAAAATTATATTATTATGGACACAGTGCGGCTTACCAATGGCATATTTTGTGTCACGGAATTTACACACCGCAGCCAACAGACAAAATTTGACAACAAATTTTCAAATTTAATTAGTAGCCAAGTGCTCTTAATATACAAACTTTCAGAGATTTTTTGTACACCCCCAATTCCAAAAGAATTGGAACATTGCGTAAAATTAATTAATTTGTAGTTTCTTGTTTTCAGGGTCATTCCATGTCAAATGTTCGAATTTCAGAGAAATTTCCCACTTGACCATCTCAGATTTGGCTGAAAAAATTTCAGTGGGTGCATAAACCTCCTAATAAGATAAATCCAAAATTTTAGCTGTCAACTGCTTATAGTTTTGTCATAAAAAATATTTTTGCAGCTAAGTTATGCTCGTTTTCTGGCCCTTTTTGGACAGCTATTTCTGAGAAGCCACTTTCACATGGCTATATCTAGAAAAGTATTTCAGCTAAGTCCTTCAAATTTTCAGGGGTGAAAATCTACTACTATAACTTGAGGAATATTGACTTATAAAGGTGTCCCTTTAGTTTATCATATATTTCTGGGTGCATGTAGTTGCTCGAAAATTTTACTCTGCGCTCTGCGGTAGCATATTTGAAGGACTGTAAAAAAGCCTAATTTCAAAGACAGGGATTTGGTATGAACATACAGCTTCCCATATATGTTGTGTATTTTGAATTCTAATTCTACCCCTCTTCCATGAATAATCTCAAAAATATTAAGGCTTGAAAATGAAGAAAAAAAATTGTGCAATTTTTAACATTTTATACCAAAAAATGTCACAATCCACCAACATCAAATTGACTGTTTTAGGGAGATTAGATGCCTGTTATTAACATATCCAAAATTTGTGGTAGTGTTCTGCTTTATTTTCCCAAAATGAATTTTTGAAAACATTGTATTTTTGTGGACACACAGTGTTTAATGGCATCAAAGGCATATTCAAACATTATTTTTAAAAATGCACATAGTTAATGATAGAAAGCTCAAACTCAACAAAATGCTTTATTTCATAAATGTTCACTTACACTTTAAGAATAACCCATCTGCAGTCTTTAGATATTGAAATAATACAACCTTAACGGGGAGCAAAATTCAAGTTTGCTGTGTTTTTGGAAGTGTTACAATAATTAATTATCTAATACAATATAGCTATCTTACAGTGTTAAGGATGCCATTTTATTTGATCACAGATTAAATGATTTATCATATATATAAATTTTTCTATTTATTTACAAATACATCAAATAAATAATTATAACATTTTTTAAGCTGTAAGTTTGGGAACATGTTTGGTCTTGCAGAAGCTGTAACTTCTCTGAACATGTCATGGATTGCTGAGGTAAGAGGGTTTTGAGGATAATCTAGGGGATGTAACAAAGAATTTCCAATCTGTGCAAGTCTGAACAATTGATTTGTGTATTAATTTGTGGCAATCTTCTGTACATCCCAACATCACCCAATAAAACATGGATTTAATGATGCCATCTTTAAGACAGTTTGATCTGAATAATTTTCATTGCTCAAACCCTTTATATAGTCTTCTAACGAATTTGGTTCAGAATTGCACAGATTACAAAATTCTTTGTACATCACCAGGGTTATCCACAAAACCCTCATATATGACAAATCATTTAATCTGTGATCAAATAAAATGGCATTTGTAACACATCCTCTGTAAGATAGCTATATTGTATTAGATAATTATTGAATTTGTGGCCGTTAAGGTTGTAATATTTCAATATCTAACCACTGCATATGGGTTATTCTCCAAGTGTTAATATTTATGAAATAAAGCATTTTGTTCAGTTTGAGCCTTCTATTATTACCTATGTGCATTTTATAAAATGATGTTTGAATATGCCTTCGATGCCACTGAATGCTGTGTGTCCACAAAAATACCATATTTTCAAAAATTTATTTTGAGAAAATAATGTACAACACCATCAGAAATTTTGGATATGTTAAAAACAGGCATCTAATCTTTCTACAACAGTCAATTTGATGTTGGTGGATTGTGTCATTTTTTGGTATAAAATGTTAAAAATAGCACAATTTTTTTTTTCATTTTCAAGCCTTAATATTTTCTAGATTATTCATAAGAAAGGGGCAGAATTTGAATACAAAATACACAACATATATGGGAATCTGTGTGTGCAATAACAAATCCCTGTCTTTGAAATTATGCTTTTTACAGTCCTCCAAATATGCTACTTCAGAGCTCAGAGTAAACTTTTCGAGCAATTTTAAGCACCCAAAAATATATGATAAACTGAAGGAACATCTTTATAAGTCCATACTCCTCAAGTTATAGTAGCTGACTTTCAGCCCTGAAAATTTGAAGGACTAAGCTGAAATATTTTTCGAGATATAGCCACGTGAAAGTGGCTCCTCAGTAATTGCTGTCCAAAAAGGGCCAGACAAAGAGCACAACTTAGTTGTAAAAATATTTTTTATGACAAAACTATTAGGAGGTGAGAGCTAAAATTTTGGATTTCTCCTATTAGGAGGTGAATGCGCCCACTGGACTTTTTTCTGCCAAATCTGAGATGGTCCAGTGGGAGCCATTTGGACAGTTGGCATGGAATGACCCTGGATCTACTTGAATGCAGCACAAAAATTATTTAAAGATTCACCTTGACCCTAATAATTCAACTGGACCCTAATTATTCTAGGAAATATTTGCAAATTCCAAATGTTATGCCTGTGACAAGTTCCAAAAAAATGGGGAATGGAAAGACTGGAAGAGCCGTGGAATCTTCAGAAAAACACCTATTTTTCAACATTACACAGCTTAAAAGGTGAATAGGTAACAGATGATTTGATTATGATAGGATATATTATGATCACTCACAAAAAGCATGGTTCTTTACAAGTCAGATGGTACGAGGTTTGTCACTTAGCCTAAACCAAACACCATCCAGAACATAGACATTGGAACTATATTCTGAGGGGGGGGGGATTTTGATGGGTTTGTGCTCATACATGTACGCACAGTGTTTTCTCAACGAGGATTTGATTTTAAGCAGGATACTTTGATTACCACACAGTTATTAAAAGCTGTATCAGCGATATGATGTCACTATTGTTGACAGTTGAAACATTCTCAAAACACAACAGAGCCGTTCGCCCCTCCCCTTCAGAAGCTTGGAACATAAACGCGCTTTTCTTAAAGTGAAACTTCTGACTAAAGCTGGTTTCACACTGGATGCAAAACAAATTTTTCGCGCGACAGATTACATTCAAAGTCAATGCAAAGACGCGAATACACGCATGTATTCGCGTCTTTGCATTGATTTTGGAAGTAATCTGTCACGCGAAAAATTCGTTTTGCGTCCGGTGTGAAAGCAGCTTAAGAATGGCTCACTCAGCTGGGTAAATGGCCGTGTACAGCTTGTTGTGATAAACGCCCGGCAGCAATAATGACGACCATTGCCAGACGATAAATTTACACCATTAGTGCTAGCTACAAAAAAGTATCTGACAAGTATCTTAGCTCCGCATTACAAAATGAGTATTAACGACGTCATGTAGATCACCACATTTAGCTAAACTTATCACGCAGTTATACATTCATCGACAAATTTCAACTCTGAGTACTAACCAGAGAAAAAATGTTATTACACGAACAAAAACTCTGGTTTGATCAGACAGAATTAGCAAACTCACTAGCATGCCAACCGGGAGTTAACAAAGGTTGCTAACTCGCTCCAAAGAGGAAATATCGATCTCTCTACTGTTTGATTCATTCTGACCAGCATGATCTATGCAAGATAGCCTTACAAAAACAATACCCGAGCTTCCCTCAATTTTGCCTGGGATGACAATTTACAGTTCACATCCACCGAGTTAGCGCCAGCTCTACTCACCTCAAGTAGAAACAAGGCGACCTGGGCGTCAGAATTAAACCCATCCAACCCACAGAATTCTCTCCAGCGTTGGTATCCTTTCCCTTTGTTTATTCGGGACTTTGCATAGCTGCGATCGCGTTCCTTTTTCCTCAACATGCACTCGTTCGAGCATCTCTTTTTCGGTTTAGCTTCTCTTAGACGCTTAGCAGACTCAGTGTGAGCTTTGGAAAAGAAATGCGAAATCCGCTTCTAAGACATTGTCTTGATCGTTGCTTGAATTTACCGCCTTTGCTAGCTAACAGGAAATAAACAATGCGCGCGCTTACATATTAAAACGAAGGAGACGTTTTTTTCAAATTGCACTGTCTCTATAGGCTACATCTGACACATGTTATTAGGCTGCAAACAAGATATAGAAAGAATATGTTTTTTATGATATGAAAGACATAAATGTAAGTCAGACACATTTGCATTCAAATTCTTTATAAAAAAAAAAAGTTGGGGCAGTATGGGGCTGATGAAGGGGGCGGGGGGCGGCCGCTCCCCCCGTCCCCCCTGTTCCAACGTCTATGATCCAGAACCAACGCCAACTTCTCTCGTCTCAACCTCATATGAAAAAGAATGTGGGGGAAGAGAAAAAGAATGCTGTGGTCTTAGGAGTCCAACTTTTTTGCTGGGGGATATAATGGACGTCGTGTCCTCAGGGCTGAAGAGGGGAAAGACCATCCAAACTGTTATCAGCGACATGTTCAAAAACCAGCATCTATGATGGGCTGGTGCTGAATTACTGCACTCAGTGTGGGCAGCTGTAGACAAATAGGACACGAAAGGTGTAACAATTCAAACCTATGATTATTAAGAGGGAAGAATGCTACTAAAACCAGAAGGAAGAATTCGGACACCAGTAGTTGTGTTTAACGTAGGATTGTTAGTTTAGTGATACTATTAAGATATTTCATTTTCACTGCAGTGATGCTTTCTTGTAACATTAGCAAAACCCATAGATCAGTAAAATAATCCCCTTTTCCCAACACAAAAAAGTATATCTCAGTCCGATCGGATGAACTCAAAAATCCACGTCCATTAAAAAAAAAAACCCAAAGTTCCATTCCGCGCTGCAAGATCGCAAAGTCCAAGCAACACCAAAAAAAAGAAAAAAATTCAGCAGTCCAGAACAAAAAAACTTTAATCCACAAAAAACAAACTGTAGGCCCACAGCAAAAAGAAAAAAAGAAAACACCGCGGCCTCACCACACCGAAGGCCCGATTTTAGGAAACGTCCCGCTGTTTTCTCAGTTCCTCCCCAGCAAATACATTCAGCGGGAGAAACGGTAATCCACTTTACGCCCCTGGGTCCACGCATAGGAGAATGATACCGGCAATTGCAGCCATTATTTCCACATCAAACAGTAGTAACCTCAGTCAGACAGCTTGCCCCTCTGCTGGTCTTCCCACGACTCCCCCAAATAAACTCCTCCTCTCAGGTACAGGCCAGGTGAGCTCACGTGATTCCCCCCCCCTACACAGGTAACAAAAAGAAAATACATCTGACGGCAGTTTCACATAATTTTCAATAATGGGGCCTTTACCATAATACTTCAAAAGGAAAAAAATAATTACACATACATACATTATCCAATACGAATATGATTCATTTTCTTTCATAGGATATCAATACAGGCACATCTTTGAACAGTATATGTATGATGTCGTCCTCTAGGATTCCCCTGCTTGTACCAGGTAATGGCAAGCCACACACAGCACAAATTAATATAGAATGGCTGTTTTGTCACAGTGAGTAATGCCTGCAGCCCCAACCTATCTCTTGCTAAAAACGTGTGGTGGGTTATGAGTTGTAAAATGCAATCACGGAGACCTTCGAATGTCAACAAACCATAATTATTCCTTATTTGGCATGAATAGGAAAAATCTTCTTGCTTTTTTTTTATTCTGGATGATGGCAAATGAATAAAGAATGAAATATGTATTTCTGGATAATTTATTACATTTTTAGTATTAAAACCATTAAAAAAAATGGAAAACATCCTTTTTAGCATATTCGACTAAATTCGAATGCAAAACGATTTCTAAATTGGTGTAAAATGACTGCACAAGGCCATGTAGAAGCAGCTAATGAAATGGGGGCTGCTGTGGTTGTTTTGCTATTTAGCTTTTTGACAGCATAGTAAATTAGGAAAACACAACCGATTAATTAAACCAGAAAATAATGATCAAACACATTCTTCTCTTGTGATGAAGTTCACTTTCATGAAGAGTGAGAAGGAGTTGGGCTTCAGCAGGGAAACAATGGAAAGGGGACAAGGAAGTTGGAAGGGTTTCCACATTAACTGCGAAATTCCAATGCTTGCCACAGCTTAAAATATGCATCATTTGTTTATCAGGCCGTGCGACAGGTAGGCGATTTGTCAGTGGTGCTAAAACACTAATTTCATGTCATATTGTGCCACTCGGCACTTTGGAGGAAAATACAGATGCAGCCTATGAGTAATAGAGACATTTTCTTCACAGTATATGATATTGTATATCAATATCAGTATATCAAATTGACTGTTGTATATGGTATATGATAATGAATTTAAAATCAAACCCATAATATCAGTACCAACTGGAAGTAGGATAGATTTTCATGCTTAATTTTGGTGCAGACAGTAGTCTCACGATGGTATTTACACTGGGCTCAAAAATTACTGGCACCCCTCACAGGATAGGCAAATACAATGCAAAAAAAATAAAGAAATAAACAATATAATTCAAGAGAAACGGAATGTGTGAAATACATTGAGATATTTATGTTTTGCTGGAAACACCCAAGATCATACTAATCATTTAATACAAACTTGATGTCACTAAAATCAAGGTTTCACTACAATTGGCACCCATTATTTAGAACTTAGGGCAACCACCTCTGGCAAGGATAATAGCATGTAGTCATTTCCTGTAATTTTTGACAAGGTTACGGTATACATTTGGGGGGGATTGTGGACCATTCCCTTTGCAAATCCTTTCATGATCCTTCACTTTCTTGGGTTTGCGTTTTTCAACTGCCTTCCTCAACTCAGCCCACAGGTTTCAATTGGATTGATGTCTGGTGACTGAGTTGACTATTGCAGAATGTTAATTTTGTTGTCACTGAACCGTTTGTATATGGATCTTGAGGTGTGCTTTGGGTCAGTGTTTTGTTGGAAAGTCCTCCGACGGCTAAGTCCCAGCCCTCTTTCAGAGGCAACCAGATTGTCAGCCAAAATATTGTGGTATTTGGTGGAATTCACTTTGTCATTTATCTTAACCAGTGCCCCTGGACCTCGTGAATTAAAACAGCCCCAAAACATTACTGACCCACCTACATATTTCAATGTGGGTATGAGGAGCTTCTCCTATTATCCATCCCTGTTTTGACGCCAAACATGCCGATGCTGTATCTGACTCAAGCGTACAATTTTGGTCTCATCTGACTAATGCTCCTTGCACCAGTCATAATTTGAATGACATTTGGCTGTCTCCATGTGCTTGCTTTTATGTGTTCTGGTTTGAAAAGGCATTCTTCTGGTAACTCTTCCAAAGAGCCTGTGTTTGTGGAGATGGTGCCTGATGGTGCTTTTTGAAACCAGGTAACCTCAAGATGCCACCAAGGCCTGCAATTCCTTCACAGAGATTCTTGGGGATTTTGTTGCTTCTCTCAACGTCCTTCTCAGTATCCAGTGGGGAAAAATTTTGTTGTGTTCTCTACCCTTGAGGTTTTCAACAGTTCTGTTTCTTTGGAATGTCTTAATAATAGCCCTGTCAATGCTCAGTGGCAGATTCAATAATTTGTGAATCTTTTTGTATCCATTACCAGATTTATATAGGTCTATGAGCATCTGTCTCTTTTGAAAGGACAGTTGTTTTTTTTTTTTTTTTTTGTGGTGTTGGATGAAAAAGGGATATTGCACGTGTTATCTCATTTTTACACCCCAGTGAAACAGGTAGTGATTTTGATTACTCAATATATTTCCACAGCACTTAAGTAAAACTCAAAAAAGTGGAATTTTACCTGGTTTAATTTTGGTAGATGTTATTGACAATAATCTCATAGGGTGCCCTTAACTGTCAAATCTTAATTTGGAGAAAATAATTTTGGCTGGTTTCCATTGGAAAATTAACATTGTGCAGTTTTTCCTCACATATTGTTATTCAGAGTTCCTCAATAAGTATATTTTTTAGAATTTTTTTAAAGTATAGTTCCTGCATCCCCAGTCAGGGGTGCCAGCAATTTTTGAGGCCAGTGTATATTTGCATGCTGTGAACCATGCTGGAATTACAGACATTTATAATTGTGCCTCTGTGCAAATACAAATACTGTGTGTGACTGTCTGGAACAAAACGATGGTGCTCAACTGTTCTTGTGGTGCTTCTGTAGGTCCTGCTGAAATCCCTGAAGAACAGTGGAATCCTGTGAAACCCTTTCTTGACCACAGAGGGCTCAGCGTTGTGAGAAAGTACTGAAACTGGGTGCGTACGTAAACTTCTAAAACACAGCTCTGCGTTATAAATGTCCATTGTACATGTCTATTGGGAACATGCTTTGTGATCTTCATATACTGGACACTCTGGCTGGGGCATTAAGCACAGCTCAGAGAGATACTCACAATATGTGCTCATAGTCCTCTGATCTAAATTGGGAATAGTCCACCCTTCTAAATTGGCTTCAATGGCAGCCGATGGACAGAAAGCTGGAAGGGGGTAGAATATGCCTTTAAACTGATAATTTGTTTCGATCAATTTTCAATCAATGGCCTTGTTTTAAGACAATTAAGTTGCCAATTCTCTTCGTAAAGGCGAGAAATAAAACATATCATTTGGAGAACAAAATGTGCGCATTTCATTTCTTGTTTTCATTTAACCGATCATGAAGTGTATATTTCATGACCTGTTTCGCAGGATATGATGAAAGTCAAAGCAGGAAATCAAGGATTTTTTTTTTTTTTTTTTGTGAAGCGTAGCAAGTAATGCAAGTGAATAAAACATCCATCCATTCTCTATACCCGCTTCTTCCCCATGATTGGTTACGGGGAGCTGGAGCCTATCCCAGCTGACTACGGGCGAAAGACAGGGACCCACCGTGGACAGCTAACCAATCCATCACAGGGCGCATACATCATTCACACAACATTCACTCTCACACTCATACCTGTGGGCAATTTAGCGTCTCCAATTAGCCTGATATGCTTGCCTTTGGACTGTGGGAGGAAACTGGAGTACCCGGAGGAAACCCACACGAATACCAGGAGAACATGAAACTCCACACAGAAAGGCCCCAGGCCGGATTCAACCCACGACCTTCTTGCTGTGAGGCGGCAATGCTAGCCACTGCGCATGAATAAAACATTTGTATTGAATTTATTATTTACTTGCCTTATTATTTCATTAAAAAGGAAGCTGTGTGTTTCAGCGCCAACAGATTATTCATATTGTTAGAAAATGCGGTAATAAAGAACAATGATTGTAAACAGGTCAATTATGATCCGTTTCAAGGGATGTTTTCTGTCCTCCCTGTGTTCTGTTCAGCTGCTGCCACTGATTGGGTCTTTTGTGTCGCTCTGAATCTTAACAATTGGTGATTGAATTTTTAAACGTATGGCATTTATTCGGCCAGGGCAATATCTGGCAAAGTTGACGTGTATCCAACACATGATTCAGGTCCTCACCAAAATTGAATAAGCTTTTCCTTTGCCCATGTCACCAAGTTTTACAAAAATCGGACCAATGGTTTTCCAAAATCCTGCTGACAAACAAAGAAAAAGATGGAACAAATCCCAACCAAAAAAATTACTTAAGGAATGTAAAAATGATATTTCTTTTAGCACTGAAAGCACTGAAACAACTGGATTTCTAAAGAGCAATCACAGGTCCAGCTTTTCAGACACAGGTGCAGCATAGTCCAGGACTAAATTACATTGTTAATGGAGTACTGCATAACAAATCTAGTTTTACTCCTGGGCCAAGCTGATTTGAGTGTTAAAAGCAAGCCCTTATTGCTGAAAAAATGTTTATCCTTTCTCTGAATTCAGAGGCTAAACTGGCAACACAAGATTTGGCAAGACCAGTACAGATGGAGCTCAGAACCTTTAAACTTACCATCCCCATCTTCTCAAACATCTCCAACTTCACTGCAGACAATGAGACAAACACACTACCATTCGAGAGCCCTTACCAGGTAGTGGAAGTGGTGATCATTGTCTTGGTCGCAGGATCCCTCAGTCTCCTCACAATAACTGGCAACATACTGGTCATTCTCTCAATCATAATCAACAGGAGCCTCCAGACCATCAACAACTACTTCATCTGCAGCCTGGCATGTACAGACCTGATTGTTGGGGTCATCGCCATGAACCTGAACACAGTCTACGTCACAGTTGGTTATTGGCCGTTGGGCCCAGTAGTCTGTTACCTATGGCTGACCCTGGACTATTTAGCTTCCATTGCCTCGGTCTATCATCTCCTTGTCATCAGCTTTGACCGTTACTTCTGCATCACCAAGCCACTCAGCTACCCTGCATGGAGGACCACCAGGATTGCAGGCATGATGATTGCAGCAGCCTGGGTACTTTCCATCCTGTGGGCCCCGATCATCCTCTGCGGGCAGTTTGTCGTACTTGAGCGTATTGTGCCAGTATGCTACTTCGAGTTCCATTCCAATGAATCCATCAGCTTTATCAGCTCCACTGTTTGCTTGTACCTGCCTGTTGCCATCATGAGCTTCCTGTACTGGAAGATCTCCAGGGCCAGCAAAAGCCATGTAAAGATGGACGAGCACAAGCAAAAAAAGGGCAACTCATTCAACAGCGAAGCAGGAAACCACATCAATATTCCATGTGATGATGAGTATGAAACAACCCAACGCGTTGAGAGGAGCCAGAATGGCGGAACAGGTGGAGTTGGGGAGGAGGAGGCAAGTGCACCAGTATGTCCTGAGAGAAATGAAATTACGGAGGCCCCTGCAGGTTACAAGGGAAACCCCACAGCCCACTGCCTTAATGTAACAATGTCAAAGCAGCAGCCCAAGAAAAAGGCACCACCATCTCGTGAGAAAAAGGTAACACGCATGATAATGATGATTCTAGTTGCTTTTGTGGTCACATGGACACCCTTTCAAATCATGAAGGTCGTCAGCAGCTTCTGTTCAACTTGTGTTACCTCCAGCATCTGGACCTTCGGCTACTGGATCTGCTACTTCAACAGCACCATCAATCCAGCCTGCTATGCTTTCTGCAATGTGTCCTTCAAGAAAACCTTCAAACAACTCCTGCTCTGCCAGCACAAGGACATTCGCTTGGGCAGATAGAGATGTGATCATTTTTGTTTCTGCTGTTGTTATTTTCTGTCATTTTTTGACAGAAAAAACTGCGCTCTTGCAAGCTGAAGAAGCAGAACTAGAGACAGACAACCTGTAGGTGTAATGTCAAATTGCGGACATTTCTAAACCAGCAAAATCAACTTGCATTCAATAACATTTACTGCAAAACTCAGAAAAGTCTGTACCCATTTATAGGATCAGAAAGTCCATCTATTTACTGAAGTTGATATTTTTATCTGATAAAAATTATGTATTTTTAAATGTGCTGTCATGATTCTGGTTTTGGCCATGTCTTTTATTCATTGATTTTGCTTTTTGTACATCCTGGTTTATCTGTTCATGCCATTTCTGTATTCATTGCACTTGTCACCCCTCTCTTGTGATCTTTATGGTACATTCCGTCCTCCCAGTCTGCGTGCCCACATGCTTTGGGTGATTTCAGTGGTTTCTGGTGTTTCACATTATTACTTCAATTCTCGTTTACTTCCTTTACTCTGCTTTCCTTGATTACTAATAATACTAACATTTATATTTTGTATTATACTTACTAACCTAACTAA